>OY998239.1:61905048-63241077 GCA_963922005.1 Cornus suecica
GAAGATCATGGAGAACGTTTCTACATCAACGATGCAGTCGCCTTCTACCAAGGCTAACTAACTTGGTATCTATAATTTTCTATCAAAACCCTAGCCAGGTAATGTAGTTCTTTCATTGTTTTTAATTCTAACGAGGGGAAACTGTTGACCATACTATGATGATTGTAATAGTTAAGAGACGGTATTGATTTGCAATATAAAATTATATGTTTGTTCTAAATTCTTATCTTAGATGGAATAAATATATTATTTGACATAATTATGATTATTAACTATAGGCTGGAACTCGAATGTTTAATCATGGTTTTCTACATAATGGTGGTAATCAAACTTGAAACCCTAAATTGAAACAGGTCGTGCCTTGGCAATTTAATATAGACATGTTTTAGATTATTTTCATGCATTAGGAGTAGATTAGAGTAATATAATTGGCATATACTAGTTAGGTCAGTCATGAGACGGGTTATCGCAATCCGGTTGATGATACTCCATTTTGGGGTCGTATTTAGTTATTTGTGATACGACCGGATTCACAGTTATGGATCGCCTTCATACAGTTGATACAGTGAGGAACTATATTATGCGGTTAATAGTGGAGTGATGAAAATCCTAGTTTTATCTCTCATTTGAATCACAACCAATTTACTTTTCTTTCTAGATAATCATTAGTTAAAATAGATAATTTGGTCTTTGACCACCTAAACAAATCATTTTCAGAAAATATAATTCAGTATTTTTGCACTATTAAAGTGAACAATCTCAGTCTGTGTGGGATCGATATCCCTAACTCAAGCCATTTGTTATTCTACAATTGATTCCTGCACTTGCGTAGGGTAAAACCTAGAGTCGTTAAAGTGTTATTTTTAACAACATATTTTTTGCACACCTAAACGGACATCAAGTTTTTGGCGTCGTTGCCGGGGACTAAGCATTGTTCAATAGCTTTAGTAGTTTATTTACATTGTGTTATTGTACCGTAGCTAAAGTTAGATTTTTGTGTGATTGATAGGTACTCTGCGGAGCATAAAAGGGAAAGTCAGAGCTTCTAAAGTTGCATATAGAACTTTTTTGAGTTTTAGTTACCTAGATTTTTGCATAGTAATTTTTTCTTCATATTCTGTGATTTAGTAGTTAATTTAGATTAGATTTTATTTCTTAAAAATTTTGAAAAAAAAAATACTTGTTTGAGTAGCGTATGAGCGATAAATCGACCCGTTCTAATTTTAGCAATTCGTTAGTCGAGTACGATCCTAAGATCGAAAAAAATTTCCATCATTTACGTCGAGCTATTGAAGAGCAACAACATCAGTCACAAGAAGAAGCGATGGTTGACCAAAGACCCAGCCAAAAAAGGGCACCAGAGACATCACTGATAGGATATTACGAGCCCGATGCGTACGACTCCTATACTGATTTTCCGGAGGAAGAAGGAGCGAAGTACTTCGAGATCAAGACAAGCATGATTATTATGCTTCCAAAATTTTTAGGTCTTGGAATAAAGAACCCATATGAGCACATCAATGATTTCCCAGAGGTAGCCTCTACTGTTAGGTAAGACAATTTGCCCAAAATGACTTACGAGTGAGATTATTCCCTTTGTCATTAAAAGAGAGAGCTACAAGATGGTACATCAAATAAGCAAAAGAAATTAAAATTTATTGGGAAGCCCTGGAGAGAGAATTCATAGAAAAGCATTATCCTAAAGTAAAGACCTCTGAAGCACAAGATGCAATCAAAAGCTTTAGGTAGTTACCTGGTGAGCATTTTCATGATGCTTGGGAGAGATATAATGAAATTTTGTATAAGTGTCCCCACCATAGGTTTTCTGAACAAGATATTTCTAAAAATTTCTATATGGGACTTGGTGAGACTCATAAGACATTGATAGACGCAGCCACATAGGGTTAGTTTATCTTAAAGCTTGATAAAAAACTTTTAGAGATATTTGATAATATCAGTGAAAACACAATCCAATATCAATCTGAGTTGAGGTCTAGAGGTGGACAACTGGATAGGAGATCGGAAAATTCTTATGAGGTTAATCATGATGATGTTAGATATACAATGGCGATGTTTGGAGAGAGATTGGAGAGACTTGATAAATACCTTCAGCGAAATCATTCCCCACATAGAGAGACGTTTGAAGTCGAAGCTGAGTATTCCCAAAATGAGTGTCAGGAGATAATGGTCGTTGATGCCAAAGCATCGTGGAACTATTCCAATAATGCTCCATTCACTAATTCATACACCTCCAATGCCATAAATCACCCACTCCTGTCTTACAAATCTACCAATGTGGAGAATCCACCACCAAAATTCCAACAAGGGCAATCATTTAATCAACAGTCGAGGTTCACAGATAGATAACAGTCATACAATCAACAGCCAAGGTTTACTGAAAGACAGCAATCATACAACCCACAACCGAGGTTTCAACAGAGTCAATAATCATTCGACTCATAACCAACAATCATAGCTAGAAATTCTCAGTCCAGCTACCAACCCAGAACATCCAATAATTCCTAAGCCCTCCAGCCATTCAATAACAACTAAGCTCTACAACTAACCAACAATTCCCAAGCTCTTTAACCATTCAATAATTCCAAAGAGCTTTAGCCATTCAATAATAATCAGGTTGTGTAACCCTGTAACTACCAAACCCAGCCACCAAGAAGCCAAACTTCTCCACCTGATTTCCAGACTAGTAGGCTAGAGCAGGTCATAATGGACATTCATAACAAGCTAGGCATTCATACTTAATCTTTAGCACAACTGCACATGCAAATGGGCCAAATTGCTAATGAGAGGAATGTGAGAGAGCCAGGAAAACTGCCGAGTCAACCAATAGTCAACCCAAAGCCACAGCAACCACTGGAGCTAGGATCTTTTGGTAATAACCCTCATGAGACAGTTCAAGAAATCACGACTCTAAGAAATGGAAGGGAAGTGGAGAGAACAGTTGAGGCGGAGCATGAAGAAAGGTTGCAAAGAAGAAAGGAGGCAGAGCAAGAGCAGAGGAATGAAGTTAAAGAAGAGTAGAAGAAGGAGGCTGCAAGGAAAGAGGCTGAAAAGTGTAGAAAGACCAACCATCGGTGGAGGAGTTGACCATACATTATTTGAAGAACCAGAAAGAGAAAATTATAAGGAGGCAGTGCCATTTCCTCAGCGTCATAGAGAGCCGGCAAAGTACAAAAATTTGAAAGAATATGATATGTTGGAAACATTCTGACAAATCAAGATTAATTTACCTCTCTTAGATGTAATAGCCCAAATACCGCCTTACGCTATGTTTTTCAAGGATCTTTGCACCCAGAAGCGAAAGAGCAGAGTGAAGAATCCAACGAAAATACTCTTAACTGAGCAAGTGAGTTCATTATTTTTAAGTGATACTCCACCTACGAGGAAAGAGCCCGATGCTCCCACTATTCCATGTGTCATAGGTGACCAATAAATTGGTAAATCTCTTCTTGATCTAGGTGCGAGTATTAACATGATTCCTTATTCAATCTACGAATAGCTAGGATTGGGTGAGCTTAGTCCCACATCGGTTGTACTACAATTTTCTAATTAATCAGTCAAACAGGTAAGAGGAGTGCTTGAAGATGTCATTGTTCAAGTGGGCAAGTTTTATTTTTCAATTGATTTTGTAGTCCTGGATATAAAAGTTGTCCCTGACTCGAAGAAGCACATTTCAGTGATATTGGGAAGACAATTCTGAGCTACGGCAAATGCATGCATCAATTGCAGAACCGGAGCCATGGATCTAACCTTTAGAAATATGAAGGTCAGGATGAATGTGTTCGAAGGAAGCCACCAATTGCCTGAATCTGGGGAATGTTTTCAAATTAATGAGTGCGATAAACAGGATGATATCATAGCAGATTTTCCAAATCAAATCTTGGAGAATGACGAGCTGGAGTCATTTATGACTAAAGAATGGCCAAATAAGGAAGTTGTTAATTGGGAGACATATTGGAAGCTGCAAAATAAAGAGCTAGAAGATATGGAGATTGTATTATACACTCAACCATGGTGGGAACGGTTAAACCACTTCTGATAGTTTCAAATACTCCACCAATTTCATCATTAACTACTCCTCCTACCTTGGAACTCAAGGAACTGCCTGAAAAGCTGAAATATGTTTTCCTAGGACCCGATGAGACTCTTCCATTGATTATATCTTCAAAATTGATTGAAAAATAGGAATCGAGTCTAGTCGAGGTTTTAAGTAAGAACAAAGAGAGCGTTACTGATTTGAAAGGCATAGACCCCTTGATTTGCATGCATCGCATACATCTTAAGGAATATGCAAAGCCATTAAGAGAAATGCAACAAAGGCTGAATCCAAATATGAAAGAGGTGGTTATGAAAGAAGTGGTGAAATTCCTAAATGCGGGTATCATTTACCCTATCTCTGATAGCACATGGGTAAGTCCAACTCAGGTGGTGCCAAAGAAGTCGGGCATCACAGTGGTGCCAAACTCGAAAGGTGAGCTAATCCAACAACGCATGACCACAGGAAGACATGTGTGTATTAATTACAGAAAGCTCAACTTGAACACCAGGAAGGATCATTTTCCTTTGCCATTCATTGATCAAATCCTGGAGAGGTTAGCCGGGCAGAGCTATTACTGCTTTTTGGATGGGTATTCCGGCTATAATTAGGCGGCGATTAATCCTGTTGATCAGGAGAAAATCACTTTTACTTGTCCATATAGCACGTTTGCTTATAGACGGATGTCGTTTGGTTTATGCAATGTGCCAGCAACATTCTAACGGTGTATGATGTCTCTCTTCTCTAACATGGTACAGCAATTTCTTGAAGTGTTCATGGATGACTTCTCAGTTTTTGGGGAAACCTTTGAACACTGTTTAAAACATCTAGAACTGGTGCTTAAGAGATGCACTGGGTTCTATAGGGGTTTGATCCTAAGTTAACCAGAAAAGAGCGTACCTATGCACTGGGTTTGATCCTAAGTTAGTAAAATAGCCATTTTCTTGTTCAATAGGGGATAGTACTGGGTCATATTGTATCAAACCGAGGGATAGAGGTAGATAAAGCAAAGGTTGAATTAATTTTAAAATTGCCTCCTCCCACATCTATTACGTAGGTACGCTCTTTTCTGGGCCACGCTGGGTTTTACCGAAGGTTTATTAAAGATTTCAACAAAATCTCCCGGCCATTATACAATTTATTGGCTAAAGATGCAACTTTTATCTTTAACAGATAGTGCCTTTGAGGAGCTACGTACTCAACTTTCATCTACCCCGATTATTTGTCAGCTAGATTGGTCTATACCATTTGAGCTCATGTGTGACGCTTTTGACTATGCCATAGGAGTTGTGTTGGGTCAGAGAAAAGATAAGTTTATGTATGCCATTTACTATGCCAATAGGACTCTAAATGAAGCTCAAATGAACTACACAACAACCGAGAAGGAGTTACTGGCAGCTATCTTCGCCTTAGATATATTCTGATTATATCTATTGGGTACCAAGGTTGTTGTTTACTCGGATCATGCTGCTCTGAGGCATTTGTTGACAAAGAAAGACTCTAAGCCCTGACTGATTCGGTGGATTCAGTTGCGACAAGAATTCGACCTGGAAATCAAAGATAAGAAGGGTTCAGAGAATGTTGTTGTGGATCATTTGTCAAGGATTATTGTTAAATCCATAAAGGAAATACCTCCTCCTAAGGATTCTTTCCCGGATGAACATATGTTCAATGTGGTTGTGGTGGAACAAATACCGTGGTATGCTAACATTGTCAATTATAAAGCCACAAGTCGAATCCCAAAAGGATGGTCTAAGAATGAGAAAGACCGATTCTTTAACCAAGTCAAATTCTATATCTAGGATAATCTGCATTTGTACAAGTATTGCTCTTATCAGATCATCAGAAAATGCGTCCCAAAGAGTGAGGTGCAAAGCATACTGACATTTTGTCACACATTGGAGTGTGGAGGGCTTTTTGGAGCTCAGAAGACAGCCCACAAGGTGCTGCATAGTGGATTTTATTGGCCTTCCATATTTAAGGATGCTTTTGAGTTCTGCAAGGTGTGTCTGCGATGTCAAAAGCTTGGTTCCATCTCTCAATGAGACATGATGCCTTTAACCTCAATTCTGATCGTAGAATTATTTGATGTGTGGGGTATTGATTTCATGGGACCATTTTTGAAAGCAGATAAGAAGGAGTATATACTTGTGGGGGTTGATTATATTTTCAAATGGGTAGAAGCGATAGCCACCAAATGTACTGACCATGACATGGTGGAAGAGTTTGTAAAATCAAACATTTTTTCACTATTTGGTATGCCAAGAATTCTGATCAGTGATGGTGGAAGCCATTTTGACAACCAGTTTTTTCCTGCTCTATGTGAGAAGTACGATGTCACTCATAGAATTTGTACGCCATATCACCCCCAATCACAAGGTCATGTAGAGGTTTCTAATAGGCAGATTAAAAATATCTTGGAGAAAACTATGCGTCCAGATTTGAAGGATTGGCCACGAAGGCTAAATGATGCACTTTGGGAGTACATGACTGTGTTTAAGACACCAATTGGTATGTTTCCATACCGTCTTGTGTATGATAAAGCGTGTCATCTCCCTGTAGAACTGGAACACCGAACATTTTGGGTTGTTCGAAGATTGAATTTTGATATAGAGAAAACCGGTGCACAGCAGAAACTCCAAATGCAAGAGCTTGAGGAGTTAAGAAATGATGCATATGAAAATTCTCGGATTTATAAGACTCGAACAAAGGCGTTCCATGATAAGCACATTAGAAAGAAAGTTTTTGAGCCCGGCAAAAGGTTTGGCTATTTAATTCAAGACTCAAGTTGTTTCCTGGTAAGCTCTAGTCAAGATGGGATGGGCCATACAAGATTACGAAGGATTTCCTCCATGGAGCAGTGGAGCTCGATGATCCTAACACTGGAAAGAAGGTTGTCGTGAATGGGCAAAGATTGAAGCATTACATAGAGGTTCAACCAGTTGAGTGTGGGGTAAAAGCGATTGATCTAGCTGAACCACCACCCGAGCTGGATAAGCTTGATCCGGAGTATTGAGGGATAGCAACGTCGCACCAACAACATTAAATATTGGTATTAGGTGAAGAATAGTAGCTTTTAAGCCTAGTTCGTACTTGTAGACGGTAATTTAGTCATTTCGGTATTTAAGACCGAGTATGTAAAATTGAGTCGCAAGGCCATCATCATTTGAGTAAGAAGTGTAAATTGAGCCTAGGAAGCATTGAGAGTGCATGGGGTTGAAGACGGCATGAGAAGACGAAAGATAAATATTTGGGCCATGGGGACCTACTCTTCAAGCGTACCTACGGGCCTGTTATAAAATTGATCCCTCAGGCAGTTTCCTCCCAATTTCATTCAAACTTATCTCTCTCCCTAAATTTTTCACCAATCCTTACGAGGTTTGATTCTACCATTTATTCATCTGATTCCTCATCATTCCTTACCAGCGGATCGTTAGATTAGTTAGTAATTCCTCCGGATTCACATGAAGAACTCAAAAAGTCTCTGAAACTCATTTTTTTTAAAATCATCATTTCTCTCGATTCAGTGAGTTTTGTTCCATTATTTTGAATTCATATGACTTATTTCACTATTCTAAACCAGTATTGACAAACAAGTCCGATCAAAATCGTGTTTTGATCCGTTTTCTAAGAGTTGAGTTTTTTTACTTCGAAAATGAAATAAATATCGAATTTGTTTGGGACAACGGCTTGTTTAATCATCATAATGGATATATTTAGATATAGTTTGAGTTTTATTCGGTGTCCGGTTCATTATCACTTAGGTTTTGAAATTTCCCTATCGTAGGCATGGCACGAACCAAGTTGTCAGGGAGATGAGTGGCTCAGGCCACCATTGCGGTTGATCCACCGGTGCGACAGAGGTCGAGATCATTATCTCCTGCACCATCCCTTATTCCCTTCCAGAGTACACGTGCCAGGAGACCACATTATGTCGACTCGGCATCCTCATTTTCCTCGTCTTTTGAGGGAGAGGTGTCAAAAAGCTCTACACAGGGACGCAACATCCATTTGCCACATGGTCACCTTGTTGTTAATCCAGTTGCTCCACGGGCACCATCACCGCCGCCTGTGCCTCAGCCACAGGCTGAAGAGATGGATGAGGATATCGAAAGTGATAGTGTAAGGCAGGGGAATGTAGTCGGGCAGGAGAATAACTCTGATCAGGACAATGATATTGATTGTGCGGATGAGGGGGTACCAGAGCCACCTGTGGAGGGTGACCCCGGAGTTTTGAGTACATTTTTACATGTAACCCGGACAACATCGGTGGAGGTTTTATTAGACCGGGATATCCGAACCGGGTATCAGCATGAGTGTACATACTTATTGCAAATATTTTAGGGATTACATCCTGTCCCCACCTGGACGATCGGCTGATTGAGGACTTGACGTTTATTACCTATTCTTGCTCCGACTACTCCGCATATTTACAAGGATATGATCCGGGAGTTCTGGCTACACATGCGCCATTTCAGCAGGGGGATAAGACTACGGATAGTGGTCCGAGGTACTGAGATTGAGATTACTCCCAAGACTATTACTGAGGCATGGGGTATTCCGAATGAGTGTCCGCCCGAACTAGCTGATGAGTTCCTACCTATGCCCGAGATACTCCCATCTATTTCTGAGCTTATTGTACTTCAAACTGCAAGGAAGTGGGGTGATACGCATCGGAACTACATAAAGAAGGCGAATTATCACCCAATGCTTTAGTTTTGGGATGTGATAGTACGGTCCCACATTCTTCCTCATAGTCATACTACCATGGGTTATGCGTCATTTCCAGCCCTCCATTTGGGAAGGCCAATATACACATTATATTCATCTGCGTAAGGAGACCAAGGTTGGTCAGCGTCTGTTTCTCATTCGATTCCCGTGCTTGGTGATGAAGCTTATGATGGATGCCAAGATTTAGACGGATGGGCTGAGCGGAATAGATTCAGAGAGGGTACCCCGTATACTAGAGGGATGTGGACTGGTGTCTGGACCCGATTGCATGGAGATGCTGTTATGGGGCGGAGACCAGGGTTTGGTATATTACAAAGGCCCAGGAGCAGGCTGATGATGTAGGTATGGCTCATGATGCTAAGGTTACTGAAGAGGATGAGATGCCATAGATGTCGGCTGCTAAGGAGGAGGTTGTGTTACCAGAAGCACCTGCGGGTGGTACTATTACTTTGTCCTTGGCTCAATTTAATGCTCTTATAGCACGGATGCAAGGGTTAGAAGAGACATTGGCAGAGGAGAGATAGACTCGGTAGCGTGAGACGACATATCATCGACGCGATCAGAGGCGGTTATTTCATCAGTTTGACTGTATGTGTCAACATGTGGGTATGCAGATTCTACCTACACCACCGACCTCTGATGATGAGGCTTAGATTAGTTTTAGTTAGGTTTTGGTTTTATTTTTATTTCATTTTTTTATATACATTGAAGATAAATTATCGAGCGGATAGTTTCGTATAGGGCTTTATGTGACTGCTTAGACGATTATTTTCTAAATGTCTTTTTTATTTTCTTAGTTTATAAAATAACATTTTTATGATCAATTGTATTGAGTTTGATGTATCCCTAGATTTTTACGCTTATTTTACATGTGCTGATAGTTTGAATTCTTTCAAAATTTTATATCGCACTATGCGGACATATGTGCGTTAAGTTTGGGGGTGTATATGTGTTGGATTGATCGGAAGAGTGTTATTTGAAAAAAAAAAAAATCTTTATTCCTTAAAAACATGTGTTGATTTTTGGATGATTATGATGAAATTTATTTTACCTTGCTATGATTGGGTATTTGTGCACTATTGATGATATCTACAAGTGATCCAAATCAAGTTTGGGGCAGGGATTCACGCTTTGCTTTGGAATCTAAAATTGAGCTTCAAGGGTAACTGTATCTGTTCTCCTATATTATTTTTTACCATGAAGACATGGTCTGATTTATGTTTGGGGGTGAGGATATAGTATTACAAGGAATGAAAATTTTTGAAAAAATTTTTAATTTAAAATAAAATAAAATTGGAGCAGTTCTTTGATTTCACGCATGAATGTTTTGCATTACAGTTTGATTGAATTTGTGTATATGATGCATGAGTAATATGTGTTGTGATATTCCCATTCATGAGAGTACTGATTAGATCGAGTTAGTGAAGTGATGTAGTTTTACATGGGTGAGTGAATGAGTGAAATTGAAATCAAGAAGGACGACTTTGACCTATAAGCACAAGCACACATTCACTATGAGAAATAGGTTGATTTTTTACTATGTAGTTAAAAACTAATTTTGCCACCATAAAAGGGGAGATAGGGAGATGTTATAGTTGAAATGGAGAAAATTGAAAAACTTATTAGGAGAAAATAAAATACAAAAAGTAGTTCTTCGATCTGAGTAATCGGGCATTGGTATCACCAATATCATTGTTCGCCTTTAAAAGGGAGAAAACTAATGAGCATAAATCCCATGGAATAAGCTCGGGCCCAGTTGGTCGGGAGTAAAAATCCTTGCTGGAAAGTATGGATACTTAGAAAGACAAAAAGGGATGAAAAGTGGAAAGATGAAAAGAGTACGTTTTTACTAAAAATGGCAAATGTTGATCAATGAAGTAGGAGAAGAAAAATTGAAATATCATAGTCGAGTGTTCACAAAATCACGGAAGATTCTCTGGACTTAGAGTAGAAAGTAGCAAAATCATTCACTTTAGTGGGAACCATTTATGACACGAATCTTCATATAATTGTTGTTCCATAGTGAGTGGGAGTATTTGCATCCATGTTGTCTTTTGCATTGTATCATGACTTAATTAAATTTATGTGTGAACTCATGACTGCGTGATTACAGATAACTGAGATATTTGTAGGTACCATCACTGGAAACCTTCACGAGACTTCACTCGTCCACTAGGGGTAACCTAGGGGTTTAAAAGGCTTGTTACACATGCTAAGTGTAATAGTTGACCCTCACGAAAGCAAGGGATTAGGTTAGATTAGGTTAGATTCTTTAGATTAGTTAGATTAAAAAGATCATCACAAGAAAAGTTTCTTGAGTTTATTGTTAAGGGACTAGCAATGTGTAAGATTGGGGGTGTGATAGGTTTCAAATATTAGTCATTTTAACCCCTTAACTCACTATTGTTACGTTCTTTCATTCCATTATTTGGTATTTTTATGTTGTTTGCGTGTTAAAGCATGTTTCATGAGCTTAATGAAGAAATGGAGCTAACTTCGGTGAATTAACTGAAGAGTGTGTTCTTTCTATCCAAGAGGATAGTTAAAGAGGTAGTCTGGGACAAAAATGACTCCCAAAGGGCAAAAACGGCATTTCCAGAAGCCGTCATCTTCAGCAAAAATTATCGTGGGTTCAAGACGGTTGTTTTGGTGCATTCACGGAGAAAAGTGGTTTTCCATAAAATACCTACGCTTTCAGTTTAAAAAGTGGCTGGAAATCATATTTCTACACTTGGACCTACGCTTGGAGGTACGCTTGGGACCTATGCTTGAAGCGTAGGCCAGGTACGCTTCAAGCATAAATGCGACAAGAATTTGAGGTTTTCCGATAGTTGTTCCTTGTTTCACCCCTGGATTCATTGGAAGACGTGTCTGCGACTCTAGACCTCTATATACATGTATATACACTTATACATGTAGTAGAGAGTGAAAAGACTGAAAACGGCCTTTATATACCATTGCCTATATATACACGATTGTATACCAAAAAAGGGAATGGTCTATTGGTTTTGTGAGACGTTCATAGAGGCTGGTTAAGTAATAGAGGTTCATTGATTTAGACTTGTTGTTGTTGAGAACCATATTCAATCCTAGAAATCAGGAGAAGAAGATCATGGAGAGCGTTTCTACATCAACGATGCAGTCACTTTCTACCATGGCTAACTAACTCGGTATCTAGGATTTTCTAGCAAAATCTAGCCACGTAATGTAGTTCTTTCATTGTTTTTAATTGTAACAAAGGGAAACTATTGACCATACTGTGATGATTGTAGTAGTTAAGAGATCGTACTGATTTGCAATACAAAATTATATGTTTATTCTATATTCTTGCCTTAGATGGAATGAATATATTATGTTGCACAATTATGATTATTCACTATGGGCTGGAACTCGAATGCTTAATCATGGTTTTCTACACAATAGTGGTAATAAAACTTGAAATCTTAGGTTAACACAGATCGTGCCTTGGCGATTTAAAATTAACATGCTTTAGTTATTTTCATGCATTAGGAGTAGAATAGAGTAATATAATTGGCATGTACTAGTTAAGACAGTCATGAGACGGGTTATCTCAATCCGGTTAATGGTACTCCTTTTTGGGGTCGTATTTAGCTATTTACGATACGACCTGATTCACAGTTATGGATTGCCCTCGTACAGTTGATACGGTGAGGAACTATATTATACGGTTAGTGGTGGAGTGATGAAAACCCTAGTTTTATCTCTCATCTGAATCACAACCAATTTACTTTGTTTTCTAGATAATCATTACTTAAAATAGATAATTTGGTCTTTGACCACCCAAACAAATCATTTTCAGAAAATATAATTCAGTGTTTTTGAACTATTAAAGTGAACAATCCCAGTCTCTGTGGGATCGATTTCCCTTACTCAAGCCATTTGCTATTCTACAATTTATACGTGTGTTTGCGTATGGTAAAACCTAGAGTTGTTAGGTGTTATTTTTAACCATATATTTTTAGCACACCTTGACAGACATCACATATTGAAGGAAGAGCCATAGTGTGAGGATTGGGAATGTCTCAATGAATAGGATTCTTGAGCCGAGGACTAGGAGCTACCGAACCTCGTAAAAATCACGGTATCAAATCTCTCTATCTCTATCTCTTTATTTTATCTTGCATGCTATATTAATATCATGCTAATTTGCTAGATCAATTAAGTTGAACTTGTCATTGAATTAATCACTTGATTCTTGAAGTGATTGAATATTTAATATAGCTTGATTTAATGTTTGAAAAGATTTAAAAAGATTTTTAGAAACATCCTATTCACCCCCCCCCCCCCCCCCCCCCCCCCCCCCCCTCTAGAGTCAATTAGTGAGTAACAAATTTTACCTAAAGTTAGAAACCCTAGAATCAAGTTCTCACACCTACACAATCACAAGATGAGATAGTCAAGAAGTTTTCCCCTACCTCAAGTGAAGAATAAAGCAACACCACAAAGTGAGCTTCATGAAACCCTAACTTCCACCCAACACCGAATTCAATGAAGCTAATTGGTGGAAAGCTTCACCATAGTCTCCTAACAATGAGTTAAGACTCAAAACAAGATGAAACCAAGAATTAAAGATGATTCATCATGAAAACCCAAAACTAGGGTTTGAAGTAGAAACTCACAAAGAGGGAAGAACACTTACCAATCTTTGGCTTAAATCAAAGAGGAGAACACCATGAACAACTTCCATTTTTAAGGCAGCATCAAACTCCAAGGTGATGAAATCAAACCAAAAAGTGGAGTAGAGCAAGAGGGAAATGGGAGAGAAATAGAGATAGCACATGAGTGATGAAGTCTTCATGTGGAAGACTTAAGAGAATTTGTAGAGATCCTCCACTATCTCTAACCAATCCAAGGGTCCAAAATAAATATGGGGAAAAAAAGAACGGATCCAAGGGTGTACAATAAGTCTTGCCAATGGAAGACTTAAATCCATACACACAACCCTTATACACTTGCCAAACAAGGCCTTAACATCGAAGGGTTGAGATTAAATATGGGAGGGAAGATCTAATGGCCAAGAATGTGACAACACATTAAAGTGGTCAAAGACCAAAAACCCTACAACTTATGACCAATTACAAGAGTGCCATTGAAATTATCTTTCCCGTTTAACCAAAGTCTTTCACTCTTTTTACCTCTATGCGACTCAAGTGTTCTTTCAAGGATTTTTCACTATCTCTACACTAGTGAAAATACCATTATACTAGTCATTCTATTCTCGAAATTGTTTTTAACTATATTCATTATTTACAAAATGAAAGTACAAAAAACAATTTACATATTTACACCTATTAAGAAGTACCCGTTAAATATGCTAAGCACAACAAGCATAAAAGTTTATAAGTGCTACACCGAACGTCGATAATAAAATAAGGTAATGTGTTCAAGAACGCAACACGATCACCAAAGCTCCAACGAGAAAACGTTGCAATGAACCCACGTAGTCGCCAACGAACAATAAATCACGAAGCCGAAAATAAAAGTTCACAAAATCGTCCCGCTAAATTCAAAACATAAACACAAAAAATTTACACATACCAAGATTGCACAAGACGTCATAAATAAGTGATGCTACAAAATGTTAACACTTGGAAAAGAATTCCAGGAAGGAAAAAGGAAATGAGGGACGCTACAAACTAGCTCAATGGAAACACTACGATAAGCTCACACATCTATATCAAGGATAAAGGCATACATAGAAGTATCTATCAACGTGATACAATATAACCAAGCAAGCGGAACAAGATACATATATATACATATATATATATATATATCACATTGAGCACATTTCAATCTCATTTCAAGTTCCATCATGATATATCAAATAAACCATCAATTTCCATATATAGCATTATTCACAATCACTTTAGATAATAACATGGTATGCAATATTAATATCAAATCTCAAGAAGCAATTAACGATGCAACTTCAATGCGACCCAACCCGACGCGCACACACATACTCTAACTCGAAGGGTCATCGGATATAAAATCTCTAACCATTCACTTTTGAGGATACCGGCTCATGAAGGATGGTAGAGTGTCGTACCAATTATTTACTTCAGAGATATGTAGAATCAACAAGGACTAACTAAAATGATGTACAATTTTGATCAACCTAAATAAATAGATTAAAACCAAATCAAATTTAACTCGCAAGTATATGAATCAAGTGTAGTAGTGGTATGTATTGCGAGATCATTCCCACGAGGATTGGTTAGGACAACTTAGTTCTAAAAATTATTATTTAACTAATTTAACAAAAGATTGATGATTGGAGAAAATAATATAAATATAATAATACAAAAAGAATCCCAAGGCTTTGATTCCACCACTAATCATCACAATTCTGATTTTCAATTGTAAACTCATTAAATATCCAATTAATTTCCACACATCTAAATTATTATTATTATTAATTTCATAGATGGTCTATCCGTGTTAGGGCATAGGTTCAATTCAATATTTATTATCTTAGCCAGAAATAATAAATAAATCATTGAAGGAAAATATAAATCACAAATATCTATCAATGGTCAGGCATAAATAATTATAATTTATTATCTTCTTCTCAAATCGCCAATTAGATTATAAGTTCATGGTTAGACACAAGTAACCTATATGCTAGGAGTGAAATACGTTCAGTTTTAGTCTTGGTTAAAGCACATAAAATCAAAAGCATTGACATACATGTAATAATAAGAAGAATAACTCAATAACCAAAATATTCAATAATGTCTACAATTGAAAATCATAAAGTTGCGCATGACTAGGGTTTCTCTAGGCCTTGGTTGAGGGAATCAGCTATACATGAAAAATGAAACAAAAATGACCAAACTCGAAATCATAAGTGGAAGACGTCTTGGATTTCTCCGTTGGTCGCACAAGTCTTTCCCTTCGGTTCCTTGACCATCCATGATCCTTGGGTGCATCCATATATGTCCTATTTCTAAAGGTCCTCTAGGTTTTCTGCTAGGAAAATAAATAAGAGAATAAAAATTCTTTAGATGGATTTAACCAATTTGTACCAGAAATCACCAATAATCTACAAAAATATAAAAACACAAGTATTAATTAAAATAAATGACTAACAAGTATATTTTTAGAGCTTAATTGTGTATGAATTATGCACTTATCAATTACCCCCAAACTTATATTTTGCTACTCCTCGAGCAAAACAGAATAAAAAACCTAACTATACCACTTTCGCAGGAACTCTTGATTGCATTTAGCATATGTTACCCCTACTGAACGAGTTATAGTCTCGTGAGGGTTTTCAGTGATGATACTCACAAACATCCGAAAAACAAGTTTCAAAGCAATATAAAACTCACATATGTAACCTTGAATACCAAATTGTCATCATCTTGAGATTTTCGAATCATTAATTTATTTGAGATGTCAAACCCATATTCTTAGTCTAAATTAAATTTAAGTCAAGTCTAGTTCACTTATCAAAATGTAGTTGAAGACACAGATTATCCATCCTTTTTGTAAAGTGAACCAACTAAACACTAATTTAGAATTGGTCAAAACCTCATGACATAACTCTAAAATCTCAAAAATCACCAGATTTCCAGAATAAGAACAATTTTCATTGGTATCTCAATTGATTACTCTTTTCTTTGACGATGGTGGAAGGAAGGTATCCAATGAAGCTTTTTGACATACTTCCACAAGGAATTGTTTACCCAAGAGGAGCTTAATTTATCCCCAACCTCAAGCCAACCCTTTGGAGTATTTTTTCTATTCTTTTTTTAGACATACTTACACAAGTAATTTTTTACCCCAAAAGGAGCTTAATTGACACCCAACCTGTCACGCCTAGAATTTCCTAGGACACAATCAATTTCCTAGTCACCTTTATCGGCTCACTCCATTCTGAGACTTCAGCCCATGCTACCTCATATCCTGTTGGTCCATCAACTGTCAATCTCAAATAAAATAATTTAAACAACCTCGGATACACCTTCTGTCCAGCAAGGTACTGTAAACGGCTCAATCCTCTTTTGCGTAGGATTGCCTCTCCTAAAATCGTTAATGGATTCATGAGCTCGTTTGGACTGAAATCCAACTTATACTGTAATCGACATAACATGAATGGTCTCAGTATGCTTCTTTTTCTTTTTCGGTACAAAACCTCAGTAGATGTGTTTTTCTCAATTCGCTCCATCTCCCTTCCTCGATTGTCTTCAATAGTTGATTACTCATCATTCTCAATTAACTCCTCCATATCAGAATAAGGGTCATACTCACTCCCCTCATGATCTCCCACGAGAGAAATAGAAGACGGATTAGAACATGATGATGAACTAGACGTCTTTATGGCTTTCTCACACAAACCCTGGTTTGAAAGTTTGGAGAATTATGTGACTCAAGGGCTGTATTTATAGATGAATGATGTAGAATTAGAAGAGAAAAAGGATTTAAAACCCTTAACTGACTAGGAAAGGGGAAGCAAGAACTCATCCAACTCCAACTTATATTTGCAGTCTGTCTCCTTGTCAGATTAGGAATACTTTAAAAATTCTACCAAAATTCTACACAAAATCCTAAAAATAACTTAAACAAATCCTAATACAAGTATAAGTACAAACCAGGCCAAAACACCCCGAAAACGGGTCAAATTTTCAATTTTTCAAAATTCTCTTTCTGAACCCTACGCTTCAAGCATAGGCTTAGGCCAGAAAAAATTAAATTTTTTTTTTCAAATCACAGTTCTCCGATTAAACCACCGCACATACACCCCCAAACTTGACGCACAAATGTCCTCATAATGCGAGATAAAATTTTGAAAAAAATAATTCAAGTTATCCGCATACACAAAATAATCGTGAAATTCCGAGGATATATCAAATAATTCGATTGAATCATAAAAACTACAATTTTATAAAATACAAAAATATCAAAAACATTTAGAAGATAATCGTTCAAGCGGTCACATCAGCCCTATATGAAACTATCCGCTCGATAATTTATCTCTAATGTGAAACAAAAATAAAAATATAACAAAAACCTAACTAAAACTAAACTAAGACTCATCATCATAGGGCAGTGGTGTAGGTGGAATCGACACACCCACATGCTGACACATACAGTCAAATCTATGAAATAACCGCCTCTGATCCCTCTGTCGACGCACTGTCTCCTGCTGTCGTGCCACGCCTATAATAGGGAATTTTTGAAAAGTAAGCAATAACGAACTGGATACTGAAACAAACTAAAACTCTATATAAATATATCCAATACGACGATTAAACAAGCCTTCATCCCAAAAATTCAATATTTAATCCAATTCTGAAATCGAAAAACTCAACTTCTAGAAAATGGATCAAAACATGATTTTAGTCAGGCTCATTCATCAATAATAGTTTAGAATAGTTAAATAATTCATATGAAATGAAAATAATGGAAAAAAGTCACCAAATCAAGAGAAACGGTGGATTTCCAAAATTGAATTTCGGTGACTTTGCGACTTCTTCAACGAATCTGGTCGAATCACCAACTATTCTGACAATCTGTTGGCAATGAATGATGAGGAATTGAATCGGTAAATATTAGGATCAAACCTCTCAAAAAATGGTGGAGAATTGAGAGAGAAAATAGAGTTTGAATGAAATGAATGAGGGAACACTGTCGCGGCTTGCGAAGCTACACTTGAAACGTAGGCCCCTGGCCCAAATTTTGAATTTTTCTCTCTTCTTCGTCATTTTGTCCCGTCTTTAAATCCACACTTCTTAAATGATTCCTAAGCTCCATTTACACCCTACACTTCAATGATGAGTGTCTCGCAAGTCGATTTTACGGACTCGATCTTAAATGCCGAAATAACTAAATTACCATCTACAGATACAAACTAGGCATCAAAGCTACTCTTCTCTACCTAGTACCAATGTTTAACGTCTTTGGTACGACGTTGTCATTTCTCAATACTCCATATCAAGTTTATCCAGCTCGGGTGGTGGTTCAGTCAAATCGATCGTTTCTACCACACACTCAACTGGTTAAACCTCTATATAATGCTTCAATCTCTGCCCATTCATGACAAACGTATTTCCAGTGTCAGGATCATCAAGCTCCACTGCTCCGTGGGGGGAAACCTTCGTAATTTTATATGGCCCATCCCATCTTGACTGAAGCTTTCCAAGAAACAAATTGAGTCTCGAATTAAACAACCAAACCTTTTGGTCGGGCTCAAAAACGTTCTTTCTAATGTGTTTATCATGGAATACTTTTGTTCAAGCCTTATAAATTTGATAATTTTCATATGCATCATTTCTCAACTCCTCAAGCTCTTGCAGTTAGAGTTTCCGCTGTGCACCTGTTTTCTTTATATCAAAATTCAATCTTTGAACAACCCAATATACTCGGTGTTCCAGCTCTATAAGGAGATGGCATGCTTTACCATACACAAGATGATATGGTGACATACCAATTGTTGTTTTAAACGCAGTTCTATACGCCCAAAGTGCATCATTTAGCCTTCGCGGCCAATCTTTCAAATCCGGACGCACCATTATTTCCAAAATATTTTTAATCTCCCTATTAGAAACCTCCACTTGACCTTGTGATTGGGGGTGATATGGCATACCAATTCTATGAGTGACACCGTACTTCTCGCACAGAGGGAAAAGAAACTGGTTGTCAAAATGGCTTCCACCATCACTGATCAGAATTCTCGGCATACCAAATTATGAGAAAATGTTAGATTTTACAAATTCTTCCACCACGTCATGATCAGCACGTTTGGTGGCATAGCTTCTACCCATTTCGAAACATAATCAACCCCCACAAGTATATACTCCTTCTAATCTGATTTTGGAAACGGTCACATGAAATCAATACCCCACACATCAAATAATTCTACAATCAGAATTGGGGTTCAAGGCATCATGTCTCTTCGAGATATGGATCCAATCTTTTGACATCGCAGACACGCTTTGCAAAATTCTACTACATCCTTGAATATGGACGGCCAGTAAAATTCACTCTGCAGCACCTTATGGGTTATCTTTTAAGCTCTGAAATGACCTCCACACTCTAGCGTATGACAAAAGGTAAGTATGTTTTGCACCTCACTTTTGGGGACACATTTCCTGATAATCTTATCAAAGTAATACTTATACAAACACGGATTATCCCAGATATAAAATTTGACTTAGCTGAAGAATCGGTCTTTCTCATTCTTAGACCACCCTTTTGGGATTCGACCTATGGCTTTATAATTGACAATGTCAGCATACCACGGTTTTTGTTCCACCATAGCCACACTGAACAGATGTTCACCCGGGAAAGAATCCTTAAGAGGAGTAATTTCCTTTATGGACTCGACAATAATCCTTGACAAATGATCCGCAATAACATTTTCTGAACCCTTCTTGTCTTTGATTTCCTGGTCAAATTCTTGCAACAACAGAATCCACCGAATCAGTCGGGGCTTAGAATCTTTCTTTGTCAGCAAATACCTCAGAGTGGCATGATCCGAGTAAATGACAACCTTGGTGCCTAATAAATATGATCGGAATTTGTTCAAGGTGAAAACAACTGCCAGCAACTCCTTCTCGGTAGTTGTATAGTTCATCTGAGTTTTATTCAGGGTCCTACTAGCATAGTAAATAACATATGGCAGTTTTTATTTTCTCTGGCCCAACACAGCTCCTATGGCGTAGTCAGATGCATCACACATGAGCTCAAATGGTAGAGACCAATCTGGCAGATGAATAATTGGGGCTGATGATAGTTGAGCACACAGCTCCTCAAAGGCATAAAGGCATTTTTTGCCAAAAACAAAAGTAACGTCCTTAGCTAATAAGTTGCATAGCGACCGGGCGATTTTGCTAAAATCTTTGACAAACCTTCGGTAAAACCCGGCATAGCCCAGAAAAGAGCATATCTGCTTAACAGATGTGGGAGGAGGCAGTTTTGAAATTAACTCCACTTTTCCTTTATCGACCTCTATCCCTCGCTTCGATAAAATATGGCCTAGTACTGTCCCCTCTTGAACCATGAAATGGATCTTTTCCCAACTTAGTATCAAATTCGTCTCCTTGCAACCCTTAAATACCATTTCTAGATGTCTCAAATAGTCTTCAAAGGTTTCCCCAAAAACTAAAATATCATCCATGAATACTTCAAGAAATTTCTCTACCATGTCAGAGAATATATACATCATAAATCGTTGGAATGTTGCTGGCGCATTACATAAACTAAACGGCATCCGTCTATAAGCAAACGTGTCATACGGATAAGTAAAGGTGGTTTTCTCCTGATCAACAAGGTCAATCGCCACCTGATTGTAGCCAGAATACCCATCTAGAAAATAATAATAGCTCTGCCCGGCTAATCTCTCCAGGATCTGATCAATGAATGGTAGTGGAAAATGATCTTTCCTGGTATTCAGATTGAGCTTTCTGTAATCAATACACACACGCTATCCCATGGTCGTGCATTATGGAATTAGCTCACCTGTAAAGTTTGGCACCACTGTGATGCCTGACTTCTTCGACATTACCTGAGTTGGACTTACCCATGTGCTATCAGAAATGGGATAAATAATACCCGCATCTAGAATTTTTTACCACTACTTTCATCACCACCTCTTTCATATTGGGATTCATCCTTCGCTGCATCTCGCTTAATGGCTTTGCATCCTCCTCAAGGTGTATGCGATGCATGCAAATCGAATGGTCTATGCCTTTCAAATCATAAACACTCTATCCTATTGCCTCTTTTTCTCACTTAGAACATTGACTAGACTCAATTTCTATTTCTCTGTTAATTTCAAGGATATAATTATAGGAAAAGTCTCATCGGATCCCAAGAAAACATACTTCAGCTTTTTAGGCAATTCCTTGAGTTCCAAGGCAGGAGGAGTAGTTAGAGATGGTATTGGTGGAATATTTGAAACTATTGGAAGTGGTTCAACCAGTTCCCACCATGGTTGAATGTATAGTGCAGTCTCCATTGCATCCAGCTCTTCATTCTGCAGCTTCAAATATGTCTCCCAATTAGCAACTTCCTCATTTGGCCTTTCTTCAGTCATAAATGACTCCAGCTCATCCCCCTCCAAGATTTGAGTTGCAAAATCTGATATAATATCATCCAGTTTATCGCACTCATTAATCTGAAAACATTCCCCAGATTCAGGCAAGTGGTGACTTCCTTCGAACACATTCATCCTAACCTTTATATTGTCAAATGTCAGATCCAATGCAATTGATGCATGCATTCGCCGTAGCTAAGAACGATCTTCCTAATATTACTGGAATGTGCTTCTTCGCGTCAGGGACAGGTTCTGTATCCAGGACTACAAAGTTAACCAGAAAATAAAACTTGCCCACTAGCACAATGATATCTTCAAGCACTCATCTTGCCTGTTTGACTGATCGATCAGCGAATTGCAGTACAACCGATGTGGGACTGAGCTCACCCAACCCTGGCTATTGGTAGACCGAATAAGGATGTAAGTTAATACTTGCACCTAGATCAAAAAGATCTCTACCAATTTCCTGGTCACCAATGACACATGGAATCATGGGAGCACCGGGATCTTTCCTCTTGGGTGAAGTATCGCTTAAAAGCAATGAACTCACTTGCTTAGTCAATAGTATTTTCGTTGGATTCTTTCCTCTACTTTTCCACTTCTGGGTGCAAAGATCCTTGAAAAACTTAGCATAAGGCGGTATTTGGGCGATTACAATTAAGAGAGGTAAATTGATCATGATCTGTCGGAATGTATCTACCATGGTTTAGTGTATAGTGCAGTCTCCATTGCATCCTCAACTCAATTATCCACTTCCTTCCCACTTCTCAGAGTCATGATTGCTTGAACCGACTCATGAGGATTATTAACGAAAGATCTAAGCTCCAATGCTTGTTGTGGCTTAGGGTTGACTATGGGCTGACTTGGAAATTTTCCTGGCTCTCTCACATACCTCTCATTAGCCATTTAGCCCATCTGCATGTGCAATTATGCTAAAGATTGAGTATGAATGCCTAGCTTGTTATGAATGTCCATTATGACTTGTTCTAGCCGACTAGTCTAAAAACCGGGTGAAGGAGTTTAGCTTATTGGTTACTGGGGTTGGTAGTTATAGGGTTGAACGGTCTGATTGTTATTGAATGGCTGAAGCTCTTGTGAATTATTGAATGGTTGTAGAGCTTATGAATGATTGGAAGGTTGTAAGGCTTGGTTGTTATTGAATGGAGGAGGGCTTGGGAATTATTAGATGTTCTCGGTTAGTAGTTGGATTGAGAATTTCTAGCCATGATTATCGGTTGGGAGTCAAATTATTGTTGACTCTGTTGGAACCTCGACTGTTGTCCATATGATTACTGTCTTTCAGTATACCTCGGTTGTTCGTTGTATGACCGCTATCTTTCTGTGAACCTTGGTTGTTGATTGTATGATTGCCCTTGTTAGAATTTTGGTGCTGGATTTTTCACATTGGTAGATTTGTAAGACAGGAGTGGGTGATTTCTGGCATTAGAGGTGTATGAATTAGTGAAATGAGCATTATTGGAATAGTTCCATGATACGTTGGCATCAACAGCCATTATCTCCTGACACTCAATTTGGGAATACTCGTCTTCGACTTCATATGTCTCTCTAGGAGGGGAATCATTTCGCTGAAGGTATTTATCAATTCTCTCCAATCTTTCTCAAAACAATGCCATGGTATCTCTCACATCATCATGATCCACAACATAAGATTTTTTGGATCTCCTATCCTATTGTCCACCTCTAGACCTCAACTCAGATTGGTATTGGATTATGTTTTCACTAATATTATCAAATATATTCAAAAGTTCTTTAGTTGGCTTTAGAGTAAACTGACCCTGCGTGGCCACGTCTACCAAGATCTTATGAGTTTCACCAAGTCCCATGTAGAAATTTTTAGCAATATATTGGTCGGAAAACCTTTTATGAGGGCATTTGTACAAAATTTCATTATATCTTTCCCATCCATCATGAAAATGTTCGTCAGGCAATTGCCTAAAGCTTTTGATTGCATCTTGTGCTTCTGAGGTTTTTCCTATTGGACAGTGATTTTCTATTAATTCTCTCTTAAGGGCTTCCTAATCAATTTTTATTTCTCTTGTTAATTTGATGTACCATCTCTTAGCTCTCTCTTTCAATGACCAAGGGAATAATCTCACTCGCAAGTCATTTTTGGGCAAATTGTCAAACCTAACAGTAGAGGCTACCTCTAGAAAATCATTTATGTGATGGTATAGGTCCTCTATCCTAAGGCCTAAAAATTTTGGAAGCATATTGATCATGCTTGTCTTGATCTCGAAGTACTTTGCTCCTTCTTCTTCGGGAAAATCTGTATAGGAGTCATACGCATCAAGTGCGTAATATCCCTTCAATGATGTCTCTAGTGCCCTCGGCGGGACGGGTCTGTGGTCACCCATTGCTTCTTTTTGCTGACGATGACATTTTTCAATAGATTAATGTAAATTATGGAGAGTCTTTTCGATCTCAGGATCGTACTTGACTAACCCAGTGCTTAAATTAGAACGTGTTGGTCTATCGGTCATACGCTACTCAAACAACTATTTATTTATTTTATTTTATTTTTGAAATTTTCTGGAATAAAATCTAATCTAACTTAACTACTTCTAAATTACAAAAATTAAAGAAAGAATTAATATACAAAAATCTAGGTAACTAAAACTCACAAAAGTTCCAGACGCAACTTTAGAAGTTTCGATCCTCCCTTTCAGGCTTTTTAGAGTACTTGTCAATCACACACAAAACTCACTTTAGCTACAGTTACAATAACGCAATGCAAATAAATTACTAAAGCTATTGAACAATGCTTAGTCCTCGACAATGGCGCCAAAAACTTGATGTAGCCGTCAGGTGTGCAAAAATATGTGGTTAAAAATAACACCTTAACAATTCTAGGTTTTACCCTACGCAAGCGCACATATCAATTATAGAATAGCAAAGCGGCTTGAGTAAGGGATATCGATCCCACAGAGACTGAGATTGTTCACTTTAGCAGTTCAAAAACACTGAATTATATTTATGAAAGTTGTTTGCTTTGGGTGGTCAAAGACCAAATTATCTATTTTAACTAATAATTATCTAAAAAAATAAGTAAATTAGTTGTGATTCAGATGAGAGAGAAAACTAGGGTTTTCATCACTCCATCACTAACCGCGTAATATAGTTCATTATTGTTCCAACTGTAAGAGGGCAATCCATAATTGTGAATCAAGTCGTATCGCAGATAGCTAAATACGACCCCAAAAAAAAGTACCATCAACCGGATCGGGACAACCCATCCCATGACTAACCTAACTATTATATGCCAATAATATTACTCTAATCTACTCCTAATGCATGAAAATAAACTAAAGCATGTCTATATTAAATTGCCAACGCACGGCCTGTGTCAACCTAGGGTTTCAAGTTTCATTACCACCAATGTGTAGAAAACCATGATTAAGCATCCGAGTTCCAGCTCATATTGAATAATCATAATTGTGCAAAATAATATATTTATTTCATCTAAGACAAGAATTTAGAACAAACATAGAATTTTATATTGCAAATCAGTACGATCTTTTAACTACTATAATCATCACAGTATGGTCACAGTTTCCCCTCGTTTACAGTTGAAAATAATAAAAGAACTACATTACTTGGCTAGGGTTTTGCTAGAAAATCCTAGATACTGAGTTAATTGGCCATGGTAGAAGGTGACTGCATCATTGATGTAGAAACACTATCCATAGTCTTCTTCTTCAGATCTCTAGGTTTGAATATGGTTCTCGACAGCAGCAAGTCTGAATGAATGAACCTCTTGAATGAACGTCTCACAGAACCAACCAACCTCTATCTATCAACACTAGAATATCATATATATCTCACGTGTGATGTATGGTCTTGTATATATATGCAATGGAATAGAGAGGCCCTTTTTAGTCTTTTCACTCTCAAAACACATCAAAACCTTAAATATAAGTGTATATACATGTATACAGAGGTCTGAAGTCGTGGGCACGTCTTCCAATTAAGCCCGGGGTGAAATAGGAAAAATCACGCAAAAATCCTCAAAGTTGCCACACTTACGCTTGCAGGCTACACTTCAAGCGTAGCTGGCCTATGCCTCAAGCGTAGGTCCAAGCATAGATTTTGCAATTCTAGCCACTTTTTGGTAATAAAAGCGTAGGCACAAACGTAGGATTTTTATGGAAAACCACTTTTCTCCATGAATGCGCCAGAACGTCTGTCTCGAACCCGTGGTATTTTTTGCTGAAAATGACGACTTCTGAAAATGTCGTTTTTGCCCTCCGGGAGGCATTTTTGTCTCAAACTGCCTCTTTTGACTCTTCTCTTGGATAAAAAGAACACACTCTTCAATTAATTCACCGAAGTTAGCTCCATTTCTTCATTAAACTCCTAAAACATGCCTTAACATGCAGACAAAATAAAAATACCAAATAATGGAATGAAATAATGTAACAATTGTGAGTTAATGGGTCAAAATGACTAATATTTGACACCTATCAGTATCCATCAGGTACTAATACTGATATCACATCATTTTATGATGTTGATTGGGCCGGTAATGTTGATGATAGAAAAAGTACCAGTGGAGGGTGTTTCTGTGTTGGTAATTATTTGGTTGCTTGGCATAGCAAGAAGAAGAATTGTGTTTCTCTTTCCATTACTGAGCCTGAGTATATAGCAGTTGGTAGTTGTTGTACTCAGGTTTTGTGTATGCGTCAGATGTTGCAAGATTATGGATTTTCTTAAGGTACAATGACTGTGTTTTGTGATAACACGAGTGCAATAAATATTTCTAAAAATCATGTTCAACACTCTAGGACAAAGCATGTAGATATTCGACATCATTTCATTCGTGATATTGTTAAAGATAGTATAGTGTCTCTAGAGTTCATATCCACAGATTCTCAGTTGGCAAATATTTTTACAAAACCATTAGATTTTCAAAAGCATGTTAGTTTTAGGAAATCTATTGGTATGTTTTCTCTAGAATAGATATCTTCTTATTTATCATTCTAGGAACATATTGCATTATTTTCCTAGAATTGATAGGTAATCATGCATTTGTATTATTTTTATTCATGCATGCATTTTATTTTTAAATAAATGAGAATAAAATTTTTTTGAGTCTATTAAGCTTGGCTAGAGTACAAAAGTTGTCATATTCTACTCTATTTTCACATTTACTTGTCTTATTATGCATATATGAAGTAGAGGTATCAGTCTGACCTAAGATTTTTCGATGATCACTTATCATGATTATTTTATGTTACAAAACTTTAATATTAGGTGCTAGTTGTTTCGGTGATGATTATAATGCTTGTTAAATCTGGTAATTTTTTTATTTTAACCCAAAGTGGTATGAAGGTTTGTGAGCTATGTTAGATTGGTCTATGCATGAAATATGTTTTGCATGCGTATGAATGTTGTGGTGATGTTGAGAAAAAAAAATGTTTAAAATATAAAAATGCAAAAAGTAGTTCTTCAATCTGAGTAACCGGGCCTCTTGCCTCAGTAAGCATTGAGTGTTCGCATAAAAAAAGAAGGAGACTAATGAGCATAAATCCCATGGAAGAAGCTCGGGCCCAATTGGTCAGGACTAAAAATCCACGTTGGAAAGTCCGAAGCTTAGAAAGACAAAAAGGGATATGGTGAAAAAGTTGAAAAGATGAAAAGGAGGAAATTGTTTGTCAAAGAAAAAGTATCTTGTATTTTTTTTGCCTTCTACTTTGGATCTTGGATTGAATTATCATCACGGTTGGTGGGGAGATTATCAGCTTTAGTATGTATTGTTTTCATCTTGCCTTAGTGCTTGCACATGAGAATTTTCATATATATATATTTGTAAAACTTGACTTGTGCATTCTTGAGTTTACAAGGTTTGTGTGTTGATTTTCTTTTATACAATGTGTATAATGGTCGAGTTAAATCTGAGAATATGATGTGTTAATGATTGGCTTTGTGTCTCTAATGCCTTGCTCACAGATTTCTAAAATGAAAAATATTTTATTTTATTTTTATTCATGACATTTTCTATTCATGCATTAGTAGTAGGATCATGCATAGTAGAGATTTTTATTACCCTGAGAATTTGGATATGATCTGATAAGAGTTCTATATCTTGGTGTTTTTCATTGAGTACTTCCTTGCATCTCTCTACATTGTTGATATGGCATATACTCTCTTTACTTGACATTTCAGTGACAAAAAGGGGAAGAAGTATTAAGTAAGGGGGAGAGAAGTAAGGGGGAGAAATTGCTTGATTAAAAGGGCGAAGTATTTAGCAAGGGGGAGTTAATTCTCAAGGGGAGAATAATGATCATTATGTGTGCATTGTTGTTATGATTTTTTGATGATCATTATGTTGGTTTATATTTGTTTTCCACACGTGCGTTTAATGGTTTGTTCAGTATTGTGGTTACAGGTTTGGTAATTCGTTATGAAAGCAAGGTGACAATTTATATCTATGTTTGTTGGTGTGTGTTCATAGGTATAGATGTTATGTTGTTATTTGTGAGGCTATATTGTAAAACATGGTTTTGTCTCAGAAATGCCAAGGGGGAGATTGTAAAAATATTTTTGTGTATTGTTTATTTATGGCATGTTCTAGACAATAACCTTGTTGAGTGTTAGATAGGTTGGTTTGGTTTCAATGACCTCGATAAGCTTCATCAAAGGTAGAATCAAGCATTGAAGTAATGAAGTATAGAAGTGAAGCACAAAAGTGAGCATATTGAGAAAAAATGTCTCTTGGAGGGCAAAAATGACATTTTCTGAACCCGTCACTTCAAGCAAAAAGTATTGTGGGTTCAAAAGGCTTATTTTGGCGCAGTTGTTAAGAAAAGTGATTTTGACAAAAATACCTATGCTTTCGGTTTCAAAAAGTGACTGGAAAACACATTTTACGCTTGGACCTACACTTGAAGCGTAGTTGTGGCAAGTTTTTGCCAGATTTTGCCTGCAATGTCCAAATTATTCAGGGGTTGGTTTTATAATTTGTCCACGACTTATATATATCAAAGTGCGTGCTATATACATTATATTCACCAGAATTTAGGGTTTGGATGTGAAATTACAAGAAAGGGAAAACTTAGGGTTTGGGTCATCACTGTCTATAAATACCCAAGTCTACAACAAGAGGAGGCATGTCTTGAAGAATTCTCTGTAAGTTTTCTACAGCATCTTCTTCTTCTACAGAGATATACATATGGTGAGAGAATATTATTGAGTGATTAGAGATACACAAGTTCTCTCTTATTTTTGAACGTCTTCAATCGTGTTTCTACATCGATGATTTCTATGCATGATTGAATGCTATAGTTGCTGAAAATTTCACACACCATCTATAACAACGAGGTTCCGTTGATCCGTTTCAAGAAGCAGAGCCGTCTAAGTGCGGAGATTGAAACAGGAGGCTTCGTGGTGATTTTGATATGTTGAGAAGCAGAATCGTTAGAGTACAAAGATCGGAGCGAGGGCTTCGTGGAGCGCGAGTGAATCTAGATTTTTAGACGTTGAGTGAAGAACAGCAAATTACAGCAGTTATAAGTTCTGTTTTCATAGAGTCTGTACAAATTCTTTAATTCATAGTGCATCGATACCCGAGTGTATCCGTGGTTTTTACTTGGAGTCTTTCCAAGGCTTTCCACGTAAAAAATCTCCATGTCTTCTCATGATTTATTTTATGCACTTATATTCATATCTACTTGATTGATCTGTTTTGAGAATTGATTTGAGAAGTAGGGTTTGTGACTAATTAAAATTGAATTTCCGCTAAATAATTTTAATTGTTCATAAAATTGACAAAAAGCCTATTCACCCCCCCCCCCCCCCCCCCCCCCCCCCCCTCTAGGCTGTTTTCACTATCGTCTAGGTAATTTCAAATGGGTTAATTGAATTGGGCCAATAGAGATTGATCGGGTCTATTATTAACCCATTGGAGCCAAATCGAATATGGGCCCAATGGATAATTATAAAAGTTGAAATTCAAACTGGAAGAAATATGATATGATATAGATATATATATATATCTATATAGGCTTAAGTCTACGCTTACATAAGCAAAAAGTAGCCAGAAAGTGAGTTTCTACGCTTAGGCTCCGTTTGGCAACCCGGTTTTGGTCTTGGTCTTTGATTTCAAGACCAAGACCATGTTTGCTTGGCCGGTTTTGGACTTGGTTTTGGACACCCTAAAACCAACCACTAAAACCTGGTTTTGGCCCACCATTTTTGACTTTTCTCTCTCTCTCTCTCTCTCTCTCTCTATACATACATACATACATATATATATATATATATATAGCCGAAAATATGAATTATTTTGAAATTTTTTTTATATTTTTCGAAAAATATATTTTTCGGAAAAAAATTAATTTCCGGGAAAAAATTATTTTTTCAAAAATAATTATCTTTTTCGGAAAAAAATAAATTTTTGGGAAAAAAAAATTAATTTTCGGGAAAAAATCATATTTTCGGAAATAAAATTAATTTTCGGAAAAAAATTATTTTTTCGAAAATAATTATTTTCCGGAAAATATTTATTTTTTCGGAAAAATTTATTTTTTCGTCAAAAAATAAATTTTTGGAAAAAAATCATATTTTTGGGAAAAAATTAATTTTCGGAAAAAAAACATTTTTTCGACAAAAATTATTTTTTCGAAAATAATTATTTTCCGGAAAATATTTATTTTTTCGGAAATATTTATTTTTTCGTCAAAAAATAAATTTTTGGAAAAAAATCATATTTTTTGGAAAAAATTAATTTTCGGGAAAAAATATTTTTTCGACAAAAATTATTTTTGTCGAAAAAATTAATTTTTGGAAAAAAATCATATTTTCGGAAAAAAATTAATTTTCGGAAAAAAATATTTTTTCGACAAAAATTAATTTTTCGGAAAAAATTAATTATTTTTTTTTTCGAAAATTAATTATTTTCCAAAAAATTATTTTTTATATTTTTCAGAAAAATATTTTTTTCCCGAAAATTACTTTTTTTCCAATTTTTCATATTTATATATTTTTAATACATATTAGTATATATATATATATATATAATTATATCAAGACAAAGACCAAAACCAAAACCAACTCCTTACCAAACACTATATATTGGTTTTAGATTTCCCTAAAACCACCCAAGACCAACACCAAAACCAAAACCAAAACCAAAACCAAGACCAAAACCAAGTTCCCAAACGGGCCCTTAAAGCCCAAGTACGAAATGTTACAGTGATTTCAGCAAACTTTTCATCCCACTTCGAGAGCTCATGTCTCGGTCAAACAAGGTCCAAATGAGGTGATTCTTATGCCTAACATCAAGAGCTTGAATTCAGCTTTCTAACAAGATATTACACTCCTCCAACCAATGTGTTTAGCTCCAGATATAATAAAAAGAGTGAGAGGTGTCCTTCAGAAAAAACTGAAAATTTCATAATCGGGCTGAAATTTTATTTTGACTCAAATTGATTCGTGTTGACCCGGATGATCTTGAATTCAACCCAAACACCTATAAGTACATGTATATCACATATTATACATGATATTGAAGGGTTTGGCTCAATTGAGTGTGAAATTACATAAAAGGGTAAGGTTAGGGTTTTTCCTTGACTTTGTTTATAAATACCAAGATCTATAACAAAAGAGGTTATGTCTTTAAGAGATCTCTGCAAGTTTTCCTACAGATTCATATTTTTTTACAGAGATATATGGTGAGAGAAGGTCGTTGAATGATTATCTATTTATTACTTCTCTTTTGGTTTGAGTTTCTCCGATTGTGCATCTACATCGATGATTTTTATGCACAATTGGATGATATAGTTGCTGAAAAATCAACACATTTTTTATTGTAACAAGGTTGCGTTGATCCATTGAAGAACGATTGGAGCAGGAAACTTCGTGATTATTTGATTTGTTGAGAAATAGTCTTCAGAGTACGAAGCGGAGCGAGAGCTTCGTGGAGCGCGAGTGAATCTAAATTTTCAGACCTCGAGTGAAGAATAGCAGATTACATCGGTTGTAAGTACTGTTTTCATAGAATCTGTACAAATTCTTTAATTTATAATGTATCGATACCCGAACGTATTCGTGATTTTTACTTGGAGTCATTATAAGGTTTTCAACGTAAAAATATCATGATAGAGAATTGGTTTCTTGGTTTAGCTATATAGACATAATCATTTGAAGTCATACCACGAAATGATACACAACTGTCTCACCTTTCAGATGTTGAGTCACAATATTGCATATTTTCATTGAGTATATTCTTCTCTCTCATAAGGTAAAATGGTACTATCATAGATTTTTTTTTAAGTTGATAGCTTTTATTTATATATATATATATATATATATATTTTTTTTTTTTTAAAATTCCGTGTCCTAAATTAGTAGGCACTCTCTGTCACCATCTCTATTGCATGTCTCTCTCTTTTATTTATCTACTGAGCAAACTTTTTGTGTGGGTAAAATAGAGAAAGGAAATTATATAGACAACGTTGGTATATATATATATTTGGGTTTTTATTTATTTAAGTCCTAAAATTTTGTATTGATTTTGATATTGGTCCTCTTAAAAAACTATTTGATATCGGTCCTATTTTTGTTATATCACGTTAGTCAACTAGCTATCAAGACTAATATTGAAAATATATGTTTTTATATTTCCAAACTGACCCTACAACAATATTTATACATTCCAATCACCCTTACCTAGTTACCCTTATCCTTTTTCCTTTTCTTGCACTCATTTTTGGCCTCATTGCTCTCTCTACAATTTGCTTCTCTCTCTATTTTCCCTTTAATATAGGCTTCCTGTGTTTTCAGGATTTGAAGAGAGAACAAATTCTCTCAATTTAATTTAAAATTTAAATTAAAGCTATGGAGACAGAATTTTGATGCCCGGTAATATAGGTTGTTCGGCATTTTCATGGTAGATGACACATCTAGCATCTTTCCTTTGCTATTTTAATGTGTGGGCAAAGGATTGTTTGGAAGCCATATGGTATAGGTGAAATTACCTGGATTGTTTGGAAGCCATATGGTATAAGTGAAATTACCTGGACGATCAATAAAAATAGTCTAGAGGGGGATGAATAATTTTTTTATGAATTTATTAACAAATTAAAATTAATTGTGAAAAAATCAATTTTAATACAATTCTCTATCAATTTTCAATATTAGTCTTGATAGCTAGTTGACTAACGTGATATAACAAAAATAGGACCGATATCAAATAGTTTTTTAAGAGGACCAATATCAAAATCAATACAAAATTTTAGGACTTAAATAAATAAAAACCCAAATATATATATATACCAATGTTGTCTATGGGCCCGTTTTGGAACTTGGTTTTGGTTTTGGTTTTGGTCTTGTGATTTTAGGACCAAGTGGTCTTGGGTGGTTTTAGCCAAAACCAAAACCATGTTTGGTAAGGAGTTGGTTTTGGTATTGGTATAATTATATATATATATAATATGTATTAAAAATATATAAATATGAAATATATATATATATAAAATTGAAAAAAATATTAAAATGAAAAATTATATATAATTAAAAAATATTTAAAATTCTCAAAAACAATTTACATTTATATTATTATGGTTTATTCCAAATTATTTATATATATAAAGATTATATATATATAATCTCAAATCTGCATCATGGTGTTAAAATCACAGACAATGCTCCAAGGTGTGTTCCTATGCCTGAAAACTTCATGGTCGACGGCAATCTCTTCATCACCAAAGCTCTCCGGCGCGGCGGCGTAGACCACATGTTCGGCGTAGTCGGAATTCCGGTGACCTCCCTCGCCAACCGCTTTGTCGCTCTCGGAATCCGATTCCTCGCCTTCCACGACGACCAATCCGCCGGCTATGCTGCATCCGCCTACGGCTACCTCACCGGAAAACCCGGAATCGTCATCACCGTCTCCATCCCTGGCTCCGTCCACGGCCTTGCCGGCGTCTCCAAAGCCAGAGCCAACACCTGAGCCATGGTCATGATGTCCGGGTCCTGCGACCAGAAGGATTTCGACTGCGATGATTTCCAGGGGGTTTTCATTCGGGAGAGCTGTAATTTTGTTTCTTTTTATTTAAATTTAAATTTCCATTTTCTTTAAACTATAAAAAATATTCCGAAACATTGATAAACAACAGTTGCGCGTTGTGGACGACCGGCGAGGGGGAGAATCACGAATGGTTGAGAGATCTAGAGGAACAAGTGTTTTAGCCGTAGAAGGAGGAAGTGATGGCGGCGTAGGTTTTGGAATTGGGGGTAGGGTTTCATTCGGGAGAGAGGAAACACTTTCTCAAATGTTTGTGTAACTTTGTTTCTTTTTAAATCTGTTATATTGTTATATCAATTATCTGTAATTTTGTTTGTTTTTAATATATTGTTAAATTAAAAATAATAATTTTGTTTGTTTTTAATTAGTGGAAATTCCAGAAATGTTAAAATGGTTTTTAGTTAGGACAAAGTGGTCTTGGGCTGATTTTCAAAAACAAAAACCAAATATACTCAAACATGATTTTGGTCCTAAATCCTAAAACCAAGACCAAGACCAAGACCAAAACCTGATTGTCAAACAGACCCTATATAATTTCCTTTCTCTCTCTCTCTCTCTCTCTCTATATATATATATATATATATATATATATATATATATAGGACAGGGAATAGAGATGGTGACAGAGAGTGACTACTAATTTAGGACACGGAATTTAAAATATATATATATATATATATATATATATATAAAAGCTATCAACTTATAAAAAAATCTATGATAGTACCATTTTACCTTATGAGAGAGAAGAATATACTCAATGAAAATATGCAATATTGTGACTCAACATCTGAAAGGTGAGACAGTTGTGTATCATTTCGTGGTATGACTTCAAATGATTATGTCTATATAGCTAAACCAAGAAACGAATATTGTAAAAAAATGGTAAATTGCAGTGACACCCCTTGTGTTTCGGTTAATTGCACATAGATGTCGGTCAATGTGATTGTAGTCCCAATGCTCCCTGAGATTTGCAATTTGTTGCAATGACACTCCCTGAAGGCATAAAATGACTTTAATGCCCTTAACTATTTTAATTTATATGCAAAATGTCTAAATTACCCCATTCATAAACCCTACACCTCACTCACTATACCAACCATTCTTATCACCACACCCTTATTATAAAAAACAGATTACAATCAATAAATTAAATATACAATATAGAAAAATATAATTTTATGTTAAATACAAAAATTCAAAAACATATAAAATGAAAAAACTATGGAAAAGTAAATTCAAACACTTAAAATATTTTATCAATAATGAAATATATAAATTGATAATAAGAAAACCACATTATTTATTTTAATTTTAAATATATAATTATATAAATACTTCACAAAGAATAAAGGTTTATAACTAAAAACCATTATAAGTATTTTACGAACGTATAAAATATTTTCTTTTAAGTAGTATAGATATATTGGCAATAACCAATTAATTTAGTGGGATTTGAAAATATAATTATATTTAATATTTAATATTATTTAATAATAAGTACTAATTTTAGTGAAAGTCTCAAAATAGTTTTGTAACATTAAAAGGTAAATATAAAATAAATAAATATGTATAATTATTTAAATAGGTAACAATAGTAAATAAAAGAATAAATAATCTATAGAAAAAATAAATATGGCTTTGAATTTTTAAGTAGTATATAATTTAGGGGGATTTAGTAATAATTAATATATTTTGTGGGAAGTTGAAAATAATTTTGAATTTGATGTATATTTAATTTAGTTTAATTTAGTAATATTTAATACATTTAGTGAGAAGTCTAAAAAAACTTTATAACATTTGGTGTAAATGTTAAAAAATGAATAATTATAACTATTTTAATGAATAAACTTAAAACATTTCTTGTACATAAATAACAAGAGTAAACAAAAAAATATAAAAAATAAAAAATAAAAAATAAAAAATATTGTTTTGACTTTTTATAAATAGTATATAGTTTATTGAGATTTAGTAATAATTAGTATATTTTGTGGGAAGATAAAAAGAGTGTTGTAGTATTTTGCGTAAATGTTAAATAAATGAATAATTACAATTATTTAAATAAACAAAAAAATAAAAATTGTATAAAAAAATAAAAATTGGTTGTACTTAATAGTATATAAATAAATAATAAGGATTTGGTGATAAGGTTGATTAATATAGTGGGTGATGCATAGAGTTTAGACATGAGGATAACTTAGACATTTTATATGTAAATTAAAATAAATAAGAGCATTAAAGTTATTTTATACTTTCAAGTGGTGTCATTACAATAAATTATAAACTTTAGGGGGCGTTGGGACTACAATTGCGTTGACTGACAACTATATGCAATTGACCAAAATTTAAGGGGATGTCATTGCAATTTATCCTAAAAAGAATAATGAAGTAACCCTTTAAACATGAAATGCACATTTCAATTTATCTTGAATGTGTGCAAAAAGTTGAATTTATTATTATTATTTCTTTTTTGTAGGCCCCATGTGAAAATGCTTTGTTCGGAAAAGGGTAATTTGTAGTGAGACCCCCTGAATTTTAGGTCAATTGCACGTAAAAATTGGTCAACGCAATTTCGATCCAACAACCACTGAAACTTTCAGTTTTCTCGTAGTAACACTCCCTAGAGGGGTGAAATGTCCAGAAAACCCTTGACTTATCTCACTTATTACATGAAACAAATATTTAGGTATTGAAATTACCTCCATGCCCCAAGATGAAAACTTAATTATATATATACTAGTAAAATGTATGTGTGATGCAGCGATAAATATTTAAGGTATAATTTTGATTGACATTCTTAATTAAAAATAGTTTAATAATTTACATTTTTGGCAAGAAAAAAAATATTTTATTTTTTAATACTAAATAAAGAGTTAAATTAATAAGGATAGACAAAAAGAATATAAAGTAATAAATTACTTTTCATTGTTAATATATAATTTTTATCAAATTAGATGATATAATGTTAATATAAGATTTATAGAGAATGAGTGAAATTAAGTTTCTTATAAAAAACAAAATAAAAAAAAAATAGACTAAAACACTCTAATTCAAAAATCTTATTAAATAAATTACATATTTAAGCACTATATAAAAATTTATTAACAAATTAAAATCCAAATATTAAAACATTATACACTGGAATATAAAAAACAAAAACAAAAATATACTAAAAAATATCCAAAAATAAAATTTAACCATAACATACATACCAAGAAGAGATGATAAACTCAAAATACATGTACTAAATAAATTATTTTATAGACAAAAACGAATGTAAAAATTATTCAAATAATAATTTATTAAAATAATATAAAACAACCATTGAAAGTTAAATAAACACACTCCAAGTCACAATAATTTATTTTCAGATCTGTCTTCAATTTAATATATGTGATATTGGAATTGATTAGAAGTCTAAATGATTACGAAATCATGAGAATTTTATACACCTTACTGTGACTTTATTTTATCTTTAACTCAAGGTACATTGATAAAATAATATAGAATAGTTTAATTGACATGGGATTTTAGTTGAATAAAATTTTAATAACTACTTAGGTCAACTACAATTAAGAGGTAGAATTAAAGAATAATTATCTTTAAAATTAAAATATAATTTAAAAATGAAGAATAATTATATAAAACTTGTAGCACTTTAATATTAGTATAGATTTTAAGTTTTTTACTCTAATTAAGTATTTAGTTTAGTTTAGTTTAGATAATTAATTAAAATTATTTGGGTAAGAAGATGGTAATTTGATCCTCTAATTTAATTAATAATATTTTAAAATAAATAAAGAATAGAAGAATAATTTCAAGTTCCAAAAATCTTCCAGGAGGTGTCACTGCAAAAAAATTAAATGTTCAGAGAACTGTTAGATCGAAATTACGTTAACCAATTTCTACGTATAATTGACCTAAAGTCCAGAGTCTCACTCCAAAATTGACCTTCGGAAAAACAAAAAATACAACCTGTCAAAATTCTTGCAAAGAAAGAACCAAAATGCAATGTGATTAATGTACCTCTGTTGCACACTCTTCTATCACTACTTGACTACTTGAGTTGCTTAGACTTTACAACTGGACACCTGTTGGATTTTTATTCGTTGATTACCTGGATGGAGAACATTTTTTTGGAATGACATTTTTGACAAAAAATATATATATATATTTAAATAACTCAGTTTGGTAAAACGCCTTGATATTTGATAAAATTTAATTTAAAAGTAAATCAAAAGGAAAAATTCCTTATTACAAATGAGACGATAAAGTGAATGCATTTAGGGCATATGTTTGGGAAGGATACTTTGCTTCCCAATTCTTACTTTGCTTTTAACTGTTCAAAAGTATTTGAGTTTTCTGGGATATTTGGTGGATACTTTACTTTCCGAAATCAAAAAGCATACTTTGTTTTTTGGACTATTTTGAGAATCACCTAAATAGGTGATTCTCCAAACTTTGCTTCCCAAAATTATTAAGCATGCTTCACAATTCTCTCTTATTATAAGCAAATACTTTTTAGATTCAAGAAGCATATTTCATGTCACGCCCCGTTATTCTTGAGACTCCAATCCGGAGAATCAGCGAAACCCGATGTATGACGTCACGGAAAACGAAAACTGGGATTAACAATAACATCAAAATACATGAAATATGAATGAAAATGAAGTATTCCATGTCACCTGAGTGATAGAAACTCAGTAAAGAAATTCTAACGAAAATCCGGTAGAGTTCCGTTTGTAAATGGAACATCCGGACAATCCAAAAATAACACAACACAAAATCTTGCCCATAACAACAGAAATAGAACCAATGGCACGCAGCCCAACATTCCAGAAACCTACTAGGGGCGAGGTAGTGGAAAAGAACACCAAAACCTCTACACAACCCCTCTAAAATCAATAGAGCCCCAAATGCTCAAATGAAATTATAAAGAAAGTCACATGAAGATGTCGAAAAGGTATAAAGGTACCCCAAAATAACAAATACCGACTGAGCCACCAAGCTCAAATAAGAATACATAAAACTCAATGGTAGTACCGAACAAATACAATGGCACCCTAAAATAATCTCATCTACAGCCTCAAATCTACTACGGATATCATAAGAACTACAGATCAACGAAAATATAAACAACCATGTATATATATATATATATATATATATATAACGTCCTGTAAATAACTAAGCCTGCCACCTAGGCCTATAGACAACCAACCTAAACTTCACTCTCATCTAGAGATGCAACAAGGACTTACTATCTACCATACCGTGCATCTCGCACGCTGCTCAAGGTTCCTAGGAGGTAAATAGATCACTCACTAGGACTACCGAAATTAAATCATCATAACCATTCTTCTACTTACAATAACCAGTGAACCAACTCGTTCACTCGAAGAAACATAAAAAGGGAAGATATTATCCCCACACTGGATTCGGTAACCAACCAAACTATCTCTAACTCACACTGCCTATCTAAGCACTAGACAGGGTTATTGGAGTCATTTATTCCCAAACAGATGCCATGGTCCTCGGGTTTTTAAAGAAAAACGTTGAACCCCGAAGGATTCAACCTGTTTTTAAGAAAAAAGTTAGGACCCGGTCAAACCTGTTTAATTCCAATACCTCCGAACCCACCCAAGGTACTACGAATTGCACTACGTGTGCATAAATCAGTATCATGTCTCTTACCCGAGACTACGACAAGGAAACTATAAAAACAAAGTGTGCCTCATGTATACACAAAAAGGAAATCAATTCTATACCACCAATATCACCATAAGATCTCCATAATACTCTAAGATCTCAATATCACTATACCACAAACAAATGGTCAATATCATCCTCAAATATTGTCTGTCTGTCTCAAAATTACTATCAAACGTTCACTCAGGAGTATGACAATTCAAACCATTATGGGCACCTCAAGTTACATTCAATGGATCCTTAAGACACAGGATGGTCCAACATTTAGCTACGGATGTGGTGCTGAATAATACGTAGAGTTAAAACAACTCTAGTCCAGAGAAAAGGAAGAATGCTAACCTATCATACCCGATTATACCTCAAATCAACCATTCTTATATATCAACTAGAGTAGTGTACCGACCACTCCATAACCTCATATACAGACCAATGCTCAAAGGAATAGGGTCAAACTAAAAAGCTTTATCCGACCCTTACTCAACCAATACTCCACACTACCGGAGAGGTCTATTAATCATCCTGTGATAATACTAATCACCAATCACAAAGGCATATGTGGCCAAGATCACAATTTCGACTAAGTCCCAATATATTGCTACCCAGCTTAACTAGAGCCTAACATACGGGGAACCCTTACGCCCCAAGGTCACTTTCACTTTCACCTTTTAACTTTAAGTTTTCACGGTTTCCTTTACACTAGGAAATTCACAATTTAATTTGTAATTTAATCACGGTTAAAATATCAATCATAAACACCGCGCCCTAGCGCCCAAGAGAATAATACAAATCTCTAATTAAGATTCAAACATAACATGCTCAATATCAATAAGCAATAATAACATATAATCTAAACAGATAAGCATATGTCAAATAAATGCTCAATATGAATGTCAATGCAACACCAATGCAACCCTAACTGCATGAGGGTGAAACAAATATCCAGGAATCCCAAACCGTTCACTGCTAGGGCTACAAACCCACAACAGGAAGGGTGGGCATCGCCAAATAGAGTACGGAGACCATAAGTCCGTCTGGAACCAGCAAGTGAGGCCCAATCCCTCACCCCCAAATGTCTAGAGAATTGAGAGTTACTAGCTCCCTGGGTGCTAGACCACCCCTTGGCCAGTTGTTGCGACTTTCCAAACGATCCATACATGTACGTGATATAACTGAGGCATGCAACTCGCATCAAAACAATATATATACCATGGTGCTATATGAATGCAAAATGCCTCCACATGAATGCAATATACTCAATAAAGCAGCATAAAAGCTAAGCAATCTTATACAAAGCATGCTTCAAAATTTAAATTACCTCAACGACAATTAGACAATTCAAATTCGCAATTTAGTTTCTTTATAATTTACGAAAAAATCAACCACAAGGGACTAGAACAAGGTCTAAGTTTTGACGTCCCTAGTTCACGTGGATCCCCTAACATATTTCTAATTTCAATAAAATATAAATAATAGGGGAAATAATCAATTAACCGGATCTACGTCCACATACACCTTCTATAAACTTATTTCGAACTCAAGGGGTACTAAACCGCCTATATCAATTTAATTTAAATAGGTTTATAATTATTTTAAATCCGAGAAATAATTTTTTAATTTCTCCAAAGGAATTTCCAACTCCAACATCATTTAATCTATTTATGGGTATTTTATAAATTTTATAAAATTCCTAGATTTCCGTCTATCACTAGGAATTTAATTAAACATTTTTATCTACCCATAAACATACAACGGAGATTAATTAACGTTTTCTACGCACTATTAGTGAGTGTCAGATATGCATATATATAAGAATATATATATGTAAATTCGCACCTAAAATAAAGCTTACAGAACAGCCCCGAACTGTCCCGCCGTGAACAGTGCCGGCAGTGAACAGTGCTCGCCGCCCAAAGTTGTCCGAAAATTATTTCGAATATACCGAAACGTCCGCCTTGACAACCTATACGATATATATGAAGCCCATTAGCAATCAATAAATAAATTTGAACAAATCTACAAAAAATGAAACTAAAAATCATACCGAAAATCTAAAATTCTCGGCGAACTGCTGAACAGTTTCGCACCAAATTCGGATATATCGTGTACGACATCGGAAGCAAGCTATCCTCAAAGTTACACGCCAAACGAAGCCCGAATCGGCACTGAGTCGACCCAACTCGGTCTGGCCAAACTCGTCATTGGTCATCTCGCGCCACCACAACGCGAACCGGTGCCACCACAGCGCCGTCGCGCACCACCAGTGACCCTAGTCGCCACCCCCTGGCCGTCGAACCACATCCCCTGTCGAAACCCTCTTGCGACCAGATCCGGCGTCGCTGCTTCTCAGCCAGCGAACCATCAGCCTTGCCGCCATCGACCACCGTGGCTGACCCTCCTGCTCACGACTCCAGCCATGGCCACTGCCGATCTTCCCTCCGACGAACAACCCGGCTCACCACCTGCGCGCCTTTTCTCTCTCTCTTCGAACCAACCTTTTCTCTTTAATCGAACCAGACAACTCTTTCTCTCTCTGTCCGTAGTGAAGAAGATGGTCGAGTGTGAAGGAGTGGATTGAAGATGACGGACAGAGGAGAGGAGTTGGTCAACTGCGTGCGTGATGAAGAGTGTCTGATATGTGGTCTCTCAAATATCAATAAGGCATATACATATATATATATTTTCCATTAATTTCATTTATATATATATATATATATATATATATATATATATATATATATATAAATACCCACATATATATATTCTCCCAATTAATAATATGTATAATAAATCCCGAAATATACCGGGAACCCCCAATTAAAATTATACAAGCCCGTAAATATAAACTGGACGCTCAATAAATAATATAACTGTAATAAATAATCTGGGGTAGGAAACCCATAAATATATATAATCTGAAATAAATAACCGATCAACCCGCAATTAATATCACGCGAACTCGAAAATTCTACGGATAGCTAATAAATAATATAAGTCGAAATAAACACTCCGGGTACAAAACATAACCGTCAGAACACAGAACAATTCTGAACTCGACTCCGCCAAAAGATTGGTCTCAGTCCATCTATCCAAATTCTCAGTCCGCTAGATTAATAATCGAAAATCCCTGCTAATGACAATTCAAAACCCGCCGTGTCACGCCCCGAATCCGAAAATCCGGATAATGACTTAAATTTAATTAAAATTCATAAAAATACCAAATGGTCAAACTGGTCAACCGACATTGTTTATAATTCACTAGCGCGGAAGCGAAATAGAAATAATAAAATCACATACAAATTCCGAAATCAAATCAAATTACAACACGAACACACTAGTCCAAAGCCAAAAACAATACAAATCATAATAAGCACGCAATCTCCATTATTACATAAAGATGTAATTATTATAGGTTCAAATTCCACAAATTTCCAATAGCTCACGCATCATCCACCAATGGTTCTTTTCCTGAAAAATGTTAAGGGGTGAGCACAAACGGCCCAGTAGAGAAAAATCATGAAGCGTAAGATTCCGCAAGTATGTAAATTAATGAATACGTATAGGGTCAAGTCTCTACCCTAGTCCAATGTCAAGATATAAATGCATAAGGAATCACAATATAAACTCATGTAGAATAATTTAAATAATACCATCAAGATAATTTAAAAGTTCTATAATCACGAAATTAAAACCAATACTCTCAATATGAACTCAAATCCAACTATCACAACCGAAATAGCATCAAATTCAAAATCATCAAATGGGAAAATTATGTCGTGAAACAAACCCTAGGACATGAACTACCTGTTCATCTGCCTAGCCGTCTTGGGGCTACTAACCCTACGGTGACGTCAACCAATCGCGCGATAATTCGAGGACTTGCACCCCGGGAGCTCCTTCGTCCCCCCATTGCTCACACCACACGACCATTTCCCAAAATCAACAACCAATCCACCATTCACAATTCACAATTCATAAATGTCATTCACATGCGCACATAAGTAATAAATATATCCGCACTCCATGATCCGCCAAATAAAAATTCTATAGTGGCATGAATCAATGTATTAAAACACATTAATGCAATTTCACAACTCATGTAAAAATAGCACAATATGATAATGAATCTATAGATAAACATTAAAATACATAAATGAAGATTCTTAAACTCACACGATACCCCAATAAATCCCTACCTCAACTTGATAAAATATCCAGTAAAATACCAACAATCAAAACAATATGGTTGTGTAGAGAATGAATAAACGGACGGTTCTCCCTTCACGCCTTCATTTGTACCCTGTTATGCCCGAAACCAATTAACACATATTGAATAATTTTTATATACATAACCATAATTATTTTTATAATAATATTTTCCAATAAACATTCTGATATATATAAATATCTACTCAAAAATATTCGGAATTAATAGACAAAATTTAGCTACTTAATTAAGAATCGAAAAGTTCGGTTTCGAATACTACCGTAAAACGGACAGCAGGTAATCTATGATTTTTAGAAAAATCTACAGGTTTGATAAAAATATGAAATTTACAGGATACACTCCAAATTTCTACGTAGGTCTACTGTAAAAGTTTCATAAGCTTTAATCAAAGGACAATGGTCCAAAATAATTATAAAAGACAGCTTTCCTAACAGTTCCGAAAACTGAACACCCTTTACTCCAAGATTTTTACAAACCTATCCATGAATTATATGACTACCGAAATCTCCAGATTTACATCTTATATACTCAAGATCAGGTGATAAAATTATAAGTACAAAATTAGAATTATAGATAGCTCAAAGCGGTAACACAAGTTCCAATTTTAAACTACGGTTAAAACTGAACAGTTACTACTCAACAATTTTTATTACCAGTATAAATTAACTTAAAATTCTTAATCTTCAGTACATATGTCCTAGACATATACAAAATTTTATAATAAAAGTTTCAAGATTTATAAGAATACGAAACCATATGAAACAATTGGATAAACCGAAACCGAAATCGGATCAGCAAGCAGTAAAATATCACTGGACATCGTACTTCCGTGATTTTTAGAAACTTTAATATTTATCTAAATGATCTGAAATTTTGAGAGATGATAATAGACATATACAAAAGCATACTGTAAAAGTTTCAAAAATTTATAAATAATTTAACATGGTCTATAAATTTCTCAAACCGAGTAAAAAAAAACGGTCTGCAGCAACAACAATATCCAAATAACATGTTTTTTCCTAGATTTTTAATTAACTCTCTACTTATCTATAAATTCTGAAATTTTCAGGAACATATAATCACATACCTATATATGATCTGTAAAATTTTCATAAACTAATTTTGATCCGTACATATATTATAAATTAGAGATCTAAAGCCTTGATTTTCACTAAACATGTAAACTAGCAATCTGAAATTTTTGAAAAATCAAATCAAATTAAATAATATAGATCACATACTGTAATTGGTATTAAACCGAAGATCGGAACACGTAGAACAACTTCCTAGTTGAGCACAAAATTGAATCCCCACTCTAAGATGCCCAAAATGTAGAGAGAAGAAGATAGGAGAAAAATAGAGAATGATGAAAAAAATGGTTTTGCTTGATTGTTGAGAATATGCAAAAGCTAACCTCAACACATCAATATAATGGCTGAAAAATTTCATCAATAATGTCATAAAGTGGTGTCAATATAATAGATGTATGATTGCACCTTTAAATGATGGAGGAATATGCTTTTGGAAAGTTGAAGATAAAAATAAAAATAAACATGTGGAATTCGGTCACACATTTACATATAATGAATATATTGCAAAAGTTACCCTCATCTTTATCAAACTCAAAAGTAACCCCCACATTTAATTAAAATATCGAAACTACCCGATCAACGACAAAAATGAAAATTTTACAAAACATAGGAATGAACCCAAAAATTCAAATCATGAAATCCTTAATGCACGAAAACACATGCAATGCCACGTAATGCACAAGATAAAAAATATAGATATTAACCGAAGAAAAAGAAATTATTTAAATTAACCTGGTCATTACACGCCGCCTCAAGTGCAAAAAGCGAAAAGAAATCATTTAGCCTCAATTAATAATAAATAATAAAGGAAAAATCATAGGAAAATCCCTAAACGATGATATGCATACTCGGAAAATCTACGAGTCGCCCGATAAATAATACTAGCGATGATAAACAATTCGAGGTACGAAATCCAACTACCGGAATACCGGGCACGTACAAGACCCATCGAATAACTACAAATAACTAGGGCACGAAAAGAACCCAAAACAATAATCAAGTACAGCCACATCAACACATAGGAGCACTTAGAAATACAAAGAAATAAACATACCAAACAAACAGAACACGTACATACAAACACAGAGCACGTCAATCAAATCAGGTACATACTAATCCCATTATAAGGGAAAAACAAAACGTCAAACCCCTAACACACTAAATGCCGAACTCGCACAGCTGAGTCGAAACCTTTAACGTCGGTCAACAAAACGTAATGTCATCCAGTCAAAGCACTAAAGCTAAACGTCTAAACGAATCCACGTAATCGGCACTAAAGCCCAAGTAAACCTTTAGCCACGTCCGAAACACAAAACATCATGTCAAATATCGTAAGCACCAAAGAAACCCCACGAAGTCACCGAAGAGACAATTGCAAAGTCGTGTTGTCGAATCCAGAACTCACGTCAACGTTTCACCAGTTCGAAACATTAAACTCACCGTCAATTCTCGTAATCGCCAACGACAATCCACGAAGTAGTCAACAAGTCAATGGTCGCGTCATCCCGTCGTATCAAGACATAAACGCGAAAAATTTACACATGAGATACCAAGAATAACCATGACTTCATGAACAAGTGACGTCACAACCGAAATTAAATCGAAAAATAATTTCAGAAAATTGGGAAAATAATATGGGGTGTTACACTCCATCTTCTTCATCTCACATCATATATTTCAAATAAATATATATATTGGAAAAAATATATATATTTCGCATTAATATATATATTTTGGGAATATATATATATTTTTTGGAATATATATATTTTATTTTTTCCGAAATATATATATATTTTTTTCAAAATATATATATATATATATATTCGAAATATATATTATACTTTTATTTTATGGATGTGTGAACCAAATCCTATAGGGTTAATTTCATTTACACCCCCTAAACTTTGTTCAAAAGGTATTTTGACCCCCTCAACTCTGCATAATTGCAGTCAGATCCCCTAATTAGGCAAACTTTCATCAGTTTGACCCCCTTATGAACTTTTAGTACATTTTCAAACTTGGCAGTGTGTGAAATGTTTAAAATGCCCTTATCCCTATCCCTACTTCTTCCCCCCTTATCTGTACAATTTTGGCCCCATATATGTAATGTTTTATATCATTTTGACCCCTTCATTCAAGAGTAGGTTGAATTTGGCACCAAATTGTACAATTTAGTAAATCATTTTGACTCCCTCATCATGTAACTTGTTTTAGGCGCCAATCTGACAACTTTAATAAATCATTTTCACCCCCTCACCATGTAACTTATTGTAGGCACCAATCTGATAACTTTAATATGATTTTTTTTGAAATTTTTTTTTTTGCGAAAAAGTATATAATATGTTCCAAAATATGAATTGTTTCCGAAAAATAATTTTTTTGCAAAAATTATATATTATGTTCCAAAATATGATTTTTTTTTTTAAAAAAGTATATATTATGTTCCAAAATATGATTTTTTTTGCGAAAAATATATATTATGTTTCAAAATATGATCTTTTCCGAAAAATAATTTTTGCAAAAAATATATACTATTATATTCCAAAATATGATTTTTTTTTTTGCGAAAAAGTATATATTAAGTTCCAAAATATGAATTTTTTCCGAAAACTAATTTTTTTGCAAAACTTATATATTATGTTCAGAAATATGATTTTTTTTTCGAAAAAGTATATATTATGCTCCAAAATATGAATTTTTTCCGAAAACTAATTTTTTTGCAAAACTTATATATTATGTTCAGAAATATGATTTTTTTTTCGAAAAAGTATATATTATGCTCCAAAATATGAATTTTTTTGCGAAAAATATATATTATGTTTCAAAATATGATCTTTTCCGAAAAATAATTTTTTGCCAAAAATATATACTATTATATTCCAAAATATGATTTTTTTTTGCAAAAAAGTATATATTATGTTCCAAAATATGAATTGTTTCCGAAAAATAAATTGTTTGCAAAAAGTATATATTATGTTCCAAAATATGATTTTTTTTTGCGAAAAATATATATTATGTTAAAAAATATGATCTTTTCCGAAAAATAATTTTTTACGAAAAATATATACTATTATATTCCAAAATATGATTTTTTTGCGAAAATAACTTTTTTTCAAAAAATATATATTATTTTTTCCGAAAAATAACTTTTTTGCGAAAAATATATATATATTTTTGAATTTATAATTTTTGCGAAAAATTTAATTGATTTTCGAAAAATAATATTTTAAGGATGTCAAAATGGATTTTGACCAAAGTTCAGGGAGTTATAATGAAATTAACCCATATAGTATTAGGGTGTTTGGGGATGGGTTTTACCTTAACCCTCAATTGGAATAAGGATATCCTTATTCCTGTAAATGGATAGGTTTATATTTAAAATACCCTTGTTTGGTAGAGGGCGAATTTGTCTTTTCCTATCTAGTCAACGCCCAAAAGTGATCAGGGGGTTAAACTGATGAAAGTTTGCCTAATTAGGGGGTCTAAATGCATTTATGCAGAGTTGGGGGGTCAAAATGCCTTTTGAACAAAGTTTAGGGGGTGTAAATGAAATTAACCCAATCCTATAATGAATATTTTATTTTTATCCAATATATTGTACTTTAAAATAAATTTTTAAATCCTTCAAAAAATATAATCAAACATTTTTGGGTTTAAATGTATTTTTGGTGACAAACTAGTGTACATATGTTTAAATGTATTTTTATTTTTATTTTTGGATTTTTATTACATATATATTTATTCAATGTTTTATCCAAAAAAACAATTCCCAAACCAAAGCATGTCACCAAACATGATTTGCTATCAAATTTTGTGAAAACACCAACTTCACAAACATGATTTGCTTTCATCAGCTTTACTTTTTGTTATACCAAAATTATCAGTACCAAAAATAATTTGCTTCCAAAATAAAACCAAAGCGTAGTACTTTGCTACGTTGCGCTTTCCTTGTTTTGAAAATATAGCAAAGTACTTCGCTGCGAAACATGCCCTCTGCTCTGAATAAATAAAATGAGGGAGAAAAATGAAAACAAATATGCATTCTAACTCTAAGCCTCTAAGGCTCTAATATGTATAAAGTGATTTACTTTGGCAGAAATATGCGGATAAAACATACTATGCAATAATATACTACATTATATTTGTATAATCTTCAGCTATGAGTAGGTATACAATTTTTATTATCAAGGGCAATGCAATCCACGATCCAACTTACCTGATCTAGGCTCGGACTCCCTTAAAATGGGAAAATCCAATGGACTCAATATTTTTTGAATCTGACAAAAAAATTTAACCTATAAATAAGATTAATATTTTACTTATTTATACCTTTCAAATGGGCAAATCCAACGGACTCGATATTTTTTGAATCCGACAAGACAAATTAACCTATAAAATGATATTAATATTTTACTTGTTTATGTGGTAACAACTCATATGTACATGTAACTAATTTGACAAAAGTTATGACAAAAATTTAAAATATAATATATCTCAATTACAATTACTTGAATAAATAAAGAAAATAAACATGATAGTAAAACAAATGGATTGATGAGAAAAAACTACAAAATGAAATTTAACACTTCAAATTAAGTTTATACAAACAAAAACAAGATTTGATCATAAAATAATAATAGAATTGAATATCATTGACATACTAGTTCGTTCAAGTGAATCTAAAGAACAAAATAGAAGAAATAAAAAACGATACATAAAATAATAGCATAATATAAATTACTTATTTGAACTATAATTGTACCTAATTTAACCCAAAAAAAAAAAAACTATAATTGTACCTAAATAAACAAAAATTTATAAAACTTGATCCCAAAATACCAAAAGCAGTAACATTTTCACGAGACGACGAAGGAGAGGTGGCATGAAGGAAAACCCCATCTGAATATCCCAGTCATCGAGATTGACGAGGACAACGATGATGGCTCTACTGATGAGGAGGATGTGATGACAGTGGCACTGATGATACTGACGACGACAATGACACAGACGTCGTGGCAACCATGTTGTTTTCTCAGAAGATGTTCTGGACTATTTTGAAAAATAACCATAATACATGAAATTTAATATATTTAGATTTTAGTTAATTCGTTTTGCGATTTTCTTTCGGTTATTCAAAAGTCCTATTTGTTGAGGTAATCAGAACTCATTCGTGTGACTTGAATTCTCTCTTGTACAAATTGCCTGATTATATTCCACATGTTCATAAGAGACAAAAAATCATTCCTTTTGAACTGGTTGAACTTCGTCACCGGTTCTGGCATGCCTGCACCCTACAAAAATGAAGAAGAGTATTATCGGCCCGGTCATTCGGCCGATGATTATTTTTTGGAGCGAACATATTTTAGCATGCCCGGTGGGACCTCACTAGGTAGCCGAGAGAAGATTGTGAACATGCCACAATAAAGTTCAAAGGCCGCATTCGTGGGTGAAATCCTACCACAGTTGAGGGAAATCGCTCGACGAATGCAAACATATCTTGATGAGGATAAAGCATATTGTGTTGAGGAGAAAACGTATCGTAAGCAGAGGGCATAAGAATTTTCTGAGTTGATCGAGGTGCTTAAGAATAAAAGGTATGCAAATTCCTCAACTCGGCCACTACATCCTTTAAGATACGGGGGGCAGCCGACTGCCAGTTCACAAAAACTACCGTCGTTTGAGAAAAAAATCACTGTTGCTGAAATTAAAGTTTTGGTAGAAACAAAAAAGGTGGCCGAAACCTTTTTGGTTGATGCCAAAACGTTTGGAGCTGATAAGGGAAAAATCAAGGCAGTCGATACCAATCTAGTCGAAAAAGGATTGGTCGAAACTAAGCCAATTGATAGGGTTTTGGCCAGTAGTAATAATCTGGTCGAAACTGTAGTCATAAAAAATATGGCTGAATTTGCAGTGGCCGAAACTAGTGTTGCAGCTGTCGAAATTGCAGCAACTGATGTCAGAATTATAGCGGCTGATATCAGATTTACAGTGGCAGAAATCGGCTCTAAAATTGTCGAAGCTCATTGGGTTTCGGCCTATAAGAAAAATTTGACAAAAGGCGGACCTTAATTTTTTATTATTTCAGTCAATACAACTGAAATTATAAAAAGATATAAACTTTCAAGAGCACTTGCCGCGAAAAATCTTCATGGATATTGTATCGTTCTTCGAATGGAACCGGCAATAAGATCGGCTAACATGACTTTGCACAATTGTTTAATTCCGTCCGATTGTATTTGTTCCCCACTATGAGAGTTTGAAGTTTTGAGTGTTGGTTTTTTGTATGGGTTCATTGATCCACTGTCAATGAATGCTAAACAATTTTCTACCTAGTTAGGATTAGGAGAATAAAGATCACTTTAATGTTGGTCCTAAATGAATAAAGCACTGGAGTCAGCTCATTATTTTATTTCCAAGTGATAGACTCGAGGGGCAAGAAAGGTTGTTACAAGAATATGTTGTCATCATTTTGGGCTAAAGAAAAATTCCAACAACTATATTTTTTGAAGCAAAATGACGTTGAAATTGGGGGTCATTGTTTACACCCTAAATGAGCCAACACACTGTAAAGCAAAGAGATGCAGAAAAATGGGCCACGAAGCTGGGCTGAACTGGGCCAGAATACAGGCCGAGTAATGGCCAGAATATAGCCATAAAGTGGACCATAAAGTGGGCTAGAAATAGGGTTGTCAATATGGGCCAAAATTGAGTTGCGAAATGGGCCAGAAAAATGGAATGAGCTAGGCCGTGTGATGAAGCTTTAAGGCCAAGAAGATAGGTTCTTTTGCAGGAGAGTTTTTGGCCCAATTTGGAAGATCATTTGAGAAGAATAATTCTTACCGACCAAGATTAAAGAGTTTTTCAAGTATTGGACACTTTGGAGAAATTTGAATTGTAATTGAGTTGATGTTTTATTTAGATAGATTTAGAACTTAGGTTGATTTATTTTATTTTTTATTTATTTCTAGTTTAACTTTTAGTTAGTTTTAGTCTATAAATAATGTACATAGACATCTGTTTTAGAGGTTCCTGACCAAACTCAAAAACAATGTTTCTTTGCGTTTAGTAGTCCTTTTATCTTCCTGTAAATGCAGAAAAATTACACAATAACAATTGGGTTAAAATTTGGATCATTTTTCATTCATCAAAGCTATGTATTTATACAACTTTTTGGAAGATGGGTCAAGCCCATGTATTTGAGTTTGTCAATCCCTTAAATCAGGGGATTTGATAAACTCTACCCTTTTTTGGACTCCTTATTCTATAATTGGATTACTCTTTGCCTTGTGGATCACTTCAACTTCTAGAGTTTTCCATAGGCCCGTTATTGCTTTGGCCCGCTTGTTTTCAGCCTATCCGTTTTCCCGGCCCATCGGCCTTCGACCCATCACGGTTGGGCCAGATATTTTTAACTATTACTCAGGCCCCTGAGGTTATGGGATTTTGTGGTCTTTCCTTCTTCAAAGCCCATGACCGAAAAATTTAAACACCTTTATACACATATATACATACATGCACTTTGTGGGGAATGAGGGTTGGTGAGTTGTCAATCAATTATGAGTATTTATTGGCATTTAAAAATGAGTGGCCATTACTCCCTTAATTGTAGCTCCCTGACGGCTCATCCTGGGTTTTGACCTTCGGACTTCGTGCAACCCTTTGGCCTCCTTCTCCCCTTCTATAAAAACCCACACTTCTTCATTTCATTCCTCATTTCATACTTTGCAATCTTCTGCTCTAGCTTCTCTCTTCCTCAGCTCTTCATCTTTGGAATTTATTCCTTCATTATTGCCACAATCCTTTTCGTCGGTCGTCTCGGATTTATTAGTAGGACAGAAACCTACTGCTACCCGAAGCTTCTGTGACTCTTCGTTCACCAACTGAGTAAGTTGACCGGTCTTTTTCTTTTCCCTTCTTTCTTTGATTTTCACCTTTACCCCCTTTTGGTCTCTTCTACCTTTCTCTAACAATATGCCTGATAGCGATGATACACGTTCGGTTGAAGAGGTCGTCTTGTCGTCTGCAACTGGTACCGATCCTACCAGTAGCGATAGTCCCCAGTCCAATCATCAAGGAGCCTCGAAAACAACTCCCCAAAATACTGACATTCCGTGTCCATCCCAGAATGAAACTGTGAATCCTAAGGGCCCCGAACCGTTTGTAGTGGCCCCACTTAAAAGAGTTCGACCGGAAGTAGACGTTAAGCACCTTCGGGTTGAGACCCAAGTACCTAGGGATGTTGATGTATCCCCTTACCCAGGTTACCTTGATTTTACCCAGAGTCAGGGACTAGCTCCCAGTAGCATTCTGCTATCGGCATCCCACCTTAGGGTTCTAAGGTTCCCCCTTCATCCCTTCTTCCACTATGCGTTCTTCATGCTGGGATTACATCCCCTTCAGTTGAACCCGAACAGCCTTAGGATCATGTCCATGCTTCTGTTGTATAATAGGGACCTAGATCTCAACTTAGGTTTAGCAGATCTACTCCTATGCTACTTTTTTCAAAACGCCCGAGCGAGTAAGGGTAGATACAATCTTTTCCCTTTCCAGGGTCGTAGCATATGTATCGATACTGAAAAGTCAGACAAGGGATGGAAGGAAAGGATGGTAGTAGTGAGCGGCAACTGGTCTTACCCCTTCTCACGTATATTTCCGATCCGAAGAGTCTTTGGTGCCATCCGTTTGCCCATCTACCGTGCCCTTCATAAAGTCTCTTGCCTTTGTGAACACTTCAATCTTCATCGGGGAGACTATGCTTATAAATTCCTGGGTTACGAAGATAAGGACCTTCCCCTTACTTTCATAAGACAACGCATAGGCCTCCTAAAAACCCATATCTGGGGAAAAGCCCGATCCGCTATTGACCTGCTGACTCCGGAAAATCTTGAATCGATTTATAATTTGGGCGCTGCTGGTTACAGGATGGAATTGCCTGACAAACCCATGTTTGCCAAAATCCCTCAAGTTCCTGAAGGGATTACCCTTGTTGATGTTGTGCCATTATCAACAGCACCGCCTTCGACTTCGGTACCTCCTCCTGCACAGAGCCCGGCAACGCCATCAGCACAGAACCCTGGAGCTCCACCCTCGCCTCCTGTAAACCCTCTGATTGTCAGGACCCGATCCAGTACAACTGGTGGAGTGGCTACTAAGAGGTCCAGGACACAAGTTGATAATGCTTCCTTAAGCAAAACTCCCGCTGTTTCTGAATCATCCCGGACTTTGATTCCCTGGGAGCCGAAATTCCTGCTGCCAGATGGGACTCCAGTCTGTGCTGACCAAATCACTCTCAATCAGCCAGAAGCTCTTCGGGTTATGGCCAAAGGGATCTGGACACCTGATAGGGTCGCCCAGACCAAAATCACCAGAACTGATCTGGCAAAGAGGACTTCAATAATGGTCATGGAGGTAAAAACTTTGTTCATTCTTTTGTACTTAGCTTATTTGTTTCTCATTCTTTTGTGTAATAATCATTTCTCTACTGTGCAGCTTCTCTACGGCGTTCAGGCCTACAACAACCTCCTGGAGACTGACGTAAAAGAAATGGCCAGTATGCAAGCCCAAATAAAGCAGAATGACACCCACCGGGTTTCTCTAGTCAAGGAGGCGGATGGCCTTCGCCAGACCATTTCCGAACAGGAGACTCTTTTGGGAACCGGTGAAGCGGAGAAGCGAGCCCTAACTGCCAAAAAGCTGGTTCTGGCTGCCGAGCTGGAAAAAGCGAGGGAAGCTGCCAAGAAGATGGCAGCCAAAAAGGCTGAGTCAGATAAACTTCTGGCAGAATCATAGAAGCTTATGTCCCTTGAAAGGGAAAAAGTAGAAGTGTGCCGACTATGAGGTCTTGACATGTACAAAAGATACTCTGTTATTTGTGACATCCGAGCGGCCAGGGCATAGCGATGGAGGCATGAAATGGAGCATATCCCTCTGGAATCCCGGGAAATCAAGACCGTAGAGGAATTCGACGCCCATATGGGAGTGTCTGTGACCTACGAAAACCCTCCTGCCTCTGAGAACAAGAAGCGTTTTGCTGCCATCCTGAAGGGGGAAGAATATCATCCTCGTGATCAGTAGTTTAGGCAATTTTGTTTATTTTTTCTCCCCTCAAAGGGTTAATTTTTTGTTATTTCTTTCCTTATCAATGAACAAGAGTTTTTCCCCATTTTCCGTATTTTCCCATCTTTATTTTGATTCTAATGCTTGTATTTAAACCGTTTGTTAAACAATTGAGCCTTCGTGCATCTGAAATTTAAGGCTAGATTCTATCCTCTGGTTAGTTCAAATCAAGCTTGAACTCAAACACTTAGGAATATTTTTGATGAAAAATTGACCCTTCGGGCATTTGGCCCCTAAGGATAGCTTTTATCCTCTGGTTAGTTCAAATCAGGTTTGAACTCAAACACTTAGGAATATTTTTAGTGAAAAATTAAGTTTTCGGGCATTTGGCCCCTGAGGCTAGATATTGTCCTCTGGTTAGTTCAAATCAGGTTTGAACTCAAACACTTAGGAATATTCATAATGAAAAACTGAGCCTTCGGGCATTTGGCCCCTGAGGCTAGATATTGTCCTCTGGTTAGTTCAAATCAGGTTTGAACTCAAACACTTAGGAATATTCTTAATGAAAAATTGAGCCTTCGGGCATTTGGCCCATGAGGCTAGCTTTTATCCTCTGGTTAGTTCAAATCAGGTTTGAACTCAAACACTTAGGAATATTTTTATTCAAGCACGGAGCACTTGTATAAAAGTATAATGCATTTTTATTGAAATGAACTTTGAAAATAGCGAAGCAGAGGTGCCGGACATCGGGCACAGATGCTTTATAAAAGGGGCGTCATATTGTCTTCTGGTTAGTTCAAATCAGGTTTGAACTCAAACACTTAGGAATATTCTTAATGAAAAATTGAGCCTTCGGGCATTTGGCCCCTGAGGCTAGTTTTCATCCTCTGGTTAGTTCAAATCATGTTTGAACTCAAACACTTAGGAATATTTTTATTCAAGCACGGAGCACTTGTATAAAAGTAGAATGCATTTTTATTGAAATGAACTTTGAAAATAGTGAAGCAGAGGTGCCGGACATCGGGCACGGATGCTTTATAAAAGGGGCGTCATAGTAAGACACATCTTTATTCCTTAACAAGAAACGTAACTATCTAAGGATAATACATCTTTAACCGATAAGCATTCTGAGAGTTGGACTCGAGGCGGCCTGTCTCGTTCTTTCAAACTCGATAAGCACCGCGCCCGATAACCTCAACCAATGTGTAAGGTCCTTCCCACGTTTCTCGTAATTTGCCTATAATCCCAATCTTCCTTCTGAGTACCATATTGCCTACCTGAAATTCTCTCCTTTTGACTTTCTGATTGAAGCGTGCCCGGACTTGTTGCTGATAGGCGGCTAGTCTTATCCCGGCAGCTTCCCTTATTTCTTCCAAGAGGTCCAGATCATGGGCTAGGTGCTGATTGTTTAGCCCTTCTTCCCATGCTTGACTCCTTAAAGTAGGAACCCTTAGCTCGGTCGGAATAACCGCTTCAGCCCCATAAGCCATGGCAAAAGGAGTCTCTCCTGTTGGCTGCCTCGAAGTAGTCCGATAGGACCACAACACTTCAAATAATTTTTCCAACCATGCCCCTTTTGCGTCTTCAAGTTTTTTTTCTCAGTGTGTCAAAAATGGTTCTGTTTGTCCTTTCGGCTTGTCCATTCCCCCGTGGATAGCCGACGGAAGAAGTGTTTTGATTGATCCCATGCTTTGTTAGGAATGCTTGAACCTTTCTGTTATCCAGGTTGGTACCATTGTCCATCATTATGGTTCGGGGTAGACCGAATCTACAGATGATGTGGCTCCAGATGAACTTTATAACATGGCTGTCAGTTATGGTGGGATATGCTTCGGCTTCCACCCATTTGGTAAAGTAATCGGTAGCCAAGAGAACATGCGTGGTACATCGTATTGCCTGCGGGAGAGGACCCACAATATCCATACCCCATCGGGCAAAGGGGTGAGAAACAATTGTTGGGTTCAAGAGCTCCGGCGGTGGATGAATGGCATCTCCATGAAACTGACACTTTTTGCAATATCGGGTGTAGATCTCAGCATCCCTTGCTAGGTAGGGCCAGAAGTACCCCTAGGTGAGAACTTTATGAGCTAGGGACCTTCCTCCGGAATGATTGCCACAAGCTCATGCATGAATCTCCTCCATGACTGCTGAAGCCTCGGATGGGGTGAGACATCTCAAGTACGGTCCGGAAAAAGACTTCCGGTATAGTTGGTCGTTGTAGAGGGCATATCTGGCTGCCTTCATTCTTATCTTCCGGGCTTCTGATTTTGACTCAGGCAATGTACCAAATCTCAAATAATCCACTATCGGGTCCATCCAACTTGGTTCCCATGGGATAACCATTACTTCTTCGGGGGGTTCCAAGCTGGATCGGGCGATAAAGTCTATTGGTACAGTGTGATTCATACTTTCTCCTGCCGCGGAGGCTTGGTTAGCCAAATGATTTGCTGCGGAATTATCTTCTTTCGGAATCTGTTCAAAGTTTATTTACTAGAATCCCTCGGCCTCCCTTAGAACCAAATTCTTGTAGGCTTCCATCTTCGGCTCTCGGGTTTCATACTCCCCTTTTAACTGTCTTACGACCAGCTGGGAATCACTTTGAACCTCCGTTTTCTGTACTTGAAGGCTTCGGGCCAACCGAATTCCTGCAAGAAAGGCCTCGTACTCGGCTTCATTGTTAGAGGCTGGAAATTCCAGTCGAACGGATTGCTGGATTTTAGTACCATCCGGTGTTACAAGTACTACTCTGGTCCCTGCTCCGTTGATGTTGGATGATCCATCCACGAACACGACCCATAATCCAGGCTCACCTTCTTCTACGGAGTCAGTAGTTTCTGTTTCCAACAGGAAGTCAACTATTGCATGTCCTTTGATGGCCGTTCGGGGGACATAAGTTATGTCAAAAATCCCGAGTTCAATCGCCCATTTCGATACTCTTCCGGATAACTCAGGCTTCGCCATTATGGATCTGATCGGAGTTAAAATAGGAACTATAATCGGATGTGCTTCAAAGTAGTATCGAAGGCGTCGCTTAGCATTGATCAGTGATAGTACCAGCTTCTCTTGCTTTGAATAACGGGTTTCTGCATCAGCAAGGGCTTTGCTGGTGTAGAAGACTGGTGTTTGGTATCCTTTGCCCTCCTTGACCAGAGTGGCGCTGGTAGATGTTGTTGATATGGCCAGATACAGGTGCAACGGCTCATCAGTTTATGGGGTTGTCAGTATCTGGGGTTCGCCATGTAACTTTTGAGTCTTTTCAGGGCCTCCGCTTGCTCTGGCCCCCAGATTTCTCCTTTTGCCGCCTTTATTGCTTGAAAGAACGGCCTACACCGATCGGTTAACCGAGAGATGAAACGACTGAGGACCGCTATTCTTCCGGTTAGTACCTGGATCTCCTTCCGGGATTTTGGCTCCGATGTCTCTACGAGGGCTTTGACTTGAGCCGGGCTAGCTTGTATTCCCGTCCGATCAACTATGTGCCCCAAAAACTGGCCTGAGGACACCCCGAAAGAACACTTGGACGGGTTGAGCCTCATATTGTACCTCCTGAGGGTGTCGAACACCTGCTGCAAATCAGTCAGGTGGTCTCCTTTTACCTTGCTCTTGACCACCGTGTCATCGATGTAGGCTTCGATGGTGGATCCCATCATTCCTTGGAACACCCTTCTGACCAACCTTTGATAGGTAGCACCTGCATTCTTTAGTCCAAAAGGCATAACTGTGTAACAAAATGTACCTGATTCAGTGATGAAGGCAGTCTTTTCCTGGTCCTCCGGGTCCATTCTGATCTGGTTGTACCCAGTGTATGCATCCAGAGAACTCAGGCGTTTGAAACCCACGGTGGCATCTACCATTTGATCAATTTTTGGTAAAGGGAAACAGTCTTTCGGGCAGGCTTTATTCAGATCTGTGAAGTCTACACATACCCTCCATTTGCCATTTTTCTTCTGGACCACCACAACGTTCGCCAACCAGGAAGGATACTGGACTTCCTTTATGAATCCTGCTTGAAGGAGTCGATCAACTTCTTCAGCTATGATCTGATTTCGATGGGCCCCCATTCGACTTTGTTTTTGCTTGACAGGCTTTGCGCTGGGATCCACATTGAGGGAATGTTGGGTTACTGACGGGTCGATACCGGTCATGTCCATATGGCTCCATGCGAATATGTCAGCGTTAGTACGGAGAAGGGACTCCATTTCCTCTTTTTCTTGGGGACTGAGGCCTGAACCAATATAAGTAAATCTTTCAGGACGATCGGGGCAAATTTGAACCTCCAGAAGGGGTTCAACTGCTACTGGTGACCCCGAACTGCCCTCATGTAATTGCTATTTGTCATCGGATGTTGCCTTGGATTGTGATCCTTGTTCTGGTTCCGCCTTTCTTTTTAGACTTTTCATGGTGACGGCATAACACTTCTTTGCTGCTACCTGATCGCCCCTGATATCGATTACGTCGAATCCTCCTATCGGACTTCTGGAAGGGACTCTTTCCTGGGGGCTGATTTCCAATTTCTCAAAGGACCATTTGGTGATAATGTTGGCATTGCTTCCTGGATCGACCATTACCCTCTTAATCAAGCAGTTGGAGACCATGAGGGAGATAACCAGGGGGTCGTAATGGGGTGTCTGAATGTTCCGCATATCTGCAGAGGTGAAAATAATCCGGGCATCCTCTTTCGGGCTTCGGAACTCGGTGACTTCCCCAACCCTTCGCAACTTCTGGGCTTGCCGCATATGTGATCTACGGGCTTCCTCCGCTTCTGATCGATTGGGCCCTCAATGGACCATGTGAATGATCCGCACGGGTTGTCCCATAGATCCATTGGTAGGAGCATGCGACGCTTGATCTGATCGGGCTCCTTCCTTGGCAACATACTCGGTCAGTTCTCCTTTTCCTATCATGGCTTCCACCTGCCTCCTGAGGCTTCTGCATTCGTTGGCGTGGTGCCCGTATTCGCCGTGAAAGGCACAATGTCTTGACATATCTCTCTGATCCATCGGCTATCTGATGGGTGGTGGTGACCGATAGATTCCCTTGCCCTTTGTCTCATGTTACAGCTTTGCCAGTGTCACTTTCAGGGGGTGACCTTCTCCTCAAACCTTGGGCGTTTCTCTCGGACCGGGGAAGGAGCAGGAGGAGCGCTCGGTCGCTTCCGATCTGGTGCCCGATCCTTTACCTCGGAAGGTTCGGATGCCCTTGCCTCTACTGTTGCAAAGGCGGTCCTTCTCTATCATATGGCTAACTCTTCTTCTATTCGGAGGTGCCCCTGTGCCCTGGAATTGAGCTCTCCAATGTCTGCAAGGTGGCCTTTTGACCAGGGACTGATGGAACTTGGTTCCCGGAATCAGGGCCATTCTGAAGGCTTCGACAGCTGAGTGTTCATCGCAATTGTCGATTGAGGACATCTCCACGTTGAATCGTGATACAAAACTTTTCAGGGATTCGCCCTTCTCTTGAATCATGGTGAACAGACTGGAGATAGTCTTCTTCAGTCTTTTGTTACCAAAATACTGGGCAATAAACAACTCGCAGAGTCTGAGCCAACTTCCGATCGATCGGGGTGGTTGCTTTTTGAACCACAGGAGGGCTGCTTCGGTTAGACTGGTGGGGAAGACTTTGCAAAGTAAGGCCTCATTCTCATTGTAAACATTCATCTTGGTATGAACGTGGTAGATGTGCTCTGTTGGATCTTTCGTACCATCGAACAGGGTGAACTTCGGTAGTCTGAACCTCTCTGGATAGGGCACACTGGTGATCGAGATGGTGAACGGTGTCTGAACGGCGTCTATGGATGCCTTGGATGCCAGATCGATTGGGGTTTGTACCTTCAGATCCTTAAGCACGTCCCGCTGGAATCTGGACATGATTTCATCCAGTTTTTTCATGGTCAGGACCTCTTCGGGGTTACGTACCCCAAGAACCTGTAGAGATGACTCCGCGTGCTCTTCACGATCATTATGAGATCGAATGGGGAGATCGTCCTTGTCTGACTGACGGCCTATAGATCGTTCATGCTGGCCGAATTGCTCGTCGTTATGAACCTCCTGTACGTTCTGCAGTTGAGCCAGTTTTGCCACTAGTTTAGCGTTCTGCCTCTCTAACTCGGCAGCCCTCTCCTCTAGGGCTCGTCTGATTGGATCTTCTGGATTCTGGCCTCCGTTTGGAGGTAAATCGGTCTGCTGAGAACGTGTGATCGCCATTGATAGTAAGAATCTTAGTTTTTTTGTAAAGAGTGGGAAACTTATTGAAAAAGATTTCAATAATAGAGTTTTCCCACAGACGGCGTCAATTGTGTAAATGCAGAAAAATTACACAATAACAATTGGGTAAAAATTTGGATCCTCTTTCATTCATTAAAGCTATGTATTTATACAACTTTTTGGAAGATGGGTCAAGCCCATGTATTTGAGTTTGTCAATCCCTTAAATCAGGGGATTTGATAAACTCTACCATTTTTTGGACTCCTTATTCTATAATTGGATTACTCCTTGCCTTGTGGATCAGTTCAACTTCTAGAGTTTTCCATAGGCCCGTTATTGCTTTGGCCCGCTTGTTTTCAGCCTATCCGTTTTCCCGGCCCATCGGCCTTCGGCCCATCAGTCTTGCGGCCCATCACGGTTGGGCCAGATATTTTTAACTATTACACTTCCTAATGCAATTTAATTTCTCATCATTTGCACTTTCAATACTAATTTACTTTCCTGCACTATTTTAATTTCTCGTGATTTCAATTCCCTGCAATTGCACTTTTCAATTCCTTTTGCGATTTTCTTTCGGTTACCTAAAAATCCTATTTATTGAGACAATCAGAACACATTTGTGTGAATTGAGTTCTCTCTCGCACAAATTGTCTGATTCTATTCCACACGTTCAAAAGAGACGAAAAATCGTTCCTTTTGAACTGGTTGAACTCTGTCACCGGTTCTGGCACGCCCGCACCCTACAAAAACGAAGAAGAATATTATCGGCCCTACTATTCGGTCGATGATTATTTTTTGGAGCGAACAATTACAATAAATAATAATAATGTTTAACAACAACACTAAAGTGATTGTATTTTATTTTATTTTTACTGTAATTCGTGAGGACTTATTTTGGGTTTGATTTACCATATTTTTTATGTGTATTAGTTGGTCACACTACAATGGTATCCACACATCATCGAAAGAAAATGAATTAAAAAATAGAACAAACTAAGCAAATTTGGATCTTGAGGAAAGACAAAAATAAATAAATAAAGATGCAGCGGATGCATGAAAAAAAGAAAAGAAGGCGTGCAACAATCAGCTCCCACAATTATTAATTGAATTGATTAATTTAATTTTTCATTATATTATTTTTAAAATTTTCCAACAAAAAATGAATTTACTTTTTATACATTTTTCTCACCTAACAATTATATCAACTACCTATTATATTATTATCCTCTTTTTCTAATTTTTTATTAATTCATTTCTATATCATAATTTGTTTATTTATTTTCACCACGTGCAATTTACTAATATATATATATATAGGGCCCATATATACATGGGAATTCGGTACAACCTAACCCACCAAAACTTGTGGGCACTTGTCTTTGTCGCAGTCTCTAAATTTGTAAGCTTTGTGAAATGTTAAAAAGAACGTACACTCTATTTCTTGGTTTTCAATCTATTTCCTTCAGGACGTCTTTGGATTCCTTTTGTTGTGTCCTCAATTTCGAACCAAATAATTGTACTAGACATATGCCTTGATGATATATATATATATATATATATATATATATATATATATATATATATATATATATGTAACGTACATTATTTTTGTTCAAAAGTTAATCTGCCATTGTTTATCTAAACAATTCAGTGGTAATGTTACCCAAAAATACAAATGGTGGTAATTTTTTTTTTAGGGTAAATTACACTTTCACTCTTACAGTTTCACCTCTTTTGTTTCGACATAGTAACACTTTACCCCTTATGGTTTGATTTCAGCTGTAATCGTACCTAATTGCCCTTCATATTATACTATAATTTTATGGTTAATTTCAATAACCCCGCCTAAATTATTGAATTTTAACATTGCCCCCACCATAATGGGTAAATTACAATTTCACCCCCTAAAATTTGAAAAATATTTAAAATTTGAAATATATATATATATATATAATTCAAAAATATATATATATAATTAGAAAAAATATATAAAATTCGGAAAAAAATATATAAATTTAGAATATAAAAATTTTGGAAAAAAAATATATAAAATTGGGAAAAAATATATAAATTCGAAAAATATATATAAATTTTGAAAAATGTATAAAATTTATAAATATAAATATAAAATTATAATATATATATAATTCGTAAAAAATATAAAAATTCAAAAAATATATATAAAATTATAAAAATATATATATAATTAGAAAAAAATAGGATGGTTCATTAAATATGATTATCCAAACCAATAAATGGGATGGTTCATTAAATATGTTGTCGAAAAAAATATATTATCCAAACCAATAAATGGTGCAATATCTAATCTGTACACATGAATGGAAACATAGGATGGTTCATTAAATATGATTTTATATTTTGCAAGGAAGCTAACACACCATGGTATAGTTTTCACATCTATCTTCACGAACACACTATAAGGTCTATATGCCCAAATTAACAATAAGCTTAAATGAATAACGATCCTTATTTACCTAGACAAAAAATTATAACTCATACAATTTTGACTCCATAAAATCCCAAACTTTCAACCTTTTATTTTGAAACCGCAAAATATCACACTAAAGAGATATGACTAATGAATGATTCATGTGATGAATTTTTTATTTCTACTGCGCAACCCTAAAATAGTCTACTATATGTTTTTCGAATTTTATACTACCTCTGCCCCATATTAGTTGTCCACTATAGCAACTTTATTTGTCCCAAAATACTTGTTCAGTTCAAATTCCAATGCAATTTAACCTTCCACTTTTTCCAACTACACTTCTTCCACTTACTTTAAACAAATATCGAACCCCACCATAATACTATACCGTTAAGGGCAAAATTGAAAATTGCACACTAGTCAACCCAAATCAATAAAATGTTAAAAATTCCAAATTGGACAACTATTGTGGGATGGAGGGGAGTACATTTTTTCTAATTTTATATATTTTTTTCGAATTATATATATATTTTTTGAAATTTTATATGTTTTTAGAAATTTATATATATATTGAATTTATATAATTTTCTATATTTGTTCTAATTTTATTTTATTTTTTCCGAATTTTATATATTTTTTTCGAATTTATATATATTTTTGGAATTTTATATATATTTTTGGAATTTTATATATATATTTCAAAATTGTATATGTTTTTTTAAATTTATATAATTTTTCCAAATTTTATATATATATTTTTAATTTTATATATTTTTTCGAATTTATATATTTCTTTCAAATTTTATATATATATTTTGAATTTTATATATATATTTTTCGAATTTTATATATATTTTTTTCTAATTTTATATTTTTTTTCTAATTTTATATGTATTTTTTGAATTATATATATATATGAATTATATATATTTTTTCGAATTTTATATATATTTTTAAAATTTTAAATATTTTTTCGAATTTAAGGGGGTGAAATTGTAATTTACCCATTATGGTGGGGCAATGTGAAAATTCAATAGTTTAGGTGGATTTATTGAAATTAACCATAAAATTAATATAATATGAAGGGCAATTAGGTAAAATCACAGCTGAAATCAAACCATAGGGGGTAAAGTGTTACTATGTCTAAACAAGAGAGGTGAAACTGTAATTGTCCAAACAAGAGGGATGAAACTATAATTTTCCCTTTTTTTTAACAAGTTTCCCAGAAAAAGTCATATGCATCATTATTTTGTAATAAATTCACCACCATCTTGTGTAGGCTAAATAAATAAATTTTAGTGACTTTGATCTAGATGTGAATCTTTATGATTTATGAAATATTTGTCTTGTAATGAAATGGAATATGGATCCATGTCATTTGTTACATGGAATGATTACTTTTATGAGGGATGAGTTAGGATAGTTATATATGGAATTATGTTACCCATGATGGGTGGAGCCTTTAGATATGAATTTTGAGTCACGCATGGTAAGAATATTCATATATAATTGTTACAAATTAATATCAATCCATAATCTTAAGTCTTATCAATTTTGAGCTTACACAATGTGCAATGTGTGCACATGAGTATTAATAAATCTAAATGTACCCTAACTTCAATTTAAGACACTGACCTCCTCATTTAAGGAATGTTGCCCACTTTTCTCACCTAACCCATGTGCACCATTGTCAAGCAGGACACCTCAATAAACCATCGTACCCCTATCACATGCATTATCTAATTTTCATTTTACATATAGATTTTGTATAAATGATTATATTTTTTTTCAATTTAGAAATTTTTTGTCACTATAATTACAATTTTTATCCCTTTTAATGGCATTTGCAACCGTCACTAATTTTTTTTATTTTTAGTAGTGTATATGGAAAAATTAGATTGCTTCAAATCGAGAGCTTCTTATTTTTTTATAAGAAGCTATCCATAATCACAAATTGTATCAAATATTATTTCACCTACAAACAGCCTAAGTCATTCAGACCCAAATTATTTTCACACACACTTTGTTAAACTTAACATCTAATTACAAAGTCTCCAATAATAATAACCCAGTCCAACGCGGACTGGTTTATTATTATTGGAGATTTTGTAATTAGGTGAAACGGGTCGGGCTATATACAACGGATCGGGATGTCTATACATATATTCTAACATCCCCCCTCAAACTGAAGGTGGGAGATGTGAGACAAACTGGAATTTGAAAACTAATTCCTTAAATCTTCCTGGCGGATGAACTTTTGTGAAAATATCTACAGTCTGATCTTTTGATGATATGTGAAGAAGGCAAACAGTACCACTATGCACATGTTGACGAATAAAGTGATAGTTAATTTCATTATATTTAGTGCGTTCATGGAACACATCATTGTGAACAATCTAAATAGCACTCTGACTATCACAGTGAAGAGTGGTAGAAGTAGAAGAACCTTAATAAATTCCCATGTCTTGTAGAAGCCACCGAAGCCAGAGAAGTTCCTGAGTAGTGTCAGCAAGAGCACGATATTCTGCCTCAGAACTAGATCAAGAAGTGACAGTTTGCTTCTTGTTACGCCAAGAGATGAGATAATCTCTTAAGAAGAAACAATAACCAGTAGTAGAACGACGATCAGTAGGATCTCTTGCCTAATCAGCATCATAATACACAAGAAGCTCAAGACACGAAGTAGATGAAAAATGAAGACCATGAAACAAAGTGCCTTTGACATAGCGAAGAATGCGAAGAACAACTGTATAATGAGTTGTCCGTGGAGAAAACATGAATTGACTGACTAGATGAACTGCATAAGCAATATCTGGACGAGTGACGGTAAGATAGACAAGACTGCCAACCAACTGTCGATACAATGTGACATTGATAAGTGGATCACCATCAAGAGGAGTGAGCATGGGATTAGTTTCCACCAGAGTCGATACTGTCTTGGAGTCAGTGATACCTGCTCGTTCAAGAATATCATAAGCATATTTCGCTTGAGAGAGATAATAACCACCTGAATAAAAAAGAACTTCAAGACCCAAGAAATAACTAAGACGTCTGAGATCTTTCATTTCAAAATGAAGACTGAGAGACCGTTTGAGATCGGAAATACCAGTGATATCGTCTCCTGTGATGATCATATCATCAACATAAAGAAGTAATAGTATGAGACCATCATCTGTCTTGCGAATAAAGAGCCCCAAATCATATGCACTAGAGGTGAATCTAAATTGCTTGATAGTGGAGCTAAGCTTTCCAAACCACGCACGAGGAGCTTGCTTAAGACCATATAATGATTTCTGAAGTTTGCAGACTTGAGATGGAGAGTGAGTAATGCCTGGAGGAGGTTTCATGTAAACTTCTTCTGTGAGATCACCATTAAGAAATGCATTTTTGACATCCATCTGAAATATACCCCATCTTTGAGCAGCAGAAACGGCAAGTAAGCTACGTACTGATGTAAGATGAGCAACATGAGCAAAAGTCTTTTCATAATCGATCACATACTCTTGAGTAAAGCCTTTAGCAACAAGTCTGGCTTTATATCGTTCTACTAAGTCATCAGATCGAGTTTTAATTTTGTAAACCCATTTATAACCAACTGCAGTCTTCCCTTCCCTGGTGGAAGATTCACTAAATCCCATGTATGAGCTTTGTCTAGAGCTTGCAATTCCTCAGTCATAACTTTCTGCCAATGTGGATTAAAACTTGCCTCTTTATAGGATGATGGTTCATGATGAGAGAAAATGGCGAAATAATAATTATATTCACGAAGATAATGTGGAAGTTTTCTTACCCGAGTAGATTGATGAATAGTAACAGGAGGAGTTGAAACAGCAGTGTGAGGAACAGAGACTTCAGCGACAGGATCATTAGACGAGGCAGACGCATTTGGAAAGACCGTAGGAAAGAGCGTAGGAGGAGGTACATTGGATGTAATGGACAGATATTGAGTATTAGAAATTTCTGTAGACGGATCAAAATCAGTGGTTAGTGCAGTATTATCCTCTGATGGAAAGAGGCTAAGTGTAGGATTAGTGAAAAATGGAGTAATAAAAGATGGTGTAAGATTAAACTTGGAAAGAGAGGAAAACATTTTATGTTCCCAAAAGATGACATGACGAGAGATGCGAAGACATTTAGAAAGAGGATCCCAACACCTATACCTTTTATGTTCAATTCCATATCCAAAACAATAATAGAGACGGGAACGAGGTTCAAGTTTGGAATGTTTGTGCGGTTGTAGTAGGACAAAACAAGCACAACCAAAAACTTTAAGAAAATTGTAGTTAGAAGATGTGCCATACAATCGTTCATAAGGAGTTTGGTTATCAATGTTGGGCATGAGAATGCAATTGATAGTGTAAACAGTTGTGAGAGCAGCTTCTCCCCAAAAACGTTCAGGACAAGAACTGTCTATAAGAAGAGTACGAATAATATCTAAGATATGACGATCTTTACATTCCACACGACCATTTTGTTGAGAGGTTTCAGGACAAAAATATTGAGACACAGTTCCCTATTGACAAAGGAATTTTAAAAAAATTGTTTCCCTATATTCCATGGCATTGTCAGCACGAAAAAATTTTATGGGACAAGAGAATTGAGTTTTAACCATACGAGCAAAATCATAATATATTTGAGGTAATTCTGAGCGTTTTTTCATGATAAAAATCCAAGTGAAGCGGGTGTAATCATTGACAAAAATGACAAAATATTTTGAACTCCCCATTATGTCATTAAGGGAAGGGCCCCAAACATCAGAATGTACAAGATCAAATGGAGCAATGGAATGAGAAGAACTTTTATTAAATGATAAAGTTGGTTATTTTCCTAATTGACAAGATAAAGAAGAAAGAGTATCAGGTTTGACATTGCCAAGTTTGCTAGCTGATACTTAAGAGTGAAGTCTATCAACAGACACATATCCTAACCTAGAATGCCATAAGTTGAAAGGATAAATAGATGATGTAGCAACAACTGTAGAACTAGAGGAATGATATGGAATGTGAAGATGAATGAGCTAAAACATGCGTCCAACCTTACGGCATATCCCAATGATCCGTCCTGTCTTCGGTTCCTGCACATGACAACCAGAAGAGGAAAAAATTGATTTTGAGACCAAGATCACACAATTGACCAACAAAGATAAGATTGATAGTCAACTGAGGAATATGTAAAGTAGCTGGAAGAGAGAGATTAGATGTAGACACTGATCCTATATGACTAACTGACAATTGAGATCCATCAGCAGTGTTAATTAATGATAGATGAGTGATAGTATTTTAGAATGAAAAATTGAAGAATCAACAATCATATGATTACAACATCCAGAATAAAAATAAATCTAAGAATTACCTGTGGTGACGGACATAACATTACCAGAAGGGGATATAACCTGTTTGAGTAAAGTGACAAGGTCATTTGTGGGGACTGCTGGACTAACACCTTCTAAAGGACAAGATTATTCCATAATGGCAGCATTGACAGACTTAGATGATTGGTATTGTTTGGCTGGAGCTCCGCGAGATGAATTGGAGCGAGACTTTTTATAAGGACTCTTGAAGCAATCATTGTGATAATGTCCGGGCCATTTCTTGTGACAATGCTTGCAAACTCGAATAGGACAATTCAGGCGATCATGGGTGTTTTGATGGCAGTAGGTACACATGTCTTCTGAGAAGATGATGTAGCATAATTGGTTCAGAAAGAACGACATGTTGTTGATCTTGATAGGTAATGAATTTCTCAGCATCAGAGGTATATCTCCAAGTTGGTTCAGAAAGTGCAAGTTGATCCTAAATAGCATATATCTCTGACACAAAATCATTAATAAACTGACTTGGTTGTTGATTCTTAACATGAATATTTGTCAGAAGCTGATACTGATGCGCAAGATCTGTGGCGGTGTATCGGATTTTGAGAAAATCCCAAACTTCTCTAGCAGTAGTGAACCGACCAAACTGCTGATGAATTGACGGAGCTGATGTGTTACGAAACTAGGTGAACATTTGGCCATTCTTGTTATCCCAGTCATCTAGACGTTCCATAAACTTGTCATTAGTTTCAGTGCCCTCGCGGCATGGTATGGTAACATCACCAGTGATTAGTCGCCAAAGTTTACGACCTTTTAGAAAACTGGTCATAGCCTGAGCCTAAAGAGTATAGTTTAGCTCATTGAGAATAGTGGAAATAGGATGAGAGACCTCCAAACAATAAAAGATAATGAAAAAAGGTGAGTAATCAAGAGAGAAAAGTCAAATCTTGCAAAAATGATTGTACAGTTACGTTCAGAGCGGTCCAATTAGCTGAAATCGACTATACATTTTCTAAAATCGGATTAAAAATGAGCCCGGAATGCAGAAAAGAGTGAATAGGGGTAAAACTGTGATTTTGAAGAACCTGATGATGGGAGAGGACACGTAGCAAATGATGTCGCTGGGAAAAGGCATCGGAAAACTCATCGGAGAAGACGATCGTTGCCGGAATCTGCAAAAGTCGCCGAAAAACTGAACGGCGGTAGGGTTCCTGGAATGGCGCCGGAGAAGATGACCCGCGATGGTGTCGGGGTTCCGACAATGTCGCCTGAGAAGATGACCGGCAACGGTAGGGTTCTAGTGACCACACGCGCGTTGGAGGTTGAAGGCACGTGAAGCGCGTGACTACGAGCAGCGTCGTGTGAGGTGTCCGTTGGCTGTGCGGCGAATGAGATTCTCTTTGTCTAATCGAGGCGAACCTGTTCGTGCTGTTGGATTTTGATTTCGAGGATGCTTTAGATGACGAATTTGGACCAGTTTGTGTTTGATGGTGCAGAAACAATGACGATCAGTAATTGACTGTAAATAAAGAGAAACCCTTGATTAGTCTGATGGGTTTTTGAAAAACAAGATGAAAGAAATCCTAAAAATGTTTTGATGCAGAGATTACAAAGGCTCTGATACCATGTTGATTTTGATAAAGTAAAGAAGATGAAGAAATGAATAATTCTGTACTGAATGAATTACAATATGTAAAGCCTCTATTTATAGAGGAGAACCAAGTAAACTTAGAGTAATGAAGAAGCTAAGGTGAAATGGGTCGGGCTATATACAACAGACCGAGATGTCTATACATATATTCTAACATTATCAATCTACTTCATTGATCTCTCGATCCATCACTACGTAAATTACATCTATAACAATTATATGTCAGTCTATTACGCATGTTGTACGGAAAGAGTAGTGGGTTCAATTTGAAGTACTATATTACACTAATTTGAGAGGGCAAACAAAAAGGCGGAATTGAACTAAGGAGGAAAATATTTGAGTATTCGTACTTAAAAAAACATAATTATATATTTGACTATTTTATACTTTGAAATTAAAGAAATAAAAGAGAGAGAGAGTGGTGTGGGTTTCAGTTTAAAGTAATACACTAATTCGAGGGGGCAAACAAAAAGGGGAGATGAACAAAGGAGGAATATATATATAAATGTGTGCGTGTGGGGGGAGTCGGACGTGCTAATTGTTGTGCATATTTCACTAGCAGCATGGAGTATTTGTTTGTCCTCATCACCCCACCTTTTTTATTTTTTTTTTTATTTTTTATTTTTATTTTTTTATTTTTATTTTTTTTATTTTTTTTTTGGTGGCTCATGTTTTCCAAGTACAATAATTGAATGTACTTTTTTGGAAAGGCCACTAGCGAACTCAATTATTAATTTTTGATAGAGGTGAACTCAATTATTTTATTTCTTTTATCTTTTTTTTGTTTTCAAACATTGATCACTTAAGAGGGGCTACTGTACATTGAATCTGTCTCTGATACAATCCTCTTGAATTCCTAAATCTAATTTTAATATCAATATTTTGCATTCAATTTTTTATTTTAATTTCGAATACCTCAACAAAACAAGAAAAATGATGGCGACCAGTACGTGTGAAGTTTCAAGCTGCAAGTGATGTGAATTATGGACAAAGAAGCTAATTGAAAGCTTTTGACGACACAAAAGTTGTCGTTAAAAGACTTGTTGATGCTGGTGTTACGAATGTCCCTCGCATATTCATTCATCCACCAGACAGCACTGCCAAGTCCGACTCCATTTTTCCGATCAAACTTTGATGGCATCTGTTTTAAATGACTATAATACTCCACATATTTTCAAGACCTATATGCCTACCCAAAAATCATTTAAATGCTAGCATACTGTCTAACTTAATCTAACAGCTAATTGCCATGTAAAAAACATAAAAATAAATCATGTAAAAAAATGTTTGACCTTACTTAAATTCATTAACGGACCAAATTGCCCCTCCCTACAGCTCTCTTATTCTTGGTTTGGAATTGGAATAGATTCTACAGAATTATATATATGATGTGAATACATATATATACATTTGATACACTTTCTATAATAATATACAAGTTAAAAAGGCAATAAACAATCAGTATGAGCGAAGGAAAATAGGTAATATGCATATAAGTGAATATGCATGCAGGCATTTTAAAAGAACAAAGAAATTAAAAAATATATAGAAACTAATAAAGAGACTGTTCATGCAAATTAGGCATGAGGTACGGAAAGAGTGGTGGGTTCACTTTGAAGTGATATATACACTAATTTGAGGGGACAAACAAAAAGGGGAAATGAACAAAGGAGGAAAATATATATATATATATATATATATGTATGGTATTGATATAAAGAGAGCAAAGAGGAGCATCATTAATTTCATATCGTTTGTCAATTTCCTCTTCGAAGACGGACAATGTGGTTGGCATTCAAAAAGATGGAAACTCATTCATATCATTTTCTGTGATGGCATTCAAAAAGATGGAAACTCGTTCATATCATTTTATGTGACCGGTGAGTGATGATGAGTATCCATTATTGAAGTTAGGTCTAATGTATATAAATAAAGCTTGAATGATAAAACATCACTTCTCAATAATACTGAAAACCAAAATATGTTACAAAACTAGCACGAAAACAAAAAAAAAAAACTGTTACAAAATCAAAGCTCTTGTAGCCTAATGATATCACATTCTTTTTCAAAAGTGTGATTGTGTGGATGTTAGGGGTTCAAGTCCTATAAAACTTATGTGGGTGGGTATTGACCTACAATAAAGGGTGGGTGAGTATTTACCTACAAATATTACAAAGTACATCTTTATATTTCAATTACTAGAATTTTAAATCTCATAAAATTCAATTATGTTCATCTAAATGTTTCAACCTAAGGACAAATTCAATAACTTTGATAATAATAAAAAATCATAAATGGTGTCATTATACTAAGGTTTACATTGACTATATGTTTTTTAAGTCTAATTTTAAAGTTCTAGAGGACTTTTAAGTGATCATACATACATTTCATTAATTTTTAGTCCTGATGATGAGTATTTGTTACGCTTGCTTTGATCGGTTGACTGAGATAAGTTAATTTGTTTGAATTTGAAAAGATTTGATGGAAGGTTGGGACAGAGGATAAAGATTGTTATTCTTGATAACATGCATATCGTGACAACTAGACTATTTTGGTCTATAAATTCAACATTAGCAATGTTTCTATTAAGTACACAATTCCACTACAATATATTTAATGTTATTTTCTTCTCATAAAAGACGAGTGAGGTGGCATCGCTCTCTTTGGTTTTGCAGGAAGAGAAGTCATTTTAGATCGTGTTAGGCTAGTTTTCAAAAGAATTTTAATTCTTGAAATACTGTTTTAGAAAAGTTTAAAACACTCCATAACATCAATGGAATTCACATTAAAGTAATACCATTTTAGCAAAATTATTCTTCGTAGTAATTGTTTTATGGTGTGAATTTTAGATTTTTTTATCCGTTTGCACTTTTCGCCAAGTCAATTATTCTATTTAAACTACATATTACTGTTATGTTATGGCAATAAATAGTCTGCCCTTTATGCCTAAAGAGCCATAACATTATATTGTAATATTTATTTATACAGTTCCAATATTTAATTCACGAGTATCAAAAAATATAAAAATAAATGTTATATATAGCAGAGTAATTTCTTCCACCTTGCAGTTTTTAACTGCAGGGACCCAAAAGTCCACAAGGCATGGGTCTGGTTGAAATATTTTGTCGACCACAAGTCCTCACTCCAATCCAATTGATGTCAACACAAAGCAAATCATTGCACTTAAGATGCAAAATTACATTACTGAAAACCAGTTGATTGTCTGGACAACCCACCTGAAACATCATTCTGAATCTAATAATTTTCAGCATCATAATACAGATCACAATTTAAATAGCTATTGATTTTTTTTTAAAGGGTCATAAATAAACAATGTGTGGCATAAACTATGATGAAAACAAAGTCAATGTCACAACCATCTGAAAGTGGAGGGATCCAAATCTACTTCCAGCTCTCATGTATCACTTGTAAAATTCGAAGTCTGTGTCAGGCTTCTTTACGTTCGTTCTGTAACCCTTCTCGAAGTCCTTGGGAAGTATGATATACCGGTTCTTGCGGACTGCGTGCATCCCTGCTTCTTGACATATAGCAGAAATCTGCACAAATCAATCTAGTCAAAAGATGGTTCCCATAGAATTCCAAACTAAAAGAACACACACACATAGTATTTGGCCATTGTCCCTGTAATTCCAAAAAACCTTCACCAGTCAATCAAAGGATATACAGTATATCATATGTACCCTAATTCTGAGAACACAATAGTAAGAGCTTCTGATCTACCAGGAAACAAAAATAGCAAAGACGGAGTCAACTAACCTCAGCAGCACTAATTTTATCAGGCCTAGACACATAGTCCTCCAAGTCAACCTCATCGCTTAAATTCATTTTATTAGTGCAAACCTGCAGAAGAACGCATTCAGCATGTACTACTACTTGCAAGCCAGCACAATAAAAAGAACGCTATATACTGCTGCATAGGTAAATGCAGCAAATAAGATTTCCATTGAGAATTGCACAAACCTGAAAAACAAGCCTCTTTTGTCGTCTATCAGGCAAAGGAAACTCTATTTTCCGGTCAAGCCTTCCAGGACGCAGAAGAGCAGGATCCAAAGTGTCGGCTCGATTAGTTGCCATTATGACTTTAACATTCACAGTCTGGTCAAAACCATCCATCTGCAAAAGAACAGCAACATCCATAAGTTAAGTGCAGGTAACTGTACGATGTATATTTAACGTTCACTGCTTTCCCTGTTATCCTAGAATGATGATTAAGTTCAGTGCAGGTAACTATACCATATATATTTAACATTGACTACTTTCCCTGTTATCCTAGAATGATGATTTTGCACATCACAGTCGAGGCAAAAACTGCTTCCTAACCTTTCTCTAGACTTCAACAGTTTTAAAACTTGCGTCATGTTACCCTACCTGATTCAAGAGTTCCATAAGGATTCGCTGGACTTCTCTATCAGCTCCAGTCTGAGCATCAAACCTAGCCGTAGCAATAGCATCTACCTCATCAATAAAGATAATCGCAGGTGCATTTTCTTTGGCAAGACGAAAAACATCACGAACCATTCGTGGACCCTGCAGAGTACAAGAAGACAAAACGTATTTTAACCATAATCAATGATATAATGCAATTGACAGCTGGTAATCTAGAATAAATTACCACATTTTGACCAAAAGTATAGTGAAAAAGAATTGAAAAATAAAAACACAGGAAGAAGAAAAATAATTGGTATGAGAACACATAATGCTCTTCTCTGTTGCAGCTAGTGGACAGGAAATAGCAAATGTCATACCCAACTTGGGGATATGAAAGCACGCTGTTTTCTCTTTGTAGCACCAAGTGCGAAAGAAATAGCAGACATGATGATTCAATGGAAGGGGAACATGAATGTATGGTAACTAGCAAGCATCATAGGCAATGGAGGGACATACAAAACACTTTCTGTGTAGCACACCAGGTGCAAAGAGAGGGAAACATCATTGCTCAATGTAGAAGTACACAGGAAGGCGTGGAATCTTCTTACCCCATAAAAGATAAAGCGAGCTAACATTGGACAATTGCAAGACACTTCACAAGTGATCCAAAAAATTCAAATAATAATAATAATAATAATATTTGCAGTCAAATGCTGTCAGGAAAATATAACTAGAAGTTATAGAAGCAGAAGACAAGCAGAAATTTATCAATGCAAATGTCGGAATCATACCTCCCCCAAATACTTCTGAACAAATTCAGAGCCAACAACCCTAATGAAAGCAGCAGTGGTATGATTAGCTACAGCCTTGGCAAGCATGGTTTTACCAGTACCAGGTGGCCCATAGAGCAAAACACCCCGAGGAGGATCAATACCAATTTGTTTGTACAACTCGTGATGAGTCAAAGGCAACTCAACAGCTTCACGGATTTCCTGCTTTTGGATGTCGCATCCTCCAATATCCTGACAAAATCGAGGAGGAGGTGTTAGAAAAAAAGGGAAATCAATATGTACTTATTTTTGCCTAGAAGCGGTGGGGTTTTTCCAAAACGTGACCACAGAAAATGTTAATAATAGTATATTCAAAGACATGGAATAACAAAACAACTAAATACTTGAATTTCAATTATAGAGGTAATAAATTTCTATTATATAGGTAAAAGGTAAATTCGGAAGTGAATTTTTTTGGATACCATGGTTGACATATTCAGTTGCAACACAACCAACTAAATAAGGAAAAGTTGCCTCATGATATGAGATGTTCCATATTAAAGTGCTCAATGAAGCCAGTCACTCAACTGAGTGATAATAATCTCATAACATGACACTTGTGACTAATTCAGAGTTCTAGTTGGAACCGAAAATAACATTCTGGCGAAGTTCCTGAAAGAAGTACCATGTATATGAAATTGACACGGTTCTTCAAGAGATGGAAGGAGTACAACTGCACAGGGTTACCAATTTCATTCTAACACTGACCAGTGAAGCGAGATTAGACAAATGCATTTACACTCAACAATATGAATCTACACTGTTCCAATTTTAACACGATACCATGTACCAAATCACCAATTCATGACGATGATGGCATGAAGATGTCATTAGAAAAGGTAAAAGAAGTAACTGAAATATCTTGCTGAGCAAAGCTTCAAGTGAGAAGCAAAACTGAGGGAGAAAAATAAAGTCCAACTGGCCCCTGTGGGCTATGACCCTAATCAGTAATGTCCAGAATCACAAAAGCAATGAGCCCAGTATTCAGCAGCCCAATCGACATATCCATGGCAGAGCTACAAAATAGCACATTAACGACATTTGTACTATGTTAGCATCAACTGCCTAACAATAGAAAAACCTCCCATTAGGCCATCACCAACATCACGAAGTCATTATGATGCATAATCCACTTTCATTGACATCACCCATACAACTGATTCAACTTCTATATTTTATCCCAGAACATATAGTACTTTAAGCCCACTTAGTTCCACCACAGAAACATTCCCTTTCTATTATTCTTAAAGAGAATGTAAAGGTGCCAAAAGGCACTCCTCTGTCATACCCAGCTCTAGATTGGACTTCTAAACAGTCACCATCGAAAGGGCAGTGGGCTTTGCTAGAAAACCCAAACAAGTACGAGCGGGGTCATAAGACTAACAAGCTCATATACAGACAAAGAATACACAAAATATATGATGAACAATTAATCTCTTATGACATAGCACGGCGGGGATAAAATCTTATTACATGTGACAGATAAATATTCTGAGTTTTTATTAGAATTGAATTCCATAATTGGTAGTTATTTCTCGCATACGACACATACAAAAATAAGCAGAGAACAATACCAGTTTGAATCTGAAATGTTAGTCAACTAGTGCTTTACTAAACAATCTGACTGTTTGCTAGATTACTAACAAGACAAAAACACCGATTTAGAGATTGAGATCTATTATTAAGAGAAAAAATTAATGCAATAGTGGAAGAGGGACTAATTTATGAGAAAGAAGAAAAACAGATGTTTAATGAGGCAAAGAGGTCTAGTTTGATGGTAGATGAGAGTGGAAATCCAAGTTCTAGACTTTACCAGTCACATCCTGCTTACCATTACGGGTTCACGGAGGACAGCTGACAGCAGAAAGAGAGAGAGTTGAAGATCGACCGGGTAGGAGGGAAGAGATGGGCCAAGGGAGAGTGGTACAATTCGACAAAGAATGAGAAGGGGCATTGTTCCTAATGAAGACAGGAATAATTGCAGTAATGCTTCGAAGATTAATGAACCTGAATATAGATTATCACAAAGATCAAGGCTAAGGTGGTAATAAAGGTACACTCATAAATCTGTCAAGACAATAGCACAAAAATCAAGCTCAAGGCAGTAATAAAGGCACAATCCTCATCATGTCTTTTTTCAAAACTAGAGGATAGCCTTAAGCCTGCTGGAGAGCACTAGTTCGATCTGGATATGTGTGAATCAGGTTGCACTTTCTTGAAGTATGCAAGTGTTAGGATTAGAACTTGGTGGTATCAAGTTCTATTTCAGCTTATGGTTAAATTTTCAAGAGGTTCGTTTTAGTTAAGGTAGTTAGTGGGTACTTATGTTCAAGAAAAGAATCAATACCATGAAAGGGTAAAGAGGTGAAATTACTTATTGAACAACTAACTAATTATGGTCACATCATGCATTCTCAATAGCGGAAAAAATGCATTTTTGTTTGAGTCATGAATGAATCAAGTAATTTCTTAATTATTTAGAAAGAGAAGAAAAGAAATTTTTTAAATTAATACATTAGACAAGAATATTTTACGAAAACAGATTCAGTCACATTGATCAACAAAGTAAAGACCAGAAACAATCCATCAGATTTGAACCTAGATCAAAAGTGAATTATTTAGAAAGAGAAGAAAAGAAATTTTTTAAATTAATACATTAGACAAGAATCTTTTACGAAAACAGATTCAGTCACATTGATCAACAAAGTAAAGACCAGAAACAATCCATCAGATTTGAACCTAGATCAAAAGTCTGAGATACTAAGGTGGTCAGGTCAATCAATCTGTGCACGGACACTTTTTGGAAAGTTCTAAATCAGAATCCAAGAGGTTTAAGTTTTTCTTTTTTGAATATAACTAAGAAACCCTAATTCCTTTGGTCGGGTCGGGCCGGGTCATTAAATAAAGTATCTAGTCACTTGAACCAGCTGATGACCAGCCACGTAAAGAACCTTTTCTTTTCCCTAAATATGTAAAGAACTTTTTATTTATATATAAAACTAATGCACTTAAACACGAAATCAAACAACAATGTCCAACAGTAACATATCCAAACATCTCTCCCTTAAACCATTACTATTACAGCATTTTATTAAAGTATTATTATTAGGCCCACATGCCAATGAGAGTGTGTCCCTGTGAACATCCCCCATCGGATGTAGCTATGTACAAGTTTGGTAAAACCAGATAGGGGGGCGCTGAATAGCATTATTAGGGTTGGCAGCACATTACTATGCCGTGAATATATTTATTGTGTAGATGGTTCTGTTCTATCATGTATGGTATACCTACTATCCTTTTTAACAATAGTTAACAATAGAAAGATCAGTCACCTATATTCGAAGAAGATAATAGAAGAAAGTGAACTTGAAAATTCTCCCACGTATGGGAGGAAATTAGTGAAATTCTATGAATTCACCTTTTAAGTAACAAGAGAAATATACAAATTTCCCCAATCCACTGGCTAAGGAAATTGAGGAATCTGAGTTATTGCATATAGGTTCCAATTTTACCATATGGCCAATTCTATATAACATATATTAACACACAAAATTAGAACATAGAACCCTTAAAATGCCATAAAACCCTAAACCTTCTTATCTATCGAATTTCACAAACTCTAGTAAATTAATTTCTAAAACCCAATTAGAAGACTCTATCACCCAAGGAAAAACCCTAAAAACCAAATCATCCATAAAATTTCACAAACCCTAATTAAAAAAATAAAATCAAAAATTAAATTAAACCAACTCACGTTATAGGTAACGTCGGGCTTCTCCGACTGGCTAAGCAGCGATATACTGGAATCGGCCTCCGGCGGCAACACGTCGACGAGGGCGTTGGAGTGGCGGTGCAGCGCCACCGACGCCGAGGGCTTGAGGAGCTCCCGATTGATGGTGCTGAGAATCCGGACATAGTAATTGGATCCGGTGGTGGATCCGACGATGCCGTTGTTCTGATCTACCATCTCCATGAACTGGCCGATCACGAGCGGCACCGATTGGATCCGCTTCACCTCTTCCTGGGCCCGGAGAAGCTCGCGCTTCAGGTTCTTCTGCTCGTCCTTCACGTACTCCTCCTGGATCTCGATGAACTCCAGCTGCCGTTGGAGGGACTTCAGGCGGCTGTAGAGATCGTCCTCGTCGGCGGCGGAGGACGGCGACGAGTCGGATGCGGCGTGGGGGTCGGGGAGGGTCGGTGGTGGGTCGGAGAAGGGTTTGGGGTCGAGAACCATCGCTGCCGCCATCGTTGGTGCTTCTCTGTGTGTTTTTGTGCGTGTTTTAGTGTGTGTGAGAGAGGGAAGAATGGAGTAAGGGGCAAGCGTGGATTGATACGATAAAAATTAGAATCCAATTCCTTTGGTAATTATATATATATATATATAGTATTTCTTTGAAGTTACTTCAGATTGGGAATTCGATTGGGAAAAGTATTTCAATTTTAATAAAATTATTTTATTTTAAATAAAACGGAAAAGTTATATAAAACGAATTCACTTTTCGTGTATTATTTTATCGATACTAGTAAACTGTGATGAATGTGAGTAACAAGTATACATATAAAGGATTAAAAGCATAAATATAATAATTATTTTGTTCGTGAATAGAGTTTTTAAAAGCATTTGATTCAATTTAGGAATGTATTAGCGGATGCACCTGAATATAAAAGTGTAGGTAGAATTGTAACTCAGAAACCACATATGATCAAAAATCAAAATATAAAAATAATATTTTTAAAAGACCTTTTTTAACGCTAATTTTGCTAAAAAAACATTAAGGAATACTTCTATAAATTATAACTTTTAATATAATTAACTAACAATGATAAAAACTGATAAATATATTAATCTTTTTCCATTATTAAACAAATAATGAAAATATTCACTTTAATACAAGGTTAAATTAAATTATCTACTATGACAAGCTTACATGTGAAATTCATTAATGATTGTTTGTGTTTATTTTAAGTACCAAAATAAAAAAATATAGGGATTGTTGTGGTAGAAAATATGATTTAAAATATAAAATAAATATTAGTTGGCTTTAACATCGCAAACGTACGAATTGTATAATAGAATAGTTAGCTTGAGAAGTTGTCGAATCCCACAGAGATTACTTGTCTGTATTCCAAAGTAATGAAATCTTATTCTTAAATTGAAAGATGAATTTGTTTCGTTCTATCACTTTAAACTAATTTAAAATTAAATTAACAACTAAACTGAATGAAAGCAAATAAAATGGGTTGAAACTATGTAGAGATAAAACCTAGGGAATTTAACATGGAAAGTGCCATTACCGAGATTCTATCTTAAGAAACTAGACATGGAACCAAATCTCAAACTACTGATGTCGTTCTTGTTGTTCATCCCAAATATGGTGAATCATCTTCTTAACAAACATGTTCCTATTGCCATCAAAACAATCATGTTCTTCTGAATTGTCCTATTCGCATTCGCAAACATTGTCGCAATAAAGGGCCCGGTCACTATCAGCAAGATTGTTTCAATAATCCCTACAAACAATCTCGCCCAAACTCATCTCGCAGAGCTCCATCCATATAATTCTAGTCATCTAAGTCTATCACTGCTGCCACTGTGGAGGAATCTTATCCTTTAGAGGGTGTCAACTCAGCTGTCTCCACAAATGACCTTGTTACTCTACTCAAACAGGTTTATCTCCTCTTGGTAATGTTATGTCTGCCATTGCAGGTAATTCTTGGTTCTTTGACTCTGTATGTTGTAATCATATGACTGCTGATTCTTTAATCTTTCAATCCAAAAATCCTATTTCTCATCCATCATCAATTAACACTGCTGATGGATCTCAATTACATGTTAGTTATATAGGTTTGGTATCCACATTAAATCTATCACTTCCTGCTGCTTTCCATATTCCAAAATTGACTATCAATCTTATCTCTGTTGGTCAGTTATGTGATCTAGGACTAAAAATTATTTTTACTTCTTCTGGTTGTCATGTGCAGGATCCGATCATTGGGATAGGGCGTAAGGTTGGGCTCATGTTTAAGCTCATCCATCTTCACATTCCACATAATTCCTATATTTCCACAGTCGATGCTACATCATCTTCTTCTCCTTTCAACTTATGGCATTCTCGGATAGGACATGTGTCTGTTGATAAACTTCGCTCTTTAGTATCAACTAGTCAACATGGAAATGTCAAACCTGATACTATTTCTTGTTTATCTTGTCAATTAGAAAAACAACCAGCATTACCATTTAATAAAAGTATTTCTAAATCATCTGTTCTTTTAATCTTATACACTCTGATGTTTGGGATCCTTCACCTCATAACACAATAGGGGGTCTAAATATTTTGTTGTTTTCGTAGATAATTACACTCATTTCACTTGGATATTTCTCATGAAAACTCGCTCAGAATTACTTCAGATATATTATGATTTTGCCCATATGATTCAAACCCAATTATTTCGCCCCATAAAAGTTTTTCGTGCTAATAATGCTATGGAGTATAAAGAAACAATTATTTTAAACTTTCTTCGCCAATAGGGCACAATCCTCTTGTCCTGGTACATCTCAACAAAATAGTCGTGTTGGACGTAAACATCATCATATCTTAGACACTGTTTGTACTATTCTTATTGATAGTTCTTGTGTTGAACGTTTTTTGGGGGAAACTGCTCTCACTGCTATCTATACTATAAATCAAACTCCCATGCCCAACATTGATAACCAAACCCCTTATGAATGATTGTATGATACATCCCTAACTACAATCTTCTTAAGGTCTTTGGTTGTGTTTATTTTATCTTACTAGTGGGAGCTATAACCCTATTTGATCTAACCCAATTTATGAAGTATCATATTGGTCTAACGGATTGGGTATCTTCAAACAACTCTAGTCTTGAAAATAAAACACAAAAACTATTCTTATGTGAGATGAAATAATCTTAGCATAATTGCATAAAAATATTTTTATCATTCTCCTTTCTTCAGTTTTAGTAGTAAGCCTTTGCAGATTAATTTAAATTCAAAAGCATGGTGAAATCACTATGAAAATAATATATCACCATCTTTTACTTGTAAAAGACATCAAAGAATATCGCGTTATAAAACAAAAAAAAGTGAAGAATTATTTGTGAAGTTTGAACACTAAAAAGGGATAACCTTTAGGTTAAGGATTAAAATACTATTAGTTACATAATAATTTTTTGATATACTTAATATGATAACAAATCCAATATTATTGATTCTTCGAACATAAATCCATATGACCTTTACAAAATATTTATTTATGAATCCGTAATATGTGATGAACTAACAAACCAATCCTGTAACATCCGGTATTTTTTTTTGACTTAATTAAAAATTTAATTGCTAATTAAGTACTTTTGTGATTATGTGAACTTATGTGCTTAACATGTTTTATGTGTTATACTTATTATTTAAATTCGTAAATTGCCTATTGTATTTCATTTTGTGAATAATGAAAAGTATTAAAAACGAATTCGAAAAATTTGTGACTAGATGGCGTTATGGTATTTTCACTAGTGTGGAGATAGCGGAAAATATAGAGATTTTGGCTAAGTGTTCATCCTAGTGTATGGTGTGTGTGTGTGACATAGTTGTAATTAAAATAAAAGACTTGGGTAATTTCATATTTGGTGTGCCAATGACACTCTTGTAAATAGGTGCCAACCTATAGGGTCATTCTTTGAATTGGGTGTTGGGAGAATAGTGCTCCTTTTGTGTTGTCACATTCTTGGCCATTAGATCTCACATTTTCTCCCATCTTTAATCTCCACACTTGGATGCTAAGGCATTGTTTGGTTGATGCCTAAGCTTTGTACATGTTAATTTAAGTCTTTCATTGCAAGATTAATTTGTGATCTTTGAATCTCTCACTCTCTTTTTCTAGCTCATTTTCCACCATTAGATTACAAATCTCAAATGGTTCTTAAACATATACACATATATATGGATTTAAGTCATTTAATTCTCAAAATATCACACACACCCACACCAAAGAGGGAAAGGCCAACTAATCTTGGAACCTCTATTTTCCTTCTTCATTTTTCTTCCATTCTCTCTCCATAGATGCCAACCTTACTCTCTTCAGATTGGATGGCAATGGTTGTTGATCTCAAGCTTGTTTGATGCTAGCTTCCACTTTTATTTGGTGCTTTTGGTAGGCCCCCTTTCTCATCTCTTGATTTTTCATAATTGAAACCCTAGCTTCCATTTTTTAGAAGCGCTAATTTTAATCTCATGGGTTCTTGAGACTTTCATTGTTAAAGGTATATTGTCAAGATCATTCTTGTGACCCTCTCTCCACTTGAAATTTGTGTTAGATTGGGTTATGGAGTTCATTCTTATTTGGTTCTCTCTTGGTTCATCTTGTGTTGAATTGGTTGGTGAGTTTCCTTTTATCTTGATCCATTTTTCTCCAAACTCTAGTTTCACCATTTTTAGGGTTTTTAGCTTCACTTCAAATTCTTGATTCTAAATGGGTTGTTTACTACTAAAAAACCGTAATTAGATGTTCTTGCTTGTTTTAATGTTACTTGAAGGCTTGGGAGACCTTTAATTCAAGTTCTCAAAATCACCCTCTTTGAAGCTCTCTTGGTAATTCCTTGGCTTGTTCCGTTATTATCATCACTTGGGTCATTTCTCGTATTCTCTCCCATTTGAATTACTCTCTTGGCTTGGACTTGAGGTAGGGGAAAACTGATTTGTCTTGCTTTCATGTAACGTGGATGCGTGCGTCTATGTATATATGCAATGCATATACTTGTTGAGTCTTTACAACATAGACGTGGATTTAGGCCCCTTGAAAGCATGAAAAATTGTGATAATGTATGCTTGTTGGTAAAGTTTGCTTATGTGTTGAAAGCATGCAAATTTGTTATTCATGTTCAGAATGAGGAATATTGACATGGAAATGTGATATATATGTTGACACATAGTTCATTTGAGACATAGTTTCATATTGAGTACACTAGTGTATTTTGATAATTTGGTATCGATTTATGCCCGGTCGTGTAATCCTGTGTGAGTTGACCGTTTAGATAGTCGCAACAACTTGTCAGGGGTGTTCTCACGACCTACGAAACTAGTAACTTCGGAAACAGAGAATGGGGGAAGACGTAGTTCATGTTAGGAATTAATTATTTTTTCACTGCTTAAGAATTAATCATGCCCAAGATCATTTACACCTGTTTTTACTCACTCACACAATCACACAATATTTAACGTGGTTCAGCCCCATAATTGGCCTACGTCCACGGAGAGAGAATATTTATTATGAAGATATTCCATATGTCCATCACACCTTCTCTTGATGCAATCACATACACCTGGTGTCCATCGCACCTTATCCTGATGTAATCGCATACAACTCACCTAGTGCACATAACACCCTCTTCCTCACCACATCTCTATATTTTCTCTTTAAGTCTCAACCCAAACCCTATGTCTCTATTTATATAGTTAAACCTCATTCCTCGTTGAACCAGAAAAACTTAATTTCTTGTTGGACAAGGATTATAACTCATTGGAGAATAAGACATCTTTCTAACAAGAAATTACATTTTATAATATAACTCTAAAATAGGTAACCTAATTATAATAAGAATTTGAGACACTTTCCTAACAAACTCCACATTGGCTCAGATTCCATCACATCAATCATCTCTTCAAGGCTCCACCTTGCTTCAAACATCATCACTCTTATACTCATTGTTTTCTCCTTCTGCTATGCGCATCATACTCCACCTCGACTATGCACACTTCTTCATCATTCTTCATCACCATCTTCATGATCGCGCCTTCTCTGTGATCATTTCATTTACTTCGTCATCTTTACCGATGAGTAAAACAGCCATAACTAAGCTCTGTTGCATCTGAACTTTTTTGCCTTTTCTTCTGCCATAGCTCTCCCTTCTAATGTATGATATTTTTAGAGTCAAATCACATAAAACCAATTGCATGGTTGCTTTTGGAACGGTCTAAAACCCCAAAATTGCCTCTGACTGAGCTCGAATCGGACTTAAAACGAGTCCGGAATGGCCAAAACAAACAACCAAAAAAGATAAAAAATTTGCTAATGATGCAAGAACTTCTCGGGGTGCGTGCCTACTCTAATTGGACTGATTTTTTATGCTGAAATGTTCGCCTTTGAAAGAGCTTTTCGTTGATATCTTATATGTTTTATTTGGATCAATAATACTTCACGAAATAGGTCCGAACAGAAACTGTTGCGCGTGGGAGCCGAAATTCTGACTGAAACTTCAGGCAGCGCGTGGGGGGGCGTGCGACTGTTTCTGTTGACGCGCTTGACACTGCTCTCTTCATCTCGACGATACGAAGCTCCTGGTATGTTCAGATTTTGAGTTTGAACAACTTTGATCTTCGAATCTGGACCAGAACGTACATGCTTCTTATTTCCTTCAACCTTGCTCTGATACCACTTGTTAGGAATTAATTCTCTTTTCACTGCTTAAGATCATCTACACCTATTTTTACTCACACATATAATCACATAATAGTTAACATGATTCAGCCCTATGATTGACCTACGTCCATGGAGATAGAAAATTTATTCGGAAGATATTACAGATGTCCATCACACCTTCTCTTGATGCAATCGCATACACCTGGTGTCCATCGCTCCTTCTCCTGATGCAATAGCATACACCTTACCTAGTGCACACAACACCCTCACACCCTCTTTCTCACCACATCTCTATATTTTCTCCCTAAGTCTCAACCCAAACCGTAGGTCTCTATTTATAGAGTTAAACCTCATTCCTTGTTGAACAAGAAAAACTTAATTTCTTGTTGGACAAGGATTAAACTCCTTGGAGAATAAGACATCTCTCTAATAAGAAACTACCTTTTACAATACAACTCTAAAATAAGTAACCTAATTACAATAAAAATTTGAGACACTTTCCTAACAGTCCAAACCCGGTTTACCTATGTAAGCTTGTAGTTCTCGAAATTAATTCCCTTTACGAGTTTGTGGTCCTTAAATGAGGACACTTGATATCCGCTTACCCTTTGTAGATATGGTGTGTACCATGAGTTGGTGTTGAGTCATTGATGTGGCCGTCAGGTGTGTGAAAATATGTGGTTAAAAATAATCACCTTAACGACTCTAGGTTTTACTCTACGCAAACGTGTGTATCAATTGTAGAATAACAAATGGCTTGAGTAAGGGATATCAATCCCACATAGACTGGCATTGATCACTTTAACAATTCAAAAATACTGAATTATATTTCTGAAAATTGTTTGCTTTGGATGGTCGAAAGACCAATTATCTATTGTAACTAATAATTATCTAAAAAGTAAGTAAATTGGTTGTGATTCAGATGAGATAGAAAACTAAGGTTTTCATCACTCCACCACTAACCGCATAATATAGTTCATTACTGTTTCAACTGTAAGAGGGCGATCCATAACTGTGAATCAGGTCGTATCGCAGATAGCTAAATACGACCCCAAAAAGGAGTACCATCAACCAGATCGCGACAACTCATCTCATGACTGATCTAACTAGTTCATGTCAATTATGCTACTATAATCTACTCATGATGTATGAAAATAAACTAAAACATTTCTATATTAAATCGCCAAGGCACGACCTGTGTCAACCTAGGGTATCAAGTTTCATTACCACCATTATGTAGAAAACCATAATTAAGCATCCGAGTTCCAACCCATATTGAATAATCATAATTATGCAAAATAATATATTTATTCCATCTAAGACAAGAATTTAGAACAAACATAGAATTTTATATTGCAAATCAGTACGGTCTCTTAACTACTACAATCATCATAGTATGGTCATAGTTTCCCCTCGTTTACAGTCAAAAATAATAAAAAAAACTACATTACTTGGCTAGGGTTTTGGTAGAAAACCCTAGATACCGAGTTAGTTGGCCATGGTAGAAAGTTACTGCATCGTTGATGTAGAACCGTTCTCCATAGTCTTCTCTTCGGATCTCTAGGTTTGAGTATGACTTTCAACAGCAGCAAATCTGAATGAATGAACAACCTCTAAAAACTCACGTCTGAACTCTCCAACTCAACATAACTAACTTTGATGTATGGTCTTGTATATATAGGCAATGGCATAAAGAGGCCATTTTCAGTCTTTTCACTCTCAAAACTCATCAAAACCCTAAATATAAATGTATATACATGTATACAGAGGTTTGGAGTTGTGGGCACGTCTTCCAATTAAGCTCGGGGTGAAATAGGAAAAATCATGTAGAAATCCTCAAAGTTGCCACACTTATGGTTGGAGGCTACGCTTCAAGCATAGGTCCAAGAGTAGATTTTACAATTCTAGCCACTTTTTGGTACTGGAAGCGTAGACACAAGCGTAGGGTTTTTATGGGAAACCACTTTTCTCCGTGAATGTGCCAAAACGTCCGTCTCGAACTCACGATACTTTTTGTTGAAGATGACGACTTCTGAAAATGCCGTTTTTGCCCTCCGGAAGCCATTTTTGTGTCGGACTGCCTCTTTGACTCTTCTCTTTGATAGATAGAACACATTCTTCAGTTAATTCATCGAAGTTAGCTCCATTTCTTCATTAAACTCCTGAAACATGCTTTAACACGTAAATAACATAAAAATACCAAATAATGGAATGAGAGAACGTAACAATAGTGAGTTAAGGGGTCAAAATGACTAATATTTGACACCTATCACACCCCCGAACTTATATATTGCTAGTCCATTAGCAATAAACTCAGGAAACTTTTCTTGTGATGATATTTTTACTCTAACTACTTGAACCTAATCTTACTACTCTAACTTAATCCTTTGCTTTCGTGAGGGTCGACGATTACACTTAGCACACGTAACAAGCATTTTAAACCCCTAGTGGACGAGTTAAGTCTCGTGAAGGTTTCCAGTGATGGTACCTTCAAACATCCCAGTTCTCTATAGTCATACATTCATGAATTCACACACAAATTTAATTAAGTAATGATATAATGCAAAAGACAATATGGATGCAAATACCCTCACTCACTACTGAACAACAATTATATCAAGTTTCGTGTCATGAATGGTTCCCACTAATAGTGAATGATTTCGCTACTTTCTTCTTAAAATCCAGACAACCTTCTGTGATTTTGTGAACATTCAACTACAATATTCCAGTTTCTCTTCTTCTACTTCATTGATCAAACTTTGTTATTTTTCATCAAAATGTAACTTTTCAACTTTCCACTTTTCATCCATTTTTGTCTTTCTAAGTCTCTGGACTTTCCAGCGATGATTTTTAGTCCCAACCAACTGAGCCCGAGCTTTTTCCATGGGATTTATGATCATTAGTCTTCTCTCATTTAAACACGAACAGTGATATTGGTAATACCAAGGCCCGGTTACTCAGATCAAAGAACTGTTTTTTGCATTTTATTTTCTCAAAAAAAAAATTCAATTTTCTTCATTTCAACCAAAACATCTCCCCTTTTATTACGACAAAATTATTTTTCAACTACATAGTCAAAAATCAACCTATTTCTCATAGTGAATGTGCGCTTGTGCTTATAGGTCAAGGTTGTCCTTCTTAATTTCAATTTCACTTATTCACTCACCCATGTAAAACCACCTCACTTAACTAATTTGATATAATCATTACTCTCATGAATGAGAATATCACATTACATACTACTCATGCATCATATACAAAAACTCAATCGAATTGTAATGCAAAACATTCATGAGTGAAAGCAAAAAACTATTCCAAATTTTTTTTTTATTCCTTGTAATACTATACCCTCACCCCCAAACTTAAATCAGACCATGTCCTCATGGTCAAAAATAAAATAGGAGAATAAATACAGTTACCCTTGAAGCTCAATTCTGGATTCCAAAGCAAAACATGAATCCCCTCCCCCAAACTTGATTTGGATCACCTGTAGATATTATCAACAAAGCACAAATACCCAATCATAGCAAGGGAAAAGAAATTTCATCATAAATATCCAGAAATCGACACATATTTTCAAGGAATCAAAGATTCTCTTTTTATTTATTTATTTTAAAAATAATAAAAGAAAAAGAAAATTTGATTTAGCCTTAAGGGCCTATAATCTTAAAATAAAATAAAATTAAAAAAAACAAAGACGTGGCCTTAAGGGTATATCGTTGCTACAAATAAAATAACCTAAAAATCCTAAACCTAAATCATAGGCCGCCTTTTCTTTCCCTTATTTCAAAGAACGTGCCATTTTTCCTATTGTAATATGGCATTGCGACGTCTTTTCCAACCTATCAAAATCCTCATTTGGATACTTCATGATAAACGTCCCACGCTCTTCATTCATCTCCTTTATATGATCCCTAAGCTGCATCTCCATGATTTTGGATAATAAAAAGGGATATGGAAGATAATACTCCATCTCTTTCCACCCTTTTACTTTTCTGCTCACAATCTCCTGTATCCAAATCATGACCTCAAATATTATAACAGGGAATGAAACCCAGTATCCCTTTAGCATACCAAAGAGTATCTTAATAATTGACCTTCCTCGCCAACTTGTCTGATGATTCTGACGTACTTGCGTAACAATCACACTATCCAAGTAAAACAAATCTGGTTTCAACCAAAAATTCTCCATACCCTTATCTCCCTTATTTGGCACATGCACAACACATAATTCCTTAATCATCTCCTCATCCGTGTATGGCTATTCTTTCGGTGGTAGCAAAAATTCTTCTTTCAAGTGATCCTAACATCTTAATGGGATGTCCCAAGCTTGTGCAATCAATTTCTTAGTCACCTTTATCGGCTCACTCCATTCTGACACTTTATCCCATGCTACCACATATCCTAGTGGTCCATCAGCTGTCACTCTCTCATAAAATAGTTTAACCAACCTAGGATACACCTTCTGTCCAGCTGGGTACTGTAAACGGCTCAATCCTATTTTGCGTAGGATTACCTTTCCAAAAATTGTTAATGGATTCATGAGCTCGTTTGGACTGAAATCCAACTCATAGTGTAATCGACATAACATGAATGGTCTCAGCATGCTTCTTTTTCTTTTTCGGCTCAAAACCTCCATAGATGTGCTTTCCTCAATTCGCTCCATCTCCCTTCCTCGATTGTCTTCAATAGCTAATTGCTCGTCACTTCAAATTAGAATAAGGTTCATACTCACTCCCCTCATGATCTCCCGCAAGAGAAATAGAAGACGGAATAGAATATGATGATGAACTAGACATCTTTGTGGCTTTCTTACACAAACCCTAGTTTGAAAGTTTTGAGAATTATGTGACTCAAGGGCTGTATTTATAGATGAATGTAGTAGAATTAGAAGAGAAAAATGATTTAAAACCCTTAACTGACTAGGAAAGGGGAAGCAATAACTAATCCAACTCCAACTTGTATTTACATTTCGTCTCCTTGTCAAATTAGGATTACTCTAAAAAGTCTACAAAAATTCTACTCAAAATCTTAAAATTAACTTAAACAAATCCTAATACAAGTACAAATACAGATCAAGCCAAAATACCCCGAAAACGGGTCAAAAATTTCAAAATTTCAAAACTCCCTCGTTGAACCCTACGTTTCAAGCATAGGCTTAGGCCTGATTTCTTTTTTTCTAATCACAGTTCTCCGATTAAACCACCGCAGATACACCCCCAAACATAAACACACAAATGTCCGCATAGTGCGATAAAAGATTTTGAAAGAATTCAAGCTATCCGCAATGTAGAATAAACGTAAAATTCCGGGAATACATCAAACAATTCGATTGAATCATCAAAACTGTAATTTTATAAACTATGAAAATCTCAAAAACATTTAGAAGATAATCGTTCAAGCGGTCACATCAATCCTTATACGAAACTATTCGCTCGACAATTTATCTCTAATATGTTAAAAACAATAAATGAAATAAAAATAAAAATATAACAAAAACCTAACTAAAACTAAGCTAAGACTCATCATCTAAAGGCGGTGGTGTAGGTGGAATCGGCACACCCACATGCTGACACATTCAGTCAAATATATGAAATAATCGCCTCTGATCCCTCCATCGGCGCACTGTCTCCTGCTGCCGGGCCTATCTCTCCTCTGCCAAAATCTGCCGCAGGTGCCTCTGGCATCACGACCTCCTCAGCAACAGCTAGCATCTGTGGCATCTTAGCCTCATGAACAACCCCAACCTCCTGAGAAATGCCGGCATCAGCCTGAGCCTGCGCTTGTGCATTTGGTGCCGGTACTATCCTGAACACTTGTCGACATCGCATAATATCATCTGCACACACCTTAGTCCAGACACTCGTCCATATCCCTCTAACGTACGGAGTACCATCCTTATATCTATTGTGCTCAGCCGCATTTATCTCAATCCCGACATCCATCATAATCTTCATCACTAGGCACGAGAATCGAATTTGAAATCTACGCAGCTTAACCTTGGACTCTTTGCGCAGATGAACGTAGTGCGCGTATAGGCCTCCCCACAAAATTTGTGGAATAGAAATCCACCTCTCGAACTCAAATGCGTAGTGAAGAGACAGGAATGACGCATAACACATAGTAGTGTAACTGTGTGGCAGAATTTGAGGTCAAACTATCACATCCAAGACCAATAACATAGGATGATAATCCATCTTCTTTGTGCAGTTCCGATGCTAATCGGCCCACTGCCCGATAGTCTAAAGTGTAACCAACTCAGGAATAGACGGAAGTGCCTCGGGCATAGGCGAGAAATCAATAGCCAAAACGGGTGGACACTCGTCTAGAATGCCCCACACCTCCGCAATAGTCTGGGGGGTAATCTCTATCTCGGACCACAGTTAGTAATCTCTTCCCCCTGCTAAAGTGGCGCTTGTGTAGCCAAAACTCCCAAATCATATCCTCGCATATGTGCGGGGTAGCCGGGGCTAGAATAGGAAAAAGATGTCGAGCCCTCAATCAGCCAATCATCCAGGCTGGCACTGGCTATAAATCCTTGAATATCCTTATGAGGTATGTCCTCTCTTGCTGATAGCCCTTTCGGAGAGCTCGGTCTAATAAACGCTCAACTAATGTTGTCCGGGGTACCGAAAAAAATATGGTCAAAACTCCGGGATCACCCTCTACTGGTGGCTCCGACACCCTCTCATCAGCCCTATCATTATCATCTCCCTCATTGACATCATCCCCCTACTGAGTATGATCACCCTCTATATCCTCATCCATCTGCTCGGCCTAATGCTCTAGCATAGGTGGCGGTGATGGTGCCCATTGAACAACTGGCTCAACCACCAAACGACCATATGGTAATAAGATGTCGCGCTCCTGTGTCGAGCTCTTCGGCTCCTTTGCCTCAAATAATGAGGAAGATGAGGATGCCTAATCGACATACTGTGGCCTCCTGGTGTGCGTGCTATGGAGGCGGATAGGTGATAGTTTAGGTGACGATGACCTCAACCTCTGTAGTACTGGTCGATCAGCCGCAACAACAACCTGAGCCACTCGCCTCGCCGAAATCTTGGTCTATGCCAGGCCTATAATAGGGAATTTGCAAAAAGTAAGCAATAACAAACCAGACACCAAATCAATCTCAAACTATATCTAAATATATCCAATATGATGATTAAACAAGCCGTCATCCCAAAAATTCAATATTTAATTCGATTCCGAAGTCGAAAAACTCAACTTTTATAAAATGGATCAAAAAATGATTTTAATCGGGCTCGTTTATCAATACTGGTTTAGATTAGTTAAATAACTCATATGAAATCAAAATGATGGAACAAAACTCACCGAATCGAGAGAAATGATGGATTTCAAAAAATTGAGTTTCGGTGACTTTTCGAGTTCTTCACACGAATTCGGTCGAATCACCGACTAATTTTTTGATCCGTTGGCAATGAATGATGAGGAATTAAATGAGTAAATAGTAGGATCAAACCTCTCAAAGAATGGTGAAGAATTGAGAGAGAAATTAAGTTTTGAATGGAATGCAGGAGGGAACCTATCGCAGCCTGTTTATAACAGGCTTGCGCAGCTACGATTCAAGCGTAGCTTGGCCTACGCTCCCCTAGCCCAAATTCTAAATTTTGCTCCTTTTGACATGAATTCATCCCGCATTCAACTCCATCCTTCCTAAATGATTCCTAGGCTCCATGTACATTCTATACTTAAATGATGATGGCCTCGCAACTCGATTTTACGAACTCGATCTTAAATGCCGAAATAACTAAATTACCATCTATAGTACAAACTAGGCGTTAAAGCTACTTTTCTCTTTCTAGTACCAATGTTTAAAATCATTGGTACGACGTTGCCGCTTCTCAGTACTCCAGATCAAGCCTATCCAGCTCGGGTGGTGGTTCAATCAAATCAATCGTTTCTACCACACACTCAACTGGTCGAACCTCTATATAATGCTTCAATCTCTGCCCATTCACGAAAAACGTCTTTCTAGTGTCAGGATCATCGAGCACTACTGCTCCATGGGGGAAAACCTTTGTAATCTTGTATGCCCCATCCCATCTTGACTGAAGCTTACTAGGAAACAACTTGAGTCTCGAATTAAATAGCCAAACCTTTTGACCAGGCTTAAAAACTTTCTTTCTAATGTACTTATCATGGAATGCTTTTGTTCGAGCCTTATAAATCTGAGAATTTTCATATGCATCATTTCTCAACTCCTCAAGCTCTTGCAGTTGGAGTTTCCGCTACACACTGACTTTCTTTATATTGAAATTCAATCTTCTAACAACCTAATATGCTTGGTGTTCCAGCCCTACAGGGAGATGGTACGCTTTACCATACACAAGACAATATGGCAACATACCAATTGGTGTCTTAAACGCAGTTCTGTACGCCCAAAGTGCATCATTTAGCCTTCGCGGCCAATTCTTTAACCGGACGCACCGTTTTCTCCAAAATATTTTTAATCTCCCTATTAAAAACCTCCACTTGACCTTGTGATTGAGGGTGATATGGCGTACCAATTCTATGAATGACATCGTATTTTTCACACAGAGCGGAAATAAACTGGTTGTTAAAATGGCTTCCACCATCACTGATCAGAACTCTCGGCATACCAAATCGTGAGAAAATGTTCGATTTTACAAATTCTTCCACCACGTCATGATCAGAAAATTTGGTGGCTATTTCTTTTACCCATTTTAAAGCATAATCAACCCCCACAAGTATATACTATTTCTTACATGCTATTGGAAAATGTCCCATGAAATCAATACCCCACCCATCAAACAATTCTACAATCAGAATCGTGGTTAAAGGCATCATGTCTATTTGAGATATGAATCCATGCTTTTGACACCGTAGACACGCTTTACAAAATTCGATTGCATCCTTGAATATGGACGGCCAGCAAAATCCACTTTGCAACACCTTATATGTTATCTTTTAAGCTCCGAAATGCCCTCCACACTCAAACGTGTGACAAAAGGTAAGTATGTTTTGCACCTCACTTTCGGGGACACATTTCCTGATAATCTGATCAGAGCAATACTTGTACAAACTTGGATTATCCAAGATATAAAATTTGACTTGACTGAAGAATCAGTCTTTCTCATTCTTAGACCATCCTTTTGGGATTTGACCTATGGCTTTATAATTGACAATGTTAGCATACCACGGTATTTTTTCCACCATAGCCACACTAATAGATGTTCATCCGGGAAAGAATCCTTAAGAGGAGTAATTTTCTTTGTGGACTCGACAATAATCCTTGACAAATGATCCGCAACACCATTTTATGAACCCTTTTTATCTTTGATTTCTAGGTCAAATTCTTGCAACAACATAATCCACCGAATTAGTCGGGGATTATAATCTTTCTTTGTCAGCAAATGCCTCAGAGAGACATGATCTGAGTAAATGACAACCTTGGTGCCTAATAAATATGATCGGAATTTATCTAAGGTGAAGACAACTACCAACAACTTATTCTCGGTAATTATGTACTTCATCTGAGCTTCATTTAGAGTCACACTAGCATAGTAAATAACATACGACAACTTTTCTTTTCTCTGACCCAACACAACTCATATGGCAAAATCAGATGCATCACACATGAGCTCAAATGGTAGAGACCAGTCTGGCGGACAAATAATTGGGGCTGATGATAGTTGAGCCCGCAACTCCTCAAAGGCATGAAGGCACTCTTCATAAAAAATGAAGGTAGCGTCCTTAGCCAATAAGTTGTATAGCGGCCGAGCAATTTTGCTGAAATCTTTGATAAACCTTCGGTAAAACCCGACATAGCCCAGAAAATAGCGTATCTGCTTAACAGATGTGGGATGAGGCAGTTTTGAAATTAACTCCATTTTTGCTTTATTGACCTCTATCCCTCGCTTCGATACAATATGGCTCAGTACTATCCCATTTTAAACCATGAAATGGCTCTTTTCCCAACTTAGGATCAGATTCGTCTCCTTGCATCTCTTAAGTACCAATTCTAGATGTCTCAAACAGTCTTCAAAGGTTTCCCCAAAAACTAAAAAATCATCCATGAACTCTTTAACAAATTTCTCTACCATGTTAGAGAATATAGACACCATACACCGTTGCAATGTTGCTGGCGCATTACATAAACCAAACGACATCTATCTATAAGCAAACATGCCATACAGACAAGTAAATGTGGTTTTCTCCTGATCAACAAGGTCAATCACCATTTGATTGTAGCGGGAATACTCATCTAGAAAGCAATAATAGCTCTTCCCGGCTAATCTCTCTAAGATTTGATCAATGAATGGTAATGGAAAATGATCTTTTCAGGTATTCAGATTAAGCTTTCTATAATCAATACACACGCCATCCAGTGGTCGTGCGTTGTGGAATTAGCTCACCTTTTGAGTTCCGCACCACTGTGATGCTCGACTTCTTTAGCACCACCTGAGTTGGACTTACCCATGTGCTGTCAGAGATGGGATAAATAATACCCGCATCTAGCAATTTTACCACTTCTTTCATCACCACCTCTTTCATATTGGGATTCAGCCTCTGTTGCATCTCTCTTGATGCCTTTGTATCCTCTTCAAGGTGTATGCGATACATGCAAATTGAGGGGTCTATGCCTTTCAAATCAGCAATACTCCATCCTATTGCCTCTTTGTCTCACTCAGAACCTTGACTACACTCAATTCCTGTTTCTCTATCAATTTCGAAGATATAATTACAGGAAGAATCTCATCGGATCCCAAGAAAACATACTTCAGTTTTTCAGGCAATTCTTTGAGTTCTAAGGCAGGAGGAGTAAGTAGAGATAGAATTGGTGGAGTATTTGAAACTATTGGAAGTGGTTCAACCGGCTCCCACTATGGTTGAGTGTATAATTCAGTCTCCATTGCATCCAGCTCTTCATTTTGCAACTTCCAACATGCCTCCCAATCAGCAACTTCCTCATTTAGTCTTTCATTAGTCATAAATGACTCTAGCTCGTCTTCCTCCAAGATTTGAGTTGCAAAATCTGATATAATATTATCCAGTTCATCGCACTCATTAATCTAAAAACATTCCCCGAATTCAGGCAAGTGGTGACTTCCTTCGCACACATTCATCATGACCTTCATATTGCCAAATGTCAGATCCATGGCTCCGGTTCTACAATTGATTCATGCATTTGCTGTAGCTAAGAATGGTCTTCCCAATATTACTGGAATGTGCTTCTTTGCGTCAGGAATAGGTTCTATATCTAGGACTACAAAGTCAACCGAAAAATAAAACTTGCCCACTTGAAAAATGACATCTTCAAGCACTCCTCTTACCTGTTTGACTGATCAATCGGTGAATTACTGTACAACAGATGGGGGACTGAGCTCACCCAACCCTAGCTGTTGGTAGACTAAATAAGGAAGTAAGTTAAAACTTACACCTAGATCAAGAAGAGCTCTACCAATTTCCTAGTCACCAATGACACATGGAATAGTGGGAGCACCGGGATCTTTCCTCTTAGGTGGAGTATCGCTTAAAAGCAATGAACTCACTTGCTCAGTCAAGAGTATTTTTGTTGGATTCTTTCTTCTACTTTTCCGCTTCTGGGTGCAAAGATCCTTGAAAAACTTAGCATAAGGCGGTATTTGGGTAATTACATCTAAGAGAGGTAAATTGATCTTGATTTATCAGAATGTATCTAACATATCAGATTCTTTCATCTTTCCGTACTTTGCCGGCTCTCTAAGACGTTGAGGAAATGGCGTTACCTCCTCATAATGCGCTCTTTCTGACTCTTCAAGTAATGTCTCATCAACATTGTCCTCCACCGATGGTTGGTATTTCTGCGTTCTTTCAGCTTCTTTCCTTGCAGCTTCCTTCCTCTGCTCTTCTTCAGCTTCTATCTTCTTCTCTTGTTCTGCTTGCCTTATTCTCTGCAACCTTTCTTCATGCTCTGCCTCAACTTGATTCTCCATTTCCTTCCCACTTCTCAGAGTCATGATTGCTTGAACCGACTCATGAGGATTATTAGCAAAAGATCCAAGCTCTAATGCTTATTGTGGCTTAGGGTTGACTATTGGCTGACTTGGCAGTTTTCCTAGCTCTATCACATTCCTCTCATTAGCCATTTGGCCCATCTGCATGTGTAGTTGTGCTAAAGATTGAGTATGAATGCCTAACTTGTTATGAATGTCCATTATGACCTGCTCTAGCCGACTAGTCTGGAAACCGGGTGGAGGAGTTTGGATTTTTGGTGGCTGGGCTTGGTAGTTATAGGATTGCACAGCCTGACTGTTATTGAATGGCTAAAGCTCTTGGGAATTATTGAATGGTTGTAGAGCTTGTGAATTATTGGAAGGCTGTAGAGCTTGGTTGTTATTGAATGGTTGAAGGGCTTGGGAATTATTAGATGTTCTTGGTTGGTAGTTGGACTGAGAATTTCTAGCCATGATTGTTGGCTGGGAGTCAAATGATTGCTGACTCTGTTGAAACCTCGGCTGTTGGCCATATGATTGCTGTCTTTCAGTATACCTCGGTTGTTGGCTGTATGACTGTTATATTTCTGTGAACCTTGGTTACTGATTGTATGATTGCCCTTGTTGGAATTTTGGTGGTGGATTTTCCACATTGGTAGATTTGTAAGACAAGAGTGGGTGATTTCCGACATTGGAGGTGTATGAATAGGTGAATGGAGCATTATCAGAATAGTTCCATGATGCGTTGGCATCAGCAACCATTATCTCCTGACACTCAATTTGGGAATCCTCAGCTTCGACTTCATATGTCTCTCTAGGAGGGGAATGATTTCGCTGAAGGTATTTATCAATTCTCTTCAATCTCTCTCCAAACAATGCCATGGTATCTTTCACATCATCATGATCCACAACATAAGATTTTTCGGATCTCCTATCCTATTGTCCACCTCTAGACCTCAACTCAGATTGGTATTGGATTGTGTTTTCACTGATATTATCAAATATATCCAAAAGTTCTTTAGCTGGCTTTAAAGTAAACTGACCCTGCGTGGTCGCATCTACCAAGGTGTTATGAGTTTCACCAAGTCCCATGTAGAAAGTTTTAGCAATATCTTGGTCGGAAAACCTATGATGGGGGCATTTATACAAAATTTCATTATATCTTTCACATCCATCATGAAAATGTTCGCCAAACAATTGCCTAAAGCTTTTGATTGTATCTTGTACTTTTAAAGTTTTTCCTATTGGATAGTGCTTTTCTATGAATTCTCTCTTAAGAGCTTCCCAATCAATTTTTATTTCTTTTGCTAATTTGATGTACCATCTCTTAGATCTCTCTTTCAATGACCAAGAGAATAATCTCACTCGCAAGTCATTTTTGGGCAAATTGTCAAACCTAACAGTAGAGGTTACCTCTAGAAAATCATTTATGTGTTGGTATAAGTCCTCTATCCTAAGGCCTGACAATTTTGGAAGCATATTTTGATCTCGAAGTGTTTTGCTCATTCTTCTTCTGGAAAATCTGCATAGGAGTCATACGCATCAGGTGCGTAATATCCCTTCAATGATGTCTCTGGTGCCCTCGCCGGGGCAAGTCTGTGGTCGCCTATTGCTTCTTCTTGCCGATGAGGATGCTCTTCAATAGATTGACGTAAATGACAGAGAGTCTTTTCAATCTCAGGATCGTACTTGACTAAATCAATGCTTAAATTAGAACGGGTCGGTCTATCGGTCATACGCTACTCAAACAACTATATATTTTTTATTTTTGAACTTTTCTGAAAAATAATCTAATCTAATTTAACTACTTCTAAATTATAGAAATTAAATAAAGAATTAATATGTAAAAATCTAGGTAACTAAAACTCATAAAAGTTCCACACAGAACTTTAGAAGTTTTGATCTTCCCTTTCACGCTTTTCAGAGTACCTGTTAATTACATAAAAATCTCACTTTAACTACAGTTACAATAATGTAATGCAAATAAAATACTAAAGCTATTGATCAATGCTTAGTCACCGGCAACGGCGCCAAAAACTTGATGTGGCCGTCAGGTGTGTAAAAATATGTGGTTAAAAACAATCACCTTAATGACTCTAGGTTTTACCCCACGCAAGCGCACATATCAATAATATAATATCAAATGGCTTGAGTAAGGGATATTAATCCCACAGAAACTGAGATTGTTCACTTTAGCAATTCAAAAATACTAAATTATATTTCTGAAAATTGTTTGCTTTGGGTGGTCGAAAGACCAAATTATCTATTGTAACTAATAATTATCTAAAAAACAAGTAAATTGGTTGTGATTCGGATGAGATAGAAAAATAGGGTTTTCATCACTCCACCACTAACCGCATAATATAGTTCATTACTGTTTCAACTGTAAAAGGGCGATCCATAACTGTGAATCAGGTCGTATCGCAGATAGCTAAATACGACCCCAAAAAGGAGTACCATCAACCAGATCGTGACAACCCATCTCATGACTGATCTAACTAGTTCATGTCAATTATGCTACTCTAATCTACTCATGATGTATGAAAATAAACTAAAACATATCTATATTAAATCGCCAAGGCACGACCTGTGTCAACCTAGGGTATCAAGTTTCATTACCACCATTATGTAGAAAACCATAATTAAGCATCCGAGTTCCAACCCATATTGAATAATCATAATTGTGCAAAATAATATATTTATTCCATCTAAGATAAGAATTTAGAACAAACATAGAATTTTATATTTCAAATCAGTACGGTCTCTTAACTACTATAATCATCACAGTATGGTCATAGTTTCCCCTCGTTTATAGTCAAAAATAATAAAAGAACTACATTACTTGGCTTGGGTTTTGGTAGAAAATCCTAGATACCGAGTAAGTTGGCCATGGTAGAATGTTACTGCATCGTTGATATAGAACCATTCTCCATAGTCTTCTTTTTCGGAGCTCTTGGTTGGAATATGGCTCTCAACAGCAGCAAATCTGAATGAATGAACAGCCTCCAAAAACTCACATATGAACTCTCTAACTTAACATAACTATCTTTTATGTATGGTCTTGTATATATAGGAAATGGCATAAAGAGGCCCTTTTCGGTCTTTTTCACTCTCAAAACTCATCAAAACCCTAAATATAATTGTATATACATATATGCAGAGGTCTGGAGTCGTGGGCACGTCTTCCTATTAAGCTAGGGGTGAAACAAGAAAAATCACGCAGAAATCCTTAAAGTTGCTGCATCTACGCTTGGAGGCCACGCTTCAAACGTAGGTCCAAGCGTAGATTTTGCAATTCTAGCCACTTTTTGGTACTGGAAGCGTAGACACAAGCGTAGGGTTTTTATGGGAAACTACTTTTCTCCATGAATGTGCTAAAACGTCCATCTTGAACCCATGATACTTTTTGCTGAAATAACGACTTCTGAAAATTCCATTTTTGCCCTCCGGGAGCCATTTTTGTCTCGGACTACCTTTTTGACTCTCCTTTCGGATAAAAAGAACACATTCTTCAGTTAATTCACCGAAGTTAGCTCCATTTCTTCATTAAGATCCTGAAACATGCTTTAACACGCAAATAACATAAAAATACCAAATAATAGAATGAAAGAACGTAACAATTGTGAGTTAAGGGGTCAAAATGACTAATATTTGACACATATCAGTCACATTGCATTCAAGTTGCTATTTTGTGATTTCATTGCCTATATATGATGCTCGCTTTTACTCTAATCGGTTCAAGTCGTGTAAACATAAAAGTATTTAATATGAAGAATTAACACGATCTAGTTTTACCTCTCAGTCGTAAGTACGAGAGTAGTATATAGTATAGTTGGGTAAAGAGGGTTATTGAACCACAAATATCAAAGTCGTATTTCAAATAATTGTAAATTAGTAAATTGAATTATATTTAAAATTTGTTTTATTGGTTTGTTATTTATAATCTACTAAACATAAAATAAATAAACAGAGAATAGTTGTGTTTGAATTCAAGATAAATAAGTCTAGGGTTTTGTTCCAACTCCACCACTAGCCTAATAATGTAGTCCTTTAATCAAAATATTGCAAGAGGGAGATACAACTTATATGAATCAGATTAGTAACGCTACAAGCAGTTGCGTAATCCCCAAAGAGATGCAATCGGTCCGATTCGCTACAACCCATCTTTGAATAAAGTATGATTAGTGCATGCATCTATGTTACAACTACTTCTAAAATGTTAAATTAAAAGTTATATGGAAACAATTATTAAACCTTCAGGGTTCCAGCCCCTAGTGGTAAAATATAGTTGTTCAAGATTAATTATTAATTCAATCTAAGACAATAAGAGAATCAACAAATAATCTTATTTAAGTAATATGTTCGTTCTCTCACTACATAATCATCATATAAGTGATCTTTATATTCCCTTCTTTGCAATAAAAATAATTAAAGTTCTACATTACTTGACTAAGGTTTTGTTGGAAACCCTAGATATTGACTTATCCCCTCATGGATGGAGAAGATGACATCAATGATGTAAAAATAATCTCCATGATTGGTTGGTTGGTTCTTGAGAGAAATATTCTCTCTAAAGAGAGAATTTGTATATGACTTGAATATTTTGAATGATCAGATATCTCTTTTCTTCATGAAGTCTTCACATATTTATAAACAAAAGTTGGTGTAATTATAGCATGTCTTTGCTTGCACTCCAAGATGACTTGGTGTGAAGACCAAGTAATAGTTGTGAATTGACCATTATGTCATTCATTGTACTTGCACAAGGAGGCATAATACAACAGTCTGTTTTTGCATGAATCCCAATGTCGGTGCGGTCGATCGATCGGTGGCTCCTGTATTTTAATATTTAATATTTATGCGAATTTATGCTTTGACCACTTGTACTTTGCTTGGCTGACTTGTACCTTGCTCTGAGTTGAGTGTTTTTATTCTTTTAAGTGTCATTCCGGATCAAGTATTTTTGCTAAAATCCCGGAATTAACTCATATTCGCATTAAAGCCCCTATAACATGCTTAAACACACAACTTGGATAAAAATACCAAATTAATAAAATAAAGAGACTAACAATAGGTTAATTAATGCCCAGAATAACGAATATTCTAGTCTCACCATACTCGTTAAATTGCTTTTGATATTGAATATGTTGAGGATTATATGTTAGGTTTGATGGGGTTCCGGATTCACATGAGAGTCATGTGGGACAAGAGGACTGACCTAGGATTAGTAGTATGTACCATGGGTGGGTTGTACGATCGGGATTGAAGCGGTGATGCTTCATCTACTGATTTAGTGTAGCTCACCCCATCATTTTATATATATTTTCAGGTGATGATCCATCCACGGGAGACCTCCAGTGTCTGTGGTCCACTTCACACGTCTTTTTAGTTATTTTGGCATTCCGATAGCAAATTCTTTTTGTAGAGCATTATATATATATGCTACTTTTGTGATGTTTAATGGTCCATGTATTAAACTTGCATAATTCTATTATTTTGACAGCTAGCATGTTAGCCGGTTTGATAGCGTTGTATGTCCCTCAGAGTGCTATTGCGCGGGGACTTTATTCTTTTGGTGCACTTCGGTGATGGAAATGCTAAACTATTCATTTTTTGTAAAAACTATCTTGTAATGCCATGGGTCGGCTTTAAATGTTAAATTCGACGTACTCATTCTATTTTAATGTTTCTAGTTGTATATTGATACTATTATGGTTTATTAGGCTATTTCCGAAAATGACATTTTTCACAATTTATAAACGAATACTTTCGATTTTTTTTAAAAAAATCCGTTTTCGCTCACCTTCGTAACCTCAGAAAATTTTAGTGTTTTGAAATGACTTTAAACTCATTTTTGTAAAGATTCTAAATTTTCGGAGTCGGTGGTATAAAAAACGAAGACCAAGGGCAAGAAAGATATTTTTACGGATTTTTAAAGATGTACTTTTAATCAAAATTTATGTTTTTGCGCATCCCGAGGTTCCACAACATTTTTTTAACTCCATGAATGAACGAATCACTTTTCCAATATTTATAATTTTTTAGGACTGACGACATAAAAAATGGAGCTCGAGATCAAAAAATCACTTTTTTAGCTTTCTTGAAGTTGTATGGGGCAATAGCTAAAATAGTTACAGTCCCGTACTGTAGCAGTTGCTGGTGTGTTGCCAGCGCGCACGCGCGACGGCATGCCAACACCTAGCCATGGCATGCCAGCGGAATGTCGCGACACCGATTTTCTGACTTTTTCTCCGTAGCTCCGAATTGAGTTTCGTCGATTGGTGTAGGTTCCTTAGCGCCCCGTTTGGCTGTTTTGATGTCGGTTTTGGGTTTCGAAGAAAATGCTCGATTTTGGCATCCGAAACTCTCAATTTTGGTTTTGTTTCTCGGGCCCAGTTTAGAACTCGAGGAATATCGGGGCGTGGCAACTTGGTATCATAACATGTTTCTTTCTTTTTGGGATGAAGGGTGAGGGTCATTTCTGATGAGACCAGAATATTCGATATTTTGGGCATTATTATACCCTTTGTTAGTTTCTTTATTCTATTAATTTGGTATTTTTATCCGAGTTGTGTGTTTAAGCATGTTTTTAGGGCGTTAATGTAAATATGGGTTAATTCTGGGTTTTCAGCAATTATGCCTTATCAGGAGCAATACTTAGAAGATAAATGCACTCAAGGTACAAGTCAGTGAAGGAGAGTACAAATGGTTGAAGCACAATTTCGCAAAATAAATAAATATTGAAAATCAGGAACCACTAATGTCACGCCCTGTTATTCCTGAGACTCCAATCAAGAGAATCAGTGAATCCTGGGGTATGACGTCACAGAAAACGACAACCAAGATTTACAAGAAACATCGAAATACATGGAATATGAATGAAAATGAAGTATTCCATGTCACCTGAGTGATAGAAACTCAATAAAGAATTCTAACGAAAATCCGGCAGAGTTCCGTTTGTAATTGGAACATCCGGACAACCCAAGTTCAACACAACAGAACAACCTGCCCATAATAACAAGAATAAAAGCAATGACACGCAACCCAACATTCTAGAAACCTACTAGGGCCGAGGTAATGGAAAAGAACACCAATACATCTCCAAAACCCCTCTAAAATCAATAGAGCCCCAAATGCTCAAATGAAAATAAAAAGAAAATCATATGGTAGTGCCGAATAGATACAATGACACCCCAAAATAATAAGTACCGACTGAGCCACCAAGCTCAAATAAGAATACATAAAACTTGATGGTAGTGCCGAACAGATACAATGGCACTCCAAAATAATAAATACATGAACTGAAGATACAACATAAGGGAATCTGCCAACAACCTGGCTCCCAAGAGAATAAAAGAATAATAAACATGATTACGGAAGGAGGAATAAATCTACCATCCCAAATCCCCCGTATCGTCGCCGCCGAGCATGCCGTGCTGCATCCACCTGCAAACCTGCAAATGTTGTGTGTGTGGGGGGTGAGCAAAAAACCACGCGCTCACCATAATATCAAAACATCACAGTCATAGCCCTCTAGAAAATGCTAACCATCCCGTATGCATACATCTATCCTAGGTCAAGCTATCGTCTCCCATGGCACCCCCGCCAATCTGAGACACCCAACAATAACCTCACAACTAATCTCGAAACTACTCAAGAGTCGTTAAACAACACAGATCATAAGATATATCTACCACTCGTATATACGCATGTCGAATCAACATATATATACACACATATATACATAAAGTCCCGTAAATAGCTAATCCTAGCACCTGGTGTATAAAAGCACCCAGTCGAATACACACTCTCGTATAGGGATACAACCAGAACTAACTATCTATTATACCGTGCACCGAGCACGCCACTCAAGATTCCTAGGAGGTAAGATCACTCACTAGGACTACCAGAAGAGAAAAAACATAATCATGTCCACAATTAATTCATAACTCTTACACATCACCTCTATCAAATCATACCTGGAGAGTCTCACTCTCACAATTTCTATCCTCAATACGGTCCAATGGTATCCTCAATACAGTCCTTTCTGTCTACAATATTTCGTGAACGCAAAGAAATACATAAGGAAATATATTATCACCACACTGGATTCGGTAACCAACCGAACTATCTCTAACTCACACTGCCTATCGAGGCACTAAAAAGGGTACAGATCAACAAGGTCACCTCTAACTCACACCGCCTATCGAGGCGCAAGAAAGGGTTACCGGAGTCATTTAGTCCCAAACAGATGCCATGGCCCTCGGGTTTTTAAAGAAAAATGTTGAACCCCGAAGGATTCAACCGGTTTTCAAGGAAAAGTTAGGGCCCGGTAAAATCATATTTGGTGCCAATGCCTCCTAACCCAACCAAACACTAGGAATCGCACTACGTGCGCTTAACTTAATCTCACTTCTCTTACCCGAGAAGATCCACAGATAAACACGAATGATCATATTTCTTACCTTAAGGAATGAAACCTTAGAAACACATGTTCGGGTTAAAACCCAAGAAACAATAACACGGGGAAAATAACTACTAGAGTTCAACCGAATATCACCTCAAAGTCACATTCAAACTTATTTCGAAACAGGTTCTAAGACCTTCAACTTAATATAGGAACTTATAAACAAATCCTCAAAGGTTACCAAACCAACATCGGGATTCAAGTGTTCCTCAAAATAACTAGGAGAAATCTGAAACAATCAAACTCTAAAAACATATCTAGATCTCAGAACTGACCTCGAGTCTCAAGAACGGGACAAACCATGTACAGAGTTCACTAACTTTACCAGAACATGTAGGAAAGGAGATTTTTAAGGCACACGGCTAAAAACCATTTACTACTCGAAATACTTTTAGAGTGGAAGGGTGAGCGACAAGCTCAAAATACACAAGCCAAGAGAAACAAGGTCAGACTAACGAGTCTTACCCGACCTTTATCCCGAACAACTTTCCCCACTACCGAAGTGGTCTAATAATCATCTAGTGATAACACTAATCACCAACCACAAAGGCACAACCACAACCAAGTCTCAATATATGACTAGCCAACTCAACTCAACTCCAACTCAAGGGAGAAATAATTAATTATCAAAATCTCTTTTCATCTATATTCACGTAATCACCTGGAACACATGCCAACCATGGCTCCACTAATCCAGGTTTTAACATTATCGTCGAACTTTCTTTCTTTCTTTACAATTTTAAATCTTTAAATATTCATTCAGCTTGAGTTAATTTCATCATTTATAATAAAGTACAAATATTATCAGTTTAATAACAACAATTTTCAACAATATAAAAGGATGAATGCTCAATATGAATTTCATGGAATGACAATGCCAACAACACCCTATCTAGCATGGGACAACCGGGTATAATGTCGCCAAAGTAACACAACCACGAGGATCATATCGACTCATGAAAGAAAACACACCGTGTTCGGATCAAATCCTCCCACGCCTCCCTGATTCCCGGATTACTAGTCCGCCGGTAGAGAGAGACACCGCCTGACCAGTTGTTGCGACGACTCGGAAGACTCACTTAAACCAATGTTACATGAACGAGACATGAAACCACACCTAATGCAATATCAATGCTCATGGTGTATGAAATATGTATAACATGCCTCAACAGTGAGTCAAAATCAATATATAATATTTTCAAATGACAAATGTATTTCAATCACTGTTGTACAACAATATCAAAATATATAATCGTTTCACAATATATAATCGTTTCTGCTTGAAACAACGAATTACGATAATTTCCTCTCGAAATTATCCGAATTATCCATTATCCAATTTTTTTATAATTTCATATATTCGCATGCGTTCAATTTATATCCCAATAATCATCGGCTAATAAAGCCCACCTCAGGGGCAATCAAATTCGTAATTCCACCTCTTTATCCTTTACGAGAAAAACAAATAAAAGGAAACTAGACTCGTGTTTAAGTTTTAACGTTCCACGTTCTCGTAAATCCCCTAACATATTTTTAATTTTGATAAAATATAAATAATAGATGAAATATTTATTAACCGGCCCTACGTCCCTCAATATCAAATCTGCCCCACCCCCACTGTATTTTAATTTCAGTTACATATAATCCTGGGGCTAATTACAGGTTTTAATTTCACACAAAATTCTATAAAATCCTACTTTAAGTCCAGGGGTACTAAACCACCTATTTTAATCCAATTTAAGTAGGATTTAATTTCTTAAAAATTTTCAGGGAATTAATTTATTTAATTTCCCAGGGAATTTCTTTTCCCAACCTCATTTATTCGGTTATGGGTATTTCGTGAATTTTATAAAATTCTTAAATTCCATTTATCGCTTAGGAATTTAATTTCATGCTTTTATTATCTATAAACATACAACGGGGCAACTTAGCATTTTCTACGCACTATAAGTGAGTGCTAGATAAATATATATATAAAATTCCCCACCTAATTTAAATGCTTAGAAACAGTCCCGTCGTGAACAGTACCGGGCGTGAATAGTGCTCGCCGCCCAAAGTTATCCAAAAAATATTTGGAATGTGTCGAAACGACCACCTTACCGTCCTATTCAATATAGTTGAAACTCGTTAGTAATCGATAAATAAATCGGAACAAATCTACAAAAATCAAAACCGAAATTCATATCGAAAATCTGAAATTCCCGGAGAACTGCTCAACGGTTTCGCACCAATTTCGGATATATCGTGTATGATATCGAGAGCAAGCTATCCCCAAAATCTCACGCCAAACTAAGGAGGAATCGGCATTGAGTCGGCCGAACTCAGCTCTGCTCGTCTCCACGCACGGCTGAACTGCACCACCACCAGCGTGACCACCCCTGCACGCTACTCCGACCATGGCCACCAAGAATCGGCGTCATCACCTGGGTCATCATGTTCGGCAACCTCTAGGTTGCGTAGTCCTGACACACTGCTCCTCCGCCAAACCATCGTCCGTGTGCAGCTCCCTCCCTCATTAGCTTCTCTCTCTCTCTAACCGGTTCAGGATGAAGACTATAGATGAGCAGGTTCAGTCGTTGAAGACAAGAGAGGAGTGGGTTAGTTATGAGGAGAACGATCGAGAAGGTGCTGGTCCATTCTCTAACAGACCCATGTGTATATATATATATATATATATATTTTGGGTTAATTACAAAAGTGACTCCCGTTTCTTCCAAAATCACTCTATCACCCCTATATATCTCACTGATTCGTGTATACACATATATATATACACTTAGTGTCAATTTCCATTTCAACTCTTTACTCTTCCAATATTACAAAAGCAACTCTCCAATTCTCCATATTTACAAAAGTGACTCCCAAGTTTTCCATAGTTACACATATGACTCCTATCTCTTGCCAATTCACCTTTTCAACCCCAAGACATATATTATATCCATGCATATATATTCATTTTCCATTAGGCAATAATAATCCAATATATCCATGTCCCATAAAATATACCGAGAACTCCCAAATAATACCACGTGAATCCATAAAATTCACGAGTCACCAAATAATAATACAAGTTTAAACAAGTATTCCGGGTACGAAACTCTTCCACCAATTAAATCACCGAAAGCCCCATCGGACTCCGAATAACTAATAAAATCAAGAAATTAAACGCATCCTTAATAATTCTGATTAAAATCGCAACGCCGAATAAATAAAATAAACGGAGTATAGAATCTGGGGTATGAAACCCAACCTCCGAAACACAGGGTATGTGTCACCGCGAACACCATAAGCACTAATACGATAAACGAACTAATCGAATCAAAACCATAAATGCCGAACAAACCAAACATGTCGTCTAGTCGAAATACTAAACGCTACAGGTTTATACAAAATCGCATTAACACTTATCACGTACGTATAAACATGAAAAAAGAGCATAGCAATACAAATACACATAAACACGTAAGTCAAGCAACTAAGGCACCTAATGCCACATCAATACACATGGCATCAACACACAGAGCACGTATATACAAACATCAATAAAACGAGCGAAAGGACTATCAATACTCCTAAGCACGTCAGCTAAATAAGGCACGTACTAACCCCATAACCGGGGAAACAAAAACATCGAACCCCTAAAACACTAACTACCGAACTCAAATCACTGAGTCGAAGCCCTAAACATCAAGCGTCAAAACAAATCCATTCAGTCAATAACACTAGTTGTGAATCATCACAACTGAATCACGTAGTCGATAACAAGAACACAACTAAACGTTTCACCAAGTTCGAAACTACTAAACGTTACTGTCCAGTCACATAGTCATAATCGATACTCCACAAAGTCATTAAGGTGGTGATCACAAAGTCGCGCAATCGAATCCCAGCGTAAAAGCGAAAAATTTACTCGTAAAATACACAGAGTAACCATGACGTCATGAACAAGTGACGTCATCACCGAAAATAAATCAGAAATAATTCAGAAAAAGGGAAAATGAAACGGGGTGTTACAACTAATCGATTGGTGGAACATGTGATCGATCGGACGTCACCAACCTTGGGATTTGTGCGAATATATATTGTAGAATTATGACTTTGTGTACAAGCATATCAGGGGGCAGAATCGTCCATTCACCATCAATACTTGGTCCCTAAGTCCTCTTGGAGTGCAAGCAAAGACATATCATATCTGTACCAACTTTTGTCTATAAATATGGATAGAATTCATGAAGAGAATGAGATCCTTTAGTATATCTTTCAAATCTTTTGTATCGATCAAAATATAAAAAGGCTCTCTAAGAGAGAGGCTCTCTTCCTCAAGAACTCAAGAACCAACCATCCAATCATGAAAATGGTGGCTACATCAACGACGGAGTCTCCTCTTTCCATGAGCGGCTAGTCGGTATCTAGGGTTTCCAACAAAACCCTAGTAGAGTAGTGTAGACTTTTATTTATTTTTATTGCAAAGAGGGGAAACTGAAGAACACTTATATGATGATTATGTAGTAACAGACCAAACAAATAACCTAAATAAGATTTATTATTAATTGTCTTCTTGTCTTAGATTGAATTGATGATTTATCTTGAACAACTATGTTTTATCATTAGGAGCAAGAACCTCTGTGATTTAATAACGGTTTCTATATAATGGTATTTATTGGGCATGATGAAGTCTTAGGTTTACACAATCCATGCTTAGAGAAGATGCTTATTAGTGTATTTTTAATTTCATGTTTTAGGAGTAGTTGTAGTATAGATGCACATAATAGTCATGTTAATCGCAGATGGATTGTAGCGAATCAGACCAGTTGCATTCTTTTTGGGATTATGCAACTGCTTGTAACACTACTAATCTGATTCATATAAGCTGTATTTTCCTCCTGCAATATAATAATTAAAGGAATATATTATTAGGTTAGTGGTGGAGTTGGAACAAAACCCTAGACTTGTTTATCTTGAGTGAAAACCAAAACTTCTATATTTTTATTTATTTTATGTTTATTAGTTTATCAAACAAGTCAATCAAATAAAATTTATAAATATAATTCAATTTGCTACATTATAATTATTTGAAATACGACTTTGATCTCTATGATTCGATACCCTCTCTACCCAACTATACTATATACTACTCGCGTACTTGCGATTAAGAGGTTAAAAGTAGATCGTGCTAATTCCTTATTTTAAACACTTTTATTTTCACACGACTGGAGCCGATCACAAGTTTTTGGCGCCATTGTCGGGGATCAAACGGATATTTTAGATTGTTATATTGAAGTTTTTTGAATTATTGTATCAATTTCAGTTTTTCTTTTTAATTTTTCGCAATTTTCATTTTGTAGAAACAACTACTGCCGAAACTACAGGTTTCTAAAAAACTCACGGACTCTAGTTCCCGATCGATCGACTTCATCAGCGATCGTTCGGTAAGTTCAACGATCGTTCGGAAAATTCTTTAATCGATCGGTAACCAACCCCGATCGTTCGGTTGTCTTCGTGATTGATCGAAATACTTCTATTCGTCAAAAAAATTACATATAAACAGAAAAGATACATTCTATCACACCTCAACAGTATGAGAAAAAAAAAATCTAATCTTTTCCTAAAATAAAAATATATAGATTTGCATAACATATATTTTATTATTATAAAAAAATAAATATTATACTATAAATAAATAATATTTAAATATATATTATTGTTGCATTATTCATTTATTGCAAGTTATTATTTTCTTTAATATTATTATTTATTGTTTATGCTTGGACGTCGTTCAATTAATAGTCCATTTGAGGTCTTTAACCCTGAAATTGATCGAATGTACCAAATAAAGAGAAGAAATAATTTATTAAATAATATAAAAAATATAAATAATATAAATATGGGTGATAACGCAGTAGTGGCTCTGGCCGCAGTTTTTAAAGATTTCTATACACCTAAAGACTATACGTCCCCTTTAGAAACCTCACTACCCGATGGAGCAGAACACTTTGAAATTAAGCCGACCATAATTAATATGCTATCTAAATTTCATGTAAATGCTTAAGAAGACCCTTATCAACATATAGATGAGTTTTTAGAGATCTGTTCCACCATACGTATGAGAGGATAAACTGATGATGAATTTAAAACTCGATTATTCTCTCATTGCCTAAAAGATAAAGCTAAAGTATGGTACATAACTATACCGACGGAAATTAAAACCGATTAGAAAAAGCTTCAAAAGGAGTTTTTACATAAATTCTTTTTATGTATGAAAAACTCATGAGACCAGAAGAGTGATTCTAATGTTTGCACAATTACCTGGTGAGCAATTCTATGGAACTTGTGAGCGATATAACAAAATATTATGAAAATACCCTCACCATGGATTCCCAACTCACGAGTTAGTCCGTAGTTTCTATATAGGACTAGGAGATGGCCATAAAAATACCGTTGATGCAACATGTGGAGGAGCCTTTACACAGAAATCCGTAGACTTTTGATGGAATATTTTTAAGAATCTTACTGAAGATTCACGTCAAAATATGTCTGACATTAGAGTACCGCGAATATCCTTTCTAATCCTAAACGAACGGATAATGCATTTGAAGTTAGCCAAATGTATGAAGTAACCTCAAAAGTAGACGAGCTAAATAAACAGTTTGATCTATTAATGAGAAATACTCAAGTGAATCCTATTCCCCAAGAAGTCTGTTCGGTGTGCGCTAATCTTTTACCGTTTGCTATTAGTTGCCCTTATATACAACAAGAGTCTGAGTTTATCACCGAGGATGTTAATGCTACCTTCACCAATCGAAATAATGACCCTTTCTCAAATACTTATAATCCGGGTTGGCGAAATCATCCAAATTTCTCATATAAAACTCAGAACAACATATTCAACCAAAATCCTCATCAACCAACTAACCAATTCCGTCTGTTTATCCAAAATCCTACTCAACAATCAAATCAATTTCGTCATTTTAATCAAAACCCTAATTAGTCATCTTTTAGAAACCCGGATAATACACAACCTACGAGACCACCTACTTTTGAACAAGAAATCAGGAGTGTCTTGAACAAATTTAAAAATGCTACCCAACTCCTACACATATTCCTAATCTATTTCTAAACAAGAAACCCAAATTGGGCAAATAGTCAATTCTATGAATAGAAGAGAAGAAGGAAAATTGCCAAGTCAACCTATAATTAACTTTAAGGGGCAACATATGATAGAAAATGTAATTCTGGTAGGAGAACCAGCCATTGAAACTATTCAAGTAATAACCACTCTTAGGAGCGGAAAAGTTATAGATAATAAGGCTGATGAGCAATTTGAAGAAAGGATGAAGAATCAAAACAATAACGAAGAAATAAATCTTGAAAAGGAAAAAGAATCTGTGTCTAATAAAGAAAATGAATTAATCTTTAAGAAAAGAGAAGAACTTGTTAAAGAGACACAAAATAATACAATACAAAAATAAATAGGAGAAACAAGCTACGAACTAAAAGCACATTTTCCACAACGCTTAAGAGACCCTGTTCCTTACGGTAAATAAGGGGAAAAGATTCAAGAAATGTTTGAAACTTTCCAACAAGTAAAAATTAATCTTCCTCTCCTTGATGCTATCAAGCAAATTCCTGCTTACGCTAAATTCTTAAAAGATTTATGTACTCATAAAAGGAAGAATTGAACTCACACCGCTAAGAAAATAGTATTAACCAATCATGTGAGTTCGATAATATTAAACACTACTCCTTCAAAATATAAAGATCCTGGAACCCCAACTATTTCCTGTGTAATAGGAGACCAAGAAATTAGGAAAACTCTTCTCGATTTAGGAGCTAGTGTAAATTTACTACCTTATTCTGTTTATCAACAACTAGGATTAGGAGATCTAACTCCCATATCGGTTATCTTACAACTTGCTAATAGATCAACTAAACAACCTAGAGGAATAGTAGAACACATTATTGTTCAAATTGATAAATTTTTATTTCCTGTAGATTTTGTTGTTTTAGATACCGAACATGTTTATGATTCTACTAAGCTCCTAGGTAGACCCTTCTTAGCAAATGCTAATGCATGTATATGTTGAAAGTAAACTTGAAAGAGATCAACCATATCCACATGCATGCACTTACCACAGGTCAAGAATGGCTGCTATCAAAACCATGCGTGAGTTCACGAAACAAGACATGCGTGAGAATGGCACGCCCATATCAACCGAAGTCAACAAAGACGGCAAATGAAGATTTGTGTTTTTGTCTTGTCTTAGATTCAGTTATATATATAGAGGGTGTATGTGTATTGATAAATAAGAAGTTAGAAGCAAAGAAAAGAAAGAAAAAGAGAGAAGAGCTTTGTATTTTTGAAAGTGTGAGTTTAGAAATAAAAAGTTTCGTTCTCTCATATAAGTGTAGATCTTGGGCATAAGAATCACCATTAGTGATTTCTCAACATGGTATCAGAGCTTGGTGAAGCTTGAGCAAGCCCAGAAGTGAAGAACCAAAATAGAGCCGAAGGTTTAAAACCATATTCGTGAGTCATAGGTGTCCAAACTATAAGTTTGAGCTCATTTCTAACTTCTCCATTCCAGAAGGAACGTAACCCTGAAAATTTCAGGCCAAACTATTGCTGCATGTGCCCTCACGGCCACCTGAAGATCGGCGAGTGAGACCCACGCGCTGCCACGCGCCCAGTCATCTTCAACCTCTAGCCACGCGTGACCCCCACATGCCCCCACGCGTGTCACATCAGCTTGACACATCATCAGCCACGTGGCCCAACAGTCAGTTGACACGTGGCCCAATCAGAAGCAGCCATGTGGCACCAACCATCAGTTGAAACGTGGCCCAATCAGAAGTCGACACGTGTCCTAATCATAGGTTGACACGTGTCACTCCCAAGTCAGCTGCCATGTCAGCCTCGACATCAGCAAAAGTTCTGAAAAATTACAAGTTTGCCCTTAGTTGGTATTTTATCCTGTCCGGGCTCATTTTAACTTCTATTTGAGTAAACGAAGAGTCGTTTTTGACTAAAAGGAACTCTCCAGATGCAACCATATGATCGGTTTGACCATATTCAACAATGATTTTTAGAAATAAGCAACTCAAGTGCTTAAGCAAATCCGATGGTGTCCTCCAGTAATTTTTTCTAGCCCCAACTTCCGCAACTGAACAAAGATAATTACGAGAAGTGGTGTATCCTGATGAGAGTCCTTTTAGCCTCACAAGATTTGTGGAATGTGATCGATATCGGGTATGATGAACCCGAAAAATCGAGAATCTAAGCTAGGCCTAATAGGCAGAGCTTAAAGAAGAAATAAGAAATGACAAGAAGGCGTTATATCTGCTTTATCAGAGTGTAGATGAAGTAAGTTTTGAGAAGATCTCCGCCGTCAACACCGCCAAGCAAGCATGGGAAATTCTTCGTTAAACAAATCGAGGAATTGAAAAGAAGATAAAAATTAGACTTCAAGGTCTAAGGGGGGAATTTAAATTACTGCAGATGAAGGAAATTGAGTCAATTTCTGAGTACTTTACCAGAATATTGATTATTGTGAATTAGATTAGAGGATGTGGAGAAATGATCGAAGATGTACGTGTGCTCGAAAAGATAATGAGATCGCTCAATTTGAAATTTGAGTACGTGGTTGTAGCCATTGAAGAATTGAAGAATTTAGATGTCATGACAGTTGATGAGTTACAAGCCATGTTAGAAATCCATGAACAGCGAATCAACAAGAAGAATACCTCAAGCATCCGAGAGGACGAGCAAGTCCTGCAGTCAAAGTTCTCAGCCAAAGAAAAGAGATGGGGAAATTCACAAAGAGGTCGAGGCAAAAATCGTGGCTATCAAGGACGAGAAGATGCATTCAGAGGTGAAGATGGGAGAAGAAAAGTGAAGTGTTATAACTGCAACAGATACGACCACTATGCCCGTGAATGCAGAAGAGAGCTAACATAAGAAGATGAAAATGACGAACATGTGTATTTTGCAAAGAAAGACACAAATGAGCTAAACAGAATGATATTAATGGCTCAATATGAGAATCCTGTTAGCTGGATAATTGAAGAAGAAACGGAGCCCAAGGAGCTCGTGATTGAAGAAGAAGAAGTGACACCAACAGTGCCACAAGAAGAAGTTGAAGTAGTGCCACCAATAGTGACACAAATTGCTCCCGTACCTGACAGGAAGAAGTCAGAAGTGGATCCAGGTGAAAGATACTGGACCAAAAAGAAGACAGATATGGATCCGGGTGAAAGATACTGGACCAGGAAGAAGTCAAAAGAAGATCTGGTTAGCTTCACCGAAGCCATTCAAGAGAAGAAATGGAAGACAAATATGGATGAAGAGATGTTCACCATAGAGAAGAAGCAATGTAGTCCACCAGAAGACCATAAGTCAACTGGGTTGAAGTACGTCCATAAGACGAGAAGTGGAAAATGCGAAGTTCAGAGAGACAAAACTCGCCTGTCTGTGAAAGAATACAAAAGAAGAAAAATGAACCAGACGAGTTCAATAGTCTGAGGAAGAAATATAATGCCTCGGTAATGGTTCCAGGAAAATGAAGTGCAGGGAAAGAAAATGGTATCTCTTCAGAGTTCAGGCAGGTCAACTCGGTTCAGTTCGAGGTGCTTGTCGCTAGTCGTAGACTTGACTATGAAGAAGAGAGTCAACCATCTCTGTGCAAAACTGGACGAGAGAGAAAAAAAAGCCAGGAGCAAGATAAATTAGAAAGTTCAAGACAGGTCCATAAGATCTAAGATGTTGCAAGGAATGCAAAAATTCCAAGATAAGTCCATAAGACTGAAGAAGAGCTGCAAGGAATGCAGATGTGTGGATAATCAAGTTTAAGGGGGAATGTTGAAAGTAAACTTGAAAGAGATCAGCCATATCCACATGCATGCACTTACCACAGGTCAATAATGGCTGCTATCAAAACCATGCGTGAGTTCACCAAATAAGACCATGCGTGAGAATGGCACACCCATATCCACCGAAGTCAAGAAAGACGACAAATGAAGATTTGTGTCTTTGTCTTGTCTTAGATTCAGTTATATATATAGAGGGTGTATGTGTATTGATAAATAAGAAGTTAGAAGCAAAGAAAAGAAAGAAAAAGAGAGAAGAGCTTTGTATTTTTGAAAGTGTGAGTTTAGAAATAAAAGTTTCATTCTCTCATATAAGTGTAGATCCTGGGCATAAGAATCACCATTAGTGATTTCTCAATAGTATAAAGTGTAGAACTGGGGTTATGGACCTATCCTTTGGGAATATGAAGGTTCGGAAGAACATCTTTGAATCCGGTTATCAGGTGGTAAGGAATATACTTCTTAAATATCAATAGCTCGAGTTATAGCCAAACTGTTGTCACAATTGGCCATGCTAGTTTTCGGCTCTTTTCAAATGTACCTATCACATGTTATCTGTTGCTTGGCAGGTACGTATATGTTAAAGTAGCATGGGAAATGGATGTAAGGTATAATTGCTTTTCTGACTGATTAAGCTTGGCTTATGAAAAATGGATAGAGATCCACCCTGGCTCAACCGACACTATTTGTGAGATTTGAGCTTGGTATATGTTGCCTTTTCCTAGCTTGCCAATTCAGTATGGTTTCAATAAGTGTAATAACACTCATCTCTCATATTTATTTCTATCACCTGTTGAAACTTTAAGTAGTCAGACATTGGCTTCAATTCATCTTCATGTAAATCTTTAAGGGTACTTTCCCTGGATTTTTAGCAGCTTTATTGTACTTTTTTTGGCACAGTAAGTAAAAGCTTCTAGCTTAAAATGAGGTCATAAAGGACAAGACTTTTTTCATTTATAATGTAATAAACAATGTCGTATGTGCTTAAACATCCACACATATCCTAGATAATAGTATAGAAGAGAACATAATCTTTTATAGAATAGCTTGTTTAACTACATGAACTAAAGATGGAACTTTATCTCCATTTGCCTGCCTCGTGATGAATTCTAAACTGAACTTGTTTAAAGGGCCTCACAAAATTTCCATGGAAACATTAATGTTATATTAGGAATTTCTTGGCAACGTGAGAATTAATTTTTCTCCTTGCCATTAACAATTAAATGGATATGTGGTAGAATGCTCTGGAACCACATATGAGCCGGGAAACACTGGAATACCATTGGGGGAAGCACCGTAGAGGTTATGTGGAGAACCTAAACTAGCAGATAGTGGGAACAGAACTAGATGGAATGACATTGGAAGACACGATAATTCTTTCATACAGTAAGGGTGATCTCCTTCTGGCCTTCAACAATGTTGCACGGTATACAATGCTCTTCTATGGTTCTTATCAGGCTTTTCAACCGCGTTGGTCATATAGGATATCATTTTCATAAGCATTGCTCTTTTCTCGGCAATACTCTAAGTAAACCTGCAACAAAGAACAAAGGCAGCCCTTCACAAACCTCTCACACAAATCCAATCCCAGAACCAGAAATGAAAAAATAAGAGAAAAAGAAATCTATTAGTGCTCCTAGCCTCAATCATCCTAATTTGACGAAAATGGAACATAAAATGAGAGCAAACAACTCTTTCCATCTTTGAGAAATTAAATTTTTTTATGAATAATCCACGCCCAAATGGTCAACATTCCAAGAAGAGTGAAATATCAAAACATCAGCCAAGATGACTAATAATCATCTAGCCAAATTTGAAGATAAGACATATGGACACCCACTAAATGATATCAATATCCTTATACTAACTTAAAAAAAAAATCCTTCTCTTCACAAAATTCCGGCAGTTTCAAGTGATTTGAAGCAGTTTTGGTCTATCAGAGAGTGAGTATGAATGACTATATTTCTTTACATAAAGTGGATACTGATTGTATAATAGTGATTCTTCTTCTTATTAGTAATTGCACTGTTAACCTCTTGCAGATCTGGAACCATGAATTGTTTTGGTAGTCCATGCAACCAGGTGGTGGAGGAAAGCCATCAGGAGAAGTTTCAGAACTGATAGACAGAGATTTTGGTTCTTTTGAAGGATTCATTAAAGAATTCATGTCAGCTGCATCCACGCAGTTCGGTTCTGGCTGGGCTTGGCTTGGCTTGCATGTGAGAGTGCATCCCTCTAAAACACACAATAACATTTTTTCTTTAATAATAATAATTATTATAGCATCTCTACTTTGTTCTTCCTCCATCAAAATGATTCAATGGTGTATAACTAGCTATATGGGCATTTATATTTTTATTTCTTATTTTTTTTTCTAGACAAAGAAAACAGACTCGATGTAGGAAATGCAGTGAATCCTTGTCCAAGAGATGAGGATAAAGAGTTGGTAGTGGTAAAGAGTCCCAATGTTGTGAACCCCCTTCTCTGGGATTACTTTATGAGTGTTTACGACTAACCATAGATTTCCTCATATATGTCTAATGACATAACAAGAGTTGATTAGAATAAAGGACTGGGATTATAATTTGTTTATACATTTATCGTATATCTTTGGTCCTGAACATCTCGTGATACTATTCTTGATTTTGTTGCAGTCGCTCCTCACTATAGATGTTTGGGAGGTAACTCAATGATCACTGAATAAAATTTATTCTGGATATATATATATATATATATATATATATATATATGTGTGTGTGTATTTTACTAGAACAGTGAATATTAAGCGAGTACTGATTTCATTTTGAAAATTATTTTGTCATGACAACATGCTTACTACCTTGACTTTCAGGTAAGGATCAGTTGAGGAACACTACCGACCATTTTACAAGTTGAGATTGAGATTTACTTGACTGTCTTATTAACCATCTGACAATAAAGGTTTTGATGCTTGTATAACAGAGCCAACGGGCTAAATATATATCGATCTTTTTGGAGAAGCTTGTATCCTGGGAAACAGTGAGCTCGAGGCTTGACATCGCAAAGGCTAGGGCTACCGAGAGAGAAACTGAAGACGACATGAGGAACAAAGAGGAAACAGAGGAGGAATCAGCAGCCGATGAACCTATGGAGATGTACTTGGAGAGTGAAACAAATGATTCTGAAGTTGAATGATTGAGTTTTTTAGCAGCAAAATCGCAAGCAACTAAAATCCTTTTGGTTACCCCTTGTTCCTCTCTTTTCCCGGTAAATTTTTGGAATGTTGGAAGATGAGGTAAGAGTGGCTGAGGCGATAGTCTCAAGCCTTGTTCAGAAGAGAGTTTTGTATGGGTGGTTAACTGGTTCACCTCTTGTACGCATTGACAGTAAAAGTGAAATGTTTTATTTTGTTGATTAATAAGTTTCATTGATCTCAACTCATTACATCAGAATTTTCTACTGAATAGGGAATGATTTAAAAATTTCTTTGATCTCAAATCATTACCTCTCGATTATCTACCATAAAGATTATACTAAAACAAAAAACATGAAACAAGAAAAAAGCCATTAAATCAGAACCATGTGAGTGTTGTGCTCAAACCAATACTAAACACATAAACACACACACAATAGACAACAAGGTTTATAGTGGTTCGGTCCAAATGGTACCTACGTCCACTTTGAGAGCTTTTCAATATGGTTGAAGAAAACAATGGTGGTTCGGGAGGATGATACAATTGTATCAACTCTACTTCACCTCACACACACTCTTACAAACTCACAGAAACTCTCTGGTTTCTTTTCTCTCTTTCTACACTTCTTTCTTGAGTGTATTATATTTATCTGCTTCTACATTCAACCCATACAACATGCCATATATATATATATAGCCAAACGTAAAGAAGAAACAGACAAACACCACTTACACAGGCGTGGCTTTGTTATCTGCATGTGGGCAGCTTAAAGTCTTCAAGATTTATCTTCAAGCAACTATTACTGATTTTGGCAAAGCATCCATGATTTGGACTGCACATGTGGGTGATGTTGATGGTTGAAGTTGATGATAGCAGAGTTTGCATGCAACAGTAGATGGTATTGCATGTTGTGGGTATGGAAACTGTCAATTCTCCCCCTTCCATACCAATAGGAGGATAACGTTTCCTGCTATGGATCAGTTGATATCCATCCTGGCTATATCTCTACATAGCTATAGCTTATCTCGAGTAACCACTTTAGTCAACATGTCAGCAGGGTTCTTGTCTGTGTGGATCTTCACTATCTTCAGTAATTGTTGCTCCATCACTTCGCGTATCTAGTGATAGTGAATGTCGATATGCTTCGTGCGAGAATGGTACATTGAATTCTTTCTCAAGTCTAGAGCACTCTGACTGTCACAATGTACTTTGTATTCTTTCTGAATAACACTCATTTCTTGGAGAAATCGTTTCACCCACAACATTTCCTTTCCAGCTTCCGCTGCGACAATGTATTCTGCTTTTATTGTAGATAAGGCAACACACTTCTGCAATTTGGACTGCCATGACACAACTCCCCCTACAAAAGTAAATAGAAATTCTGATGTAGATTTCCTGCTGTCAATGTCACCGGCCATATTTGAATTTGTATAGCTTCCACTTGACTGCTTCCCAATGGTCCTTGGCTGGATTTGAAAGAAATATGCTCACAACGCCTACATCATGAGCTATATCCAGTCTAGTACACATCATTGCATACATCAAGCTTCCAACAACTGAAGAGTAATGGATTGATTCCATCTCTTCCTTTTCTTTCGTCGAAGAGGGACACGATCTCTTACTCAGGTTGAAGTGATTAGCCAACGGAGTACTGACTGGCTTAGCATTTCCCATGTTGAACTTTGCAATCACCCATTCAACGTACTTCTCTTGTGACAACCACAATTTCTTGGTTTTCCTGTCACGAACAATCTTCATGCCCAATATCTGTTGAGCTGGGCCTAGGTCCTTCATGTCAAAGGACTTGGACAATTCTTGCTTCAGCTTGCGGATCATACTAGCATCATGTCCAACTATCAACATGTCGTCAACATACAACAATAGAATAACAAAGTTACCATCCGGGAATTTATGAATGTAGACGTATTGATCTGCAGAAGTTCTCTTGTAACCATGACCTACTATGAATGAGTCGAACTTTATATACCATTGCCTCGGTGCTTGCTTGAGGCCGTAGAGACTCTTCTTCAGTTTGCAGACCATATGCTCTTTCCCTGTAACATGAAAACCTTCTGCCTGGCCCATGTAAATTTCCTCCTGTAGATCTTCATGGAGGAATGCTGTCTTGACGTCCATCTGTTCAAACTCTAGGTTTAGACTAGCTGTCAACCCGAGTATCACTCGAATTGAGGTCATTTTCACCACTGGTGAGAATATCTCGTCAAATTCGATGCCTTTCTTCTGTTGGAATCCTTTGACTACCAATCGGTCTTTATGCTTTATCGGCTTTCCATTGGCGTCTTTCTTTAGCTTGAACACCCATTTGTTTTTCAATGCTTTCTTGCCTTTGGGAAGTCTCACCAAATCATAAGTCTGGTTTTTCTGCAAGGAACTCATCTGTTCTTGTATAGCTTGCACCTATTCATCTTTGTCTGTATGGGTTTTTGCTTTCAGATTTTCTTGTCTGAGGCTCTTTAACTGGAGGAGCTACTTCTGGTTCAGTAGCTTCTGGTGGAGGGGTTTGTGGCTCCCCCTGCTCAACACCCTCAGGTTCCTCCTCTGCTTCTGGAATTTCATCCTGCATTTCTTCATTATCGGGGATCAACTGTACTGGTGCAAGATCTGGGATGATGTCTGTAACACTCGAACTAGAATCACCGGGCTCTGTGATCTTTTCAGTGTCTTTGTATATCTGGTTGTCTTGGAACACAACATCCCTATTTCTGATAACCTTCTTCGATACTGGATCTCATAGTCTGTATCTGAATTCTTCATCTCCATAGCAGATGAAGATGCATGGAGTTGATTTCAGATTAAGCTTTTGTCTTTGCTCCTTGGATACATGCGCATATGCCTTGCACCCAAATACTCTCAGGTGAGAGTAGGAGGGATCTCTTCCGGAACTTTGAACTATAGCGGTACTGATGGTGATCTGTTGATCAGGTAGACAACGACTCTAACTGCTTCACCCCAGAATGACTTTGATAACTTAGCCATACTGATCATACTTCTGACTCTGTCCATAATGGTCTGGTTCATTCTCTCGGCTACACCATTATGCTGTGGGTTATATGGGACCATCTTCTCATGTCGGATACTGCATTCAAAACAGTATGCTCGGAACTCATGGGAAGTGTACTCGCCTCCATTGTCTGATCGGAGGCACTTCAGCTTCTTTCCGGTTTCCCGCTCTACCATAGTGTGGAATGCTTTGAAGTAATCGAGTACCTAGTCCTTTGTTTTCAAAAAATATACCCACACTTTTCGTGAAGCATCATCAATGAATGTGAGAAAATATTTGCTACCGCCTAAAGAGTCCACTTCTAAGGGATCACAAACATCAGTGTGAATCAAACTCAACAACTCTGATCTTCTTTTGGTAGTTGAGTTGAAAGAGACTCTATGTTGCTTTCTAAATAAACAGTGATCACAAGGGTTTAATGGAATACCTTTTGATACTGCGATCAGCTTTTTCCTTGCCAATGTAAGCAACCCTTTCTCTCCCATGTGTCCGAGTCTTTTGTGCCATAAATTTGGTGAAGTCTCATCTTCAACTGCATTGAGACTGTCAGAAATCACCTTTATATGGGTAGTGTATAATGTCCCATGTACCTTTCCTCGGGCGACAACCATGGTTCCTTTTATCAGCTTCTAGGTGCCATTGCTGAAGTGGTTGTTGTAACCTTCTCGGTCTAAGGTTGTCCCGGAAATGAGATTGATACGAAGGTCGGGCACATGTCTGACATCCTTTAACACCATACTACAACCAATACCGGTCCTGATCTGGATATCGCCGATACCCACAATCTTCGAGAAACTTGTATTTCCCATTCTCACTGTACCAAAGTCTCCTGCTTTGTACGAAATGAAGAAATCACTGTGGGGAGTGGCGTGATAAGATGTTGATGTGTCAATTACCCACTCGGCTTCATTGCTTCCTGCGTGAAGGCATACCTCTTCATCGACTGAGCATATAGTGATATCTCCTGCAACAGTGATAATGGTGTCGCCATCTTCCTTCTATGGCTGGTGGTTGCTTTGACCTTGCTCCCTTTGTAGTTTGCGGCAATTCTTCTTTAAATGTCCTACGATACCACAATGATAACAAACATATTTACCCTTTTGTGGATTTTTGTCATTGCTGGGTCTGCCGCGGGTTTAGGACCTTCCTTTACTTCTACCTCTACCAGTTCCGTAAAATCTTCCTTGACCTTCTGTGACAAAGGCATGTGATTGGTTCATGCCGATCTTCTTTCTTCGAGCTTCCTCGCTGAATATGGTATCCTTTACTGTTGCCATAGTGAGTTTGCTGCTCGGAGCTGAGTTACCGAGGGAAACCACTAGTGTCTCCCAATTTGGTGGTAAGGAGCTGAGCAGAAGTACGGCTTGTGTTTCATCGCCAAGATTTAACTCTACAGCTGTAAACTAGTTCACTAGGTTCTGAAACTCGCTGGTGTGCTCGGCTACAGAGGATCCACTATTCAGTTTCAAATTGACTAGTCACATCATTAGAAGTGTTTTGTTTCAAGCAGTTTTGGCCTGGTACATATCCTCGAGCTTCTTCCAGAGCTCGTAGGCATTGGTCTCTTGCGCAACATGGTGGAATACACTGTGGTCTATCCACTGTCTGATTTGGCCAATAGTCTTTCTGTGCATCTTGGTCCAATCCTTCTCTGCGATTAACGTAGGCTTTTCGCCTTCGTTTTCCAACGGGTTTGCCAAATCCTTATAATTAAGGAGATCCTCCATCCTAGGTCTCCATATGGTATAGTTCGACGCCGATAATTTAATCATGGCTCCGGATCATGAATCTTCCATCAAATCGGATCAACAATAAGCTCTCCCTGACTTGCTTCATATGTTCGGAGTGGAATCACGTAAAACGAAGTGTACCGTTGCGCCCGAAACGGTAAAAAACCTTAAGATCGCCTCTGACTGCGCTCAAATCCGACTTAGGATGAGTCCGGAATAGTCAAATTAATGGCGAGGGGCAAAACTGTAATTTTAGCAAGTTTTGATGACGTGGCAGCAGCACAGAGTGACACGTGGCAGGGTGTCAGTGGTGACACGTGGTAGGTGACGTGGTAGTGGCAGTGGCAGTGGGTTACAAGTGGCACATGGTACGGATGACACGTGGCAACTGTTGACGTCAGCAGTGACGTGTCATGAGTGATGATGTCATCACTGACGTTTCAGTGCATGGAAGCGCATGCTGCGCGTGGACTTCACGTGCGCTGGAGGTTGAAGGCGCATGAAGCGCGTGGGCCTCACGCGCACTGGAGGTAGACGACGCGTGAGGCGCGTGACGCCGAGAGCTCCGACGCGCGATTCTTCAGGCGACGCGTGGCGGTGTGTGCGGCGGCGGTTTCGGCGGTTCTCAATGGGAATTTGTTCGTCTGGAGATGGGTCACCCAAAAATACCTTCGGTGTGGTGTTTTGCGAAGTAGGTTGGTTCAAAATAGAGTTTGAAACACGACTCTCTTTTTCGAATATAGGCTCTGATACCACGTTGTTGTGCTCAAACCAATAGTAAACACATAAACACACACACAATAGAGAACAAGGTTTATAGTGGTTCGGTCCAAATGGTACCTACGTCCACTTTGAGAGCTTTTCAATATGGTTGAAGAAAACAATGGTGGTTCGGAAGGAGGATACAATTGTATCAACTCTACTTTACCTCACACACACTCTTACAAACTCACAGAAACTCTCTGGTTTCTTTTCTCTTTCTACACTTCTTTCTTGAGTGTATTATATTTCTCTGCTTCTACATTCAACCCATACAACATGCCATATATATATATAGCCAAACGTAAAGAAGAAACAGACAAACACCACTTGCACAGGCGTGGCTTTGTTATCTGCATGTGGGCAGCTTAAAGTCTTCAAGATTTATCTTCAAGCAGCTATTACTGACTTTGGCAAAGCATCCATGTTTTGGACTGCACATGTGGGTGATGTTGATGGTTGAAGTTGATGATAGCAGAGTTTGCATGCAACAGTAGAAACTGTCAGTGAAAACTGCATATTTAAGAGACCATCACAGAGAAGAATTAACTCGAGCAGAGTAAACATAAATTTTTTTGTACTTTTGTTTTTTGGTTTAAGGATGATAAAATAGGCAACCAAAGAAGCTTTGTGAGGCAAGTGTTGGATGTGTTAGTACAAGCTCAAATTCTCAGTAATGCCATGCTACCAGCAAGAACTTTGCTGCAAGAGGTTTACCTACCAAATCTCCATGTTGTTACCTTTATATAGATGCACCCCTGCAAGTGTAGGTATGTGAGTGGTTCAAATCTATAGAAACTCTTGGCATTGTCCACTCAATACTCAGATAATTTAACTACATAAATCAAGGATGGGTCCAAGGTTGGTTCTCATTTAGGGCTGCCGCAAATAAGTATATGTGATTGGGTGTGGATGAGTACTTTGCGAATAATGCCTCCCCATTGGCTGTATAAGAAGTTATGACTCTCATTCTAGATTGTGTTTGAGCTTCCCTTCAACTTACACTTAATCATACACAACTTTCACCACTATGTTCATTGCCAAACACTGGTGAATGTTCAGTGACCACTACGTGGCTCTCTATGCTGCATTTAAAAAGGTCTTCATATTTGGCGGACATAGCTTATATGAGGGTGCCGATGGGTCAATTTCTATTAAAGTACACTGGTGACACTTCTCTTTCTTGGTCTAGGAAATCTAGTCTCATTTTATAACATGCAGCATACAGAGCCACCAAAAGATTAGCAGTTCAGCCTCCCATCTATCATGGTACATTGCAAGTTGTAACAGACTGTACAATTGATGCAGTCAAAAGAATACGTCAAGGCCCAACTCTCAGCATCGCGGGAGTTAGCAACCCCTTTATAAATATGTGGTCCATCACGGTCTGATGAATGCATGTGTGAGGGCCTTAAATTGTCTAAACTTCATTAATGCTACTCCCTCCGTCCCAATTTAAGTGTCACCTTTCTTCTTTTGTCCGTCCGAAAATAAGTGTTCACTTTGGAAAGTCAAAGCTCCTTATTTGGTCACTTTACCAATTTACCCTTCATGCATTGAAATAATACATAGCTTAAACTACAAACCATCACATCATCTTGGACCTTGATGGAGAATTGGACAAGGCCCACGACCTTGAAGCCCACATGACCCATGTTTATTATTGGAGACGTGAAAAAGAGAGATGACTTAGGATAGTTTAGACATTAGATATATTTTAGTACTTTAGGGTTATCTTTTTTATTTTTGATAAGTAATTAATTGTATTAAAAACACTCAAACGGGGAGTGTGTCCTAAGAATACAAAAAAAAAGCCCCTACGGGCCAAGAGCCTAAAAAATCTATTTTCTTCTCTATAGATTTACAAAAGTGACCCTCTACCCAACAAAATAAGAGATAAAAACATCCTTCAACACCCCCAAAGGGGCCAATACTTTAGGGTTATTTTAGTACTTTTACTTTTAAAATTATTTGTTATTTTAATTATATTAGTTATTACTTTTATTTAGGGTTTGAGTTGCCTATAAAAGGTTTTGATATAACAAACGTCATTAGTTTTTGGAGAATATTGATTATATCGTTTCTTGACCTCTCTTCTTCTTTTTGTCTTCCTCTTCTCACCCCAAACTCTATCTCTCATTTCTCTCTGTCTTCTATTTCTTCTTCTCTCTCTCTCTCTTCTTCTGTTTCTTCTCTATCTCTCTCTTCTATTTCTTTCTATTGGTTCTTCATCAATTGGTATCAGAGCTTTCAACTATTGTGTTCTGCATCAATTTGAGAGAAACGAGAAATAGAGCTTGGGGTGAGAAGAGCAAGAACAAGAAAAAGAAGAGAGGTCAAAAAACGATATAGTCAATATTCTCCAAAAACTAATGACGTCTGTTACATTAAAGCCTTTTATAGGCAACTCAAACCCTAAATAAAAGTAATAACTAATATAATTAAAATAACAAATAATCCTAAAAGTAAAAGTACTAAAATAACCCTAAAGTATTAAAATATCTCTAATGTCTCAAATATCCTAAGTCATCTCTCTTTCCCACGTCTCCAATAATAAATATGGGTCTTGTGGGCTTCAAGGTCACGGGCCTAGCCCCATTCTCCATCAGACCCACTGAGGGCAAAGTTGACAATTCACCTTACTACCACTACAATATAAAATACAAAAAGTCATTCTCTTAAAAAATTGAATTTCTAAAAAGGAACACTTATATTGGGACGGAAGGAGTATTACATAGTGAAACTATACTTCTCATCAAAAGGTATGGAGCCTTACAATGTAAAAAGAATCTCATACTAATCAAAATAAGAATAAGAAGAAAATACTTCAGTGTAGAATGAAATTAGCCAAGCATCAAATTTTTATGACCTTCAGCTTAATTGTTCCACATTATTAGTTGCAAAACTTATTCCCCAAAGAGCTTGACCAACCCTGTACCACTTCATTCCTTTCTTATGTTGTTACAAGCTCAACACAACAGACAAGGCTCTAAAATTGAGAAGAAAGTACCTGGATATCTTGTTTCTTTATCCGACCTCCCAGTCGAACAACTTTTAATATAGCCTCTGATCTTTTAGAGAAGAAATCTTCATAACTCAATCCATCGGGCGGTGAGAGCTGAGCATGAGTGAGGACAACCAATCCTCTACGCCATATTTCATTACCAAACTATCCGTAATAGCTTTCACAACCTGCCTACCCAAGTTATCCACCCTATACACATCCAGGCGATCCACATAGACCAAAACATCTATGGTCTTGTTTATAAGGAACCTGTTAAGACATCCCCAACCAAAATAAATCCAATATGTTTACATTAACGAGATAATCAAATATAAAGAGCTATGGTATTCAAGATAAAGTTTGATCCGCCTTCATTTGAGCAATAAGGTTTTCTTCAAAAATATTGAGTGAACAACAGAAGTGGAATGCAGAGAAGTCCACTCATTACATAAGCTTTTTGAGCCTTTGACTTTGTATTAGAAGTCTGGGTGCAATCAGTAAATTTTGGATGTCCCAAAGCTTGGTCTGATTGTTAACCAGTACCAAGTCATCATTGTTAGCTTAGGTAAACTTTCCTGGTGATGGGTGGACAATGCTGGAGAGAAAAATTCAATAATCTTAATTTTTTTCTAACTGGAATAGAATTCATTTTATCCCAAGCAAATTATTCTCCTATAATCAATATAATTTGATATGTATATCTATCTCTTTATTTGTCTTCTAGTGGAAATAAATTCAAATCAAAATCTGCATATATTTAGGAACATGATATTTTGGAAAAAGATACGAACCCATCAAACTACTTCATATTCTAATGTTCTTTGCAACCATATAATATATATATATATATATATATATTTTTGTTTAAGATTCATATTTCACCTTGTATGTTGTGACCACTAGGACTTTGGTTTCAAAGTCATCAGCATCTCTTTCTGTCAATGGATATTATCTCTATCTTTCGATTCTCTGAGGAAAAAGGTTTTTAAATTTTATAGACACACTGTCCAAGGAAAGATGGACCCAGTATAGTAACTTTCAAGTTTGAGCTGAAGCCTCCTCCATATGCACTGGTATGATATTAATATCATCTTCTAATTCATCTGGTGTAAATATCAGACGTTTCTTCCTAGAATCGTAGTTCTGAGGTATAATCAACCAGGGATACATTGATAAAATGCAGGCTTAGGGATATTTGTGGTCTCTTTATTGGTTCTTTGCAACCCTGCCTCTGGGAGTAGGCATGGTAGCACTTGTGGAATAGTGGGCTTATGATTCCCTTAGCTCTGTTACAACCAGTGTTACTAAAGGCTCAAGGTGAATTGAGGCCTTAGAGGTCCTCTAGAGCCTAGGCTTGAGGTGCAAGTCAAGGCGCGTGCCTGAGTGAAGTGAGACATATAATGGAAAATACAATAAAAACATAAAATTATAATGAAAGCATTCTTGTTCAATAATAAAGGCACAAATGTTATCAAAATCGCACTTGCGCACACTTGAGGCGCAAGTCTTGTGCCTCAAGGAGCCTGGAGACTAGGCGCACTCCTAGGCGCGTCTTTATGAACACTGGTTACAACATTGTTATTAGATCTACGGCTATATCCATTGGTAAGGAACATAATTTTCAAATACCAAAAGCTTGACTTACAGCCAAACAATTGTCATAATTCACCAAACGAATCTGTCACATACTGTCAGTAGCTTCGCAAGTAGTTATACGTTAAATTAGGATGTGATAGGGATGTAAGGTATGGTAGCTTTTCTGACTGATTAAGCTTGGCTTATGAAAAATGGATAGAGGTTGACCCTGGCTCAACTGACACTGTTTGAGAGCTTTGAGCTTGGAGCTTGGTATATGTTGCTTTTGCGTAGCTTGCCAATTCAGTATTGTTTCAAGAGTGTAATATCACTCGCCTCTCATATTTACTTCTATCAACAGTCGAAACTTTAAGTAGTCAGACATTGGGTTCAGTTCGTCTTCATGTAATTCTTTAAGAGTACTTTCCCTGGATATTTAGTAGCTTTATTGTACTTTTCTGGCACATTATGTAAAAGCTTCTAGCTTAAAATTGAAGCCATAAAGGACAAGACTATTTTCATTAATAATGTAATAAACAATGTCGTCTGTGCCTAAACATCCAAACATGTCCTAGATAATAGTATAAAATAGAACAGAATCTTTTAGAGGATTGCTTGTTTTACAACATGAACTAAACATGAAACTTGGACTCCATTTGCCAGACTCATGATGAATTCTGAATTGAACTCGTTTAAAGGCCTCACAAAAGATCCATGGAAACATTAATGTTATATTGGGAATTTTTTTGGCACGTGAGAATTAATTTTTTTTCTTGCCATGAACGATTTAATGGATATGTGGTAGAATGCTCTAAAACCACATATGAGCCAGGAAACACTAGAATACCATTGGGGGAAGCACCACAGAGGTTATGTGGAGAACCTAAACAAGCAGATAGTGGGAACAACTCCGAGTGGAGTGCACTTTATTATGTCTTTGGTGTATTATCTGAGTTTAGTGGAATCGGAGATCGCTTGAAGGTATAGGAGTGTCCTTGCTGTTTAAGAAGAATACTCTATTGATCACTTTATTTCATATATTACTACAAGGTACTTTACTTTGTAAGATTTTTTTTTTCTAGATTTTTCAGGTGAGATCAAGCTTATGGTTGCAAGATTTCCAAGCACTCATATATCGTGTTTTCATGAATAAACCTCCTTTGTACTAGTTTAGAATTTGAGAAAAAAATACAAACTTCTTTATGAGCTCAAGCACCTGGTCATTGACATATCCTCCTTCCACAAGCCCCGGAGTGTCGATGATGTTCAACGTGAATTCTGGTCTTGTGCTTGAAACCATCACAGGTCTTGGTACTTCCGACTGCAATACCCCAAACATTTTCTTTTATTGTAGAATCCACATTAAAAAAAATATATGAAATCAGCTCAGAACCCATATAAGCTAAAGATACAGTGACAACAACAAACACCTGAAAAGCACTGACATCAACTGCTCTTTCCCCTATGATTCACAGTCGAAGATTTCCCAACACCACCTTTTCCCATTACAAGGATTGTCAAGGTGTTCACATTCTACAATGGTATAAAAATAAATTAAAATTGCAATGTACGGTGACAACCATTTTGTATGGTTGCTGAAAAGACCTTTAGCAATATGAAAGCCATAGAAAAAACTCTCAAGTATAAAAACAAGGTTGAATTGAGAATTTGTGATTTTCTTAACCCATTGCCTCTCTTTTTCTGAGGAACCAAACAGGTTTGTACATAAACTTTCAAAATAACTTCCTTAAAAAAATATTAAATATACCTCCTGCTTTAGTTTTCCGAACATTTCTAGCAGTTTGGTCTGGGTTGCAGTAGGAAATTGCTGAATACCAGTACCTTCTTTGGCCATTGGAGACGCCATTGTTAGCTGCTACCATCAAATCATAGTAAAAAAGAAAAAGAATCAATACAAACATGTATACATAAAGAAATACATACATGTATATACACGCCCACACACACAAAATTTCAACACAGGAACTAAAACTGAAAAAGACACGAATCATCACCAAAACCTCTATTATGTATTGGCATATATATATAATATGACTACTTTGTTATATTAACTTGTCCCACATCGGAAGATTGGGAAACACATCTTTATATCCTCACCTATAAATATAGGGCTTCTTCTATTGAATTATGTACACAGAAATAGAGAGAGAGAGTTAGGAATAATATACGTTTATATTATTCCGGTGATACAAGCGTGAGTATACACAGTGTGTGTGTGTGATATGAAAATCACCCCCTTGTAATCATGTCAGTGATTTTTAGTGAAACGGTGCTCTCCGTGGACGTAGGCTTATATATTCTTGTGTCGAGATTTGGTCCAGATTTGATTTTTTCGAGTGCCCTATATCAGAAACCGACCACACCAGGAGCTTTGGCTTGACGAGACGAAGCCAGTAGTGTCAAGCACATTGCCGGAACGTTTCGATCCGATTTATGGATAAGGAGATATGAGGTTTTGAAAAATGTCGCAGATGCATGGTACCAAGGTACGGGAATGCTAATCACTATAGCAAACCACAAATTTCAATCCCAAACTCTCTACCAAAATTCAAGTTTAGAAAAACTGCCTTCATCCCCTATACATTGATTCAATATTACACTAATAAGCTTAGAAATGTTTTATTTCGTGAAAATTTTCAGTAAAATGATCGTTTTGCCCCCGGTTTCCGTTTTAGCATTCTACCGACTTTTTCAAGTGCCAAAATCTTTTCAAATGACTCAAAAATCATTTTCTAAAGCCCCAAAGTTTTAGTCGGGGTCACGGGGGTAGGCGAAAAAGAGTTTTTCACTTAAAGACCGAATAGACTCAAATGCAAGTCTTATGAAAAATCCATTTTCGGGGAAACAAACCGAAACCAACGGAAAATCAAAACATATTTGTAGACGCTCAAATGGGGCAAATGAATGAAGAACCGGAGTTCAAAAGTGTAACGCCCTGCGTTTTCCTTCACTTAATTTTCTGGAATTCTTTTTCAAGTATTAACGTTTTGTGACGTCACTTATTCATGACGTCTTGTGTATTATCGGTACTTGTAAATTTTTTGCGTTTAAGTTTTGGACCTCTCGGAACGACTTCGTGATATTTCGTTTCCGGTTTCGTGGATTTGAGTGTCGCCAACGACTACGTGGGTTCATGCAACGGTTTCTCATTGGAGCTTCGACAATCATGTTGTGTTCCCGAAAGTGTTACCCTAGTTTAGTGTAGACGTTCGGTGTAACACTTATGTGAATTTCTTGTTATATTTTCATGTTGTAAGTGATGAGAATAGTTATAAACAATTTTGGGAAAGAAATGACTGAAGGGTAAATGCGTATTTTTATATTTGAAGTACTTAGGGAAAAGTGTAGAGATTTGGCTAAGTGTTGGTATATGAATGGCATGTTGGTAATTAAAGAGAATGGAAAGGGGTAGAAGGGTAATTAAGAGGCTTGATGACACTCTTGTAATTAACCCTAAGTTGAGAATAATTTGGTTATTTCCCCATTACAAGTGGTGTCTCATTTCTAGCCCTTGATCTCATTCTCCCATATTTGATTTAGACCCTTGGATCATAAGGCATTGTTTGGTTGGTATTTAAATGCAATAATCCATTATTGTTGGTCTTTCACTTGGCAATAATTTTTATCAACCATTGGATGGTTAATTGATTCTCATCTTTATTCTAAGCCCTTGGATGATAAGGTCTTGTTTGGCAAATTAATGGGTTTTGTGAGTGGTGTGTTTAATCTTCCATTGCAAGACTTATTTCTAGCCCTTGGGTTCATTTTCTTTTTTCCCATCTTTGTTTTGGGCCATTGGATGGTGAAAGGGGTGAGTGAGAAATCTCTACATATATGTGGTGTGTTAGTCTTTCATTGTAAGACTTTTCATCCTTTGTCCTCCATTTTCTCTCATCCTTTCTCTCTTTGTTCTTCTCTACTAATGGGTGGAATTCATCACCCTTTGTTGGGAGTTTGATGTGGCCATCAACATAGAAGATGTTCATGGTGTTCTTGTCTTCGGTTTGAGCTAAAGATGGGTAAGTGTTCTTCCTTCCTTGTGTATTTTCCATTCAAACCCTAGTTTAGGGTTTCTTGTTAGACAATTTGATGATTCTTATTTCCCTCTTGTATTGGAGTTGGATTCATGGTTAGGAGGCTATGGTGAAGCTTTCCATCGGTTTGCTCCTTGGATTTCGGTTGGGGAAGAGCTAGGGTTTCATGGGCCTTGCTTGGTAGTTGTTGTGTTTTGCTCTTCAAGAGGTAGGGGAAAAGTTCCTAACTAGTCATATTATGATTGTGTGAGTATGAGTTTTATTCTAGGATTCCTAAACCTATATATATTTTTGCTAAGTGTATACTTCAAAAATATGAATTTGGGGTTTTATGTATTAATGTGCTATAATCCATATTATGTTGTACTTGAGATAGATATGATGTATGCTAGATGGGTTATGAGTTTTGGAGATCGAACTATGCTTGTATTACTATATGTATATATATGGTATTGATGTATATATGTATAAGAGTAAGTATACATATAGGGTATTGAGTATATGTAGTGTAGCCTTGATAACGTATATAGGTTAGCTACTTTGTTTATGGAGTTGGAATGTGGAACATAGAGCGTTATTCTAGTTTTCCCATTCTTGTGAATTTGGAGATTTCTATATTGAACATTAAACTTATGTATGAAAATGAGTAAATGTGTTGATTAAATTGCTTTAATGAGAATAAAAGCATGTTAAATGGAAGGTAAAGTTATATTTGTGTATTAAAGGATAATTTGATGATTTAGAATCATGAGTGATGCATGAAAAAATACCTTTATTGATAGTTGCTTTAAATGAAATTTAAAAATATGTTGAATGGTGAAAAACATTCATGTGGACATTTTGGGAATGTTGTTATAAATATGATATGATACATATTTATGTGATGCATAGGTCATTGATGACATAGTGCATGGGTTCACCTTTTGTATTGAGAACTCAATTAGTGTTGGGCTACGCCCGGTCGTGTAACCTTGGGTGAGTAGTCTTGTGTAGAATCGTCGCAACAACTGATCAGGAGGTGTCCCCCACCTATAGAACTAAAAAGCCAAAAATGTGATATAGGGTGGGTCGTCCCATTCTCAAAGTCGCGGGTCATCTTGTGCATTTGGTATACGAATATTTTGTCACGAGTCGTCTCGTGCAACCATCTTCCTTGTATAAGTGATAGAGAGAAAAATCATTGGGAAAAATCGGTGTGATACTCTTTCTCAGTGTAAACGGGTAGAGTACGTATTCGTTGTACTGTTGTGGGAACAATGTGTACCATGAGGTCTGTGAGTCACATTGCATTTGAGTTGCTAATATGTGATTGATGTTGACATGTGTATCATGATATTACTTTATGTGGTTGAGGAGCATGTTTAATGTGAATTTTGATGTATACAATTCATATGTTGTTAAAATGCTCAAGTGAAATGGAAGGATGTGAAAATATGCTTTGCATGCCTTGTTTAAAGTATAATATGAGATAAATGATTATACTTGTTGTTATGTGCTTATATACCTTAGGGAGGTGATATAAGTTGGTTTAAGGACTTTCTTGTGATAAGTAAAATTGATTGTGGCTATTGAGTTGAATGTGGGTTGAAGCCTTGAGAAGGCAGTTGATGGTCTTGTGGTATAGTTTGCGTTGGTGTAGCAACGTGTCGTCAATTGTGTTATTGATGTTTTGGTCATAATAGGCGAAGTTATGAGAAAACTGAGTCGATTGGGTGTTGATAGCCTTATGGCATTGTTAGAAACCTAAGTGATGTGGTTTTGAATGTGAGATTGAGGTTGAAAGAATCAGAAGGGGTTCTTGGTTGAAACTAATTGGTTCCGTGGCAACGGCCACTAGGGATCCTTTAGCGATCTTAAGGATTTAAATGTCATCAGAGATTTATCAGTCATGGTTAAGTCGTTATAGGGTTTATGAGTTGAATGTGGAGTGAAGTGTGATTGGATTAGGGTTAGAGTCGTTGTGCATAGCCACTCACCTTGTTCCTTTGAGTTGTCACTTACTCACGCTTCTTGATTATCTTATTCCATTTGAGCATTTGCAAATATGTTTTGGTTTTCCATTGGTTTTTCGGTTTGTTTCCCCAAAAACGGATTTTTTTATAAAACTTGCGTATGAGTCTATTCGGTCTTTAAGTGAAAAACCCGTTATCGCCTACCCCGTGATGCCGACAAAAAATTTGAGTTTTGAAATGATTTTAATGTCATGAAATAAAAGATTTTGACTTTTGAAAGTCGGCGGTGTACGAAATAGATACCGGGGGCAAAACGGTTAGTTTTACTAATTTTGAAGAAAATATTTTTGATAAAACTAAACCGAGGTTAAATGATATTTTCTCTTTTCTAAAAGTTCTCAAATGAGTTGAGGAATTTGCCTCATGATTCCTAAGGGTTTAAGACTGGTTGAGAGTCATTTTTGAAGTTTCGTATTGAAGCAGCCGACTGCGGGAGAGCTGGCAGACGACTGCTGGCAAAATAGGCTTTTCTGAAAATTTGTGTTAATTTTCGTCCTTGGGCAGCCGACTGCCGGAGAGCGGGCAGCCGAGTCACGAAAATTCAGCCATGTTTCAACCATTTTCGAAAATTCATTTATCTCACCTCGTAACTCAGATTGAGGTTCCGTTTGTTCCTATGGCTTGTGCTAGGTACAAATTTTGTTTTTGAGACTTGAAATAATTAATTTACATCTTAAATGACTATTTTACCTTTGGTGAAAGAGGGGTACTTCAACTTTCTGTTTTTATCGACGTTGTCCGATACCGTTTTACAATATGCATATCTCTTGCCTCGTGGCTTTAATTGAGGTACCGTTTGTTTCTAGGGCCTAAACTATGTCCAAATATTTGATATAAAATTTAAAATCATTATTTAAACTTAAAATGACTGTTTTACCCTTGGTGAAAGAGGGGTACTTTAACTTGCTGGTTGGGTCGAAGTTGTCCGATACCCTTTTCAAAAATTCATATCTCTCGCGTCAGGGCTTTGAATTCGGTTCCGTTTGTTTCTGTGGTTTAACCTATATCCAAATAGGTGGGGTAACCTTTGAAAGTACATATTTTCCCTTTAAATGAAAATTTTACCCTTGGGCGAACATGTGACCTTTGAGTGGTCGGTGTGATGGGTTATTGATGCAGGGGGATCCGAGTCGGACGATGCCGAGTTGTCAGATTGCTCATTAATGGCGCTGGATTACCTGGAGTGGGAGGATCAGCGCAAAGATAGCAAGAAATCGTGATCTAGCCTAATTGGGGCGGTTTTCGTGCACGTGTCGGTTTTTTGGCCATAACTGGAGCTACAAGTGTCCGATTAGCGCCCGTGACCCCAATTCGGAAAGCTAATTTTGGCGCGCACGTCGTGGCCATTGAGCCATGCTCGGTGCACATCGTTTCGAGCGCCAAATCCGTTGTTTTCCTTTTCAAATCTTTATTTTTAGTTATTTTTTGCTATTTATGGTAATATTTTTTTTGTCGATTAGGAGATGATTCTGAACCCGATTTGAGCTAGATTTTTGGCAATCTTTTGATTTCTTTCAGTATTTCGTTTTGGTAAGACTTTTAGGGTTTTGCTATTTTTGGCAAAAATCCCATTAGGGGTCGATTTTCAGCTATTTAAACCCGGCTTGTGGGTTGTTTTTTATTCATTCTTGATTATAAATAATTTTATTAAATTCCAGAGTGTTCTCTGAATTTTGGGTCGAAATTCTCCTGTTTTTCCTTGCAAAGTACCTATTGCACTAGCCTGCAGAATAATCTCTATTCTGTCCGGCGTCGGTTATTCAATCCATTTCACTTCCATTTTTTATTTGGCAACCTTTGTGACTTCCCTTAGGTTGATGTGATTATTTTAATCTTGTGTTGGGTTTACGGATGTCGGTAGTGACATGTGAGGTGATTGATAGTATGAGTTGATACTGATTTGAGGTTTTGGAGCTCGGTATGCTGTGATCTAGGAAGTATGAGAGTTATCTTCCTGGAGTATTATGAATAGGATTGTTACTCCCGTGATTTTGTGATAGTGTTGTGTTGATTGTCAGTGGGGGACTGACGGGTACGAATCGTAGTGATCTATGAGGGGGGGTCTATACTACGTGTTTTGTATTGGTTGTATATCTCTATATGTCTATATACGTGCATATATATATATATATATATATATATATATAGGGGTCTATATGTTGTTGTGTTATGACTTCATTATGTGCTAGTTGCCCTATTTGTTGATGCATAGTAAGGGACTAATGGGATGTGTTTTTGGGGTCTCGTATTGGCGTGATTTCCATGTGGGATATTTGACTGACCTAGGGTAGATGCATATACACGGATTGGTTCGCACTAGACTTGGACGGTCGTAGGATGTGATAGTTACGATTCCTTTCTCCTACGGGGCTTAGATGAGCTCACCCCAGCATTCGATTGCCTAGCATCCCAAACGCCAGTTTGTAGGAAAGGTTTCGGCTACTAATAACTTGGAGTGTAGGATGGCTCGTGGCACGAATGCTGTCACGGGAATTGGGACGTTCATACGTAGAGTTGTTCCTTTTATTTTCCTTTACTTATCCCCTGTATTGGGACTGTTGTTTTATTTTCATGGGAGTCAGTTTGTTGGCATATCCCTTCCTTGTATTGGCATCGTTGCATCGTTGTATAAATGTATTCTTTTGGCACCTCAATGTGCTTTGTGTGTCATTTGGTTAGCTTCCGCATTGTTTGTGTATGGAATTATTATTGTTAATAATATTCCATTCGGTTTATGGTATTGATATTCTTAGAATTGGTCGCTTATTTTATGGATCACGACCCGGATTCTTTGGATATCCGGATTCGGGAGTCTTTGTAAATTCGGGGTTTAACAAAAAGCAACTCGAAGGAAAGGACAAGTTACTATACACAAGGCACTAACTCTAACCCAACCACACTTCGCTCCACATTTAAACTCATAAACCCTATAATGACTTAACCATGAATGATCACATCTTCGATGACATTCCAATCCTTAAGATCGCTAAAGGAAACCTAGTGGCCGTTGCTACGGAACCATCTAGTTTCAAATCAAGAACCTCTTCTGATTCTTTCAAACCTCAATTTCACATTCGAAACCACATCACTTAGGCTTCTAACAAAATCAATTGGCCATCAATACACAACTGACTCGGCTCACTCATAGCCTCGTCTATCATGACCAAAACATCAATAACACGATTGACGACACCTTACTACACCAATGATAACTATACCACAAAACCATCAACCGCGTTCACAAGGCTTCAACTCACATTCAACTCAATAGCCACAACCGACTTTACTTATCACAAGAAAGTCCTTAAACCCACTCATATTACCTTCATAAGGTATATAAGCACATATCAACAAGTATAAACATTTATCTCACATTATACTTTTAAAACAAGGCATGCAAAACATATTTTCACATCATTCCATTTCATTTGAGCATTTTAATAACAAATGAATTATATATCTCAAATTCACATTAAACATGTTCCTCAAACACATAGGATAATTTCATGATCCATATGTAAACATAAATCACATATTAGCAACTCAAATGCAATGTGACTCACACACCTCATGATACACACGACGCCCAACTCAGGTTAACGGATACATACTCTGTCCATTTTACTTTTGAGGATACAAACTTATCAAGTAATGTAGAGTACCGCACCGACTCTTCCCAAGTGATTTTTCTCTCTATTACTTCACCAAGGAAGACGGTTGCTCGAGAGCCCAGATTGCAACTCTGTGCGCCATGACCATCAAAGTCAAGAATATGAGCCTCTTTTACGACTCTTAAACCAATTTCACTTTTCGGCTTATTAGTTCCGTCCTGGCCTGTTGTTGCTACGATCCGAAATCAAACCACCCACACATGATTACACAACCCGCATATACCAACATCATAATTTGACACTACACGATGTACTCAATATATATTCAAGTTCTCAACAACAATCATGTCCCATTACAATATATATGCTTTTCTCTTTTGCAAAATATTGTACTCAATAAAACCATCATGCTTACAATTTCATATTTATAAACAATGGTCCACAACATGCTCAATCACAATACATGCTTTTATCATTTGCAATATATTGGCCTCTACTTAGCACAATGCTTACAATTTCATATGTATAAGCAACAATCAATAAGGATGCTTTCTCATACACTATTCATAACACAAATCATCAAGTTGTCCATTTATTTCACAAGGATAACATTTTCATTCTTTTAAACATGCTCTTAGTTCAATTCAAGAAAGTTTATCACAAATCACATCTCAACCTAACATTAATTCCCATCATAACAAATATCATTCACAAAAGGGAAACAAGATAGTCACTCCAAGTTGAGATGCCTAGTTGCACCAATCATAAAGTGTAACCTCAAAGATGCTACCTAAAGGAGCTAGCCTAATCTCATTCCAATGCTACCTTCCTAACACCCACATACACATATGTATAACTTCACTTACACATATACACCACAATACCCACATATATATACACATATATAGGCATACAAACACACTTGAATATAGGAAATGTCAAGAACAACCACATAACTAGCATGTTTCATAACCCTTTTCAATACCATTAAAAGTACTCCATACACAAGGGTTAAGTCACATAACATGTTCAAACCCTAACTTCACATTTTCAAGGATACACTTAGCAATTTGATTAAAGGCTAGGAATCCTAGATTCCAATTCTCATACCCACACAATCATAAGAGGAGCTAGTTAAGAAATTTTCCCTACCTTTTGAAGAGCAAAGTACAACCACAAGGCAAGGCCAATGAAACCCTAGCTCTTCCTTGACACCAAAATCAAAGGAGCAATTTGGTGGGAAGCTTCACCATAGTCCCCTAGCAAGGAATCAAACTGCAACACAAAAGTAGAATAAGAACTATGAAGTGGTTCAACAAGAAACCCATGAACAACTTCCATGTTGATGGCCACACCAAACTATCAACTTAGGGTGATCAAATCCACCTCTAAGTGAAGAAGAACCAAGAGGGAGAAAATGAGAGAAAATGGAGAGAAAACAATTAAGTCTTGTAATGGAAGACCAAGTGATGTGTAGAGATTCTCCACTCACACCTCTCACCATCCAAGGGTCCAAAACAAATATGGGAAAAAAGAAATGGATCTAAGGGCTAGGAATAAGTCTTGCCATGAAAGACTTATTACACCACTCACAAAACTTATTAACTTACCAAACAAGGCTTTAACATCTAAGGGTTTAGAATAAGGCAATGGAAATGAATAAGCCATCCAAGGGTTGACAATAAGTCTTGCCAAGTGAAATACCAACAATAATGGATTATTGCATTTAAGTGTCAACCAAACAAGGCCCTATGATCCAAGGGTTTAGAACAAAGTTGGGAGAATGAGATCAATGGCTACGAATGAGACACTACTTGAAAGTGGGAAATGACCAAATTCCTCCCAACTTAGGGTTAATTACAAGAGTGTCATCAAACCTCTTAATTACCCTTCTACCCCTTGTTATCATCTCTATTTACCACTATGTCATTCATCCTCTAACACTTCGCCAAATCTCTACACTTTTCACTAAGTGCTCTAAATATGAAAATACTCATTTACTCTTCGGTCATTTCTTTTCCAAAATCGTTCCCAACAATTTTCATTAATTACAAAATGAAAATATAACAAACAATTCACGTAATTACACCTACCTAAATGCACCTGTTAAATATGCTACACCGGAACGTCTGAAATAAACAAAAGTAACACGTTCGGGAAAACAATAAGATTGTCGAAGGTCCAACAAGAAAACGATGCCAACAAACAATAAATCACGACGCCGGAAACGAAAGTTCACAAAGTCGTTTCGCTAAGTCCGAAACTCAAACTCGAAAAATTTACACGTACCAAGATTACACTTGGAAAAGAATTTCAGAAAGGAGAAAGGAAACGCGGGGCGTTACAATACAGAGCAAGAGCAAGAGCAAGAGCGGAGATTACAAAATATGAAGAGAAGAGTTTTAGAGATCCTATCTATATCTATCTATACACAAACAGTAACATGTATGATGAGACGGACTTGTCGTCTACGATTTTGGAAGCATCCCCCTTCCCTTTTACTCTCTCTCTAGGTTGGGTTTGGGAACTTGGGGTAACTCGGGCGTGTTTCGTTTTCACTCTACTTACTTTTATTTTTTATTTTTTTATTTTTGTTTTAAAACAAATGTTAAATTACTGGGATATTGAAATTTGATTATTTTGACTCTATTTTATCCCAATTTTATTAAAACTGGTCAAAATTATTTTTAACCAGTTTCTTTTAAAAGAATCAATTTTTTACCATTTGTTTTTCTTTTTCTCTATTTTTTTTTGTTATTGGGTCAAAAAGTCACAATAATTTGTTTTTATATAATCAGTTGTTAAATTTTTATTGCTATAGAGTCACTATTTATGTTAATGTTTTTATTTTCATTTTATAATCAGTTGTTAAATTTTTAAATAAAATTTGAACAAGAACAATATTCATGAACTTCTAACATAAAATTGTTAGAAACATCTGAATATCATGAGAAACCATTTTCTTTGTTGTTTTTTTTTTATATTATTATTTCTTTATTTTTCATTTTTATAACATGAGCGACAAATTAGATCAATCGGTAATTTTCGAGTCTTTCTTGAATTATGCATTTTGTTGTAATTAAAATGTAAAAGAAAAATGGACTTAAGTGATACTGCGACATAATTTGCATATATCTTTATAATGATACTTAGCTAGTATATTGACCAAAATGTTAGGCCTTAAAATATTAATCGAAAAAATTTCATATGAAGTATAAACTATGAACGGATTTTTGTGGGCTCCTCTCTATATTATCATATTGCATGGACTCAATAATTTGGCTAGAATGTTAGATTTATCCTCTTTTTTTCTTTTTTTTTTTCCATAATACAATGTCATATCTATTGTATCCTTCAATACATTGCTATCGTTCATAATATTCGTTATGTAGAATTTATACGCGTCTAATATTCACTTTTTGAATTGATATTAATCAAATTGGTGCATCATTATTATACATTTATTTTTAGTTTTAATTTAAGATTTTTTTGAGAAAATATTTCATGAGAAATCTGTTGCAAATGTTATGTGTTGGCATAAGCCACTACATGGACAGGGAACATGCATGAGGAAAATATAAATGATAATTATTTGCCAAACCACTGAAAACAACACTAAAAAATTAAAATGTTAATGGTTGTAATGGGCCCGTTTGGGAACCATTGTTTTTGTTTTTGTTTTGAGAACCAAAAAACAAGAACAATTCTTGTTCTTGTTCTTATTTTCTCACCCAAAAGAACAAAAACAAAAAACATGTTTGGAGCAAAAAAACACACATATTCTCACACAATTTTTCCTTTCTACCACAAATTTTTTTTTTGGAAAATCCCAAAAAGAACAAAAAAACAAGTTTTTGTTATTCCCTTGTTTTTTCTACTATTCATGAAAACAATTTCCAAATTGAGAATAGAACAAACAGTAAAAAGGGCCGCCAAACATGTTATGTTCTCCTGAACAGTGCCAAAAAATAAAAAACAGAACAAAAACAAGGTTTCCAAACGGGACCAATGGAACTGCCTTCATAAATTGGCCCCAATAAACCTGTCTAAATTTTCATAAATGACATGGAGATATATGGGGGGGAAACAACAACCACACAAAACAGAATGATAATAAGAGAAATCACATTAAATTATCCAAACAAGTAACACTAAAAAGAACATGAAACTTTGATATTTCCGTGTCACTATTTATCTCCTCTAACTTCATTCTTAAGCACTTCTTTTCCTCCATGAGGTCCAGAAGCAACAACCGTAGTACTACATGGTGAACACAAATAATGTTTGTAGTACATCACAAAACAACATGTCATCAAATTTGCGACACAAAGACGCATGTTATTGCCTTTGTGACAAACCACATTAATCTGCATCAAAGCTTCCAGTAGTGCGTCCCAAACGTTGAAATCTTTATAATCATAAAAGAGTTGTCGAAACACATAGAAATCGGTACTAAGCAATATCCACCCACTAGAGTAATAAATATTCTCCGACTAGTGTCGCAAAATGAAAACTGTACAGAAATTAGCACGGACCTCCTCGACTTTGCCAAGCTCCCGATTCGGCTATCATGCTTATATTTTGTTGGACAGTGACGCCTATGATCATGTGCTAAAAAAAGAATCGAATTGTGTCCCATCAACCCGAAAAGACCGATATAGAAGACAATGGTATATCGGTCTATGAGATTTTCTATGGTATAAACAATAATTATCCACGGGAACGCAGACACCAAACCCAAGATAACCTAAAGAAGATTAGTATGTTTTGCATTCAAAAGTAAGAATAGAAATATTATTCTCCCTATTATAACAACACCAACAATACACAAATAAATTACTTTTACTTCTATCACTTTAGAAATAAATCTAAGGCATAGATAACGGAAACGCATCCCCTGCATTACGCCTCTCACTAGATAGGGTGTAATTCAGGCCCCACCATGGAGCTCACCAGGTAAAAAGAGTATTTTATCATGAGGTAATTCTGTGGTTATACGAAATACATGGGGGAAAACTTGTCCTAAAGAGAAATACATAGTTGAAATGATAAGGTGGCCATATACTTGAATACATGAGGGAAAACTTATCTCAGAAAAGCAAGAATTTGGAAAAAGGCAATACACATCATTTATATGCAATATCCATCAGATCTCAATACAATAGTTTATACATTAGTTATATGTAATAAACATCATATATCTCTATAACCCACATATGTGATGAGTAGTATGAAATGACTATATACTATTCTATCGTACTTCTCATGAGTTTTTCCCTCCAAAACCTGATCTCCTTCCCTAATTTCCCCGTAATTTCAACGAAAGCTTGAAGATCAGAGAGAAAAAGTTGAGACAACAAGCGAGAGAAAGAGGTGAGGCTTGAAAATCGGTGTTGAAGGAACTTCATAGTAGATTAGGTCTCTTGAACAGTAAATATTAGGGTCAGTTTTGAAATAGAATTTGAAATATATGTCTCTAAATAGATCTATCTCTTAGCATACACTAATTTTTTTAGGTTACAATTTATGGTATTCAAAATAGTTAGATTAATTTCGGAGAATTTTATTCTATAATATTTGTTAGTCTTGTTATTTCTTACATACTTATGTGCTAACAATAATCATTTATGATGATACATTTAGTTTTGTTATTTTGCAAGTTTGGATATTGTTATATTGAAAGCTGTTAGGACATGTCTTCTTATTGTTGACTTTATGGTGATGCATTTACTCATACATTGAAGGAAACAAGGCACTATGTGCTGACAATAATCATTTATGATGATACATTTAGTTTTGTTAATGTCACGCCCCGAATTTCCAAAGACTCCCGAACTAGGACATCCGAGGAATCCGGGGTATGATCTATACAAAGAGCAACCAATTAAGGTCCTAAACAACCATAAAATGAATGGAATATTATTAATAACAATAATTTCCATACAAAACCAAGCGGAAGTTAAACCAAATGATACACAAGGCACATCGATGCGCTAAAATAATATATCTCTAGAAAGATACAATGATACCAAATACAAGGAAGGGATATGCCAACAGATTGGCTCCTAAGAAGTACAACAACATTCCCAATACAAGGGACAAATAAAGTAAACTAAAATGGAACAATTCTATGTATGAACGTCCCAAATCCCGCAACAGCATCAGTGCCACGAGCCATCCTGCACTCTAAGTTGTCCGTAGCTGAAACATTACCTACAAATTGGTGTAGATACCAGGGCAAACCAACACCGGGGTGAGCTCATTGAGCCCCGTAGGAGAAAAATATCCTAACCGTCACATCCTTCGACCGTCCAAGTCTAGTACAAATTAACCCCTTGTACATGCATCTACCCTAGGTCTGTCAATCGTCCCATAGGGCACTCACGCCAATACGAGACCCCGGAAACACATCCCCTTAGTCCCATATAGTGCATCGACAATTAGGGCAACTAGCACGTAATGAAGCCATATCACAACAACATATAATAACGCACACATATATATATATATAAGCATATATATATATATATAGAAAAAGATATACCACCAATACAAGTCACATAGTATAGGCCACTACATAGATCACTACGACTCGTACCCGCCAGTTTCACACTGACAATCCACACAAGACCTATCACCAAATCATGGAAGTAACACTCCTATTCATAACACTCCAGGAAGGATAACACTCACACTTCCAAGGTAACGAGCATACCGAGCTCCAAAACCTCAAATGAGTATCAACTCATACTATCAATCACCTCACATGTCACTACCGACATTCGTAAACCCAACACAGGGGTAAAACAATCACTTCAACCTAAGGGAAGCCAACAAGGTTTCCAAACAACAAATGGAAGTGAAAGAGATTGAATAACCAATCACACAAACCATGCAAAGGTCACATATTCGCCCAAGCGTAAAATTATCATTTCAAGGGCAAAAATGTACTTTCAAAGGTTACCCCACCTATTTGGATATAGGTTGAATAATAGAAACAAAAAAAAACCGAATTCAAAGCCCTGACGCGAGAGATATGAAGCTTTGAAAAGGGCATCGGACAATATCGACCCAAACAGAAAGTTAAAGTACCACTCTTTCACCAAGGGTAAAATAGTCATTTCAAGTGCAAATAAATGATTTAAAATTTTATATCAAATATTTGGACATATACCAAGCCCTAGAAACAAACATGACCTAAATCAAATCCACGAGGTAAGATATATGAATTTTTGAAAATGGCATCAGACAACGCCGACCAAATCCAAAACCTGAAGTACCCCACTTTCAACAAGGGTAAAACAATCATTTCATGGGAAAAATGCTAAATTCAAAGTTCAAGTACATATGTTTGACCTAGGACAAGCCATAGGAACAAACGGGACCCAATTTTAAGGTGGGAGGCGGAAATTATGAAGTCTCAAAAATAGACCTTCGCACCAAGGTACAGGCTAGGACATCTCGCAAATTGCGAGATGTCGCCTAGAAAAAATAGGCAGCCCCCATTGTAGGCTGCGACATCTCCCATTTCTAGGAGATGTCCCCCAACAATTTTTCCTAATTGCCCAAAAACCCCCAAAATTTTTCCAAAATGTAATTTTCACATACGGTGTTCATTTTTGACGTTTCCAATCCCGAAAAATCACAAATATTTAAAAAGTGAGTTTTTCATCTTCAGGTTTCAAAAATAGTAACCGATACCTTGGGGAATGCTTTGGATAAAAGTGATTCCTTAAAATCTCATAAAATTTTCCGTCTTGGCCCCGATCTCCGTTTTGTACACCGTCGACTTTCAAAAGTCAAAATATTTTATTTCATGACTTTAAAACCATTTCAAAATTAAAAGTTTTTGTTGGCATCACGGGGGTAGGCGAAAATGGGTTTTTTACTTAAAGACTGAATGAATTCAAATACAAGTCTGATGAAAAATCCATTTTCGGGGAAACAAACCGAAACCAACGGAAAAACCAAAGGGTATTTGTAGATGCTCAAATGGAGCAAATGAATGAAGAACCGGAGTTCAAAAGCAACTCAAAGGAAAGGGAAAGTGACTATACACAAGGCACTAACTCTAACTCAACCACATTTCGCTCCACATTTCAACTCATCAACCCTGTAACAACTTAACCATGAATGATCACATCTCCGATGACATTCTGTTCCTTAAGATCGCTAAAGGAACCGTAGTGGCTGTTGCCACGGAACCAACTAATTTCAACTAAGAACCTCTTCCGATTCTTTCAACCTCACTCTCACATTCGATACCACCTCACTTAGGTTTCTAACAATGTCATTGGGCTATCAATACCCAATCGACTCGGTTTTCTCATAACCTCTCCTATCATGACCAAAACATCAATAGGACGATTGACGACATGTTGCTACACCAACACTAACTACACCATAAAACCATCAACCCCATTCTCAAGGCTTCAACTCACATTCAACTCAATAGCCACAACCGACTTTACTTATCACAAGAAAGTGCTTAAACCAACTTATATCACCCCCTAAGGTATATAAGCACATAACAACAAGTATAAGCATTTTTCTCACTTTATACTTAAACAAGGCATGCAAAGCATATTTTCACATCCTTCCATTTCACTTGATCATTTTAACAACATATGAATTGTATACATCAAAATTCACATTAAACATGCTCCTCAACCACATATTGTAATATCATGATACACATGTCAACATAAATCACATATTAGCAATCTCAAATGCAATGTCACTCACACACCTCATGATACATCCCTTGCCTAACACAGGTTAATGAATACTCACTCCATCCATTTACAATGAGCAAGAGTACTGCACCGATTCTTTCCAAGTATTTTGACACTTCTCCCTTTCAACAAGGAAGGCGGTTGCACGAGAAGACCCGTGGCTAAATATTCGTACACCGAATGAACGAGATGACCCACGACTTTAAGGATGGGATGACCTAACCTATATCAACAATTTTTGGCTTTTTAGTTTCGTAGGTGGGGGACACCTCCTGGCAAGTTGGTGCGACAATTCAACACAAGACTACTCACCCATGGTTACACGACCGGGCGTAGCCCAACACCAATTGAATTCTCAATACCAAAAGGTGAACATCATATGCACTATGTCTCAACAAACCTAGGCATCAACATAAATATGTATCTCATCATATTTATAAACAACATTCCCACAATGTCAACATGAATGCTTTTCACCATTCAACATGCTTTTAAATTTCATTTAAAGCAATATTCAACATGAATGCTTCTCATGCAACATTCATGCTCCAATTCATCAATTTGTCATTTCATACACAAGGATTACATTTTGATTCATTTAACATGCTTATATCTCAATTAAAGCATTTAAATCCCAATGTCACATTATTGTGCACAAGTAATGTTCCAATTCATCAAATTATCCTTTAATTCACAAGGAAAACAACTCCATTATTTTAAACATGCTCTTAGTTCAATTCAAACAAGTTTATCACAAATCACATCTCAACCTAACATCAATTTCCATCATACCTCCAAGGTATTAACCAAAGGAGCTAGCCTAATCTCCCTTCAAGGCTATATCCCTAACACTCATATACCCATATGTATAATTACACTTACACACATACACCACAACACCCACATACATATCCACATATATATAGGCATACAAGCATACTTTACTATGAGAATTCTCAAGAATAACCACTCAACTAGCATGCATCATATTTCTAGCAATTTCATTACCAATTACTCCATACACAAGGGTTAATTCACATAACACATGTTAAAACCCTAACTTCACCTTCCCAAGGATACACTTAGCAATTTTTATCTAAGTTTAGAGATCCTTGAATGAAACTCACAACCACACAATCATAGAATGGCTAGTTAAGAAGTTTTCCCCTACCTCTTGAAGAGCAAAGCCAATCACTAAGCAAAGCCAAGAAACCCTAGCTTTTTCCCAACACCAAAATCAAAGGAGCAATCAGGTGGAAAGCTTCACCATAGTCCTCTAACAAGGAATCCAACTCCAACACAAGAGGAGAACAAGAATTATCAAGTGGTTTATCAAGAAACACTAAACTAGGGTTTGAAAGGAAACACACAAGGATGGAAGAACATTTACCCATCTTAAGCTCAAACCAAAGACAAGAACACCATGAACATCTTCCATGTTGATGGCCACACCAAACTCCCAACCTAGGGTGATCAAATCCACCTCTAAGTGAAGAAGAACCAAGAAGAAGAAAATGAGAGAAAATGGAGAGAAAATAATGAAGTCTTGTAATGGAAGACCAAGTGATGTGTAGAGATTCTCCACTCACACCTCTCACCATCCAAGTGTTCAAAATAAATATGGGGAAAAAGAATTGGATCCAAGGGCTAGGAATAAGTCTTGCTATGAAAGACTTATTACAGTACTCACAAAACTCATTAACTTGCCAAACAAGGCCTTATCATCCGAGGGTTTAGAATTAGGAAATGGAAATGAATAAACCATCCAAGGGTTAACATGAAGTCTTGCCAAATGAAAGACCAAGAATAATGGATTCTTGCATTTAAGTGCCAACCAAACAAGGCCCTATGATCCAAGGGTCTAGAACAAAGATGGGAGAATGATATCAATGGCTAGGAATTAGACAACATCCAAAAGTGAGAAATTACCAATAACCTCTCAACTTAGGGTTAATTACAAGAGTACCATCATGCCTCTTAATTACCCTTCTACCCCTTGTCATCATCTCTATTTACCACTATGTCATTCATCCCCCAACACTTCAGCCAAATCTCTACTCTTTCCACTAAGTGGTCTAAATATGAAAATACTCATTTACCCTCCGGTCATTTCTTTCCCGAAATTGTTTTTAATAATTTTCATTAATTACAAAATGAAAATATAACAAGCAATTCACATAAGTGCTACCCTGAAATGTCTACAATAAACTAAGGTAACACATTCGGGAATGCAATACGATTGCCGAAGCTCCAATGATAAAATGTTGCATGAACCCACGTAGTCGCTAACGAATAATAAATCCCGAAGCCGAAAACGAAAGTTCATGAAGTTTTCCCGCTAAGTCCGGAACTCAAATGCGAAAAATTTACACGTACCAAGAATACACAAGACGTCATGAATAAGTGACATCACAAAATGTTAACACTTGGAAAAGAATTCCAGAAAATGGAAAGGAAAATGTAGGGCATTACAGTTAATGTACAAGTTTGGATATTCGTATATGTTTCTTTTTGTATTGTTATTACCCACATGTATGCTGACAATTATCATTTATGGTGATGTATGTACTGTTTTAAAGTTCATAACTGTGCTGACTTTATGATGATGCATTTACTCATAACAGTAGGTTATAAAGGCCAATTTGTGGTCTAATTGAACGAAACAGGGCCAATTTGTGGCATTTTATTGTTAATCTCTGTTAATTCATAAATATGTAATTAAATTATCCAGATTTAAATTATGTCAATCCTACTTGTGTTGCAATTAGGTCATCCATGATTGGTCATGCAATATTTTGGCCTTCATTTTATATGTCTTGAATGTTTGTTATATACTTTGGTAGCATATGGTATATAATTGAATGAAACATGAAAAATTTAGTTTAGGGTTTTCTTAATGGGAAACAATGAATGAAACATGACCAATCATAAAGCAAAAACCCAGTATACACCTCACAAATGTAACAATAAACTCTTTACAATAACCCTTGTCCCATGACACTTTTTGTTTGAGAATAGAAATGTGGTACTAGGATTATTGGTTGAATATTGTTGTCGCCTTAGTAAATTCCAATATTTTGGTAAAACTATTAGGTTTTATATCATGGCACTTATTGTGTGAGTGAATTGTTGTGCATTTATTAAGGTAGTTTATTTTTCCTATAAATATAAGAACTAAACCCTGTACTAGGCCACTGCTCTGTTTTAAAATAGAAATGATATACTATTACTTAGGTCATGCATCAATATTGATCCTACCTTAGCAAATTCCATTATATTGGTAGAAGATTTGGTTTCATAAGATGGCATTTTTTGTGTCAGTGGAATGTTGTGCAATTATTCAGGTAGTTATTCTTGTTGCTGCCTTTGCATGTCATTCACCCCTGGTCCCAACCCTATTTTGGCTTCATTATCATTGTGCATTCATTCATTATTGGGGCTACAATACCCAATTAATTTTGTATTTGGACACATCTCTGTGCTTTTCATGGCGTTGTATTATTAATCTCTGGCATATTTATGAAAATAAATAGCCCAGGCCTAATCAGTTTGGTTAGGATATGATTTAAGAAGCCTTTACCATGCATGTTTTTGCCCCAGAGTTGCTATGTCATGAACAATTATTATATACTTTGGTAACATATGATATATAATTGAATAAAACAGGACAATCTATTAGTTATATATTGTTATTCATGAATTTATTATTTCAGAACTTACTTGTACAGTTGCTTAATTATAAAATAGTAAATATGTGTTGACACTTGTACTTAGAAAATGTATGCACTTAGGAAAGCTTGTTTATAGAATTATTTCTGCAGTGTTCATGTGATTCTTAGACATCTTGTTTTTCTCTTTTGTGTAGATTAATCTGGTGGTATTGCACTTAGGAATGGATATTATAGAATTATTTCTGCAGTGTTCATGTGATTATGAGACATCTTGTTTTTCTCTTTTCTGTAGATTAATCTGGTGGTATTCATAGATGAATTCTTCTTCTCCTATCATTCATTCCTTGGACACCGACTCAAACAATTCTTCTGATGGGGAAGCGAAGTGGATTCCGTCTATTGGAATGGAGTTTTGGTCTGAAACACATGCTTACTATTTCTACAATGCCTATGCTTTCCGGATAGGATTTAGTTGTTCGTAGAGGTTGGAGTAGCAAAAGAATAGTCAATGATGTACTAACCTCCATAAAGTTTGGGTGTTTGAAAGAGGGGATACGAGGAAAGGACAAACGAGATCATTTGGTGAGAAGTCTAAGGGATGAGACCAAGATCGGCTGTGAAGCATACATGGAAATCAATTTAAATCCCATGACAGATAAGTATGCTGTTACAAAATGTAATTTGGAACACAACCATTTTTTGGTGAAGGAGGAGTGGTCTCACATGCTTCATCGTGATGAAGCAATTGACGTTGATCTGGCTGCGGATGCTGGGATTCCAGTGCGTCAAGCGTTTGAATTATCTTCCCATGCATCCGGCGGTAGATCTACAGTCGGTTTCATGAAGGTTGACGTTCAAAATCATTTACGCTCAAGAAGGCAGCGTGATCTGGAAAGGGGAGAGGCTTTCTGGTTAACTAATTATTTCACTAACCAAAGATGCGAGGATTCTCTATTTCAACACACTGTCCAACTATACTCTGAGGAAAGAATTATAAATGTCTTTTGGGTTGACTCTAAAATGATGAATGACTACAATCAATTTGGAGATGTGGTAACCTTCGACACCACGTACAAGCTAGTTTATGGAAACCGTCCATTTGCTATTTTCCTTGGAATAAACAACCATCGGGAAACAACAATTTTTGGTGTAGCGTTTATGTACGATGAAACAACAAAATTATTTACATGGCTATTTAATACACTACTAAAGGTGATGTAAAACAAGTGGTCGAGGACTATATTGACTGATCAGGATGCAACAATGACAAAGGCCTTGGCGACTGTCGTGCCGAAAATAAAACATCTCCTATGCACCTGGCACTTAATGTAGAATGTTACAAAGAATTTGGAGAACTTGCGCCATGGAGATGTGGGCATTAAGAGTATAGTTGGTGAGTTAATGTATGGGGAGGAGAGGGTTGAAGAGTTTGAATCACATTGGATGGAGATGCTAGCAAATTATAATTTACAAGAGAATAATTGGGTGGAAAATTTATATTCCTTGAAGCATGTACAGGCATACGCGTATGTGAAGGATAATTGGATAGTGGGCATGCATAGTACACAACTCAGTGAAAGCTTCAACACAAGGCTCAAGCAGTGCCTATCACAATAATACAAGCTACCAGACTTCTTCCGACATTTTGAAAATCTACTACATGATAAGAGATACAAGGAGTCCGAAGCTTCTTACCTTCTTATTTAGAGGTTGCCAAGGTATAAGTATCTGTCATCCAAGATACTTCAACAAGTGGGACAACTCTACACCACAAATATTTTCTTGGCATTCCAAGAGGAGCTCTTAAGGGCGTGCATGGAAGAGAATGTGTTGTCATCTAGTGAACCAAACCTTTGTGGAGGGCTAGTTTACAGGATTGGGAGGATCATGGGGACCAAACGATTTGTCGAAAAGTCAGTTAATGATCATCTCATATGCTTATGGAGGAAATTCGGGCGAGAGGGTATATTGTGCAGTCACATCTTGAAGGTCCTAGTTCACGAGATGGCTGCCGAATTAATTCTGGAGAGATATATTATGAGAAGGTGGACTACACGGGCAAGCAATGGGATCCCTGAATTTAACAACACTACCCAAAAAACAGATCCTAGAATTGAACTAAGGCACCGTCATAGGACTCTATGTCGTTACGTGAATTTCATCTCTTCTGTCGCAATCTATAACGAGGACGACTTCTTGAAGACTTTGGGCCAGTTAAAAGCAATAGCCGAACAATTAAGTGTTCCTTCTTCATGCCCACCGCCTTCGCCTCATACTGTGTCAGAAATTGTTAATTTGGATTTGGACGATGATACACATATTCTAAGACCTTCCGGTCCAGTGGCTAAGGGTTTCGCTAAAAAAAACACTTGTAAAGGGCAAAGGCGCAGGCATATTGGAGCTTTGGAGAAAACACGTGCTCGCAAGAAGAAGAAGTGTGCCAAAATTTCAAAGGTTTGCATTGTACTCTGGTAACTCTACTATTCTGCATAAGACATAACTATTTATCTATTTACTTACTATTAATGTTTTTAAGACTTAACTATATATACACAACTGACTTTTGTAATTAACTGGAAAAATCCAATAGTCACAGGGCAATCAAATAAATCTGGGAGCTAGTACATCCAATTGTGATAGAACCACATTTAGTGTTGGTAACATTGATTATGTCCGTCACAATGTGAGTATCAGGTTTTCATACTTGTATAATTATATAAGGGCCATGCAGTTATGCGTGATCTAAGAAATTCATTATATTATTTTTGTGTAACTGTCAAGATCTTGAGGTTCCAAAAAGGATGTACGGAAATATGATGCAAAATGATTTTTTCAAGGAATGCTCCATGAAATGGAGTGAAAAAGTTGCAAATGCCAGAGAACGTCAATTAAGCCCCTCTAACCTTGTACCGACACCAAATGTAGGACATAAAGCTGACACTGTCTCTCACAACGTGAGTACTAAGTTTTCCAACTTATACAATAATGTGTGCTCATTATATTTCGTTACTTGGTTTAACTGTTAGGCTCTTGAATTTCCAAAAGCAATGTATCAAGACTTAAAGTAAATGATTTTGAGAACGAGCCTCATACTTTTGCTTCAAGGCTCTTTGAAACTCCACCTTCCTATAATTTTACTACGAGTGTAAGATACTGTAGATGCAGAAAAATACACAATAACAATTAGGTTAAAAAATTGGATCCTTTACTATGAGTGTAAGATACTGTGATCTACACTGGGGGGATTATGCATATAAGTTTATGGGTTATGAGAATAGGGACATCCCCCTGTCTTTCATAAAATAACGTATAGGCCTCTTGAAAACCCATATCTGGGGCAAAGCCCGATCTGCTACTGACGTGCTGACTTCGGGAAACCTGGAGTCATTTTCTAACTTGGGCGCTGCTATTGACAGGATGGACTTGCCTGACAAACCTCTTTCTGCTAAACGCCCTCAAGTTCCTGAAGGGGTCACCCTGGTAGATGTTGTACTACTCTCAACAGCACCTCCGGTGCCTCCAATACCTTCTCTAGCTCAGAATCCGGTAGCCCCGCCTTAGCTTCCTCCTGTAAAACCTCCAGTTAGTAGGACCCGATCCGGTACAGGCGATGGGGCGGCCAATAAGAGGGCCAGAACTCAAGCAACTGATGCTTCTACAAGTGAAACCCCACAAGCTCATGAGGCTTCTTGTACTTCTATTCCAATGGAACCGAAGTTCCTTCTACCAGATGGGACTCCGGTCTGCGCCGATCATCTTACCCTTACCTAGCCAGAAGCTCTCCGGGCTATAGCAAAAGGGATTTGGACTCCGGCCAATAGGGATGCTCAATAAAAAATATCCAGGACCGATCTTGCAAAGATGACATCCATAATGGTCATAGAGGTATATAATTTCTCATCCTTTTGTTCTTGGTTTATTTGTTGTTGCCACTTCATGTACTAATCATTTCCTTTTTGTGCAGCTTCTCTATTGTGTCCAGGCCTACAACAATGTTGTGGAGTCTTATGTCAGGGAGATGGCCAATATGAAGGCCCATATACGGTAAAACAATGACCATCGGGTCGCTCTAGTCAAGGAAGCAGATGGCCTTCATCAGACCGTCTCAGAGCAGAAAAACCTCCTGGAGATTGGTGAGGCGGAAAAACGGGCTCCGACTGCTAAAAAACTAGTTTTGGTTGCTGAGCTTAAAGAAGTGATGGCAGCTGAAAAGGCAGAGTCAGAGAAACTTCTGGCTCTTGAGCGGGCTAAGGTAGAAGTTTGCCGCCTAGGAGGCTTGGATATGTACAACCGATACTACACTATCTGTGGTATTCGAACGGTCAGAGCCTGGCAAGAGAGGCACGAGATGGAGCATATTCCTCTGGAAGCTCGGAAGTTCAAGACCGCTGAGGAATTTGATGCCCACATCTGAAAACGAGAAGCGGTTTGGTGCTATTTTGAAGGGAGAGGAATATCATCCCCCCGATCAGTAGAATAGGTTTTTAAGTTTATCTGTACTTACCCCTTTTCAGAAGGGTATTTTTGTAATTTTCCTTCCTCATCAATGAAAAAGAACTTTACCCACCTTAGTGTTTTACTTTGTTTTTTTTTTTCCATGCAATATTCAGTCTTCGGGCATATGGCCCCTGATACTTTTTTTTCTTCCTCTAGCTAGTTTTGAAATTCAGCATTTAGGAAATTTTAATTATGAAGCGTTCGGGCATTTGGCCCCTGAGGCTTGTTCTTATCCTCTAGTTAGTTCAAATCAGGTTTGAACTCAACACTATTGGTATAACCCGATTCATACCTTCCCCTGCTGCAGAGGCCTGGTTAGCCAGATGGTCTGCTATGAAATTATCTCCTCTGGGGATCTGTTCGAATGTTAACTGCTGGAACCCATCGGCCTCTTTTAGCACCAACTTCTTGTACGCTTCCATTTTCGGCTCTCGGGTCTCATACTCCCCATTTAACTTCCATACGACCAACTGGGAATCACTTTGAATCTATGCTTTCTGCACTTGGAGGCTTCGGGCCAACCAAATTCCTGCAAGGAGGGCCTCATACTCGGCTTCATTGTTGGAGGCAGGAAATTCCAGTCGAAGGGAGTACTTGATTTTAGTGCCATTTGGTGTCACGAGTTTTACACCGATCCTTGCTCGGTTGACATGGGATGATCCATCTATGAACACAACCCATAAGCCAGGTTCATTTTTTTCCAAAGAGTCTGTAGTTTCTGTTTCTAACAAAAAGTCAGCTACTGCTTGGCCTTTGATTGCAATTCGGGGGATATAGGTTATGTCAAAAATCCCGAGTTCAATTGCCTATTTGGATACTCTCCCCGATAACTCAGGCTTCACCATTATGGATTTGATCGGGGTTACAGTAGACACTACGATCGGATGTGCTTCAAAATAATACCGAAGACGTCGCTTTGCATTGATCAATGATAGTACCAGCTTCTCCTGCTTTGAATAACGGGTTTCTGCGTCAGCAAGGGCTTTGCTGGTGTAGAAGACTGGTGTCTGGTACCCCTTGCCCTCCTTGACCAGAGCGGCGCTGGTAGATGTTACAGATATGGCCAGATACAGGTGTAAAGGCTCATCGGCTTCCGGGTTTGCCAGTATAGGAGGCTTTTCCATGTAGCTTTTGAGTTTCTTTAGGGCTTCCGCTTATTCTAGCCCCCAGACCTCTTCTTTCGCCGCCTTGATTGCTTGAAAGAATGGCTTGCATCGATCGGTTAACCGAGAGATGAAACGACTGAGGGCCGCTATTTTTCCAGTTAGCACCTGGATCTTCTTTCGGGACTTTGGCTCTGCTGACTCCATGAGAGCTTTAACTTGTGCCGGGCTAGCTTGTATTCCTGTCCGATCAACTATGTCCCTAAAAAACTGGCCTGAGGACACCCCGAAGGAACATTTGGATGGGTTGAGCTTAATTTTGTACTTTCTGAGGGTGTCGAACACCTGATGCAGATCGGTAAGGTGATCATTTTTTACTTTGGTCTTGACCACTATGTCATCAATGTAGGCTTCTATGGTAGATCCCATCATGCCCTGGAACACTTTGTTAACCAATCTTTGAAAAGGTTGCACCTGCATTCTTTAGTCCAAAAGACATAACTGTGTAACAATATGTACTTGATTCAATGATGAAAGTAGTATTTTCCTCATCATCTAGGTTCATTCGTATCTGGTTATACCCAGAGTACACATCCAAAAAACTAATCATTCGAATCCCACCGTGGCATCTACCATCTGATCGATCTTTGGTAAGGGGAAACAGTCCTTCGGGCATGCTTTGTTTAGATCGGTGAAATCCACGCACACCCTCAATTTCCCATTCTTCTTCTGAACCACAACCACGTTAGCCAGCCAGGACGGATATTGCACCTCCTTAATGAATCCTGGAGCCGATCAACATCCTCAGCTATGATCTGGTTTTTGTGAGCCCCCATCTGCCTTTGCGTCTCTCTGACAGGCTTTGCATTGGGATCTATGTTGAGGGAATGTTATGCTATTGACGGATCAATGCGAGTCATATCCATATGACTCCAGGCAAATACGTTGGCGTTGGAGCGCAATAGGTCCTCCATTTCATCCTTTTCCTGAGCGCAATAAGTCAATCTTTCAGGATGTTCAGCATAAATCTGAACTTCAATTAAAGGTTCAGCTGCTATTGATGACCCCGCACCCTCTTCCTTGAATTGCTATTGATCATCGGGCACTACTTTGGATTGTGATTCCCGTTCCGGTTCAGCCCTCTTCCTTAGACCTTTCATAGTGACAGCGTAACATTCCTTCACTGCTACCTGATCACCCCTGATGTCAATCACATCAAATCCGTTTGGGTCAATACACCGCATGACTTGATGCATGGTTGAAGGGACTCCGTGCATCCTATGGATCCAATCCCTTCCCATAAGGAGATTATAGGAGGGTTTGAATTCCACCACCACAAAAACATTTCGGAGCGTACGCCTTGATGCTGTCACTGGTAGTTGGATCTCTCCCACTGGTTCCACTCTTCTGCCATAAAATCCTGCTATTAGGCTTCTGGAAGGTACTATCTCCTGAGGGTTGATTTCTAACTTCTCAAAGGCCCATTTGGTGATAATGTTGGCGCTGCTCCCTGGGTCAACCATTACCCTCTTGATTAAGTAGTTCAAGAACATGAGGGAGATAACCAAGGGTCGTCATGTGATGTCAGAATGCTCCGCATATCCGCAGAAGTGAAAGTTATCCGGGCGTCCTCTTTTGGGCTTCTAAACTCGTTGACTTCCCATATCCGCATATTTCGCAGTTTCTGAGCTTATTGCATTTGGGACCTCCAGGCCTCTTCTACTTCTGATTGACTTGGTCCTCCATGAACCATGTGAATGACCCTTACAGGCTATCCCATTGCCCCCTTGGCAGGTGTATGCGAACCTTGGTCTGATTGAGTTTCTTCTTTGGCGACGTATTCGGTCAGTTTTCCTTTCACTATCATGGATTTCACCTGTCTCCTGAGGCTCCCGTACTCATTGGCGTGATGCCCGTACTCGCCACAGAAAGCACAATGTCTCGACATGTCCCTCTGGTCCATCGGTTGTCTAATGGGTGGTGGTGATCAAAAGATTCCCTTACCCTTGGTCTCTTTATACAGTTTGGCCAGGGTAACCTTCAATGGGGTGACTTTGTCTTCAAACCTCTAGCATTTCTCTGGGACTGGGGAGGGTGCAGGAGGAGCGCTCGGTCGTTTCCGGTCTGGCGCCTGATCCTTTACCCTGGAAGGTTCGGATGCCCTTGCCTCCACGCTTGCAAAGGTTGTTCTTCTTTGGCGTATGGCCAACTCCTCTTCTATTTGGAGATGCCCTTGTGCTCTAGAATTGAGTTATCCGATGTCAGCTGGTGGCCTCTTGACCAAGGACTGATGGAACTTGGTTCCAGGGATCAGGGCCATTCTGAAGGCTTCGACAGCCGAATGTTGGTCACAATTATCAATTGAAGACATCTCGACATTAAATCTCGAGACAAAACTTTTGAGGGACTCGCCTTTCTCCTGGATCATGGTGAATAGGCTTGAGATGGTATTCTTTTTTCTTTTGTTGCCGACGTACTGGGCAATGAATAATTCACAGAGTCTGAGCTAGCTTCCAATGGATCGGGGTGGCTGTTTTCTGAACCAGAGCAGGGCTGCTTTGGTTAGGCTGGTTGGGAAGACTTTATAGAGTAAAGCTTCATTTTCATTGTAGACATTCATCTTTGTATGTACGTGGTAGATGTGCTCCGTTGGATCCTTTGTACAGTCGAACAGGGTAAACTTCGGTAGTCTGATCCTCTCCGGGTAGGGCACACCCGTGATCGCCACGGTGAACGGAGTCTGCCCGACATTGATGGATGCCTCGGAGGCCAGATTGATAGGGGTCTGGACCTTCAGATCCTTCAGTACCTCCCTCTGGAATCTGGTCATAATTTCCTCCAACTTCCTCATGGTCAGAATCTCCTTGGGATTGTGCCCACCAAGCACTTATAGGGATGATTCTGCGTGTTCCTCTCAATAGTTATTGGATTTTACTTGGTGGTTGTCCCTTTCTAACCGGTGGCCTATGGGCCGCTCCTGCTGGCTGGACTGTTCATCGTTCTTGACCTCTTGCGGGTTCTGAAGCTGGGCTAGTTTTGCAACTAGTTCAGCGTTCTGCCTCTCCAATTCGGTGGTTCTCTCCTCCAGGGCTCGCCTAATCGGATCCTCCACCTGCTGGCCCCCGTTTGGAGGTAAATCAGTTTTATGTGAACGGGTGATCACCGCCATTGATGGTATGAATCTTAGCTTTTTCGTAGAGAATAGGAAGCTTATTGAAAAAGGATTTCAATAATGGTGTTTTCCACAGACGGCGCCAATTGTGTAGATGCAGAAAAATACACAATAACAATTGGGTTCAAAAATTGGATCCTTTATTCAATATTTCATCAGTTATTTATACACAATTTGGGTAATGGGTCCAAACCCTTTTCCCAAGTTTATCAATCCCTTCAATCATGGGATTTTGGTAAAACCCCTTTCCATCTGGACTCTATGATCCTTAAATAAGATAACTCCTTAACTTGTGGATCACTTATCTTCTATAAATTTCCATAGGCCCATTATTTCTTTAGCCCATTCGATTCCGGCCCATCAGTCTAGTGGCCCATCCTTGTTGGATCATATATTTATTTTGACTATTATAGATACCTTCTACCTTCTTCTGGTATTTAGGGATTCTGTATTATAATATTCTTGTTTGATAGGAAACTTATAACCTGACATCTAATCTAACTAAGAGAACAATAATCTTCATGCAGAATACACGAGAATCTCCCTTGACAAATGTTGCTTCAACGTCAGCACCCATATATCCTACTGTTGTTGCAGGCTTGATGATTGACAAGCATATCACTCGTTCTGGAGTATTTTAGTGGATTCGACCAGATTTTAGATGTTGTTAAATTCAGAGCTTACTCCCTCCTAAACATTTAAGCTTCTAATCATAATGTTTGGTCCATTGGTTGAAGTTCATGACTAATCCTATGTTTATTCTCTCAACATTTCCCCTCCACGCCATGCTGCATGGAGGGCATATTAGAAATAAGGCTTGGATCAATTGGAAAAGTGTGAGGTTTTGTAACTGCATGACCATCCCCTCCCACCTTTTTATAACTTATCCTTGGGCTTCTATGATTCCCTGTTTTGTGCATTGATTCTATGATTCTATATATAACAAACATCACTCTCGTGTGTAACATAGTCGTTACAAGATTGATATTTTAACAAAATTTTGAAAGAATATTGTTTGAAAATTGAGGTATTGGAGTAACCAGTGGATTCAATGATTAATATTGTACATTCTTTTTACTTGATAATTTTTTCAGGATGTATACTAATTGAATTATGTTTCATTATATATAACAAAGAACACTATCTTTTGTACCTTATTAGTAACAAGAAAAACTATTTAACAAAATTCAAAAATAGGGAATGTTCATATAAGTTACATTAATAATTCAAACGAAAACATACATTGTGAGTTACATTAATAGTTTAAACAAAAACATACATTGACGATTCTAGTTCAAAACATTATAAAAAGTCCAAAACACCATCATAATCATAACATTACAAAACATCCAAAACATTATAAATAAAACCATCTGAGAACACCACATTATAAAAAATAGCCCACCACCTTGCTTTATAGAACACGGCCCTGCAAGACACCATAAAAAATAGCCCACCACCCTACTTTCCAGAACACGGCCCTGCTAGATTATGACGTTGAGGTCACACCAACATCGATCACATTTCAGTTCATCCTCGTTCAAAAGCCATGTTTTCCAGTTAATTTCATGACCGGTTTGGTTACAACATCTTGAAATGTTCTCAAACAACCTTTTGTTCTAGCATCTTCTACCAAAAGCAGGGAATAGAGACAACATTTTTTTCCTTTCCTGTTTCATTGATTGTTTCAGTAATGCATACAACCTTAACTTCTTCAGAAGAAAAATTCTGGCTTCTTTGTTTGCTTCGGTGGAGTAGAGCAAAGCAATGCACATGGGGTACAGTGACTGGGTGCCATTATTAACGAACCTAGCACAGGCTCTCGATTCATTAAAGACCACCCAATCAACCTGCATGTACCAACAGTGGCTGTTAACACAATGAAGAATTATACAACGTTAAAATTACTAAATAAATTGTTGGAGTTCAAATTTACCACTCCACGAATAAATTGTTCTTCTTCGCCCTCAGCCTAAAAACTATTTCAGAAAAAGGTGGAGGACGCTACTACAACATCTCCTAACAGAGATTCTGTCAAAACTTAAATGCAGGGTTTGTAGCGCGGCCATTAAATGCTCCATGGGCCAGCTTTTTCATTTGCGTTGATCCTTAAAAAAAATTAAAGAAACATAAATTAATCAATAATACAAGCAAATATATCTTTTTTCACTTGGCCCAGCAAACCCCAATTTTCATTTACATTACAGAGAAACAATTTGAGAAATCCCTAAATTATGAAGAAACCCTAAAAAGTATAATAAAATTGTTTGTAGTGGAGAGGTTAACATACAATTGCACATAGTCATCGTGGTTAAGAAAACACATGGATTGAATGCGAATGTTAACTTCAGCAATCCATGGTCCAAGGACATCCATCTTCCTTCAATAAAGATATATACTTGTAATACCGAGTCCTATACTTATAATTAGAAGGTGTGGAAGAATCTGAAAGGAGAACAAGGATATATATAGGCAGAGAGTTGCGTATTCATCCTCACAAGAAACGGTATCAGATTCTTCCAAAGAGTCGCGTATTACACTCCAAACATCATTAGGTCTAGTATTAGGCTTCACAAGAAACAAAACAACCCTTCACTACCATTGTATCCAATTATATTTTCATTATTGATTTTTATGGAACTTTTCCATTCCCCATACCACGCCAGTCAATGACTTTTCAGTATCAGATCAGATTTTTATCATAGATTTTTTTGGTCCAATATATATATATATATGTAAATGTATATGTATATATATATTTTCATATTTTTATTATTATTATTCATGTTATATCTATTTATTGATGAAGTAACAAATAAAATATGAAGTGTTGCATAATTTGGTTGATGAGTTGAGTATATATATTTTGTAATATTGTTTTTAGGGTTATTCATGTTATATCTATTTAGGGATGAAGTAACAAATAAAATATGAAGTGTTGCATGTGTTGGTTGATGAGTTGTGTTACTTGATGTAACCAACACATAACTTCAAGTTTAGACTCATGAACCCATACCATTATTTATTCCTATTACATGAATCCTTTCTTCATACTTGTACATAATTTTGGTAAATTGTTTAAAGATAATCAATTATTGGATGTTAAAATTCATATTACATAAATTCTTTCTATTGATGTTTAAGTATTGGAAATATATATAATAAATTAAATAAGCATTTAAATAAGGTCCATTTAAATGGGCTTCTAGAACATTGACACCAACATTTGGCCCATCTATAATACAGGGACACTTGGAACAAACGGGCCAGCTTTATGCCCAATAGCTAAATGGGAGAGACTTATATGGGTCGGGTGGTGGCCCAACAAATGAAGACTTTAAAATTAAGCCCTTTTATGGGATTGCCCTCACACTTTTAAAATTATATAAATTTAACATATTAAATAATTACATAAATTATTAAATTAATAACTACCTAATAACGAAATTTAAATTGGTACTATTGAGGTAATTTGAATTAGGGATTACATCAATTATAGCCGACTTAGTCCAATTGAGGTACTTTGAATTGTGGATTTCATCAATTATAACTGAATTGGTAAAATTGAGGTACATTGAATTGGGGATTTCATCAATTATAGGTGAATTGGTCCTATTGAGGTAATTTGAATCGGGGATTACATCAATTATAGCCGAATTGGCCCAATTGAGGTACATTGAATTGGAGATTTCATCAATTATATCCGAATTGGTCCAATTGAGGTATTTTGAATTGCGAATTTCATCAATTATAGGCGAATCGGTACAATTGAGGTGCTTTGAATTGTGGATTCATCAATTATAGAGGAATTGGTCCAATTGAGGTACATTAAATTGGGGATTTCATCAATTATATCCGAATTGATCCAATTGAGGTACTTTGAATTGGGGATTTCATCAATTATAAGCGAATTGGTCCAATTGAGGTACTTTGAATTGAGGATTTCATCAATTATCAGCGAATTGGTCCAATTTAGGTACTTTGAATTAGGATTTTCATCAATTATATTCGAATTGGTCCAATTGAGTTACCTTGAATTGTGGATTTCATCAATTATAGGTGAATTGGAATTGGTCCAATTGAGGTGCTTTGAATTGGGGATTTCATTAATTATATCCGAATTAGTTCAATTGAGGTACTTTGAATTGAGGATTTCATCAATTATAGGCGAATTGGTCCAACTAATGTACTTTGAATTGGGGATTTCATCAATTATAGCCGAATTGGTCTAATTGAGGTACTTTGAATTGAGGATTTCATCAATTATAGCCGAATTGGTCCAATTATGTTACTTTGAATTGGGGATTTCATCAATTATATCCGAATTGGTCCGATTGAGGTACTTTGAATTGGGGATTTCATCAATTATAGGTGAATTGGTCCAATTGTGGTTCTTGGAATTGGGGATTTCATCAATTATATCTGAATTGGTCCAATTGAGGTGCTTTGATGTAACACCCCATGTTATTTTCTTTTTTTTTTGCTGAAATTCTTTTTGATTTAATTTCGGTTACGACGTCACTTGTTCATGACGTCATGGTTATTCTTGGTATTTCGCGTGTAAATTTTTTCCGTTTACGTTTAAAATATATTGCATAACTTTACGATATTTCGACTTGACGATTTCGTGGACTTTATTATTATCGGCTACGCGATTTCGTTTCGATGTTTAGCATTTAGTGTTTCGACTGTGCGATGACACATTTTGTTTATTCGACGTATAGGGTTCCGATGATTTGGTTTCGTAATCCATAGTATTTATTTGGGCTTATATCAATTATTTGGCATCCCCTGAATGTTTGGGTTCGCGTCATTTCATTAGGAGTTGTTCGGAAATGGGAGTTGATCTAGTGTTGGGCTTGTATTGAAATTTGGGAACCCTTGTCACAATTATTTCATTTGGTCACACTTAATGTAACATGGACCTATTTTTATGGATGTTACAAAATTCAATTGAAAATTTTAATTTCAATTGAATTTTATATACATATGTGTTGTATACATATCTGAGATATATGTATACGTTTTGGAAATTGCTTCTTATCTTCTCCACACACAGACGACTTTCTTTTTCCTCTCTTTTCCCCATTTCTACGACAGGGGATGCTTCTCCTTCTCCACCATGAATTTGTCAGCCAGCTTGAGAGATAGAGTTGTGATGGAGGACGAGCGAGAAAGAGGAGAACAGTTCGCCAGGAAATCACGTTTATAGGAAATAATTTTTGTTTGGGTTATTTTTGATTTTTTAAATTCTGTTTATCTATTGCTAATGGGCTACGTATATATTAATTAGGTCATCGAGGCGGATGTTTCGGCGTATCACGGGGTCCGTTCAGCTTAGTGGTTTGGCCGTAGCGTCACTTTGAGGTAGGGGACTTTTGTTCGTGTTTTATTCTGATTTTGTGGGCGCAAGTCTAATTAATTCCGAAAATTTAACATAATGTATTATTTGATGTTAATTGTAAAATCATGGAAATTAATCAGTTTAGATTAATTGGTATTAATAGTGATCCCCATGATTTAACAGAATTGGATTAGTGGATAATTAACCGGAAAATTGTTAGTTGGATTGTCATCAGAATTGGAGTCCCCAAGTTAAATCGGGACCGGACTGTATAGTTATAATTGAAGTTTGATGTTAGGTAGCTTACCCATTTTTTGAATCGCGGTTATGTGAGTCGTAAATTAACTTAGAAAGGATTAAGATACATTTAAAATCCACAGAATTGTCATTTGAGAAGGATTGAACATGGAAGACTTAAATGTAAATATTTAAGCTTACTTTAATTTATAAAACTTTATGTGTTCGGTGTAAAGATTTTTAAATGAGTAAATTCGTATTTTACGAATTTAATTATGATGATAAATTATTTACGTCATTTTCCGTAAATTACATGAATTTCTGTGAAACATTACATGATTGTCATTAACTGTATGAAATATGTGGCGACATGATATTAATTTAAAAATTTATAGTTGGCCTGTTAGTTTTGCTAGACTAGGCATGATGGCATATCATGGCATGTTTATGGATAGACTCAGATTTGAGGTTGCCGAGGATTGGGGTAGTTATACAGTGCGTGTCTGTCGGATGTGGCAATGCGTGGCTGGTGATTGTACAGTGCGTGTATACCGGATGAGGCGATGCGTTACTGGTGATTGTACAGTACGTGTCCAACGGATGAGGTGATGCGTGGTTGGTGATTGTATAGTGTGTGTATGCCGGACGAGGTGATGCGTGGTTGGTGATTGTACAGTACGTGTTCGCCGGATGTTGCGATGCGTGGCTGGTGATTCTACAGTGCGTGTCTGCCAGATGTGGTGATGCGTGGCTGGTGATTGTACAGTGTGTCTCTGCTGGATGTGGCGATGCATGGCTGGTGATTGTGAGTCGGTGAGTGGAGTGGCTTGCATGGCAGTTCACGACATTTATATCATTTCGTGGCATATTTGAGATGGCTATATGGTTATATGATATCTACGTGATTAATTAATTCTGATATATATGCGGACTTATGTATGCAATAATATTCGGATATGTAATTATTATTGCATGGATATATTGTGTTATGTGTTATCTTATTACAGGATTACCCTCGGCCTCTTGAGGCATGGAATTCTTGTCCGGTGATGGGTTAGATGGTATTAGGTGGAGTGTCTCGGCCTAAGTCATGAACAAGAAGCTTAGTGACCACATTCGGCTTAGTTCTTTACACATACATGTTTTATAGGTTGAGTGTTACTCACGTGGGTCATTAAGCTAACTAGATGGTGGTAAGGAGACAAGTCATAACCTGAAGGGTTATGTGGATCGCTTAGAGTTGACCCATTTATTTGGTTGAGTACCAGCTAACTGTATATGTATTGAGTATGTTTATTTTCCAGCCTTTATTACATTCAGGACGCATGGAGTCAGCCGTGGTACCTAGTGTAATAGGCTATGGAACTCTGGATGAGTCGGTGTTGTATCGAATTGTTGGAGAAACGGTAGGGTCATGACATGTGATACTGGAGTAGGAGGGTTATGATTCATAAGGAGATGGGTCAAAGTCCTGAGGTGTGTTGTACGTTAGCCTAACTTGTGAGTTAAGACTCAAGCTTAGGTTGTAAAGACAGTTAGCTAGGATTGTGGGGGTGGTAGCAATATTTTCCCTAGGTTAGGTGTGGTGGGTCGAAGGTTGGGTATTGTCTTCGACTGGCTTACAACTTGTGGGTTCAGGTTATGATGATAGATGCTCATGATGAGTGGAAATTGAACTCGGTTAACTGATTGTTGATTCACTGAGATGATAAAGGTAAACTAGGGCTTCCACTAGGAACGACGATAAATGGATGAGTCACAGGACAAGAGAGCCTGACGTGGTATCTTCCTGGGGAATTAGCAATGGTCGTAGGACTGTGTGGGGGTATCCTTTCTTCAAGGCCATGTGTGATAGCGTGGACTTGAGGTTTCATAGTAGATGTTCTAGGAGGAGGGATTGTGGGAAGGATTCATAATCACGCCCAAATTCCTAGGACTCCGAAACTCGAGCCTAAGAGCTAAGGGAGTGATTGCGGAAGTAAAAATAAACGAGAACCAAAAGACATTCAGTCATCAAACACCCATAAAGGGTTGCAATGAATGCCCAGATACCATGTTGTCACGCCCCTAAAGGGTGACACAAACCAAGCGACTACTAGAGTCAACAATAACAAAGAAGTACATGGAATAACAATAAGAATATACTCCATGCCAACACGAATACTAAAAACACAAGAGTATCCTTAGATACCAACAGACACGCTCCTAAATCCCTAAGACTCCCGAACTGAGACATCCAAGGAATCCAAGATGTGATCCTTAATACGAATGACCAACTAAGACATCATTAACCAAGAAAACACATGGGTTAATGATAGAAATGGTATATTCCATACCCAAATGACTAATAAAACTAAGCAGCGGAATCTAACAAAAATCCGGCAGAGTTCCGTTTGTAAATGGAACATCCGGACAACCAATCACAACACAATAACCTGCCCAAAGCAATTCAATAATCACAATGGCTTCCAAGCCCCACATTCATCAATCCTACTAGGGCCGAGGTAGTGGAAAGAAACCAAAACCCCTCCAAACCCTCTAAACTCAACAGAGCCACAAATGCTCGAATAGGAATACAAGAAATGCACCTAGCTGTGCAAAATAAATACAATAACCATCAGAAAGAATAAATACAGGAACTAAAGGATACATCAACAGGGATATGCCAACAGACTGGCTTCCAAAAAAGAATACATAACAATCCCACAACAATGGGTAGAGAAACTGAAAGCGGATACCTATCGTCCCCAAACCCAGTCGTGCTGCAACCGTAACCGCATCACCCAACGACACTCTAAAACCTGTAACAAGGAAACAAAAGAAAGCTGCTGTTGCACTGCATCCTACTCATAGCCGTATATTTCCTGCAACCTGGCGTGGAATACCAGGGGGCGAATGAAATTCCCCTGTGAGCAAATAAGCTCAGTGGGAAAAGATACCCTAACTACCACATCCTCTGATAGTTTAGGTAAAGCTAAACCGTCTAATAAGATATAAATATAGCCCAACTAATCCCATCCACGCAAAACTCAAGGCACGCTCATATACTACCGTACGTAAGTATATAACGGGAATACATATATATACATATATATATATACAAGTATACATGTATAAGTATGCAACCTGAGTCTACAAGGTACAACTAAGGCTCATACTCCAAGTACCAACACCAGTAGTCTACACTACTCTCACCAACGCACACTAAGTACTCTACGCCTGAATCAAACCTAACAAATCATCAATTACTCACAACTCAAATCAGAAGATCCAACAGAGGAGATCACACTCACCTCTAACATCCACAGGAATCAAATCCACCACTAGTACCAAGGAATACTCAAATCCTACACCCCGATAACACAGGAAGGAAAACACCCACGTCCTTCCATACTAACACAACATCATCAATATATATATATATATAATATTATAACAAATCTCATCCCTCTCCTAGAGTAAGTCTGTACCTCAAGGATGGGATCACCCCATCATCTCACTATGCGAAAACCTCAATGTTATCTCCAACAAGTCAATAAGTCACCAACATGATAAATCCATCACTAACACTTGCACTATAAGCTACAAAACCACCCGATCAATTCACTAAGAGTACAAGAACTCAACTCCCAAGAACGACCACTTAAGGGTCACCAAAACGAAGCAAAGGAAAAGAGTTCCCAATGCTAACCAACAGATAACCAAGACAACAACGTCAGGGTTAAGAATACCCAAACAAGGAAAGAACACCACAAGTGAATAAAGAAAGAACACCAAAAGTGAACAAGGAAACCAAAAACGAATGGCCGAGAGTGGAAGTAATAAAAAGATGAATCCCAGAGATTCAATAGTTTTTAAGAAAAATGTTTTCAAACTCGAACCGATCCATTTGGCATCCATGCCCCTAACGTAAGAAAAACTCAAATCACCTAGGTGGTGAAACCAATAACCCAGAAAAGAGAAAGGCAACACTATATGTGTGCACTGAACAACGACAAGCCTCAAAATCGAGACTTAAAAATGATCGGAAGCAAAGGTGAAACAATGGAACACCTTTCAAAACTCTACAAGTCGAGGTTTTGAGAAAGAAGTCTCGTAACCTCAGAATCCCAAGAAAAGTAATAAAATAGTTTTCTTTTAGAAAATCATACAGTAGAAATGACCGTCTTGCCCCCGGTCTCCGTCAGTTGCCATCACCGGCTTTTAAAAGTTGAAATCTTTTCAAAGAAGATCCTAAGATCATTTTATAAGATATTAAAACTTTTCATTTCTACGGGGGTAGGCGAAAACGGTTTTTTTCCTTTTAAATACAAGGAGTTTAGAAAACACCATTTTCGAAACAGTCAAATAAGAAGGAACACAACTACAAGGATTCCTATAATGTCCCGAAAGGACAATAAAGGAAGAACAACACGTTGGACTCACGGAAGACAACCATCCGTTTCCAACTCCACGAAATCAATGATGACACAAGGAAGAGGTTCGGCACCACGCCGTAATCAACAACTCAAGGAGTGACATAGAAGTCAACAATATGTACTAGTGTACAGAACACGGTACAAGAAATGTTTAGGGGAATGAACCAAGCATAAGAACCAAGACTATCAGACTACAGTACCTCGGATACTTAATGAATCCCTTAATCATAACCTCTCCTCATCAATCAAAATCTCACACAACTCATCACTCGCCTTCTTTAAGGCCTCAATTATCAATTGACACAAAAATCATCCCTAACCTCAAATCTCCAAAAGAGTTCACACATCTAACCACGATTACAAAACAATTACCTGCCTTCTCTAAGGCATCGACTCTCAACTGATACTAACATCAATCTCGGATCTCAAATCTCAAATCTCTAAAGATATCACACAACTAACTACAACCACAAAACAATTAACAGTCCTCTCTAAGGCCACAAATCAAAATCAACTCCACAATCCACCACTAGCCTCAACTACTCACAAAGATTACTACGTCAATACACTTAACCTCCCCTACGAGCACAAAGTATACAACACAAGTATAAGGATATACGCCTCGTTTGTACTTTAATAATTACTGCTTTTAATTCCCGTTTTCACATTTATCACTTTCAACTGAGCATTTTATAAAATGAATTCATTTTGCATATTCATAAATAATCATGCTCCAACATATATATATATACATATCAATAAATCACATGATGATATGCAACGCACCGTACTCACAGACCGTCTGTGGTACACACACACAAAAACACACCCTACCAAAGGGTCCTGGATCATTCTCCACCATTCCCCTAAGTCTGCAGCTCACTAAGGAATGTGGACTCATCGAACCGTTCTTCCCAAGTGCTTTTGACACTTCACACTTTTAACCAAGGAAGACGTCCACCCACGGCCCAGCCGTGTCACATAGGGCCTTGGACTATGTGTCCTCCCCCTATCGTCTCAGTTTCTTAGAAGATTAGTTCCGCGGGAAGCGAGAAGCACCCCCTGGCCAGTTGTTTCGATGATCCAAACATAAACGTCTACTCGTGCCCCACGCACAAAGGAAGTAGACCACACCAAATGAATCTCTCTGCAAATGGTGAAATCATGCAATACATGCACCAACACCCATGTCTCACAATACATGGTGTACACAAATAAATCATGTCCAACATAAATATGTCATGCATCATATTTATGAAAATACCCACATGGTAATATATAAATCTCATAATCTCTGTACATGCTTTTAAAAATATATTAAAGCATTTAAATCATATGAAAATAATTTCATATACCATTCATGTTCTCCAAAATATATTTTCTTTAATTCTTTAGAAAATATTTCATTTTCAATTAACATGCCTTTTTAAAATAATTTAAACAATTATTTCACGTATACCAGAAGGATCCTAGCATATCGTCTAAGCTTTTCGAATCTCTAATAACCCATTTAAATTCGTAAGGATTTCTAACCGTCCATTCTTATTTAATTTAAATAAGAATATTATTTAACCATATAGGAATAATTTAATAAATTTTCTTAAATTAATTCCTAAGTCTCATTCTGATCCTAAACGATTTATAGATATTTAAACTAGCAATTTAATATATCTATAATAAATTAAATAAGGGTTTTGCACCCCTAAACTACTTCAATAATGCGGAGTGAGAAATATAATTTCCCACCTGAAATACGCTTACAGAACAGCCGTTTCGGGCCCACCGTGAACAGTACCAGCGCCCGAATATAACGCCCACCGACCAAAGTCGTTCGAAAAATATTTCGAATATATTAAAATGTCCGCATCGACAACCTATACGATATATACGAAGCCCGTTAACAATAGGTTAATTAATTGGGTTAAATCTAAAATACCCCAAACGAAAACTAAAACCTATAAATGCGATTTCCGAGCAAACCATTCATCCTAAAATCACAAAATTAATATATGACGAATACTACGTAGGCATGAAACTACTCACCGAAAATCGGCTCAAACCGATCACCGGAAGGTCGCCGAAAAATTGGCCGAAGCCCAGTCGAAGCTCCCTGGTGCGTCATCCTGCGCGAACCAGCGCCACCCTGCGCCGCCGCCTGGCCCAACCGACGACCACCATGGGTCGCCGCCAGCCAAGGTCGCCGCTGTCGTCCACAGCCCAGCAGCCCCGTCTGCAACGCACCGCCATTGCCGCTGCTACATCAGCGGCGGACCACCATGGCCGCGCCTCTCCGTCCGGTTTTCTCTCTCTCTCTCTCTCTCTCTCTCGCCGGCGGCAACCCGTTGATGGAGGTGGAGGAGTGCAGCCGTGTTGCGCCAAGAAGAGAGAATGAAGAGGATATGCGGGGGTGGTTGTGCGTGAAGGAGAGATGGAGTGTAACAGATCTGTATGTATGTATATATACATATATGCCCTAATTGCAAAAGTAACCCTTTAATTATCCTTAATTGCGAAATGACCCCACTTCAATGATTATATGTCACGCCCCGAATTCCTAGGACTCCGAAACCCGAGCCTAAGAGTTAAGGGAGTGATTGTGGAAGTAAAAAGAAACGAGAACCAAAAGACATTCAGTCATCAAACACCCGTAAAGGGTTGCAATGAATGCCCATATACCATGCTGTCACGCCCCTAAAGGGTGACGCAAACCAAGCGACTACTAGAGTCAACAATAACAAAGGAAATACATGGAATAACAATGAAAACTATACTCCATGCCAAATAGGATACTAGAACTCAAAAGTATCCTCAGATACCAACAGACACGCTCCTAAATCCCTAAGACTCCCGAACTGGGACATCCAAGGAATCCAAGATGTGATCCTTAATACGAATGACCAACTAAGACATCATTAACCATGAAAACATATGGGTTAATGATAGAAATGGTATATTCCATACCCAAATGATTAACAAAACTAAGCAGCGGAATCTAACAAAAATCCGGCAGAGTTCCGTTTGTAAATGGAACATCCGGACAACCAAACACAACACAATAACCTGCCCAAAGCAATTCAATAATCACAATGGCTTCCAAGCCCCACATTCATCAATCCTAATAGGGCCGAGGTAGTGGAAAGAAACCAAAACCCCTCCAAACCCTCTATAATCAACAGAGCCACAAATGCTCGAATAAGAATACAGAAAAGTACCTAGCTGTGCAGAATAGATACAATACATCCTGAAAGAATAAATACAGGAAATAAAGAATACATCAACAGGGATATGCCAACAGACTGGCTCCCAAAAGGAAATACATAACAATCCCATAACAATGGGTAGAGAAACTGAAAGCGGATACCTATCGTCCCCAAACCCAGTCGTGCTGCAACCGTAACCGCATCACCCAACGCAACTCCCGAACCTATAACAAAGAAACAAAAGAAAGCTGTCGTTGCACTGCATCCTGCTCATAGCCGTATATTTCCTGCAACCTGGCGTGGAATACCAGGGGGGCCAATGAAATTCCCTCCGTGAGCAAATAAGCTCAGTGGGAAAAGATATCCTAACTACCACATCCTCTGATAGTTTAGGTAAAGCTAAACCGTCTAATAAGATATAAATATAGCCCAACTAGTCTCATCCACGCAAACCCAAGTCACACGCTCATATACTATCGTAAACGAGTATACGTAAGTATATAGGGAATATATATATATATATATCTACACGTATATATATATATATAAATACACAACATGAGTCTCTAAAACTCGTACTCCAAGTACCCAACACCAGTAGTCTACACTACTCTCCCAACGTACACTAGGTACACGATACTAAGGTCCAGTCTAACAAATCACCAATTACTCACAACACAATTCAGAAGATCCAACCGAGGAGATCACACTCACCTCTAATATCCACAAGGAAACAAAATCCACCAATAGTACCAAGGAAGGCTCAAATCCTACACCCCGATAACACAGGAAGGAAAACACCCACGTCCTTGCGTACTAACACAACCATCATCAATATATATATATATATATATACAATATATATATATATAACAAATCTCATCCCTCTCCTAGAGTAAGTCTGTACCTCAAGGATGGGATCACCCCATCATCACACTATGCGAAAACCTCAATGCTATCTCCAACAAGTCCACAAGTCACCAACAGGATAAATCAATCACTAACACTTGCACTATAAGCTACAAGACCACCCGATCAATTCACTAAGAGTACAAGACCTCAACTCACAAGAACGACCACCTAAGGGTCACCAAAACGAAGCAAAGGAAAAGACTTCCCAATGCTAAACCAACAGATAACCGAGACAACAATGTCAAGGTTAAAACACCACAAGTGTTTAAGGAGAACACCTGGACAAGGAACCCAATCCACTCGGTATCCATGCCCATAACATGTGGAACAACTCGAATCACCTAAGTGGTGACGTCAAAACCAAGAAGAAAGGAAGGGCAACACTGTATGTGTGCACTGAACAACACCAAGCCTCATACCCGAGACTTAGAAATGATAGGAAGCAAAGGTGAAACAATGGAACACCTTTCAAAACTCTACAAGATGAGATATTGAGAAAGAAGTCCCGAAATCTCAGAATCCCAAGAAAAGTAATAAAATAGTTTTCCTTTTAAGAAACCACACAGTAAAAATGACCGTCTTGCCCCCGGTCTCCGTCAGTTGCCATCACCGGCTTTTAAAAGTTGAAAATCTTTTTAAAGAAGATCCTAAGATCATTTTATAAAGTGTTGAAACTTTGCATTTCTACGGGGGTAGGCGAAAACGAGTTTTTCCTTTTAAATACAAAGAGTTTAGAAAACACCGTTTTCGAAATGACAGTCAAATAAGAGAAACACAACTCTATGAATTCCTATAATGCCCAAAAGGACAGTAAAGGAAGTACAACACGTTGGACTCACGGAAGACAACCATCCGTTTCCAACTCCACCAAATCAAATGACCACACATGGAAGAGGTTCGGCACCACGCCGTAACCGACAACTCAATGAATGACATAGAAGTCAACGACTACGTACTAGCGTACAAAACACAGTACAAGGAATGCTTAGGGAATGAACTAAGCACTAGAACCAAGTATGTCAACTACAGTACCTCGAGTACTTAATAAAGTCACTCAACCATAACCTCTTCTCACCAATCAAAATCTCAACTACAGTTGATAGCCTATTCCTCAAAAGTGAAAGACACCTAAAGGTCCATACTACAACTCACAATCTCATCACCCACCTTCTCCAAGGCCCTAATTCATAACTGATACTAAAATCAATCTCTAATCTCCAATCTCCAACACAGTCACACGACTAACCATAATCATCCCAAAGAGATTACTACACGAATATACTTAACCTCCCCCAAGGGTGCGAAAGTATATATACTCACAAGTATAAAATAAACATTTCATTATACTTGATTTATTACCACATGTAATCATTTTCTTTCACGTTAATCATTATCAACTGAGCATTTTACAAAGATATGAATTTAAATTCGCAATATTCATACACAACATGCTCTAAAATCCAACAGGCAATAATAACACATATTAAACCTGCTCCAACATCACATGTAATAATATCACGTATACATGTCAAATGAAATCACATAAATGCCATGAAAATACAATGTGATTCATACACCACCCTTTGCCCACATCACGTGGTTAACGAATACGCACTCCACCCATTTACAAGGAGAAAGAGTACCGCACCGATCCTTCCCAAGTGTTTTTGACACTACACTTTCAACAAGGAAGACGGTTGCACGAGAGCCCTACTTGCGACTCCCCTGCGAGAGCGGCGCATACCACCACGATGGGGCAGCAACCAACCCTATATCCAAATTCCGTAGGTGGGAGACACCTTTTCCTGCAATATACTCAGGACCCGAGAGTGGCGCATACCACCACGATGGGGCAGCAACCAACCCTATATCACCTTCTGGCTTTTTAGTTCCATAGGTGGGAGACACCTTTACCTGGCCAGTTGTTGCGACGATTCGACACAAAGACATCCCCACATGATTTCACAACCCACATATATCAACTCAATATGCATCCAGGTCTAAATGACAATCATGCCTCAATATAAATATGTAATGCATCATATTTATGTACAATATTCATATATAATTCACACGGCGCCCATCACAGGTTAACGGATACAATCCGACACAAAACCGTCCCTACAGGATACATACCCCTGTACTCAACATAAATATATAGTGCATCATATTTAAGCAATTACCCACATGGTACTATCAACATAATCTCATAATCTCCTTACATGCTTTAAAATACAATAAAGCATTTAAATCATATGAAAACAAATTCATATACAATTCATGTTTTCAAAATATATATTTTCTTTAATTCTTTAGAAAATATTTCAATTCCTTTATCATGCCTTTAAAATAAATTAAAGCAATTAATTCACGTATCGCAAAGGAACCTAGCACAACGTCTAAGTTTCCACGAATCTCTACTAACTCATTTAATTCTCAAGGGAAATTCTAAGCCATCTATTCCTATTCGATTCATATAGGAAATTATTTAATTACATAGGAAATAATTTAATTAATTTTCTTAAATTAATTCCTAAGTCCAATTCCGATTCTAAACGAATTATAGATATTTAAATTAACGATTTAATATATCTATATTAAATTAAATAAGGGTTTTGCACCCCTAAACTACTTCAATAATGCGGAGTGAGAAATAAAATTTCCCACCTAATTATACGTTACCGAACAGTCCGAAACAGCACAGTGCCGGCGCCCGAATATGAAGCCCGCCGACCAAAATTGTCCGATAATTATTTCGAATTTATCGAAATGTCCGTCTTGACAACCTATACGATATATACGAAGCCCATTAATAATCGGTTAATTAATTGGGTTAAATCTAAAATACCCCAAACGAAAACTATAACCTATAAATGCGATTTTCGGGCAAATCGTTCATCGTAAATTCACCAAATTAATATATAACGAATACCATGAATATACGGAGCTACTCACCGAAAATCGGCTCAAACTGATCACCGGAAGGTCGCCGAAAAATTGGCCAAAGTCTGGCCGGATCGCCCCTGTCCACGCGTCCGCGCGCGAACCAGTGCGCCTCCCATTCCGGCGACTCACGCCGCCCGTGCCGCCGCCTCTCGCCACCAGCGCCGCCGTCGTCCACAGTCCAGCAGCCCCTCGCCGTCGCTGCTCCCGACCAGCTGCAACCGACGGTCATCCCTCAGCCGACTCTGCTCTTCCTCTCTCGCCATGACCGGCGATTCTTTCTCTCTCTCTCTCGCCTGACCGGCGACCATGGAGGGTAAGAGAGTGTGGTTGTCGCTCAATGAAGAAGAGGAGAGGCTGAGTGTGTCGGGTAGAGGAGAGAAGAAGAAATGGAGCAGATACGGTTTCACATATACATATACATATATATGTGACCTAATTGCAAAACTAACCCTCAACTTATTCTTAATTACGAAACTGACCCTTCAAGTATCCGTAATTGTGAAATGACCCCAAAACTATATATATATAATTAAATGTATATATATACAGTAAACCCCAATAATTTTCGGGAACGTCCGAACATAATCTCGTAAGCCCGAATTAATAATGGGACGCCCAATTAAATACATCGGGGCAGAAACCCAACAATCGGAACACCGAGAAAGTAATTTAATACACTTCACACCGGATCCGTAAAAGTACTAATACCGTAACCGAAATAATCGACGGGATATCGCGTAGTCGAGAATAAGAATTCCTGTAGTCGTCAAAGAGAAACTGTAAAGTCATACAGTCGACTTTAAAACTAAACGCGAAAAATTTACAGGTATCAAATACCAAGAATAAACAATACGTCAATAACAAGTGACGTCACTAATGAAATTAAATAAAAAATTAATTTCAGGAAAAAGGAATATAACACGGGGTGTTACATTATATATATATATATATATAATGAATCCCAACAATTACCGGAAGCCTCCAATAAATATCGTGCAACCCCGAAGGTCCACGGGACGCCAAATAACCAAATTAGTCCGAAAGAAATATACCGGTTTAGGAATCCAACAACCGGAACACCGAGAAAATAATTTAATACTCTTCACACCAGTTCCGTAAAAGTACTAATACCGTAACCGAAATAATCGAAACGATATCGTGTAGACGAGAATAAGAATTCGCGTAGTCAAAGAAAAACCGTAAAGTCATACAGTCGACTTTAAAACTAAACGCGAAAAATTTACAGGTACCAAATACCAAGAATAAACAATACGTCAATAACAAGTGACGTCATTACCGAAATTAAATTAGAATTAATTTCAGTAAAAAGAGAAAGTAACACGGGGTGTTACAGGCGAATTGATCCAATTGAGGTACTTTGAATTGAGGATTTCATCTATTATATCTGAATTGGTCCAATTGAGGAACATTGAATTGGGATTGGTGATTTCATCAATTATAGGTGAATTGGTCCAATTAAGGTACTTCGAATTGGGAATTTCATCCATTATATCCGAATTGGTCCAATTGAGATACTTTGAATTAGGGATTTCATCAATTATAGCCGGAATGGTCCAATTGAGGTACTATAAAATTTGGAAAAAAATATTAAATTCGAAAAAAATATATATAAAAAAACATATAAAATTCGAAACAAATATATAAAATTGAAAAACCCATATAAAATTCGAAAATATATATATTAAATTCAAAAACCCATATAAAATTCATAAAAATTATATAAAATTCGAAAAAACATATAATGTTTTTAAAAAGTATATAAAATATGAAATAAATATATAAAAAATCGAACCAATATTCTTTATTTTTATTTTTATAAAATAATATATAAAACTTTTATATTTAAACTGAAGGAAACTATATATGTGTTATATATATATCTATATATATGTGTGTGTGTCTGCGCGCGCGTGTGTGCAGGTCTGTGTGTGTGTCGGGGGTCGGGATGGGGGTGGGGGTTTGGTGGTGGCTATTAACTCCAAATAAATAACTATAAGTTTTGGAGGGGAAATTGAAGTTCCTTCTGGCGGGAATGGCAGGACGAAAATTTTCAACTCCAAAAGGGGAAATTTTCCTTCCTTCTAGCTGGAATGGTGTTCAACTTTTGGAGACGAAACTTTTCAACTTTTGGAGGGAAAAGTTTCCTTCAAGGCAGGAATACAAAGTTTAAATTTTGGAGCAAAGGGTTTTATATTATTTTCACTGAGTTTAACATTCTTACAAACATAAATTGAAACCAAATTACTCATATTATCAATTCCATTACTATATCATTTAGAGTTGCATTGGTTTAGTTGGTCACCAATCTTCGTTATCCGTCTCATATTCATGGTTCACCAGTAGATTGCTATCACAACGATTCTGCCGGTCGACGTAGTCACGCTCTAAATATTTGAGGTACAGTAATTTCGTAGCATTTTCACTTTTTAACTTTAAGTTATCACGGTTTCCTTTACACTAGGAATTTCACAATTTTCAGTGTAATTTAATCACGTTTAAAATATCAATCACAAACACCGCGCCCTAGCGCCCAAAAGAATAATACAAACCTCTAATTAAAATTCGAACATCACATGCTCAATATCAATAAGCAAAAATAACAGATAATTTTAACAGATAAGCACATGTCAAATAAATGCTCAATATGAATGTCAATGCAATGACAATGCAACTCCAATGCAACCCTAACCGCTAAAGGGTGAAACAAATATCAAGGAATCCCAAACCGTTCAATGCTAGGGCAACAAACCCACAACAGGAAGGGTGGGCGTCTCCAAATAGAGTGCGGAGACCACAAGTCCGCCCGGGAACCGGCGAGTGAGGCCCAGCCATCACCCCCAACGTCTAGAGAATCGAGAGTTACTAGCTCCCTGGGTGCTAGACCACCCCCTGGCCAGTTGTTGTGACATTCCAAACGATCCAGACAACACGCATGTGATATAACTGAGGCATGCAACGTACACCGAAACAATATATATACCATGGTGTTGTATGAATGCAAAATCCCTCTATATGAATTTAATATGCTCAATAAGACGGCATAAAAGCCAAGCAATCTCATACAAAGCATGTTTCACAATTTAAATTATACAGTAAATCAATTCCATTTAACACAAAAATATTCGGGTTCTCGATCACCCAATCTTCATAACTTTTATATGCTAGCATGCTTTTAATTAAATTTTCAATAATTATTTTCAAATTAGTCCACCTCAGGGATAATTAGGCAATTTAATTTCACAATCCAATTTTCCTATAATTTACGAGAAAATCAACAACAAGGGAACTAAAATCAAATCTAAGTTTCTGACGTCCCTCATTCTCGTGAATCCCCTAACTTATTTTTAATTTCAATAAAATAGAAACAACAAGGGAAAACTTATTAACCGGATCTACCTCCACATACACTTTCTATAAACCTATTCCGAGCGCAAGGGGGTACTAAACCGCCTATCTCGATTAAATTTAAGTAGATTTATAATTATTTTAAATCCGAGAAATAATTTATTTAATTTCTCCAACCGAATTTCCAACTCCAACTTCATTTAATCCATTTATGGGTACTCCGTAAATTCTATAAAATTCCTAGATTTCCGTCTTCCACTAGGAATTTAATTAAATATTTTTATTTACCCATAAACATACAATGAAGATTTATTAACATTTTATACACACTATTAGTGAGTGTCAGATATGCATATATATAAGAATATATATATGTAAATTCCCACCTATAAATACGCTTAAAAACAGTCCCGATTTGTCCGACAGTGAACAATATCGGCGCCCAAATATAGAGCCCGCCGACCAAAGTCGCTCGAAAAATATTTCGAATATATCGAAACGTCCGTCTCGACGACCTATATGATATATACAAAGCTCATTAGCAATTGGTTAATAATTTTGAATAAATCTAATATAACCCAAGCGAAAATTTGAAACTTCAAATCGAATTTCCCGATAAATCACTCAACGGAAAATTAAGATATATGTACACGTTGTACCTGACATCTAAGAGAAGCTACCCTCCGAATATCAACCCAAACCAAGGTCCGATAGTCGTCGGAATAAATGGCCGAAGTTCCGGCCAGAACCGCCCTATTGCGCCTCTGTTGCGCGAGTGCCCTGCGACTGCTGCACCAGGCACGACACCATTAGAACGCCACTCTGTTGCTGTCGATGACCACCTGGTTCGTCTGCGCCGTCGTGCCCCTATGTCGTCGCCGCTGCTCGTCGTTCCACATCAGTCGACAACTCACCACAGGTTGCGCGAACCTCCTTCCCTCTAGCCGACCTATCTCTCTCTCTCTCTCTCTAACCGAATCTAAGATGAAGACAAGAGAGGAGCAGATCAGTGATGAAGGAGAGAGAATACAACTACCTGTGTATGTGTGTCATGAAGGAGAGAAAAAACTGAAGAGCAATAGAAGCTTCGGGAATACATATACACGTGTATCTATATTTGTGCTATTTACAAAAGTGACTCTAATCTTCCCTAATTACAAAAGTAACTCTCATGTCTTGCCAATTCACTCTTTTAACCCCAAGACATATATTATACTCCCATGAATATATAATCATAATTAAATTCGCATAAATAAAATAAATCCCGTAAAATATACCGGGGACACTCAAATAATTGCACGTGAGCCCATAAAATTCACCGAACTCCAAATAAATAATATAGGCCCAAATAAAACTATGGGGCACAAAATTTATCCACCAATTAAATCACCGAAAACCCCACGGTACTCTGAATAGCTAATAATGTCCGGAATAAATAATTCGGCTATATAGTCGGATATAAACTAAAATAAATCACGAATCGACTCGCAATGTATATCTTGCGCCCCCGTAAACTCTACAGATAGTCAAGAAATAATACAAGTCAAAATAAACACTCCGGGTACGAGACTCAACTACCCGATCACCGGAGTCATCACTAACCCAATCGAATCAAAACCATAAATGCCGAACAAACCAAACGTGTCGTCAAGTCGAAGTACTAAACGCTACAGGTGTAAACAAAATCGCATTACACTTATCACGTACGTAAAAACATGAAGAACGAACAAGATAATACAAACACATAAGCACGTAAGTCAAACAACTAAGGCACATAAATTCACATCAACACATAGGGCACGTAGAAATACGAGAAATAAAGAAGGTACTAATCCCATTATAAGGGAAAAAAGAACGTCGGACCCTTACAACATTAAAGACCTAACTCGAAAGACTGAGTGAAAGCCTCAAATGTCGGACATACTAAGCGTGTCGCCACCCAGTCAAAACACTAGCCGCGAATCGTCACAACGAAATCATGTAATCGATAATAAAGACTCACGTCAATGTTTCATCAAGTCCGAAACACTAACTATCAGACTCGAACAACTGAGTCAAAATATTTAACGTCGGATATACAAATCGTATCATCAACCAGTCGAAGCACTAGACGTCAAACGTTAAAACAAATCCACTGAGTCAATAATAAGAGCTGACTTAAACGTTTCACTAAGTTCGAAATACTACCGTCACGTCAAGTCAAGTCATCGCCAAAGAAAGTCCACAAAATCATCGAGGAAAAACTGAAACGTCGTCCAATCGAGTGCAGACGTAAACGCAAATTTTTTTTACGTGAAACACTAAAAATAACTATGACGTCATGAACAAGTGACGTCATAACCGAAAATAAATCGAAAATAATTCCAGAAAATAATATGGGGTGTTACAACATAAGTTGAACCTTTTCACCAATTATTTCAGTTATTGAAAGGTTAGAGCTCATCTTGTTATTCTTGGCTCCTATTGTGGAAGAGTTGTCCTAAGTTCAAGAATTCCTTCTCTTGAATTATGTTTTTCTTAAAACCCTAAGTTGCTATCATTAGGGTTGATTTTGTTTTGTGATTGAAGTCACTTTGATAATTTTTGTTTATAGAAACACCTTTGTAATATTATTATTTATTGAATGGTGTATTGCAAGCTTGGAAGCTCTTTCCTTGAACACTTGAGTTGATAGCTTACTTGGACCTCTCTTGGACACTATTGAGCTAGCTTGATTGGAATTGAGGTGGGGAAAAATGAATTGTGTTCGTCTTTGTACGAGGGTGTGTGCGTGTATGTGTATATATGTCGTATATATATATATACGAGTTGGTCTTGACAACTTAGACTATGATTTAAGCCTTTGAGAACATGACTTTGTGATATAAATTCATGTTGTGGGTTATTGCTTAATAATTGTTAAATTGTAAGCCTTGTGATAATTTGGATCCAATATAATGTTATTTGATAGAAGCATGTATTGTGATGGCATAGGGTTGTGATTTATAACCTTCATGCATTTTGGGGTACACCATGTAGTGTAAAAAACATGGGTGTAGGTTTATACGGGTTGTGTACTCGTGTGTGAGTAGTTTTGTGTTGAATCGTCGCAACAACTGGCTAGGGGGTGTTCCCAACCTACGTAAATAATGAGTCCGAGAATGGGGTATAGGGTGAGTCGTCTCATTCTCAAAGTCGCAGGTCGTCTCGTGCATTCATTATACTAATATTTAGGCATGGGTCATCTCGTGAAATCGCTTTCCTTGTTGTAAGTGAGAAATGTCAAAATCACTTAGGAAGAATCGGTGCGGTACTCTTTCTCGTTGGAAATGAGTAGAGTGCGTATTCGTTAATCTGTATTGGGCAAGCATGTAATATGAGGTGTGTTGAGTCATATTACACTTGAACTATCATATATGTGTGATTATGATATTGATATTGAAACATGCTAGAATTGCGAATAATTATGATGTGAGCATGTTGGGGGACTTGTTTGTGGGATTCAATGGGGTTCCGGATTACCGTGAGAGTCATGTGGAACAAGAGACCAACCTAGGGTTAGTGGCGTGAACCTTGGTTGGGTTGAACCACTCGGACTACTGAGATTGAGGCGATGATGCTTCCTCTACTAGGCTAGTGAGCTCACTCCACGCCTTATAAATTTTTCAGTTGATGATTCCATTGGGAGAGGTCCGTAGTCCCTCCATGGACGTGTGACAGTATGTTTGCCTTTTTATTGCATGGGTGGTGGACCTTACTTATATTTTGTTGGACATTAAGTGGATAAATATGTATCTAAATGTTCCTTTTGTCCATGTAAATCGAATGTGAAAAACTATTTTATTTTAGTCCGGCTAGCATGTTAGTCGAGGTGTTATTATCGATGTACATCCCTTGGAGCGCTATGCGCGGGGATTATATTATTTTGGGGCACTTCGGTGCCGGATTGTGGAAATATATATTTTGAATAAACCATAACATGTTTCGCCTTAGAGCGCCATATTGACAGTATTAAATCCTTTTATTTGGAGTTGTGAGTGTAAAATGGACTATTTTCCATGAAATGTGATTATTAGGTGTTTGGCTGAAAACGGCATTTTTCTAGGTTTTCAAACCAATCCTTTTCATTTTGGATGGAAAAACCCATTTTTCCCTACCCCCGTGAACCCGACTAAAACTTTGTGTTTCGAAATGATTTGAAGTTGTTTGAAAATAATTTGAGATTTTAAAGTTGGTGTTCTACTAAAAACGGAGGCCGGGGGCAAGACGGATATTATTTACGAAAATTCAAGTAAGAGATTTCGACAAAAATAATTGTTTCTCTCTAGTTCTTGAGTTTCGTAAATATTATTAGCATCCTAATAGTTTTGAGGCCATTCCCCATATTCCATAAGAGTTCAAGATGGTTTAGAGACATTTTTCCCCTTCTTCAGATCCTTGTAGTCGACTAGAGCTTTAGGAAGTCGACTAAGCCCTTAAATTTACATTTCCACACATTTTTCCCTTAGCTTCGGCCTGGTTTAGTTGACTGCCTGCTTGGTTCAGTCGACTAAAGGCCTTCTTTTGGTCGACTACAACTCGCGAACGTTTCCACCACTGTTGAGTATTTCGGTCATATCTTGAGCTACGCATTTCGGATGGAGGTATTCTTTAGTGTTTTAGAAATCTGACTTTAAGATCTTGTGTTTAGGATTTTGAATTGCTTCATTTGGGTCATTGTTGAATGATAAATGGTCGTTTGAAGTTGATGGTAGATTTTGGGACCTTAAACGTAGGAATGCTGATTTTCAAAATGTTGTAGTTTCCACCTCACACCTGGGATTTTGGTTCCATTTGTTCCTATGGCTTGTGCTAGGTCCAAAATTTGGTAGTTGTAGTTGTAAATTTCTATTTTACCCTTGAAATGACCATTTTACCCTTGGTTGAACATAGGGTGTTCCAACGTTTCGGTTAAGGTATCGATTGTTTCGGAGTACTTTCTTTTCAATCCCGTATGATCTATTTAGCGTCTTTGAGATGTTTTATGTCTATCTTACCCCTATACGGGTATTTGACGACTTAAAGGGATTTTATTTCATTTTTATTTTTTCCTAATTCACTCCCTTAGCTCTTAGGCTCGGGTTTTGGAGTCCTAGGAAATTTGGGGCGTGACACAACTGGTCTAACATTTGGTGAGAGATATACATCACCATATATATTTGGAAATGCTAAAATATATGAGCTACACAACCTCATCTTCAGGGTTGCTTTTGTGATGGTTATTATGCTCACTATTTTATGTGTGTTCAACATCATAATCTTATTCAATGTAATGCTCAAGTAATTTTCATGTAAAATCGCTATAATCAAGTTGTTTCCAAGGGGGAAATTTTCATGTAATATTTATATGTTATTTGTAATATATCAAGCAGTTAGGCACAAAACTTGTATACATATAATTATAATATACAGAAAATGTTCCCAGCAGTTAGGTTACTCCCAAACCTTGCATATACGTACAACACAATATTACACATCCCAAATGCACTCAAATTGCCAGACTCCTATTTTTTGCAGCTTCTAAAGCAGCTTCTGTAATTGCATCCCTCAATTCATTCTTCTAGTTGTCAAGAACCTCCAACAACAGTCCGGAACGCATCCCAGCTGGTGTATGATGTTGTATGCATGGATTTATGTTATAATCATGATCTTTAATCTCATTACATTAGAATACAAGTGGATGGAGTTTGACTTACATGGTTAAATCCGTGGACAGTTGATTCCTGGTCCAGCACTGTATAAACTTAATAAAAAACACTCCATAACTCACCCTGGTACCAACACAACTCTGGTGATGAAAATAAAATACAGGCATACAATATTGCGGATTAACACTAAAGTAATTTTGTTATAGATGTTACACATCGGGTTGGACAGGCAGATCTTTAGGACAGACAACCTCATATTTTCCAAGTTTTTCTCCACTCCAAACTTCCATGAATTCCTTCTGCGTTCATCCAAAGATACACAATTATGACTATGAAATAATGAAGAAGTGATGCCATGTTTAAAGAAGTGATCATACCACCAAAAATGCATATTTTCTAAATGTATGGGAAATTCCAAGTGAGCAGAGGTAGTCTATCCTTTTCTTTGGACGGTTAATAGCCAATAATATCCAATGCTTGCCAGTACAAACCGGGAAAAATACCTATCAGAGGGACAAATAAAAAACCTTATGTTGAAACAAGTATTTATAATACATTACGACTGTCAATAGGTTTTCAATGTTTAAAACAATATTAACTAACCAATGGTTTTTTCTTCGAACATTCCCTGATAACACATGGCAGCTTTATAGCTATATCATTGTAAACATTCTGAACCAGTCCCGATATTATTTTTGGATTCCTCTTCCTTGGTAGATGGAAATCCTCTATAAATTGTACAACCCGGGTTGTGAAGTAGTAGTGTCCATTATCATCTTCATGGTTCAATTTGTTGACAAAACAATTTACAACCTATCAACAAATTCAAATATTGATAATTAATGTTAAAGAATTTTTCATGGTTTTATAACTTGAAGGTAATGTTAAAGGATTTTTCAACAATACACACCGGACTCGAAACGCAATGATCAGCAAACAACGTGTGGAGGTCACGCCGTTCTAGATGGTCCCGGTACATTCTCACAAGGCAATCACTACATCATACAAATTTAAGTAGTTCAAAGCTAAAAATATAGTCAAACGCATAAAATTTTACACATTTTTTTAAATAATAACACTTGCCAGTTGTCATCTCGATCTTTTGCTGCAAATTCAAGCGATGTTTTTTTATACGGGTTTAGTGCTACTGTATTATTCCCCATGTATGTCCAAGGAGAGAATGCATATCTACTTGGAATAGTTTGCCTCTTCCCCCTTCCTTTATCCACATCCTCATCATCCAATAGTGATTCGAGAAGAATAGCCTTGCCAGGCCTACAATTTTTACTAGAGTAACAAAAGGAGTAATATCGATACACACATCAGTATCAATTTCACCCATATGAGCGAGTTCAAAAGTGTCACTGCTCAACTTTTGCTCCTTTTTAGGGTCAACTGCAAAATATTCATCCATATCTCCGTCAATAGAACTGTCATCCAACCCGTCATATCCTTCACCATTACTGCCATAATGTCCTTCACCATTTTTTTCTTCCCTATCATCACACATTCCATCAACATCTTCATTTTCTACACCGCCATTAACATCATTTCTTTGACCATACACTGATTTATGTCTCTTTGCTTCACTAGTACTTCCTTCCCCGACATTAAATACAAAATCCTTCATCCGCCCAAAGAATGCCTCAACCTTCAGCATATCACTTTTGAATCTCTTTAGCTTACCCTGTAAATCATAAAAAATCACTCATATATATCTTGTAGTGTAAATCAATTTATCTATGGGAGTGTGAATGCTTTCCACATAAATTTCTATTTCATTGTTAGAATTGCATTCCTTACGGGTGCTAGAGGAAATTGACCATCTTCTGCTTCCATGACGTATGATATGCCTAAAAAAAAACATAGCAACATAGTATTTTCAATGTTTAACAAATTAGACAAACAATTTTCCCATGAGAATAGATTGAGTAAGTTCCACTTGCCCATCTCCAAATCCTCCCATACGGAGCTCCCATGCTAACTGTCGACTCACAACAACGGTAGTCCAATATTCCAACTTATAGTTGTTACCCCTAGGGTAATCATTCAACGCAACCAATACCCGCATGACATAAAATATTTGCATACATGAAATGGAATTTTGCAAACAATCTACCAAAAAGTGTTTGAATACACATACAGAAAGTGCAACAACATTTAATTCATGTTGCATACTTGAAAGAAAAGCATACACCCGTTATACGATTGTTTGACACTACCATTTTTAGGTTGTTTCTGTAGTGTCTGGTATTTTTACGTGCTAATTTAAAAAACTTAATTAAACAATTAAGTACTTATGTGATTATGTGCCAAATTTGTTTACATGCTTACATGGATTATGCATAATTAAAAATTGTAAGTTGTATGTTATATTTTCATTTCGTGAATAATGGAAAATATTGAAATGATTGGAAAAATAAACGACCAAAGGGTAAATTAGTAATTTCACATGTATTGAGTTAGTAGGTTTTGTAGAGATGAATTGCCTAAGTGTTGGGAAGATGTTGAGTGGCACTATTGTGGCTGTGTAGAAGACTTGGGAGAACTAGTAAATTGGATTCATAATGGCAAGGGTTATGATTAAGTGATAAGGGGGTGGGTAACTTCGGCATTTCACCACTACCTTTAATGTTGTCAACATTGTGACCCTTGGATCAACTCTATCTTTCCGTCTTCATTCCTAGCCCTTGGATGGGATTCTCTACACACCAACCCTATCTCTAATTCTATCATTGTCTTCCTTTCTTTTCTTCTCTAATTTCTCACCAAGAACACATACTCTTTTACACACGTAATTCTCTACACACAAATTTTGGCCACATTATTTCTCATTGGATTTTTGGCTTCAAGTCTTGCTCTCTCCTACTCTTCATGCTTGGTGGGTGGTGAGCACTTGTAGTGGTCTTTTGGTGTGGTTTTCTTGAGCTCTTGGATTTTTGGCTTACGTAGGAGTTGTCTTGTGTTTGGATCGTCGTAACAACTGGCCAGGGGGTGCTTCTTGCTCCTACGAAACTAATCTTCTGAGAAATGCAGACGATATGGGGAGGACTTGTCCAAATCCTATGTACATGACCACGTCGTGGTGGACGTCTTCCTTGTTAAAAGTGTAAGTGTCAAAAGCACTTGGGAAGAACGGTACGATAAATCTACCTTCCCTTATGAGAATAAAGTGAAGTGTTAGAGAATGATCCCGTTGACTCTTAGAGTAGGGTGTGTTTTTGTGTGCGTACCATGGGTGTGTCAGTCGCATTGCATCTTAACTATTATACATATGTGATTGTGGTTTTGATGATGGAAATATGTTATAATTGTGAATAATTATGTTATGAGCATGTTGAGGAACTTATTTGTTGGGTTTGATGGGGTTTCGGATTGGCGTGAGAGCCATGTGGAACAAGAGACCGACCTAGGATTAGTTGCATGTACCTTGGGTGGGTGGTACCACTCGAACTACTGAGATTGAGGCGATGACACTTCCTCTACTGGGCTAGTGAGCTCATCCCATGACATATATATTTTTTTCAGGTGATGATTCCCACATGGGAGGCCCGTAGTCTCCCGGTAGAGACTCGGTGTTGGTTCCATCCTTTTGCGCATATGGAAGCGAAGTACTTTTGTAAAGCATTGATAGACATTGTATACATGTGTTTATTTTGTTTAGTGCTTCAATAATGTTAAACATATTCTTTTGTCGGCTAGTATGTTAGTCGGGTAGCTTATATTGACGTACACCCCTTGGAGCGCTATGCGCTGGGACTTTATTCTTTTGGAGCACTCCGGTGCCAGAAATGTAAATCTATGACCTGTTTTGCCTTAGGGAACTTTTAATGTTAATCTATGAATCCTTTTGTTTAGTGTTGTATAGTGAACTTTCGTTATCGATATGGTTTGGCCGAAAATGGTATTTTTCTAGGCTTTTAAACAAACCCTCCCGTTTGAAATAAAAACCCGTTTTCGCTCACCCCCATAACCCCGACCTAAACTTGAGTTTTGAAATGATGATTGAGTTGTTTTTGAAAGGGTTTGACATTTTAAAAGTCGGTGGCATACTAGAACAGAGACCGGGGCCAAGACGGAGCTTTTATGAGACCTTAAAGTAATGTTTTTGGTTTAAAACTTACATTTTATGAAACTAATTTGGAGTATGGGCCTAATTATGGGTATATGCACATATGGGAATGCATGCGGGGTTGTTTCGGCAATTTTCGAACTATTTAGAGCATTTTTCGGGTCCGTAAGTTGACTGACGGAATTGAGTTAGTCGACTCGAAAATGGCCATAAACGTTCTGGTGCAGTTAGTCGACTGATGGCTAATTGTCAGTCGACTGATTTCCCCAGGGTGTTCCAGTGCAGTTCTATTTCGACACTGTTTCACTCTTTCGGTTATATCTGAAGCTATGGAGCTCCAATGGAGGCGTTATTTAGCTTTTCGGAAATATGACTTTGAGCTCTTGAGTTTAGGCTTTTGAATTGCCTCATTTAAGTTATTTTGAAGTAAGAAATGGTCATTTGAAAGTGATGGTCTTTTTTGATCTTTTTGTTAACTTGTCGGTTTTAGGGGATTCTTTGGGGATCCTTCCGAAATGGCCTAAAAACTCTCTTGAGATGTCTTATAGGATTATTTAAGATATATTTAAATCTATTTTAGTTCCTTATACTTTCTTTCTTTCCCATCATTTCATTTTGTTTTCCGTATTACGTTACTCTCCTTGATTTCTTAAAGTTTCTCTTGGGTTCGTGAAATTTTGGGGCGTGACTATTTCATTGTCTTAATCAAGCATTTTACGACATATTCCCACCAGTTATAAGTGGGGATCCTATCAACTTGGTCAACGACAGCCAACAAACCCCAATGGGTCTTATTACGATCATTTGGAGAAAGCACAGTTGAACATGCGGCTAATACAAATACGCGCTTGAACATATCACCCTCTACTGTGTCCATCAAATTCAACACTCATTCACATTCAGCCCATCTTTACCTTATAACTTACCCTCAGCTATCCACGAAGCATTGGAGGTGAAGTAGCGGTTGGTCGACACTTTCTGTACACCTGCCGGTAATAATAATATATCTTGCACATCGTGTGCACTCATATACAAATCACCAGCCTTTATTAGTCTAAATACACAATCCTGAATTTCAATGTTACTAATTAAAAATAAACACAAGTCACGGTAGATGTTGCGACATTTTATTTTGAGCGACTCTCCGAAACCCATATCCTTGACCATCTTTCACTTCTCTGGAGTAAGCTTCTCAATAGCATCAATAAACATGTCGACACGCCCTCTATGCCAGACGGTTCTGTGCTTGAAACCATCACCTATTCTCCTTCCCGCTGTTCTTTTCTGTTTACCACTCAACAACAGTAACAAAGTAACGACACGTTAATATATGGTAACAAATACCTTCACCATTTCTACCACAAACTACTATAACACAAAATAGAAAAACCTTGTACGTTTAAATTGAATTCGATTAAAACATTTCACCTCTTTTTCTTAACCAAATTTCCTTTCTACTTCTCATCATCATACACTTCCTTTGTAGTTCGTCTAAGGAACCTGTATGGGGCATTCTGGGCATCAGTCATTTTCTCCCAATCTTCTACAGCCTTTTTTATTATACCATTATATATGTCCCTACTCATACGACGGTGGCCATGTTATTTTCAGAATTTGTTAATGCAATGAGACATGTAGATTAATAAGTATAACACACATTAAATTTATATCCTGCCCAAATAAAATAAATAGAACCAATACATATAAACAAACATATCATAATTATATAGATAGTCGGGCCTTTACTTGTAATAAAAGAATAATCCGACTGGGCCATTCACAGTTTGGTTCCCACCATTAGAATTGGAAGATGATGGGCGCTTCCCAGTTTTCCTTCCACCAGCAAAATTGGAAGATCATGGGCCTTTTCCAGTTTTCTTCCCACCCTTCACATTTTTGGTTCCACCAGCAAATTTGGAAGATGAAGGGCCCTTCCCAGTTTTTTTTCCCACCAACAATCGTTTTCCCATAAAAACCACCCCTCTTCCTTACTTTATCAACTTCAGAAGATTTGGAGTCTGTTCTTAACGTAGCCATCTAAATTAACAAGGGAAATTTGTTAATATGTTTTATGTGTTGAATTGTAACACCCCGTGTTATTTTCCTTTTTACTGAAATTAATTCTAATTTAATTTCGGTAATGACGTCACTTGTTATTGACGTATTGTTTATTCTTGGTATTTGATACCTGTAAATTTTTCGCGTTTAGTTTTAAAGTCGGCTGGACGACACTACGCGGATTCTTATTCTCAACTACGCGGTATCATTCGACGTTTAATGATTAGTGTCTCAATTGGATGACGACACATTTTAATTGGTCGGCCTTGTTTAAGTGTTCCGATATTTGGGTTCCTACACCGATATATTTTATTGGGCGTCCTGTAGACTTACGGGTTGACTCAATATTATTTTGAGGCTTCCGGTAATTGTTGGGACTTATTATATATATATATATTTAATTATATATATATATATCATTAAAGTGGGGTTCATTTTGCAATTATAAAGAAGTTGGGGGTTAGTTGTGCAATTAGTACATATATATGTATATATGTACACGCTACAACAGACCAACTACTCTCATTCTCTTCTCTACACGCCATCAGACGATCTGCTCCTCTCCTTCTCCACAGGCGAATGACTGAACCACCTTCCTCCACCTCCATGGTCGTCGGTCAGGCGAGAGAGAGAGAGCGAGAGTCGTCGGTCATGGCGAGAGAGGAAGAGCAGAGTCGGCTGAGGGATGACCGGCGGTTGCAGCTGGTTGGGAGCAGCGACGGCGAGGGGCTGCTGGGCTGTGGACGGCGGCGGTGCTGGCGGCGTCGGCGAGGCACGCAGGTGGTCGCGCACGGTGGCGCAAGGCGCAGCTAGTTCGCGCGTGGACGCGTGGACAGGGGCGAACTCGGCTGGAGCTTCGGCCATTTTTTCGGCAACCTTCCGGTGATCGGTTTGAGCCGATTTTCGGTGAGTAGCTCCGTATATACATGGTATTCGATATATATTAATTTCGTGATTTTAGGATAAATGGTTTGCCCGGAAATCGCATTCGCATTTATAGGTTATAGATTTCGTTTGGGGTATTTTAGATTTAACCCAATTAATTAACCGATTATTAATGGGCTTCGTATATATCGTATAGGTTGTCGAGACGGACATTTCGATATATTCGAAATAGTTTTTGGACGATTTTGGTCGGCGGGCTTCATATTCGGGCGCCGGTACTGTGCTGTTTCGGGTCTCACTCCACATTATTGAAGTAGTTTGGGGTGTGCAAACCCTTATTTAATTTAATAATAGATATTTTAAATCGTTAATTTAAATATCTATAATTCGTTTAGAATCGGAATTGGACTTAGGAATTAATTTAAGAAAATTTATTAAATTATTCCTATATGATTAAATAATATTCTTATTTAAATTAAATAAGAATGGACGGCTTAGAAACCCTTACGAATTTAAATGGGATAGTAGAGATTCGTAAAGCTTAGACGATGTGTTAGGTTCCTTTTGGAATATGTGAAATAATTGTTAAATTATTTTTAAAAGGCATATTAATTGAAAATGAGATATTTTCTAAGGAATGAAAGAAAATATATTTTTGGAGAATATGAAATTATTTACATGTGATCTAAATGCTTTAATATATTTTTAAAAGCATGTACAGAGATTTGAGATTTATATTGATATTACCATGTGGGTATTTTCATAAATATGATGCATGACATATTTATGTTGGACATGATTTATTTGTGTACACCATGTATTGTGAGACATGGGTGTTGGTGCATGTATTGCATGATTTCACCATTTGCAGAGAGATTCATTTAGTGTGGTCTACTTCCTTTGTGCGTGGGGCACGAGTAGACGTTTGTGTTTGGATCGTCGAAACAACTGGCCAGGGGGTGCTTCTTGCTCCCACAGAACTAAAAAGCTGAGAAACGCAGATGATAGGGGGAGGACATATCGTCCAAAGCCTATGCGCACGACCGCGTCGTGGAGGACGTCTTCCTTGGTTAAAAGTGTGAAGTGTCAAAAGCACTTGGGAAGAACGGTACGATGAGTCCACATTCCCTAGTGAGCTGCAGACTTAGGGGAATGGTGGAGAATGATCCAGGACCCTTTGGTAGGGTGTGTTTTTGTGTGTGTGTACCACAGGCGGTCTGTGAGTACGGTGCGTTGCATATCATCATGTGATTTATTGATATGTATATATATGTTGGAGCATGATTATTTATGAATATGCAAAATGAATTCATTTTATAAAATGCTCAGTTGAAAGTGATAAATGTGAAAACGGGAATTAAAAGCAGTAATTATTAAAGTATAAACGAGGCGTATATCCTTATACTTGTGTTGTATACTTTGTGCCCGTAGGGGAGGTTATGTATTAGCATAGTGATCTATGTGGCTAGTTGAGGCTAGTGGTGGACCGTAGGCTTGACCTTGAGTTGAGGCCTTAGAGATTGTGGTTCGTAGCCTCAGAGATGTGGTTAGTAGTCTTGTGGTTGTGATTAGTTGAAGTTAGAGATGGATTGTAGAATTGAGGTTGAGTTGAGGCTTTAGAGAGGACTGTTAATTGTTTTGTGGTTGTAGTTAGTTGTGTGATATCCTTAGAGAATTGAGATCAGTAATTGATTTAGTATCAATTGTAATTGAGGCCTTAGATAAGGTGGTTGATGTGATTGTGGTCTTAGTGGATGGGGTAGTATAGACCCTTAAGTGTTTTTCATTCTTTTGAGGAATGGGTAGAGGTTATGATTGAAGTGATTTCATTAAGTACTTGGAGTACTGTAGGGTGGTTCCTCATGCTTAGTTCAATTCCCTAAGCATTCCTTGTACTGTGTTTTGTACACTAGCACGTAGTCGTTGACTTGTATGTCATTCCTTGAGTCGTTGGTTACGGTGTGGTGCCGAACCTCTTCCTTGTGGTGTCATTTGAGTTGGTGGAGTTGGAACGGATATTTGTCTTCCGTGAGTCCAACGTGTTGTTCGTCCTTTCCTTGTCCTATCGGACATTATAGAAATCTGTGGAGTTATGTTTCCTCTTGTTTGGCTGTCATTTCGAAAACGGTGTTTTCTAATGTTTTTAAATAAACTCTTTGTATTTAAAAGGAAAAACCCGTTTTCGCCTACCCCCGAATAAACGAACAGTTTTAATACTTATAAAATGATCTTGAGATCTTCTTTGAAATGATTTTCAACTTTTAAAAGCCTGTGATGGCGACTGACGGAGACCGGGGGCAAGACGGTCATTTTTACTGTGTGATTTCTAAAAAGAAAACTATTTTATCACTTGTCTCGAGATTCTGAGATTTTGAGACTTCTTTCTCAAAATCTCGACTTGTAGTATTTTGAAAGGTGGTTTCTTGTTTCACCTTTTCTTCGGATCATTCTAAGTCTCGGTTAGGAGGCTTGGTATTGTTCAGTGCACACTTATAGTGTTGCCTTTCCTTTTCTTTGGGTTGTTGATGTCACCATCTAGGTGATTGGGGTTTTTCACTTGTCAGGGGCATGGATGCCGAATGAAATGGTTTGAGTTTTAAAAACCTTTTTCTTAAAAACTATGGAAATCCTTGGGATTCCTCTTTTATTTACTTTCATACTCGGCCATTCGCTTTTGGTTCCCTTGTCCACTTGTGGTGTTCCTTTCTGGTTCATTCGTGGTGTTCTTTCCTTGTTTGGGTATTCTTAACCTTGACATTGTGTCTCGGTTATCTGTTGGTGTAGCATTGGGACTTCTTTTCCCTTGCTTGGGTTCTTGGCTCTTACGTGGTTTTTCTTATCCTTAGTGAGAGTGTTGGTGATTTATTAATATTGTTCGAGATAGCAATTGAGGTTGTTATATATATATTGTATATATATATATATATATATATTGATGATAGTGTTATGAGGAAAATGTGATGATGTGATTTATGGCATTGAGTAAGAGATATGATTGAGGTGATCTAGCCTTTGAGAGGTAGATTTTCCCTAGGACTGGGATGAGGTTTGTCGTATATATATATAAATATATATATATACATATTGAGGATGGTTGTGTTAGTACGCAAGGACGTGGGTGTTTTCCTTCCTGTGTTATCGGGGTGTAGGATTTGAGCCTTCCTTGGTACTATTGGTGGATTTTGTTTCATGTGGATATTAGAGGTGAGTGTGTTTCCCTCTGTTGGATTTGGTGGTTAGCGAGGTGAGCATTGATGATTGTTAGATTTGACTTGGGTTGTTGTGTACCTAGTGTACGTTGGTGAGAGTAATGTAGACTACTGGTGTTGGGTACTTGGAGTACGAGTTTTAGAGACTCATGTTGTGTATTTATATATATATATATATGTGTATATATATATATATATATATTCCCTATATACTTATGTATACTAGTTTACGATAGTATATGAGCGTGTGACTTGGATTTGCGTGGATGGGACTAGTTGGGCTATTTATATCTTATTAGACGGTTTAGCTTTACCTAAACTATCAGAGGATGTGGTAGTTAGGATATCTTTTCCCACTGAGCTTATTTGCTCATGGAGGGAATTTCATTTGCCCCCCTGGTATTCCACGCCAGGTTGCAGGAATTATACGGCTATGGGCAGGATGCAGTGCAACGGCAGCTTCTTTTGTTTCCTTGTTACAGGTTTTGGAGTTGCGTTGGGTGATGCGGTTACGGTTGCAGCGCGACTGGGTTTGGGGACGGTAGTATTCTTCTTTCAGCTTCTTTACCCATTGTTATGGGATTATCATGTATTTCTTTTGGGAGCCAGTCTGTTGGCATATCCCTGTTGATGTATCTTTTACTTCCTGTATTTATTCTTTCAGGAGATTATTGTATTTATTCTGCACAGCTAGGTGTTTTACTGTATTTTTATTCGAGCATTTGTGGCTCTGTTAATGTTAGAGGGTTTGGAGGGGTTTTGGTTTCTTTCCACTACCTCGGCCCTATTAGGATTGATGAATGTGGGGCTTGGAAGCCATTGTGATTATTGAATTGCTTTGGGCAGGTTATTGTGTTGTGTTTGGTTGTCCGGATGTTCCATTTACAAACGGAACTCTGCCGGATTTTCGTTAGATTCCGCTGCTTAGTTTTATTAGTCATTTGGGTATTAAATATACCATATCTATCATTAACCCATATGTTTTCACGGTTAATGATGTCTTAGTTGGTCATTCATGTTAAGGATCACATTCTGGATTCCTTGGATGTCCCTGTTCGGGAGTCTTAGGGATTTAGGAGCGTGTCTGTTGGTATCTAAGGATACTCTTGTATTTTTAGTATTCGTGTTGGCATGGAGTATATTTTTATTGTTATTCCATGTACTTCTTTGTTATTGTTGACTCTAGTAGTCGCTTGGTTTGCGTCACCCTTTAGGGGCGTGACAGCATGGTATCTAGGCATTCATTGCAACCCTTTGTGGGTGTTTGATGACTGAATGTCTTTTGGTTCTCGTTTTTTTTTATTTCCGCAATCACTCCCTTAGCTCTTAGGCTCGGGTTTCGGAGTCTTAGGAATTTGGGGCGTGACATGAATATTGTTATATTATATTCAACAAAATGACAAATTTAATATTCTATCTAATTAGTGGGTTGCTCTTTATTTTGTGAATTACTTATTATGTAACTTAACAATTATTCTATCTATTTTTTCAAAGCATTTATACAAATATTTAGAGATAATGCACAATCTTGACTTTCAAAATTAAATACAAATATTTAATACAAGTCACCTATCTTTTTCAGTAGAGATACAAATCGTTACTAAGTAAATACAAATTCCTAAAACCCTAAAACCTACAAAAGACATGCCCAAAACACATCAAAATAGTCCCGGAAGAATTTTCTAATAACATAAAACCTATAAAAGACATGCCCAAAACACACCAAATTACAATATCATGACAAAAATTTATTCAATTTATATTTATCAAAGTAGGTACCTTTACAAATATTTAATACAAGTCACTAGTATTTTTCAGTACAGATACAAATCCTATTAAATACAAATCCTTACTAATTAAATACAAATTCCTAAAACCCTAAAACCTACAAAATACATGCCCAAAACACACCAAAACAAAATAGTCCAGGGAGAATTTTCTAATAACATAAAATCTACTAAAGACGTGCCCAAAACACAACAAAATTCAAATATCAAGACAAAAATTTATTCAATCTATATTTATCAAAGTAGGTACCTTTACAATATTTATGAATAACCATGCAAGCAATTTAATTAACAAATTAAAGCCACCAACTGACCTATTTATGGGCTCCGGTGAGAGGAAGTCAGGTGGGGATAGTTGATGCCACCACTCTTTGCAGCGAGAAGGAGGAACGAAAATGAAGATCGACCGACCTAGGGTTTCGCAAATTCAGGAATTGAATGCCACCACTCCTTGCAGGGAGAAGGGGAAACGAAAATGAAAATTAACCTGCCTATGGTTTCGCTTGCCAAAACCAGATTGTGATTTTCCCTTCTGCCTCAGCTCATGAAATTCTTATGGAGAAAGTTAGAGTTTAGTATGAGTTTCAAATGACGTTAGGGTTTGAGTTTGAAAATCAAAGATGAAGAAATAAAGATGGCTCTGAAAATCTAATTATGGTTGCAAGAGTGAAAATGGGTCTTCATAAAAAACAAGGGAGAAAGTTTGAAAATCATAGATGAAGATGGCTCTTACGGTTGTAGAGGAAGAGTGAAAATTGGTGTTCCTAAAAAATGAGGGATAAATAAATCCATGTAATAGATAAATCTGTGTAATAGCATTTTAAAATCAATATAAATTGTAAGGGCAAAATCGTTACTATATATGAACAGTGTTGGTACACCACCATATACTCATATGTATAATACATATATATATTATACATAAATGTAGAGGGACATGAGTACATGTTTTTTAGTAATGCTGACTTGGCACATGTTTTACTTCATTTGGGACCCACATGACAGCGTGGCAAATCAGGACCTTTGGATCTGAACTACACACTATGTAGTGAGAGGCGAACCACAAAGGATTTTTTTTCCATAGATAAATTATTCTGAATGCTAGTTCCATTAGACATTTTATGAATTGTATTTTAACTTCATCAATTTATTTATTTATTTACCGGAAAAAAAAAATTAACTTCATCTTATATGAAAGAACTTGTGATAATTAGGGGTTATTCCTTTAGAGGATTTTTACATAATAACCAATCATAAATGTTTTTTAAAACATAAAGGAATAATGATAAAAAAAAAAAGAAGGTAATATTGGGCAATAGTTCGCACTTTGCATATAAATTATATAATAATAAAAATAACAGTCCGAGATATCTTAAAGTGATGACAAATACTTGTGGACTCGTTCCACATTAAATGAAAAACTCAAATAATTATTAATGAAAGAACTAGTTTATAACTTAAAAAATTAATTTTGTGTCTCTACTAAATTTTACATTATTTTTAACTAAGCCCGAAACATGTGACCATATCATGTCACGAAAATGTTGGAAGTGTTTTTGTCATATAACAACCGAGACCAAATAAATTAGAAATAATTGAATTCACTTCTAGATATGTTTGAAACGTATTCAAGCATCTAACACCTCTTTAAATGAAGAGTTTGCGTTATATATATATCCTTTTTGTCTTCAAGGATATTCGGACCCCTCACCTTCTTTACTAGAAAAGAAAGGACATACCGTTGGGCTAAGTTATCCTTCGGTAATTCGCACTATATAGAAGAACAATCCTTTTTGTTTAAAACCAAATAATACCATAATGACAATAATAGAAAATTATAAATATCTAATAAATATCAATACAAAATAACTCGTACGGATTATAGCAACAACCCCAATAAAACACAAATTAACATGCTTATAAAAGCTTCTAGCGAAAAGATTCATCAACTAGGTAATTGATTAGTACCATAAAATTCAATTTCGAAAGAAATAGAGAGAATTAAAGAAAGTCAAACGAAGGAATTAATACTATAAAGTAATACTTACTGGTATATGTTTCTCTGCAATAGTCACGTGTTTTAAAGGACCAAATACTGAGTGCAGTAATTAATTCTTCATAGTACATCTATCCCAAAAGTTGAGGAAAACAAAATTAACATTCACAGTTAAATGACAAAGGAAAATTATATATTGTATATATATTTATATAAAAGCAAAACTGAATTTGACCTAAAAATGTTTATCTGCCTGAGACTAAGAGGAGCCATCTCTGAGAGGGATTGATTTGGGACTGGCGATGCCTAAACTATACAAACATATATATATATATATATATATTCCAGAATTAATAGCCCAACTGGTGGAACAAGAGGTTTATTTTGCATCCATCTCTTTCTCTTTCCTTACTATTTAGGCTGTGTTGGGATGGGTTGGAGAGAAAAGAAAGGAAAATAATAGTTAAAATTTACAATTCTGTTCGGATAAATTAAGAAGGAAAAAAAATTGATAACATTTGTGTTTGGTAAAGTAAAAGGAGGGAAAATAATGAAAAAATAGTATTATAACTCATTTACTTTCTTCTTACCCTTTTAATTCAAATAGTTTTAATATTATGCATTTTTAAATGTTGAGGGCATTTTTTATATTTAAAAAAATATCTTTAACTTGTTATCATTTCTCTCTAAATCTTCTCACTTTTGAAAGTATAGCAAGTAAAGGATTTAAAAGGATAAACTATGCATTCAATTCTCTTCAAATCATGTCTTTTCTCGTTAGGTGGCATCCCAGACACAAACTCGCTATCTTTTTTATTTATTTATTTTCTTTCCAAATCATTCGAAATAGCTCCATCCAAACGAAGCGGTTTTTTTTTTTTTTTCATTCTTATGGTATACTTTCTTTTGAAGTCTTCAAAATATTTTGTTAATACTTAAACTCTTTAATTACATTCGATTTAATATTTATTCTTTGAATTTTTATATTTATGTTTTGAATTTTCACATTCCATTCATCTATTTTCTGTAGCATGTTTGTAAATAAACACTATAGTTGTGCTCTTGTAGGATTAATTCTTTGTGTCAATTTCTTCCATTACAATACTATTGTCACGCCTCGAATTTCCAAAGACTCCCGAACCGGGACATTCGAGGAATCCGGAGTAGTGATCCATAAAATGAGAGACAAACTAAGAATATCAATACCAATAAAACGAATGAAATATTATTAATAATAATAATTCCATACACAAACTAGCGGAAGCTAAACCAAATGATACACAGGCACATCAAGGCGCCGAAAGAATACATCTTTATAAAGATGCAATGATTCCAAATACAAGGAAGGGATACGCCAACATACTGGCTTCCAAGAAGTACAACAATAGTCCCAATACAAGGGATAAGTAAAGGAAACTAAAATAGAACAACTCTATGTACGAACGTCCTAAATCCCGCAACAGCATCAGTGCCACGAGCCATCCTGCACTCCAAGCTGTCCTTCGCCGAAACATTTCCTACACACTGGTGTAAACCACTAGGGAAAACCACGCGGGGGTGAGCTCATTGAGCCCCGTAGGAGAAAGAAATCGTAACCGTCAGATCCTGCGACCATTCAAATCGAGTGCGAACCAACCCATGTACATGCATCTACCCTAGGTCAGTCAAATGTTCCACATGGCACTCAAGCCAATACGAGACCCCGGAAACACAACATATAATAACTCACACCTATATATATATATACGTGCACGTATATATACATATAGAGATATACAACCAATACAAGACACGTAGTATAGACTCCCTCATAGATCATTATGACTCGTACTCTTCAGTCCCACACTAACAATCAACACAACACTATCTCCAAATCATGGGAGTAACACTCCTATTCATAAAAATCTAGGAAGATAACTCTCATACTTCCTAGATCATGAGCATATCGAGCTCCAAAACCTCAAATCAGTATCAACCCATTCTACCAATCACCTCACATGTCACTACCCGACATCCTCAAACCCAACAAAGGGATAAAATATTCACTTCAACCTAAGGGAACCCACAAAGGTTTCAAAACAACGAAAAGGGAACCCACAAAGGTTTCAAAACAACGAAAAGGAAATGAAAGGAGTTAAACAACTCATCACACCGACCACTCAAAGGTCCCATGTTCGCCTAAGGCTAAAATGGTCATTTCAAAGGCAAAAATGTACTTTCAAAGGTTAATCCACTTATTTGGATATAGGGTAAACCATAGAAATAAACGAAACCGAATGCAAAGCCCTGTCGTGAGATATATGAATTTTTGAAAAGGGCATCGGACAACGCCAACCCAAATAGGAAGTTAAAGTTTCACCAAGGTAAAATAGTCATTTCAAGTTGAAATAAATCATTTTTAAATTTTATATCAAATATTTGGACATAGACCAGTCCCTAAAAACAAACGGGACCTAAATCAAAGCCACGAGGCGAGAGATATGTATTTTTGAAAATGGTATCGAATAATGCCGATAAAAATGGAAAGCTGAAGTACCCATCTTTCACCAAGGGTAAAATAGTCATTTCAGATGTAAAATAATTATTTTAAGTTTCAAAAACTAAGCTTGTACCTAGTACAAGCCATAGGAACAAACGAGACCTCAATCCGAGTTACGAGGTGAGAGAAATGAATTTTCGAAAATGGTCGAAGAATTTCCGAGAGTCGGCTGCTAGCTCTCTAGCAGCCGGCTGCCCAAGGATGAAAATTAACAAAAATTATTAGAAAAGCCAATTTTTCCAACAGTTGGCTGCTTCAATACGAAACTTCAAAAATGACTACCAAACAATTTTAAACCCAAGCAAAGTCCTCAACTCATTTGGGAACTTCTATAAATGAGAAAATATCATTTAATCTCGGTTTAGTTTTATCAAAAACATTTTCTTGAAAATCCGTAAAACTAACCGTCTTGCCCCCAGTCTCCGTTTCGTACACCACCGACTTTCAAAAGTCAAAATCTTTTATTTCATGACTTTAAAATCATTTCAAAACTCAAAGTTCTTGTTGGCATCACGGGGTAGGCAAAAACCGGTTTTTTACTTAAAGACCGAATATAGTCAAATGCAACTCTTATGAAAAATCCGTTTTCGAGGAAACAAACCGAAACACCAAGAACACCATACGGAGTGACTCAACATCCGACATGAACCAAGAAGAACGAAGAGTGAAGAAGTACGTCGAAAAATGACAATACTTCAACAAAATCGGGAAAACGATTTAACAACTCGATTCCCAACCGTGAACTTAATTCACTCTCAAAACGACAACTTATCTCAACCACCCCAGGTGGTTAAGGAAACAACCTCAAGAACACTCATATTCATAGGATGTGAAAAGGATAACCCTAGTAACAAACATTATGGGACAAACTCGGTTTAATCAAAACCTCATCCAATCTATTCAAACATCAATCAACACTTGATATCACTTATGTTAGATTACTAACGGAATCAAGAAGCTATTACCACACAAGTGACTAGGATCAATCCTAAGCTCACTTAATCAACTTCAAAACTCGAAATAAAATAGACAATACATTCCTCAAATGTAAAAGAAGTATCAAATGACCACCACTACATAGCCAACAAAGATCCCCAAACTCTCAAGGATCATACACCCCTCAAAGGTGCAAAAACATCAAGTGGTCAATACCCCACTACCAACCAAGGTCACAAAACTATCACCCTATTTTCAAAGGTCACCTTTCACAATCGACCCCCTAATCCACTATCAACTTTACTTATCACAATAAAGTCGTAGAAAACCAACTCATAACCCCACCTAAGGGCATATAAGCACATAACAACAACTATAATTTTTCATCACACACTATACTTTAACAAGTTATGCAAATCATATTATCACATCATTCCCTTTCACTTTAGCATTTAAATAACATGTGAATTATATATCGCAAAATCCATATTTAAACATGCTCCACATGCCGACATAAATTACATAGTGGCAACTCAATGCAATGTGACTCACAGACCTCGTGGTACATACATGACCACACACACACCCTAACTCCAAGGGTCAATGGATCATTCTCTAAGACTTCATTTTTATTTTGTATGAATGAAGGTAAATTTATCGTACCGTTCTTCCTAAGTATTTTTGACACTTACACTTTTAACAAGGAAGACGTCAAACACGACGCGGTCGTGCACATAGGATTTGGACAAGTCCTCCCCCTACCATCTGCGTTTCTCGGAAGATTAGTTTCGTAGGAGCAAGAAGCACCCCCTAGCCAGTTGTTATGACGATCCCGAACAATTCTACTCACACAAAATTTCACAAACGGATGTAGACCAACAACAATTGAATTCTCAATACAAAAGGCGAACCCATGCACTATGTCCTCAATGACCCATGCATCAACATAAATATGTATCACATCATATTTATAACCAACATTCCCAAAATGTCAACACGAATGTTTTTCATCATTCAACATGCCTTTAAATTTCATTTAAAGCAAAAATTAACAAAGATGACTTTTCATGCACCATCCATGATCCCAAATCATCAAGTTATCATTAAATACACAAAGATAACATTATGTTTCATTTAACATGTTTTTATCTTAATTAAAGCATTTAATCAACACATTAACTAATTTTCATGCATAAGTTTAATGTTCAATATAACAACTTCAAGATTAACAAAAATGAGGAACTAAAATACGCTCTAAGTTCATAATCCCATAAACCACCAATCATCTACTTCCACATCTCAATTCACTAACCAATGTAGCTAGCCTACTTACGCTATCAAGGATACACTACTAACACCCGAAATCCTATATATATACTTACACTTATACATATACCCGTCAATACTCATATTCATATATATATGCATACAAGTATATTTTCATCCCAAAAGTCCACAACTCATAACCCATCTAGCATACATCATATACCTATTTCAAGGATGATATAAACATGGATTATAGCACATAAACACCAATAAACCCTAAATTCATATTTTCAAGTTTACACTTAGCAAAAATACATCTAGGGTTATAAAGTCCGGAAATGAATCGCACACTCACGAATCAAAGAACGAGAGATTAGAGATGCTTTCCCCTATCACAAATGAGGAACAAGCCAACCTCCAAACAAGGCCTATGAAACCCTAGCTTTCACCCGAAGTTGAAACCGACGAAACCAATCGATGAAAAGCTTTTCCATATCCTCCTAAGGATGGATCGAGACTCAAACCACAAAGAAAACATGAATCAACATATGGTTTGACAAGAAAATCCAAAACTAGGGTTTGGGATAAATAACTCACAAAGAGGAGAAAACTCTTACCATAAACTAAAGTAACACGTTCTAGCACGGAACACGATCGCCGAAGCATCAACAAGAAAACGTTACGATGAACCCACATAGTCGTTGGTGACTCTCAAATCCAAAAAGCCGGAAACGAATTACCACGAAGTCCTCCATCTATGTCCAAAATGTAAACGCGAAAAATTTATACGTACCAAGAATACACAAGACGTCATGAATAAATGATGTCACAAAACGTTAACACTTGGAAAAGAATACCAGAAAAGAGAAAGGAAAACGCAGGGCATTACAACTATACTCGAATGGTTATAATATATAACTAAGGGTTAATGGCACAAAACCCTCCTTAGTATGAATATAGTGCATATGACTCTTCTCGTGATTTTTACACATCGTATCAAATACATTTAATGCAAATAGCCCCCTCAATTTCATTTTTCATTGCTTGAGATATTAAATGTCCATCTTGCCCTTATTTATTTGTTAATTTTTTTATTTTACAAAAAAAACTTAAATGTAAAATGACGATTTAAGCTATTTTGTTTTGGTAGTGTCAATTTTCAGGTTTGATGTTTAATCACAAATGAGGAAATTTCGCTAAGTGATTAAGGATATTTTCATAATTTAGGGTTAAAGTATTGCATGTGAAAGTCACATGCCTAAAATCTGGCCAAAAAAAGTAAACAAAATCTTGGTTGGGGGGTCAAAGTGCACATTTTTGCAATACTATTGGTGCGTATATACACATTTTGAATTTTATGAATGTTTTTTTGTTTGAATGGTAAGAAACTCACACACCACACCCAATTATTTATTTATTTATTTATTTATTTTTATGAGTTATCTGCACATTTTTCATACTATAGGGGGTTTTCCGCCATTTACCCATATAACTATATTTCTATCTATATGTGTACTGCTATTAGAAGTGTAAAGTATTTTAGTGTTTATTTATATTTAATTTTTTACATTATATAATAAATTCAAAATCAATTGTGATGTATCTTTTAAGAGTCTCATACAAAATGTTACTTAAACTCTATAAGAATTCTATAAAATTAGTTTTCCGCCATTTTTTTTTTGAATGGCTTATAATGGAACTGACTTGATAAATTGACCCCAATAAACTTATCTAAATTTTATACTCAACCATCATTTTTCAAAAATGACAAGGAGATATATGGGAAAAAAATAACCAAACAAAACAGAATGATAATAAGAGAAATTACATTAAATTATCCAAACAAGTATCACTAAAATAACATGAAAAAAAATCTTTAATATTTCCGAGGCACTGTTTCAGGGCCGGCCCTGAAATCCCAAAAATAAGTGGGGGCCCTAGGCGAAAGCAAATGTGAGGCCCCTTTAGATATAAGACTTCACACGCTTAAAAAACTATAAGTGCAAAAATAATTACTAAATAATATATTAAATTTATTAATATTTAAAAATCAAAAAACAACTTCCACCTTGGTGTTGTCATGAAAATTTGTTGTTGTTGGGGGAGTGCAGCAGTCGCTAGAGTCTTAAATGTAGTCATGTAAAAAATTGTTATCATTGTGCAAGTGTGACAATTACGAGAACCCTAAGTGTAATAAACAAACATTATGCAATTGCTAGAAAAATCTTCTAGATCTAATTAGGATAATAGTTTGATTTGAATTAGACTTTAGTATCTCTAAGTTGAAAATTTGAGTTTTTTTTTTTTTTAGTTTATAGTAACTAAAATAAAAAATTTTGGGGCCCAAAATTATAAAATTGGGTTTGAATTTAGTACAAATGGGTTGTAAAACAAATTATTATTATTGTTTTGGATCTTTAGTAAACATGTTTTATTTTATTTTTAAAAAATAAGTCATTGAATTGGATCGAGAAACTAATTAAATTATTTTAAAAATTATAAAAGTACTAATATTTTTTAAAAAATATAAAAAATATAAATAAAAACAATTTTGAGGCCCTAGGCAAACTGCCTTGGTCTCCTAGCCTTAGGGTCAGGCATGCAATGTTTATCTCCTCACACTTCTTTCTTAACAACTTTTTCTCCTTCATGAGGTCCATAAGCAACAAAAGCAGTACTACATGGTGAACACGAATAATGTTTGTAGCACATTACAAAACAACATGTCATCAAATTTGTGACACAAAGACGCATGTCGTTGCCTTTGTGACAAACCACATTAATCTACATTAAAGCTTCTAGTACCCCGTCCCAGACACCGAATTCTTTATAATCATGTAAGTGTTGTCAAAATGCTTAGCACTCGGTAGTAACCAATATCCAGTCAATAGAATATTTAATATTTACCCGACCAGTGTCGCAAAATGAAAATTGTACAGAGAGTCAGCACGGACCTCCCCGACTTTGCCAAGCTTCCAATTCGGCTATCATGCTTCTATTTTGGTCTAACGTTACGCACATAAAAATTTGTATACAAAAAAGTCAATTGGTGTACACGTCCCACCAAAAGATAGATAGTGAAGCCACCTTCATATCGTCATAGTGCTAGACTCGGCCTAACATGTTTTTTATTTTAATATTATATTTTATTTAATATATATATAATTTTATTATATAGTTTATATATATTTTGTTTAATATATATTATTATATTCTGTTTAATATATATATAAGTTTATTAAAAAATTTATATATATTTATATATTAAAGTATAGATATATATATTGCGCTACATTAAATATAGATATATATATATATTGTGATACATTAGAAATTATATTAATAATAATATTATAGTATTCCACACATTTTGAACTACAATATTAAGACAGATTCGGTCTAATATTATAGTATTATTAGAATATTAAATTGTGATATTGTGGTCTGTATATTTATATATAACAGACGAATGGCAAGTAGTAGTGCTAAAAATATGCCTACTGGGGTTAAGGTTGGCAATAAAAAGAGGAAATACTCTGGACAAGGTCCCAACCAAGGACTCGACAAAAAGTTCAATGGGAAGTACTTCGTCTGCGATAAACAAGGACACCATGCTAAAGACTGTCGAAGTGTGACATCCCAGAATCACTCCAAAATGAAGACTACTGAGGTACATATTACCAAGGAAGAGAGGTTAGCAACTGATGTGTCAGAGCTAAACCTTTCATTGGTAATGTCAAAAGTCAACCTTGTGAGTAACAATAGAGAATAGTGGGTGGACATAGGAGCTACTCGCCATATCTGCTCAGAAAAGAGGATCTTCACGACCTATGAAGAAATAAAAAAATGGTGAATAATTGTACATGAAAAATTCCTCTACTACCAAGGTTGAAAAATAAGGCACAATAAAATTGTTTATGACCTCGGGAAAAGAAGTCACTCTGAATAATGTTCTGCATGTCCCAGACATTAGGAAGAACTTGATTTTTGGTTCTCTTTTAAGCAAAAATGGGTTCAAGATAGTCTTTGTTTCTAATAAGTTTATACTTACTAAGAATGGGGTGTATGTGGGAAAAAGGTATTTAAGTGATGGATTGTTCAAATTCAATGTAATGACTGTTATACCCAAAGTTAATAATAACACAGTTAATTCTGCTTACATGATTGATTCATTTGATACTATTCGTAGATTAATTAACATGGATTTTATACCTAAAATTAAGTTTGATATAAATGAAAACTGTCAAACTTTTGTTGAAGCAAAATTAACTAGAACTTCATTTCAGTCTATTGAGAGAAGCACTAAACCTTTAGCTTTAATTCACAGTGATATTTATGACTTTAAACTTCTGCCAACCAAAGGTGGAAAAAGATAATTTATCACGTTTATTGATGATTGTATAAGATACTGTTATTTATACTTGTTAAGAAGGAAAGATGAAGCCTTGGAAATTTTTAAACATTACAAAAATGAGGTTGAGAATCAACTTGGCAAAAAGATCAAGGTTTTAAGAAGTGATAGAGGTGGTGAATATGAAGCATCATTTACTGACATTTGTTCAGAACATGGTATTATTCACCAAACTACCGCTCCTTATTCACCTCAACAGAATGGTGTAGCTGAATGGAAAAATCGTACACTAAAGGAAATGATGAATGCCATGTTGATAAGCTCTGGCTTAACCCAGAATATATGGGGGGAGTTGTGCTTAGTGCAAATTATATTCTCAATAAGTTACCTCAAAAGAAAAGTGATGTGACACCTTATGAATTATGGAAAGGTCGAAAACCTTCCTATAAATTCTTAAAAGTGTGGGGGTGTCTAGAAAAGGTTAAGGTTCCTACACCAAAGAAAGTGAAGATAGGACCTAAAACTGTTGATGACATTTTCATAGGCTATGCATATAATAGTAGTGCATTTTGGTTTCTTATGCATAAATAAGACATTCCTGATATTCATGTCAATATGATTATTGAATCAAGGAATGCTTATTTATTTGAGGATATATTTCCTTGTAAAGAAATAAAAGAGAAAAGTCCTCTTAAAATAAATTATGATACTTCTAATAGCAATGGACAAGAAGATGTTAACCAAGAGGTTATAACTAATGAAAATCAGGATGAACTTAGACGTAGTAAGAGAGCTAGAACATCTAAGTCTTTTGGTCCTGAGTTTCTAACCTATATGGTGGAGAATGAACCACAAAGCTTTTAGGAAGCAATGTGTTCTCCAGAATCTCCTTATTGGAAAGAAATTATAAATAGTGAAATTGAATCCATCATAAAAAACCACATATCGGAACTAGTGGATCTTCCTCCTGGATCTAAACCTTTAGGTTATAAGTGGATCTTTAAGAAGAAGATGAAGGTTGATGGTTCAATTGATAAGTATAAAGTCAGACTTGTTGCTAAGGGTTTCAAGCAAAAAGAAGGCTTAGATTATTTCGATACTTTTTCACCAATGACTAGAATAACATTCATTCGATTGTTACTAGCTATTGCAGCATTGAAAAATTTAGAAGTACATCAAATGGATGTTAAAAGAGCTTTCTTGAATGGTGAATTAGAAGAGGAAAGTTTTATGGAACAACCTGAGGGTTTTGTAGTTCCAGGGCAAGAAAAGAAAGTGAAAACTGGTAAAATCCTTATATGGATTACAACAAGCACCTAAACAATGGTATGAAAAGTTTGACCAAATGATGTTGTCAAATGGGTTTAGAATCAATGAGTGTGATAAATGTGTTTATGTGAAAAATACTCAACATGGATATGTCATTGTATACCTATATGTGGATGATATGCTAATTATTGGTAGCAATAATGATATCATTAAAACTACCAAAAAGATGTTGACCAAAAACTTCGATATGAAAGATTTAGGAGTGGCTGATGCCATACTAGGGATCAAGATTTCTAGGACATCAAATGGTCTAATATTATCTCAATCTCATTACATTGAGAAAATACTATAAAATTTTGACGAAGCAAACAGTGGTCTTGTTAAGACTCTTATTGATGTAAATCTTCATTTATCAAAAAATATTGGTCCTAGCATATCTCAACTAGAGTATTCTCACATTATCGGAAGCTTGATGTATTTAATGACGTGCACATGACCAGACAAAGCTTACTTAGTTAATTAATTGAGTAGATTTACAAGCAATCCAGGAAATCAGCATTGGACTGTGATAAAGAGGGTTCTAAGGTATTTAAGATATACCAAGGATTATGGATTTCATTATACCAGTTATCGAGCAGTACTTGAAGGGTATAGTGATGCAAATTGGATATCTGATACAAAGGATTCAAACTCCACAAGTGGCTATGTCTTCACGATTGGAGGTGGAGCCATATCTTGGAAATCTTTGAAATAGACGTGTATTGCCAGATCCACTATGGAATCTGAGTTTATTGCTTTAGATAAAGCTAGTGAATATGTTGAGTGGCTACGTAATTTCTTAGAAGATATTCCAAATTGGCCTCAACTTATGCCGACAATATGTATACATTGTGATAGTCAAGACATCATGTTCATTGATTAGCCAATAAATCCGATAGTAATACACTAAGGAAGGTTCAAAACCAAAAGTTACCTCTCTTGATGCAGTAACTTTCTAATTGTAGTCTCTATAGTGTCTGCATTATCATTTTTTTCATTTGACATCAAAATCTCATTCATGTGGGGGATTGTTGGAAAATTAATAGTGAATGAGATGTAACTGCTAGATAGAGAGTTAGGTCTACAGTTGAGTTGTGTCTGCAGTGACTGATTGAGAATATACGTCTATTCAGTGAATCGATATAATCACATCTTATATGGGTGACGGTGAATAGACACAACCTATTTGAACCAACGCAACCTATTTGAACCCTTAATCATTGGTTCAAATAGGTTGTGTCTATTCACCGTCACCCATATAAGATGTGATTATATCGATTCACTGAATATACGTATATTCTCAGTCAGTCACTGCAGACACAACTCAACTGTAGACATAACTTTCTATCTAACAGTTACATCTCATTCACCCATAATTTTCCAACAATCCCCCACATGAATGAGATTTTGACGTCAAATCCAAAAAATGATAATACAGACACTATAAAGAGTACAATTGGAAAGTTACTGCATCAGGAGAGGTAACTTTTGGACTTGAACCTTCCTTAGTGTATTACTATCGGATTTAATGGCTAATCAGTGAACATGATGTCTTGAACTGTTCAGCCGTTGATGTAAACCAAGACAATAGCAAACACATAGTTTCCTTCGCACAGAATTGGTTCTCACTGTTGTGTTCATTTTGGCCCTGAACAACTCCTGGTACTTCATGAGTGCTCTAGACAACTTAGCCTTTGAAGTTTCATAGAAGCGGCCCCACTTCACACTCATATAGGTGACTTTTTATTAAAAATATCCTACCATATCCCACTTGAATTTTTAGCCTATAAGAGTCATTAAAAGCATAGCTTATCCTGATCCTCGCTGTTGGTTGCACTATTTCATCATAGAAATGGGTAGAAGATTTATTTATTCCCAGTCCTTCTGGTGAGTCATTCAGAATTTGTGTTGTCCCTTTGAACCTAGATCTCGGGATCTCCAGTCAATTAGGTTGGGTTTCTATTAAGATGTCTCGTTAGCTTTCGGTTTTAAACCCATTCCCCTTGATGAACTATACACTTGCTCTCTAGTTCAATCTTTTGTAAACCGATCCGCTAAATTTTCCTTTTACTTTATATAATTTTAGAGATTATTCCATTTGAGAGCAACTGTATCATGGTGTTATGTCTTCGACGTATATGTCGAGACTTACCGTTATACATATTACTTTGTGCCCTTGTAATTGCCGATTGACTATCACAATGTATACATATTGTCGGCACAGGTTAAGGTCAATTTGGAATATCTTCTAAGAAATTACGAAGCCACTCAGCTTCTTCACCAGCTTTATCTAAAGCAATAAACAACTATTCCATAGTGGATTTGGCAAAACACGTTTGTTTCGAAGATTTTCAAGATATGGCTCCACCTCCAATCGTGAAGACATAGCCACTAGTGGACTTTGAATCCTTTGTATCAGATATCCAATTTGCATCACTATACCCTTCAAGTACTGCAGGATAACTCTATGAAATAATCCATAATCCTTGGTATATCTTAAATACCTTAGAACCCTCTTTATCGCAGTCCAATGCTGATTTCCTGGATTGCTTGTAAATCTACTCAATTTATTAAGTGAGTATGCTATGTCTTGTCGTGTGCACGTTATTAAATACATCAAGCTTCCTATAATACGAGAATACTCTAGTTGAGATATGTTAGGACCAGTATATTTTGATAAATGAAGATTTACATCAACAAGAGTCTTAACAAGACCACTGTTTTCTTTATCAAATTTTTATAGTATTTTCTCAATATAATGAGATTGAGATAATACTAGACCATTTGATGTCCTAGAAATCTTGATCCCTAGTATGCCATCAGCCACGCCTAAATCTTTCATAACGAAGTTTTTGGTCAACATCTTTTTGGTAGTTTTAATGATATCATTATTGCTACCAATAATTAGCATATCATCCACATATATGCATATAATGACATATCCATGTTGAGTGTTTTTCACATAAACACATTTATCACACTCATTGATTCTAAACCCATTTGACAACATCACTTTGTCAAACTTTTCATGCCATTGTTTAGGTGCTTGTTTTAATCCATATAAGGATTTTACCAGTTTACACACTTTCTTTTCTTGTCCTGAAACTACAAAACCCTCAGGTTGTTCCATATAAATTTTCTCCTCTAATTCACCATTCAAGAAAGTTGTTTTAACATCCATTTGATGTATTTCTAAATTTTCCAATGCTGCAATAGCTAGTAACAATTGAATGGATGTTATTCTAGTCACTGGTGAATAAGTATCGAAATAATATAAGCCTTTCTTTTGCTTAAAACCGTTAACAACAAGTATGACTTTATATTTATCAATTGAACCATCAACCTTCATCTTCTTCTTAAAGATCCACTTATACCCTAAAGGTTTAGATCCAAGAGGAAGATCCACTAGTTGCATGATGGATTCAATTTCACTATTTATAGCCTCTTTCCAATAAGGAGCTTTTGGATAACACATTGCTTCCTTAAAGCTTTGTGGTTCATTCTCCACTATATAGGATAGAAACTCAGAAATGAACATAGTAGATGTTCTAGCTCGCTTGTCACGTCTAAGTTCATCCTGATTTTCATTGGCTATAACCTCTTGGTGACCACCCTCTTGTATATTGCTATTAGTAGTATCAAAACTTCTTTTAAGATGACTTTTTTATTTTATTTATTTACAAGGAAATATATCCTCAAATAAATAAGCATTCCTTGATTCAATAATCGTATTGACATGAATATCAGGAATTTCTGACTTATGCACAAGAAACCAAAATGCACTACTGTTATGTGCATAGCCTATAAAAATACCATCTACGGTTTTAGGTCCTATATTTACTTTCTTTGGTGTAGGAACCTTAACCTTTGCTAGACACCCCTACACTTTTAGGAATTTATAGGAAGGTTTTTAACCTTTCCATAATTCATAAGGTGTCACATTACTCTTCTTTTGAGGTAACTTATGGAGAATGTAGTTCGCAGAAAGCACAGCTTCCCCCCACATATTCTGGGTTAAACCAGAGCTTATCAACATGGCATTCATCATTTCCTTTAGTGTACGGTATTTCCGTTCAGCTACACCATTTTGTTGAGGTGAATAAGGTTCAGTAGTTTGGGGAATAATACCATGTTCTAAACAAATTCCAGTACATGGTGCTTCATATTCACCACCTTTATCACTTCTTAAAACCTTGATCTTTTTGCCAAGTTGATTATCAACCTCATTTTTGTAGTATTTAAACATTTCCAAAACCGGTATCTAGGATTTTTAACAAAACTCTAGCCAAGTAATGTAGACTCTTTCTTATTTTCAATTGTATAAGGGGAAATTGAATGATACGTATGTGATGATTATGTAGATGAATGATTACATTTGATTTTATATAAGATTCTATGTTTATTCTATGTCTTGTCTTAGCTTGAATGAACGTTTTATCTTACACAATCATGGTTATTCAATATGGGTTAGAACTCGGATGCTTAACTCATGATTTTCTACACAATAATGGTTATTAACATACAATCTTGATTTAGACAGATCATGCTTAAAAGAGATAACAAGTGACGTGCACTTGCGATAAGTAAAAGTAGGTCAAAATTAAGGGCTTATTTGCACACACTATTATTATTATTATTATTTATTTATTACTCAAGCCTAGTGTTTTAAACCAATCAAGGTTTGGGAATCGATCAAGTTTTTGGCGTCGTTGTCGGGGATTAAACGATTTTTTATACTTTTGCATAATTATTATAGCTAGATTATTTTATTTGTTTGATTTTAATTTTTTTTCTTTTAAAAGATGAAACTTTGTGATTCTTGACAGGTACAGTGAGATTAGCAAAGGGAACTAGAAAAACGGTGACGATTGTTTGGCTGGACCATTTGTGAGTTTGATCATACTTTAAATTATTGCACAAATTTTATCTTTAATTTTCTTATTTAATTTCTCTTTTATTTTGTTTATTTATTTTTCAATTTGTTTTTAGTTAGTTTATGAGTTTATAAATTTGTTTCATCATTGTATGAATGGTTTGCATTCCGTATCTAAAGAACTTGCTCTTTTTTATCCTGAAGTTGATAGAACTTATCGTAAAAACTTAAGAACTAATAAACAAAGGATTGAAAAAGATACATTAAATTTTAACGATATAGGCAACCCTCAAGTACAACCACTAGGTTCCTTGAAAGATTATTACACGCCCTCTAATTTCGAATCACCGGCGGACATTGTTATATTAGGAGAAACAACGTCTCATTATGAAATTAAAGCTAGTATTTTATATATGTTGCCTAAATTCTATGGACATAAACATGAAGATCCTTATGAGCATATCACGGAGTTTATAGAAATTAGTTTAACAACTAAATGAATGGGATGCCTACTAATGCCTTACGTGTGCGATTATTTCCCTTTTCACTCAAAGAAAAAGCTAAAAGATAGTATAATAGTTTAGAAAAATGAGTGAGAGCTAATTGGGAGAACCTTAAGAAAGAATTCTTACATAAATACTACCCAGTGGGAAAAACACACGAAGCCCAAGCAGACATAATGAATTTTGCCTAAATTATGGGTGAGCAATTTCATGAAATTTGGGAACATTTTAAAGAACTCTTGGCAAAATGTCCTCATCATAGATTCACGAAATATGATTTGGTGCGTAATTTCTATCATGGACTAGGAGAGATACAACAACATCGTATAAATGTTGCATGTGGAAGAATATTTGCATTAGAACCAGTCAAAGACGTATGGAAGATATTTGAAAGATTGAATGAAAATTCACAACAAAACGCGTCAGAAGCTAGGGCTATATCAATGTTTAATAACCCTTGAAGGATAGAAGCTGCTAAAGAAATAGATAGAACTAACGATGTGACAACTCAAGTGGCTGAGATAAGTAGAAAATTAGATAAATTTCTGAATACCACTCAAAATACTCCTAAATAAGTCTGTTCGATTTGTTCTGATCCCTCCCACTTAGCCAGTGGATGTCCACTAATGTTTCAAGAAGATATAACGCCATGTGATGTTAATATAGCCTTTACCAATAATAATCCATACTCGAATTCTTACAATCAAGGTTGGCGTAATCATCCCTTCTTATCATATCGATCTTAAAACGTGGAAAATCCTGTCCAACCTCAAAATTTCAATCAAAATCCAAGACAATTCAATAATAATACTTCAAATTTCCAAAATAATAGACAAGGATTTCAATCTTTACAATCAAATCAACCTCAATTTAAAGATCAAATTAAAAATACTAATCCACCACCAAGATCAACTAGTTTTGAGGATAAAGTCTTAGCATCCCTTAGAAATCTTGAAGTTAATGCCCAACTGTTACATACGCATTATCAAGCTATTTCAAAATTAGAAACACAGATGGATCAAATAGCTAATACAATTCACAGAAGAGAAGAGGGGAAGTTACCTAGTCAACCAATGATCAATCCTAAATGACAACATATGATTGAGTTAGGAACTTTACAAGAACCAACTCACGAAACTGTGCAAGCAATTACAACCTTAAGGAGTGGTAGGATAATGGATAATACAGTAAAGGAAAAATTAGAACGTGAAAAGTTTTGAAAAACATTCCCAAAGAAACATCACATCCAAAAGAAGATGAACCAGTTAAAGAAACACTCGAGAAACCTACGGAGAAGGAATATGAGCCAAAAACACCATTTCCTCAACGTCTCTGTGGATCCAACTATTATGGCAAACAGGGAGATAAAATGAATGAAATCTTAGAAGTGTTTAAACAAGTAAAAATCAATTTATCTTTGTTAGATACCATATCTCAAATCCCACCTTACGCTAAATTCTTAAAATATTTATGTACGTAAAAGCATAGAAGTAGAGCTAAGGTACCCAAAAAGATAGTGTTGACTGACAAGTAAGTTCGTTATTGATAAATGATACACCACCAAAGTATAAAGATCCAGGAATGTCAACAATATCATGTATAATTGGAGACCAAAAAGTAAGAAGAGCTCTCCTTAATTTAGGTGCCAGTGTCAACTAATTACCTTATTCAGTCTATCAATAACTGGGATTAGGATAATTAAACCCCACGTCGATTGTACTTCAATTAGCTTATAGATCAATCAAATGACCAAGAGGGATAGTTGAGGATGTGATAGTTCAAGTAGAAAAATTCTATTTTCCTGTAGATTTCATAATCTTAGACACAGAACCTGTCCATAATCCAAAGAAACATATACCTGTGATCTTAGGACAACCATTCTTAGCAATAGCTAATGCTTGCATTAATTGTAGAACGGGAGTGTTGGACATATCTTTTCGAAATATGGAACTAAGATTAAATGTATTCAATACTAATAGCCAGCTTCCAGAAAAGACTGATTGTTTTAATCTTGATGAGATAGATGAATTAGTGGAAGAGGTAGCACATAAAATATTAGGAAAAGATAACATGGAAACAATATTATCTAAAGTAAAGGACAGTGATATACATGAAAATGAAATAATACAATCAAATATAGAAGACATCACGACTATTGAAACTACACTATACGGTGAATCTTGGAAACAACCACATGAGTCATTACCTCTTATATCAAGGACTTCACCAATTCCATCACTCACATCTCCACCTAAATTAGAGCGTAAAGAATTACCTAAATAACTCAAATATGTCTTCTTAGGTCCAGACAGTACCCTTCCTGTAATAATCTATTCGTACCTTACTAAGCAACAAGAAGAGCAATTAGTAAAAGTGTTTACTGACCATAAAGAAGCAATTGGATGGAGTGTGGCTGATTTAAAAGGAATTAACCCCTCAATTTGAATACATCATATACATTTAGAGGAGAATGCGAAACCATCTCGAGAAATGCAACATAGATTAAATCCGAATATGAAAGAGGTGGTAAAGAGCGAAATAGTTAAATTACTTGATGCAAGTATAATATATCCTATTTCATATAGCTCATGGGTTAGTCCTACACAGGTGGTACCAAAGAACTCCGGTATCATAGTTGTGCCAAACTGAAAAGATGAGTTAATTCCACAATGAACCACAATGGGGTGGCGAGTGTCTTGATTATAGAAAATTAAACTCACATACATGGAAAGATCACTTTCCTTTACCATTCAATGATCAAATCTTAGAACGTTTAGCTTGACAAAGTTATTACTATTTTCTAGATGGATATTCTGGTTATAATCAAGTCGCAATTGATCAAACTGACCAAGAAAAAATCACATTTACTTGTCCTTACGGTACTTTTGCTTATAGAAGAATGCCATTTAGCTTATGCAATGCACCCGCAACATTTCAAAGATGTATGATGTCAATCTTTCAAATATGGTAGAAAATTCCTTGAGGTATTTCTGGATGATTTTTTGGAGTTCGGAACTGCATTTGAGGATTGTTTAAAACATCTAGCACTTGTACTTCAAAGATGTAAGGAAACGAATCTTATTTTAAGTTGGGAGAAGAGTCACTTTATGGTTCAAGAGGGTATAGTCCTAGGACATATAATTTCCAAACCAGGGATAGAGGTCGATAAAGGGAAAGTGGAATTAATTTCGAATTTACCCCCTCAAACATCTGTCAAAAAGATACGTTTATTCCTAGGTCACGCTGGGTTTTATAGACGATTCATTAAAGATTTTAGTAAAATATCACGGCTATTATGTAACCTCTTAGCTAAAGACGAAACTTTTGACTTGAATAAAGAATGTCTTAAATCTTTTAAGAATTTGCGTAATTTACTCTCAACTGCCCCAATAATGCAACCACCAGATCGGTCCTTACCATTTGAATTAATGTGTGACGCATCCAACTATGCCATAGGAGCAGTATTAGGACAACGAAAAGATAAGCTACCACATGTAGTATATTACAGTAGTAGAACACTTGTTGATGCTCAAATTAATTACACTACTACCAAAAAAGAATTACTAGCTGTAGTATTTGCCTTGGATAAATTTAGATCATACTTAATACAAACCAAGGTAGTTGTCTTCTCTGACCACGCAGCGTTAAAATACTTATTAACAAAAATAGATTCCAAACCCAAACTTATTTGATGAATATTATTGTTACAAGAATTTGATATTGAAATACGTGATAAAAAGGGTACAAAAAATGTATTGGCAGATCATCTATCAATAATAGTGGTACAAAATACAGTGGATAATACTCCGTTGATGGATTATTTTCTGGACGAACAATTATTTAGTTTTAATACGTTAAAACTCAAAGGTCCGAGAAAAAGAACGCGGTATAATAAATGTGGTCGACAATTGGAATGTTTCGTAGACATTAATCATGAATTAAGAGGTGTGGATTCTATCGATTTGATAGAACCTATTTATGATAACGATTAATAAAAAAACACTACGAGCGTCGGGCCAACGACATTAAAAAGAGGCACCATATGGGAGACTTAATGTTCTCTTGAATGGGTATGTATTATTAGGATTATTGTTTAAAATATTATGTTTGTTTTTATAGCTATTTACTTTAAGTTTAAGAGTAGAGATGGTACCCCGATAAGAATTTTGAAAGAATTCAAATTTGGTAGAGAAGAACTACCGAGTAATCGGTAGGATCCCCACCGAGTAATCGGTGGAGCAGTGGTGATAAAAATGGAACATACCTCATTCTTTCCACTTTTCTTCTTTCTCTCTCAACCCAAAAGCTCTCATTATTCCACACTTGTATTCTTGGATGAGGGGAATTGTAACACCCCGAGTTATTTTCCTTTTTCCTGAAATTATATTTAATTTAATTTCGGTTATGACGTCACCTGTTCATGACGTTCATATTATTCTTGGTATTTCGCATGTAAATTTTTCGCGTTTACTTATAAAGTCGACTGGATGACTTTACGGTTTCTCTTTGACGACTACGCGAATTCTTGTTGTCAATTACACGGTCTCGTTTCGACGTTAGTTTATTCGATGTTTAATGATTAGTGTTTCGATTGAATGACGACGCGTTTTAATTGGATCGGGCGTTTAGTGTTCCGACGTTTGGGTTTCTAACCCGGTATAATTAATTGGACGTCCCGTTATTATTTCGGGCTTACGAGATTATGTTTGGACATTCCCTATAATTATTGGAGTTTACTGTATATATATATATATTTAATTGTAGTTATATATATATATTGTGTTGGGTCATTTTTCAATTAAGGATAACTTGAGGGTTAGTTATGCAAATTTGAATATATATATGTATACGCATATGTATATCTCTGTATAGAGACTCAGAAAGAGACGCTGCTTCTTCCTCCACACCCAACCACCTCTTCATCCCCTCTTCTCCACGACTGAACTCCTCTTCATCATTGGCGATCGACCGATCGAGAGAGAGAGAGAGCAGGCCATGGGAAGGGAAGTTGCGTGACTGGCAGCGTCTGCAGGCGGCGATCCGGAGCTGCGACGACAACTAAGGAACGGTGGCTTTGGCAGGGCTCGACGGCACTGGTGGCGCGACGGTGGATGATGCGGCTGTAGGTGGGTCGCAACAGCTGGTTCGCGCAGGGGTGGTGTTGTCCGCGCGACAGGGGAGTCCGGCCGGAGCTTCGACTATTTTTTCGGCGACCTTCCGGTGATCGGTTTGGGCCGATTTTTGTTGAGTAGCTCCATATCTACGTATTATTCATCATACTTTAATTTCGTGATTTTACGTTGAACGATTTGCCCAGAAATCGCATTTATAGGTTATAGTTTTCGTTTGGGGTATTTTAGATTTATTTAAATTAATTGACCTATTGTTAACTGGCTTCGTATATATCGTATAGGTTATCGAGACGGACATTTTGATATATTCGAAATATTTTTCGAACAACTTTAGTCGGCGGGCGTCATATTCGGGCGCCGGTACTATTCACGGTGGGCCCGAAACGACTATTCTATAAGCGTATTTCAGATGGGAAATTATATTTCTCACTCCGCATTATTGAAGTGGTTTAGGGGTGCAAACCCTTATTTAATTTAATATAGATATGTTAAATTGTTAGTTTAAATATCTATAAATTGCTTAGAATCAAATGGGACTTAGTGATTAATTTAAGAAAATTAATTAAATTAATTCCTACGAGATTAATTAAATTCTTATTTAAATTGAATAAGAATAGACGGCTTAGAATTTTCCTCGATAATTAAATGGACTAGTGGATGTGTGGACGTAAGGGGCGCGAATACTTAGACGCTATACTAGGTTTCCCCTACGATACGTGAATTGATTGATTCAAATTATTTTAAAGGCATGATAAGGAAAATTGAAAATATTTTCTAAAGAATTAAAGAAAATATATTTTTGAGAACATGAATTGTATATGAAATTGTTTTCCTATGATTTAAATGTTTTATGGTATTTTAAAGCATGTAAAGAGATTTTGAGATTTATGTTGATATTACCATGTGGGTATTTGCTTAAATATGATGCATAAATATCTATGTTGAGTACAGGAATATGTATCATGTAGGGACGGTTTTGTGTCGGATTGTATCCGTTAACCTGTGATTGGGCGCCGTGTGAATTATGTGCGGGTAATGAAGTCGCAACTGGGTTGTGCATCCATCTATGGCTTATCAGTTGCAACCGGGTTGTGCATCCATTTCGGATTTCGTATTGGAAGTCGCAACTGGGTTGTGCATATGAAGTCGCAACTGAGTTGTGCATATGAAGTCGCAACTGGGTTGTGCATCCGTCTTTGGCTTATAAGTCGCAACTGGGTTGTGCATCCATTTCGGATTTCGTATTCGAAGTCGCAACGAGGTTGTGCAAATGAAGTCGCAACTGGGTTGTGCATTGTGTTTCATTAGGTTTCTGCTATGAGGTGTATGAATCACATTGTATTTGCATGGCATTTATGTTATTTTATTTGACATGTATACGTGATATGTATATATGATGTTGGAGCATGTTATTTATGAATTATTGCAAATTAAATTCATATTTTATAAATGCTCAGTTGAAAGTGATTAATGTGAAGGAATATAATTATATGCGGTAATTAATAAAGTATAAAGAAATATATATTCTTATACTCGTGATTATATACTTATGTGCCCTTAGGGGAGGTTAAGTATAAGTGATGGACTGTGTAATTGAGTTTGAGTTGATGCCTTAGAGAAGGCGGGGTTAACAGTTTTGTGACTCTGATTAGTTGTGTGACCTCTTTGGAGATTTGTGGTTAGGGATTAATTCTAGTATCAATTGAGGTTATAATGAATTGGAAGAGGTAAGTGAGTGTTGACTTATATGTCATTCCTTGAGTCTTCGGTTACGGCGTGGTGCCGAGCCTCTTCCTCGAGTTATCATTTGATTTTGTGGTGTTGGAAACGGATGGTTGTCTTCCGTGAGTCCAACATATTGTTCTTCCTTTACTGTCCTTTTGGGCATTATAGGAATCTGTAGATTTGTATTCACTCTTATTTGACTGTTTCAAAAATGGTGTTTTCTAAGTTTTAAAATAAACTCTTTGTATTTAAAAGGAAAAACCCGTTTTCGCCTACCCCCGTAGAAATGAACAGTTTTAACTCTTTGGAAAGATTTTTAACTCTAAAAGCCGGTGATGGCAATTGACGGAGACCGGGGGCAAGACGGTCATTTTTACTATGTGGTTTCTTAAAAGGAAAAATATTTTATTACTTTTCTTGGGATTCTGAGATTTCGAGACTTCTTTCTCGATATCTCATCCTGTAGAGATTTGAAAGGTGTTCCATTGTTTCACCTTTGCTTCCTATCATTTCTAGGTCTCTATATGAGGCTTTGTGTTATTCAGTGCACACATATAGTGTTGCCTTTCACTTTCTTTATTGTTGATGTCACCACTTAGGTGATTTGAGTTGTCACACGTGTTAGGAGCATGGATACCGAGGGGATTGGTTTCTTTTGTCCGGGTGTTCTCACTAAACACTTGTGGTGTTTTATCCTTGACATTATTGTCTCGGTTATCCGTTGGTTTAGCATTGAAAAGTCTTTTCCTTCGCTTTCCTTTAGTGACCCTGAAGTGGTCGTTCTGGTGAGTTGAGTTCGCGTACTCTTAGTGATTTGATTGAGTGGTTTTCGTCGCCTACAGTGAGAGTGTTAGTGATGTGATTGACCCTATCGATGATAGTATTATGAGGTCGATACGATTTATGGTATGGTGATATGATTGAGGTGATCTAGCCTTCGAGAGGTAGATTTTCCTTAGGTACGGGATGAGGTTTATAATATGTATATATTGTACATATATATATATAGATGATGATTGAGTTAGTACGCAAGGACGTGAGTGTTTTTCTTCATGTGTTCTCAGGGAGAGAGTTATGAGTATTCCTTGGTACTAGTGGTGGATTTTATCCTTGTGGATATTAGAGGTGAGTGTGTTTTCCCTCTGTTGGATTTTCTGATTTGTGTTGTGAGCACTTTATGACTTGGTTAGATTTAACCTGAGTGTCGGATACTTAATGTACGTTGGTGAGAGTAGTGTAGACTACCGGTGTGGGTACGTACGAGTCTTAGTCGTATCTTATAGGCTCATGTTGTGTATTTATACTTATATATATATATATATGTATATATATATATTCCCGTTATATACTTACGTACGGTAGTATATGAGCGTGTGCCTTGGGTTTTGCGTGGATGGGATTAGTTGGGCCATATCTATCTTGATAAATAGTTAGCATTACCTAAACTGCCAGAGGATTTGGTAGTTAGAGTATCTTTTCCCACTGAGCTTATTTGCTCACGGGGGAATTTCATTTGCCCCCTGAGCAGGATGCAGTGCAATGGCAGTTTTCTTTAGTTTCTTGTTACAGGTTTTGGAGTTGCGTTGGGTGATGCGGTTACGGATGCAGCACGACTGATTTTGGGGACGGTAGTTGTCTTCTGTCAATTTCCTTACCCATTGGTTATGAGATTGTTATATATTTCTTTTGGGAGTCAGCCTGTTGGCATATCCCTGTTGATGTATCTTTTATTTCCCGTATTTATTATTTTAGGATGTCATTGTATTTATTCGGCACTGCTATGTGCGTTCTGTATTCTTATTTGAGCAATTGTGGCTCTGTTGATTTTAGAGGGTTTGGAGAGGTCTTGGTTTCTTTCCACTACCTCGGCCCTAGTAGGATTGATGAATGTGGGGCTTGGAAGCCATTATAATTATCAACTGTTATTGGCAGGTCTTTATGTTGTGGTTGGTTGTCCGGATGTTCCATTTACAAACGGAATTCTGCCGGATTTTCGTTAGATTCCGCTGCTTAGTTTTGTCATTCATTTGGGTATGGAATATACCATTCCTATCATTAATCCATACGTTTTCATGGTTAATGATATCTTAGTTGGCCATTCGTGTTAAGGATCACATCCTGGATTCCTTGGATGTCCCAGTTCGGGAGTCTTAGGAATTTAGGAGTGTGTCTGTTGGTATCTGAGGATACTAGTGAGTTCCTAGTATTCGGTTTGGCATGGAGTATAGTTTTCATTGTTATTCCATGTATTTCCTTCGTTATTGTTGACTCTAGTGGTCGCTTGACTTACGTCACCCTTTGGAGATTCGCTGATTCTCTAGATTAGATATTCGGGAGTTTTAGGGGTGCGACAACATTGTATTAGAGCATTTTCACCCATTTTGTGGGTGTTTGTTGACTGAATGTCGTTGGTTCTCGTTTCTTTTTACTTCCGCATTCACACCCTTAGCTTTTAGGCTCGGGTTTCGGAGTCCTAGGAATTTGGGGCATGACAAGAATTGCTAGAAACATGTTACAATCTTTCTTTATCCATCATAAACCTCTAGAATCAACATAACAAAAGAATATTCCCCACTCAATTACATCTTCAATCTTTGACACATCTTTTTGCAAACTTCTCTTCATCTCTTTGAATATTCTAAAGAAAGGAAGTAAAATATCTTCCGAGATAGGGTTCTTTGTGAGCAATTGATTGGTAATATAGAGAAACTTGTGAGGGTAATATGTGGGTAGTAAAACTCCAATAGAAGCTAAGTAACCATGACCTCTCTTGCCACCTCACTTTAAGTGTTTGACATAATGTGTGAATAAAGTCATGGCTCCGAAAAAGAAACCACGCACCACCGCATCATCACGTAAGAGACAAGCTTCTCCTACATCATCATCTTCATTATCCGACAAGGCCAAGAATGAAGCGTCAATTAAAGAGCTAGTGAAGAAGGCCATTGAGATAGGGCTTAATGTAGAACAAATTATCAAAATCTCCAATTTTGTGGATGATGAGGTAGCATCTTGGGGGATAGGCTGTATTAAGACAAGGGGGTTAGAGTCATTATTACAACCCGTATCAACTCATATAATTAAACCATTATTGTGTGAATTTTGGCTTAATATGAGTGACGTGGGTAAAGAAGGGGGTAAAATTATGCAAAACAAAGGTAAAAGGAAATATTATTTCAATCACATCGGCATCTATTGGTAAAGCTTGGGGCATTCCACATGTGTTCCCTGAACATCTTAGAGATACACTTTAGGTGTTACCCCGACCTTTTCCAAAAACTAAGTTCATTGTAGGGGATGTCACTAACAAAAGGTTTGGGAATAGGTACAAGACATGTACGGCGAAGAAGCACTATGCGCCAAAGATGTGGATAATTGACACTATTCTGCGTTGGCAAGCACATCCACAAGGCAATAGTAGTGAGCGTCGTGGGATTTTCCAAGAAGCTTTATATGCCTTTGCAAAGGACCATTGGATTTCGATTCCAAAGGTTATTTGGACGACCATTTATGAAGCATGGGTCGATATGAGCAAATCTACCAAAATTGATGCTCTATCATATGCGATTCCATTCTGAACCTTAGCTATGAAATTGATGAAAGATAATAATGTGTCGATGGAGAGGGTAGGAGAAAACGAGTATAAGCCGAAATATTTCGAGCTCTCGAGTTGGCACAACATGATATCTAAGCTATGCAAGGAGGATATGGAATGAGAGAAAATGCCGATAACTAAGGAGCAATATTTGACACTCGTGGCATATCAAGAAGGAATAATGAAGAAAGTGGATGAGCGATTTAACGATATAGTAGCCCGTCAGGAAAGGATCGAGAAAGAACATGCAGAGATGACTCGTGGATTTCAAGCCATTATGGACCGACTAGGCACAGGCTCTACTTCTCATCCACCACCACCGTCTTAGAGATCTAGAGAGTCCGATTACAAGCCAGCATAGATTTTCATTCTATATATTGTCTTGGGCTAAGCTGTGAATCGATATTTTGTAGTGTATTTTGATTTCTTTTCTTCTTAATTTTTGTTTTTGTATTCCATTTCCCTATGAATTTTGAAAATTAATGAAAATGGATATTTTCTTAATTAATGAGCAAATTATTCATATTATCTATTTTCGTTATATGATATAATAAGTTTGGGGGAAGGGTACGATATTAATAAAAGCTATTTTTATAAATAAAAAATGTTATTTATATTATATATGTTTCATTAACTTTAGCATTATTTATGTATAATTTTACAATAAATATTTAGTTAATTTTATTAAAAATAAAAATAATATTTTGTTTTTTTTAAAAAAAAAAGATATATATATTTATACTGACTATCATATATATTTTATGTAAAATTCCTATTAGAATATTTTGAAAAATAAAAAGAGTTTTTGAAAAATATTTATTTTTAGTACAGGAACTACCGAGTATTCGGTAGTGTTCTCACCTAGTACTCGGTGACTCCTAAAAAAACTATATTTTTCTAAAAATCAATAATCAATTTCTATAATTATGAAATTTTGATTTTCCTTTCAAAATAGGTTTTTACTGACTTATATAATATAGTATATAGTTTTAGTAAATTATAATGAAGGAATAAGAGAATTTCATGAAACAATTCCATAAATATGAAATCCTTTTCAATTATGGACAATTTTACATTAAAGCTTATTTCCTTTTCAAAACTTTCCATTCTTACAATTCCTATTCCAGAGTTTTGCTGTAAATTGAATCATTCCTCTCCTAGAAAGGACTTGGTTTGTAATCTATAAATATAAGGTTTCTTCCCTTTATTCTTCCATACCATATTCATTATTCTTAGAAAAATTATTAGCAAAGCTATTATAGCTATTGGAAGTTTGACAAAGGAAGAGATAAATGAGGCTACCCCAAAGGGTGATCCTCTTCCTGATTACAAGATCAAGTATGAGTGTGTCTTTGGTAAGCATATTTCTAATGATTTTTTGGAAATCATGACGAATCAAGCATTCAAGGAGCGTAAACTGGAGCGGCTTTACAAATCAGCGAGCATACGAGCTTTTCCTAACATTGTACGTGATTTATACTACAATATGAGATATGATGTTGTTGGTGAAGGAGGTTTGATATCTCATACTTCTATGCGCTATAATTCAAGATCTATTGATGTCACTCCTGAGGCTATTGCAAAAGTATGGGGACTCCTTCATGAATTACCATCTGAGCTTGAAGGTAAGTTTCGCCTTATCCCACATCCGGTTCATTCTTTTCATGATATGGTGAAATAAATTTGTGGTGGACTTGAAAACCCACCAACTGAGTTTTGGATTCAAAAGACAGATTTAGATATGGAGTTTTGGTATATTGATGGGATTTTGAATGCACAAGCATATCCTAGGGATAAAGATAGGAATATTTATCGAGAGATGGTATATGTGCTTTATTGTTTTAAGAAAGGATTTTGGGTTTCTATACCAGAATTGATATATGATAAGATGATGGAGTGTTGGCACACTCTTAAACATAATTCATGTGCCTCGATACATACGGACATTAAGTTATTCTTTCCATTTCACATCACGACATTGATTGAAGATCAATTGGGTGAATTTTTGGATGATACTAAAGAACTAATGCATACCACGCGGAAGAAAATTGATCATGATAAGTTCTTTGGTAAATCATCCATCTATGAGCTAAGAAAGTGGTGGGAGAAGGGATTTAACACATTGACCAATGATTTAGTTGAATCTGGTTAGAGGAGGAATAAGGACAATCGTAGGAATAAGGGAATAGATGTAGAACTTTTTTTAAGTATTGTTATTTTGTTTTTACCACCAAATCCGTTTAGGATTGGTTTTATCTTTTGTTTTTATTTTTATTTTATACCATTTTAATTTTTGGTAGAATTGTAGGCCCCTAAGGCTAAATCATGAGTGATTTTATTAATAAACTTTTATTCCCTTGAAATAGTGCTTCATGTTTTATATTTTGGTTTATTTAATTATTATCTCTCTACTTGATATGATCTTAGTTATTTCATAGTGTTTTATGTTTTAATAGATAATCCAAAATAAGTTTGGGGGAGATACATGCACTACAATGCAAAGAACTGGAATTACACTTTAAGGGCGGTAACAATTTCTTCCTTTATTTATTTTATTTTTAAACCATGAGGACATAGTCCTCTTTAAGTTGGGGGTGGGGGGGGGGGGGGGGGGGGGGGGGGAATTAGTTATTTTCTAATGTTTTAAGGGAATAAGAAAAATAAAAAGTTTGAAAATTTTGAAAAATTTATTAAGTTTTTCATTCGAAATATGTGATTGATGTCAAGTATGAGTTGATTTGTGTACATGTTATGACTAGAAAAATACTATGTGTGCAACTACCCCACTCATGAGTATGTAATAGTTAGATTAAATTGAAGTTTTATGACGTGGTCCACATAAGTGAATAGATGAGTGAAATTGAAACTGAGAAGGATAGTTTTGACCTAAAAACACATGCACATGTTTTATATGGGACAACTATTGACATTTGACTATGTAGTTGAAAAAATAGTTTTGTTTCAATGACAAATGGAGTAGTAAAGAATTAAAAAAAAAATAGTATGATGAAAAGATGAAAAGAATAAAAATGCAAAAAGCAGTTTTTCGATCCATAAAAAAGGGAGAAAACTGATGAGCATAAAATCTCATGGAAGAAGCTCGGACCCAGTTGGTCGGGACTAAAAATTCCCACTAGAAAGTCCGAAGACTTAGAAAGAAAAAAAGGGATAAAAATGAAAAACATATATTGAAGTTGTGTCATGACAAAGATTGATCAATGAAGTAGAAGAAGGAAAATTAGTCTACCATAGATAATGTTCACAAAAACACAGAAGACTGTGTGGATCTGCTATAGAGATTAGAAAGTTTATTTCACTACTGTGGGGACCTTTCTTTTAAGTTTAATTCATTAAAATCGTTACTTATGAGTGAGTGGGCATAACTTGTACGCATTTTACTCTGATGACATTATAGCATTGCATGATTTAATGATTATTTGATTTCATGAGCATACGAGAATGAAGAATGAAAGAATTTGTGGGTAGTACATTTAACCCTCACTAGACTTCAATCATCCACTCGGTATTGCCGAGGTGTTTAAAAAGCTTGTTACACGTGTTAAGTGTAATCATACACCTTCACGAAAGAAAAGATTAGTTAGTTAGTTAATTAGTGAATTAATTAGTTAGTTTTGATTTATTGTACTAAAAACACAATCATCACGAATTTTGAAATTTTTCTATTGAATTGATTGCTAAGGGACTAGCAATGTTGAAGTTTGGGGGCTTGATGGGGACCAAATATCATACATTTAAGGCTCCTAATTATGCATTTTTATGTCTATGAATATCATTATATTGGTGTTTTTATATGGTTTTCATGTTTTAAGACATTTCAAGCAATGTTATGTAAAACGAGTTTAATTCGGTGAATTAACTGGATTTGTGACTCAAGATTGTTCGAGAGCCAAAATGATGGATAAAAGACCTATAAAGGACCAAAAACAAGTCAAGGATGCGAAAGGAGTGAAGAAGAATGAAACCGAGAATAGAAACGGAGCAAAGAGGATGAAATGTAAAAATCAAGGTGAAGAACTAACTATTACTCGGTAGACCCTTCACCGAGTACTCGTTGATGCGAGAACCAGCGAACTTGCGCGGAGTAGGGAAAATACACCTGAGAGTTTTGGCGCGCTTTCACCCGTTTGCGCGCAACTCTGGAGCTACCGAGTACTCGATGGAAACTTCACTAAGTACTCGGTGAGACCAAAACCGGCCAGACAAGTCACCAATTTGTATATGCACCTATGGGACCCGTTTCAGCCAGAACAAGCATGGAATGATCTCTAGGCTATTTTGAATACAATATTGACCATATTTGATGAGATTATATACCATTCTTCATGATATATCACGATACACATTCTTGACTTAACCGTAAAGCAATCAGATTACTAAACAAAGATGTCTTTTTTTCTATAAAAGAGAGGTCTCCCTTACAAGTGATGGAGCTTCTTCCATGTGTTTGATTGAAGTCTTTGGTTAAAGATTGGACAGGAGATTGAGGAAGAGATTGATAGAAGAACAACCATGGAGGGCGCGTCTACATCAACAATGCAGACAACCACTACCATGAATAACTAAACCGGTATCTAGGATTTTCTTATCTAGGGTTTTGTTAAAAACCCTAGCCAAGTAATGTAGACTTTTTCTTATTTTCAATTATATAAGGGGAAACTAAATGACAGGTATGTGATGATTGTGTAGATGAGTGATTACGTTTTATTTTATATAAGATTCTATGTATATTCTATGTCTTGTCTTAGCTTGAATGAATGTTTTATCTTACACAATCATGGTTATTCAATATGGGCTAGAACTCGGATTCTTAACTCATGATTTTCTACACAATAGTGGTTATTAACATGTAATCTTGATTTAGACAGACCATGCTTAAAAGAGGTAACAAGTAAAGTGCTTTTAATTTATGTTAGTAGGAGTAGTTTAGAATAGATACATGTACTAGTTATGCTTGATTAGAGATAGTTTGTGCCAATAATGGATTAATTGTTCCTTTTTTGGGATTAGGGTTTTGTCAATGTTTGCGACCCTATATCTAATTTACATATGATGGAGCGTCCTTTACAATTGAATGAATTAGAGAATATGTTACACGGCTAGTGGTGGAGTTAGAAATACCCTAGATTTTATCTCCATTATTCACAACCTAAACCAATTATCTATCTTTATTTTATGTTATTTTATTTATTGTCAATTAGAAAACCAAACAAACAAACTATCCTTAATAATTAGTATAATAATTATAAAAGAGTTGAAGAATCATTAGTCTCTGTGGATTCGATATACCCTATCTCATTGAAACTATACTATAATTGATTCGTGCACTTGCGATAGGTAAAACTATGTCAAAATTAAGGGCTTATTTGCACACACTATTATTATTATTATTTATTACTCAAGCCTAGTGTCCTAAACCAATTGAGGTTTGGGAACCGATCAATACACACTCAAAAGTGTGGAGAATGGCGTATTTAAAATATATTAAGTGGAAAAAATAAATAGGATCTCCAAGAAAAGAAAGAAAATATATATATATATATATATATATATGACAGGAAAAAGCAAAAAGAGAGAGGAAAACTCTCACCAAAAATAAAAAGAAAAAAAATACAGAGATATACTATTAATGGGAGTAAATGTGTTATAGAGAAAGTTCACAAAACACGGAGGATTGTTGGCTCTAGAAGTAGAAATTATCTAAGTTTAACCACTAGTGGAGACCATTCTTGACGTTAATCTGAGATAATTATTATTTTGTATAAGTAGGATTTATTTGCTTGCATTTATTCTATGGATTATATCATCTCCTAGTTAATCAATAATAATATTCATGAATATGTGCAAATAAAAATTATAAAGAAGTTGTGGGTAGTCTATTTAACCCTCACTAGACTTCACTCGTGCACTAGAATGTTTCCTATGGGTTTAAAAGGCTTATTACACGTGTTAAGTTTAATCATTTTCCCGCACAAAAGGATGGGATTAGTTTAATTAATTTAGATTTAGTTATTCTTCATGATTTCTTTTTCATTATGTATTGCTAAGGGACTAGCAATATTTAAGTTTGGGGGCTTGATGAGACCACAATATTAGACATTTTGGGCATTATTATACCCTTTGTTAGTTTCTTTATTCCATTAATTTTGTATTTTTATCCGATTTGCGTGTTTAAGTATGTTTTCAGGGCGTTAATGCAAATATGGGTTAATTCCGAGTTTTTAACAATTATGCATGATCAGGAGTAACACTTAGATGATAAATGCACTCAAGGTACAAGTCAGTGAAGCAGAGTACAAGTGACTGAAGCACAATTTTGCAAAATAAATAAATATTGAAAATCAGGAACCAACGATTGATCGGTGGAACCTGCGATCGATCGGAGACCTTGGGATATGTGCGAATATATATTGCAGAATTCTGACTTTGTGTACAAGCATATCGGGGGGCAGAATCGTCCATTCACCATCAATACTTGGTCCTCAAGTCCTCTTGGAGTGCAAGCAAAATACATGTCATATCTGCACCAACTTTTGTCTATAAATATGTGTAGAATTCATGAAGAGAATGAGATCTTTTGGAATATCTTTCAAATCTTTTCTATCGATCAAAATATAAAAAGTCTCTCTAAGAGAGAGACTCTATTCCTCAATAACTCAAGAATCAATCATCCAATCATGAAGATGGTGGCTACATCAACGATGAAGTCTCCTCTTTCCATGAGCGGCTAGTCGGTATCTAGGGTTTCCAATGAAACCCTAGCCGACTAATGTAGACTTTTATTTATTTTTATTGTAAAGAGGGGAAGCTGAAGAACACTTATATGATTATTATGTAGTGAGAGAGCAAACAAATAATCTAAATAAGATTTATTATTAATTCTCTTCTTGTCTTAGATTGAATTGATGATTTATCTTGAACAACTATGTTTTATCATTAGGAGCAAGAACCTCCGTGATTTAATAACGGTTTCTATATAATGGTACTTATTGGGCATGATAAAGTCTTAGGTTTACACAATCCATACTTAGAGAAGATTATTATTAGTGTGTTTTTAATTTCATGTTTTAGGAGTAGTTGTAGTATAGATGCACGCAATAGTCATGCTAATCGCAGATGGATTGTAGTGAATCGGACTGATTGCATTCTTTTTGGGATTATACAACTGCTTGTAGCATTACTAAAATGATTCATATAAGTTGCATCGCCCTCTTGCAATATAATAATTAAAGGAATATATTATTAGGTTAGTGGTGGAGTTGGAACAAAACCCTAGACTTGTTTATCTTGAGTGAAAACCAAAACTTCTATCTTTTTACTTATTTTATGTTTAGTAGTTTATCAAACAAACTAATCAAATAACTTTTATAAATATAATTCAATTTGCTACTTTATAATTATTTGAAATACGACTTTGATCTCTATGGTTCGATACCCTCTCTACCCAACTATACTATATACTACTCTCGTACTTGTTTTAAACACTTTAAACACTTTTATTTTAAACACTGTTAAAACTAGATCACTCTAATTCCTTATTTTAAACACTTTTATTTTCACACGACTGGAACCGATCAGTTACCACTTGTTATCATTTTCTTGCGTTGTGGACTTGTACATGTGCCGGCATGGCGTTATGGTTTTGTTTGGCTTATTATTGTTATACTTGTGGCTTAATATACCATTTCTTGTCGTATAGCGTACCATGCCGCCATGTAGAGGTCGATCGTACATCGTTCGGAGGGAACCGACGCTTCCCAATGTTGAGGTGCAAGCTTTGGCACCTCAAGAAGGTGATGTTCCAAATCAAGTACCTCTAGTTGTTGGTGAGAATATGCGTGCACCTCCCAATGTTGGGGAGCGTGCACCTCCTTCACCCATTATTGATGGTGACATGTTAATCCGTGCTTTGGCGATGGTGATAGCGAATGCTTCACAGGATGTCCATGTTGAGGATGAGGATAGCCATGCTAAGAAAGTACTTCGTGACTTTATGAGGTTGGATATACCGACTTTTGAAGGTGGCCCGAATCCGTTAGTTATGGATGTTTGGCTTGATCGCATGAATATGGAGTTTGATATCTTGAAGATTGACGAGGATGAACTTAGGGTGATGATTGTTTCCTATCGGTTTGCCAGGGATGCCGATTCTTGGTGGAAGACAATAGCGAACACTAGGGATGTGAGGGCATTGACTTGGGTGGCTTCTCGTACTAGTTTCTTGGAACGGTTATTTCCACCTCTTGCTAGGATGGGAATGAGGGATCGCTTTAGTGATTTTACTCAGGGTGGGATTTATGTTACCGAGTATGAGATCTAATTCACCAGTCTAACTCACTTTACACCCGAGGTGGTGGCGGATAGGATCTAAAGGTTCGTCATTTTGTGAAGGGCTTGAAGGTAATCTTAAGTCGAAGATTATCATACTTGAGATGCCAACTTACCATGATGTCGTTACAAAGGCATTGATTGATGAGGAGGATGCTAGAGAGTACCGACAGTTTAGGGATTCGAGAGCTAGAGGTTTCGCAGGTTCTTTTTCAACCAGTGGGAACAAGAAGAGGCAGCATGAGGGTACTTCAACTCCAGTTGCACAGCAGCAGCGGCAGGCATAGTCTGCGCCTTCTTCTCTTGTACTGTATGGTTCTTCATGACTTGATATTGTTTACTATGAGTGTCAGCAGCCAGGGCACACGAGGCCGCAGTGTCCAACTCGTTGTTAGGCTCAGAGCAGTGGTTCAATGTGTTCCCAATATTGTTTCTAGTGTTGCCAGCAGGGTCACTATCGCAAGGATTTTCCACAGTTGAGCAGTGGTACATTGGTAGGCGGGACTGGGTACAGTCAAGAGCTACTCAGTCAGAAGTCCAGTCTGGGTTCAGGGCACCACAACAGCATCAGCCGTCATAGTCAGCTCAGGTGTCTCATGCTATAACTTTTGCATCATCTATTTAGCAACCACTGACAAGGGTCAAATATTAGACATTTTAACCCCTTAACTCACTATTGTTACATTTTTTCATTCCATTATTTGGTATTTTTATGCTATTTGCGTGCAAAAGCATGTTTCAGGATCTTAATAAAGAAATGGAGCTAACTTCGGTGGATTAACTGAAGATTGTGTTATTTTAATTCAAATAGGAGAGTCAAAGAGGCAATCCGAGACAAAAATGGCTCCCGGAGGGCAAAAATAGCATTTCCAGAAGTCGTCATCTTCAAAAAAAAGTATCGTGGGTTCAAGGCGGTCTTTTTGGTGCATTCACGGAGAAAATTGGTTTTCCATAAAATACGTATGCTTGTGCATACGCTTTCAGTTTCAAAAAGTGGCTGGAAATCACATTCTAACGCTTAGACCTACGCTTGGAGGTACACTTGGACCTACACTTGAAGCGTATCTGTGGCAAGTTTGGTGGTTTTTCGATGGTTTTTGCCTGTTTTACCCCCCCGGGTTGATTTGAATACATGTCTGTGACTCCAAACCTCTATATACATATATATACACCTATATATATCAGAAGTTAGGGTTTGCATGAGGTTTAGAGTGAAAAGACTTAAAATAACCTTTCTATATCATTGCATATATATACATGATCATATATCAGTGTAAAAAGGGTTGTTCAGTCGTGAGTTTTGGAGGTTCACGTTCATTCAAGGAGGTTCATTCATTCAGACTTCCTGCTATTGAGAGCCATATTCAAACCTAGAGATCCAGAGAAGAAGACCATGGAGAGTGTTTCTACATCAACGATGCAGTCACCTTCTACCATGGCCAATTAACTCGATATCTAGGATTTTCTAGTAAAATCCTAGCCAAGTAAGATAGTTCTTACAATGTTTTCAATTGTAATTAGGGGAAACTGTTGACCATATTATGATGATTGTAGTAGTTAAAAGACTGTAGTGATTTGCAATATAAAATTATATGTTTGTTATAAATTCTTGTCTTAGATGGAATAAATGTATTATTTTGCACAATTATGATTATTTACTATGGGTTAGAACTCGGATGCTTAATCATGGTTTTTTACTTAATGGTGGTAATGAAACTTGAAACCGTAAGTTGACACAAGTCATGCCTTGGCAATTTAATATAGAAATGCTTTAGTTTATTTTCATGTAGTAGGAGTAGATTAGAGTAATATAATTGGCATGCACTTGTTAGGTCAGTCTTGAGATGGGTTGTCGCAATCCGGTTGATGGTACTCCTTTTTGGGGTCGTATTTAGCTATTTGCGGTATGACCTGATTCACAGTTATGGATCGCCCTCTTAAAAGTTGATACAGTGAGGAACTATATTATGCGGTTAGTGGTGGAGTGATGAAAATCCTAGTTTTCTCTCTCATCTGAATCACAACTAATTTAATTTGTTTTCTAGATAAGTTTAGATAAAATAGATAATTTGGTCTTTGACCACCCAAACAAACCAATTTTTAGAAAATTTAATATGGTGTTTTTAAACTATTAAAGTGAACAATCTCAGTCTCTATGGGATCGATATCCCTTACTAAAGTCATTTGTTATTCTACAATTGATACGTGCGTTTGCGTAGGGTAAAACCTAGCGTCGTTAATGTGTCATTTTTAACCACATATTTTTACACACCTGACGTCACATCAAGTTTTTGGCGTTGTTACCGGGGATTAAGCATTGTTCAATAGCTTTAGTAGTTTATTTGCATTGCGTTATTGTAGTTGTAGCTAAAGTTAAATTTTATGTGATTGACAAGTACTCTGAAGAGCATAAAAGGGAAAAGCAAAGCTTCTAAAGTTGCGTCTAGAACTTTTGTGAGTTTTAGTTGCCTAGATTTTTGCATATTAATTCTTGCTTTAATTTTTGTAATTTAGAAATAGTTAATTTAGTCAGTCTTTATTTCAGAAAATTTTCAAATATATATATATAGTTTTTAGTTTAGTGTATGACCGATAGATCGACTCGTTCTAATCCTAGTACTGTGTCATCCATTTACAATCCTGAGATTGAAAAGACTCTTTATCACTTACATCGATCTATTGAATAGCGTCATCGTCAGCAAGAAGAAGAAATGGGTGACCGAAGACCCAACCCGCCGAGGGCACCAGAGACATCACTAAAAGGATATTTCGCGCCCGATGCGTATGACTCCTATGCTGATTTTCTGGTGCAAGAATGAGCGAAACACATCGAGATAAAGACAAGCGTGATTAATATGCTTCCAAAATTTTCAGGCCTTAGAATGCAGGACCCATACCAGCATATTAATAATTTCTTAGAGGTCACTTCCACTATTAGGTATGACAATCAAAAGCTTTAGGCAGATACCTGATGAACATTTTCATGATACTTGGGAAAGGTATAATGAAATTTTGTATAAGTGTCCCCACCATAGGTTTTCTGAACAGGATATTGCTAAAAATTTCTACATAGGACTTGGAAATGAACATAAAACTTTGAAAGATGCGGCAACACAGGGTCAGTTTATATTGAAGCCAGCTAAAGAACTTTTTGAGATATTTGATAATATCAAAGAAAACACAATTCAATATCAATCTGAGTTGAGGTCTAGAGGTGGACAACAGGATAGGAGATCTGAGAAATCTTATGTGGTTGATCATGATGATGTTAGAGATACAATGGTGATGTTTGGAGAGAGATTGGAGAGAAATGATAAATATCTTCATCGACATCATTCCCCTCCTAAAGAGACGTTTGAAGTAGAAGCTGAGTATTCCCAAAATGAGTGTCATGAGATAATGGTCGTTGATGCCAACGCATCGTGGAACTATTCCAATAATGCTCATTTCACCAATTCATACACCTTCAATGTCAGAAATCATCCACTCATATCTTATAAATCTACTAATGTGGAGAACCTAACACCAAAGTTTCAACAAGGGCAAGCAACCAATCAACAATCAAGGTTCATAGATAGACAACAGTCATATAACCCACAACCAAGGTTTACTGAGAGACAACAATCATACAACCCACAGCCAAGGTTCCAACAGAGTCAATAATCATTCGACTCACAACCAACAATCATGGCTAGAAATTCTCAGTCTAATTACCAACCCAGAACATCCAATAATTCCCAAGCCCTACAACCATTCAATAACAACCAAGCTCTATAATCCTCCAATAATTCCCAAGCTCTTCGACCATTCAATAATTCCCAAGAGCTTCAGCCATTCAATAATAATCAGGTTGTGCAACCCTATAACTACCAAACCCAGCCCCCAAGAAGCCAAACTCCTCCACCCAGTTTCTAGACTAGTAGGCTAGAGCATGTTATAATGGATATTCATAACAAGCTAGGCGTTCATACTCAATCTTTCGCACAACTTCACATGTAGATGGGTCAAATGGCTAATGAGAGGAATGTGAGAGAGCCAGGAAAATTGCCTAGTCAGCTGATAGTCAACCCATAGCCACAGCAAGCATTAGAGCTTGGATCTTTTACTAATAATACTCATGAGTCAGTTCAAGCAATCACGACTCTGAGGAGTGGAAGTGAAGTGAAGAGTAGAGTTGAGGCGAAGCATGAAGAGAGGTTGCAGAGAAGAAAGGAGGCAGAATGAGAACAAAGGAAGAAAGCTGAAGAAGAGCAAATGAAGGGGTTTGCAAGGAAAGAGGTTGAAAGAGTGCAAAAAGACCAACCATCAGTGGAGGACTATGTCGACCAGACATTACAGCGTCTTAGAAAACCGGCAAAGTATGGAAAGGTGAAAGAATCTGATATGTTAGAAATATTTTGACAAATCAAGATCAATTTACCTCTCTTAGATATAATCGCCCAAATATCACCTTACGCTAAGTTTTTCAAGGATCTTTGCACCCAGAAGTGAAAGAGTAGAGCGAAGAATCCAACAAAATACTCTTGACTGAGCAAGTGAGTTTATTGATTTTAAGTGATACTCCACCTAAGAGGAAAAATCCCCGTGCTCCCACTATTCCATGTGTCATTAGTGACCAGGAAATTGGTAGAGCTCTTCTTGATCTAGGTGCAAGTATTAACTTGCTTCCTTATTCAGTCTACCAACAGCTAGGGTTGGGTGAGTTGTATCCCACATCGGTTGTACTGTAATTCACCGATCGATTAGTCAAACAGGCGAGAGGAGTGCTTGAAGATGTCATTGTTCAAGTGGGCAAGTTTTATTTTCTGGTTGATTTTGTAGTCCTGGATACAGAACCTGTCCCTGACTAAAAAAAGCACATTCCAGTAATACTGGGAAGACCATTCTTAGCTACGGCAAATGCATGCATCAATTATAGAACTGGAGCTATGGATCTGACTTTTGGAAATATGAATGTCAGGATGAATGTGTTCGAAGGAAACCACCAATTGCCTGAATTGGGGGAATGTTTCCAAATTAATGAGTATGATGAATGGGATGATATCATAGCAGATTTTGCAACTCAAATCCTGGAGAAGGATGACCTAGAGTCATTTATGACTAGAGAATGGCCAGATGAGGAAGTTGTTGATTGGGAATCACATTGGAAGCTGCAAAATGAAGAGTTGGATGCGATGGAGACAACATTATACACTCAACCATGGCGGTAGCCAGTTGAACCATTTTCGATAGTTTCAAATACTCCACCAATTTCATCCTTAACTACTCCTCCTACCTTGGAACTCAAGCAACTGCCTGGAAAGCTGAAATATATTTTCTTAGGACCTGATGAGACTCTTCCTATGATTATATCTTCAAAATTTACAAAAAAATAAGGATCGAGTTTAGTCGAGATTTTGAGTGAAAAAAAAAAGGCAATAGGATGGAGCGTTACTGATTTGAAAGGCATAGACCCCTCAATTTTCATGCATCGCATACATCTTAAGGAGGATGCAAATCTATCGAGAGAAATGTAACGAAGTTTGAATCTAAATATGAAGGAGGTGGTGATAAAAGAACTGGTAAAATTGCTAGATGCGGGTATAATTTACCCCATCTCTGATAGCACATGAGTAAGTCCGACTCAGGTGGTGCTGAAAAAGTCAGGCATCATAGTGGTGCCAAACTCAAAAGGTGAGTTAATTCCACAGCGCATGACCATAGGGTGGCATGTGTGTATTGATTACAGGAAGCTCAACCTGAATACCAGGAAGGATCATTTTCCTTTGTCGTTCATAGATAAAATCTAGGAGAGGTTAGCCGGGCAGAGCTATTATTGCTTTCTAGATGGGTATTCCGGCTATAATCAAGTGGTGATTGATCCTATTGATCAAGATAAAACCACTTTTACTGTCTATATGGCATGTTTTCTTATAGACAAATTATGTTTGGTTTGTGTAATGCGCCAGCAACATTCCAACGGTGTAGAGAAATTTCTTGAAGTATTCATAGATGACTTTTTAGTTTTGGGAGAAACCTTTGAAGACTATTTAAAATATCTAGAACTGGTGCTTAAAAGATGCAAGGAGGCGAATCTGGTCCTAAGTTGGGAAAAGAGACATTTTATGGTTCAAGAGGGAATAGTAATGGACCATATTGTATCAAAGCGAGGGATGGAGGTAGATAAAACAAAAGTTAAATTAATTTCAAAGCTACCTCCCACAGTTGTTAAGCAGATAAGCTATTTTCTGGGCCTCGCCGGGTTTTATGGGAGGTTTATTAAAGATTTCAGTAAAATCGCCCAGCCGTTATGCAACTTATTAGCTAAGGAAGCTATCACACCCCTAAATTTTAAAGACTCCCAAACCGGGACATCTAAGTAATTCGGGGTATGATCCATACAAAGAGTGACCAATTAAGATCCTAAATAACCATAAAACTGAATGGAATATTATTAATCACAATAATTCCATACAAACCAAGCGGAATCTAAACCAAATGATACACAAGCACTTGGAGGTGCCGAAAGAATACATCTATACAATGATGCACTGATACCGAATACAAGGAAGGGATATGCCAACAGACTGGCTCCCCAGAAAATATAACAACAGTCCTAATACAGGGGACAAATAAAGGAAAATAAAAGGAACAATTCCAAGTATGAACGTCCCAAATCCCGTAACAACATTCGTGCCACGAGTCATCCTGTAACAAGGAAACAAAATAAAGTGTCGTTGCACCCCATGTTATCCGTAGCCGAAACCTTTCCTGCAAGTCGGCGTTTGGGACGCCAGGCAAAAGAACGCCGGGGTGAGCTCATCGAAGCCCTGTAGAAGAAAGGAATCGTATTTGTCACATCCTACGACCGTTCAATTTAAGTGTGAACCGACCCGTGTACATGCATCTAGCCTAGGTCAGTCAAATGCCCTATATGGCACTCACACCAATACGAGACCCACGAAACACATCCCCCTAGTCCCATACCATGCATCAACAAATAGGGTAACTAGCACGTAATGAAGCCATAGCACAACAACATATAATAACACACACATGTATATATATATATATATAGAAAAATATCTAACCAATACAAGCCCTGTAGTACAGACCACCTCATAGATCACTACGACTCGTACCCGTCAGTCCCACACTAACAATGCACACAACAAGTATTACCGAATCACAGAAGCAACACTCATATTCATAACACTCTAGGAATGACAACAATCACACTTCCTAGATCACGAGCATACCAAACTCCAAAACCCCAAATCTGTATCAACTCATACTAATAAACACCTCACTTATCACTACCCGACATTCGTAAACCCAACATAGGGGTAAAATAGTCACTTCAACCTAAGAAAAGTCACAAAGGTTTCCGAACACCAAAAAGAAGTGAAAGGGATTGAATAACCCATCACACTGACCATTCAAATGTCACACGTTCGCCCAAGGGTAAAATGGTCATTTCAAGGGAAAATGTACTTTCAAAGGTTACCCTACCTATTTGGACATAATTTGACCCATAAAAATAAATGGAACCGAATTCAAGGCCCTGATGCGAGAAATATGAATTTTTGAAAACGGTGTCGGACAACGCCGACCCAAAATAGAAAATTAAGATAAAACATGAGTTCGGGCACCAAAACCGAGGCATTTTCTCCTCAAACCAAAAATTGAACATATATGTGATAAATGAGACTCTAAGAAGCCCATATCAAGAAACGAAATTCAATTTGAGTAAACAAGTCGAAAAATATAAATTTCTAAAGAAAGACCGCGACATGTAAAAGTTTAAAATATACCATCATCTTCAAACGAACATAAATCACTCAATATTACGTTAACTCGAGTGATTTAAAATCCTAAACATAAGTTCAAGATGTCAGCGTTCCAACGCCACAATATTCTCCTCGATCTAATATACGAATAAGGAGATATGAATTTTTGAAAACTCTCGCGCGTGCAGGAAAACAAGGATGCTACAGTAAATTACTGTTCCAAACCTCCAAAAACACCCACCTTCTGCCGAAAATGAAGTTTCGATAAACTACCTTTTAATTTATTCCATACCTCCAAAAACACAAATTCAAAGTGCTTTTGTTGCAGGTCGACACATTACAGAAAATATTCTGATTATTCATGAAGTTTTACATTATTTGAAGAAAAAGTAGAAGAGAAACAAAAACTTATGGCCTTGAAGCTTGATATGAGTAAGGCTTATGGCCGGGTTGAATGGTCTTTCATGCTCTGTATGCTTGAGAAATTGGGACTGAACTCACATTGGGTAAAATTGATATCTACATGTATCTCCTCAGTAAGTTATTCCATCCTTATTAATGGTAATCCGGTGGGCTTCTTTCATCCTACCCGGGGTTTGTGATAGGGAGACCCGTTATCGTCCTATCTCTTTTTTATTTGTGCAGAAACTTTATCTATAGCAATACACCGAACTCGGCATGTAAGAGTGCTTACAGGGATCTGTATCGGCAGAAGTGCTCCTTCCATTTCCCATTTATTCTTTGTCGATGATTCAATAATATTTTGCCAAGCATTAGTGGATGAAGTACAGACATTGAAAAGAATACTTTTTGATTATGAGGAAGCTTTAGGCCAGCAAATTAATTTTGTAAAGTCCACTATTTGTTTCTCTAAGAATTCACGAAGATCATTAAGAGTCAATTTGAGCAGATTGTTGGGCTTGTCGGAAGAAGGCATGCATTCAAAATATTTGGGTGTCCCAACACTCATTGGGAGATCCAAGATGGATGTATTTAATTTTGTTCTTAAAAAAGTTACAGATAAATTAGCCTCATGGAAAGGTTGTTCACTCTCGGCGGGTGGAAAGGAAATACTTTTACAAGTTGTTTTGAATGTTGTGCCAACTTATGTAATGTCTTCATTCAAGCTTCCTCGTACTTTAGGTTTGGAATTAATGAAAAAGTTAGCATTTTGGTGGGGCAAATTAGAGATGTCCAAATCTGTTCATTGGATTCGTTAGGAGACCCTTTGCGAATCTAAGAAAAATGGTGGATTAGGGTTCCGGGATCTCGAGGCTTTTAATTTGGCTCTTTTAGCCAAGCATGCTTGGAATTTCCAAGTGTTGAAGAAAGGTTTGGCATATAAATTGCTTAAAGCTAAATACTTTCCAAAGTGTTTTTTTTGGAAGCTCGTCTGTGGTTGAATCCTTCTTGGGGATGGAAAAGCATTTGGTCCACTTAGGAGATTATTAAGAAAGGTTTGCGATGGTCGATGTGTAATGGAAAAATATTAGCATTTGGAATGATTATTGGGTGCCTGGACAGCCCGATAAACTGAGTCCTCCACGGGACACTCATTCTTTATCCAAAGTGGTTGATCTTATTGACATTTCAAATAAACCATGGAAAGATGATGTGTTGAATAAAATGTTTTCCCCACAAGAAGTTGAATCAATCCGACGAATTTATTTCAGCGTGCGGGATAAAGAAGATTTTGCTTATTGGGCTTTTGAGTCTACTGGTAAATTTTATTTCAAGTCAGCATATCATTTGGCTCATAAGCTTGTTAATCATAGAGAGCTTTCAGATGGTGCCCAGGTGCCTCATGGAATCCAGGAAAATTCGCCGGTGTGGTCTCTTGTCTGGCGATGCAATACTCTTCCAAAGGTTCAACATTTTCTTTGGAAATGTTGTCACAATGCCCTACCAACGGGTTTGACTCTACAAAAGCACGAGTTTCGAGTGAATACAATCTATCACAGATGTGGGTTGGAGGAGGAAGATTTGGCTCATATTTTTTTCAAATGCCCTCATTCATTACAGGTTTAGAAACTATGTCCACTACGCTTTGATTTTCTGAAAATTAATGTTTCTTCTTTTGTCGAGTGGTGATCAAGTTTACCATTAATGTCTGGAAATAAGGAGGATAGAGAGCAGTTGATCACCTTGGCCTCTTTCTGTTGTTAGCTTATTTGGAAGGCCAGAAATAAGAAATTGTTTGATGATGAATTATGGTGGCATCACTGGTGGTTAATTTTGCACTCTCTCATTTTTGGGAATTTATGGATATGCAAATAAGTTGTCAAAAAATTAAAATGAGCCCTAATCAGGTCATGACTAGAAGATTGTGGACTCCTCCTAGTGATGGAATTTTTAAATGTAATGTGGACGCATGTTTTTTTAAGTCAACTGTCAAGGGTGGCGGGAGAGGTGTATTCCGGAATTCTCATAGGTCTATTGTTTGTGGAATTGTATTCGAGCCATTCCCTGACTCTTTGACTTTGTCAATGGAAGCGATGTGTATGAGAAATGTTGTTGAGTGGGCTTCCAATCTTCTTTTCGACTGTGCGTGGTTTGAGACTGATGCAAAAATTGTGGCCAAGGCTTTGGAAGGAAAGTTTCATTGTCCTGTAGAGATTTCGTCAATTATCTTTGATATCAAATATGTGATGAAAGACTTCTCATGGGTGTCAATCTCGCATATTGGCCGTCAAGGGAATGCTCATGCTCTAGCTTCTCTTGCGTGTTCCTCCCTTGAGTCGGATGTTATTTTTAACCATATCCCAAAGGATGTCCTGGGGTTGGTTCAGAAAGATTATATATTGGATATGTAGTATTCTGTTTATGTTTGCCAGGAAAAAAAAAATTAAAAACAAAGATCGCAGTGGGAACATTAATTTAGTGAATTCTTCATATGGAACAAAGTTACAAACTAAAACCACCCAAAGATGAAGGTAACTACAATGGCAATACATTAAATTAAAACAAAGAAAGAAACAAATCTAGTGAAACTAACTTCAAATGAAACTAGACTTGATATGCATATCTAGTATTTTAAGTACTTTTTTATATTTTGGGTCTAGCAAACTTCAGTGTAATACTAAATAATTTTTGAATTCTCATTTTTTTTTTGTCATTCTATGTTAATTTTTATAAAATAGAGCAAATATTTTAAAGATGAGAAGATTGAGCAAACTCTTTGAGAGAGAAATTAGATGCAACAATTGATCAAATCGTGGGAGATAGATATACATATGATCACCGAAGCAAGCTTTGGGAGTGAAAAATCAAGGACCATACAGAGTTTTTTAATATTTAAAGGTGATATCCTTTCTTATTTCTCCAAATCTTCTCATTTTTTGAAGGATAGCACCAAAGGGTTTTGTAGTTATAGGCTTATCCTTCCAAATCCTTTCTTTTCTCTTCAAAATGTCAACCCAAACACATATAGCACTATACTTTCCTTTCTTTTCTTCCCAAATCCTTTCAAATCTCTCCTACCAAACGAAGCCTTAGAGTTGGAAGGCCATGGGAGATGAAGCCCTAGAAGAGACGATGCCTTGGGAGAAAGAAGGAATGAAGGATGCGACTACAGAGATTATATTCGATATAGGGTAAATTATACTTTCCTCCCCTGTTGATAGTGTAAATTTTGCTTGCACACCTGTGGTTTCGCTATTTATAATTTCTTCTATTATTTGTAACAATACCCCCTTCCATTCAACCTCTGGTAAAGTCAAACGAAGTCAACAATGACATCATTCATTTTTGTCACTTAAAATGATTAAAATACCCCTAAATATTTGTGACGACATATTTGACCACCCATAATGATGCGAAAAGATCAATATACCCTCATTTTTACAACAAGGAGGAAAGTATAATTTACCATTTATATATATATATTTGTATGAAATGTGAAGGTGGGGGTAATGTGATGAAATTTTTTTTTTCCCAGCGAAAAAACCCAAAACAAAACTACATAGGAATAAATATAAGAACTGAAGAAAGAAGGATATGCAACCAGTGAGGCCACACATCCCACTCCAAATCCCCTTTCTTACACCGAAAAGTCCACTGACATAAATCATGGGAGACCTTGTTGCAGCACCTCGGCACCCACAACAATTGAAATGCTCTATCCACAGACTGAAGCAAGTGATTGATATCTTCGATAACTGCTAAAGAGAGACTATCATTTGGACACAGAGTCATAACTCCTTATCAGTCTCCTTCAATAACCACACTGGAGTACCCCAAGTTGGAAAGCAGTTTGATACCTTCTCTAAGCATGAGAACTTCAGCCATAAAAGCTAATTTAACATTCTTTAAAAAATAAGTTGCAATTCTAATTGGCCTTCCTTAACAATCCCTGAGAATAAAACCACCACCACATCTGTCATTTGGAAAATAAAAAGCAGCGTCAAATTTGAGTTTGAACATCTCCTTGGGATGAGCTTTTCAACTCTTTGAAGTGACCTGTTTGCAGGAGCTTTTTGTCAAAGGGTTGCATATCACTTTCCCAACTCATGAAATTCGTTAAAATTCTCCAAGGCTTTATCAAGAATTTCGGGCACCGACCATTGTTTTCCATTAAAAAGAAAATCTTTCCTACACTTCCACAATTGCCAACAAATAAAAGCTCTAAGGCTGAAGCATAATTCTTTGGAATTATCCTGATTCCACAACTTTGCCATGAGTAACCATCTCTTCTTCCATAGACAATCGTTATCACCATAAAAAAATAGCAGTAAGGGAGAGAAATACCAAACCTGTTTAGCCACTGACCAAGAATAAAGATCATGATCAACTATTTTGTCACGATTCTCGCATTGAGGACAAGTAGCCACTTGAGAGATACCTTTAGATTTAAGGTTGGCGAGCACCGGTATTTTCTCATGACACCTTTGCCAAAGGAAAAATTGAATTTTCCAAAAACTATTCCAATGACTCTAAAATTCTGGAGAAGTACTATTGTTCGTAGAACAAGCAGGTTTACCTTTCGGTTTAATGAAGGAATTTAAAGCTAATTTGTAAGCACTTTTTACTGAAAATTCACCATTAGCAAATAGGCCCCAAATTTTATGTCCAACTTATGAGATTCTTGAAGAGGAATTAGTAAGATTAGATGAGCATCCCGACTGTTAAATGAATGTTTTATGATGTCCAACTTCCATGAATTTGTCGTTTCATCAATAAGATATGAAACAGACAAGATACTTGTACCTTTATTACTTGAAGAAATGAATGGATTGGTAGAATCAGGAAATCAAGCATCAGCCCAACAGTTGACATTTTTCCCCGAGGCAATCTTCCACCACATACCGCTCTTCATAAGATGTTGAACAAATAATATACTTCTCCATATCCATGAAGGTCTTAAACCACATTTTGCTTCCAAAAATTATTTATTTGGGAAATACTTCTTTTTATAGATGCTGTAAAAAAGCGAAGGCTCTGCTATTGATAATCTCCATGCTACTTTTGCTAAAATAGCTAGATTGACCGTCTTGATGTCTCGAAAACCTAGACCACCCAACCTTTTATCTTCACAAATTGTTTCCCAACTCACCCATTTAACTTTCCCAATTTCTTCTCCACCAGCCCACCAGAAAGCATTCATTTTGCTTTGAATGTCTGAGTTCGGCAATTTAAAGCACTGCATAGCATAGATAGGAAGAGAGGCGAGAGTGGATTTGATAAGCACCGCTCAACCGGCTTTAATTGGAAAGCAACTCCTCTTTTAGGCCCTTGATCTTCAAAGATAACTAATCCTCCAAAAACTTAAATGATGTCTGTTTTGATCTCTCTAGGCAATGTGATGAAATTGAAAATAGAGATTTGTTTTATTCCTTGAGGGATTTCATCTGTGTTAGTCAAAATGAAGGAGGTCTGGGTTTTTGGAACCTCCTTCATTCGGCATGAAGTCTTCTACTTCTAAACTATAGCAACCGTATACGATAATTAATCAAGTATTCAGCTAAACAAATCACCATTCTTCTCAATGGAACAATGATACAAAACAAACAAACAAAAATTACACACACATCTACAATATTGAATCAAATCCAAAGAAAAATAAAACACCCAACTCTTATACACAGCTTCACCAATTAACAACAGCTAACGAATTCCACTCTATCTACGAGATAGAAAACCTTCTCCTTCTGGGCTTGGTAATGTCCACACCATCCTCAATATTCGAAGTATCCTTCGATCCGTTCTTGAACGGATTCAACTTCCCGAGAGTCTTGGACATGGAGGAGAAGAAAGTGGGTCTTTTCGGACCAGCCCTGGTCGAAGTAGTGCCTTGAGTTTTCTGTATATCAGAAATGAACATCTTCATTTTCATGAGCTCGGATCGCAAGACCTCGTTCTCTTTGATTAAAGACACATCTGCTTGTATTTGGCTCCTCGTCGTTATCGCGTCTTGGACTTTGCTTCGATCATCAACGCCACTCCTGAGCTTGAGTTGATCATAGTATAGAGCATGCAAGACCATTTGCACCGGTAGTCTCTTGTTCTGGGAAGCATGGACTCTAGCTTCGTAGGATAGCTTGAGTGGATCCATCACACTACATGCCTTCTCGCGCTCAATTTCATCCAAGTTTGGATGAGCCTGCAATAAAATTCATCTTGTAAGAGCTTATGAACAATTAATACACTAATGCATATATAATTTTAACAGCCCAAATCGACATTTTATCTAAGTATATATATATATGTGTGTGTGTGTGTATATATAGATATATTTGAATTAGGAGACTATAACAACAGTAATGCATGTCAAAGAAAGCAAACTGACCTTCAAGTAAATATCAACCGCCCTGTAAACATCATCATCCAACTTGCGAGCCCCTTTTGGCACCAAATTAGCAATCCCATTAAACTTCGAAATACTAAGATCAACACACGTCGCGATCTCGCCCAAATATGCGTCCACAGTCTTGGCCACTCTCTGCATGGCCGTCGAACACGCCTCCCTGAAATTTCCGGCTCCGAACACCGCCACGCTCTTCTCCTTCTCAACGAACCCCGTCACGATCCGCCTCACGCTCTCCAGATCGAACAGCGTCTCGCCGTCGTACGTGAACGACACCACCAGCAGATCGTCCACCGTCACGTGCTCCAAAATCGCCGACACTCTCCGCTCCAGCTCATTCTTGCACGAGTTGGAGGATCGGAGGAAGATCGCCGATCGGAGGAGGCAGCAGAGGAAGTGGATCGGAAATGCGGCCTTCTCCGAGGGGAGGAGGGAGACGATGGACTGGAGGAGCTCGCGCTGCCGGAGTCTGACATCGGTGTCGCCGGGATCTGACGACAGCCTGGTGGCGCTGCTGCCGGAGTGGTCTCGGACCAGGTCGCGGAGAGATCTCTCGGCGTAGGTGATGATGAGGCTCGCTAGGGTTAGGGTTTTCGCGCCACGAGCTTTCATTGAATCGATGATTCTCTTGAAGAATGATATGTCCAGGATTGATAGCTCCTCTGTCCACCAATTTGGGGGTGATCGGCTTGGATAATTCGCCTCATTACATGCCTAATCAAACGAATCATTTTTTAGGCAATTTAACATGGAAATCAAATTAACCTCCTAAATATGAAATTCACAAGTAAAAAAATTCAAATTCATTTGAAGTTTTAATTCGATTTCAAATCAAACTCGAATGAAATTTTCATTGTGTATACATGTATGTATGCCTATATACATATAATTTTTATACATGTCTTATTTTGCTCTAACTCCATTTCAATTCAACCTCTTGAAATTGAAGAAATAGTACAGATTTCTTCATTGTCCAAGTACAATTTCAACAAATTGTTTCTTCTTTTTCATTCCAAGACTAGAAATGGAGTTTTTAAATGTAGATCTAAGAAATTTTAGTCCAATTTGCAATGGAAGACACATTTAGTTCAAATTGTTTCATATTTCAACTGAAATTTGAACTTTTGAACTCTAAAAATGGAATTCAAAATACTATCATATCTCAAATCAATTTCTAATCACTCTCTTGAAATTGAAAATCATAGTTCAAATCCAAAAATGAAGTAATGAATACCTTAGAGGTAGTGATATCGACGCATCGCTGGACGATTTTGATCTCATCGGCCATGGGAAGAAGCTCTTCGCAGGACTTCAAAACCACGACGGCGCCGGAGAGGCTAGTGAGGGCGACTTGGGCGAGGAAGTCCTCGGTCCGGCCAGCGAGGTTGCTGTCGCAGTACTTGTCATTCATCTGCAAATACTCCGCCGCACAACGCAGAGCTGCAACGTTGTGGACTGTGATTTCAAAGTTGACGCCGTAACAGAACTTGGCGGCTTTTTCGAACACCTCAGCTCCTCCGGGGATGTCAGAGAGATCAATCCTCCCCAATTCAGGTTCTTTCGATTCCAGTATCAGTTTTCTTATATAATTGCTTTTCGCCACAAGCATGAACTGCATATATATATATATATATATAGAACATATAGATTTAGTTAAATTTTGAAATTTTTTTGTTTTTGTTGTGAATTTTAAAAGTTTAAACACTTCTGCATTACCTTGTGAAGAGTAAAATCAGCATTTCCGACTTGAACAACGACGTCGGTTGGAATTTCTTGAGAGAAAACCCTGCAAAAGATGAAGAAAAAGCATGGTTTAAGAGATGATGGATTACTACTGTACATGTATGTGTAGATATATATATATGTGTGTGTGTGTGTGTGTATTACCATTGGCCAGTTCTTTCCATGGCAATAGAGAGTCTATTGGTATTGTTCTTGATGGAAGCAGCCATGTATTGGGATGAGTTGAGAGCCACACACAGAGGATATGGGATTAGGAGAGGATGTGTGTTTTATAAGGATGAGAGTGTGAGAGGGACAGAGATTTTCATTTTATCTTTAGTTTGCTTTTTATCTGCCTAAAGTATCATGGTTTTGCTTTTATTTTTAACAGAGAGTGCAAGTTCGCATGAATTGGGGAGTTTTGGCAGATAAAAGTACAAGGAAGTCAATTGTTTAGAGTGATTATGGAAAGAAAGCGAAGATCTACAATCTTCTTATCTTATTGTGGCATGATAGTGGAGGGGGGGAAAGCAATTGGATATTCACTTTTTGAATAATATAACTTTCATTAAATGTTTACTTTGTTCACATTGCGCTACCGATAATATAAGTACATTTTTAATGTTGACATGCTTACTCAATGTTTACTCAATAAATTTAGGAAGATTGTGTGGTCAAGTAAAGGACAATGCTTTCTCACCAGTGAGTACCAACTTGGTCTTCACCCCTTATTTGAACTAATAGAATTAAGACACTTGGCATATATTAATTAAAACATAGAAATGGGTATTATCCATTATTTATAGGATTCAACCGGAATTTGAATTCTTCTTTTTTCTCTTATTCACTTTAAAAAATAAAAATCTAATGAGCAGTTAACGTCATATATATATGCATGTACACTTTCCTTAAAACACAAATAAGAAAAAAGTCACAATTCACGAATATTATTCGATATTGTGATGGATACTTCTCCATATTTCGTAAAATCCAAAGATATATAAATGAATTGGATACAAAATATTATGAACACAAAGAAGAAAAAATAAAAATAAAGTGGTTGAAGTATAGAAATTTGGAGAAAAAATTCAGAAATCTCGTGTGTAAAGTGCCGCTCACCGCACCAAATTGATGATATTATAGAAATAACACAAAAGATTTTATTATCCTTTGGATTCAATTGCAATATACATAGCATATATATATATATATGTATCAATCTATATATAAATAAAAATGTACACGCATATATCAATTTATATATACAAATGATTGTACACGCATATGTAGACGTTAAATTGCTCATGAGATTTTTTTTTTAAGTGAATAAGAGAAAAAAAAATAATTCAAATCCGGGTTGAATTCCATAAATAATGGGTAATACCCATTTATGTTTTTTAATTAATATATGCCACGTGTTTTAATTATATTGGCACAAATAAGGGGTGATGACCAAGTTGGTCCTCACTGGTGAGGACCCAAGCATTGTCCTCAAGTAAATATATGCATCACTGATAAAGATTTAAGAAGTGGTTGCAAGCAAATCAAGGAACGGAACAACGGCTACAAAATTATATTTGTCGATCGATCGCCTCGGAGAAAAGGAGCGTTCAATATGTGGTCAGCAAATCAGAATAGTATGACGTGTTTTGCTGATGATGAGTTAAGGGTTTGAATTAGGGGTGGACAAAAATTTGGCAAATCCGAAAATTCAATCCGTCCAATCCGGTCCGAACCTATTAGATCGGTTTGATTATTGATTGAATTTGACATGAATCCAAAAATACTGAATCCGATATTTTATGGATCGGTTCTAGATTTGATTTTCAATAATTCATCAAATCCGGTCCAATCCGATATTGTTCATATATATTTTAGTATATTTATATTAATATATTATCTTAAACTTTATTATAATATCTTATATCACTAATATACTATTTAAAACTAAATTATAATATCTTATTTTACTCTAAATAATTATCTATTTATATCTATATTATTAAAAACATGTAAGACATTTTTTTATTATTTATATACATTTATCTACTAAAGAATAAAAATAAAAATAATTAAAATATAAGATTCGATGAACTACATTCAAATAAGTATCCTTAAAGTGCATTATTACAATTGGTTGTTTTAATATATGCATCTTTTTCGAGCAAGTAATTATAATTAAAGTATTTTGAACCCTTACAAAAAGAGATAAAGGAGATAGATGTAAGTCCAAATTTCAAATTTTAAAATAAATTATATTCAAAGGACTATAATTAAAATGTACTATTAACAATTTATTATTTAAAGACTTATATATTCTATAAAAAAATGAAGTATAATTGAGTTATCCAACAACTACAAAGAGAGATAGATGTACACTCAAATTTAAAATATTTAATTTCATTCTTAAATATCTATATAATTTAGTTTAACTAGAATGCATTATATTTATTCAATTAAAACATTTTTTATAATAAATATTAAAATAATAAAAGATAGAATGTGATCTATTGAAATAAAAAAAATACTATGATTATTACTAAAAAAAAGTATTTTTGTATGAATATTTAGTATTGTTATATAATATTATAATAAAAAAAAGTTATTTCTCTATTCAATATTTGGATGGTTATTCTTTTAGTATTTTTATTTAAGATTTATTTATGATAAATACTAAAAAAAAGTTTTTTCTTTCTTCAATCAATGTCTGGTTGGTTATCTTTTAGTATTCATATAACAGACATACCAAAATAAGTTTTAACTTATATACTTTTGTATGATTAATTGAATAAACCTATATACTTTTGTATGAATTTTTGTTTTAACCTATTCATATAACATTCATAAGGCTATCATTGTGGATTTTTGTATGAACTTTAATTTCTCCCAATATCTTTGTCATTAACTGGTGGTTGTGGGGTTTCTTGGAACATTGTATGAACTTGGATTTCTTTGTCATTAAAGCGTGTTTGCCTTTATAAAAAAGAAAAAACAACAACAACAACTATGTTATGAACTTGATCATTTCGTAACATCATATATGTGTTGTATATGAATTTGTTTCCTCTATTAAGGTAATGTAATTTTGTGTTTCAATCCGCGAAACTGATCCGAACCAATCCGGCTCACCGCGGTCTGGTTTGGATTGGTTTCGTTGGACAAATGGATTGGATTAGTTACGCCACACAAACTAATATGAGAAGATATTGAGAAGAGAAGACAAGTTTTGAGAGCTCTGCAATTCTTTCACATAAAAGATTCTTCTGTAGAGAGAGAGAAAAAAAAAATATATTAAATTATCATTCATCTTCTAAATTCTCTCTAGTTTTTGGAGTTCTCCAATTGTGCTTCAACAAGTGTGATCTTTATGCACAATTGGATGACCTAGATACTGAAAAATCTACACACCATCTGTTGCACTATGTGTGAAGTGATCTGTGAGGAGCGGAGCCATCAGAGTATGGAGATCGGAGCAAAAATCTTTGTGGAGAGCGAGTAAATCAAGACTTTCATACGTCGAGTGAACAACGGCAGATTGGAGTTATTGTAAGTCATAACTTCATAGAGTATGTACAAACTCTTTGATTCATAGTGCATCGATACCGAAGTATTTGTGGTGTTTTCCTTGGAATATGTTTAAGATTTTTTCACGTAAAAAATTTGTGTGTTATTCTACTGCTTTAAATTTTGTTGTTATAATATTGTTTGATTGATATAAATTGTGGAAATGATTAGTTTGTGTGGCGTAATAAATAATAATAGCCCAAACATCAGTCATTAGTCGTGTTACTGTTACCTAGAATTCGCGTTCAGGGTTGCTCTATCGATCGGTGGGAAGATGCGATCGATCAGTCGATCAGTGAGAATAGGTGATCAGTCGGTGGTTTATTAGGTCAACGGTGTGTTTTATTATATATTGCAAATAATAATTTAACTTCACATTTTTGGGTAACAATCATACCCTACGTATTACAATATTGATTTTAGGACATCACTAATTGATATAAGTAAAAATTCAGTATTTTCATTAAAAAATTATTTTCAATAAAATTTTATTTTGTCATTAAATTGATAAAAACAAATCCTATTAATCCCCCCCCCCCCCCCCCCCCCACCTCGAGGCTTATTTCCATTATCTCCTAAGTAATTTCAGAGAAAATAAAAGATATTCGGAGAAGACTAAAAGGAGGAAGGCAATTTTAAACAAATACTTCCTTTCTTTCTGAAATTACCTAGACGATCAATGAAAACGGCCTAGAGGGGGGTGAATATGTTTTTTTTCTATTTAATGATCAATTAAAATTATCTAGCGAAAATTCAGTTCTAATTAGTCACAAAATCCTAAATTCTCAAATCAGATTAATCAAGCAGTTATGAATATAACTGCAGAAAATAAATCATGAGAAGACAGAGATTTTTTATGTGAAAACCCTAGGAATACTACAAGTAAAAACCAAGGATACACTCAGGTATTGATGCACTATAAATTAGAAAATTCATACATACTCTATGAAAATAGAACTTACAATCATTGTAATTTGTTGTTCATCACTCAATGTCTGAAAGTCTAGATTCACTCGCGCTCCACGAAGCTCTCACTCCGATCTATATACTCTGATGGTTTTGCTTCTCAACAGATCAAATAACCACGAAACCTCCTGCTTCGATCTCCGCACTCAAACGACTTCGTTCGTCAACGGATTAAAACAACTACATTGCAATCAGCAATGTGTAGATTTTTCAGAATCTAGATCATTCAATTGTGCATAAGATCGTCGATATAGAAGCACAATTGAATAAACCCTAAACAAGAGAATAATAGATGTAGAATCACTCAATGTTTTTCTCTCTCTATCTCTATCTCTATAAAAGAATATGAACCTGTAGGAAACTTGCAAAGATTTCTCAATGACTCAAAGGTTGCCTCACATGTGTAGAATACCTTGGTATTTATAGACAATGCTGAGGAGAAACCCTAGGTTTACCCTTTCTAGTAATTTCACATCAAACTTAACAAAACCCTTTGATTTTGCCTTCAATATGTATAAATCACGTTTATCAATGTTAAGAGTTGCAGCTACATCAAGAGAAATCAAATCAGGGTCAAAATTGGAATTTCACAACATGATCATTCATCCCTAACTACGCGCGGTGTGTAGGCCTAGGCTACGTGTGACGCGTAGGCTTCCTACGAGTGGCGCGTAGATCTCTTTTGGTAGTCCGTAGATGGTCTGTCAAAATAACATTTTCTAGCCACTTTTAGCTACTAAGTTCGTAGGTGGTGCGTAACATTTTTCATAAAAACCACTTTTCTTGGGAATAGCACCGTTTGAACCCCCTCGACTCCATTGGAATTTTTCTCAAAATTCCGGCTTCGAAAAATATCGTTTAAGCCCTCCAGAATGCATTTTTTCACTCAAATTTGCATCTTTTTCATTTCTCTTATATTATCATTTTCTTCAAGCTTGATTTGAATTTGACGAAGTTTGTCAATGTCGATCAAACCTTCCTGACTTAACAATTCACTTAACATGACAAATTATTCAACATTGTTATTGTCTAGAACATGTCAATCACAAATAATACTATAAATGTTCTTATAATCTCCCTTGACATTTCTGAGACAAAATCATGTTTTACAAAGCCTCACAAATAACAACATAATATTTATACCTATAAACACAAACTAACAAACATAGACATAGAATACCAAATTGGCATCATGACGATCTTCCAATCCTACAACCATAACACTGAACATACCATGAAAAACAAGTGTGGAAAGCAGATATAAACCAATATAATGATCATAAGAAAAATATAACAACAATGCAAGAATAATGATCATCATAGTATAAAAATACTCCTTCTCCCCCTGAGAACATACTCCCCCTTACTAAAACCATTTCCCTCTTATCCAAACAATCTCTCCCCTTTACTAAATAAATCTCCCCTTTTTTGTCACTAAAATGACAAGCAAAGATATATCAATCAAAACATAGGGAAAAGATAATATAGGAGATACTAGAGAATATAAGACCAAGCACTAAATATGAAGATAAAGTATTTTATAAGATTATATCCAGATTCTCGAGTAACAAATATCTCTATAATGCATTTCCCTAATACTAAATGCATAAATGCAAAATGTCATGAATAAAATAAAACAAAAATATTTTTGTATTTTGAAATATGTGAGCAAGGCAGTAGAGCAACAAACTAATCATTAATACATTATATTTTCATATCTAAATCAGCCATTATACACATGGTAGTGAAGAAAATCAGCACACATACCTTGTAAACTAAAGAATGCACAAGTCAAGTTTTGCATATATATATATATATATATATATATATATATATATATATATATATATATAAATTCTCATGTGCAAGCACTAAGGTAAGATGAAAACAATACTCATTAATTCTGATAATCCCCTCATCAGCCGTGATGATAATTCAGTCCAAGATCCAAACTATAAGTCAAATCGTTAACTTGAACCATATTGCTTAAAAACAAATTTCAAATAATTTATTCTATTGCACCTTTTCACTTTATCCCTTTTTATCTTTCTAAGCTCCAAACTTTCCAGCGAAGATTTTTAATCCCGACCAACTGGGCCCAAGCTTCTTCCTTGGGATTTATACTCATTAGTTTTCTCCATTTTTTACGCGAACACTTAATGCTTACTGAGGCAAGAGACCTGGTTGCTCAGATTGAAGAACTACTTTTTACATTTCTATATTTTAAACATCTCTTCCTTTTCTCTTCTTTCAACATCACCACAACATTCATAAGCATGCAAAAAGTATTCCAAAGCATAGATAAATTTAGCATAGCTCATGAACCTACATATCACTTCGGGTTAAATGAAAAAGATTAACAATTTCAGCAAGCATTATGATCATCTCTGAAGTAAAACATGCATATAAGATTAATATTTTTCAGCATAAAATAATCATGTCAAGTAAACATTCAAAAACCTTAGGTCAGCCTGATACCTCTACTTCCCATATGCATAATTAGACAAGTAAATATGATAATAGAATAAAATATGACAACTTTTGTACTCTAGCCAAGCTCATCATTTAAAAAAAATATTTTATTATTTTTTTCTTATTAAAATGCATGCATGAATAAATATAATACATATACATGATTATCTATCAATTCTAGAAAAAAAATGCAATGTGCTTCTAGAATGATACATAAGAATATATATATTCTAAAGAAAGTATACCAATAGATTTCCTATGACTAACATGCTTTTGAAAATGTAGTGGTTTTGTAAAGATATCTGTCAATTGAGAACCTGTGGATATAAACTCCAGAGACACTATACCATCTTCAACAAGATCTCGAATGAAATGATATCGAATATTTATATGCTTTGTCCTTGAGTGTTGAACAGGATTTTTAGAAATATTTATTGCACTCGTGTTATAACAAAACAATGTCATCGTGCCGTGGGAAAAACCATAATCCTGCAACATCTGTCGCATCCACAAAACCTGAGTACAACAACTCCCAACTGTTATATACTCAACTTCAGCAGTGGAAAGGGAAACACAATTTTGCTTCTTGTTATGTCAAGCAACTAAACAATTACCAACATAAAAACACCCTTCACTGGTACTTTTCCTATCATCAACATAACCGACCCAATCAACATCATAGAAAGATGTGATTTCAGTGTTAGTCCCTGATGTGATTTCACTCAGCAGCTCTGTGACCATATCCTTAACACTCAAAACATTGAGGTTTTTAATTTTTAAGATCATATTTGTCTTTTTTCGAGTTTGAGTATTATTTCAATTTCTAAACTCACCCAACCAATCTCCAAATTTTTGTCCTTGGCCATTTTACTTGGCCTTAACAAATTTGTTCAACCTCGACTCACTTTCTCCATCAAATTCAACACGATCATCCCTAGTGATTTTGAAAGCTATGCTCTTCTCTTTTGTGTCACTAGCATTCTTAGGGGGATTTTTTAACATCTCCATTTCATAAGATTTTAAGTTCCCATCCAATTCTTCAACCTTAATTTCTTTAAGACTCATGACCTCTAAGATGACAGTAACCTTAGATCTAAAACATTCAGGTAGAGATCTAAGAATTTTCTTCATTATGGTTGTATTAGGAATGGATTCATCTAGATTGTGACAATCTGTGACAATATCAGTAAGTCTAGCCCCAAAGTCGGCATAGACTTCATCCTCCTCCATCTTCAGCTATTCAAATTGAGAATTCAGAATTTGAAGTTTTGATTGTTTAACCTTTGAAGTTCTTTCATAAGTTACTTGAAGAATATCACACGCTTCTTTGGCAATCTCGCATGTGGCAATTCTTTTAAATTCACTCGCAGTCACAACATTATATAATGTATTCAACACCTTTGAGTTCCAATTAGCACTGTTTGTCTCAGCAGCAGTCCACTCACTTGATGGTTTTGGTTTTGATTGATTAGTCGTTGCATCCATCATAGTAGGAGGTGAATATCCTACCTCTATGGCCAACCAAGCTCTTTCATCTAACAATTTCAAAAATGCTCTCATCCTCGCTTTTTAATACGTGTAATTTGAGCCATCAAACAAAAGGGACCTAGATACGGAACCTTCTTCACGAGGTATCTCCATCGTATAAATTCAGAATCTAACCCTAGGTCGTTAACCTAAAACTAGGCAACCACGCTCTGATACCAATTTAAATTACCTAGAAGATCAATGAAAATAACCTAGAGGGGGTGAATAGGTTTTTTGTTGATTTAATGATCAATTAAAATTATCTAGCGGAAATTCAATTTTAACTAGTCACAAAACCTTAGATTCTCAAATCAGATTAATCAAGCAGTTATGAATATAAGTGCAGAAAATAAATCATGAGAAGACACAAAGATTTTTTATGTGGAAAACCTTGGAAAGACTCCAAGTAAAAACCACGGATACGCTCAGGTATCGAAGCATTATGAATCAAAGAATTTTTATAGACTCTATGAAAACATAACTTACAACCGCTATAATTTGTTGTTTTTCACTTGACGTTTGAAATTCTAGATTCACTCGCGCTCCACGAAGCCTTCTATCCGATCTCCGTACTCTGACGACTCCGCTTCTCAACAGATCAAATAACCATGAAGCCTCTTGCTCTGATCTCCGCACTCAAACGGCTCTGTTCTTCAACGGATCAAAACAACAACGTTGCAATCAGCAGTGTGTAGATTTTTCAGAATCTAGGTCATCCAATTGTGCATAAGATCGTCGAAGTAGAAGCACAATTGAATAAACCCTAAACAAGTGAGGAATAGATGTAGAATCAATCAATATTTTTCTCTCTCTATCTCTATCTATGTAGATGAATATGAATTTGTAGAAAACTTGCGGAGATTTCTCAATGGCTCAAAGGCTGCCTCACATGTATAGAAGACATTGGTATTTATAAACAATGCTGAAGAGAACCCCTAGGTTTACCCTTTCTCATAATTTCACATCAAACTGAGCAAAACCCTTTGATATGGCCTTCAATATGTATATATCACGTCTATCAATGTCCAGTCGCAGTCGCATAAAGAGAAATTAAATCGGGGTCAAAATTGAAATTTCACAACATGATCATGCAGCCCTAACTACGTGCGGCCCATTGGTGCCCTATGCACGGTGCGTAGGCTTCCTACGGGTGTCACGTAGACCTTTTTTGGTGGTTCTTAAATTGTCCATCAAAATATCATTTTTTATCCAGTTTTAGCTACTGGATCCGTAGGTGGTGCGTAGCATTTTTTATGAAAACCACTTTTCTTGGTAATAGCACCGTTTGAACCCCCTCGACTCCATTGGAATGTTTTTCAAAGTTTCAGCTTCGAAAAATTTCATTTAAGCCCTCCATAATGCATTTTTTCACTCAAACTTGCATTTTCTTCATTTCTCTTGTATTATCACTTTCTTCAAGTTTGATTTGAATTTAACGAAACTTGTCAATGCCGATCAAATCTTCTCGACTCCACAATTCACTCAACATGATAAATCACTCAACATGGTTATTGTCTAGAACATGTCAATCATAAATAATACTATAAATGTTCTTACACGTATTATAAATGTTCTTACACTTCCAAATTAGTTGTTCAACTTAGATTTTTTGACTTTTTAAGAGAGTATATTTTAGGATAAATATCATCAAATTTCTTGAGGTTTGCTCATATTCTACCTAAAACCCTTCCTTTTCCCATATTTCCACCTAGACCCCCTGAAGTTTGGTATGTTGTATCGATTAGACCCCCTCCGTTAGTTGACGTCAGTTAACAACAAGTTCTACTGATGTAAGCCTGAAAAAAGTGTCATATGGACAATTTTATCCTTAAAATATGTGTGATGGTAATTTTTATTATTGTTATTGCAATTTTTAAAATATATTGAAAATTGCAATGACTATTCTTATTATTCTTACAGAAATGATGATTGACTGAAAAGAAAATTGAGATATTTAGGTGGAAGATTGAGTCATATAATAAGAAGAAAGATGTAGTATAACGCGTGAGCTAACAAGTCGTAGAGTGAATTAGTGGTTTGTTAGAGACGGGCTAGATTAAAAGTTTGTATACAATGTCACTTGTTAAAAGTTCTTTCTTGTAACATTTTCGCATTAGTGTAATATCTAGTTCTTAGTTGTTTACTTTTTTTAATTTTATTTATCTTAAAATATTTGTTGAATTTTAAATTCCAATATAATATTATTTTTCATTTTTGTCAACTATCATCCTTTTACTAATTTCAAACAAACACCGGATCCCACCATAGTACTTTATTGTTAAAGCAAAAATGGAAATTGCACATAGACCTCAAATCCATAAAATATTGAATAGTCCAAATTGAACAATTTTTATGGGACAGATGTAGTATAATCTAAGATATTGATTGAGTTTGGTAGAACATATATATATATATATAGTTTTCTATTTATGTAATTTTTTTTTATTTCTCCTTATTGAATATCATCTTCTTCTTTTTTTTCTTGGGTAAAATTGGATATCATCTTCTTTGCCCTATATGTATGGCATTTTATGTTCTAAAAAAGAAAAATAAAATTTCAGCCTATAAACTAGGAGAAGATATTTGGTACCCGGAATAAATACATGTGGTACCCCAAGCCAATAAAAAAAAGAGGTGTAATATACGCATGAAGCCTATCACTTGCGCGTATAAATCACTAGTTATCCTAATTGGTTTGAGATACCACGTCAGATTTATGCTCGTGATATCCAATATTTTTTTGTAAACTAAATCTAATAAACAATAGTTGAACACTTATTTAACTTAAAACTCACTTAAAATCCACATTTATCATTGTTACTTAAAAGTATACATGTCAATGGATCGGATTTTGATCCAAATCCGATCCGTTTATTCAAATTTGGATTTAATATAAAATCCGATAATCCGATTAGGATCCGAATCCGATAATCCGATTTCTTAATAAATTGAATTTGGATTTATGCTAATTCGATCTGAATCATATGATATATATATATATATATATCTATCAATATAGATTTAATATTTATGAGTCTATATTTAGTACTATAACTATATATAAATTTGATTTTTAATTATTTTGTTATTTATTAATAATGATTGATCAACTAGTTTATTATTTATTAATATATAAATGTTGACTAGTAAATGTCGTATATTTAATATATATAATTATATTATTAGTTGTATATGGTAGTTAATATCCATAATAAGTATAAATACATTTTCATCTTTTAGAAAAAAGAATAAATACATTATTTTATTATTAGTGTCATAAAATTATAAGTATAAATACATTTTCATCTTTTGGAAAAAAGTATAAATACATTATTTTATTATTAGTGTCATAAAATAAAAAATATATATTCTTTTTAATTTTATTCTTTAAAAACTTCATAATCGGATTAGGTTATTGGATCGGAAATCCGAATATCAAAGATCCGGATATGAATTAAGGAAGTAAAAATTTATCGAATTATCGGATCGAATTATACTTATCGAATTCGGATTAAGACAGATTTGATTGGATTAATCCGATCCAATTCCCATCCATTTACAGGTGTACTGGAAAGTAGTTGAGGTGGAAGTAAAAAACAAAGTGCAAGTCGACATGTCAGCAATACTAATCCTCATTCATCGCCTTTGGAAAAGGAAAAACAATCTTCTCCTGCACAGCCCCTCTCCGGCTAGGGCCCACTAAAAAAAGAGAAAAAGTGAACAAGGGCTGTTTAGAAAAAATATTATACAATATCCTATACTATTCAAAAGTCTACCCACTTGAATACCAACTTTCAAAAATTACAAACCAACCCTTCATAAAAAATTAAAATTATATAAAGAACCCCTATACTAATTCACACAGTAAAATATAATAGCACAAATTCATCTCATAATAAATACTATTATAATATTCATTGTCAACAAAAAAATTCATATGAAATAAAAAATAAAAAATATCAAAATATTATGGATCTACTATGACCTAATATCACAAATTATTCACTATCAATAATTAAATAAATAAAATTATAATCTTAAAATATTTAATTTTAAAAAAAACACTTTTATGACTTAATATCACAATATTTGAATTCAATTTATTTTTCCAATTACCATACAATAAAAAAAAAACATTTTTATAATCACGATATTTGGATGGGAAATTGTGTTTGCCCAAAATATCATACAAAAAATACACTCAAAATTCAAGCATTTCCTTTTATATTGAATAGTATTTTATTTGTAGTAAGAAACACGATAATTTGTAATGAGATCATATCAGTTTTGTAGTAAGAGTATAGGTTTTCAAATTTGAGGAGAAACACAATATAGTAGTAGTAACAATTATATATTGTGTTTCATACTACAAAAATGATGGATTCTATTACAAGGCGGTGTGTTTCTTATTATTAATAAAACACACTCTCTCTCTAAAATAAAACTCATTTGAAATTTTGGTAATAAAACCCAGTTAGTATTTTTTACTACGAAACTGATATGATTCCATTACAAATTATTATATTTCTTACTACAAATAAAACACTTTCTCTCTCTAAAATGAAACTCATTTGAAATTTTGATAATGAAACCAAGTTAGTGTTTCTTACTATCAAACTGATGTAATCATACTATAAATTATTGTGTTTCTTACTACAAATAAAATACTTTATTACTCTCTCTAGAAGGAAACCCATTTGAAATTTTTATAGTGGAATCTTAGTGTTTCTTACTACAAAACTTATGTGATCACATTACAAATTATTGTATTTTTTACTACAAATAAAACACATACTCTCTCTAAAATGAAATTCATTTGAAATTTTTGTAATGAAATATTGTTAGTGTTTCTTACTACAAAATTGATGTGATCTCATTACGAATTATTGTGTTTCTTACTACAAATAAAATACTTTATCTCTCTAAAATGAAATTCTGTTGAAAATTTTGTAATGAAATCTTGTTAGTGTTTCTTACTACAAAACGGATGTGATCTCATTACGAATTATTGTGTTTCTTACTACAAATAAAATACTTTATCTCTCTTAAAGGAAACCCAATTGAAATTTTTATAATGAAATCTTAGTGCTTCTTACTACAAAATTGATGTGATCTCATTACAAATTATTGTGCTTCTTACTACAAATAAAACACATTCTCTCTCTAAAGGGAAATCCAATTGAAATTTTTACAATGAAATCTTAGTGTTTCTTACTACAAAACTGATGTGATCCCATTATAATTTTTTTTATTTTTTACTACAAATAAAACACTATCTCTCTCTAAAAAGAAACACATTTGAAATTTTTGCAATAAAATCCCTTAGTGTTTTTTACTACAAAACTGATGTGATCCCATTACAAATTATTTTATTTTTTACTACAAATAAGACACATTCTCTCTCTAAAATGAAACTCATTTGAATTTTTTGTAATGAAATCCCGTAAGGGCCTGTTTGGTAGAGTTGTGTTTGTGTTTGTGTTTGTGTTGAAATAAACAAAAAACAGGTTTTTGGTTTTTTTGTTTATTCATCCAAAAACATAAGTATGTTTGGTAGGGATGTTTTTTGGGTTGAAATTAAAAAATTAAAAATCAATAATTAATAATATAAATAATAAATAAAATAAAATATAATAATAATAATAAAAAATGGACTAAACAATAAATAATAATAATAAAATAAATAATAAATTAAATAAAACATATTTAAAAATATAATAAAAATAAACAAAATGAAATAAATAATAATAAAAATAAATAAATACAATAAAAAATAAATATATATAATAATAAAAATGGACTAAATAATAAATAATAATAATAAATTAATAAAATAAATAATAAATTACATAAAACATATTTAAAAATATAATAAAAATAATAAATAATAAACAAAATGAAATAAATAAAAATAAAAAATAAATAAATACAATAATAAATATATATATATAATAATAATAAATGGACTAAATAATAAATAATAATAATAAATTAATAAAATAAATAATAAATTACATAAAACATATTTAAAAATATAATAAAAATAATAAATAATAAACAAAATGAAATAAATAATAATAATAAATAAATATAATAATAATAAATAATAAATAAATATAATAATAAATAATAAGTAAATATAATAACAAATAAATACTTCATAATAATAATAAAAAATGAGTATAATAATAATAAATTAATATTAAATTAATAAAAAAATATTTTTAAATAATTAAAAATGAATAAATAATTTATAAATAAAATGAATTAAATAATGAAATAATAAATAAATAGAATATATTTATAAATTAATATATAAATTAATAAACAATAATATAAATAATAATTTAATAATATAAATAATAAAATATATTATAAAATGAAGAAATAATAAAGAAAGAAAAATAATAATACATAAATAAATATTATAATAAAGAATAAATAAATAGTAAGACCAAATTCATTTTTATAAATAGTGGAGTGAAAAAACACCAAATTTTGGTTTTTTCATTTTCTACTAAAAGAGGCAAGTGTTTGTTTAATGTGGTTTGGAAACACAAACATAAAAATTCAACCAAACATGTGTTTTAAACTAAAACACACAAACAGAAACAGAAACCCTTCAACCAAACAGGCCCTAAGTGTTTCTTACTACAAAACTAATGTGATCTCATTACAAATTATTGTGTTTCTTATTACAAATAAAAATCTATTCAATATGAAAGGAAATGCTTGAATTTTGGGTGTATTTTTTTAGTATATTTTGGATAAAAACAATTTCCCATTCAAATATCGTGATTATAGAAATGGTTTTTTTTTATTGTATGGTAATTGAAAAAAAAATTGAATTCAAATATCGTGATATTAGGTCATAAAAGTGTTCTTTTTTGAAAATTAAGCATTTTAAGATGATAATTTTATTTATTTATTTTATTGATAGTGAATAATTTGTGATATTAGGTCATAGTAGGTCCATAATATTCTGATATTTTTAATTTTATATGAAATGTTTTTATTGACAGTGAATATTATGATATTATTTATTATGGAATGAATTTGTGCTATTATATTTTATTGTGTGAATTAATATAGGGGTTCTTTATGTAATTTTATATTTTTATAAATAATTGGTTTTTGTAATTTTTTGGATTTGGTATTCACAAATTCAAGTGGGTAGACTTTGACAAAAAGTGAGCTGGATAAAAATTTATATTTCTCTACTTATTTTAGCCTTTTGTCAATATCAATAATTGGAACCGCATAAGAGCCCACAGATCGAGTGACTTCATCTAGACCGTTGGATGGTTGCTGGAGAGGTGATGTGCAAGAACGAATTTTGTTCAAAAAGAAAATTAATCTTCTCATGCACAACCCCCTCTCCGGCTAGGGCCCACTAAAAAAAAGAAAAAGTGAACAAGGGCGGTTTAGAAAGAATATTATACAATATCCTATACTATTGTATAGGATATTAATCTTATACAATATCTTATAAAATTCGTTTAGGAGACGAATTTTGTTCAAAGAGGAAAATCCCATTATTGGTCCTCACCTCATGTCCTATCGATATGAAGTAGAACATGGGAAGCGTGTGGCTAGGACTTCCCAGAACTCCCAAGACACAACAATTACATGTCTTGGCTACCCAACTGCCACGTCATCCAGTTTCCATGTCATTGGCCCCCAAAACTTGACAGACACGTTAATCCTGTGGGCCACCACGGTATCTAAATCCAGCCAATACCCATTTCACACGTGGCATATCCAATTACTTTGCCCACTCCTATGTCCCCAATCAATATCCAACAAACTCAGAATTTAAAATTTCTGAATGTTTATGGATAATCATGGTCACTAAACTCTAGGTACCCCACTTCGACGGTGACCGTACAATGGTAGACATGCTGTGTTCATGGCTTAGAATATAGTAGAGGTCCTGTGTTAATATCAGCATAGTTAGTTTAGCACACTTGAAACATCCCAACAAAAACCAATGGATAGACATATTCAAATTGACTCCATTGTGCCATGAATTTTTAATTGCTCAATTTTGATTCATGGTTAAAAATGATGTTAAACATGTATATTTGTGTTTAATTCTTGATATATAGATTCAGTTAATTGATTTTGGGGAATAATTGTTGTAGTGTGACCCTACTCACATTCAGCGATTAGGAGAATTCTTTTATGTACAAAATAAAATTTTAAAAAGTAAATATGATGGAAAATTAATTTTATATTTGTAAATGGTGAATTATAATCATGATATGAAGAGGTTTGATTTTTGGATTATTGCCCCAAACATTTCTTGAGGTTTGTCATAATTTTAATTTGATTCCTTTGAAGTTAAATATTTTTACTTTTACCTTCCTAAATTTGAAATATGTCTCACTTAGACCTCTTCACCTTAATTATCACAATGTAAAAATATTTAATTTGCCCACACAAAATGAGTTTTTTTAAAATATACATAATATTCATGGGCAATGAAGTAATTTCACTAACACAAGGGATTGAAAATAAGAATATTCAATTTCAAGAGTTTACCGAAGGTGTTTGTGGGAATAAACTTGATTTTTCAATCCTAACAAATTGGTTTGAGAATTACAAATTAAAATATCAATCATTTGCAATAATGATATACTGAACCCGAACTATATCGATAGTATATTACGATATGTAGTTTATTTGTATGTATGCGAGACCAAAAGCAATCAAAGCCTACCACAACATTCTTGGCAGGAATGCCAGACCAAAAAGTAATCAAATCCTACCACACAATTTGTCGCAAGATTGGGTCTACACAAAACACAATTATTGTTGTCATGCCTTTTACTTTAGGGTTAAGTTCACAAAACACCCCTATACTATCAAATTTAATCAACTAACCCCACTTTGTTCACAAAACACCCCTATACTATTTAATTTCATCACTATACCCCATCCCCTCACATTTTGAGTCAAAATATCTAAACTACTCTAAATAATATAGGGGGTTTAGTGAAATCAACCCTTTAAAAAAATTATTTTTCAAAAATCAATTATATATTTTGTAAAAACTATAAATTTCAAATATATATATATATATATATATATATATATATATATATATATATATATATATATATATATCTATATTTCGGAAAAAAATATTTTTTGAAAATAATATATATTTCGGGAAATATATATATATTTGAAAATGATATATATTTAAGAATATATATATAATTCGTCAAAAATATATATTTTCCGAATTGTTTTCAAAAAATATAATTTTTTTCCGAAAAATATATATTATGTTCCAAAATATGAATTGTTTTTGAAAAATATTTTTTTTGTGAAAAATATATATTATTTTCCAAAATATAAAAAATATATTTTTCAAAAACCAATTATATTATTTTCGGAAAAAATAATATATATTTTTCACAAAAAAATTATATTTTGAAAAAATTCATATTTTTTTAAAACAATTCAGAAAATATATATTAATGACTAATTATATATATATATATATATACATTCCGAAATATATATCATTTTCCAATATATATATATTTCCCGAACTGTTAAAGGTAAATCAATCATAGTTCTTACTGTTAAATATTATCGGGAACATAACATTTTTTAAATATGTTATTACCGTAGTTCAATACCGATATTCATCTTATACTTATTTTTAAAATCAATATTATTCGAGTTCTCCTAATGGTGAATTACAATAAGACGGCCGCGAAGCATGTTGCGTATGAAGGAAAGGTCATTTTGGAGACAAATGTAGTTGGATGATGAAGAAGGGTGAGTTGGGTTTTTTGGATTGTGGGGACAGTGGTCTATTTTGTGAACTTGCCAGATGTGAGAGTGTGGTCCATTTGGGCCATGGTACTAGTACTAACTTGTGGATGCTATTCATTTCAAATATGTCATGCTTGAAGCCTTGAACAAAGCCAATGCGATACCCACTGCACTGCCTTTTTTCCAGGACCTACAAGTTGTCATGTCTAATACATTTCTTGAGCCCTTCATGGGGTGGGCTTTATCGTGCACAACTTTGCTTTGGTTAAGTAGTTTCATAATTGGAACTTTAGCAAGGAAATGATTTTGTCCCTGGGCGGCTAAACAAAGTGAGTTTTCAGTTGGAGGAAAAAAATCCAATCCATATTTTCTTTCACTTGACTTTGTTCCAACGAGATGGATCACAATCCATTTGGTAGAGAAACGAATCTTACTCATAAAGATATGTTCGCTCCGAAAAATATTAATCGTCGACCGAATAGCAGGGCCAATAATAATATTTTTCATTTTTCAAAAAATAATCATTGGCCGAATAGTAGGGCCGATGATATTTTTCGTATACGTAGGTTGCGGGTATGCCAGAACCGGTAACGAAGTTCAACCAGTTCAAAATGAACGAATTTTCGACTCTTTTGAACATGTGGAATAAAATCAGGCGATTTACGAGAGAGAGAACTCAACTCTCGTAAAGGGTTCTGATTGTCTCAACAAAGATGACTTTTGGGTAATCGAAAGAAATCGCAACAAGAATTGAAAGAACGAATGCCAAAAAATTAAATTGCATGAAAGTAAAAATTTGCAACGTATTAAAAGAAACTGGTAATATAAAAATTCACAAGAAAATAAAGTTGAAGTTGCAAGGAATTGAAAAAAGACAATAAAAAGTAAAATATAATGAAAAACTGTTATTGTAGCAGGGACATTTTGTATTTGGTCGGGAACCTTTGTAACAGAGGTCTACGTACATTATTTATAACCCTAAAATTGTTTGTGAAATATAACCTAGTGATAAATAACATTAAATCTTAATCCTACCTAAACACTAATACCAACTTTAATTTAAATTCTTCAAAAGTGTCCAACACTCTAAAAACACTTCAAACTTGGTTGACAAGAATTTCAGGTGAGCTTCATTTAATTTTCTAGCCCAGATTCATGCCCATTTGCAACCCATTTTTGGCCCATTTCATAGCCTAATTCTGACCCATTTCACAACTCAACTTGGGCCCAAATTCTGCAGCCTAATTCTGGCCCATTTCGCAGCCCAACTTGGGCCCAAATTTTGGCCCAATTCTGGTCCGTTTTTGGCCCAATTTGTGGCCACATTTTTCCACATTTGTCTTGCCATATGTTGGCTCATTTAGGGTGTCAACAATACTAAGTTCAAACGATAAAACAATATTTTGAACTATTATTTAGATTTTTTTTTTTGTCTTTATTTTTTTATTTTATATTTTACTCTAAACAAAAAAATATTTATTTATGCTGAAATAAAAAATTAACACCAAAATATTTTATTTTTGAACTACAAATTAGGGTAAAATATAAAATATTTTCGAAAGAATTAGATTTTTTTTAAAAAAAAATATTTCAGTAAACTCCCCTTTCGTTTCAAGTGCAATTTTGTCTTAAATTGGAGGGAAGGGGGTTGCTTCGCAAGCGTAGCGGAGTTGGTTGGTAGGACGAATCTTTGATTTCTGGACGAACCGTATCTAGTGTACCGAGTGTGGGTTCGAATCTTTGTCCTTTATTTCGCGACTTAACGTTACACGAGTTGTTGGGCTGGTTAGTGTAACACCTTCAAGGAACGATCTCTTTGGGGTCTAGGTCCCAGGGAGATCGTCCTTGGGGGTTAGACCTTTTTAGAGGGAATGTGACAAGTTGATCAAATGTGAAATCATAAGGGGATTTTTCAAACTACATGGGTTTTTTTTTAACAATTTAAAAACAACAGAGGTTCATGATAATAGTCTTTTTTTATTTTGTATTTGTAGAATCCTTTTGTAAGGGGGGTGATTCGCGAAAAGGGTAATTCGCGAGGATTGGTTTATTTTGGGAAACTGACCCAAGGTTTGGTTTATTTGGGAAACTGACCCAATGTTTGGTTTATTTGGGAAACTGACCCAAATAAAGGTTTATTTGGGAAAATGTCCCAAATAAGGTTTATATGCGTGATTTAGCATTATACAAAGGAAATTATGAGGGACTGGTGTGGATATAGCTGACATCTGAACTCATAGCCCTATATCTTATCAGACATTATTTACTGTCACATCCATTGGAGCTAATCACCAAAAGTGACCCCATCCGGTATCTACTCATAAAACCTATACTTAGTGGGAGAATGGCTCGATGGTTCTTAGCATTATCTAAATATGAGATCACATGCTCTAGACCAAAAGCAGTAAGAAGTCAAGTCTTGTCAGATTTGTTAGCTTTATTTCCTGGAGGAGTTGAACCCAAAGTGGAAGAGGTGGGAGTAGCAAGTATGATACAAAGCTCAGAGTTTACTTTAGAATTCGACGGTTCATCCACTGAAAAGGGAGGTGGGGCTAGTTTCGTATTAAGGAATGAGGAAACAAAAGAGGAATTAGTCATGACCTATAAACTTGATTTTTCTTGTACCAACAACATAGCCGAGTATGAAGGGTTGGTGCTGGAATTGATGATGGCTCTGCAGTTGAAGGCAATAATACTTCATGTAAGAGGAGATTCCAAACTAGTCATTAAGCAGGTTAAAGGGGAGTATGTTGTCAAAAAACCCTACCTGGTGTCTTACAGAACATTCATCTGTCATATGATAGAAAGCTTTGAGACTGTGAGTTTTCAGCACGAGCCGCGAGAAGGTAACCGACGATCCGATGCATTGGCAACATTGGGTTCGCGACTATAATTTCAAGGAATAGACTCTACTGTGCAAATAGTGCGAATAACCAACTTTGTGGTTAGTAGCAAGAGGAATCAGAGGTGTATGAAGAGCATGATTGGAGAGAACAAATAGTACGAGCTCTACTAAAAAATGATAACAATGCCTTGAGACAAGAACACCAGATCATAAAAGGCGTGTTATATTATAGAGCATTCGGAAGGATTCTAGCCAGATGCGTGGTAATAAACGAGATAGGAGAACTGCTACAGAAAACCCACAAGAAAATATGTGGTTAAGCAGATGTCAGTCTCTATTGAGTTTTGCAGCGAAAAGGTTTCTTTTGGCCAAGTATGAAGGATGATGCAGTCAAGTTGTAAAGCAGTTGTCAGAACTGTAATGCATATCCTTCCTCGAACGAAGGTAATGTGGCAAACATGATAGACTGGCGAGACAAATATATGCATTATCTGAAAGAAAGGGGTTTTACCTAAAAAAGATCATCCGCGGTTCAGAAAATTGGCCTCACGATTTATCTTACAGGAGGAAAGATTGTTTCGCAAAAGTTTTGAAGGAAGGCTGATAAGATGTGTAAGCGAAAAGGAGGCAAGGGAAGTATTGAAACAAACTCACGAGTTTGGTCATCAAGGCCCTAGAAAAGTGTTTCAACAATTACTATCATCTGGGTATTACTAGCCAACAATGGAAAGCGACTGCTGTGATTTTGTCAGGAAATGTCATGTATGTCAGGTGCACGAGGATCTTATTCATGCTCCTGGAAATGAATTACACAGTTTGGCTACCCCCTGGCCTTTCCACACTTGGGCACTGGACATAATTAGGCCAATAATGCCGCAAGCTTAGGGACATGTGTGGATTTTAGTGGCAACTGAATTGTTCACAAAGTGGGTGGAAGCTATCCCGCTAAGATGGACGACATCATACAATGTGGTTCGATAAATAAAGGAAAACATCATCTGTCAATTTGGGATACCGAATGTGATATTGTCGGACAATGGGACTCCTTTTGTTATTAGTAAAGTCGCGGATTTGTTGGGGAGATACTCAGTAATTCATCACAAGTCCATGCCTTATTATCCAAAAGGAAATGGACAGGCTGAAGCCTCTAATAAAGCATTAATCTGAATCCTGTCCAGATTAGTGCATGATAATCAAAAGAAATGGACGGAAGAACTTCTAATAACACTATGGGCGAATCAAACTGCATACCGGAGTGAAAAAATATGACCCCCTATGCACTAGTCTATGGAGTAGAGGTTGTGCTACCTGCGGAGCTGGAGGTTGCTGCTAAATACTGGCATGCAAAAGAAGTCTAGAGGACAAACTATTGGAGATAGAAGAATTGGAGGAAACAAGGGCAGAAGCCTTTACAAATCAACAAGAATACAATAAGCGACAAGCAAGGAGCTACAATAAGAAAGTACGATACATATGGTTCAAGTAGGGAGTCAGAGTGTTGAAAGTAGTACCAACAATCATGAAGGGACAAAGGGTAAGGAAATTTGAAGCTAAGTGGGAAGGTTCATATGTGATTGCAAGTGAAGGCAGCAGTGGGTATTACAGGATGGAACATTAAGTTACTCGCGAGAGGGCTGGACCTCTTAATGTGAAATGGATTAAATTGTATGAAGCATAAAGGCATTATGGATCATGGTATTAAGAAAAAAAAATCTTTAGTAAAGATATATAGTATCAAACAAATCATCCCGAATGTATATAGCATGTCAGAGTTACTATCATAGTATGGGGTTATCCAACAAAAATGTGGTTAAAGTTAGAACATAAAAAGTACATACATCATGAAAAAAAAGGGAGCTAGAAAATATTATGGGTGATGGAATCTGATAACTTGAAACCCTCATGCTCCTCCAAATATAGATGGGCCTGCTCAGAATGATCAGTTGCATCTTGAAGTTTCTTTTCATCCTCCTCAAGTAGTGCTAACTGCCTGCGAGCTTCCACAATCTCAGCCTGCTTCCTTTGACGAGCATCACGATCCTTCAGCTCAATAAGATAGTGATCGTAAAGCCTCTGGATAACATACAACCGGGTCTCCCACCAGGACACATCCATCCCAACCTTCTTCTAATCCTTTATGCGAGCATGACATCTCGGAAGGGTGTCAGGGACAAGATCCTGAATAAAAGTCTCATAAAGAGTTCTAAACACATCTATAACGAGTTGGAGATGGAAAGCTTGCAGGAGTGGCTCATGAATTTCCAGGCGAGCAAAAGTCTCTGAATGAGCTGCCTTAATCTGATCTAGCACTGGAATTTCGTGAAGATAACAGAGCCAATGATGCCAAGGTACTGACACTGAGGAAACAACGTCAGAGACAAGAGCAATAACGGGGTCGCGAGTAGAGATGCCTAGCTCGCGTGAGGCAGAAGCACGGTTGCGAGAGGCAGGCTCGCGAGGATCCGAGGCAGAGGTGCGAGCTGGAGATGATTGTACCTTTGTATGCGATTCGGTAAATGTGGTTGAAGGAAACACCGTTTGACCTTCAAAAATTCTCCGTGCATCGTGGAGTAGCTCGTTGATTATTTCTTGGTCTTCAGAATTTAGACCTAAAAGAAGGAAAATACACATGTTAAATATCATATTTGGATACTCAGAATCAAATGGAAGGATGAAGTGGCAAAAAGGTTACCTTCCTCAACCTTTGGAATAGTGTTGCCGAAGATGGATCTCTCAATTCTAGGGCAGTGTGCCAGTATTGCAGCAATCTCAGATGCAATATCACCACTAAGAGGCTTCAAGTGACTGTCATCTATGATGTGATCCTCTGTTCTACCATCAGTAGCAACGACCTCAGGAGAGACTGGAAATGAAGGCAGCTCCGGTAAAGCCTCGTGAGCTACTGAAGTATCTTCATGGTCGCGACCTAATGATACCTCACGATCTACCTACGGAGTAGAAGTCGCGGAAATTATGGTGTCACAAAATGAAGAGAAATCACCATCATCCTCGTCCTCTTCGAAAGTCAGCTGAGGAGACTTGTTGAGCAAATAGTTGATGGTGAGGTGGTCCTCCTCCTCGTCATCAGAAGAGGCTGCACCAAAAGGGTTAGAATGAAGGCCACCCACAGGAGAGGCTGGAACACGCGGAGAGATTGTCTCGCGGGAGCCTAAAAATAGGATAAATGCGAAGTGTTAGGATCATGAACTCTAAACAGAAAAATAAAGTCAAGTTAGAAACTCATTATGGGAAAGAACTGTCCTGGGAAGATCAAAGAGGATGTTGGCAACCTCTATCTCTTCCGCATCATCTTCGACCCTCAAGTCTTCTACCATGCGAGAAACTGTATCTAGTAGAGAGGAGGTTGCATCAGCCTTCCGCTTACTCTTTAGCTTGGCCAAAGCAAGTTTGCGCCTAGCAGCCAAGGACGCCTCTTCTAAAGCAAGGTCTGAGGCACCTACATGAGACATGTCATTTATTGGATTGCATTTTCGCACCAATGGGGCTTCCTCTGAACTAGGAGTCTCTCTTTCTACATGGGTTTTGGAGGTAGAGGAGATAACTCTTTTCCTTTTTGCAAGAGGCACACGATCCAAAGAATTTGCTAAGGAAAGATCTTTAAGCCTGATGGACAAAGGGACATGGTCCAAATTTGTAGAAGCACTGATGTTACCTGTTGCCTAGGCACTGGAATGCTGCAGAAAAAGAAGGAAATGGCTAAGTTAGTATTAACACAAGACGGATAAACATATGATAGCAAAGGGAAGAGGAGATAAAAAAATAAAATTACCAGACATCGCACAATGGGCTCCTCGCGGATGGAATCCTCGCGGACAGGTGATCTCGCGGAAGGTATTTCCTCGTGAAAAGACCGCTTGCGAGTCGCCTTCTTGGACTTTTGAGGTTGAGAAGGCTCATCCTTATGTTTAGAAACATGCTTACCTCTCACCTTGTGAAGCTTCAGTGAGGGATTATACTGGAACATGTAGGGGAATGGGAGGAGTTTCATCCATGAAACTTTGGAATCTCACCAACTGCTACTTCCAAAACTCACTATAGGCCACAGTTACACCACCCCTCCGAGTGCTTGGTTGGATGAATATGAGTGTAGAGAATATTGGAAGGCTTTTATCTATGGATTCGTGAAAATCAATTATACATCTATCAAAATTGTCTTCGCGATATAGAAGAAGAGGAAGAGGAATGGCCTGATCAAAACCCAACTGGCGAGACACGCGCGAGGGGTTGTAAGATGCAACAATGTCAAAAGTTTCACTAAAAATAGGAAGGTGGCACTTATGTGTGATGATAGAAAAGATGAGATGGTCATCTGAGGAAATGTCATAAGAAACTATCTCTTTCTTCGGGTAAATATCAGGGGAATAAAAGCCTTCAAGAGGAGTACCGTATGGACGCTAAGAAAACTCATAAAATTTGTCAACAAAAGAAGCAAGGGTTTTTGAAGAAGAGAGAGAGGTCCAGTGGGTGGCCCGCGATTTTAAAGAACTGGAATAATTGGCCTCTGGGGCTTGAGGAGAGAAAGAGGCAGGAATCAGAGCATATTAGGGAAAATGCTTGAAAAGAAATAAATTCAGGAAGGTACCTGAAATATGGGTGATGATTTCATATCTACCCAAGGAACGAGCAAAGTCATTCGCGAGAGTATCCAGCTGCGAATACAAGGTTCCAAGAAAGAATGGGGCTAAGGGAACGCACACACCTCGCGACAACATGCTGGTAAGAAGAAACACCATACAGCTAGGACCGTCCTCTGGCTTGCCTTTAAAAATGTAATGATTAAGCCAGTACGCGAGGAAGCCTACTAGCTCTAAGGGGCCATTGAATTGAGGGCCAGGAGCAGACTCGTGGTCCTTACCAGGAGTTGCCTTCCGCGAGGAATATTCGTGAAATAAATGATGACACCAGGATAAGTAAGATAACTTCGAGCGAGTGGATATTGTTTGTTCTGGAGGAGGTAGGCCCTTTTCAAACCAACTACCGCACTTGCAAGCATACTTGCCACAATCGCGAAGTTGGCTGAGTATCTTCTTATCCTCTGGATCAACTAAAGGAGCCTTGATGGGATGCGAGTCAAGGATGGGAAGACGGAATAAGACTACCACATCTTCTAAAGTGGGTGTGAACTCGCCCCATGAAGTAATTAAGGTATGCGAGAAGGTGCTCCACCGTGAAACAAGAATGTTCAACGCATCCACGTTGCGACGAACATAAAAGTCTAAAAAAAGTTCAATGGACTCAAGGATGCCAGCCTCAGCAAGAGTGTCGCGATGGTGGTCTTTACTAATAATATGGCTTGACCACATTTTCTAGTCAGTTATGGGGGCTACGTAACCCTCGAATTCAATAAAAAAGAAAGGTGTGTCACCCTTTTCAATGGCAAGGCGAGGAATAAAGAGAGGAGGAATAAAGATTGGGTCATCTTCGTGGTCTGGATAGAGGGTAAGGGGTTGGCTTGAAATAATGGGAGAAGGAAGGGCTCGCACGGATGGCCAGAAGATATCATGAGAATCAAGGAAATGGGCTTTTCTCCATTCTGAGGTCTCTGGGATAGAAGGAGTGACCCCTGATGAAGGCGCGAGAAGCTTGGGAGTGGAAGCTTTGGTCATGATGAGATAGCACGCGCGAGAAGCTTATGAAGTGGATGAGTATGCGCGAAGGGAATGGGATGCGATGAGAGAGGTGCAAAATGAGAGGGTTGGGAAAAGGAGCTCTGAAAAATATATAAGTTATGAGTGGGAAAAATGACATGAACAAAATATATAACGTTCGGGCGCAAAAATCGAAAAGGTGCATTAAATGCGCGAGGAAGGCGAAAAGTCCCATAGCCAGGCGCACTAAAAAAAGTCGCGGATCCGCGAGTAAGGACAGATTGGAAAAAGAAAGAAAAACAGGGGCAAGGTAAAAATAAGTACATGCACGTGATGGGATGAAAAGAAGCAAAAATGGTAAAGGAAGGTCCTAGATTGGATTGAAGTTCGCGAGATGAGGTATGAATGACATGGGGAAAAATAGCTCATAAATAATGATACAATGTACGCTGATTCGCGAAGCAAAGGTTATTGTACTTTAATACTTGGCCAAGTATCAAAGCACAATGGGGAAAAATGTAAGGGGGGTGATTCGCAAAAAGGGTAATTCGCGAGGATTGGTTTATTTTGGAAAACTGGCCCAAGGTTTGGTTTATTTGGGAAACTGGCCCAAATAAAGGTTTATTTGGGAAAATGGCCCAAATAAGGTTTATACGCGAGATTTAGCATTATATAGAGGGAATTATGAAGGATTGGTGTAGATATAGCTGACATCTGAACTCATAACCCTATATGTTGCTCGCGTAGGGAGTACTATTCGGAAATCTAGGGAAATGCTTTGGATATGTAAATAGTGGGTCGCGACCCTATTTACACCATTCTAAGCAAAAGTACCTCAGAGAGGCCGATAGTACTCAGGGTCATGAAAAAGGTATGCATGCAAAAAGGTCATGACCCAAAAAAGCTATAACATCATGGTTCCTTGGCTAAGGAAAAATCAGATCCGCGAAAAAACAACGCGGATCCCAAGTTAGGAGGTACAATATGATCCGCGCAAGAGATCACGCGAATCGGTGTTGCGTAATTGAAGTCGTGAGATGATACTGTGCAAGATATTTATGGCGGATTGGCATTTTAGGGTCCATGTCGCGAGGTAGTGTCGACGTGGCAAGGACGATTCGTGAGGACCTACTGGACGCTTACGTCTATAAATAGAGAAACTATAGCTCACTTGAAAAAAACTTTTCAGAGACTAAGGGGGAGAAATTTCTAGAGAGAGAAAGTATTTCGCATCATTTGTAACTGTCCATTTCTTTGTAAAGCATCAAAAGCAATAAAAGCATAAGCATCATTATTTTATTGACGATCTTGTGTGAAAACTATCTCTAAATTTGATTTAAATCGAACCCCTAAACCTTTAAGACATTGAAACTACGCCCATTCTCATAATGTTTGGATCTAATCTCCCTTCTCATAATGCTTTTTTTATTTTTATTTTTTTTATTTATTTTTTATTTTTATCATTGGACACTCTTTATTTCTGTGTAATCTTCTGATTTTTTTATATGCTACACACTCCCCTTAATATTTTTAAATATAAAGATCACAAACTTTAAGAATGTTCGAAATAAATCTCACATACATATTGTTAGACTTTTTTTTTATCTATGATTATAAAAACGATATTTATACATCATTTAGAAAAATGAGAACACCCATAGTGCAAAGGGTTAAATTCGTTTCCTTTGTTGTTAATCTACTACATCACCATCAATGTCGAAAGATAATTATTAAAACGACAATTTCTCTAACTTTAAATATTTTAAAATAGATGAGTTGTTTATATATAATATCATAGTAAGAAAACCTTTCTTCAAATTTCATCGTTACATGTATTAAAAATTGTTCCACATGCTAGGCCAAAGAAAAGTCACATATGATGAATGCATTCAGGAGTGGCAAACGGGTGGGTTTGGGTTGGGTCGTAAGCGGGCGGGTCATGAACGGGTCAGTGATCCACTCTCAACTTGATAAGACGGGTCATAAATGGGCCAGGTCAACCCGCAGGCTGAGCTTGACCCGTTTTCCTAAAAATTTCAATATTAGATGCTTTACCAGAAATTCATATATATTTACGAATTTGTTTTTGTATCTTTACTAACATGTTCAGATTTTAATATATATTTACAAGTTTTTTTGTATATTTACACAAACAAGATCAAGATGAATGCACACTCGAAGTATTAAGGGTCAGATATCATTTATATTTTCAACTTTAGCCTACAAATTCTTTCAACTTAATTGACCAGGTGAAAAAGTCTTGCATATATATATATATATATATATATATATATATATATATATAAATGATCTCTTGGGAGCAAGATAAGCATATTTACTTTTCATATTAACCGTTAGATGTGATTGACATAAACCGATTACTATAAGAACCATCGCTCTTGCCGGATGTTTGTTTTCCCGTTAGATATGACGTCTCTAGCCTGTGTATATTATTACCTAGTTGATTAAATTTGCAACACCACCAGTTTCCCCAAATTCTATACATTTATATACATATATATACATACTCACACCAAATAGTAAAAATCTTGAAAAAATCCAATTAATTTTTATTTGAATTTTCAAAATTGCACCATTCAGTTAACTGAATCTCAAATATTTATATACGTATATATTTATTTATTTACACGTTCTAAACACTAAAAATTCTTTAAAAAACCTAATAGATCTTAGATTTAGATTTCCAAAATCATACACACTTTCACCCAATTCTTTCTCTCATTTTTACGTTCATATGTATATGTATGTATATATATCACTTATTAATATTCATATAATATATATATATATATATATATATATACATAGAGAGAAAGACACAAAGGAGGCGGAATTGATCAGAGATAGACAAGATAGAAACGCCCCGATGAGTGAGCGAAGGAACTAAGTTGTGTGAGTGTTAAGATGTGTGAACTCAGAAAGATACAAGAGAGAGGGCGAGCGACTGAGTTTGTGAGGAATAGAGCGGGTCATGGGTGTCACGCCCCAAATTCCTAGGACTCCGAAATCCGAGCCTAAAAGTTAAGGGAGTGATTGCGGAAGTAAAAAGAAACGAAAACCAAGAGACATTCAGTCATCAAACACCCATAAAGAGTTGCAATGAATGCCCAGATACCATGCTGTCACGCTCCTAAAGGGTGACGCAAACCAAGCGACTACTAGAGTCAACAATAACAAAGAAGTACATGGAATAACAATAAGAATATACTCCATGCCAACCCGAATACTAAAAACACAAGAGTATCCTCATATACCAACAAACACGCTCCTAAATCCCTAAGACTCCCGAACTGGGACATCCAAGGAATCCAAGATGTGATCCTTAATACGAATGACCAACTAAGACATCATTAACCAAGAAAACACATGGGTTAATGATAGAAATGGTATATTCCATACCCAAATGACTAATAAAACTAAGCAGCGGAATCTAACGAAAATCCGGCAGAGTTCCGTTTGTAAATGGAACATCCGGACAACCAATCACAACACAATAACCTTCCCAAAGCAATTCAATAATCACAATGGCTTCCAAGCCCCACATTCATCAATCCTACTAGGGCCGAGGTAGTGGAAAGAAACCAAAACCCCTCCAAACCCTCTAATATCAACAGAGCCACAAATGCTCGAATAAAAATACAGAAGAGCACCTAACTGTGCGGAATAAATACAATACATCCTGAAAGAATAAATACAGGAAATAAAAGATACATCAACAGGGATAGGCCAACAGACTGGCTCCCAAAAAGAATACATAACAATCCCATAACAATGGGTAGAGAAACTGAAAGCGGATACCTATCGTCCCCAAACCCAGTCGTGCTGCAACCGTAACCGCATCACCCAACGCAACTCCAAAACCTGTAACAAGAAAACCAAGGAAAACTGCCGTTGCACCGCATCCTGCCCATAGCCGTATAATTTCTGCAACCTGGAGTGTGAATACCAGGGGGCAAGTGAAATACCCCTGTGAGCAAATAAGCTCAGTGGGAAAGAATACTCTAACTACCACAACCTCTGGTAGTTTAAGTAAAGCTAAACCATCTAATAAGATATAAATATAGCCCAACTAGTCCCATCCACGCAAATCCAAGTCACACGCTCATATACTATCGTAAACGAGTATACATAAGTATATAGGGAATATATATATATATATATCTACACGTATATATATATAAATACACAACATGAGTCTCTAAAACTCGTACTCCAAGTACCCAACACCAGTAGTCTACACTACTCTCACCAACGTACACTAGGTACACGATAATAAGGTCCAGTCTAACAAATCACCAAATTACTCACAACACAATTCGGAAGATCTAACCGAGGAGATCACACTCACCTCTAATATCCACAAGGAAACAAAATCCACCACTAGTACCAAGGAAGGCTCAAATCCCACACCCCGATAACACAGGAAGGAAAATACCCACGTCCTTGCGTACTAACACAACCATCATCAATATATATATATATATATAACAAACCTCATTCCATTTCTATAGAAAATACACCTCTCAAGTACTGGGTCACCTCAATTATATCACTTCCTCAATACCATGAATCACATCACCACATTAACCTCATAACACTATCATCAATGGGTCAATCACATCACTAACACTCTCACTGTAGGTGAGGAAAACCACACAATCAAGTCACTATGAGTAGACGAACTCAACTCACGAGAACGACCACCTAAAGGTCACCAAAACAAGGCAAAGGGAAGGAATTCCCAATGTTAACCAACAGCTAACCAAGACAACAACGTCAAGGTTAAGAATACCCGAACAAGGAAGAACACCACAAGTGAACAAGGAAAGAACACCCAAAGTGAACAAGGAAACCAAAAACGAATGGCCGAAAGTGAAAGTAATGAAAAGATGAATCCCAGAGATTCAATAGTTTTTAAGAAAAAGGTTTTTAAACTCGAACCAATCCATTCGGTATCCATGCCCCTAACTTAAGAAAAACTCCTATCACCTAGGTGGTGACATCAGATAATCAAGAATAAGGGAAGGGCAACACTATATGTGTGCACTGAACAACACCAAGCCTCGTAACCGAGACTTAGAATGATCCGAAGAAAAGGAGAAACAGGAAATCCCCTTTTAAAACACTACAGGTCGAGATTTTGAGAAAAAAAAAGTCTCAAAATCTCAGAATCATCAAGACAAGTACTAAAAATAGTTTTCTTTTAGGAAACCACACATTAAAAATGACCGTCTTGCCCCCGGTCTCTGTCAGTTGCCATCACTGGCTTTTACAAGTTGAAAATCATCTCAAAGAAGATCTCAAGATTTTTTTATAAGTATTAAAACTTTTCATTTCTACGGGGGTAGGCGAAAACGGGTTTTTCCTTTTAAATACGAAGAGTTTATTTTAAAACTTAGAAAACACCATTTTCGAAATGACAGCCAAACAAGAGGGAACGTAACTCCACAGATTTCTATAATGTCCGAGAGGACAAGGAAAGGACGAACAACACGTTGGACTCACGTAAGACAAATATCCGTTCCAACTCCACCAACTCAAATGACACCACGAGGAAGAGGTTCGGCACCACACCGTAACCAACGACTCAAGGAATGACGTACAAGTCAACGACTACGCACTAGCGTACAAAACACAGTACAAGGAATGCTTAGGGAAATGAACTAAGCATGAGGAACCACCCTACAGTACTCCAAGTACTTAACGAAATCACTTCAATCATAACCTCTACCCATTCCTCAAAAGAATGAAAAACACTTAAGGGTCTATACTACTACATCCACTAAGACCACAATCACATCAACCACCTTATCTAAGGTCTCAATCACAATTGATACTAAGTCAATCACTGACCTCAAATCTCTAAAGATATCACACAACTAACTACAACCACAAAACAATTAACAGTCATCTCTAAGGCCTCGACTAAACCTCAATTCTACAATCCATCTCTAACTTCAACTAATCACAACCACAAGACTACTAACCACATCTCTGAGGCTACGAACCACAATCTCTAAGGCCTCAACTCAAGGTCAAGCCTACGGTCCACCACTAGCCTCAACTAGCCACATAGATCACTATGTCAATACATAACCTCCCCTACGAGCACAAAGTATACAACACAAGTATAAGGATATACGTCTCGTTTATACTTTAATAATTACTGCTTTTAATTCCCGTTTTCACATTTATCACTTTCAACTGAACATTTTATAAAATGAATTCATTTTGCATATTCATAAATAATCATGCTCCAACATATATATATACACATCAATAAATCACATGATGATATGCAACACTGTACTCACAGACCGCCTGTGGTACACACACACAAAAACACACCCTACCAAAGGGTCCTGGATCATTCTCCACCATTCCCCTAAGTCTGCAGGCTCACTAGGGAATGTGGACTCATCGACCCGTACATCCCAAGTGCTTTTGACACTTACACTTTTAATCGGGAAGACGTTCTCCACGACCTAGTCGCGCACTAGGGCCTTGGACTATATGTCCTCCCCCTATCGTCTGCATTTCTCAGCTTTTTAGTTCTGTGGGAGCAAGAAGCACCCCCTGACCAGTTGTTTCGACGATCCAAACACAAACGTCTACCTGTGCACCACGTGCACAAAGGAAGTAGACCACACCAAATAAATCTCTCTGTAAATGGTGAAATCATGCAACACATGCACCAACACCCATGTCTCACAATACATAGTGTACACAAATAAATCATGTCCAACATAAATATGTAATGCACCATATTTATGAAAATACCCACATGGTAATATCAACATAAATCTCAAATCTCTGTACATGCTTTTAAAAATATATATTAAAGCATTTAAATCGTGAGAAAATAGATTCATGTTCTAAACAATATATTTTCTTTAATTCTTTAGAAAATATTTCAATTTCAATTAACATGTCCTTTTAAATAATTTAAACAATTATTTCACGTATACCAAAAGGATCCTAGCACATCGTCTAAGCTTTTCGAATCTCTAATAACCCATTTAAATTTGTAAGGATTTCTAAACCGTCTATTCTTATTTAATTTAAATAAGAATATTATTTAATCACATAGGAATAATTTAATAAATTTTCTTAAATTAATTCCTAAGCCCCCATTCTGATCCTAAACAATTTATAGATATTTAAACTAGCAATTTAATATATCTATAATAAATTAAATAAGGGTTTTGCACCCCTAAACTACTTCAATAATGCGGAGTGAGAAATATAATTTCCCACCTAATTATACGTTACCGAACAGCCCGAAACAGTACCGGCGCCCGAATATGAAGCCCGCCGACCAAAATCGTCCAAAAACTATTTCGAATATATCGAAATGTCCGTCTCGACAACCTATACGATATATATGAAGCTCATTAATAATCGGTTAATTAATTGGGTTAAATCTAAAATACCCCAAACGAAATCTATAACCTATAAATGCGATTTCCGGGCAAATCATTCATCCTAAATTCACGAATTTAATATATAACGAATACTACGTAGGTACGAAACTACTCACCGAAAATCGGCTCAAACACCGGAAGGTCGCCGAAAAAATGGCCGAAGCCTAGCCGGAGTCGCCCCTGTCGAACGACTGCTCCGCCCCTGCTGCGTGCACCAGCCGCAGCTACTCGCCCCTCCGTGCAAGCCGCCGCCAGCCACGGTCGCCGCCACCTCAACCACCGTGATCCGCCATCGCCACCAGTCGCGTCCTCCCTCTCTCAGTCGACAACTCCCTTTCTCGCCAGAGCTCCCTCCAGCCGGCCGTTCACTCTCTCTCTCTCTCTCTCGCCGCCGGTGACCATGGAGGTGATGAAGTCGTGAGGGTGGTGTTGTTGCTGCAGAAGGAAGGAGAAGAGAGGAAGAGAAGCAGGTGTCTGTAATGGCGTGAAGTGAAGAGAATGAGACTGTAGCAGGTTTCGTGTACGCATATACATATATATGTACCATATTGCACAACTAACCTCCAACTTCTCTATAATTGCAAAATGAACCCCACTTCAATATATATATATAATTAAATAACTATATATATATATATAATAAATCCCAATTTATTATGGACCAACCCCCAAGTGTAATTTTCGTAACTGGTAATTACACGGGACACCAATTTACCAAATTAGTCCGAAAGAATTATACCGGTTTAGGAATCCAACAACCGGAACACCAAGAAGGTAATTTAATACGCTTCATCCCGGATCCGTAAAAGTACTAATACCGTAACCGAAATAATCGAAACGATATCATGTAGTCGAGAATAAGAATTCGCGTAGTCGTCAAAGAGAAACCGTAAAGTCATCCAGTCGACTTTAAACTAAACGCGAAAAATTTACAGGTATCAAATACCAAGAATAAATAATACGTCACGAACAAGTGACGTCATTACCGAAATTAAATTAAATATAATTTTAGGAAAAAAGGAAAATAACACGGGGTGTTACAATGGGTACCCTCATTGGATCCGTTAACAACCCGCTTATTTAAGGGTCTTACTTAACCCAACCAGTTAGCTACCCGTATCATAAATCACTCACCCACTGACCCATAATTTGAGAGCGGGTATGGGCGGGTTTGGGTAAAATATGCTACCTCTAGGCGCATTAAAATTACCCCATCTCTAGCTAACTACTTAAGCTTCAAAAATCAATTAGTGTTTCATTCGGGGAGAACGTCACTCAAAAAAGTTCAAGTTCCATTTACTAAAATAACTTTGATTTTCTAATCCTCAATCAAGGTGAGCAAGAACTTTTAAGGTAATTTGAGCTCGGAGTAATTTGACATGTAGGGTCCGTTCGGCAACACCAAAATGGAGCCTTGGATTTGGAATTAGGAGCTTTAATTCCAAATCCTTTGTTCGGATGCAACAAAATATTTTGGAATTAGAATTGCATTCCAATTCCAATTCCATCAATTCCATAATTTCAATTTCATATGAGAAGTTGTGATTTCCAATTCCAAATCTTCAACCTAACAAATATTCTCTCTATAACAACTAATTTTTCATAACTACAAACATACATGTATATTCACAAAGACTTATATATATATACAAACATTTATACACATATATACACAAGCCTATATATACGAATATATATACTCATGTATATATATATATATATATATATACAAATATGAATACACATGCATACACACAAACTCACACATATTTACATATTCATATACATACATACATGTATATCACATGAGCATAAATATACATACACACATACATACACATGCATATATATATATATATATATATATATATATTCATAGTTTCATACATATATTTACATACTTAAATCTATCTATATTGTCTAATTTGATTCAAGATTTATGATTGTTGAAATAATTAAGAGATAGATAAAAATGAAGACATAATATAAGAATTTATTGATTCAGTGTACAATCTCTTGTTGTGTTGTATTACAATGAGACATATTACATGTATAAATATGAGAGAATTGGAGTGGAGAACAAGCCAAGATAAAATAGGTAATTAGGGTGTGACAACTATAAACCCTAATTCTAATATAAATATTGATGGACCTATCTAATGGGCCTAAACCCTAATGTGTTACTAATATAAAATTTAATATAATCTAACAGCTTCGCAAATTCAAGATTGCATATTTACATATTGAGTTGGAAGATAAAACCCTAAAGGTGGCTCGAACCATTAAATCTGGTGAAAAGTGCAAACGTGACTACAGAAAAAGTCAATGATGAGGTTGCCAAAAGATTCATTGATGTGGTAACCAATTGGTTGGTTGTTTCTGATTGCAACCTAGTTGTTAAGTGAAATTTAAGACATAACAACATGATGACGATTACGTGGCTTTACCAAAACAAGCACCGGATTTGATCTTCGGATTGACTTATATGCTGAGTTGTAGATTTGAGATCACGATGAAGAAGCGATGCGAAAGATCATGATAATGATCGTCATTGATGGGATGAACTCCGCATGTGGGTAGCCAGAGAGCGGAGTGATGGATCGACCATGATTGAGTTATTGTGAATCATAGAGTGTACTCTAGAACAGAAAAAAAGAAACAGAATGAATTTTGGTGGTGTAAAAGACAAATACCATCAAGAGTATAATATATATACATATGTATATATATAAATATTTTATTTCAAGATCGCCGTCGGGGATGGGAGATGGAGTACCATTCTCGGCAAAGACGACGATAAGAGAAAAGAAGTACCAAGAATCGGTAGGCTCTGATACCATGTTGAAATAATAAAGAGAGAGATAAAAATGAACAGAGAATATAAGAATTTATTAATTCGGTGTACAATCTCTTGTTGTGTTGTATTACAATAGAACATATGATATGTATAAATATGAGATAATTGAAGTGGAGAACAAGTCAATATAAAACAGGTAACTAGGGTGTGATGGCTAGAAACCGTAATTCTAATATAAATATAGATGGACCTATCTAATTGGCTTAAACCCTAATGTGTTAATAATATAAAATAGGGTAATTATCAGTAAACCCCCCGAGGTTTGCAAATTTAATCAAATAACTCCCACAGGTTCAAAGAACCTCCTCAATTTATCAATTTTTATCAATTACCCCATCACTCTCACATTTTAGTCAAAATATTATGATTAATTTCATTTACACCCCATAAAGTTTGTTTTATTTTCAATAAAATCTCCTCAAGTTTGAAAAAATACATTCAGACCACTTAAGTTTGAAAAAATATATATTTTTTGAAATTATATATATATATTTTGGGAATATATATATATATATTTCGGAAAAGATTATATATTTTGATTTTTTTATATATTTTTAAGCATTCATTATCATGTTAAAATACAACAAAATATATTAGCTTTTTAATATTTTGATCAATTCATCACCATGTTAAATATAAGAAATAATAATAATTCTTATAATGATAAAATTATAATCAAAGTGTATCATTAATGGTAGCTCTAGCCTCTATACACTAATCACTATCAACAAAAATCACAATTAAAGTGTGCGACTATTTCTCTATATGAAAAGAGAGAACACAAACAAAATTCATTAAAGATTTATTAGAAATTTTTATTATTCTTATGCATTCACCACCATGTTAAATTCAAGAAAAAAAAATGAATGCTTTCTATTATGTTGGTTTAAATTCTCATTTTGTGGAAAGAGTTGTTTTAACCTTCTTACAAAATTTCAATTTTGTTCTTCAACAAGATTAGGGTCAATTAATTTAATTTATATATATATTTGATTTTTTATTTTAAATATTTATTTTATTATTTTTTACAAATATTTCTCATCTCATGATAGGATGTGCTTCTACCGAGTTATTAAATCAATCCTAAAAAGTAAATGTTAGAGTTATTTTATTATTTAATACAATATATATTTTGGAAAAAATATATATATACTTACGAAATATATTTAGTTTTGTTTGAAATATATATATCTTCCAGAAATATATATTTTTTCCGAAATATATATATATTTTCAAAATATATATATTTCCGAAATATATATAATTTTTTCCGAAGTACATATTTTTTTTTGAAATATAGATATTTTTCCGAATATAAATATATATAATTTTTTCCCCAAAATATTTATATATTTTTCAAAATATATATATATTTGAAATATATATTTTTTCCGAAATATATTTATATATATATTTTTTTTTAATTTAGGGGGTCTGAATGTATTTTTGCAAACTTGAAGAGATTTGATTGAAGATAAATCACACTTTATAGGGTGTAAATGAAATTAATCCTAACTATTTTGATTGAAATATGAGAGTGAGGGGGTAATTGGTGAAAATTGACAAATTAAGGGGCTTCTTTGAACCTGTGGAGGTTATTGATTAAATTTGCAAACCTCAGGGAATTTTCTAATAATTACCCTATAAAATATAATATAATATGACAATGATATTTTACATTTAAAATGGGTTTAGATTAAAATTCACATTCAAATTGGATTTGGAATTCAAATCTAATTAAACTTGAATTTTAAGAGTTATTTGAACAATTTCATGAAATTACAGCTTGAATGCAATTCCAAAATGGCGCAACACCGGTAGTTTATTCATTAAATTATTCACTACGGAAGGAAATGAGGATGACATTTTCAACAAAAATTATTCACTACATAAGGAAACGTGGATGACATTTTGCACAAAAAATTGGATTTATCGGCAAAAAGTGAAGATGTAATTGCAGTGTAATTACTAATAACTAACATAAACGGCACGAAACAATATTTTAGTTTGTCTTTGTTTTTGCACAAACACCCTCTGAGGTAGTGATCAATTTCACTTTTAGGCCGATCAATGCGTTTGTCGTTCCAACAACCCATGAGGTTTCACTTTTGTTGCTCGTGACCCTCACACCTTGTGAAAAGACAAGAATGCCCTTTAACTACTCAATAATTGCATCCAAACAATAATATGAGTATAAACATTTTTAGTGTCAATAAATTTGGACCAAAATAACCTTCTAAGCAATAATCACCCACTATACACACTCTATAGCACACCACCATACACATTACACACATCACACCAGATGAACTAACACTAAACATACTGAATTTAATTTAATTAATTGAAAAATCCACTTCCAAGAATTGTGAATTTAATTCCAACCCTAAATTGAAAAATTGAAACACTAACTTGAAAACTCTAAATTAAACCCCTAAATTAATCCCCTCTAAACTGAAAATCCAAAGTACCCTTACCCTTAATCCTAACATCATAACAATAGTCACCCACTATACACACTCTACAACACACAGAAGAACCAACACTAATTTTTTTATTTAATTTAATTAAATTAGTTAAAAACCCCACTTCCGAGAATTGTCACAATTTTATAGAGTATCTTTACTGGACTCTATAAATGAATAATATATACTAAAAGCATAAAAAATCATATGCTGGACAATTTTTACAACCCTTAATACATACTTCATATAAATTCATGAAAAATAAAATTTGTGAAAATCCTCAACAATTAACTAACAATTTTAGCATTATTAAGCCCAATTTGATGAATAGCCCCATTGTTTTTCATCAATTTCACTTACTGGAACCCCCAATTTCAAAATTACCAATAAATTTCCCTATTGTTACAAAAATTATAAAAATCCTATTGCAATACAATGAAAATTCAGTTTTACAACATGCAATCACAAAACCAGAATCAACAATAAATTTGACATTTGCAACATTCATAGAAGAATAAAAATGGATCAAATACATATAATAATCAAAATACTAAACTGAAGAATATATATATGTGTATAGAAAATAAATAATTTTCTTTTTTTTTTTTTAAAAAAAACAAAGATCAAACTAAAATCCTCAAGAAATTAGCTTAGGAAATAAATGACAAAAAAATTCTAACAAATGAAACTTTTGCAGCCAACAAACTCATGAAGATGAAAGAAACCTATTGTATGTAAACACAACAAATCGTAGGGTTTGATTGGAAAGAGCTTTGATTAGCTCACCGCCATCACGCGCTGCGGCCAAAGCAGTCACTTCCACCACCACCACCACCGAACCGGTATAAGATCCTCAACGATGAGCCCTTCTCCCACCACAACACCATCAACTCACTTAATCGATTCACGAACACAGAGGCTTGCAATCCAATCTCTTGATCGATTCAACCACAAGAACAACACACAGTATTGAGTGTGTGTGAACGTTACCCTAGAGAGAGAGAGTCTTCAGGCGGTGGAATGAAGGGGTGTGAGAGAAAAATGGTATAAGGCCACTTTAGTCATTTCACATTACTAAGTATTTGTAGTATTTTAATAAAGGGAATTCTTATCTTTTCACATATTAGGGGTGTTAGTGTCAAAAAAAGTGCTAATTGACCGAAAAATGAAATTGACCAATAACTTAAGGGTGTTAGTGCAAATTACCCTTTCTTTTTCTTCCTTAGACAAGCCTACAATAAGAGGGCAGGGACCGTTTGAGTGGGTTTTGCATATTTTCTTAGTTTTGAGATGGTTGATTTTTTATTTTTGCCAAGTCCATTTTAGTGCAAATATATCACAGGGACCAATTATATAATAAATAAAATAATGGAGACAAAATAAAGAGCTTGATGATAAAACAACTAATATTCCAAAACTTTGGAAGGTAAACAGAGGTTGGGTTACGAAGATTTCCTAGATAGGATTAATTTGAGTTGGGTTCTATGTGTTAAAAAGGAGTCTCCTCTAATTTTTTTTTTCTTGAATATTACATATTTTTTTAATGTAAATTATTTTTTCATTTGGACACTTAATCTATTAGGAGGACATTTGTCACTGATAGAATAGGACTCAAGCATTGTTTCTTAGTTACACTCCAACACTCTCCTCATCCACAATTTTTTTGCAAAATCATAAATGGAAAACCCTCAACTTAAATGAGGATAAAAATTGAAAAACTATGACTTATAATAAATAAAACTAGGGAAGTAGAGTTAGGGATTTTTTATTTGTTATGTTGGGTTGTCCCACATCGGTTGTGGAAAAGGTTGGTGGTCAGTATATAAGTATGGGGAAAAACCTCATCCTTTGAGCTAGCTTTTTGGGTGAGAGAAGTCCAAGATCACCCAACACTGGTATCAGAGCCCAGGTTATCAATCCCACATCGGTTGTAGAATGGGCTCATGGTCATTATATAAGTGTGAGCTAGATTTTTGGGGAGTGAGGCACAAGACCACCCAATATGTTATTTTTAGAATTTAATGTGTTGCAAGAAAGAATAAATATACTCTGCAAGTGAGAATCTCCAAATTTTTCTATTTATCCAAGAATACAAATAATCACTTCATGTATTCATGATCAAGGTTGTTTCCTATCAAAGAAAACGAATAACCACTTTAGATTTCATGGTCAACGTTAACCACCATGATTTGAGAAAGCGAAGTATCAATAACTTTGAATTTTACAGGCTAATTAGAATTGGCATGTAATCTAGTGGATTGGAGATTTTGATACCCCTCAAGATAGAGCTTGGATCTCGAGAACGTCCATTTCTGGATTATCATGACAAAATTTATCTTAAATCTTTTCCAACTAAAATGACAACAGATCTTGATGTGCTTTGTTCTTTCATAAAACACTAAATTATGAGAGATGTTTAGAATCACTTGATTGTCACAAAACTTTGATAGTTGGATCTGTGAATGCCCAAATAAATAAAATAATAATAATAGTAATAATAAAAAAAAAACTTGAACCATTAAAGCTCACATGCAAGGTTGCCATTAATATGTATTATGTACAAGATTTGGATACGATCCATGAAGCACGTTTGGAACAAAAAAGAGTGCAATGACCACGTGCAGATCAACGAGTGGTGGAGCAACCACCGCAATCAAAGTCATAAAAATCTGCCATGCAGAGAGAACTATAAAAAGATAATATGGTGTCTTTATTAACAGAGTTTTTAGGATACCGGAGATGGAATTACCAACTTCCACGTATGTATTATGGGGGCATTGTATGAATAGACAAAATTACTTAACAATATAGGTAATATTGGATTATGTCACGGTGAAATAAAAAGATTTTAAATATCTTTGGACAAGTGTAAATAATTTATTGGACTACATCACTTGTAAGAAGGAAATTCCTCCATACATGGCCTAAGGGCAAGTATTTTCAGAAATAAAAAGATATTGAAATGCATATTATGATCCATAATATATAAATACCAGAGAAACACATTGGAGAACGCAAATCAGCACATATTGCCAGTTGAGGTTGTCATACGCTTTATGCAAATCCAGGTTTTAAGTGCATCTAGAAGTTTTAAATCGCTACTATATAAGCCCTTAGGGGTTCTTGAGCCAATACGATATTAATACTCATTTATCTACCTTTGACAAAGGCCCAAAATGCCTTCGTCAAAAGAAACAACTTAATTGGGCTTTAGAGGTAGGCCTTGTAGCTTTTGTATAGTTTTTTGTTTTTTTTTTTTTTTTTTTTTTTGTTTTGTTTTGTTTTTTTTTTTTTTCATGCATTTGTGGAAAAAAAGAAAGAAGAAATGAACTGACTTCTAAATTTCTAATTCACACTCCATTTAGCATTGATATGCTTTTATATTTAGGAAAAAAATAAAAATAACATAAAATAAATTAGACAAAAATAGTGAAGTTTGAATACTATCTATTGAGTGATTTTTATACCATCATATTCAGTGACGGATCTAGGAATCCGTGTTAGTGGAGACTAATTTTTTTTTTTTGGATTTTTAGGGTATAAATGACATATATTTATTTTAGTGAGGTTTAAAACAAATTTTCAATGGGGGCTTATTTGTAAATAAATCTAAATCTTGTGGTACTTAAGGTAAAAATAAATTTCAGTGGGGCTAAATATTTAATATCTAAAATTTTAGAATAAAAAATATAAAAAAAAAATTCAATGGGGTCATGGCCTGGACCTGAATTGGATCCGTCCCTGATCATGTTAGAAGTTTGACAGTGACAAAAATAGTGAAGTTTAAATCTTCACGTAATTGAATGCTATTTGTGATGTTAGAGGTGATTGCCAAAGCATATATAAGTTGTTTGATATAGCTCAATCCTTCATATACCCAGTTGTTAATCTCTTCTAATATATAACTATATATATGTATACATATATTGCTTTCTCTGGAAAGACACAGATATAAAAAAATACAAGAGATTTTATTTCCGTTTTTTGGTTGACACACTGGCTTATAGACTTGTAATAATCTACATTGGAATATACTAAGTCGGCTGTTTCTTTTGGAAATGATGCCATAGAACCATCTAGCTATATTTAATTTGAATATGGTGACAGCTCTCTTCTCTTAAACTGCTCAACCACTAGTATTTATTACAGATTTGAAATTTGAGCTATGGACTCACATACGACATGGACACGACACGATACGAACACAGGATGACATGATAAATTATAAAAAAATAGGATATGACACGCTTCCAACATGTCTATAATTTTTTTATTTTTTTATATATACATATTATATTGCACAAAATACTTCATTTATCACTTAAATAATGAGAATCGAATAAACTTATGAAAAAAAAGAAGGTTAAATGAAATGTCTTATATATTCAAAATTCTTCATTCCACTACCATCCAAGGAATCAAATGCATCTTCCCCAATATCCGACATCTTAGTCTCTATCTCGTTTTATTGTGAAAATTTTATTGATGGAAAACAAAGATTGAAATGTATAAACACCAAATCTTCTGCTCTTTGTGTTATTATCTTGTTCCTTTTCAAATAGTGAATAAATGAATAGGTGCTCCAATTCTTCTCAAAGACGAGGAGGAACAAAAATGTTTAAGTATCTTCAAAATCGAAGATTGAATTAGGGGTATTGAAATTCCATAAGTGATCCACCAAAATACCGGATCCATAAATCCTCTATATTTCATAGAATCAACCGACCCACCGACACGGACACAACAAAAATACATGTCGGACACGCGGACACGTGCGTGTTCAATTTTTTTTAAAAAATAAAACACGTTTTTTGTGTGTCGGATACATATTTTTGGCGTGTCCAACACGAATACGAATTATGTGTATGTGCTTCATAGAATTTGAGCATCCACATAATCAATAATTTATATAAAATCTTGTTCTCTTTGATTAGTATGCTTAAATGTCACTATATATGCGTGTGTGTATTAGTATATATATTGTCATTTTAGTATGGCATACATCTAACCAACCATGACTCCATATATGCATATAATTAATTAAACTATATATGATGAGAATGCTTGCTCACGAAATATATACATGAGTATTATCCTTTGAAAACATTTTTTATACATGCGTAATTAACATTGTTTTGACACAATTTCACATGTAACCTCGAGGATTATTCCACAATCAGCACAGTGGTCAATCCCCACATGATATGTAAACAAATCTATATCCTAAATAATTTTCTTTATCTTTATATCATCAACTACTAAAAAAAAGAAGAAAAAGTCATATCTAAAATCAATTAATCTTCATGGAATACAAATAATTTTTTATAATTATGATTATGGACATGATTTGAACTTTATTCGATACCTGTTCAGGTCAGGTGTTTTGATTGTCTGGTACATTCTGACTAATTATTTTTTTTTTCTAAAAAAAAAAACGAAAAAGAATAAGGTATAGATCTAATAACAAATAACTAAAGGAAGAAGAGCTAACTTTTTATATTTTCTTCGAAAGACAGAATAAACCACCAAGTTAGAGGACTTTCATAGTTGTGGTGATTTCGATTAAGTTAATATTCGATCTTATTTCTAAACCCAACACACTTAAATATTTTATTTTTTTAATATGAAAAAAGTAAATACAAATATATGATATGGGTGTGGTAAAATGCGTGTACTACAAGTAAGTCATTGAATAAATTGATTACTGAAAACAAGAAGTCATCTCTTTTTTTTAATTTGATCATGCTATCCAACGTACTATTTCTTGTCCATGGATTGAAGCTACCAAATTCTTAGATTATTATGTTTCTTTATTCAAAATTAATTATGCTTATGAGGTTGCTTGTAGCAACTGCAGCGCACAAATTTTGGTTTTCTAGACAAGTGGCAACAACCTAATATTTGTATGAATATAGTTGTGTCTACATGTCTCTCTCTGTATATATATATATACACACACGAAAACAATTTCTTATTCACGGATGAAAAAAAAGAAATATTCATCAATACTTATTACAATAACAGTTGAAACGTAGATGGGATTGTTATGTCGATCTTGTATGAAATGATTATTTTAATTACGCCAATTACATATGATGCTCTTAATATGTTTGTGTGAATGAGTATCTTGTTCACGGTATGTAGGAGATTATTACCAAATATGGTACATATTATAATACAACAATTTCAGATATCTTGTTGAATTATGATTTATCTTATAAACAAGAAAAAAATAATCAGTGAAGTTAGTATTTCACTCCATTTTAGTTTAATGAAAATTCAATAAACCCGATCTGATCTAGGGATGACAATAATACCCGTCCCGATGGGGGCCATTCCGCCCCGCCCCGTTTAGTTCGGGTATGAGGACCCGATTACATAAATGGGGGCAGGAATGAGGCAAAAAAAAATTCCCGTCGGTTTCGGGGTACCCCGCCCTGGTTATATATATAATATATATTACAATAATATATATGTAATATATATATATATATATATGTTTAAGATATAATTTTTTATATAAAAAGGTAAAATATATATATATATATTTTACATATATATTATTGTAATATATATTATAATATATATAATATATATTTTTTATATAAAAATTTAATACTGGGGCACGGGGCGGGCAAAAAATAATTTTTTTTTTGGAGAGCAGGACGGGTTCAGGGGGAAAAAATGGGGTGGGTTCGAGAATGGGGTTGGGATCCCCGTCTCGACCCACCCCATTGCCATTCCTAATCTGATCTCATAGTGATTAGACTCCACCGATTAAATCTTCGTAGGTCCGATCTACTACGAATTCTGATCCGACCAAGTCAATAAATGAGAGTGTTGTAATTCAATGATATCTTTCAAAATAGATGGTGAGCGTTGAAGACTTTATAAGCACAAATGAGTGGTTGGATGGTAATGGACCTAATGGTTGCTAGTCTCCATCCAAGCAAAGAAGTGTGTGTGAATTGTTAGCCAAGGACAGCATAATAATAATAATATGTCATACCTAACATGTTGAATCATTTTCTGTTATAAATCACCGAAATTTTTTCATAATCATATTCATTTTCTCCTACCTTTCATCTATTTATCCGAACTATCATTCTAAGACCCGTTTGAAATGACTTTTCAAATGTTATTTTTGATTTCTTGAATGGAAAAATTATTTTGAACGGTATTTTATAAAAAATTTATAAGAATTTCTTAACCAGCGTTTTAAAGAAGGTAGATGTACTAGCTTCTCAAAACAATTTTTGCTTTTTTTTTTTCTTCCGCGAAAAGCCAGAAACAAAAATATGCCAAACAGGACTAAGTCTATAATTCTTTTTCTTTATTGGTCTCAATATTCAATACAATCTTCAATTTTAATCTATACGACTCTTCTAAATGCAACTTGTGAACTTTGGGATAGTGTATCAGTTCTCTAGTCCTGTTATAAATATTATTAAAAATAATATATTATATAAAAAGGACCTCTAGTATATTTTTTTCATCTAAGATTTTATTTCCATAGGGGCGCCCCTGCATACAAGCTACAACAAATGACGGTCTCATATGATTCAGTGTAAATAACGTGTCAAAGTTGTGGGTTTAAATAATAGTTTATTTTGCTTTTCAAATTTTGGAAAAGAGCCGCCTGTTAAATTCATGTCCAGATGACATCTACCCTTGACGTGGTGCAGATAAATTCATTTCAAATAAGCTCGTATTATTAAATGAAGGAACGAATAGAAAACTAGGTACGTTAATTAGTTAATCTCATAGTGGTGTTTGACATTGATCAGTTGGGAATTGGCATGTGCGACTTGAAAAGCATAACCCCTTTTCACATCCATATTCGGAGTGCTAGGTTTTTAACCCTAGAATATATTTCGTATCTATATCACAACACCCTGTCTAAATCAAAGGGGCCTAATAAAGAGAAAGCCACTCAAAAAATGAATGACGATTTCCTTTTAATGTTAAAGTCTATCATTAGGTGGAATTAAGTCAAAGTTTGAGAAAAAGATATTTTATTACTCCATCCGTTCTAAAATAAATATTTATTTATTTTTATCCCAAAATAAGTATTCACTTTTAAAAAATCAAAACAATTTATTTGATTAATTTACCAATTTAACTTTCAACCATTAAAGTTATAAAACATATATACTATAAACCATGACATCACTATGGTGGGACTATAGGTAAAGTTGATATTTCATTCACTAACACTATAATAAAAGTCATCATCTTAAAAAACTAAATTCCCCAAAATGGGCCTATAATTTAGGACGGAGGGAGTATTTGTTTTGGCACTAAGGTTTCACAATGAATGATTAATAATGTTTGCAACTTTTTATTGATAGGCTTTATATGAATTTATTGACAAATTAAAATTTAATTGTGGAATAATCAATTTTAATCCAATTCTTTAACAAGATAAATCAAACAAAGATTAATATAAGTGTAAAAAATAAAGCAAGATACGACACACGATATTTTTACATAGAAAAACCTTGGAAAATCTCCAAGTAAAAAATCATGGATACACTCTGGTATCGATGCACTATGAATCAATGAATTCGTACAAACTTTATGAAAAGTTAGGACATACAATAACGCTGATTTGCTATTTTTCACTCGACGTTTGAAAGTCTTGATTCACTTGCACTACCACAAAGCTCTCGCTCCGATCTCCGTACTATGACGGCTTCGTTTCTCAACGGATCAAAGAACCACGAAGCTTCCCGCTCCGATCTCCGCACTCTAACGGCTCCGTTTCTCAATTAATCGATGCAACCAAGTTGCACAAGTTGGTGTCATGATTTTTTAGCAATCGGATCACTCAATTGTGCATAAAGATCTCACGTGTTGAAGTTGAAGAACAATTGAATAACCTTTAAAAACTAAAGAAAACCTTGATACAGAATGATCAAACAATCTCTTTATCTATCTCTATAACCGAATCTGATATATTGAAGAATTGAAGAGCTCTCACAAAATATAATTCACAACCCATACATTTTCTCTCAAGTTTAATTCATATTTATAGAGAAGAGTCTCCAATTAGGGTTTGGAATCATTTTCCTTCAAAGATTTGTTTCTTGACCATTAACTATCAAGTCACCAAAATTTTATCCAATATACCAATAATAACACTTCGCCATGTCCCAAAGTGATTAGGAGTCTTTGACGCTTCAAAAGAACCCGTTTTTAACAACTGAAGTCGGCTGGTTTGAGACCTCAAAAGCTGGCCCGAGATCTCAGGAATTTTTCTCGAGACCTCCTAGTGTAAAAATCTCGATATCTCGGGTAAAAATCCCATGATCTCGCGGGTGCTAGTGGCGGGACAATATCTCTAGATGATTTTTTGATGCATTTGTGCCATTATAACTAGTGGCGGTGCCAAAGGCGGGAGACCTCGTACTAGACCTCGTGAAGTACAAAAAGTTCTAATTATGATATTTCTTTGCATTGCCTCTTCCACCCTACCTTACGACTCAACATGATTATTGATCAGAACATTCCGAATATTGTCTTCAACCCAAGTGTCCAAGTGATAGTACAAGGTCCCCAAGAAAACATGACCCAAAGGCAAGGCCACACCCATTGATAGTTTTACAACAACCCCCATAAGCCCTAAATGCACAGTATCCTCTGGAAATGATTCAAAAATAAATCTAGAAATCTAAGAAAGAATATAAGCAACCAAATTAGAATCATGTCCAAAAAATGGACCATCCTTGTTCTCACGAACATCCCGATTCTTTGATGGCTGGTGAATATCTTTGAAATTATAGCGACAACAAGACCCAAATATACATTTATTCCCATCAAATGAGCGCTCTTGGCAAGCACCTCCTTTTCCCCAAATGGTACCCCAAGATTTCGAGCTCGCCCGAGCAGCGGCCTACTCGGCTAACAACCTACTAACGGTTGGTGAATTGATTATATTTGTCGTTGCTTCACCAAATTCCGCTCAACAAAATTTATAATACTTACAAATACTTTACTTTAAATAGCATAGCAATAAGTAGGGTCGAACCACTCTCAACTTAGAAATCGGTTTGAGACTAGGATCCAAAACTTTAATTTTCGAGATAAAAAGAAATTACTTAAAACAATTCTTGAATTCTTGAATAGTAAACTAAAATAACTAAATAATTATCAAATGGTGAAAGAAATCTCAAGGGAAGAGTATCCACCACCTGGGTCTATATAAATGATATTATATATTTATATTACAAAATTCTCCTCCAACCTATTAAACATAAACATAGATATTGGTAGGCATTCCCCGTATTTCCATTAATTGGTAATCACGGAAAATCTTCCCTCTAATGTTTTGGTTTAAAAACAAATAAATATAAATAGTGGTAGACATTCCCCGTATTTCCATTGATTGGTAATCACGGAGAATCCTTCCTCTGTTTTTAACATCTATTGTAGGTTTTGTCACTTGAAAGAATTATTTCGGGAAGAGAATTAAACAATAAGAAATAAAATAAAATTATCTATATCTTACTCAAGGTGGCTTCATCACTCCCTTGAAAAGATGTTTAAGCTAGCATAATGATATAGAAATAAAACATGATGATAGAAGAAATTTTCATTAACTAAGAAAAAGATTACAACAAAATAAAAACTTGATACAAGACTAAATTCTCTCTACAATTTCTCACTCTACCATCTAACTCTCTACAATTTCCAACTACTCTCCTATTTATAGAGAAAATTGGAATAAAATGACATCTTGTAAAATGAAGGTAGATCTACTTTTCTTTTCTTTTTCTTTGAATATTGATGCTATCCAAGTCATTTTCTTATTTCTTCATGTGCATTATATTATTCATCTTCCATCCATGTGCATTCATTTATCACTTTAATACATTTTCTTCATCTTTTCCAATTCATACCTATAAGAAATAAAAATAAATATATAAGAACATTTATAAACTAAAATGGTAAATTAAAGATTTACTTTTGACATTAAAAATAGTAATTTTGTGGACTTATCACCTACTTCCACATTGGAAAATTCAAGGTTAGAAAGGTTTTCAACCCCTTGATAATGCAAACCATACAATACAAACACAACCTCTAAGGTTGGTGTAAATTCACCCCACAAGCATACAAAGGTATGAGTAGATGTATTCCACCGAGAAAGTTAAAGATCGAGCCCATCTTTGTCCTGTTGAATATTAAAACTGCGAAATAACCTAAATATGTGCCTTCTTTAATCGCTCCACATAATCAGGGATTGACAGTATCTAATCAATCCAATCCTCCCACAAATGCCCCGGACCTAAGTTACTCCTCAAATTCGTAAACGAATAGGGAATAAGGCATTGTTCAATTAAAAATTGAGTTATACGTCCAGCAAGCACGGGGTTGCATCACCAATTTTTCTCTCCTCTTTCAACAACAATCGATCTATAAACTCTTCATTATTTCTCGGCGGACCACTAAATTAACCTTCATGTGACCATAACTGATCCTTAGTCCCGAAAAATAGATGTTTAAACCACTTCGACGAACTAGGATGAGTCACCACTGCCCCTCCCTTGGTCACCAACTCCCTCTGGGCTGCCATTCAACAACATTAAACTATAAACTAAAGTTGGTACAAACTACAAACGGAGGAAGAAAAGCCACAACACCGGATAAACAAAGAATGACTTGCCTTTCTTCTTCACAGAAGGAATAAAAAATTTGTGTTTTAAGAAAAAGAGTAAATTATAGCTCTAAAAGAGAAAGGAACATGAAAATACATGACACACTTTCAAGAAATGGCATAATCATTACCCTCGCCTACGTAAACGTTAATTGGTAAGTTTACCCAATATCCAAAACGTCATATCCTGTCGTTTTAAAATGGCTTTCCCCTCAAACATCGCTAACCCAAACGTCTCATGATCATGCACGTAACTATCCCCTAAACAAGAACAACACGTGCAAGTGGGATAAATGTAGGGGTGTTAGCCACGTGTCTTGACCTACATGCCATAATTAAGTTAAAACACTAAATAAAAAGTCTTAGCCACATGTCCGGACCCACATGCCATAATTAAGTTAAAATACTAAATAAAATTTATTATCCATATGAATGGACGCACATGAAATAAGTAAGCTCAAAATACCAGAGTAGGAAAAAGTATTCCTCGAGGTTCCTTAAGGAAACAAAAGAAGGCTTGGTTTCGAGGTTTGAGATAAAGACATAGGCTCTAGAAATAGCTCGGTTAGAGAATGGAGAAATGGATGCCTCGAGAGTACTGTATGAACATTTAATGCATGACGAAACCACTAACCACCTGTATGAACAAAAACAAGCACGTGAGGAAGAGGGATATGTCATAGAATCCTGACCAAGGTTGTACACTTTGTACCCTCTGGTCAGAAACTTGAACCAATGGGGCATAAAGGTGTTCCGTTGGTTAAAATGATGATTGAGCCCTCTTTTGAGACTATAAAAGGGGCTCATATGGTTCCAAGAACAGGCAGAAGACTAAAAGTGACAAGACTTCCTAAATAATTGAGAGATCCATTTGAGTTCTACCTACATTCTCTAATCGATCTTCTATCTATGCTTTCAAAAACAATCATTCTTGATTCCCTTTTAATTATTACTTTCTAGCTTTTATTATTTGTTCATTGTATTGTCCTCCTATTGACTCCTAATTATTATCTCATTATTGTAATATTAAATGTATTTGGGAAATGACCCTTACAGTAGTCTTATCTAACAAAGTGGGAGGTGAGAATTCTACCTCTACGGCAAGCCAAACTCTTTCATCTATAGCTTTCAAGAACGCTTTCACTCTAACTTTCCAATAGGTGTAATTTAAGCCATCAAATAAAGGGGACCTAGTCAAAGAACCTCTTTCACGAGGTACGTCCATCTCCTAAGTTCAAGATCTAGCTTTAGGTCGTTAACCTAAATTGGGGCAACCACGCTCTAATACCAATGGAAATTACCTAGGATACGGTGGAAACAACCTACCGGGGGGGGGGGGGTAGTGAATAGGCTTTTTATGAATTTATTGAGAAATTAAAATTCAATTGCAGAATAATCAATTTTAATCCAATTCTTTAACAAGATAAATCAATCAAAGATTAATATGAGTGCGAAAAATAAAGCAAGATACGATACACGATATTTTTATGTGGAAAAATCTTGGAAAATATCCAAATTAAAAACAATGGATGCATTATGGTATCGATGCACTATGAATCAAAGAATTCTTCCAGACTCTTTGAAGTTAGGACTTACAATAACTCTGAATTGTCCTTTTTCACTCGATATCTGAAAGTATCGATTCACTCACACTACCACGAAGCTCTCACCCTATCTTCGTACTCTAATGGCTCCGCTTCTCAACGGATCAAAGAAAAATGAAGTTTCCCGCTCAGATCTCCGCACTCTAAGGCTCTGTTTCTCAACTGATTGATGTAACCAAGTTGCGCAAGGTAGTGTGATGATTTTTTAGCAACTGGATCACTCAATTGTTTGTGCATAAAAATCTCACCTATTGAAGCATATTTGAATAACCTTCAAAAACTAAAGAGAACCTTAATATAGGATTATTAAACAATCTCTTTATCTCTCTCTCTATAAACGAATATGATATATCGAAGAATTGAAGAGCTCTCACAAAATATAATTCACAGCTTACACATCTTCTCTCAAGTTTATCTCCTATTTATAGAGAATGGTCTCCAATTAGGGTTTGGAATCCTTTTCCTTCAAGGATTTGTTTCTTGACTATCATGTCACCAAAATATTGTCCAATATACCAATAAAAACCCTTAGACACGTCCCAAATTGATTAGAATTATTTGACGCTTCAAAAGAACCCATTTTTAACAACTGAAGTTGGTTGGTTCGAGACCTTGTGAGTTGGCCCGAGATATCGGGAATTTTGTTTGAGACCTCGTAGTATAAAAATCTCAAGATCTCTGGTAAAAATACCGAGATCTCACAGGTGCTAGTGATGGTGTCACGCCCCAAATTTCATAGGACTCTGAAACCCGGGCCTAAGAGTTAAGAGAATGAATGCGAAAGTGAAAAGAAATGAAAAATAGATCATTTAGTTGTCAAATACTTCTACAAGGGTAAAATAGTCATTTCAGGGGTAAAATAGTAATTTCAAAGTGTAACTACAAAATTTGAACTTAGAAAAATTTGTAGGAACAAACGGAACCAAATTCGAAGGTACGAGGTGGAAACCACAACATTTTGATAATTAGGCGTTGCAACGTGCAAAAGCCCAAAATATACTGTCATATTCAAACGACCATTACGTACTCAAAAATGACTCAAATGAAGCGATTCAGAAGTCTAACTCAAGATCTTGAAGTCAGAATTTTAGAAAGTTAAAGAACGCCTCAATCGGATACCTGTAGCTCAAGATATGACCAAAATAGTGAATAGAGGTCGAAATAGGGCTGAAACAGGGACCTGCGAATTTCATTAGTTGACTGCAACTTGTCATCAACCGGTTGCAAGTGGATATCAACCATTAGTTGGCTGCCCTAATTCGAAACAAAAAAAAATGGCGAGAAACTTAAGTTTTCATCAGTCGGCTGATGGCTCCCCATCAATCGGCTGATTTAATTCGAAGCCTCAGAGTAAATGACAAGGAAGAACAAGTTTCCATCAGTTGGTTGTTTTAATTCGAAACTAAAAAAAAAGGTCCCAAATGTGATTGAATCAAAGGCTAACATGCTTCCATGCATGTATTTATTTTACACGCATGACCTCAAGTTAATTTTATAAAACAGGAAGTTTGAACTAAAACACCCCTTTAAAGTTTATAAAATTATCCGTCTTGCCCCCGGTCTCTGTTCTAAATACCACCGACTTCGAAAGGTTAAAATATTTTATAAAAATGAATCTAAAGCCATTTCAAAACTCAAAGTTTTAGTCGGGGTCACGGGGGTGAGCGAAAATAGGTTTTTCTTTTTAAAACGGAAAGGGTTTATTTATAATCCGAGAAAAATGCCATTTTCGGGAAAAACACCTAAAAACGACAATTACCATGATAGAAAATCTATATCCACCAAATGAATAAATTCATGGTATTTATCATTTAAAACGCACTAGAGCGGTACATGTCATAGTTCTTATAAAAAGATGTAGTTTTACATTTCTGGCATCGAAGTACACCAAAAAAATAGAATCCTTGCGCATAGCGCTCCAAGGGATGTACATTTATATAAATTATCCGACTAACATGCTAACCGACAAAAGAATAAGTTTAACTTAATTGAAGTACTAAACAAAATAAGCACAAGTATAGAATGTTTATTTATTATGCTCTACAAACAAAATATTCCGCTTCCATATGCTCAAAAGGACGAAACCAACACCGCATCTCTAACGAGAGACTACGGGCCTCCCATGTGGGGATTATCACCTGAAAAATATAATAAGTCGTGGGGTGAGCTCACTAGCCCAGTAGAGGAAACATCATCACCTCAATATCGGTAGTCCAAGTGGTACAATCCACCAAAGATTCATGCTTCTAATCCTAGTTTGGTCTCTTGTCCCACATGACTCTCACGCCGATTCGAGACCCCATCGAACCCAACAATTAATTCCCCCAACATGGTAACATTAGTCATTCAAGAACATAACATGCATCATCATAAATATCACAATTACATATATGATAATTTAAATGCATGTGACTCAACACATCTCATGGTACACACTTTGCCCAATACGGTTAACGGATACACACTCTAACCATTCACGAGACGACCTATGACAAGGATAGAATGCTGCACCGATCCTTCCTAAGTGATTTCTAACACTTTTACTTTCAACAAGGAAGGCGGTTGCACGGAAGCCCCGTTTGCGACTCCCGCACCTCAAGATCTGAAGATCACATGCACGGACAAACCGAGACTTTGAGAGTGGCGCATTCCACCACAATGGGGAAGCAACCAACCCTATATCACATTTTTGGACTTACTAGTTCCGTAGGTGGGGGACACCTCCTGGCCAGTTATTGCGATGATCTAACACAAGACTACTCACACATGGTTACACGACCCGCATAGACCAATACCCATGTATTTGACACTACACGGTGTACTCAAAATGCATCAAGGGTTTCAATAACAACCATGTTTCATCACAATACATGTTTATCTCATTATGCATTATATTGTGCTCAAATTAACCATAGTCCATCATAAAACATGTTTTATCTCGTTAAGCAATATATTATGCCCCACTTATCAATATGCTTATAATTTCACATTTATAAGCAATAAAACACAACAAGCATTTATATCACACAATCATGCTTTCAAGGGCCTAGTTCATCGTCTAAGTTATCAAGACTCAACTCGCATATATATATATATATATATACAGATAGATGCACACACCCTCGTACAAAAACTAAAATAACTCATTTTTCCCTTACCTCAATCCAACCAAGCTAATCACAAGGTTGCAATGAGGTCCAAGCTGTCACGCCCCAAATTTCCTAAGACTCCCAAACCGGGACATCCGAGGAATCCGGGTCGTGATCCGTAAAATGAGCGACCAATCAATATACTAAACAACCATAAGCCGGATGGAATCTTATTATCAATAATAATTCCATACACAACAAAGCGGAAGCTAAACCAAATGATACACAAGGCACGTCTAAGTGCTGAAAGAATACATCTCTACAACGATGTAACAATACTGAATACAAGGAAGGGATTGGCCAACAGACTGGCTCCCAAGAGGTACAACATCGACGGTCCCAATACAGAGAACAAGAAATGAAACAAAAGGTACAACTCTCTATATATATAGCGTCCCAAACCCCGCAACAACATCAGTGCCACGAACCATCCTGCACTCCACGTTGTCCATAACCGAAACATTTCCTGCAAACTGGTGGTGTAAACCACCAGGCATACCGCTGCCGGGGTGAGCTCATTGAGCCCCGTAGGAGAAAGAAATCATAACCATCACATCCTACGACCGTTCAAATCAAATGAAAACCAACCCGTGTACATGCATCTATCCTAGGTTAGTCAAATATCCCACCTGGCAATCACGCCAAGACAAGACCCCGGAATACATCCCACTAGTCCCCTACCATGCATCCACAAATAAGCAAATAACATATAGTAAAACTATATCGCAACAACATGAAATAACTCACACCTATATATATATATATATATGCACGTATATATATATATATATACATACAAGGATATACAACCAATACCAGATACGTAGTACAACCCCCGTCATAGATCACTACGACTCGTACCCGTCAGTCCCACACTGACAATCAACACAACACTATCACCAAATCATGGGAGTAAACCTCCTATTCATAACACTCTAGGAATGATAACACTTATAGTTCCTAGGCCACAGGCATACCGAACTCCAAAACCTCAAATTGCTATCGAATCATACTATCAATCACTTCATATGCCACTAATGACATCCATAAACCCAACACAGGGGTAAAACATTCATTTAAACCTAAGGTAAGTCACAAAGGTTTCCCAACAACAAAAGGAAGTGAAATGGATTGAATAACCCATCACACCGACCAATCAAAGGTCACATGTTTACCAAAGGGTAAAATGGTCATTTCAAGGGAAAAGATGTACTTTCAAAGGTTGCCCCACCTATTTGGACATAGGTTGAACCATAAAAACAAACGGGATCAAATTCAAAGCCCTGACGCAAGAGATATGAAGTTTTGAAAACGGTATCGGACAACGCCGATAAAACAAATGGAAAGTTGAAGTACCCCTCTTTCTCCAAGGGTAAAACAGTCATTTTCAATTTAAATAAATTATTTTAAATTTTATCTACAAAATTTGTTCTTAGAAAGAGCCATAGGAACAAACGGGACCTCAATCCGAGTTACGAGATGAGAGAAATGAATTTTTGAAAATCAGGAAAAATCCACCCAAAGCTGACCCAGTCGACTGGCTGGACCAGAGAGCTCCAAAATCCTTACGGAAAAAAACTTAGTTGGCCCAGTCGACTGCCTACAAGGGGCCAGTCGATTGCCTAGGTTAGAAAACCTCAAAAATGACTTCCAAACAGCTTCAAAGCCGTAGGAATCATGAGACAAAAGTCTTCAACTCATTTAGGAACTTTAGAAATGAGAAACTATCATTTAATTTCTTTATGACCGCTAAGGGGAACCTAGTGACCGTTGCCACGGAACCAACTAGTTTCAAATCAAGAACCCCTTCCGATTATTTCAAACCTTAATTTCATACTCGAAACCACATCACCTAGGTTTCTAACAAGATCATAAGGTCATTATACACCATCAACCAAGATCACAACCTATACCGACTTTACTTATCAGAAGAAAGCCCTTAAACCAACTCATATCAACCTCCCCTCTTAGGGTATAAAAGCACATAACAACAAGTATAATTATTGATCTCTCCTTATACTTTAAACAAGGCATGGAATTTACATTTCACATCCTTCAATTTCACTTGAGCATTTTAATAACAAATGAATTATATCACAAAATTCACATTAAACATGTTCCTCAATCACTTGCAATAATATCATAATTCACATGTGAACATAACTCACATATTAGCAACTTAATTGCAATGTGACTCACACACCTCATGGTACATATACTCAACCCATGAAACATAATGCACAACCCAGTTGCGACTTCATATGCACAACCCGGTTGCGACTTCATATGCACAACCCGGTTGCGACTTCATATGCACAACCCGGTTGCGACTTCATATGCACAACACCGTTGCGACTTCATATGCACAACCCGGTTGCGACTTCATATGCACAACACGGTTGTGACTTCATATCATTATACTTCAATTCGCAAGTATACAAGTCATTCATTTAAACATGCTTTTAATTCCCATTTAAAGCAAACATCAATAAGGACACATTCTCATACATAAAAATTGTTCTAATTCATCAAGTTGTCCTTTAATTCACAAGGAAAGTCATTCCATTCTTTTAAACATGCTCTTAGTTCAATTTAGCAAGTTTTCACATATCACATCTCAACATGATATGAAATCCCAAAAATACCTCCAAGGTACTAACCAAAGGAACTAGCCTAATCTCATTCTAAGGCTACCTCCCTAACACCCACATGCACATATATATAACTACTCTTGCACATACACACCACAATACCCACATATATATATATATATCCACATATACATAGGCATACAAGCACACTTGCATATAATAAATCTCAAGAACAACCACATAGCTAGCATGCTTCATAACCCTATTCAATACTATCAATAATACTTTATACACAAAGGTTAAGTTACATAACAAGCTCAAACCCTAACTTCATATTCCCAAGGATATACTTAGCAAATTTCATTTTAATGCTAGAAATCCTAGAATCCAATTTATCCTATTACACAATCACAAGATGGCTAGTTAGGAAGTTTTCCCCCTACCTCTTGAAGAGCAAACCACCAAAACCACCAAGCAAAGCCCATGAAACCCTAGCTCTTCCTCAACCAAAATCCAAGGAGTAAACCGGTGGAAAGCTTCACCATGACCTCCTAACCATGAATCAAGCTCCAACACAAGAAGAGAGCAAGAAACATTTAGTGGTTATAACAAGAAACCCTAACTTGGTTTGAAATGGAAACACACAAGGGATGAAGAACACTTACCCATATTTAGCTTAAACCAAAGAAAAGGACACCATGAACCTCTTCTATGTTGATGGCCACACCAAAATCCCAACTTAGGGTGATGAATTCCACCCATAAGTGGAGAAGAACAAAGAGGAAGAAAATGAGAGAAAATGGAGAAGAAGAAGATGAAGTCTTGCAAAGTGGAAGACTTGCCATATGTAGAGATTCTCCACTCACACCACTCACCATCCAAGGGTCCATAATAAAGATGGGGAAAAGGAAATGAATCCAAGGGCTAGGAATAAGTCTTGCCAAGTGGAAGACTTATTACACAAATCACAAAACCCATTAATTTGCCAAACAAGGCCTTATCATCCAAGGGCCTAGAATGAAGATGGGAAATAATTAATCATCCAATGGTTGACAAAAAGTCTTGCCAAGTGGAAGACCAACAATAATGGATTATTCCATTTAAGTGCCAACCAAACAAGGCCTTATGATCTAAGGGTCTAAAACAAAGATGGGAGAATGAGATCAAGGGCTAGGAATGAGACAACACATAAAATGTGGAAATGACCAAAATATGCCAAAGTTGGGGTTAATTACAAGAGTGCCATCAAGCCTCTTAATTACCCTTCTACCCCTTGTCATCCTCTCTAATTACCACTATGCCATCCATACACCAACACTTAGCCAATTATCTACAATTTTCACTAATTGCTCCAAATATGAAATTACTCATATACCCCTAGGTCATTTCTTTTCCGAAATCGTTTCTAATAATTTTCATTAGTTACAACACGAAAATATAACAAGAATTTCATATAAGTTCTACATCGAACGTCTACACTAAACTAGGTTAGAACTTTCAAGAACGTAACACGATTGCCGAAGCTCCAACGAGAAAACGTTGCACGAACCCTCGTAGTCGTTGGCGATACTCAAATCCACAAAACCGGAAACGAAATACCACAAAGTCGTCCCGCTAAGTCCAAAACTTAAACGCGAAAAATTTACTCGTACCGAGAATACACAAGACGTCATGAATAAGTGACGACGCAAAACATTAACACATGGAAAAAAATTCCAGAAAAGTGAAAGGAAAACGTGGGGCGTTACACAAGCAATCCACCAATTCCAAGTGTTCAAGAGAGCTTCTAAGAGACTCAAGGTTCAATTCACAATTCCTCAAAAATTATCAATACACCATTTAATGAAAATGATATTACAATGATATTACCACATTTCTAATTTATCAAAAGTGGCTCCACCCACATGAATTTACTAAACCCTAATGATAACTAAACTAGGGTTTCAATTGATGATGGTGAAACTTACCACAATCTCCACTAATAGTGTACCAAAGACCCACAACAAGAAGTTCTAAAGGTGGTGAGTCCAACTACCTTTCACAAGAATTCAACATTAATCAATACATGGTTAAGGAAATCCAAGAAAATACAAGCTAGGGTTCTAACAAACAAAACCCTAAGAGAGGAGAAGAAACTTACCAAAATATAGTAGAAGAATTGTCAAGAACATTACTGTAACGTCCGGTATTTTTTTACGTGCAAATTTAAAATTTTTATTTATTTAATTGTTAAACAATTAAGTGCTTATGTGCTTATGTGCCTAACATGTTTACGTGCTTACATGAATTATGTGAAATGAAAAAAATTGTGAGTTATATGTTATATTTTCTTTTCGTGAATAATGGAAAGTATTGAGACGTTTGGGAAAATAAATAAATGACAAAAGGGTAAATTAGTAAATCCACATGTATTAAATTAGTGGATTTTGTAGAGAATTATTTACTAAGTGTTGGGAAGATGATGAGTGGCAATATTGTAGTTGTGTAGAAGACTTGGATAAATTTGTAAATTTGGTTCATGATGGCAAGGGTTGTGAATAAGTGATAAAGGGGTGGGTAGCTTGGACATTTCACCACAACCTTTAATGTTGTCATCATTATAACTCTTGGATCAAAGCTATCTTGCCATCTTCATTTCTAGCCCTTGGATGAGATTCTCTAAACACCAACCCTATCTATAACTCCATCATTTTCTTCTTCTTCTCTCATTTCTCACCAAGAACACACATTCTTTTACACACACATTTCTCTACACCAAATTTTCGGCCACCTTGTTCTCCTTGCATTTTTGGCTTCAAGTCTTGCTCTCTCCTACTCTTCATGCTTGATGGATATTGAGCACTTGTGGTGGTCTCTTGGTGTGGTGTTCTTGAGCTCATAGTGGTAAGCCTCCTCTCCTTTTCTAGGGTTTTGTTATAAGAAATCCTAACTTTCAAATTCTAGAAATTCATGTGCTAGTATTGAATTTTTGCTCTTCCATTGTTCATTCTTGTGGAAGGTTAAGAATTTTCTTCAACCATCAAGTGAATTGGCTTGTGGTGATTCTAATTTCGTTTTGGGAAGAACTCATTGGTGAGTTCATAAATTACTACTCCTTTGAATTATTTTCCATAAAACCTAGCTTAACCATTTTGGGGTTTTTAGCCTTACTTTGAATTCTTGATTATAAATCGGTTATTGCTACTAAAAACCATTAGTTAAAGATCCATGTTTGTTTTAATGTTGTTTGAAGGCTTGGGAGACCTTTGACTCAAATTCTCAATATCACCTCCTTGAAGCTCTCTTGGTCATTCTTGGCTCGGTTTGTTGTTGGTGTCATTCAGACGGATTGCTTGCACCCTTTTGCTCATTATCTTTGCTTGGATTGAGGTAGGGGAAAAATGAGTTGTTTTAGTTTTTGTACGAGGGTGTGTGCGTCTATGTGTATATATGCCATATATATATATGCAAGTTGAGTCTTGACAACTTAGACGATGAACTAGGCCCCTTGAAAAGCATGATTATGTGATTTTAATGCTTGTTGTGGTTTATTGATCATAAATGTCATATTATGGGCATGTGGATAATTTTGACATAGTATATTGCATAAAGAGAAAAAACATATATTATGATGGAGTATGGTTGATGAAAAATCATACGTGCATATTGATTACATCATGTAGTGTCAAATTCATGGTGTTGGAATATGTGGGTGGCGTAGTGATGTGTTGGTAGTCGGGTTCGGATCAAAGCAATAACTGACCAGGAGGTATCACGCCTACGGAACTAAAAAGCCGGCAAATGTGAGTTAGGAGTCCGGGTAGAGGCTCAAGTTCTTGACTTGTGTAGTCATGGCGCACGGAGTTGCAAGTGGGGATCTCGTGCAACCGTCTTCCTTGTTGAAGTGATAGAGAGAAAAATCAATTGGGAAGAGTCGGTGCGGTACTCTACATTACTTGATGAGCTTGTATCCTCAAAAGTAATTGGACAGAGTATGTATCCGTTAACCTGAGTTGGGCGCCGTGTGTCTCGTGGTGTGTGTTGAGTCATAGTGCATTTAGACTATAATATATATGTGATTATGATGTTATTATGGAAACATGCGATAATTGTAGAAAATTGTGTTGTGAGCATGTTGGGGAACTTATTTGTGGGGTTCAATGGGGTTCCGGATTGGCGTGAGAGCCATGTGGAATAAAAGACTGACCTAGGAGTAGTTGCATGTACCATGGGTGAGTTGTACCACTCAGACTACCGAGATTGAGGCAATGACGCTTCCTCTACTGGGTTAGTGAGCTCACCCCACGCCTTATATATTTTTCAGGTGATGATCCCGTTGGGAGAGTTCCGTAGTCTCTCCGTGGACGTGTGAATGTATGTCCGCCCTTTTGTGCATGGGAGGCTAACCATACTTTTATTTTGTTGGGCATTAGGTCGATAAATATGTTCCTTTTTCCCATGTAAATCAAACCTGTAAAACTATTTTATTTTGATCCGACTAGCATGTTAGTCGAGGTGTTTTTGTCTATGTATTTCCCTTAGAGCGCTATGCGCGGGGATTATGTTCTTTTGGTGCACTTCGGTGCCAGATTGTGTATTTTTGAACAACTATGACTAGTTTCGCCTTAGGGCTCTTTTAATTTTAATCTATAAACTCTTTTGTTTAGTGTTTTATAGTAGACTTTCGTTATTGATGTGGTTTGGCCGAAAACGGTATTTTTCTAGGTTTTTAAGCAAAACCTATTGTTTTGAAAGAAAAATCCGTTTTCGCTCACCCCCGTGACCCCGACAAAAACTTGAGTTTTGAAATGATGATTGAGTTGTTTTTTTTGAAAGGGTTTGACATTTTAAAAGTCGGTGGTATACTAGAACGGAGACCGGGGGCAAGACGGAGCTTTTATGAAACCTTAAAGCAATGCTCTTGGTTTAAAACTTACATTTTTATGAAATTAATTTGGTGTATAGATCTAATTATGAGTATATCCACATATGGAAATGCACAGGGGGTTGTCTCGGCGATTTTCGGATGTTTCGGAGTATTTTTGGGTCCGTGAGTCGACTGACGGAACTGCATCAATCGATTGGCAAATAGCCGTAAAAGGTTCTGGTGAGGTCTGGCGACTGATGGGTATTGGTCAGTCGACTGACGGTCCTCGTCGGTCGACTAACGACCCTTGTCGATCGACTGGCAAATTGTCAAAAACAATTTCTGTCCAGGTCAGTTGCCTGATGGGTATTGGTCAGTCGACTAATTTGCCCAATTAGTCGACTGATTGCCTGGTCAGTCGACTAATTTTTCCCCAGGATGTTATAGTTCGATCCTGTTTCGGCACCCCTTCACTCTTTCGGTTATATCTAGAGCTACAGATGTCGGATTGAGATGATCTTTAGCTTTTTAGAAAGCTGACTTAAGACTATTGATGTTAGGCTTTTGAATCGCTTAATTTGAGTCCCGTTTGAGTGCGTAATGGTCGTTTGAAACGGACAGTACATTTTGAGCCTCGGCACCTCAAGACGACCTATTTCTTCAAAATGTTGTAGTTTCCGTTTCGTACCTTAAAATTCGGTTCCGTTTGTTCCTATAACTTATTTTAGGTCCAAACCTTGTATTTATACATTGAAATCATTACTTTATCCTTGTGATGACTATTTTATCCTTGGGTGGGCACGGATGCTTAAACGGTCCGTTTAAGGTACCGTTTGTTTCGTTTTGCTTCTACTTCGATCCCGAGAGGTATTCTTGTCATGTTTTAGGAGTTAAATTTAATGTTTACCATTTTTTGAGTATTTGATGACTAAAGGTCATTTATTCTCATTTATTTTTACTTCCGCATTCACTCCCTTAGCTCTTAGGCTCGGGTTATGGAGTCCTAGGAAATTTGGGGCGTGACAAATACCCACAACACACCAATCAATGCTTCATCCTCAAAAGAACAAGGAGAGTAATTTGTGAAGCCAAAACCCAAGAGAGAAAGAGTTTGGCTGAAAATTCATGTAGAGAGAGTTTTTGTGTGTGTGTTCTTGGTGTGAAAAAAGAAGAAGAAGAAAATGAAGTGATAGGCAAAAGTGTAGAGATAAGGTTTTGTAGAGAATCCAATCCAAGGGTTAGGAATAGAGATGGCATAATAGAGTTAATCCAAGGGCTACAATCTTGACAAAACAAGCTTGTACCAATAATAAACCTCCACTTTCCAAATATGCCCTTAAGGTCACAACCCAATTACAAGAGTGTCCATTTGACTCTCAATTTACCCATCTACCCATGTTTTCTTATCATATTCACCACAATGCCACTCACACACCAACACTTAGTCAATTCTCTACAATTTTCATTAAGTCGTCAAAGTATGAAAATACTAATTTACCCTTTGGTCATTATCTCCCGAAATCGTTCTCAATACTTTTCATTATTCACGAAATGAAAATACAACATGCAACTTACAAATTATAATTACACATAATTCACGTAAGTCATGTTGAGCACGTAAACACATAAGCACTTAATCACATTAAGCACATAATCACATAAACACTTAATCATTAATAAAAGTTTTAATTAGGACGTAAAAATACCGGATGTTACAGACGGCCTATGGCGAGATATTATTTCTTAACATTTTTTATGCATTTGTGCCATTGTAGCTAGTGGCGGTGCCTATGGCGGGAGACCTCATACTAGACCTAGTTCAGTACAAAAAGTTCTAATTATGATATTCCTTCGCATTGCTGCTTCCACCTTAACTCTACTTCACTTCTCTTGTATATTATGCTTCTTTATACTTGATTTATGATTGAAGAAGCTTTTCGAAGTTGATTTGATGTATTCGTTTAATTTGTTAACTTGATTAATCCAACACACACTCAACATGGTTATTGATTAGAACATTCCATTACACACAAATGTTCTTACATTAAAAAAAGAATGAACTTATGTTCAAACAATGCATTCCCTCGGACATGTAAGAATAAATTTCTTTCTTGGTGTGATATGGTTCAATAAAATATTAGGGTAAATTACACTTTGACCCCTTCAAGATATGATATATTACACTCGCACTCCTATCATTTGGATAATTGCAGTTTCACCCCCTCTAGTTCAATTCAGGTGATCAGAGATGTGAAATGACTTATCTACCCATGGCTATTTTTCTTCTATTTGTATCTAGTTGTGGGTATTCTAGAAATTTCACCTCTGAAAAAGTGACGACGTAAGCGTTTACTGAGTTTGACCACTCCGGAAGTTCAAGTGAGGGGGGTATTTGATACAACTTACAAACTTGAGGGTGTCTAGCTGTAATTATCCAAACAATAGGGGCTCTAGGTGTAATATAACATATCTTAAGGGGTTGTAACTATAATTTACCCAAAAATTTACATGTTTCCTAATAAGGGGTCTAGGTGTAATATATCATATCTCAAGGGGTTGTAACTATAATTTAACAAACAATTTCATAAGTTTCAAACTAATTTCAGAATCATGAATTTACTTGAACTTTAAAATTTTATAAAATAATTATAATTTTTTTTTAAATATTGGAGAACATATCAATTGCTAATAAAGTCACATTACGTGCAAGAAATATCATCCAATAAGGTTACAATAGTCTCAGAAAATTAAAACCCACAAATGAAATGCAAGTCTAGTAAATTTGAAGCTTTAGTGGTTGTTGCAATACCACAATGCTCACAATGTGTATAAACCACATATTGTGAAATATTAAACTGAATATATACACCATAAAAAACCCTAGAAAACCATATATAAACCCTCAACGCAAAAAATAGTAAATTGAAGTTATACATTACGAAAACCCTAATTCCTGTAATCCAAAATCAATGGGTCTATCCCAAAGGACAAGAATCTAACAAAGGAAGAAGTTTGCTTTTCTTGGTTCTCCGTTCCCAATAATTGATTTACCATCGATCAATACAATTTCACATCTACACATCAAAAACTGCAAACATATATATATATATATATATGTGTGTGTGTGTGTGTGTGTGCGCTTGTGTATATAATTTTTTCGAAGAGGGGTCAGAGGTTAGGGTTTCTTTTCCATCGGTCGACATCACAAATTACAGAAACAAACAACAACGCAATTGAATAATCGAAGATTATAGGGTGACCAAATCGCTAGATCGAGCGAAAGTGAGGATGAGGGTACCCTATATCACAATTTCATGGCCGAATCTTGAGTGGTGTGAAGAATCGTCTCAAACCCTATGAATGGAGGTTGTTAGCATAAGAGAGAGGAGTGTTCTTGATAGTGTTTTGGGAATGATTTTGTTGTTCTTTTTTTTTGTATCAAACATGTTTTTTGTTTGATGAGAGCTACCGTTCAAAGAAAAAAAAAAACACCATTTTTTTGTTCTCGTTTTGGGCCCAACTTTGAGTGGTATTTTTTTACTGTGCAATAAAACATATTGGGCATTTTTCTTATCCAAACAAGTTTTTGTTCTCATTTGAGGCCCAAAAAACAAAAAACAGAACAAAAAACATGTATCCAAACGCAGCCTAAATGATTTTAGTTATGGGATGAAACATCGCTCAAACTGTATTGTTACCATCCTTATGATATGTATGTTGCTATTTCATTATTTAAAGAAGATATATTACACGTTCGTCATTTTTATCAAAACTTATACCCACTATTTTGCAATGGACAATATTTGGGTCCTCACTATGAAGACCAATATAATGTGAATACGTGGCCAAAATATTTTTAAAGAGGAATTGACACTGATTCATAATTTTAAGAATTTTATGTTCATCTTTATTTTTAAAAATATGTAGACACGTGTTTAAATTGTATTGGACCACATAAGCGGGGAGGACGAACTTTGTCCTCATGAGTGAGGACCCAAATATTGTCCTTTTGCAGTGACTGTTTTTAATCCAATATTTTACTTGCAAATGAGTGAAGCGATCTTTTAACACTGTTTGGATAAATCACATATAAGGGCATTATAGTAATTTTTTAATTTTCTTTAATTTTTAAAGTGTTAATACAATGGGTCCTATCAAATTTAGTCATAAAAGTTGATCAATTTTGATAGTTGTGTGACTAATGTACTCATTGTAATAGTATATTGGGGTGTTTTGCTCATTTTTATATTTGTGAGGATGGTATTTTGCAGTTTTGCCTAAAATTTAATGAGCAAATTTTTTATTTATTTTGCAATCCCCTACAAAAATAAAACTAAAGAAAAGAAATAGATAAAATCGAACTCATAGAAAATCACCATCTAGCTGCCACTCTAACTTAGTAGGTAAAGAATTCAAGTCCCGAATGATAAAGGTGAGCCCTTCTAGTCAAGTCAAGAAATTTTATATGGCCTCATGTCTAAGTAAAGCTTGCAAAATTGGACACGACATGAACACGATCCCATTTAAAAGGGTTAGGGTTGAGTATAAAAGGGTCAAGGTGTCACGCCCCAAATTCCAAGGACTCCGAAACCCGAGCCTAAGAGCTAAGGGAGTGATTGCGAAAGTAAAAAGAAATGAGAACCAACGAAATTCAATCATCAAATACCCACGAAAGGGTAAAATGATCTGATACCATGCTGTCACGCCCCTAAGATTCCCGAAACTCAAATCTAGAGAATCAGCGAATCTCCAAGGGATGACGCTAGTCAAGCGACTACTAGAGTCAACAACAACAAAGAGACACATGAAATAACAATAAAAATATACTCCATGTCAAGTAGAATGCTAGAAACTCACTAGCATCCTCCAATACCAACTGACACGCTCCTAAATTCCTAAGACTCCCGAACAGGGACATCCGAGGAATCCATGAGGTGATCCTTAATACAAATGACCAACTAAGACATCATTAACCAAGAAAACATATGGGTTAATGATAGAAATGGTATATTTAATACCCAAATGACTAATAAAACTAAGCAGCGGAATCTAACGAAAATCCGGCAGAGTTCCGTTTGTAAATGGAACATTCGGACAACCAAACACAACACAATAACCTGCCCAAAGCAATTCAATAATCACAATGGCTTCCAAGCCCCACATTCATCAATCCTAATAGGGCCGAGGTAGTGGAAAGAAACCAAAACCCCTCCAAACCCTCTAACATTAACAGAGCCACAATGCTCGAATAAAAATACAGAAGAGCACCTAACTGTGCAGAATAAATACAATACATCCTGAAAGAATAAATACAGGAAATGAAAGAATACATCAACAGGGATATGCCAACAGACTGGCTCCCAAAAGAAAATACATAACAATCCCATAACAATGGGTAGAGAAACTGAGAGCGGATACCTATCATCCCCAAACCAGTCGTACTGCAACCGTAACCGCATCACCAGCGCGACTCCAAACCTGTAACACGGAAACAAGAGAAAACTGTCGTTGCACTGCATCCTGCTCATAGCCGTATAATTCCTGCAACCTGGCGTGGAATACCAGGGGGCGAATGAAATTCCCCTGTGAGCAAATAAGCTCAGTGGGAAAAGATATCCTAACTACCACATCCTCTGATAGTTTAGGTAAAGCTAAACCGTCTAATAAGATATAAATATAGCCCAACTAGTGCCATCCACGCAAACCCAAGTCAACACGCTCATATACTATCGTAAACGAGTATACATAAGTATATAGGGAATATATATATATATATATATACACATATATATATATATATATATGTATATAAATACACAACATGAGTCTCTAAAACTCGTACTCCAAGTACCCAACACCAGTAGTCTACACTACTCTCACCAACGTACACTAGGTACACGATACTAAGGTCCAGTCTAACAAATCACCAATTACTCACAACACAATTCAGAAGATCCAACCGAGGAGATCACACTCACCTCTAATATCCACAAGGAAACAAAATCCACCAATAGTACCAAGGAAGGCTCAAATCCTACACCCTGATAACATAGGAAGGAAAACACCCACGTCCTTGCGTACTAACACAATCGTCATCAATACATATATATATATATATATATATATAATATATATATATAACAAATCTCATCCCTCTCCCAGAGTAAGTCTGTACCTCAAGGATGGGATCACCCCATCATCTCACTATGCGAAAACCTCAATGCTATCTCCAACAAGTCAATAAGTCACCAACAGGATAAATCCATCACTAACACTTGCACTATAAGCTACAAAACCACCCGATCAATTCACTAAGAGTACAAGAACTCAACTCCCAAGAACGACCACTTAAGGGTCACCAAAACGAAGCAAAGGAAAAGAGTTCCCAATGCTAACCAACAGATAACCAAGACAACAATGTCAAGGTTACGAATACCCAAACAAGGAAAGAACACCACAAGTGAACAAAGAAAGAACACCAAAAGTGAACAAGGAAACCAAAAATGAATGGCCGAGAGTGGAAGTAATAAAAAGATGAATCCCAGAGATTCAATAGTTTTTAAGAAAAATGTTTTCAAACTCGAACCGATCCATTTGGCATCCATGCCTCTAACGTAAGAAAAACTCAAATCACCTAGGTGGTGAAACCAATAACCCAGAAAAGAGAAAGGCAACACTATATGTGTGCACTGAACAACGACAAGCCTCAAAACCGAGACTAAAAAAAATGATCGGAAGCAAAGGTGAAACAATGGAACACCTTTCAAAACTCTACAAGTCGAGGTTTTGAGAAAGAAGTCTCGTAACCTCAGAATCCCAAGAAAAGTAATAAAATAGTTTTCTTTTAGAAAATCACACAGTAGAAATGACCGTCTTGCCCCCGGTCTCCGTCAGTTGCCATCACCGGCTTTTAAAAGTTGAAATCTTTTCAAAGAAGATCCTAAGATCATTTTATAAGGTATTAAAACTTTTCATTTCTACGGGGGTAGGCAAAAACGGGTTTTTCCCTTTAAATACAAGAGTTTACTTCAAAACTTAGGAAACACCGTTTTCGAAATGACAGCCAATAAGAGAAAACACAACTCTATAGAATCAAATGACAACACCAGGAAAAGGTTCGGCACCACGCCGTAACCGACAACTCAAGGAATAACATACAAGTCAACGACCACGTACTAGTGTACAAAACACAGTACAAGAAATGCTTAGGGGAATGAACTAAGCACTATAAACCACGCTACAGTACCCTAAGTACTTAATAGAACTCACCTCAACCATAACCTTTTATCTCCCAATCAAAATCTCAGTTACAATTGATAACATATTCCTCAAAAGTGAAAGGCACCTAAAGGTCCATACTACAACTCACAGTCTCATCACCCGCCTTCTCGAAGGCCCCAAATCATAACTGATACTAAAATCAATCTCGGATCTCAAATCTCTAACAAGTCACACAGCCAACCAAAATCACCAAACTACTAACCACAATCACAAGACTACTAACCACAGTCACAAGACTGCTAACCACAATCACAAGGCTACTAACCATAATCACAAGTCTACTAACCACAATTACAAAACTATTAACCACATTCTCTAAGGCATTACTCCACATCAACTCAACCTCAATTCTACAATCCATCTCTAACTTCAACTAACCACAGAAGTCGCCAGACCAATATACTTAACCTCCCCTACGGGCACAAAAGTATACAACACAAGTATAAGGATATACGCCTCGTTTATACTTTAATAATTACTGCTTTTAATTCCCGTTTTCACATTTATCACTTTCAACTGAGCATTTTATAAAATCAATTCATTTTGCATATTCATAAATAATCATGCTCCAACATATATATATATACATATCAATAAATCACATGATGATATGCAACGCACCGTACTCACAGACCGCCTGTGGTACACACACACAAAAACACACCCTTCTCAAGGGTACTGGATCATTCTCTACCATTCCCCTGAGGATACAGCTCACTAAGGAATGTAGACTTATCGTCCCGTTCTTCCCAAGTGCTTTTGACACTTCACACTTTTAACCAAGGAAGACGTCCACCACGGCCCAGCCGTGAACATAGGGCCTTGGACTATGTGTCCTCCCCCTATATCGTCTGCGTTCTCAGAAGATTAGTTCCGTGGGTGCAACACCCCTTGGCCAGTTGTCACGACGATCCAAACACAAACGTCTACCCGTGCCTCACGCACAAAGGAAGTAGACCACACCAAATGAATCTCTCTGCAAATGGTGAAATCATGCAACACATGTACCAACACCCATGTCTCACAATACATGGTGTACGCAACAAAATCATGTCCAACATAAATATGTAATGCACTATATTTATAAAAATACCCACATGGTAATATCAACATAAATCTCAAATCTCTGTACATGCTTTTAAAAATATATTAAAACATTTAAATCGTGAGAAAATAGATTCATGTTCTAAACAATATATGTTCTTTAATTCTTTAGAAAATATTTCAATTTCAATTAACATGTCTTTTTAAATAATTTAAACAATTATTTCACGTATACCAAAAGGATCCTAGCACATCGTCTAAGCTTTTCGAATCTCTAATAACCCATTTAAATTCGTAAGGGTTTCTAAGCCGTCCATTCTTATTTAATTTAAATAATAATATTATTTAATCACATAGGAATAATTTAATAAATTTTCTTAAATTAATTCCTAAGCCCCATCCTGATCCTAAACAATTTATAGATATTTAAACTAGCAATTTAATATATCTATAATAAATTAAATAAGGGTTTTGCACCCCTAAACTAATTCAATAATGCGGAGTGAGAAATATAATTTCCCACCTAATTATACGTTACCGAACAGCCCGAAACAGCACAGTACCGGCGCCCGAATATGAAGCCCGTCGACCAAAATCGTCCAAAAACTATTTCGAATATATCGAAATGTCCGTCTCGACAACCTATATGATATATACGAAGTCCATTAATAATCGGTTAATTAATTGGGTTAAATCTAAAATACCCCAAATGAAATCTATAACCTATATATGCGATTTGCGGGCAAACCATTCATCCTAAAATCACGAAATTAATATATGACGAATACTACGTAGGTACGAAACTAATCACCGAAAATCGGCTCAAACCGATCACCGGAAGGTCACCGAACAATTGGCCGAAGCTCAGCCGAGTTCGCTCCTGTCCACGCGCTGCTACGCACGAACTAGCTGCGCCTTGCGCCACCGTGCGCGACTACCAGACCGCCACCACCGGACCACCACGCCGTAGCCGTCCTTCCGTCGTCGCCCGCTCCAGGTCGCCGACCCTGGCTCCAGCCGCCGCCTCTCGCCGCTTCTTCTCCAGCTGCGCGGTCGTCTGTTATGGCGACCCGCTCCTCAGCCAGCTCTCTCTCCCTCTCTCAACCGACACTCTCTCTCTCTCTCTCTCTGCTGCAACAATGGTGAAGGAGAGGAGATGTGGCCAGTTCATGTGGAGAAGAAAGATAAGAAGCTGTAGCAGAGATACGCGTATACATGTGTATATACATATAACCTAATTGCAAACTAACCCCCAACTTCTCTATAATTGCAAAATGAACCCCACTTCAATATATATATAATTATATATATATATATATATATATATATATATATATATATATATATATATAATAAATCCCAATTTATTATGGACCAACCCCCAAGTGTAATTTACGTAACTGGTAATTACACGGGACACCAATTTACCAAATTAGTCCGAAAGAATTATACCGGTTTAGAAATCCAACAACCGGAACACCGAGAAGGTAATTTAATACTCTTCACACCGGTTCCGTAAAAGTACTAATACCGTAACCGAAATAATCAAAACGGTACCGTATAGTCGATAATGATAATTCACTAACTCGTCAAAGAGAAACCGGAATGTCGTCCAGTTGAATTTAAAACTAAACGCGAAAAATTTACAGGTACCAAATACCAAGAATAAACAATACGTCATAACAAGTGACGTCATTAATGAAATTAAATTAAAATTAATTTCAGGAAAAAGGAATATAACACGGGGTGTTACACAAGGCGTAAAAAGGGTCGACCCAGACACGACACAAAAATTTTTGGGTCGTGTTTGGGTCAAACCCGTGTAGCCCAAAATGACCCTTATAATTAATCGGGTCAAACGGGTCGGGTTAACATGTTTACTTGAATGTGACCCATTAATTGTTTAACTTATTTCAAAATTTCAATACAAAAATATCTTATCACTATCCACTAACCTAAAACGGTACCCCTTACACACTACAAACAAGTCAACAACCTTATCACTTCACACTTCACATTACCCAAACACCGCCATATCATATCTATCCTTTGAGAGCTTTCTAGAAATTTCCATGGGTTCTAGCCTTCTAGGGTTTCATCTCTAATTTCATCTCCAATCTTCCATGCAATTGATAGGGTTTGTTTGGTTTATCTGATATAGGATATTGATAGATTTTTTTGTGATCGTTGTTTGGTTCTTTTTGTCGATGGAATCTAATCTAGGGCTTCATCTTGGTCCTTAAAATTTTGTTTGTCTTTCTTCTTGTTTGTTGCCCATTCATCTTCATCGGTTTGATAGCTTGGTTCTGATCTCTCATTCTCTGATCTAGTTCATAACCTTTGGATCTACATGTTACCATCTTAATCTTATGTAAGTATGAACTGATGGGTGTTGATTTGAAAATTCTGTTTCATAATTTAATTTTTTTATAACCCTAATGTACTTGTTTCTTTTTGTCTATGAACATATTTGAACGTTAGCCGAGCAAGAATCTTTTAATTTTTTTAACCCTAGTACTGTGGTATTATATTTAGAAATTTAGGATTTTTTAAATTCCATGTTAATATAGCTCTGATTTTCGTGTTTTCCGTGTTTGATTGTAAGTGAACTAGTGATGATGGATGAAATTTGGGGTTTTCTAAAATTCTGAGAACATTTCATGTTGATTAAGTGTTTTAGGGGTTTTCTAAAATTGTAACTATGAACTGATTTGGGGTTTTTCTAAAATTACAAGTACGAACTTTGGGGGTTTTCTAAAATTATAAGTATGAACTGATTCCATGTTTATTTAGTGTTTTGGGGTTTTTCTAAAATTGTAAGTATGAACTGATTTGGGGGTTTTCTAAAATTTTAAGTATGAACTTTGGGGTTTTCTAAAATTATTGGTAGACTTGTGCTATTAAGGGTCATTATGGTACTAATAAAGGTAATATATAGTTAATTTTGTACTAAAGAAAATATACTTAATTAATTATATTGTTTGTTCCTTTTCAGCTCTTTCTGAAGTGAAACCCTTTTTGGAACTACTTTTTGGTGCTACTATAAGACAGTGTTTCTTTTGATTATGCCTTTTTCATTAAACCAAGTGAATTATATTTTTGGTGGGATTTTGATTGATAGAGACAACATTCTTGGAGGTAACCCTTAACATTTGTAAATTATCTGGGTAATGCATACTTCTTCCCTTTAAGATAGAAGTTGTTATATTTTATTCCTAAATGATTGAAACAATGAAGCATGTCTTTAATGATTTAGCCCCTAGTGTTAGACGTTGAAATTAAAATCGGCACAGGTACTTAAATTTTTTTTTGGTCAGCCCCATACCACCTATTGGCTTTGTTAAGGCATTCAATACTTGGATTGGGCTTGCCGGAGCTAGCGGAGGTATCATTGCCCAAATCATCACTTACCCACTCCAAATGGTACTTAAATTAAATTATATGTTTCGTGAATTATTTTCTATTTTTTCTAATTTTTTGTTCAATTAATGACTGAAAGCATTTATCTTTTTTATCTAGGTTTTAGGTGTAAAAAGTACGAAGCGGTGCCAATTTTTTGTCAAGTGACAAACTTGGAAAAGGAAACAATGTGCTCTATTATGAATTCACCATTGAAGGAGATGATGGATTTGAGTCCATTCTTGAACCAGAGCCGATTCGATTTGAACCAGGAGATGGATGATGTTGCAATTGTTGATGTTGATGATGAAGGCACGAATTTGCACACCATTGTACAATTATTGTCATAGATTTTATATATATATGTGTGTGTGTGTGTGTGTACTTTAGGGTATGTTTGAATTTGGGTTGATGAGTAGATCGGATTGATTTCATGTTGCACACCATTGTATTGTTTTGTACTATAATGATTTTGGTATGCTTAATGTCTGATTTGGGGATTTCATGTTGCACACCATTGGTTTTGTTTTTATTTGTAAACAGGTCAAAATTTTCATGTTGGGTTGAACCTAACACGAGCCTATATTTTAAACGGGTTACACAGGTCATGTAGTGTTACTTGTTTAAATAACAAGTCGTGTTAGTGTTTAATATTTTCGACACAAATATTAATTAAATTTTTTATCTTGATGACAAATTTATTTTTTCATAAATAAATTAATTTATAAAGAACCAAAAGACAAACAATACACCAAACATAAATCGTTCCAACCCTAAATCAACCAAAAAAAAAGGGAGTTAAAAAGAAAATAAAAAAAAGGGGTTACATGGGGAAATTTATTTTCATCTTCTTCATCTTCTGGTTCCAATCGACGATGAACTCAAATCCATCATCTCCTTCAATGGTGGATTCATAATAGATCACATACATTTTTGACCCATCATACAATCATAAATTTCTTGAATATCTATACATGTATGTATATATACATATATTGTTTCTGATTAGCAGCCAGAGTCAGATTGAGTTTCTAAAACATCCACCATCACTAGATCAATGTTGTGAAACAAAAACCATAACACATCTAAGAAAAATAAACTCAAATTAATTACCAAGCAAAAAAAAAGGGGTAAGAACCAACCCAAAAAATACCTTTATCAGTTCAAATTTTCTGTGAAATCCAACTTATATGCTTCACCTCTTGAGTATAATCTACATGTTGGTGTGATGATGAAGATGAGAAGTAAAGAACTGAGTTGGTTAACCCATGCATCAGGAATCGCCTCTTTCCTATTATGCAAAAGCTTGACATTTTGAGACACAAAACAAAAGGCTGCTAGTGTATAATATGTGTCTATATTATATTTTATAAGATGGTTCTAGGGTTTTATTCAAATGCCAAACTTACCCCTCCATAATATTCTAATTTACAATTCTAATTTTTAAACGGGTCGTGTTCAAGTAAACGTGTTGTAAGAACACTTTTGTATATTATTTATTTATGGCAGGTTCTAGACAATAACCATGTTGAGTGAATTGTCATGTTGAGTAAATAACCATGATGAGTGAATAGTCAAGTAGTTAAGAACATGTGTCAACAAGCTTCGTCAAATTTGAATCAAGATTAGAGAAATCAAGAGGAGAGCTAAAGAGGTGTTTTCAAGAGAAAAGTATCTTCCAGAGGATTGAAACGTCATTTTTTACAGCTGCAACTTCAAGAATCATTACAAGTGAGTCGAGGGGGTTCAAATAGCTTTAGTCCCGAGAAAAGTTGGTTCCGAGGGTTTTGCTACGCATGGTCTACGATTCTAGTAGCTAAAAGTGGCTAGAAAGTGTTATTTCGACGCAGAAGTTACGTATGTTAAAATAAATTATGCATCTGCCTATGCTTCAAGCGTAGTAAACCCTAAGTTTTAAGCGTAGGGTAATCTGCGTGAAAAATTTATGAAATTCCAGATTTAACCCTTATTTATTTTCTCTTGAGGCGACTGCGACTTTACACCTTGATATACATGTTATATACATTATATACACCAGAGTATAGGGTGTTAAGGTTTTCGGGTGTGAAATTATGAAAAAGGAGAAGATTAGGGTTTCTACTCTGCATTATCTATAAATACCAAGGTCTTCTACAGATGTGAGGCAGCCTTTGAGAGATATAGTTCTACAGAGAGAAAAACATTGAGTGATTCTATATCTTCTAGTTCTCTCTTATTTAGGGTTTATTCAATTCTGTTTCTACATCGACGATCTGATGAACAATTGAATGACCTAGATTCTGAAAAATCTACACACCTTGTGCAATGTGGTTTCTTAGATCCATTTGAGAAACAGAGCCGTCTGAGTGCAGAGATCGGAGTAGGAGGCTCCGTGGTTCATTGATCCATTAAGAAGTATAGCTGTCAGAGTATGGAGTGGTGCGAGAGCTTCGTGGAACGTGAGTGATTCAAGGTTGTCAGAGGTCGAGTGGAGAAAGGCATATCTAGAGGGATTTATAAGTCTAAAGCTTTATAGAGTCTGTATATCTCTTGATTCATAATGCATAAATACCCGAGCGTATCCGTGATTTTTACTTGAAGTCTTTCCAAGGTTTTCCACGTATAAATATTGTGTCTCTATTGTTTTATTTTCTGCACATAGATTAATCTTTGCATGAATTATCTTGTTTGTGAATTGAATTAAAATTGATTTTTCTGCAATTAATTTTAATTTGTCAATAAATCCACAAAACTCCTATTCATCCCCCCTCTAGGCTATTTTCATTGATCGTCTAGGTAATTTCAATTGGTATCCGAGTGTGGTCGCCCCGTTTTAGGTTAACGACCTAGGGTTTGATTTTGAACTTAGACGATGGACGTACCTCGTGAAGGAGGTTCTGTGTCTAGGTCCCATTTGTTTGATGGCTCTAATTACACGTATTGAAAAACTAGAATGAGAGCGTTTTTGAAATCATTAGATGAGAGAGCTTGGCATGCCACAGAGGTAGGATACTCACTTCCCACTGTGAAAGATGTTGTTACTAATGAATCGAGGGTAAAACCGTCAAGTGAGTGGACTATTGCTGAAACAAACAGTGCTAGTTGGAATTCCAAAGCTTTAAATCCTTTATACAATGCTATAACTGCGAGTGAGTTTTAGAGAATTGTCACATGTGATATTGCCAGAAGCTTGGGATATTCTCCAAGTAACTCATGAAGGGACTTCAAAAGTCAAATAGTTGAAACTCAAAATTCTAAATTCATAATTTGAACAACTTAGGATGGAGGAGAATGACGTTTTTGGTTACTTTAAGGCTAGATTAACTGACATAATAACTAGTTGTCACAATCCAAGAGAACCCATTCCGAAGACTACCATAGTGAAGAAAATTTTTATGTCTTTACCTAAACGTTTTCGGTCTAAGGTTACTGTCATATCTGAGAATCATATGAGATGGAGATTAAACTTGAAGAATTGGCAGGGAATCTAAAATCATATGAGATGGATTTGTGTGCTCAATCCCCTAAGAAGTCTAGTGGCATAAAAGAGAAAAACATAGCTTTTAAAACCACTAAGGAGAATCTTAGTGAGTCTGATGAGAAGGGTGAGAACATGATCATGAAGCAGTTTCATAAGTTTTTAAAATCTTCTTATGGTTAAGAATTGATTAAAGGACAAATTTTTTGAGATAAATCATATGATTTTAAAAATAAAAAAGTCCAAAATCGGAATGACAATGTTGACCTTAAAAAGAAGAAACCTCAATATTTTGAGTGTCAAGGGTTCAGTCACATAACTGTTGAGTGTGCCAATAAGAAGAAAATGACAAAAGGTCTAGTTGTGACATGGAGTGATGGATCAGATGATGGAATAACTAGTGATTCTGCTGAGTCTGACGTGGCTGGTGGGTATAAGGATTTTACTACGTTGGCAGAACAAAACAAGGAGGTTGAGGAGATTACTGCAAGCTAGGTAATGTCTGAGGATGATGATTATGAGGTTGATGAAGATCGTGGGAACTCATATGAAGATGCATACAATAAAATTTATGAAAAGTCCATTCATGTGAGCAAAGTCTTCTCAAAATATATAGTTCAATTAAAAAATGTTGATAAGGAGAGACAATCCTTAAGGGAAGAGTTGACCAAGTCTGAACAAGAAATGACTCAGGCTTTGAAGTGGGTAAATGGTCTCTATGAGGAATTAAGAAATCTAAGATTGGAATTGAGTGATAAATTTACAAGGATTGAGGGATTGAAAAAGGATTTGAAGGATGCTAACGCAACTATCCATAAATGGTCTAATGGAACTCTTAAGCTTAATCATATGTTGAGTGTGGGAAAATCTGCAGGAAAGACAAAGGGGTTGGGGTTCAAAGGAACATCAAGTAATTCAAACATCATTTCCAAAACAAAATTTGTAAGGGGTTCCCAAGAAGCATCTAGTTATTATCAAGGCAAGTCTGATAGGAATCTTACTGCTCAATCTTATGTAAAAAAAACTTGTTGAGAGTAAGCCTCCCTTTACCTCTAGATTCAATAAGGGTTCAAACAATGATTTTCAAAGGTTTATTCCAGTATGTCATCACTGTGGTCTGAAAGGTCAGATTCGACCCGTGTGTTCAAAGTTAAGAGAAGAAACATTGAAATAAGAGTGGAAGCATAGAACTCAAAAAGGACCCAATATTGAAAATAAAATTCGGGTGTTGAGTGAAGATGTGAAGAGGTTGTGTATGTTGGCAAAAAAAGCACCAAAAATTAAAGAAGTGTGGGTTAGGAAAGATGAACTACATTGTTTGGTTGCTTATACTGCATGTAGAGCACATGATTCTAGTTCTGAGAAGGGTCATAAGTATATATTCCCAGATTCTCAGTCAACAAACATCTCTACAAAATCATTAGATTTTCAAAAACATGTTCATCTTAGAAAATCTAGTGGCATGTTATTATTAGGATAAATGTCTTCATATGTATCATTCTAGGAATATCTTGCATTATCTTTTATCCTAAAATTGATACATTATCATGCATTTTGTATTATTTACATGATTATTTTTTTATTTTTTTATGTATGCATCACGTTGTGCGACTAGTAGGATTATTCATGCATGCATCGTTATGATAAAAATTTTAAAATAAAATTCTTAGCATGTTGAGCTTGGCTAAGGGTACAAAGGGTTGTCAAATTTTACTCTATTTTCATATTTACTTTTCTTATTATGCTTATGGGAATTTGAGTTGTTAGTCTGACCTGAGTTTATGAATGATTCACTTGACATGTTTAAGTATTATTTTTGGAACTCATCAACTTTGGGTACTAGTTTCACTTCGGATATGACTATAATATTTGCTGAAACTTTTAGTCTTTTTCATCTAACTCGAAATGATATGTAGGTTCATGAGTTATGCTAGATTGATCTATGCTTTGGAATACCTTTTGCACGCTTATGAATGTTGTGGTAATGTTGAAAGATGAAAGAATGAGATAATTAAAATATTGAAATGCAAAAAGTAGTTCTTAGATCTGAGTAACCGGGTCTTATATCACAAAGTATCAGAGTGTTCGCGTAAATAGGTGAGAAGACTAATGAACATAAATCTCATAGAATAAACTCGGGACCAGTTAGTCGGGACTAAAAATCCTCCCTGGAAAGTACGGAGCTTAGAAAGATAAAAAGGGATATGGTGAAAAGGTGGAAAAGAATAAATTGTGTTTCCCTTAATTAGCAATCAGGTCTGAGCTAAAGATTTGACTTCTAGCTTAGGTTTTGGACTGAAGTATCATCATGGTGAGTGAGGAGACTATTAGAATTAGTATGTATTGCTTTCATCTTAGTTGTTTGTTTGCACCTGAATATTTTTCATATATTCAAATGCTATGTAAAGCTTGTCTTGTGACTGCATATATCTACAAGGTACGTGTGCTGATTTTCTTCACTATCATGTGTATAATAGCTAAGTCAAATATACGAATATGATGTGTAAATGATTAGTTCTTAGTCTCTACTGTCCTGTTCACATGTTTCTAAGAACAAAGTTTTTTTTACTGAGCATTTTGGATTCATGCATTTGTCATAAGTTCATGCATTGTAGAGATTTATGTTAGTCGAGAATCTGGATGTAATCTTATAGAGTACTTTATCTTAGTATTTAGTGATTGACTTAAATTCTCGTGAGTCTCCTATGTGATCTTTCCCTATGTTTTCATTTTGAGGCTTTCCTATGCTTTGAGTGTTATATCTTTGCTTGTCATTTCAGTGACAAAAAGGGGGAGAAGTATTAAGTAAGGGGGAGAGATTGTTTGTTTAAGGGGGATAAAGCTTTTAATTAAGGGGGATTATATTCTTAGGGGGAGAAGAAGTGTTTTTATATCATGATGATCATTATGCTTGCATTGTTTTTATGTTATTCTTATGATCATTATATCTGTTTTCCACACTTGTTTTTCATGGTATGTTGTTTAGTGTTGTGGTTGTAGGATTGAAAGATCATCATGATGGCAATCTGATAGTCTATGTCTATGTTTGTTGGTGTGTGTTCATAGGTATAGATATTATGTTGTTATTCGTGATGATATATTTGTAAACATGGTTTTGTCTCATAAATGCCAAGGGGGAGATTGTAAGAACACTTTTGTGTATTGTTTATTTATGGTATGTTATAGACAATAACCATGTTGAGTGAATTGTCATGTTGAGTGAATAATCAAGTAGTCAAACAAATATGTCAACAAGGTACGTCAAATCTGAACCAAGCTTAGAGAAATCAAGATGAGAGCTAAAGAAGTGTTTTCAATAAAAAATATCTCCCAGGGGACTAAAACATCATTTTTTAAGCCGCAACTTCAAGAATCATTATAAGTGAGTCAAGGGGATTCAAATGGCTTTAGTCCCGAGAAAATTTGGTTCAGAGGGCTTTGCTACGTATGGTCTACGCTTCCAGTAGCGAAAAGTGGCTAGAAAGTTCTATTTCAACGCAGTTGCGACACATGCGAAAATAAATTACGCATTTACCTACGCTTCAAGCCTAGAGTAATCTGCGTGAAAAAGTTATGAAATTCCAGATTTGACCCCGATTTGTTTTCTCTTGAGGCGGCTGCGACTTTACACCTTGATATACGTGCTATATACATTATATATACCAGAGTATAGAGTGTTAGGGTTCTCGGGTGTGAAATTATGAAAAATGAGAAGATTAGGGTTTCTACTCTACATTATCTATAAATACCAAGGTCTTCTATAGATGTGAGGCAACCTTTGAGAGACCTCTACAAGTTTTCTATAGATTCATATTCTTCTACAGAGATAGATATAGAGAGAGAAAAACATTGAGTGATTCTATATCTTCTAGTTTCTCTTGTTTACGGTTTATTCAATTGTGCTTCTACATCAACGGTCTCATGCACAATTGAATGAACTAGATTCTGAAAAATTTACACACCTTGTGTAACGTGGTTTCTTAGATCCGTTTGAGAAACGGAGCTGGCTGAGTGCAGAGATCAGAGCAGAAGGCTTCGTGGTTCATTGATCCATTGAGAAGCGGAGCCGTCAGAGTATGGATCAGAGCAAGAGCTTCGTGAAACGCGAGTGATTCAAGGTTGTTAAACGTTGAGTGGAGAAAGGTAGATTTGGAGGGATTTGAAAGTCTAAAGTTTCATAGAGTCTAGATATCTTTTGATTCATAGTGCATTGATACCCGAGCGTATCCGTGGTTTTTACTTGGAGTCTTTCCAATATTTTTCATGTAAAAATATCTTGTGTTTTTATTGTTTTATTTTCTGCAATTAGATTAATCTTTGCATGATTTATCTTGTTTGTAAATTGGATTAAAATTTACTTTTCCGCAATTAATTTTGATTTGTCAATAAATGCACAAAAACCTATTCATCCTCCCTCTAGGCTATTTTCATTGATCGTCTAGGTAATTTCATGTGTCAACCTGACCTACTTGATAATCGTGTCAAGCGGGTTATACGGGTTTGACCCGAACACGACCCAAAAAATGTCGTATCGTGTTTGGATCGACCTTTTTTAAGCCTCAACCCTTTTACGCTTAACTCTAACCCTTTTAAATGGGGTCATATTCATGTCGTGTTATCGTATCATGCCCAATTTTGTCAGCTCAATTTCTAAGTATCATCCTCTATCTCCAATCTTTTCCAAAGTAAAACTAGTGGTTAAAAAGTGTCACATCATTATCTGGTTTTTTATGATAAATATAATAGGTTGTAATTGAAATTGTAATTTTGTTAAAGGATGTTGTAAATGTTTATTAACCATCCTATTTAACTTTGGAGAAGATTGGAAAGAGATAATGCAGGAGACAACTTTATCCCTAAATGAAGCTAGAGTTCGAATGGAAAACTCCATGTACTCCATAATGGTTATTTGATCCCTAAAAGTGTAAAATAAATAAATGATAACTAACACCAAAATCATGTATCTTGGTAATAATATCCAAAGTCTTTCGCTGAAAATTTCTTTTATTAAAATGATTTTTAAGTAGGAATTCAAAACAAAAAAAAAATCTAAAGGCCTTTTATAATTAAAGATGATCCATACTTTTAATTTTAAAAATTATGGATATACAAGTTTGGTAGTTTAGAGAAAATGTTGGAACAAAGTAAAGAAACAAAACTTGTAAATAAATAAAAAGAAAGTTAAAATTTGTAACATGAAGATATAAATAGAAACAAAATGGTATTTACATGTTCAACATCATTGGAAGTCTCTGAAATTGCAAGAATAAATTTATGATATCTCAACAAGACTCTATCTTCTTTCTCTGGTAACAGGCACGGATCTAGATATTTAGGAGAGTGGGGGCAAAATCATATTATTTTAAATTCAGTGACTGTTTTAAGGGTTTTTTTAAACAAAATTAGTAGGGGCATAAGTATTATTATTATACATTTAAGGGTAAATAGTAGAAATAAAAAACAATTCAGTGGGGGCGGTCTCCAACTAGGTCGTCCCTGTTTGGTCATCTGTCTGCTCGGAAAGTTACTCTTGGTTGCTTTGCCTAAATGACCTTTTAAAGTTTAAGAAGTCCATGACTTCTTTCTAAACTATTTCATATCCAAAGAATATATATAGGACGAAGTTTGGTCCAGTACTATGAGGAAAAAGTTCATCCTCTGATGTGATATGATTGAATATAATTTTGATATGTGACCTAAATCTTTTAAAAAAAGAATTGATACTAATTCTTATTTCTTTGAATTTTATATGCACTTTTGTTTACCAAAATATCCAAATTGTATTGAACCACGTCAGTTAGGAAGAAAAATCTCATCCTCACAGGGCAATACCAAGTATTGTTCATATATATATATACATATACATATACATATATATACATATGTAAAAGAAAATGATCTCTCGCTCATGAGAGAGCAAGAACATTCCCCCACTCTCATCACCATGACTATTGATCAAAATTTGTAGTTTATGTTGGAAATATTGAATGAGAAATTAAATTATATAACCTAATCTACTACTAATATGGGTTTGACCTAGTTCTGCAGAGAGATGTGCATTAACTGTTTGGACAGTTGGAGTGACTCGTCTCCTCTAACGAGTGCCAAAACAATTTCAATACTTCTTTCAAACCATTATGACTACAGTTTTTATGCCTCTTCAGTGTCTATAAATAGATCAGGCCAGAGTTCACTTCGAGTTAAATTTTCAATAATTATTCTCCTTATCTATTTGGTCAGTCTATCTATGTTAAATACATACATATATTCTGGAGTCTTTGGTTCGAGTATAAACACAAAATTTGTGTCCGCTGATTTTCAAAGATTGGAGTGTTACTTCTTTGAAAATGAAATACATTATATCTTGGGAGACAATTGTTCATAAGTTGAACACCGGAGAGGGAGTAAATTGTTCTTAAGGAAACTATGATCGCATAGGGCTCGGATTAACCTACTGTTTCAATCTTTGATTTCTTAACTGTCGTGTAAGTTTGGTTTTATTCTTCCTTTACAGTTTTATTATATTTATTAGAATATATACGCTCTGTTTAATTCTATATTTATATACATTGAACATATCGTGTTTATTATGGTTTATAAATAAATATAGTCCTCTGTTATTCAAACTGTATACATATCTAGTCCTCTGTTTTATAAGTTATATATATATATAGTCCTCAGATATATATAAACAGTCCTCTGCTATAAAAATTGCTTATATAAATATAGAATCCTCTAGTATACAAATTGTTTATATATATGAAGTCTTCTGTTATACAACTTTACAACTTGTTTATATATATACACAGTGTTTGGTTACATACGGACAACAACATTTATTTTACAATCTTAAAGCAAATTTGGTTTTTGTTGTTCTTTGTTTTTTGTGCACTGGTTTTATATATATAAATGCGTCATATATATACCAAGTATACATATATATATATACATTCAGTTTATATATATATAAGAATATTATGTTTGTGTATATATATATATATATTTAATCTGTTTGGTTTCATATATATATTACACTATTCATATATATATTGTATTGAACTTGTCAAAAATTATTACATATATATATAATAATCTAGTTCTAGATAATCCTTGATTTCGTATTCTATATTATGTGTTGTATATAATTTTAATATTGTTGATGTCCCGTCTAGGTGGCTAAAAATATGTGTTAAAAACACACCCTTAAGATGGTTTAGGTTTTACTTATTCACAAGCATACGAGTCAATTGTAGTATAAAAATGGCTTGTGATAGGGAATGTCGAACCTACAGGGACTTGGTTATTCAATTCAGTAGTTCAAAAATATTGAATTATGGTTGAAAAAGTGTTTAATTTGAGTTTTTAAAATTATAACTAAATTAACTAAGAACAGAATTTAAAAGATAGTTGTGATTCAAGATAGAGAGAAAACTAGGGTTTTCATCGCTCCACCACTAACTGCATAATATAGTTCTCTCTTTGCTCAATTGTAAGAGGGTGATCTATAACTGTGAATCAGGTTGTACCATAAATAGTCGAATACAACCCCCAAAAGGATACCGTTAACCGGATTCGCTACAACCCATCTCCGGACAGAGTATGACTAGTGCATGCAAACTACGTTTACTCTAATATACTCCTACAACATGAAATTAAACTAAAGCATGTTTATATCATCTCGTCGAGGCATGGCCTGTGTAAACCTAGAGTTTCGAGTGTTAAAAACCACTGTATAGAAAATCATGGATTAAGCATCCGAGTTCCAACCCATAGTAAATAATCATGATTGAGTAAAATAATAAATTCATTTTATCTAAGACAAGAATTTAGAATAAACATAGAGTTTTGTATAAGAATAAAAAATAGTCACTCATCTACTACAATCATCACAGTATAGTAACAACATCCCCTCATTACAATTTAAAATAAATAAAGAACTACATTACTTGGCTAGGATTTTGTTATAAAATCCTAGATACCGATTTAGCCACTCATGGTTGAAGGAGACTGTATCGTTGATGTAGAATAAACGACCATGATTGTCTTCTCCGGATCTCTCAATCTTCTATGGCTTCTCACATTCAAAATATATATAACTCCAAAGGCTACTCTGGAATTTCAACGTGTGGAAAAGCTCTCTTAAACTGATGTTAAACTTGATATTTATAAGCAAAGGCCGAGGAAAACCCTAATGGTTTCCCTTTTTGGTAATTTTACACAAAATATGATCAAAACCCTATATTCTAATGTACATATGCGTATATTCATGTGCATTGAGGTATCAAGTCGTAGCCGCCACAAGGGAGAATAAGTCGGGGCAAAATCGGAATTTCGTAATTTTAAAATATACAGACAAATACGTGTGGCCCGTAGATACCCTACTCGTGGCGCATAGGCCAAGGCTACTCGTGGCACGTAGCCTATCCTACGGGTGACGCGTAGACCTATTTTCAAGGTCCGTAGGTAGTCCGTCAAAACAACATTTTCTAGCCACTTTTAGCTACTAGGGACGTAGGAACTAGCAATATGTAATTTTGGGGGTGTGATAGGTGTCACATGTTAGAAATTTTGACCCCTTAACTCACTATAGTTACGTCTTTTTATTCCATTATTTTGTGTTTTTATGTCGTTTATGTGTTTAAGCATGTTTCATGAGCTTAATGAATAAATTGAGCTAACTTTGGTGAATTAATCAAGTACACGTTCATTTCTATTGACTAAATTATTCTGGTGGTCGAAGATTGTTCACTTTAATAGTTCAATAAATAATGAGTTATATTTCTGAAAAGTTTTTTGTTTTGGTGGTCGAAGACCAAATTATCTAAATTGACTAAATTATTCTAAAAACAAAGTAAATTTGTTTGTGATTCAAGAGAGAGAGAAACTAGGGTTTTCATTGCTCATTCACTAACCGCATATCATAGTTCTATCAATGTAACAATTGCAAGAGGGCGATCCATACATTGTGAATTAGGTCGTACCGTAAATAGCCTAATACAACCCCAAAAAGGAATATTGTTAACCAGATTGCGACAAGCCATCTCATGATTGAACTGACTAGTACATGCAAATTAAATTACTCTAATATACTATTAATGTATGAAAATAAACTATAGCATGACTATATCAACTTGCCAAGGCAGGGTCTATGTTAACCTAGGGTTTCGAGTTTTATTACCACCATTGTGTAGAAAATCATGAATTAAGCATCCGAGTTCAAGCCCATAATGAATAATCATGATTGTGTAAGATAAATACATTCATTCAGTCTAAGACAAGAATTATAATAAATATATAAACTTGTATCAAGAACAAAAATGGTCTCTTATCTACTACAATCATCACAGTATGGTCACAGCTTCCCCCCATTATAATTGAAAACAAGTAAGAACAACATTACTTGGCTAGGCTTTTGCTATAAAACCCTAGATACTGAGTTAGTTGATCATGGCTGAAGCAAACTGCATCTTTGGCGTAGAATCGCCTTGCATAATCCCCCTCATTGGATCTCTAGGTCTTGAATGGTTCCTCCTTTTGAATAGAATATCCACCCCTTGACAGCAACATAAATTTTGAATGTAAACGTGGAAGAAAACTCTCTGACCGAACCCCTAACTTTGATGTGAAGCCTTGTATTTATAGAAAAAGGTGGAGGCAAACCCTAAGTTTGCCCTTTTTGGTAATCTCACCTTCCATCAATCCAAACCCTTATCTCTGATGAATAATAGGTGTTTTACACGTACTTCAAGGTATGTGAATTGTAGACGCATCATAGAATCAAAACAGGGGTAGATCAGACATTACAACAGGAATTAAAAACTTCCTGCCGTAGCTACGCCTGAGTGTATACTTGAGCGTAGGCTTGAGTGTATATTTGAGCTTTCTGACCACTTTTTGTTTCTATAGGCGTAGGCTTTAGCGTAGATTCTTCATGAAAACCACTTTTCTCCACGACTGTGCCAAAATGACCATCTTGATTCCACGAGACTTTTTGCTTTAGGTGACGGTTTTGGAAAATGCAATTTTGCCCTCCGGGAGGCATTTTTGTCTTGAAAACACCTCTTTGACTCTCCTTTTAGATAGATATGAACGTGTACTTGGTTAATTCACCAAAGTAAGCTCTATTTCTTCATTAAGCTTCTGAAACATGCTTAAACACACAAATGACATAAAAACACCAAAAAATGGAAAGAAATGACGTAACTATAATGAGTTAAGGGGTCAAAATGTCTAACATGTGACGCCTATCACACCCTCAAACTTACATATTGTTAGTCCCTTAGCAATGAACTCAGAAAAGCTTCCTTGTGATGATTTTTAATCTAACTAATCTAACCAATCTAACCTAATCCCTTGCTTTCGTGAGGATCGACGATTACACTTAGCACGTGTAAATCCGTCGACAACACCGAGTGGACGAGTGAAGTCTCATGAGGGTTAGTTATACTACCCACAACTTTTCTATTCCTCGTAATCACACAGTCATGAATTCACACACGCATTAACCAAGTCATGATATAATGCATAAGATAATATGGGTGCAAATACTCCTATTCACTACCGAAGAATAATTATCTCAAGCTTCGTGTCATAAATGGTTCCCGCTAAAGTAAACGACTTCGTTACTCCCTACTCCCAATCCAGACAACCCTCCATGTTTTTGTGAACATTCTACTATAATATTTCAATTTCTCTTCATCTACTTCATTGATCAAATTTTTCCATTTTTCGAAAAAAAAAAACTCATCTTTCCAACTTTCCACTTTTATTCCTTTTTGTCTTTCTAAGCTTCAGACTTTTTAGCGAGGATTTTTAGTCCCGATTAACTGGACCCGAGCTTCTTCTGTGGGATTTATGCTCATTAGTTTTCTCCCCTTTTTACGCGAATAATGATATTGGTAATACCAAGGCCCGATTACTCAAATCGAATAAATACTTTTTGCATTTTATTGTCTCAAATAAAATTTCAACTTTCTCCATTTCAACCATAACATCTCCCCTTCTCCCTTTTTATTGTGGCAAAATTACTATTTCAACTACATAGTCAAATATTAACTATTTTTCCCGTAGTGAATGTGTGCTTGTGCTTATAAGCCAATGTCATCCTTCTCGGTTTCAATTTCACTAATTCACTCACCCATGTAGAACCACATCACTTCACTTAGCTCAATCTAATCATCACTCTCATGAATGAGAATATCGCATCACATACTACCCATACATCATAAGCACAAAGTCAATCAACTTGTAATGCAAATCAATCATGCGTTGTACATGTGAGTTTTCCAGGCCCATATAAAAGCCTCATCCCGACCGGATCGATCCATGAAAGACCCTAGATGATGATCCGACCACTTCTCCAACATCACAACCCGACCAACACGTCAGTCTTGTGGTCAGTCCCGAGATTACATCGCTGGGCCTATCTTATGGCCCGACCCGAAGAGCATTCTAGAAAGAACTCAAAGATTCTTGAATAGACTTGCAGCTCAAGACAATATTATAGAATAGTGACAAAATAGCTGACGTGTAAAGTAAGGACAAAATTCCAATGTATAGAATGTTGCCCTAATGGGCCAAAAGCCCATAGGGAAAATGTATATAATCCAATGAATAGGAATGAGAAAGGCATCTTTTTTTGTTGTGCAAATATTGTATCTACACAATGGCGCCGTCTGTGGGAAACTAGGTCATTTCGCCGACCATCTTCCTACCTCAAAAGCTGAGCAAAACCAAAACACCACCACAAAACCTTGAAAATCATCTTCTCCGTCCAAACCCGAACATGCCGATAACGAGATCCCAGTCTGAGGTACAGATCCCCGGTGATGGATAGCCCAGTGCCCCACCAACGATCGAGCACCTCCTGCGGCAGCTCGTCGAGGCGGAGAAGCGAAGCCAGGCCGCCGAAGCAAGAAGCCTGGCGGCGGAGAGGAGAAGCGAAGAGGTCTTGATAAGATTGAATTAGGCGACTACCCCTCCGGTAGTTCCCGATCTGTTACAAATGCAAGAACAAGCAGAACCACAGGAAGAGCACGACGAAACCTCTCACCGACCAGGTGGAACCCCGACAGCAGGCGAAGTTCCCGTCACCGATGAGCCTTTGACATCGCAAAAGCTTTAACAGATGATGGCGGAGTTCCAAAAGAAGGTCATGAAGGATCTGAGGGCTTGATCTACCGATGGCCAGGCCCTCCAGGCCTCTGCCGACTCAGTTCAGTCACCATTCACTCTAGAAATCACCTAGGATCCCTTCCCCAGGAAGTTCGTCATGCCCAGATTCACTCCCTACGACGGAACGAAGGATCCTGATGAGCATATTTACCAGATATACCAAAAGATGACCATGTATGCCGAGAACGAGGCCTTGCTGTGCAAAGTATTCTCGACCAGTCTCGTCGACGCGTCACTCCTCTGGTTCAGGAAGCAGCCGACGAGATCCATTGGCAGCTGGCAACAACTGTCCGACCTTTTCGTGGCCCAGTATTTCGGGAACAAGAGGCAAAAGAAGACCATCTCGAGCCTCTTTACCATGACTCAGGAAAAAGGCGAGTCCCTTAAGAGTTTCCTGTCTAGATTCAACATCGATTCGTCTTCCATCGACAACTGCGACCAGCACTCAGTCGTGGAAGCCTTCAGGATGGCCCTGATTCCGGGAACCAAGTTCCACTAGTCACTTATGAAACGACCACCCTCGGGAATCGGAGAACTCAATTCTAGAGCTCAGGGTCACCTAAGGATCGAAGAAGAAGAGGCAACCCGACAGAAGAGAGCGGCATTGATCAATGTGGAAGGTAGGTCGAAGGATAAGGCTTCAGATACATCCCAACAGCCTATTAATCGCAAGCGCTCAAATTCCCGATCCCCGCTTCATCTCAGTTTCCTCCACCACCCGAGAGACGAGCCATGTTCGAAGAGAAGATCAATCCCTTAAAAGTGACCCTCACCAAGCTCTTCTAGGAAAACAAGGCCAAGGGAATCTTCCAGACTCCTCCCCCAATTAGGCAACCACTCGACCAGAGGGATAAATCAAAGCACTGCACCCTCCATGGTGATTTTGGCCATACGACAAATGATTGCCGGAACCTGAGGCGCCAGGTCGAGTCAATGATAGCCCGAGGAGAGCTGAAGGAATATGTCTAGAGGGATGGTCCAACAACCCATCAACCCACACAGAAAAATCAACAGAATCAAGCCCCTGCTCACCAGGTCAGAATCATCAATTTGATCCACGAAGGTCCCGACCTACGAGGTGCCGAAGGGTCGAGACAATCACAAATGAGAAGGGCACACCATATTAGCAGGATAGCCGGGATGAACGAAGTCCACCACCGAACTGGGCAATCTTAGATACTTTTCTCACAGGATGACCTCTGAGACATCCAGGTCCCACACGATGATCCATTGGTCATCACTCTGATGGTCTTGGGGTGTCTTGTCCGGAGAGTCATGGTTGATCCAGCAAGCAGTGCCAATATCATGACCAAGTGGGCTTTCGATAAATTGGAGATCGACCCGAGGGATATTTCGACTTCCCGGAATCCAATCGCCGGGTTTGATGGAAAGCAAGTCGAGCCCCTCAGGGAGATCAGCCTACCCGTGTTAGCAGCCCAGAGAACTCTATCCGAGACCTTTGTAGTGGTGGATGTGAAACCTTCTTACAATCTACTTATGGGAAGAGGATGGATTCACAGAATTTAAGGCGTACCATCAACTCTCCATCAAATGATGAGGTGCGTCGGGCCAAACGGTTATGACATAATTGATATCAAAGGGGATCAGGTAGCGGCTAAGCAATGTTACGCCGTCACTGTTAAAGGAATAAAGGATAAGCCCGATCGAAAGAGGTCCCGAGAAGAGGATCAGGATCTCGACCCACATTCCAAATAGCAATTACAGGATGGGGAGTCGGGTCTCCCAATCATCGCGGAACCTCTGCAGCCGGTATCCGTAAGGCTCGACCAACTCGGCAAGGTCACCTACGCAGGTACAAGCCTCACCACAAGTGAATTAAATGAATTGACAATATTCTTACAGGATAATCATGATGTATTCGCATGGGAACATACTGATATTCCCGACATCGACCCCTTCATAGCCCGGCATACATTACATGTCGATCCAAACATAAGACCTGTCTGACAGAAACAGAGGCGAATGGGAGGCCAAAGGAACCAAATCATAGCTGATGCGGTGTCAAAATTACTGGAAGTAGGGTTCATCAGAGAAGTTCAGTATCGCGAGTGGTTAGCCAACGTGGTGGTTGTGCAGAAAAAGAACGGGAAGTGGAAAGTCTGCGTCGACTTCATCAACCTAAACAAAACCTGCCCGAAAGACAGCTTCCCCCTGCCCAAAATAGACCAAATGGTCAACGCTACCGCGGGCTATGAGAGCCTGACTTTCCTGGATGCTTACTCGGGATGCAACCAAATCCCAATGGACCCGACCGATGAGGAAAATACATCATTCATTACCGAGACAGGTACTTATTGCTTTAAAGTTATGACTTTCGGACTAAAAAATGCAGGAGCTACATTTCAGAGACTGGTGAACATGATCTTTAAAGGGATGATGGGCACAGTGGTCGAGGCCTACATTGATGATATAATAGTCAAAAGCAGAAAGAGAACTGACCACTTGGACCATCTCCGAAAAATGTTCGACACCCTGAGGAAATATGGAATGAAACTCAATCCGGCCAAATGCTCCTTCGAGGTGTCTTCGAGTCAGTTTCTCGGGCACATTGTCAATCGATCAGGCATACAGGCCAGCCCAACCCAAGTGAAGACTCTGCTCGAAACAAAAGAGCCAACCACTCACAAAGAAGTCCAAATTCTAACCGGAAGAGTTATAGCTCTAAGCAGATTCATTGCAAGGCTGACCGACAGATGCCGACCCATTTTTCAGGCGATCAAAATAAGGAAGGGAGAGGTATGGGGGCCCGAACAAACCAAAGCTCTATCCCGACTGAAAGAATACATGCTCAAGCCTCCCATTCTTACGACGCCTGAGCCTGATGATATCCTTCTCTTGTATCTGGTAGTATCATCAATGTCAACAAGTGTTGTACTGATCAGAGAGGACGGGAACCTCCAGATGCCCATTTTCTATACAAGTGAGGCGTTAGCCAATCCCGAGACCCGGTACATCAAACAAGAAAAATTGGTTCTATCCCTGATCAATGCCAAACGACGTTTCAGGCATTACTTTGAAGCTCAACAGATCATTGTCCCCACTACCACTCTTATTCGTGTGCTTATGGCAAAGCCCGATCTCTCCGGAAGAATCTCCAAATGGGCCATAGAGATGGACATTTATGATATAACCTACATTCCCAGAATCTCGATCAAGGGGCAGGCCGTGGCCGATTTCCTATTAGAAGGAGAAACCGAGGAAGCCGATCAACCCGTCGAGTTAGAAACTTGGAAATTATTCATATATGGATCGGTTAGCGCCAATGGAGCAAGCTTGGGGCTGGAAATCCATACTCCCGATGGAACTAAGTTACAGGGCTCGATGCAATTACAATTCTTAACCACTAATAATGAGGCAGAGTACAAAGCAATCATATCGGGCCTGAGATTGGCCAGGAGCCTGCAAATACAATCCCTATCCGTATACAGTGACTCCCAGCTGATAGTTAGATAAATAACCGGAGAGTACAAAACTAGGGATCCCAAAATGGAATCTTATAGAGCGTTAGTAGTCAAGGAGTCCGAAGGTTTTCAGAAGTTAACATTCAGCCAAATCCCTCAAGAAGAAAACACCTCTGCCGATCACTTAGCTAATTAGGCGTCTACAACCGGTGAGGATATGACCCGAGTAGTACTGACCGACTTCATCACTACACCAAGCATTCGAGAGCCCGACGAACTGATATGTCTAGTTCCCCGAGAGCCGAGCTGGATGGATCCCATAATCGATTATCTCAGTGTCGGGACGTTACCCACTGATAAGGCATAGGCAAGGAAAATCATAATGAAGTCAGCCCGATACTCGATCATCCAGGGACAACTCTATAGAAGATCTTTCTCGGGTCCATACCTGAGATGCGTAACTCTTTCCGAGGCAGAGACATTAATGCAAGAGATACACGCTGGAGCATGTGGTAACCACTCGGGAGCCCGGTCTCTTGCCCATAAAATCCTATCCCAGGGTTACTTTTGGCCCTACCTGTCCCGGGATGTAGAGGAATATGTGCGTAAATGCAAAGCATGTCAGATGCACGGTGACGCTATACTTCAACCACCGGAATTCCTGAACCCGACAATCATTCCACATCCTTTAGCCCGATGGGGGATGGACATAGTCGGACCACTCCCAAAAGCCATCAGGTCAAATACCCATGTAGTCCTGACCACCGACTACTTCACCAAATGGGTTGAAGCCGAGGCCTATCCTTTTATAAAAGGAAGCCACGTAGTCAAGTTCATATGGAATCACATCATCTGCAGGTTCGGGGTGCCTCAAACCATCATGATGGATAACGGCACAAATTTAGACTGCGAACCGGTCAGGTCGTTTCTGGACGAGCACGAAATCAATCAGAATACCTCCTCGGTAGGGTACCCACAAGCCAATGGACAAGCGGAAAGGACCAATCGTTCCATCTTCAACACCCTGGAAAAGAAACTTGAGAAGGCCAAGGGGGCATGGTTGGACAAATTACCAAAGGTATTGTGGTCGTATAGAACCACTCCCCAAAAACCAACCGGTGAGAAACCCTTCGCCATGGCATATGGGGCAAAAGCCGTAATCCCGACGGAGTATGCCGTCCTGACATTAAGATTAGTGGCCTGGGACGAGAGAGCAAATAGCCAGCGCTTGGCTCACGAGCTCGACCTGCTGGAAGAGAGGAGAGAAACTGTCGAGATAAGACTGACAACTTACCAACAGCGGGTCAGAATTCATTTCAATAAAAGGGTGAAAAAAAGAGGATTCCAAGACGGGGACATGGTCCTTAGACCAAAGATCAGACACGTGGGCAAGCTCTAAGAGCCATGGGAAGGACCCTACACCGTCACTGAAGTGGTAGGGCATGGGGACTACAGACTACACAGGAACTCTGATAACAGAAGGGAGCCCAACACACAGAATGCATCCCGACTTAAGAGGTATTATCCCAAGAAATACCTTGATTTAACCACTGTAAAGAAAGGCCACTCGAGCCCAAAAGATTGCAATAGGAGTTCCATTTCTCATCTCGACGAGTATCGAAATCACCATGATAATATCAGTTTGACAACCTAAGTGTTGAATCCCCTCCATGGCCCCAAAGTGCCCAAGAGATCTTCAATCACCCACCAGTGGTTGGGTTTTACAAAAAATCAGTTCAGAAACCTAAGTGTTGAATCCTATCCATGGGCCCAAAGTACCTGAGAGATCTTCACAGACCCACCAGTGGTCGGGTTTTTTAAAACCTCAGTTTGGAAACCTAAGTGTTAAATCCTCTCTATGGGCCCAAAGTGCCAGATAGATCTTCACAGACCTACCAGTGGTTGGGTTTTACAAAACATCAGTTTGGAAACCTAAGTGTTGAATCCTCTCCATGGGCCCAAAGTGCCCGAGAGATCTTCACAGACCCACCAGTGGTCGGGTTTTACAAAATATCAGTTTGAAAACCTAAGTGTTGCATCCTCTCCATGGGCCCAAAGTGCCCGAGAGATCTTCATAGACCCACCAGTGGTCGGGTTTTACAAAATATCAGTTTGAAAACCTAAGTTGTTAGTCACTAATTAACCCTAGAGGGGGGGTGAATAGGGTGTTCAAAAATAATTCTAATTCTTTTCGAAATTTGAATACACTTTAAACAAAAATCAATTTCTCAAAAATCAAGTGGATGATTCAATTTAAACTTTTCTAACTATTAATTTCAAGACAAGATAGCATACAAGATATTTAAGCAATTATAGCATGCAAATAAATCAAGTAAAGAGAAAGAGATATAGAGATTGACACCGTGATTTTTTCGAGGTTCGGTAACTCCTACTCCTCGGCTCAAGAACCCCTTCTTGAGACTTTTCCCGATCCTTTCACTATGGCCCTTCCTTCACAGGTGGAATGGCAAACCTTTACAATACAAGCCTCTCGAGCTTGTCTCTCAATCAAGAGAACAACCCTCTCTTGAACAATCGGTGGACTTCACTTGTCCGAGATTACAAATTCGTATGTAATCAATAAAATCACTCAAGAACAAAAACACTCAAAACCCAAAGGTTTTTATGGAAGATAAATCAATATAAGCTCAAGTGTTTTTGGTGATTTTACAATAGCTCTAGAAATGTATTCTCAAAGGATATAATCAATGAATGATATTTAGAGAATAAGAAGAGATACTAGAGGTTTTGATTTTCATAGAAACTTGAAGAAAATCAGATTTTCAAAGCTTGGTTTCAATGGCTTTTGTAGAGAAAATTTCTGCAGAATTTTTGCTAGCTTTCTTTCTCTTTGTATTTCAATCTCTTAGTCTTCACAATACACATCTCATTCTATATATAGCATTGTATTAGGGTTTTGAAGAGTGAATATTGTAATTGAAAGACAAGAGCCGTTTGAACACCATTACAAACAATCCACAAAACAGGGGAAATGTTTTCTGAAAAATCTGCAGATTTTAAGGATGAACTAGTCGACTCCTTTGCATTTGAGTCGACTACATTGCTTCATCTAGTCGACTAGATTGAGTTCTAGTCGACTACAATGGTTAATCTAGTCGACTAGAATGAGTTCTAGTCGACTACTTCTTGTAGTCTAGTCGACTTAATGGTCATTCAGTCGACTCTTTTGATGTGGATGAAAAACCAATAGCTACTGATTGTTCTAGTCGACTACTAGAAAATACACAGGTCTATTCTAGTCGACTACAACATGAAAAATATTTAATAAAAATATTTTTCTTTCCATTTAAGTTTGGTAAAGCGTTTTCCATTCCATTTGAGTTCGGTTCATTTTATACTTGAGCTTATACGATAAAATCGACACATAAAATTACCTTGTTACAGTGATCGCTCCCCGACCTATCTACCCCGAGTCTTGAGTCTTCGACTTTCGCTTATGCCGTTGAATAAATTGATTTTCCATTTGCGCTTCAATTTCTTTCACAGCTTTTTGCTTTAAATCAAGCTTTCTTTCCCAGCTTGTTTTTCGAGTAGTTTCCTTTTCGAGTTTGATTTCTGAGTCGTTCACCTGTCTTTTGCTGAAAATATAAACTCGATAATTCATTAGTATCAAACACTCTTCAATGGTTTGTTATCATCAATTTTGGAATTGTTTGCCGAAAGTAAATTTCAAAGCCAACATAAGTGTTGCATCCTCTCCATGGGCCCAAAGTGCCTGAGAAATCTTCACAGAACCACCAGTGGTCGGGTTTTACAAAACATCAGTTTGGAAACCTAAGTGTTGAATCCTCTCCATGGGCCCAAAGTGCTCGAGAGATCTTCACAGACCCACCAGTGGTTGGGTTTTACAAAACATCAGTTTGGAAACCTAAGTGTTGAATCCTCTCCTTGGGCCCAAAGTGCCCGAGAGATCTTCACAAACCCACCAGTGGTCGGGTTTTACAAAACATCAGTTTGAAAACCTAAGTGTTGCATCCTTTCCATGGGCCCAAAGTGCCCGAGAGATCTTCATAGACCCACAAGTGGTCGGGTTTTACAAAATATCAGTTTGGAAACCTAAGTGTTGAATCCTCTCCATGGGCCCAAAGTGCCCGAGAGATCTTCACAGACCCACTAGTGGTCGGGTTTTAAAAAACATCAGTTTGAAAACCTAAGTGTCGCATCCTCTCCATGGGCCCAAAGTGCCCGAGAGATCTTCACAGACCCATCAGTGGTCGGGTTTTACAAAACATCAGTTTGGAAACCTAAGTGTTGAATCCTCTCCATGGGCCCAAAGTGCCCGAGATATCTTCACAGACCCACCAGTGGTCGGGTTTTACAAAACATCAGTTTGAAAACCTAAGTGTTGTATCCTCTCCATGGGCCCAAAGTGCCCGAGAGATCTTCACAGACTCACTAGTGGTCGGGTTTTACAAAAAATCCGTTTGAAAATCTAAGTTGTGACCACAGTCCCGACGACCGTCGTTCTTTATTGGAAGTCCCAATTCAAAATTCCGACTGTTATTGTCTGGTGTTATTATTATTATTACCAAGTCACAATTATAAGTCCCGACTTTTATTGTTGTATAAAAAAGAAACAAGTATGGACCACACAGATCCCAAACAAAATATGAATAAATAAAATTTATATTAAGTGCCCCGATGGCCAAGGCTGATACAATAAAGCGGCGTCAAGTTGTGACAAACACAAGATAAAAGAAAGAACATGGAAAGGGGCAAAAGCTAAAGGAAGAGCCCTATTCCACCGCGGGAGGATCTCCATTACCACCTTAGCCTTTGGTCCCTATGGACTGTCCTTTTATGGCTTCGGGCTCATCCATGCTAGAACGAGAAAGTGGAGCGGGCAAGTCGTCCTGAAGGAATTCGCTAAAGGCCATGTCCTCGGGTTCAGGCTCAGGATCATCATACGGAGGCTCAACTCCTATGCTGCGATCAAGATCCTCTATAGTCGGGATCTCCCTGTCCTCTTCAGGATTTTGAAGCTCTGATATGCATTCCCTCCAACCCCTGCTCATAACGGTATTTGCAGGTCAACATGAAGCGAGATATCATCTGGTTACCACCTTTGTGGCACATCTCTACCCGAGATCTCTCCATGCCCAAGGCATTCTCGGCTTTGACCTTTTCCTCAAGCAACTGTCGCCCCGAAGTTTTTAACTTCTCTATTTCTTCGGTCATGGCATGCACTTGGAGAGTTAGAGTTTCCCGAGCCTAGGCCTCCCGATTAGCCATTTGCTCAGCCTCCCGAGCCTTGCCCTCGAGTCCTGAGATTGTTGCCTTGGCAGCTGTGAGCTTTTCCTCAGCTAAAATAGCCGTATATGTCTGGGACTGAATCTTGTCGTTGGCCTTCTTGACCTGCTCCAGAGCCTTGGAACACCCAGCTTTATTGACCTGAGCCTCTCGAGTCAGGGCATTTATGATCCGGGCATCATCTTCAAGCCTGCAATTATACGCCTGAGTAGTGTGAAGCAGCTGGAAAAAGAACGATAGCACAAAATTAAAAGTGAAGCCAAATATATATATATATATATATTACCTTCATTGCAAGCTCTGGCCCATTCAGGGATAAGCTCATCCTGTCATACCGCCCCATTTCCAACCTATCGGCCGGGGTCCATACCCCCAGGGCCATCTCCCCCAAGGCTTCCGAGTTCCCGATCGTATGATCCCCAACAGACATATATGGATGGCCCTTCCTAGTATCTAGTCTGAATCGGGGCCCATGGAGAACATCTTTCCCACTTTCAGTAGCTTTCTTTATCTCCCTGTTATCTTGTTTCTTGACATAATACGAGATAGTGGTTTGAGGGTTTTGAGAAGGTGGAGGTGGGGGCGTAATCGGAGGATCCTCAACCGGAGGAGGAGGGGGCGTGGCGGTTGGCCTATCAGTCGGACCCGCTGATGTAGTAACTGGAAGGTTCTCAGGAACTAGAGGGACATCAACCCCATAAACAAAGGATGTGGAGCCAATGTCAACCCGTTTAGCTTTCTTTATTGAAAGTTTGGGCATGGTAACCGTTTTCCTTTTCTGCTGACCTCCCGACATATTGTTCTTGAGCTTTTTAGTTGCTGATGACTTTGACTTGGACTTGAATCTCTTCGATTCAGATGAAGTCGTGGCAGAACCCGAGGCGATCGCTGACGCAGAAGCTCCCGATGCAAGCTCCTGCAATACAGATCTGGTCAGGCAATTCTGGCTGTCCCTCAAATCCTGGCTCCATACCCTAGCTTGCAACAGTTCAAATCAGGATCTTATTTACTCGACCTCCATTTTCTCCTAAGGAGCCTGAAGAAATCCCATCACTAGCATACCCAAATTATCGTTGCACAGGTCGCAATGGCAAGAGGCTCGGGTATGAAAGTTCTTAAAATCAAGAAGTCGGGTAGGTTGGAAAACATAGCTGACAGGTATGTTCATAGCGTCGGGATGCCTCCACTAACCACTCACTACTATCATCCTTTCTTTCCATCCTTTGTTGGTGGTTGGGACGTTGTCACACAATTTCCTCTTAGCATACGATGTTAGGTTGTACCGACCCCTATTATCCTTCTGTTATTGAAGTTTATATGAAAACAGTAGCTCGGGCAAACCTAGGTCTAGGTGCAATAATTTGCTGATCAGTAAGATCATGGCCAGGATCCTATAAAAATTGGGACCGACTTGAAGGGGGGCCAGACCCAAAGTCGCCAGTGCCAAGAGGAAGAAAGGATGTATAGGAAACTTTAGTATCCCTAGGTGGAATAAGGAGAGCAAGATCTCCCCGTCCTTCAACCCCTCACCAATCCTAAAGTCTTTGTCCCGAGGATAATGCCTAACCTTCACCCCTTCGGGAACCCCGAGGCTCTTAAGTTGAGCGTCCTTCTTGTATTTGGCCAGGAGGGGGTCGGTGCAAAAATTATCCTCTTCCTCAACATCCTGATCCTGATCAATCCCAGCATCACCCTCTACAACTCGGCCCCCTACGTCCTGAGTAACTTCTGGTGGACTAGACCTAATGACTCGGGTAATCTCTACGGAGGGGGTGCTTACTGAGGCTTCGGGATCGGTAATGGTCAGGTCGGTGTCTATCAGTTGCAGGTCACTAACCGACCTAGTGTCATCACTCCCCGACATATTTGATGAAAGGTAGAAAAGTGAGAAAAATAAACTTACGAAAAGGTAAGGAAGATTCCGGCAATCCCCCCCGTTGAGTTTTTCTCCGGCAAATTATTTGCAGAAGCCGACGGCTGCACCAATAGGCAAAGATGGGTACATCCGGTCAAACACTTTGTTGTAAGGCATAAAATTCTCCACACAATGAAATGCTCAACCACAGTCACTAGAATTTGCAGGGATTGATGAGACAAACTGGAGGGTACGTGGATTTGAGAATGGATTTGAAGTTGCACGAAAAGCTTGAGTATATGGCAGAGAGAAAATGATGAAGGAAGAACATAAAATATTGTAAGTGTGGCGCATGTGAATGATATACAGATTATATAGGCATGACGTTTGATCTACCCGGGTCAGGGTACCAGACTGACATGACCCAGCCCATTTCACGCATACCTATGCCATCTCAGCCACAAGTTCAAATTTGCAATGATGGCGACAACTGTAGCATTAAATGCGCCTCCACTACATCAGGCACGCATCCCGCGCACCAACTTCAAAGGATTTTTGTGATGGGCGTCAAGATTCTTTCACCTAATGGGCCTCTAGAAAGGAAGACCCATGAGCTAAAAAAGGGCCTGTGTACATGTGAGTTTTCCCGGCCCATATAAAAGCCTCATCCCGACCGGATCAATCCATGAAAGACCCGAGATGATGATCCGACCACTTCTCCAACATCACAACCCGACCAACACGTCAGTCTTGTGGTCAGTCCCGAGATTCGATCGCCGGGCCTATCTTGTGGCCCGGCCCGAAGAGCATTCTAGAAGGAACTCGAAGATTCTAGAATAGACTTGCAGCTCAAGATAATGTTATAGAATAGTGACAAAATAGCTGACGTGTCAAGTAAGGACAAAATTCCAAAGTATAGAATGTTTCCCTAATGGGCCAAAAGCCCATAGGGAAAATGTATATAATCCAATGAATAGGAATTAGAAAGGCATCTTTTTGTGTTGTGCAAATATTGTATCTACATGCGTGAAAACAAAAAAAATCTTTTTAAGAAAATTTAAAGTTTTCAATTTATTTTTCAAAATTTTCATTCCCTAACTATACCCTCACCCCTAAACTTAAAATAAACCATGTCCTCATGGTTCACAATCATACAAATGAGAGAATACAGTTACCCTTGAAGCGTGATTCTGGAATTCCACAACGAAGCACTTGAGCTCCTCCCCCAAACTTAATTTGGATCACTTGTAGATATGCTAAAAAAACGCACATACCCAATATCATAGCAAGATAAAACAAAATTCATCATAACATTTTCGGAAATCATCAAAATATTGCACAGGGAATGAAATTTTTTATTAAAATAAAATAACAAAGATTTGGCCTTAAGGGCCTACAATCCCTGCGAAATTTAAATTGCATAGATTTGGCCTAAAGGGCCTCCAATATTTAAAAATTAAAATTAAAAAAATTAAAAGACATCCTATTCTACAAACCGAGGCTAGAAACTAACTTTCACAGCCTAGGAACAATGTCTAACGTCATCGGCACGACAACTCCTCAAAGGGTTATCCAACACCCTTCTTCTCTGCAACACTTTCCCTACTCGTAGAACAAAATGTAGGAGGTGACTCTCTCAGTGCTCTTGTAATAACCGGATTTATTTAAATAATTTCTTTTTCTTCGGTTATAAATTTTTTTTATCTTGTGCATTATGTGGCATTGCATGTGTTTTTGTGCATTAAGGATTGCATGATTTGAATTTTTGGGTTCATTCTTATGTTTTGTAAAATTTTCATTTTTGTCGTTGATTGGGTAGTTTTGATATTTTAATTAAATGTGGGGGTTACTTTTGAGTTTGATAAAGATGAGGGTAACTTTTGCAATATATTCATTATGTGTTAATGTGTGACCGAATTCCACATTTTCTTTTTCTTTTTTTTTATCTTCAACTTTCCAAAAGCATATTCCTTCATCATTTAAAGGTGCAATCATGCATCTATTATATTGACACCACTATATGACATTATTGATGAAAGTTTTCAGCCATTATATTGAAGTGTTGAGTTTGGCTTTTGCAAAGAAAATTTTGAGCCAAGAACTATTTTTTTCTTTTCTTTCTTCTCCATTGTTCCTATCTTCTTCTCTCTACATATTGGGCATCTTAGAGTGATGATTCAATTTTGTGCTCAACTAGGAAGTTGTTCTACGTGTTCCGATCTTCGGTTTAATACCAATTACGGTATCTGATCTATATTATTTAATTTGATTTGATTTTTCAAAAATTCCACATTGCTAGTTTACATGTTTAGTGAAAATCAAGGCTTTAGATCTCTAATTAATAATATATGTACGGATCAAAATTAGTTTATGAAAATTTTACAGATCATATATAGGTATGTGATTATATGTTCCTGAAAATTTCAGAATTTATAGACAAGTAGAGAGTTAATTAACAATCTAGGAAAAACATGTTATTCGGATATTGTTGTTGCTGCAGACCATTTTTGTTTACTCGGTTTGAGAAAATTATAGACCATGTTAAATTATTTATAAATTTTTGAAACTTTTACAGTATTCTTTTGTATATGTCTATTATCATCTCTCAAAATTTCAAATCATTTAGATAAATATTTAATTTTCTAAAAATCACGGAAGTAGGTTGTCCAGTGATATTTTACTGCTTGCTGATCCGATTTCGGTTTCGGTTTAGCCAATTGTTTCATATTGTTTCGTATTCTTATAAATCTTGAAACTTTTATTATAAAATTTTGTATATTTCTAGGACATATGTACTGAATATCAAGAATTTTAAGTTAATGTATACTAGTAATAAAAATGGTTGAGTAGTAACTGTTCAGTTTTAACCGTAGTTTAATACCGGAACTTGTGTTATCGATTTGAGCTATCTATAATTATAATTTTGTACTTATAATTTTATCCCCTGATCTTGAGTATATAAGATGTAAATCTGGAGATTTTGGTAGTCATATAATTCATGGATAGGTTTGTAAAAATCTTGGAGTAAAGGGTGTTCAGTTTTCAGAACTGTTAGGAATGCTGTCTTTTATAATTATTTTGGACCATTGTCCTTTGATTAAAGTTTATGAAATTTTTACAGTAGACCTACATAGAGGTTTGGAGTGTATCCTGTAAATTTCATATTTTTATCAAACCTGTAGATTGTTCTAAAAATCATAGATTACCTGCTGTCCGTTTTACGGTAGTATTCGAAACCGAACTTTTCGATTCTTAGTTAAGTAGCTAAATTTTGTCTATTAATCCTGAATATTTTTGAGTAGATATTTATATATATCAGAATTTTTATTGGCAAATCGTATTATAAAAATAAATATGGTTATGTATATAAAAATTATTCAATATGTGTTAATTGGTTTCGACCATAACAGGGTACAAATGAAGGCGTGAAGGGATAACCATTCGTTTCTTCATTCTCTACACAACCATATTGTTTTGATTGTTGTTATTTTACTGGATATTTTATCAAGTTTGAGGTAGGGATTTATTGGGGTATCATGTGAGTTTAAGAATCTTCATTTATGCATTTTAATGTTTATATATAGATTCATCATCATATTGTGCTATTTTTGACATGAGTTGTGAAATTGCATTAATGTGTTTAAATGCATTGATTCATGCCATGATAGAATTTTTATTAGGTGGATCATGGAGTGCGGATATATTTATTACTTATGTGCGCATGTGAATGACATTTATGAATTGTGAATTGTGAATGGTGGATTGGTTATTGATTTTGGGAAATGGTCATGTGGTGTGAGCAATGGGGGGACGAAGGAGCTCCCGGGGTGCAAGTCCTCGAATTATCGCGCGATTGGTTGACGTCACCGTAGGGTTAGTAGCCCCAAGATGGCTAGGCAGATGAACAGGTAGTTCATGTCCTAGGGTTTGTTTCACGACATAATTTTCTCATTTGATGATTTTGAATTTGATGCTATTTCGGTTGTGATAGTTGGATTTGAGTTCATATTGAGAGTATTGGTTTTAATTTCGTGATTATAGAACTTTTAAATTATCTTGATGGTATTATTTAAATTGTTCTACATGAGTTTATATTGTGATTCCTTATACATTTATATCTTGACATTGGACTAGGGTAGAGACTTGACCCTATACGTATTCATTAATTTACATACTTGCGGAATCTTACGCTTCATGATTTTTCTCTACTGGGCCGTTTGTGCTCACCCCTTATCATTTTTCAGGAAAAGAACCATTGGTGGATGATGCATGAGCTATTGGAAATTTGTGGAATTTGAACCTATAATAATTACATCTTTATGTAATAATGGAGATTGCGTGCTTATTATAATTTGTACTTGTTTCGCTTTGGACTAGTGTGTTTGTGTTGTAATTTGAATTGATTTCGGGATTTGTGTGTGATTTTATTATTTCTATTTCGCTTCCGCTCTAGTGAATTATAAACAATGTCGGTTGATCAGTTTGACCATTTGATATTTTTTTATGAATTTTAATTAAATTTAAGTCATTATTCGGGTTTTCGGACTCGGGGCGTGACAGCTCTCACCTATGGACAATTAGTATTATCCATGACATTAAATATAGAACAATAATCACCATATAAAGTACCTCCTCTGTCATTTTCTAACTTCACCCCATGTATGGTCAATATGTCCAGCAAATCCTCCTTCAACACCTTATGTAATGTTCCCTTCACCAATTTATCACAATCCACTAAACTATCAGATGCCATAAATTCCGGGCCCGGATTAATCTCCTGATAAATCTTCAATCGCTGACCACACCTTTTTAACCTCTCAATACCAAAACCTACCTCTCCGTGGGGGTACACTGATTTAACTCTAAATGGTCCATCCCATCTTAACCGGATCTTACCTGGAAACAATTTCAGTCTTGAATTACCTCATCGTCCTTTCCAGATGAGCTCAAATAACTTAAGACGAATATGTTTAGCATGATGCACTTTTGTCCGAGCTGTGTAAATTAGAACATCCTTATTCACACAATTCCGTATCCCCTCATACTCAACTCTTAATCGCGGATCTTCCTAGGCATACAGCTTATCTACCATGTTTATGGTCAACATTCGCTCATCTGGAAAGGGATCCTTAAGAGGGGTGTCATCCTTGGAAAGATCTATGACAGTTCGTGGTAAATGATTAGCTCTAGCATTCTTCACACCCATTTTCTCTTTCAGCCCACTATCTTCTTAATCCTTAATTATCCCATACAACACCATCTCAGGAAGTGTATTTTCTGGCACCAATTCTTGTGGAGGAATAAGTGGGGATCCAAACGACTCTCTTAATTCTCTTTCTAGCTGCGAGTATAATATAGCTTCTAATGCAACAATAAATTCCAAATTAGATTGATGTTGGTCCTCCTAGTTTTCAAAACTTTCCTCCGATCTTTTCATCACAGCCTCCAAATTATCTTTTGCACTACTCTGTAATTCAACCTCTTCAACCATCTCGTCTATGTTAAAATACTCGGTTGGTTCAAGTAGTTGATGGTTGATATAAAAAACATTCATCCTCATTTTTAAGTTCCCAAAAGATATATCCATAACCCCTGTTCGTCAATTAACGCACACATCCGTCGTAGCCAAAAATGGTCTTCCTAAGATAATAGGGATATGTTTCCTTGATCTGTGATCAGGTTCTGTGTCGAACACCACAAAATCTACAGGATAGTAGAACTTACCCACTTGAACAATAATATCCTCCATAATTCCTCTAGGTTATTTAGTTGATATGTATTCCAATTGAAGTACGATCGTAGTGGGACTAAGTTCACCCAACCCTAGTTGTTGGTAGACTGAATAAGGAAGTAAGTTAATACTTGCACCTAGATAAAGAATAACTTTACCAATTTCCTGGTCACCGATGACACATGGAATAATGGGAGTACCAGGATCTTTCCTCTTAGGTGGTGTATTGCTCAAAAGCAATGAACTTACTTGCTCAGCCAATAGTATTTTCTTTGGACACTTTGCTCTGCTCCTTCTCTTTTGTGTGTAGAGATCCTTGAAAAACTTAGCATAAGGTGGTATATGGGCAATTACATCTAAGACAGGCAAATTGATCTTAATTTGTCAGAATGTTTCCAACATATCAGATTATTTAAGCTTCCCATACTTAGCCGGCTCTCTAAGACGCTGAGGGAATGGCGTTGCCTCCTCATAACTTTCTCTTTCTGGCTCTTTGAGTAATGTCTAATTGATATTGTCACCCACCGGTGATAGCTCATTCTGAACTCTTTTAGCCTCTTTTCTTTCAGCTTCTTTTCTTTGCGCTTCTTAAGCTTCCTTTCTTTGTGCTTTTCCAGCCTCCTTTATTTTCTATAGCCTCTCTTCATGTTCCTCCTCAACTCTACTATTCACTTCATTTCCACTTCTTAGAGTCGTCATTGCTTGAATTGACTCATGAGGATCATTAGTGAAGGATCCAAGCTTCAGTGCTTATTGCGGGTTTGGGTTGGCTATCGGCTGACTAGACAATTTTCCTGGTTCTCTTATATTCATCTGATTTGATATTTGGCCCATCTGGATGTGTTGTTGTGCCAACGCTTGAGTATGAACACCTAGCATATTCTGAATACCCATTAAGGTCTGGTCTAGTATATCATTATGGAAACCGAGTGGATGAGTTTGGCTTCTTTGAGGCCGTGTCTGGTAGTTATATGGTTGTATAGCCGTATTATTATTGAATGGCTAGAGAGCTTGAGAATTATTGAATGGCTGGAGAGCCTGAGAATTATTGGGTGGATGTCTGGGTTGGTAATTTGATAGAGGATTTAAAGCCATGATTGTTGGTTGGGAGTCGAATGATTGTTGGCTCTGTTGGAACCTTGGCTGTGGATTATATGATTGTTATCTCTCAGTGAACCTTGGTTGTGGATTGGGTGATTGTCCTTGTTGGAACCTTGGTAGTAGGTTCTCCACATTTATAGATTTATATGACAGAAGTGGGTGATTTCTAGCATTTGAGGTGTATGAATTAGTGAAAGGAGCATTATTTTAATAGTTCCACGATGTGTTGGCATTGGCAACCATTATGTCTTGAGAATCATTTTGAGAATACTTAGCTTCTACGTCTAGCATTTCTCTAGGAGGGGAATGACTTCGCTGAAGAAACTTGTCAATTCTTTCTAGTTTCTTTCCTATCAATGCCATTGAATCTCTCACATCATCATGATTTACGGCATAAGCTTTCTTAGATCTTCCATCTTGTCCACCTATAGACCTCAAATCAGATACATGTTGAATCAAATTCTCACTAATATTGTCAAACATTTCTAAGAGTTCTTTTGTCGGCTTTAGGGTAAATTGACTTGTTGTTGCCGCATATATTAAAGTCTTATGTGCATTTCCAAGTCCCATGTAAAAATTCTTAGTTATATCATATTCAGCGAACTTATGGTGGGGACACTTATACAAGATTTTACTATATCTCTCCTAAGCATCATGAAACTACTCACCAGACATATCTCTAAGGGCCTGTTTGGTAGACATGGTTTTGTGTTTGTTTATGTTTTTGTGTTTATAAACTTGATTGGTTTAGTGTTTTTGGGCTATGTGTGTTAAAAAACACTTTCTAACTTTCCCAAATTTTAGGCATATTCCAATAAACATGAATTTGGTATTTATTGGGGGTGTTTCTACTGGATCCTAAACTTAAAAGTATGTTTGGTAAGCGGTCTGGTCTTACTATTTATTTATTATTTATTATAATATTTATTTATGTATTATTATTTTTCTTTCTTTATTATTTCTTCACTTTATAATATATTTTATTATTTATATTATAAAATTATTATTTATATTATTATTTATTAATTTATAAATATATTCTATTTATTTATTTATTATTATTTCATTATTTAATTCATTTTATTTATAAATTATTTATTCATTTTTAATTATTTAAAAATATATTTTATTAATTTAATATTAATTTATTATTATTATACTCATTTTTTATTATTATTATGAAGTATTTATTTGTTATTATATTTACTTATTATTTATTATTATATTTATTTATTATTTATTATTATTATTTATTTCATTCTGTTTATTATTTATTATTTTTATTATATTTTTAAATATGTTTTATGTAATTTATTATTTATTTTATTAATTTATTATTATTATTTATTATTTAGTCCATTTTATTTATTATTGTATTCATTTTTTATTATTATTATATTATATTTTATTTATTATTTATATTTTTAATTTTTAATTTTTAATTTTTCAATTTCGACCCAAAAAACATCCTTACCAAACATACTTATGTTTTTGGAATAAACAAAAAAACAAAAAACATGTGTTTTGTTTATTTCAACACAAACCCAAACACAAACACAACTCTATCAAACATGCCCTAACACTTTTGATCTCATTTTGTTCTTCTGAGGTATTTCCTATGGGATAATATTTTTCTATGAATTCTTTTTTAAAGGCTTCCCATTCAATTTTAGTTGTTTTAGCCAATTTGATATACCATCTTTTGGCTCTTTCCCTCAGCGACTGATTAGACCATAATATTTGGTATTTTGGGCATGAATTACCTCTTATTAGTCTCTCTATTCTATTAATTTGGTATTTTTATCCGAGTTGTGTGTTAAACATGTTTTCAAGGCCTTAATGCAAAAATTAGTTAATTCTGGGGTTTTAGCAAATATGCCTGATTCAGAGCAATACTTAGAAGATATACGCACTCAAATCAGCAAAGTACAAGTTAATAAAGCATAATACAAGTGGTTGAAGCAAGAAAATTCATGGATTAAATAAATAATAAAATTCAGAAGCCATCAATCGATCTGTGGAGCCTTCGATCGTTCAGAAATCGCCGTCTTGGAATCTGCGCAAAACTATATTGCAGAATTCTGACTTTGTGTACAAGTATATCAAGGGGCATAATCGTCCATTCAATGCCATTTCTTAGTCCCTAAGTTCTCTTGGAGTGCAAGCAAAGAACATGTCATATCTACACCAACTTTTGTCTATAAATATATGAAGACTTCATGAAGAAAAGATATATTTCATTATATAATAGATCGTTCAATAAAACTCTCTCTCTTTTAGAAATGCTCCCTTCCTTAAGAACTCAAGAACCAACCATCCAATCATGAAGATGGCGGCTACATCAACAATGGAGTCTCCTCTTTCCATGAGCAGCTAGTCGGTATCTAGAGTTTTCAACAAAACCCTAGCCGAGTAATGTAGTCTTTTATTTATTTTTATTACAAATGGAGGAATTTGATGAAGGGCACTTATATGATGATTATGTAGTGAGAGAACAACAAATAACCTAAATAAGATTTATTTATTGATTCTATTTTTAAGCTGAGATTGAATTAATGATTTATCTTGAACAACTGTGTTTTATCAATCGGGGCAAGAACCTCCATGATTTAATAATGGTTTCTACATAATGGTACTTATTTGGCATGATTAAGTCTTAGGTTTACACAGTCCATGCTTAAAGAAGATGATTGTTAGCATGCTTTTTAATTTCATGTTTTAGGAGTAGTTGTAGTATAGATGCATACAACAGTTATACTAATCGCAGATGAATTGTAGCGAATACGGACCGATTGCATCCTTTTTGGGACTACGCACTTGTTTGTTGCATTACTAGTCTGATTCGTATAAGTTGTACCGCCCTCTTGCAATAATATAATTAAAGGAATACATTATGAGACCAGTGGTGGAGTTGGAATTCAACCCTAGACTTGTTTATCTTGAGTGAAACCAAAAATAATTATCTTTATTTTATTTTATGTTTAGTAGTTTAATCAAACAAACCAATTAAATAACTTTTATAAATATAATTCAATTTGCTACTTTATAATTATTTCAAATACAACTTTGATCTATGTGGTTCGATACCATATTTATCCAACTATATTATATACTACTTGCGTACTTGCGATTGAGAGGTTAAAACTAGATCGTGTTAATTCCTTATTTTTAACACTATTATTTTCACACGTCTGGAACCGATCACAAGTTTTTGGCGCCGTTGTCGGGGATCAAATAGATATTTCAGATTATTGTATTAAAGTTGATTGAATTATTGTACTAATTTTAGTTTATTTTTACATTTCTTTTTTTTTTTTGCAAGTCAGAAACCACACTATTCGAAACTACAAATTTTCTAGAAAAGTTCACGAACTCCAATTTTGATCGACCGGCAGTATCAGCGATCAATCGATAAATTCACCGATCGTTTGGTAAGTTCTCTGATCGATCAAAATAAACTATTTTGTTTCGATTGGAATAGCTTCTGTTCGTACAAAAATAAATATAGACAAAAATGATACATTCAATTACATCACAACAATATCAGTAAAAATATATATATAATATTTTATAAAAGGAAATTATTTTTTTCCAGATTTACATACCTATATATCTTATTATCATAATAGAAAAAAATAAAAATCTAATCGTTGCCTAAAAATAAAAATATACAGATTTGCATAACATATATATATATATATATATATATCTTATTACTATATATAAAAATATATATATAATTAAATTATTTTTTTATTTTTTTAAAAAAATTAATATTTGTTTATTTATTTAATCTAATCTTTAATATTTGTTGCATTATTCATTTATTGCATGTTATTGTTTTATTTAAATATTGTTTATTGTTTATGCTTGGACCTCATTCAGTTAATATTCCATTTGGAACATTTGATCCTGAAATTGACCGAACGTACCAATTATATATAAAAACATTAATCAGAAAGTCCGATTATTTAAAAAAACTATCTACAGTTTTCGTGTAAACTGTCTGAAAGTCCGATTTTAGTAAAAGATGGTAGGTTTTTTACTGTAAAAGGGCCAATTAACAAGACTCACTATTTAACATTGAGCCCAGACGAATTTAGGCTGAAACACGTCGTTTACGACCTCAAAACCATGATTTTATGACTGTCAAGAAGAATCAGATAATAAATCAAGTGGAGAGAATCTATTAATAGGAGAGATGACTAATCATAATAATTCATACAATTCGGCGAATGTTCCATATTATAATTCATACAACTCGGATTGGAGAAATCATCCCAATTTCCAATACCAACAATCAGGTATAGGAAATTCATACCAAAGCTTTAATGAGGATCCACGATATTTCAATCACATACTAGGTTATCGATCGTATAGTCAAGATTATTATCTTCAAACATCTAATCAATTCCAATTTGAAGAGTCAAATGCATATTCGTATCCAGAGCCATTGTCTTTTAAAGATGAATTCTTATCAACTTTGAGAAGCATCAGTTCAACCACCTATCCGGAGTTATTATCTTCTGATGAAAAATTCTTAGCATCTTTAAGCAAAATTGAAGTAACCCCTCGAAATTGTGAAGAGGTCGCATACAATAGAGACATTTCATACTTTCCGAACACTGAAAATTTTGAACCAAGTTTTAATAGAAGTCAACAACCATTCAGTACTCAGGATTTTCAGTACAATAATACCCAATTATTCCAACCTTCCTATCAAAATCCACTCCAGTTTCAAAATCAAAATTTGTTGCCTAGACTAAATGGTGTGAAGGATGAACTGATGAGTGCCTTAAGAGAGTTTAAAGAAATCCAAATGAGGCAACTAGCTGATAATTCCAATGGGAGAAGGGAGGAACTGCCAAATCAAGTGGTAGACAATTTTAAAGATAAGGAGGATGCGTATAGTGAAACAGAGGAAAGTTTTGAAATCGAGAGCGATATTTCACAAGACGAATGTGCGCAAATCATTCCTTTACTACAAGAGCCAAAAGAGACCTCATATAAACCTGAAATAATATTTACCTAATGTCTCGAGCTGCGTCTTAAAGATAAACAAGAAGAGGATGAGCATGATGTAATTGATGGGATTGATAAGGTGATAAATGACTCACTACCTTATTCGTTGATAGAAGAATCGTTGGACATAAGTGTTAAACATGGGATGAATGTAGAGGATGACAAATGAGAGAAAATATATGATGATTATTATGTGCTTGATGTCTTGCTCGTTACTAAATGTTCACAATAGACACCGTGGACTTATTTACTTCTCACACTTGCTCCGTCATGTGGTGGAAGTGTCAAAGAGAGGAAGGCTATTAGATAGCCCTCTACGAAGTGGTCGTGCTAAAGACGTTAAACATTGATCCTAGGCTGTGAAAGTTAGTTTCTAGCCTCAGTTTGTAGAATAGTAGGTCATTTAATTTCTGTAATTTTAATTCATAGAATTGTAGGCCCTTAAGGTCAAATCATTATTTGTCTTAAAATAATAATAATAATAATAAAAAGAAACAAATTTAAAAAATATATATATGTATATATACAATAATAAATATATATCTATACACATATATTTTCACAGTTAACGTAAATATATTTTTATATTTATTTACACAAATAATTTAATTTATTTTTACCTTTCCTCTAAACAAGTTTCGGGGAGGGTTTTTATTAAAAATAATAATAATAATAAATATTTATATATTAAATAATTTATGTATAATTATATATATTTAGACCATAAATTTTGTATATATTTATGTAATTTATATATATATATATATACTATTTGTCTACAACTAACTATATCCTTTATCTATTTTTCAACTCTCTTCTAACTAAGTTTGGGGGAGAGAAAATATTTTTTATACTATATATTATTTTTATAAGTTTCAGGCTATCTTTTAAAAATATTTTTTAAAATAATATATATATATATATAAATCATTTGACTAATTTATAAAATAAATAAAAAAAATAAAATAAGCCATCAATTATTTTTCTTTTCTTGCAATTTCAATTGATTGTAGGCATTTGGCCACATTATCCTTTACTTTATATTATCAATAAAAATTACATTCATTTATATTTCTTGTCTCTTTGCAAAGATTACACTATGATCTTTATTTTAGTCTTGATTAGAATGCAGATTATGGAACACACCAAGTTTGGGCAAGGTTTCGACAACATCCAAAAATCTTGCTCTAAGAAGTGGTAATATTGTTTTATCCCTATGTTTTAATGTTTATTAGAACCATGGGGACATGGTTTGATTCAAGTTTGGGGGGGGGGGGGGGGGGGGGGGGGATGGGATAGTATAGACATAAATATAAGGGGATGAAAATGTTTTTGTTTTTAAGAAAAAATATATAGAAAATTCTTCATTACCTATTGGTTTGCTACAATTAAAAATGTGCAGAATAGTGGGCGATCGATCGACCTATGGTGAGATTGATCGGCTGACTTAAAATATATATAGTTTCATATATATATAATACATATATAACCAACTCCTATTATCCACAAAATAAAAATTTTGTTAGATATATATACATAATTATATGTAAAATAAATATTTACTATATTATTTCAAATATTATATTTTTATCTATCTTTATTTAAGCAGATTCTTGATTAAACTTGTGAATTAGTAGGAAAATGAGAATAGTCTAGAAAGCAAATGTGTGTGATATTTTCTGCTTATCTGAATAATAATTAAATTAGAAAGGTGAAAATATGTGGTTCTCCATCGGCGAGTGAACTGGTGAAATTGAAACTAAAAAAAACAATATTGACCTATAAGTATATGCACATGATATCTATAGTTTCATTTATAAGCATATAAAGTATTATCTCAATATATATATATATATATATATATATATATACATTTTGAAAAAAAATATATATATATATATATAAATACGTAAACATTCTTCCTCTTAAACAATACACACTCAAATATGAAAGAGTGGAGAATGACGTATTGAAAAAATATAGAGTGAAAAAAGAAAATAGGAGAAGAAAGCCTTCTCCAAGAAAATAAAGGAAAAAAATATTTATATATAAGAGAAAAAAGCAAAAAAAAAGAGGAAAGCCCTCTCCAAAAAGAAAAATATATATAGAGAAATACTATAAATGAGAGTAAATGTGTTATAGAAAAAGTTCACAAGACATGGAAGATTGTTGACTCTAAAAGTACAAATTAGCTAAGTTTAACCATTAGTGGAGACCATTCTTAACACCGATCTGATTTGATTATTATTTTGTATGAGTGTAATTTATTTGCTTGTATTTATTTTATGGATTATATCATCTCCTAGTTAATGAATAAGAATATTCATGAATATGTGCAAATAGAGATTATAAAGAAGTTGTGGGTAGTTTATTTAACCCTCACGAGACTTCACTCATCCACTAGGATTTTTCCTAGAGGTTTAAAAGGCTTATTACACGTGCTAAGTGTAATCATTTTTCTTTCACGAAAGAAAATTATTAGTTTAAGTTGTTTAATTAAATTAGAATAATTAATTCTTCATGATGTTTTCTTTTATTTTATTGCTAAGGAACTAGTATTATTCAAGTTTGGAGTTGTGATCAGACTATAATATTTGATATTTTGGGCGTTAATATACCTTTTATTAGTTTTTTTATTCTATTAATTTGGTATTTTTATCCGAGTTGTGTGTTAAACATGTTTTCAGGGCCTTAATGCATAAATGAGTTAATTCTGGGTTTTTAGCAAATATGTCTGATTCGGAGCAACACTTAGAAGATATTCACACTCAAATCAGCAAGGTATAAGTCAGTAAAGTATAGTACAAGTGGTTGAAGCAAGGAAATTCGCGGATTAAATAAATGAAAAAATTCAGGAGACACCGATCGATCGGTGGAACCTTCGATCGATCGGAAATCGTCGTCTTGGAATCTGTGCAAAACTATATTGCAGAACTATGACTTTGTGTATAAGTCTTAGGTTTACACAGTCCATGCCTATAGAAGATGATTGTTAGCGTGCTTTTTAATTTCATGTTTTAGGAGTAGTTGTGGTATAGATGCATACAACAGTCATACTAATCGAAGATGGATTGTAACGAATACAAACCGATTGCATCCTTTTTGGGACTAGGCAACTGTTTATAGCATTACTAGTTTGATTCATATGAGTTGTACCACCCTCTTGCAATAATATAATTGAAGAACTATGTTATAAGGCTAGTGGTGGAGTTGGAATTCAACCCTAGACTTGTTTATCTTAACTGAAACCAAAAAAAAAAATTCTTTATTTTATTTTATGCTTAGTAATTTAATACAACAAACCAATCAAACAATTTTTATAAATATAATCTAATTTGTTACTTTATAATTATTTGAAATATGACTTTTATCTATGTGGTTCGATACCCTCTCTACCCAACTATACTATATACTACTCGTGTACTTGCAACTGAGAGGTTAAAACTAGATCGTGTTAATTTCTTATTTTTAACACTATTATTTTCACACGTCTGGAACCGATCACAAATTTTTGGCATCATTTCCGAGGATTAAACGGATATATCAGATTATTATATTGCAGTTCTTTGAATTATTGTATCAATTTTAATTTTAAAATTTTTAATTTTTTGTATTTTCTTATTGCAGAGACATCTTATTGCCGAAACTGTAAATTTCCAAATAACTCACAGACTCCAGTTTCTGATCGATCGGCATCATCAGCGATCGTTCGGTAAGTTTCCTCGATCGTTCGTGAGCTTCTTTGATCGATCAGGATTCATTCCGATCATTCTAGTTGCTTTGCGATCATTCGGTACATCTCTGTTCGTACAAAAATAAATATAGACAGAAAATATATTGTTCAATCACATCATAACAGTATAAAAAAATATATATATATAATCTTTCCTAAATATATATATATATATATATATATATATATTTACAGATTTGTTTACTTATATAACTTGTTGGCCTGTGGGTCAATCAAAGAACAATTATCCGTTTTGATGAGTGACTTCTATCAAATGGTTTATGTGAGATTTTCACACGTATAAGCTCATCCTAAAAATTAAAAGAAATGGAAATTGCACTATCAGGTGACTGACTCTTCAAATTAGTCGACTCATAGACCTGTCAGTCAACCGATAGTTGTTTGTCAGTCGACCGACCACGATAGAGAGTTTTTAGTTTCATCATGGCCATTTGTCAGTCGACTGACATAGTAGTGTCAGTCGACTGATAACCATTCACCAGTCGACCGACAGTTATTTTCCAGTCGACCGATCATGTCCGAGAGTTTGAGCTCATCTTGATCATTTGCCAGTCGGTCGAACGACAAATAACCATCAGGTGACTGACATATTGAAATCAGTCGACTAACGGAGCTAAAAATGGTCTTTTCAGTGCATTAATGGCTCTCAACTACCCTCAGCTACCACCACTCTCAGCTCACTCTCCTAAAGTGAGTTTCACCCTCTTAACTCTTGCCCTAGCTATATGTATGATGATATAGCTTTCGTAGAAGATAACAATCTTTACTCCCTTGCACAAAAAACTGATCTTCTTCATTCTCATCTTAAAAATATAGCAAGAAAAACTTGGAGTATTAAAAAGTTAGACTCCTTTCATTCAATTCCAATCATTTATGAGAAGCTAGTTAGAGAAGATCTTTGGTTCAACTCTTGAGTCATTTATTGCTAAGAATGTGTAAGATCTTGAGAGAACTAAACACATCACATTAAACACTTGAGCTTATACATTGTGTATCCTTCATAAACCCTAAGGGTTTTGAGTGTTTATTGAGTGTATCTTTTTCTTTATAAAAGGATAGAGATCCTCAAGTGAGTGAAGCTCATTGATCCTCTAAAGGGGTTTGTCCTTTTGTTCGCGTGACGGACTCGTTAGCTCATGTGTAAAGGTTTGTTATTTCACCTGCAAGGGAAAATCAAAGTGTGAGATTGGGAAAGTCTTAAGGAGGGATCCTTAAACCGAGGAGTAGGAGTTACCGAACCTCGTAAAAATTGATGTGTCATCTCTCTCTCTCTCTTGCCTTTTCATTTGATTACTTGCATGATTGTCTTATCTTGACTTACATAATTAGTTGAGTATTGCTTTCATATGTCAAGAATCTATTGTTGTTCAAAAGTGTTTATTGTTCACATTTTGTTTAACTTAAACTGTTGAAATCCAATTATGTGCAAAAAGTAGCTAAGTTTTTTTATAATCTTATTTACCCCCCCCCCCCCCCCCCCCTCTAGTGACTAACATAACTATATCTTATTATAGTAAAAATCTAATCTTTTATAAAAGGAAAAAATTTTTTTTACAGATTTACATACTTATATATCTTATTATCATAATAGGAAAAAATAAAAATCTAATCTTTTCCTATAAAACAAATATATATACAGATTTGCATAACATATATATATATATATATATATATATATCTTATTACTATATATATAAAAAATTATATATATATAGATATGTATATTTATGTACTAAATAAATAAATATTTTTTTGTTTTAAAAAAACTTATAAATAAATAAATAGATATAAAAATATTTATTAAAATAATAATAATAAATACTATAATAAAATAAAGAAATAATATTTATTTATTTTAATATATATTACTGTTGCATTGTTCGTTTATTACATGTTATTGTTTTATTTAAATATTATTTATTGTTTATGCTTGTATGTCGTTCAGTTAATAGTCTACTTGAAACGCCCTGTGTTTTCCTTTCTCCTTTCTGGAATTTTTTTCCGAGTGTTAACGTTTTGTGACGTCACTTATTCATGACGTTTTGTGTATTCTTAGTACGTGTAAATTTTTTGCTTTTATGTTTTGGACTTAGCGGGATGACTTCGTGGTAATTCATTTTCGGCTTCATGGATTTGCGTTTCGTTGGCAACTATGTGGGTTCATGGCGATGTTTTCGCTTTGATGCTTTGGCGATCGTGTTCCGTGCTCAAACGTGTTACTTTAGTTTGTGATAGAGATTTCGGTGTAAGACTTATGTGATTGTGTGTTTATGTTTATTTTAGAACTTTTGGGAGTGAGGGGTATTTTCTGTATTTCACTTGTGTGGGAGTTGTATAGGAAGTATGTGAGTCTTCCTATGTGTTTTGGAGTGTTTGGATGTGTCCCAGATTGTTTCGGAGTTTTCCATTGTCATCTTCGGGCCTTGGAGCCTTTTCTTGCAATTATTGTTTCAAGGCTATGGAGTACTCGGTGTACAACTCGGTAGATTGTTTACCGAGTACTCGACTATTAATATATCGAGTACTCGGTGTACAACTCGGTAGATTCCACAGATTGCCTATATAAGGAAATGTTGACCTAAAAACATTTCAATTCTTCTTCTCTTATTTTCCAAACTCAACCTACTCTCTCCCACTTGGTTTTCTTTCAATCTTTGCCCTATTTCATCTAATTGGGCTTGGATTTTGGTTACGGCTTCAATACGGAAGTTGGTCGTGGTAGTCTTGCCTTCGATTTGAGCCGTGGATTGGTAAGTTTCTCTCCTTGTGAGTTTTATTCTTAAACCCTAGTTTTGGGTTTTCTTGTTAAAGCATATATTGATTCTTATTTTTATTACGGTTTGAGTCTTGATTCATTCTTAGGATGCTATAAAGAAGCTTTTCACCGATTAGTTTATTCGATTCCAGTTTCGGGTGAAAGCTAGGGTTTCATAGGCCTTGTGTGGTGGTGTGGTTTTCCTCTTAATTTGAGGTAGGGGAAAGCATTCTTAATCTCCAGTTCTTTGATTCGTGAGTGTGCAATTTTGTTTTCGGGCTTTATAACCCTAGGGATATTTTTGCTAAGTGTAAACTTGAGGAATATAAATTTGGGGTTTATTGGTGTTTATGTGCTATAATCTATGTTTATATCATCCTTGAAATAGGTATATGATGCATGCTAGATAGGTTATGAGTTGTGGAGTTTTGAAGTTGAATTATGCTTGTATGCTTATATATATGTATACGAGTATTAAGGTATATATGTATAAGTATACGTATATGTTTCCGGGTTTTAATAGTATATCCTTGATAGCATATGTAGGCTAGCTATTGTTATTTTGGAGTTGGGATTTGGATATAGACGTTTGGTATGATGTGGAACTTAGAGCGTTATTCTAGTTTCCCCATTCTTGTGAATTTTGAGGTTTCTATATTGAACATTAAACTTGTGTATGAGAATGAGTTAATGTGTAGAATTGCTTTAATTGAGAAAAAAACATGTTAAATGAAAGGTAAAGTTATCTTTATGAATTAAAGAATAACTTGATGGTTTGGACCATTATTTGTGCATGATAATGTATCCCTGTGAGTTAAATGCTTAATTGAAATAAAAGCATGTTAAAGGAATGAAAATATTATCCTTGTGTATTAAAGGACAACTTGATGATTTGGAATCATGAATGATGCATGAGAAAGCATACTTATTGATTATTGCTTTAAATGAAATTTAAAAGCATGTTGAATGATTAAAGGCATTTGTGTTGTCATTTTGGGAATGTCGTTCAAAAATGTGATGTGATACATATTTGTGTTGTTGCATGGGTATTTTAAGACATAGTGTATATGGTGTTCACCTTTTGTATTAAGAATTCAATTGGTGTTGGGCTACGCCCAGTCATGTAACCATGGGTAAGTAGTCTTGTGTCGAATCGTCGCAACAACTGGCCAGGAGGTATCCCCCACCTATGGAACTAAAAAGCCAAAAATTGTTGATATAGGTTTGGGCCATCCTATCCTCAAAGTCGGGGGTCTTCTCGTACATACGATCTCTGGATTTTTCGTCATTGGTCGACTCGTGCAACCGCCTTCCTTGTTGAAAGTGAGAAGTGTCAAAATCATTTGGGAAGAATCGATGCGGTACTATTTCTCGGTGTAAATAGGTAGAGAGCATATTTATTAACCTGTGTTGAACAAAGTGTGTTTCATGAGGTATGTTCCTGAGGTATGTGAGTCACATTACATTGAGTTACCGTTATGTGATTTATGTAGGCATGTGAAGCATGATATTATTTCATGTGGTTGAGGAGCATGTTTAATGTGAATTTTGAGATATAATTCATATGTGATTAAAATGCTCAAGTGAAATTAAAAATTATGAAAATATGATTTGCATGCCATGTTTTAAAGTATAGCATGATATGAATGCTTATACTTATTGATGTGTACTTTTATACCCTAGGGTGGTGATATGAGTTGGTTTAACGGCTTTCTTGTGATAAGTAAAGTCGGTAGTGGACTATGGAATTAAGTGTGAGTTATGACCTTTAAAAAGGTGGGTGATAGTTGAGTAACCTTGGTTGGTGGTGGGGTATTAACCACTTGATGTTTTCGCACCTTTGAGGGGTGTACGATCTTTGATAGTTTGAGATTTTGGTTGGCTATGTAGTGATGGTCATTTGATACTTCTTTTACATTTGAGGAATGTATCATCTATTTTACTTCGAGGTTTGAAGTTGATTAAGTGAAGTGAAGATTGATCCTAGTCACTTATGTGGTAAATGTCTCTTGATTCCGCTAGTAATATAAGAGAAGTAATGTTAAGTGTGAATTAAGGTTTGAATGGATTGGAGGTGGTTTTGATTAAACCTAGTTAGTTTCTGAGTTTTAGCTACTAGGTCTTCCTTTTCATATCCTAATAATAGGAGTGTTCTTGAGGTGGTTTCCGTAACCACTTGGGGTGGTTGAGATGAGTTATCATTTTGAGAGTGAATTGAGTTCACGGTTGGGAATCTAGTTGTTAGGTCGTTTTCCCAGTTTTGTTGAAGTATTGTCATGCTTGGATTTCCTTTTTCATTCTCCATTCTTCTTGGTTCATGTCGGATGTTGACTCACTCCGCATGTTGTCGAAGATGATTCAGTGTGTTTGGGATTAACTCGGAGTCATCCGGTTTCGTTTCAGAGCTTTTCGGGTTTGTTCCTTGACTTTGCATTCTGGGAGCCATCGAGTACTCGGTGATGATTCTACCGAGTACTCGGTGAATGCATAAGTTCGCGCACTTGCGCACGAGCCTTATTTTTTGCCCAAGAGTTTTGGGCATTTCTAAGGCTACCAAGTACTTAGTGTACAACTCGGTAGAAGAGCCACCGAGTACTCGAAGCTTTTACCACCGAGTACTCGAGGTACAACTTGGTGGCACCTGTTTGTGTACTTCTTCCAGCTTTTTTCTGTTCTCTCCCTTGTGCTTCACGACTTCTCCTACTATGCTGGAGGCATTGATTAGTGGTCTTTAGGGATGAGTTTTGTTAGGTTGAAGGATCGGCTTAGATCCGTCTTTCTTAAGTGTTGGTCGTGGCGTGATGTCGAGCCACTCCTTTGTATCATCATTTGATCTGTGGGGTTGGAAACGGACGTTGGGTTCCGTGAATCTAGCACGTCATTTTTCCTTCTTCGTCCTCGGGGTGTCATAGGAATCCTTGAGTTATAGTTGTTTAGTTGACTTGAGAGTGTATTCTCTCGATATGCGTGTTTCATACCTTCCTTCATTTGAAGTCTCGGTTATGATGTGTATAGCTTATTACACATATGTAGTGATGTTTCCTTATCATGGGTGCATGTTTCTCCATATTGACGTGATGTTCTAGTTATTCATTCGGTTGGTATTGGAGTTTCGTTCCTTGCTTGGTTTCATGGTCTTGTGCGGTCATTCTTGAGGGTAGTGTTACCATACCCTTCGTGGTTGAGTAGTTAGTTTTCCTTGTTCATAATGAGAGTGTTAGTGATGGAATTGATCCCCTTGTGGATGGTATTATGAGATTGATATTGTGGCATCCGGAGTGATATTGAGGTGAGTGTGGTTTACTTTTATGAAGAGATTGAGGTGTCGTATGTGTATTGTGTATGTATGCATTGACGATGATTATGTGGGTATGTAAGGACTTGAGAGTTTCCTTAGTACTGGTTATGGATGCTCTTACTTATGGACATCGTGGTGATCTTAGATCATTTAGATCCTATGGTTATTGTTGTGGCCCTAGAGTGATTGACTATGTTATGCTAGGGTATTGTGTACTTGGTATATGTTTATGTGAGTAGTGTAGACTACTAGTGTTGGATTGGTGGGTACTAGTCATAGTGTTCTCTTATGAGGTTAAGACAGTGTGACTTGTACTTATTTGTTGTATCTATGTATATAGATATGTATAGATATATATATATATATAGGTGTGTGTTTGCCTTTTGATATGATATTATGGTTTCATTATGTGATAGCTTCCCTTGATAATGCATGGTAGGGGACTAGAGGGATATTTTTAGGGGTCTCGTATTGACGTAAGTGCCATGAGGGACGATTGACTAACCTAGGATAAATGCATGTACACAGGTTGGTTCACACTAGAGTTGGACGACCGGAGGATGTGACGATTACGATATCTTTTTTCCTACGGGGCTTGATGAGCTCACCCCGGCATTTGGTTTGCCCTGGTGGTTTACACCAATTTTCAAGTTTTGTTTTGTCTAGGGACTACTTGTGGTGCAACGACACCTTTCTTTTGTTTCCTCATTGCAGGTTCTGGATTTGTTCATAGTGGTACGGATGTTGTTGCGGGATTTGGGACGTTTGTACGTAATGTTGTTCCATCTTAATTTCATTTGCTTGTCCCCTGTATTGGGACCGTTGTTGTTGTGTTTCTTGGGAGCCAATTTGTTGGCGCATCCCTTCCTTGTATTTGGTATCGTTGCACCGTTGTAGAGATGTATTCTTTCGGCACCTAGACGTGCATTGTATATCATTTGGTTTAGCTTCCGCTCAGTTATGTATGGAATTAGTGTTATTAATAATATTTCATTCATTTTATGGTTATTTAGGATCTTAATTGGTCGCTCCTTGTATGGATCACAACCCATATTCCTCGGATGTCCCAGTTTGAAAGTCTTTGGAAATTCGGGGCACGGTACCCCTTGAAATATTTGATCCTGAAATTGACCGAACATACCAATATATTGATTTAAATAAAATTTTTAAATCATGTAACACCTTGCTCCAACACTTGGTATAATATTGTCCGCTTTGGGCCCAACCCGCATGGTTTTGCTCTTGGGCTCCTCTCAAAAGGCCTCATATCAATTGGAGACAACACTGCACATATAAGCACATCCCCAGACCTCTCCCGGGCGATGTGGGACATCACAATCACCCCCTCTTGGGACCCAGCGTCCTCGCTGGTGTTACCCACGGGATTGTGCATGCACCCACACTTAATTCCGGCCGGGCTCTGGCTTTGATACCAATTGTAACACCCCGCTCCAACACTTGGTATAATATTGTCCGCTTTGGGCCCAGCTCGCACGATTTTACTCTTGGGCTCCTCCCAAAAGGCCTCATACCAATTAGAGACAACACTGCACATATAAGCACATCCCCAGACCTCTACCCGGGCGATGTGGGACATCACAAATCATAATAGTAAAAATAATAAATACAATAAAAATTATGCAGTTTTCGTGTAAATTATCAGAAAGTCCGATTTTAGTAGAAGATGATAGGTTTTTGAGTGGAAAAGGGCTAATAAACAAGACTCACTATTCAAAGTGAGCCAAGACGAATTTAGGACAAAATACGTCGTCTAGGATCTCAAAACCATGATTTTATGACTTTTAGGAAGAATTAGATAATAATTCGAGTGGAGAGAATCTACCGATAAGAGACATGACTTATCATAATAATTCATACAATTCGGCGAGTGTTCCATATTATAATTTATACAACCTGGATTGAAGAAATCATCCCAATTTTCAATACCAACAATCAAGTATAGGAAATTCATACCAAAGCTTTAATGAAGATCCACGATATTTCAATCACGGATTAGGTTATCAATCGTATAGTCAAGATTATTATCCTCAAATATCTAATCAATTCCAATTTGAAAAGTCAAATACATATTCGTGTCCGGAGCCATTGTCTTTTGAAGATGAATTCTTAGCAACTTTTAACATAATCAGAGTAACTACCCATCTGAAGTTATTGTCTTCTGTTGAAAAAATATGCTTAGCATCTTTGAGCAAAATAGAAGTAACCCTTCAAAATTGTGATGAAATAACAAACAATAGAGACCCTTCATACTTTCCGAACACTGAAAATTCTGAACCAAGTTTCAATAGAAGTCAACAACCATTCAATAGCTAGAATTTTCAGTACAATAATACCCAATTGTTCCAACCCTCCAACCAAAATCCACTCCAGTTTTAAAATCAAAATCTACTGCCTGGACCAACTAGTGTGGAGGATGAACTACTGAGTGCATTGAAAGAGTTTAAATAAATTGTGCAATTGAATTCTCAAGCCTTATTTAGTTTAGAAACCTAAATGAGGCAACTAGCTGATAATTCCAATGGGAAAAGGGATGAATTGCCAAATCAAGTGGTAGATAATTTTGAAAATAAGGAGGATGGGTGCAGCGAAACAGAAGAAAACTTTGAAACCGAGAGCGACATTTCACAAAAAGAGTGTGCGCATACCTTCATTTACGAGACGAGCCAAAAGAGACCCATATGAACCTGAAGCGATATTTACCCAATGTCTTAATGTGTTGCGTCTTAAAGATAAACAAGGAGGGGATGAGCACTATGTAATTGATGGGATTAATAAGGCGATAAAGGACTCCTTACCTTATTCGTTGATAGAAGAATTGTTAGACATAAGTGTTAAACATGGGATGAATGTAGAGCATGACAAATGAGAGAAAATATATGATAGTTATTATGTGCTTGAGGTCTTGCTCGTTACTGAATGTTCACAATGGACACCATAAACTAATTTACTTCCCAAACTTGCTCCGCCATATGGTGGAAGTGTCAAAGAGAGGAAGGGTGTTAGATAGCCCTTTGCGGAGCGGTCGTGCCAAAGACATTAAACATTGGTCCTAGGCTATTGTAAATGCAGAAAAATTACACAATAATAACTAGGTTAAAAATTGGATCATTTTCCATTCATCAAAGCAATGTATTTAGACACAATTATGGTAAATGGGTCAAGCCCATTTACCCAAGTTTATCAATCCCTAAAACCAAGGGATTTGATAAACCATACCCTTTTTTGGACTATTTATTCTATAATTGGATTACCCCTTAACTTGTGGATCACTTATCTTCTAGAATTTTCCATAGGCCCATTTTTTTTTAGCCCATCCGCCTTCGGCCCATCAGTCGTCAGCCTATCAGTCCTGCGGCCCATCTCAGTTGGGCCAGGTATTTTTTAACTATTACACAGGCCCCTGAGGTTATGGGATTTTGTAAAAACTCCATGACCGAAAATTTAAACACCATTATACATATATACACATACATGCACTTTATGGGATATGAGGGTTTGATGAGTTGTCAATCACTGATGAGCATTTATTGGCATTTGAAATGAGTGGCCATTACTTCCTTAATCTCTGAACCATGACGGATCATCGTGGGTTGCGCGACCTTCGGGCTTCATGTAGTCCTTTGGCCTTCTTCTCTCCTTCTATAAGAACTCACACTTCTCCATCTTATTCCTCATTATACATTTTGCAATTTTCTGCTATTTCCTCTCTCTTCCTCAGCTCTTTATCTTTGGAACTTATTTCCTTGCTAGTAACACAACCTTTTCCGTCGGTCAGTTCAGACCTCTCAGTAGAACAGAACCCTGCTACTACCCAAAGCTTCTGTGACTCTTCATTCACCAGTTGAGTAAGTCGATCGGTCCTTTCTTCTCCTTTCTTTCTTTAATTTTCACCTCTACCCCCTTCTGTTTCTTCTACCTTTCTTGACACCATGTCTGACAGTGACGACACCCGGTCAATAGAGGAAGTTGTTTTGTCCTCCACTACGGGCACTGATCCCACTAGCAGTGACATTCCCTAGTCCACTCGTAAAAGAGCCAAAAAGACAACTCCTCAAAACACTGACCTTCCGGGTTCATCAATGAATGAACCTGTGAATCCCAAGCCTTCTGAACCGTTTATAGTGACCCCACTTAAGAGAGTCCGACCGGAAGTAGACGTTAAACATCTTCGGGCTGAAACCCAAGTACCTGGGGATGTTGACGTATCCCCCTACCCCGGTTATTTAGACTTTACCCAGAGTCAGGGACTAGCACCCAGTAGCATTCTGTTATCGGCATCTCACCTTAGGGTTTTAAGGTTTCCCCTTCACCCCTTCTTTCACTACGTATTTTTTATGCTAGGGTTGCATCCTCTTCAACTGAACCCGGACAACCTTAGGATCATGTCCATGCTCCTGTTGTACAATAGGGATATGGACCTTAATTTAGGTTTAGCCTACCTTCTCCTTTGTTATTTTTTCCAAAATGCCAGAACGAGTAAGGGTAGAGACAATCTCTTTCCCTTCCAAGGCCGGAGCATATGTACGGATACCGAGAAATCTTTTAAGGGATGGAAAAAGAAAATGGTATTTGCGAGTGGAAATTGTCATACCCGTTTTCTCGTATATTCCCGATCCCTAATAAGTTAGGTGCCATTCTTTTGCCCATCTTCCGCCCCCTTCATAAAGTGTTTTGCCTTTACAAACACTGTGATCTCCATCGAGGGGACTATGCCTTCAAATTTCTGGTTTATGAGGATAAGGATATTCTCCTTACCTTCATAAAACAACGTATAGGCCTCCTGAAAACCCATATCTGGGGCAAAACCCGATCAGCTACTGATCTGATGACTTTGGAAAATCTGGAGTCAATTTCTAATTTGGGCACTGCTGTTGACAAGATGGACTTGCTAGACAAATCTCTTTCTGTCAGATTCCCTCAGGTTCCCGAAGGAGTCACCTTGGTTGATGCAGTACCCATTTCGATAGCACTATCGGCGGCTTCGGTACCTCCTCATGCTCAGAACCCGGTAGAGCCACCAGCACAGAATCCGGTAGCTCCACCCCCACCTCCTATAAACCCTCCAGTTATCAGAAACCGATCCAGTGGATTGGCTGCTAAGAGGGCCAGAACTTAGGTCGATAATGCTTCTACCAGTAATCCTCCCCAAGCTCTAGAGGTATCCCGAACCTCAATTCCCTGGGAACCGAAGTTCTTTCTGCCAAATGGGACTCCGATTTGTGCCGATCAAATTACTCTTTCTTAGCCAGAATCCCTTCGGGCTATGGCAAAAGGGATCTGGACACCAGCAAATAGGGCTGCTCAGACCAAAATCACCAGGACTGATCTGGCAAAGAAGACTTCCATAATGGTTATGGAGGTACATACTTAGCTTTTATTTTCGAAACTTGATTTATTGGTTATTGCCATTTTATACAATAACATGCCCCTTTCATACAGCTTCTTTATGGGGTTCAGGCCTACAACAACCTCCTGGAATCCGACGTCAAAGAAATGACCGGTATGAAGGCCCAACTTAAGCAAACTGAGGCCCACCGGGCTACTTTAGTCAAAGAGGCAGATGGCCTTCGCCAGACCGTCTCAGAGCAGAAGACCCTTATAGAGACTGGAGAGGCAGAGAAGCGGGCTCTGGTGGCTGAAAAAATGGCCTTGGCTACTAAGCTAGAAGAAGTGAGGGCAGCTAATAAAAAGTTGGCAGCTGAAAAGGCAGAATCAGAGAAGCTTCTGGCAGAATCAAAAAAGCTTATGGCAGAATCAGAGAACTTCCTGGCTCTTGAACGGGCCAAAGTAGAAGTGTGTCGACTAGGAGGTCTTGACATGTACAACATATACTATATCATCTGTGATCTCCGATCAACCAGAGCTTGGCGTCAGAGGAATGAAATGGAGCATATCCCTCTGGAATCTCGGGAGTTCAATACCGCAAAGGAGTTTGACGCCCACATGGGAGTGCCTATGCCCTACAAGAACCCTCCTACCTCTGAAAATGAAAATAAGTTCGCTGCAATCCTGAAGGGGGTGGAATATCATCCCCCCGATCAGTAATTTAGGCTTTTTTTCCGTACCTACTCCTCCCAGAAGGGTAATTTTGTAACCTTTTTTTATCAATGAATCAAGGCTTTTCCTCACCTTAGTGCTCATCCTGCGATGTTTATCTTTCGGGCATATAGCCCTTGATACTTGCTTCTTGTCACTTGGTCAGTCCATATCTTTGAACTTAATTTATTTGTGAATTTGATTTGAGCCTTCTGGCATTTGCCCCCTAAGGCTTGTATTTATCCTCAGGTTAGTTCAAATCAGGTTTGAACTCAAACACTTAGAAAAACTTTTAATGAAATGGAGCCTTCGGGCATCTGGCCCATAAGGCTTGATTTTATCCTTTGGTTCGTTCAAAACTAGTTTGAACTCAAACACTTAGGAAAACTTTTAATGAAATGGAGCCTTCGAGCATCTGGCCCCTAAGTCTGGATTTTATCCTCTGGTTAGTTCAAATCTAGTTTGAACTCAAACACTTAGGAAAACTTTTAATGAAATGGAGTCTTCAGGCATCTGGCCCCTAAGGCTTGATTTTATCCTCTGGTTAGTTCAAATCTAGTTTGAACTCAAACACTTAGGAAAAAATTTAATGAAATGGAACACTTGTATAGAAGTAGAATGTATCTTTATTGAAATGAATTTGAAAATCATGAAGCAGAGGTGCCAGACATCGGGCACAGATGCTTTATAAGAACGGTGCCATTTTATTTCTTAACAAGAAAAGTATCTATGTAAGGATAATACCTCTTTAATCGATAAGCATTTTGAGAATTGGACTCGAGGTGGCATGTCTTGTTCTTTCGAACACGATAAGTGTCACGCCCGATAACCTCAACAATTGTATAAGGTCCTTCCCATGTCTCTCATAATTTAACCACAATCCCAATCTTTCTTCTAAGTACCACATCGCCCACCTGGAATTCCCTTCTTTTGAACCGCGCCCTGATTTGTTGCTGATAGGCAGCTAGTCTTATCCCGGCAGCTTCCTTTCTTTCTTCTAGGAGGTCCAGATCATGGGCTAGGTGCTGATTGTTTTTTCCTTCTTCCCATGCTTGACTCCTTAAAGTAGGTACCCTTAGCTCGGTCGGGATAACTACTTTAGCCCCATAAGCCATGGTGAAAGGGGTTTCCCCAGTGGGTTGCCTTGGAGTAATCCGATAGGACCATAACACTTCAGGCAATTTTTCCAACCATGCCCCTTTTGCGTCTTCAAGTTTTTTTCTTAGTGAATAAAAAATAGTTATGTTCATTCTTTCAGCCTGCCCGTTCCCCTGTGGATAGCCAACCGAAAAAGTATTCTGGTTGATCCCATGTTTTGCCAGGAATGCTTGAACTTTCGTGTTATCCAAATTGGTGCCATTATCCATCATTATAGTTTGGGGTAGGCCGAATCTACAAATGATGTGACTCCATATGAACTTTATCACATGGCTCCCTGTGATTGTGGGGTACGCCTCGGCTTCTACCCATTTGGTACAGTAGTCCGTAGCCAAGAGATCATGTGTGGTACATCGTATTGCTTGCAGGAGAGGGCCCACAATGTCCATACCCCATCGAGCAAAGGGGTGAGGAACAATAGTTGGGTTCAAGAACTCTGGCGGTGGATGAATGGCATCTCCATGAAACTGACACTTTTTGCAATGTCGGGCATAAACTTCAGCATCTCTTGCCAGATATGGCCAGAAGTATCCCTGGGTGAGAACTTTATGAGCTAAGGATCTTCCTCTGGAATGATTGCCACATACTCCTGAATGAATCTCTTCCATGACCACTGAAGCTTCAGAGGGCGTGAGACATCTAAAGTACGACCCAGAGAAATATTTGCGGTATAGTTGGTCGTTGTAGAGAGCATATCTGCCTGCCTTCATTCTTATCTTCCGGGCTTTTGATTTTGACTCAGGTAATGCACCAGTTCTCAAATAATTGGCTATAGGATCCATCCAACTCGGTTCCCATGGAATGACCATTACTTCTTCGGGGGGCTCCAAGCTGGATCGGACGACGAAATCTATTGGTACAGCGCGAGTCATATTTTCTCCTGCCCCGGAAGCCTGGTTAGCCAGATGATCTACTGTGGAATTATCTCCTCTGGGAATCTACTCAAAGGTTATTTACTAGAACCCTCGGCTTCCTTTATAACCAAATTCTTGTACGCTTCCATTTTGGGCTCTCGGGTTTCATACTCCCCATTTAACTGGCGTATGACCAACTGGGAGTCACTTCGAATCTCTTCTTTCTATACTTGAAGGCTTCGAGCCAACAGAATTCCTGAAAGAAGGGCTTTATATTCGGCTTCACTGTTGGATGCAGGAAACTCCAATCGAACGGACTGTTGGATTTTAGTACCATCTGGTATTACGAGTTCAAATCTGATCCCTGCTCCATTCATATTTGATGATCCGTCCACGAACACAACCCATAATCCAGACTCACGTTCTTCTACGAAGTCTGCAGTTTCTATTTCCAACAGGAAGTTAGCTACTGCCTATCCTTTGATGGCCGTTCGGGGGACATAGGTTATGTCGAACATGTCGAGCTCTATTTCCCACTTAGACACCCTTCCTGACAACTCGGGTTTTGCCATTATAGATCTGATCGGGGTGACCGTCGGCACTATGATCGGGTGTGCCTTAAAATAATGCCGAAGATGTCGTTTTGCATTGATCAGTGATAGTACAATTTTCTCCTACCTCGAGTAACGGGTTTCTGCATCAGCAAGGGCTTTGCCGGTGTAAACGACCGGTGTCTGATACCCCTTGCCCTCCTTGACCAGAGCGGTGCTGGTCGACGATGCTGATATTGCCAGATACAGGTGCAGTGGCTCATCTGCATCTGGGGTTGCCAGTATCATGGCCTCACCATCTAACTTTTGAGTTTTTTCAGGGCTTCTGCTTGCTCTGGCCCCCAGACTTCTCCTTTTTCCGCCCTTATTGCCTGAAAGAACGGCTTACACCGATCGGTTAATCGAGAGATGAAGCGATTGAGGGCCACTATCCTTCCGGTTAGCACCTGGATCTCATTCCGGGACTTTGGCTCTGCTAACTCTAGGAGAGCTTTGACTTGTGCCGGACTAGCCTGTATTCCTGTCCGATCAACTATGTGCCACAAAAACTGGCCTGAGGACACTCCGAAAGAACATTTGGACGGGTTGAGCTTCATATTGTACTTCCTGAGGGTGTCGAACACCTGCTACATATCGGTCAGGTGGTCTCCTTTCGCCTTGCTTTTGAAAACCGTGTCATCGATATAAGCTTCTACGGTAGATCCCATCATTCCCTGGAACACCCTTCTGACCAACCTTTGATTGGTAGCACCTGCATTTTTTAGTCCGAAAGGCATAACTGTGTAGCAAAATGTACCTGACTCAGTGATGAAGGATGTTTTTTCCCGGTCCTCTGGGTTCATTCGTATCTGGTTATACCCAGGGTATGCATCCATAAAACTCAGGCGTTCGAAACCTGCGGTGGCATCTACCATCTGATCGATCTTTGGTAAAGGAAAATTGTCTTTTGGGCAGGCTTTATTCAGATCTGTGAAGTCCACACACACCCTCCACTTGCCTTTTTTTCTGGACCACGTTCGCCAACCAGGAAGAATACTAGACCTTCTTTATGAATCCTGCTTAAAGAAGTCGATCAACCACTTCAGCTATGATCTGGTTTCGATGGGCCCCCATTCGCCTTTGTTTCTGTTTGACAGGCCTTGCGCTGGGATCTATATTGAGGGAATGTTGGGCTATTGATGGGTCGACGTCGTTCATATCCATATGGCTCCATGTAAATATATTAGCATTAGATCGGAGAAGGGACTCTATTTCTTCTTTTTCTTGTGGCCTGAGGCCTGAACCAACATAAGTAAACATTTCGGGATGATCGGGGCAAATTTGAACTTCCGGTAGTGGTTCGGCTGCTATTGGGGACCCTGAACCATCCTCCTGTAATTGTTATTTGTCATCGGGTGCCACCTTGGATTGTGATCCTCGTTCTAGTTCCGCTTTTCTTTTTAGACTTTTCAAGGTGACATCATAACACTCATTTCCTGCTACCTGATCGCCCCTGATGTCAATCACATCAACTACGTTCGGGTCGATACACCACATGACTTGATACATGGTTGAAGGGAATCCTTTCATCCGATGGATCCAACCCCTTCCCATGAGGAGATTATAGGAAGGTTTGACATCTACCACCACAAAAGTCTCTCGGAGCGTGCGTCTTGCCGTTGTTACTGGCAGTTGGATCTCTCCCACTGGTTCCACTCTTTTGCCATCGAATCCTGCTATCAGGCTTCTGGACGGTACGATCTCCTGAGGTTGATTTCTAACTTCTCAAAGGCCCATTTGGTGATAATGTTGGCGTTGCTCCCAGGGTCAAACATCACCCTCTTGATTAAGTAGTTCGAGACTATGAGGGAGATCACCAAAGGGTCATCGTGTGGCATTTGAATTCTCCGCATATCCACATAAGTGAAAATTATCTGGGCATCCTCTTTCAGGCCTCTAAACTCGCTGACCTCCCCAACCCTTCGCATTTTCTAAGCTTGTCGCATCTGGGACCTCCGGGCTTCTTCTATCTCTGACCGACTTGGTCCTCCATGGACCATATGAATGACTCGTACGGGATGTCCCATAGCTCCCTTGGCAGGCGCATGCGACGCTTGGTCTGATCGGACTCCTTTCTTAGTAACATACTCGGTCAGTTCTCCTTTTGCTATCATGGCTTCCACCTGTCGCCTGAGGCTTCTGCATTCGTTGGCATGGTGCCCGTACTCGCCATGGAAGGCACAGTGCCTTGACATATCTCTTTGGTCCATCGGTTGTCTGATGGGTGGCGGTGACCGGTAGATTCCTTTACCCTTTATCTCCTGGTACAGCTTGGCCAGGGTTACCTTTAAGGGGGTGACCTTGTCCTCAAACCTCGGGCATTTTTCTGGGACTGGGGAGGGTGTAGGAGGAGTGTTTTCTCGCTTCCAGTCTGGTGCCCGGTCCTTTACCCTAGAAGGTTCGGATGCCCTCGTCTCTACTGTTGCAAAGGCGGTCCTTCTTTGTCGTATGGTCAGCTCCTCCTCTATTCGGAGATGCCCTTGTGCCCTAGAATTGAGCTCTCCAATGTATGTTGGTGGTCTCTTAACCAGGGACTGATGGAACTTGGTTCCAGGGATCAGGGACATTCTGAAGGCTTCGACAGCTGAGTACTGATCGCAGTTGTCTATTGAAGACATCTCCACGTTGAATTGTGAGACAAAACTTTTCAAGGATTTGCCTTTCTCTTGGATCATGGTGAACAGATTGGAGATAGTCTTCTTCTATCTTTTGTTGCCAAAGTACTGGGCAATAAATAACTCACAGAGTCTGAGCCAGCTTCCAATCGATCGGGGTGGTTGCTTTTTGAACCACATAAGGGCTGTTTTGGTCAAGCTGGTGGGGAAAACTTTGTAGAGTAAGGCCTCATTCTCGTTGTAAACATTTATCTTGGTATGAACGTGGTAGATGTGCTCTATTGGATCTTTATACCATCGAACAGGATGAACTTCGGTAATCTGAGCCTCTCCGGATAGGGCACACTGGTGATTGAGATGGTAAATGGTGTCTGAACGGTGTTGATGGACGCCTCGGATGCCAGATCGATAAGGGTCTATACCTTCAGATCTTTAAGCACGTCCCGCTGGAATTTGGATATGATTTCCTCCAATTTTTTCATGGTCAGGACCTCCTCGGGGTTACTTTCCCCAAGAACTTGTAGAGATGACTCCGCGTACTCTTCACGATCGTTGTGGGATCTAACGGGGAGGTCGTCCTTGTCCGTCTGGCGGCCTAAAGATCGTTCATGCTGGTCGGACTGCTCGTCGTTATGAACCTCCTGTAGGTTCTGCATTTGAGCCAATTTTGCCATCCGTTTAGCATTCTGCTTCTCTAACTCGGCAGTCCTCTCCTCTAGGGCTCGTCTGATCGGATCTTCTGGTTACTGGCCTCCGTTTGGAGGTAAATTGGTTTATTGTGAATGTGTGATCACCATTGATGGTGAGAATCTTAGCTTTTTCTAGAGAGTGGGAAGCTTATTGAAAAAGGTTTCAATAATAATAGAATCTTTCCGACAGACGGCGCCAATTGTGTAAATACAGAAAAATTACACAATAATAACTAGGTTAAAAATTGGATCCTTTTTCATTCATCAAAGCTATGTATTTATACACAATTATGGTAAATGGTTCAAGCCCATTTACCCAAGTTTATCAATCCCTAAAACCAAAGGATTTGATAAACCATACCATTTTTGGACTCTTTATTCTATAATTGGATTACCCCTTAACTTGTGGATCACTTATCTTCTATGATTTTGCATAGGTCCATTTGTTTTTAGCCCATTCGCCTTCGGCCCATCAGTCGTCGGCCCATCAGTCGTCGGCCTATCAGTCCTGCGGCCCACCTCTGTTGGGCTAGGTATTTTTTAACTATTACAGTTGTAAAAGTTAGTTTCTAGCCTCGGTTTGTAGAATAATAGGTCATTTAATTTATGCAATTTTAATTCCTAGGATTGTAGACCCTTAAGGCCAAATCATTATTTGTCTTAAAATAATAATAATAATAATAAATCTTTTATTTGTTTTATATATATACAAAAATAAATATATATTTTAACATTTAACATAAATATCTTTTTATATTTATTTTAGTGTTTATATTTATTTACACATAAATAATTTAATTGATTTTTACCTTTCTTCTAAATAAGTTTGGAGGAGGGTTTTTATTTTTAGAAAAAACATATATATATATATATATATATATATATATATTAATAATTTAGATATGTTTAGACCATAACTTTTATATATATATTTATGTAAATTTATATATATAGTACATGTCTACATCTAACTATATTCTTTATCTATTTTTCAAATCTTTTCTAACAAAGTTTGAGGGAGAGAAAGTAATTTTAATATACTATATATTAGTTCATAGGTTTCATGCTATATTTTAAAAATATAGTTTTAAAATATATATATGTATATATATATAAATCATTTGACTAATTTATAAAATTGTTAGGGTTTGTATTTAATATGATTTGAAAATAGTATCTACATACTCTAATACTTGCTAAAAATGATATCTTTATTGACTGCCTTTGATGATTACAGAATCATAGAAAGAGAAGGGAAGAGAAAAGCAATTACACCACAAAAGATCTAGAAAATCACTATTTCTCTCTCTAAGTATCTGAAAAGTCCCCCTTTGATTGAGTCCCTGGCCCCTTATTTATAGACACTTGTTTAAGCATAAGTTATTACCACCTCATAATGATTATCTACGATGTAGATCCGCGGTTAGCCTCTATAATTTACCTAGGTCGCGATATTCAATTCGTGACACTACCAATCCGCGATCTTACCATCCCACGATATCAGGAGGTTACCAATCCACGGATTCCTTTATTTGATGTCATAGTTTCCTAAGTCATGTCCTTTATGCATATTTTCCATTTACACGACCCTGAGCATTATTTGATGCATTCCAGGTACTTTACTTTGAGTGATTTTGTTGAATGAGGTCACAACTCACCATTCACCATCTCGAAGTATTTCCCTAGGCTAGTCAAATAGCACTTCCTACGCGATAAGCCGATAGGGTCGTGAGGTTGACTTTTGGCTATGACCCCCTTTGTCAGCCTTCAATGATTGCCTCTTTGTAGAGTCTTATCGTGTATCCAATCTCATCTAGAGATACCCTGTTAGCCTTTTTCCAACTTTCCCTTGTCGGACCCCTGGATTCGCGGATTATATCAACGCGAATCCCCCTTTACATTTTCCTTTTTACACTTTAGTACTTAGCCAAGTACTAAAGAGTAAACAACCGAAACCCCTTTTAAGTTTCGCAGAAGCACTTTTGTATATGTATTTTCACATACCTTATTTTAGCTTTTTGTACCATTTTTATGATTCTCATCATTCTTCCCTGTTGGAATCTGTCCCTGGTTTACCAAAATTCATTTTTTATCATGATCCGCGACACTTTATTTTGCAGCAACCTCCGCGGGCATTTAATTCACCTCCTAGAAATATGTGCCTCCACCCATATATATACTCTTCTTACTTCATTTATTCCATTTTCCTACTTTCTTCATTGTATCCTCTTATTTCTTCTTTCCCATTTCCCTAACTTATCTTGTCATATATTTTACTCATACACCCATACTTTTGCATTTGTATGCTCTTCTTTACTTCACGATACCAAATCCTAAATTTTTACTTCCATTCTTTGACTATCCTTTTGGCAAAGTCTTCCTCTTCCACTCCCAAGCTTTTAACTCCTTCCTCTGGGACTGTTCCGACTGTTCCATTGCTAGCAGAATGGAGGAAAGCTCCATTTTTTGAGACTCTCAAGACCATTTATGGAATTCTATTAAAAACCTTCCTTCTGCAGGGGATATTACTAAGGACCCTATGCTCATTCACTCGGACGGTGAAGCCCCTTTAGCCAATATTCCATCCTTTTCTATTATGCGATTAGTTATCGAAAGAGGAAATGATCTTTACTCTTTCATGGAGTATGAAGGACATGTTGCCCCTATCACTCACTAGAGAATGTGGTCCAGTCACATACTTAGCCAAGATAGACACCGTGAAACCCTTCGAAAGGCTGGCTTGCCAGATTCAATAGAATTATTCTCCGACCTGTCTGCTCGTCGCGACGCGAATGCCCTTACCCTTTTAGTGTCGCGTTGGAGTTCTTTCTCCTATACCTTTATAACAACTTGGGGAGAGTTTACCCCTACTCTAGAGGACGTCTATATTTTATTTAGACTCCCCGTTTTTTATTCGCGGCCCCATGATACACGTCCTTTTGATGAAGAAAACTAAAAGATTCATTTGCATCTTCAGGCTTGTGCTGCCTATGCCGCGAAAAGGGGTAGTCGTTTCAAAGATGGCGCCATACTTCATGAAGCTCCTCTTATTAAAAGTGCAAAGCTCAAATACTCCAATTGGTACCATCATTTCTTCAGAGAGTACAAGCCAAAGTTGCCTCTTCTCCATAGTCAAGATCGCGAGTCCGTGCATGGCCCAGAATTTAATGGTGATTATGAGTTGGCAGGTTTTTAGCCTATTGGTTGGATCAGTATATCTTCCAAGGACATCCCGAGGATGGTCTAAATAAGATAGTATTTTTAATGGCCTCCATCGCATCACGAGGCATTCATCTTCCTCTGGATCCTTTCTTTTTGGGCACCCTTTACTCCCAATTAGACACGTTGGTGAATGATTTTTCCAGTTTAGTAGGCATGTATGATATTAGTACCCACATTCAATGCCTCTTCCTAATGTTATTCATTTTCGAGAGATTCCCAAAATATGCTCCAAAACCTCTCTCTTTCCCTTCAACCTCTTCAGACCCTGATAATACCAATCATTTGTATCCTAAGTCGTGAGCTGCACGTTGGTCTGGCTTACTTTCTACCAAAATACTTGAAGACTTTATTGACTTCAGTCGTCACTTCTCATGGAGACCTTACTCGATTCCTATGGAAGGTGTCCATTTTCCTTCCTTCTATCTAGATGAGGAGAAATCCTCTTATGGTTATCAATCTCATGAAGATCTTATCTTTACCACTACTGTATTCGAGTGTTGCCTACCCATTTTTGACGAGTCATTCTCATGGGCTACAGTTTACAACCCCTCGCACGTTGCTCGCCAATTGGGTTTTGACCAAGCAGTTCCCGTATACATTGCTCCTTCTCCAGGAAGTTCTCTTGATGCTTACGATGTGGCTCTAATGGGTTTCCGCAAGGAGTATGAAAAAAAACATCAAGAATTTTCAGTTTTTATCTTCATTCCTTCACGATCACGGGCAGGTGGTCGGACCGCGGCTTATGTGGATTTCTGACTACAAGTTACTACAGACTTCCAGACTTTCATTATGGGGCCTCCTAGGCCTATTGAACCCACATATATACTCGCGGGAGATTCTTCCCTTAAGCTTCACAAACCTCATGGTTCCTGCGGATTTTATAGTAAACTAGTTTTCCAAACTTCTGATCAACTCGAAGAGTGTCACGAAGCACCAGAGCCTTCAAATCCACTTCCTAAAAATACAAAAGCCTTCAAATATCCAAAAGGAAAATCAAAGGTTCCTCATCCTACACCTAAACGAAGACACTCTGAGCGCATTGAAGTTTCTGCTGCCATTTCCTTTCCCGAGGAACCTATTTCAAAAATATTAGTAAGAATATCTCTCATTACTTATGTTGTATTTTCATCCTTTCCTTACCGTCTTCATCATCACTGGTACTAATATTTCCCATCATTTCTTTGCTTTCAAAGATCTACTTCCGCAAGATCATCCCAAAGTGTTTGAGTTTCTCTTCCATCAAATGATAACTTGAACAATATTCCTTTGGCTCCTCTAAGAGATACCACCGCAAATGATGTTTTATACTACATTCCTTTGTCTCAAAGAAGAGGCGCTCAAAGCGATACCACCGGAAATGATGCTTTGGACTACATTCCTCTATCTCAAAGAAAAGGCGCTCAAAGAGCTCAAATCCTAGCGTCTGTTACACAGACCTTTTCTGAAGATGCGAGGTAGACGTCATTCCATTAATTCGCAAAAGGTCGGATCTTCATACTTTGGTCCCTTCTCATGATAGATTCGAAGATGACCCCACCGTTTCCCAGGCGGATCAAGATGAAGATGAAACTTCATACCACAATGTTATGGACAAAAATGTCACCTCTCCGCGAATGGAGGAGTCTCCACAGAAGGTTAAATATCCACAAAAAGGAAGACTAGTCCATGCCACTTCTTACTTGCCTAGTAGAAACAAGTTTTTACTTGATATTGTTGCGCGAGCCATGGGGTACATTCATGCTTCAGATTCTCTATTCTTAGGTAGCTTCCAACTGAGAAAACAATTATAGCTTCCAACTTTCCATGATTCTTCTCTCATGCTTATTACTTTACTTTACCTTCTTTTCTTTTCTTTTTTACAATGCTTCAGGTCGCAAGACCGTAGAAGGTGTTACTTTGTCAGATCATTCCACGAACCAGGACACTAATCCTTCTATTGATGCCTTCGATCACGAGGTAGTTGTTATCCTTTCAGATTTTCTAGATCATGGAAAAGAGAAGGCACAAAATCTCTCTAGAGCCACGAGAAGAGTTATGGTGTATGACTCAGACGAAGAAGACAATCTTCCCATCTCTACTCTTATCCCCGATGATCCCGTTCATCATGATGAAAATATGATCCTTCCTGAGGGTAATCAAATTGTTGAAAACACAAATCTCCACATAGAAATTACAGAAACAATTGAGAATGCCCAAATCGTGGATACAACTGCACTTCTTACAACAAACCCTTGTACCACAGAGCTGATAAAAATTGCGATAGTGACAGAGATTCCAAAAGGAAATTATGCCAACCCCACTCCAGAGGGAGACATAGCGGAGGTGATTGATCATCTAGTTTCAAATCTTGAGAGTGATGCAGCGCTTGAGATACTTAATGGTGAGGACGCAGATACTCGACAGATGCAACCTCTCGATGGTGATATCGTTGTAGAGATAACTGTTATCTTAGAAGATGGGCCACGAATCCAAATATCACTCTTTGGAGGCCTTGTTACCAATATCGAGACAGTTGTTGAATCCTCAATTGGCACAGATCATGAGCCTATTGCTAATCAAGGTCAATCTTCTACCTTTGTCAGTTAAAAAACAAGTATCCATAAATATGGCTTTGAATAGAAATTTATGTACTCATAGAACTGATTATCCCTCTCTTGTTGTAGGTAATTTGAACAGGAATTCTGACTTTTTAAACAGCTGGTGAGTCTGCTCATGTCACAGATGCTAATCTTCATGGCCCAATATTTCTAGAATTCACGTTTCAAGACCCAGAAACCCTGCTTAGTGAGTTCTCCTCTCCACCGAATACTTTACAAAATATTTCATTTCCTAACTCTGAGTCTTTTTTCCTTCCTATTCATTCTCAACAACCACATATGCAAACTCCTCACCCACCCCAAACACATCTATTTCAGCAAATTCCTTCAAGCCATCCTCCTCAGAGCACAAGCTTACCATTTTTGTCTCAGCATCAATTAGTTCCAGGGTCATCATCAGTACTAGCCATGTCAAATCCTCCTAATTAGGTGTTATCCTCGTGACATGGCCATTTTAGATCGTGTTTACAGCCATCATCCAGATACCTTTGCACACATGGAGCTTTATGACCCGCTTCTTCAACCAACCTTTCTTCATATTATCGTGGATATTTTTTCATCTCTGATATTTACCTCCATTCAAGACCTTACCCCAGAGGCTCTATCTCTCAGTTGTGCTTGGATTAAGGATTGGAAAAACATGAAAATGGATGTATCCTAGTGGAAAGCTTGCTTGGAACAAGTACAACGTCTTCATCTCAAACTTTATGCCGAAGTGAGGGCTCATGCTGAGTATCAAGCGAGTATCGCGAAGGTTAAAGAGGTTACAGCGCAACTAGCTACTACGGAAGAAATTAGTAAAAAATTAAAAGATTCCACGGATCACTCAACTCATTCTCGCGAGCTACAAGAAGAGCATGAGAGCTTTCATTTCTATTGTCTTGTTGGTAGAGAATTGTACTAGTGTTTTGATGTATTTTTGTACACTCATTTTACTAATTTTCACACATTTTGTACTGATATAAGACACCTTTTTTATCAATACATGTGTTTCATTCCTTTGTAGTGTACATATTATGTATAAATCTATCTTTCCTCTTAAGATTGATACAACTTTATCCATTTTACATTGAGTGGCTTTGTCCTTTTGTGAGTAATCTCATGCTCCAACTTATAGTACCCACTGTTGCTTTCACTGGTGATTAGATAAGGGCTTTCCCATTTTGCTTCAAATTTTCTCACCCTTTACCCCCACATTATTGTTGGTACTATCTTCAACACTCTATCCCCTTCTTTAAATCATCGATACCGTACTTTCTTGTTGTACCCCTTTACTTGTTGAGTATTATAGGCCCTTTGATTCATAAATGTTTCATCCCTTTTCTCTTCCAAACTTTCAACTTGTAGCATTCTGTTCTCCAATTTGTTTTTCGCGGTCAATGTTTTAGCCGCGATTGCTATCTCTGGTGGTAATATTGCCTCTGCCCCATAGACTAGGGAGTATGGGGCCATTCCTGTAGCAGTTCGATAGGATGTCCAGTGTGCCCATAGCGCTATGGGTCGTTCTTCCATCCACTTCTTCTGATTATTATGCACCAAACGACTCAATATTCTGATCAAAGCTTTGTTTGAAGCTTCTGCCTATCGATTCCCTTTAGGGTAGTATGGTGTTGACTTGTGATGAATTACTGAATATCTTTCAAGCAGATTCGCGACCTTGGTGTTGACAAAAGGAGTCTCATTATCTGATAATATAACCTTTGGTATTCCAAACCGACAAATAATGTTCTCTTTTATGAACCTAACTACATTATCGGCCGTTGTTCATCGTAATGGGATAACTTCCACCCATTTTGTAAACAATTCAGATACGACTAGCACACATGCATGTCCTTGAGCTTGTGGTATAACTGGACCAATTATATCCAAAGCCCAAGTGTGAAAAGGCCAAAGAGTAGATAAACTATGTAGCTTCATTGCTGGGGCGTTAATAAGATCCCCATGTACCTAACAGGTATGACATTTTATGATAAAATCTCCAGTATCTTTTTCCAATGTGGGCTAGTAATATCTAGACAACAAAAGCTGTTGAAATACTTTTCTTTGGTCCTGATGTCCAAACTCATGAGTTTGCCTTAGCACTTCTCCTGGTTCTTCTTCATCAATGCATCTCAGCAACCTCCCTTCAAAGCTTTTTCAAAGCAACTTCCCATTATGAAAAACATATCGCGAAGCCAGTCTTTTAAACCGCAAATTGTCTTTTTCAGGTAGAATTCCCTCATTTAGATAAAAACACATACTTATCCTGCCAGTCAGTAATATCCGGGAAGTTCCCCTCATTCGCGGATGGATAAACATTGCAATTCTGACACTTGTTTTGCAATTATGTGGCCTCATTTTCATACTTGGCCAAAAGTATCCTTCTCGCTGTATACTTCGGTAAAGACTTATATCGACTTGTCCACATATTTTCTTATGAGCTTTGTGCAGCAACTCATGTGCTTCCTTTATTGATATATATTTAGCTAGCATTCCCTCTACGTCCTTATGATACAATGTTCCCTTTATGATTTGATATCCCCACCTCAAGGCAATATTGTCATTGCTAATAAAGGCTTGAACTATATCCCTTCTCCAGTATGAATAAGGATGTGGCTTTACTTCATAACTTATTATCGAACTAGTTCTCCGCAGTATTTGCAAATTATAGTCTATCCTTTGAAATTGTAGTCGTGAACCCAATGTTGCTAACGCATCAGAACGTCTATTACTTTCTCGCGGCTCATGTTGAAAGCTTACAAACTCAAAAGTTCCCAACATCTATCTAATGAAAGTTTTGTAAGGCACAAGATGGGGTTCCTTCACAGCATATTCCCCCTTAACTTGCTTTATGACAAGTTTTGAATCCCCTTTTACGTGGAGCACCTTTACCTTCAATTGCTGGGCCATTTGTACCCCTAGTGCCAAACCTTCGTATTTTGCTATGTTGTCGATGTAAGGAAAGTCAAGCTTGTAAGCCATCACCACTTCTTCTTTTGTTTTCTCATTTCTTAACACAAAACCAGCTCATCCTCCTTGTTCTGTGGAAGAGCCATCGAATTCTAATGTGTTCTTTGTGCTTCCCACCATTCTTACTTCTTCACCTTTGGGCTTAAAACCTCCTGGAAATAAAGCTAATAGATCTGACAACGCCTGACTTTTCATTACCTTTGGCCTAGAGCATGTGATCTCGTACTCAGATAATGCCAATAACCAGCATATCGTTCTTCTACTCATAATGGGTTTCGTGAGCAGATATCAAATGGGATCATTTTTAGTTACCAATTCCAAAGGATGAGCTTACAGATAATGTCAAAATTTCTAAGCCACAAATACCAAAGCCAAACAATGTTTCTCTAAGGATGTGTACCGCGACTTAGGCCCTCTGAGTACACGACTAATATAATATATTGGATTTTCCTCTCCCTCATGCTCCTGAGCCAATAGTGCTCCTATCGACTTATTGGTAGAAGTGAGATACATTATCAGGTATCAGGGGTAGCCTGACTGTGGTGTCATCATTGGTTTTGGAGATGTCAAAATCTGCTTGATTTTTTCGAAAGCCTCTTGGTGTTCCTTCCCCCTATTATATTCAATTTTTTCCTTTAGCAATGGCATGAGTGGGTGAGTGACCTCTGCCAGTGCTAGAATAAATCTTCTGAGATATGAAATTTTCCCCAAAAATGTTTTCAGTAACTTGCGAGTCTTTGGATGTGCCATTTCTAACACTGCTCTAGCATTTGTGGGATCCAAGTCTATTCTTTATCGGTGTACAACATATCCCAAAAACTTTCCTTCTGGAACCCCAAAAGCACATTTCAAAGGATTCATCTTTAAATTGTACTCACGACATCATTGCAACACATTTCTTAAATCATCTACATGATTATGTGCTACTTTGGACTTGACCACCAAATCATCCACATAGTCTTCCACTGTCTTGTGCATCAGATCATGAAAATGTCTGTCATGGCACGCTGATACGTGTCTCCAGCATTTTTTAGTCCAAATGGCATTACTGTATAATGAAAATTTCCTATTGGGGTTCGGAATTTTATTTTCTCAGCATCCTTTAGTGCCATTTTAATATGATTGTAGCCACTGAAACCATCCATAAGTGAAAAACTTTTGTGCCCTATATTCACGTCCACCATAGTATCAATGTTGGGTAAAGGAAAATCATCATTTGGGCAGGCCTTGTTAAGATCATGCCCCATCTTCTTCTTCATAGGTACTATATTTTCGAGCCATGTTGGATGCTGAGTAGGTTTAATAGAACATGTTTTCAATAATTTTTTCACTTCTGCTTTGATCTGTATTTCCAAGTTTGGGTAAAATACCCATTGTTTTTGCTTCTTTGGTTCTGACGTCAGGTGCACATTAAGATGATGACTAACTAGTCATGTACTGAGCCCTGGCATTTGGCCGTACTCCCAGGCAAATACATCGTGATACTCTTTGAGCAAACTTACCAAGGATTCCTTGGTTTCTCTACTCAGACTATGACTTATGAAGGTTGGTCGCGGAATGATTTCATCTCCAATGTTAACTTTGCATAAACCATGCTCTGGTCGTGAATTTGATTTTGATGTCTCGGGGTCAGTGCCAATTTTACAGGCCTTTGACCCCTACCCCGTCACAACTTGTATACTACACGTTCGTCGGGCATTTTTACTCGTGACCAACTCACTTCCTTTGACTTACTTTTATGCAATTCTTTAGCTTCCAATTCTACCCATTTTGGCAAGGGTATGGCATAAACACCTCGACCACTTTCTTTTCCGTATTCGGAAAAGTAAACTACATCTGCGAAGTGAGCCTTAGAAGCACGTAAGGGGTTCTTGGTAGCTTTAAGCGTCATTATGCCTTTTCCCCAGTTGGCTTTCATTACTTGATGATATGATGAAGGCACTACACCATATGCATGTAACCATGATCTTCTTAATAGTAGTTGATATGAGGGCTCACCTTCAATGACATGAAACTTAGTAGGAGCCCTGATTTTCTCAACCTTGAGATCCAATGTTGCGAAACCCATAGTCGATTGTTGGTCTCCATTGAAGTCAGTAATTGAGATAGCATGGGCCACAATCTTGCTTTCAGGAAAATTAATCATTCGTAGGGTCGCGATAGGTACTAAATTGACAGATGCTCCACCATCCAGAAAAACTCATTTTATTTCGCGACCATTGACAGTAGCAGGTATATATAAAGGGTTGTTGTGAGAAAACAAGACATGCCTGTCATTCTTTGAGAATTTAATTTCTCCTGTAGCCTTTGCCTGCTGCGGGATAATAATAGTATGATTAAGAGCAACGATCGTCTGTTCTTTCAAAAACTCTTTCACATGCTCTTGAATTGGGAGTTCACTGAAGAAAGCTTCGAACTTAGCGGACTCCTTTATTTCACGAGCTAGAGCATTCTTGCACTTGACATCATTCACCATTTCAATATCATCATGACCACTTACTACTGCCATGTGTGCTCGAAAAGGCTCATTAGTCACGTTTTTAGCCACATCAAGGGCTCCTAACGCTATCTTCCTGTGTACTAACCCACGAAATTCCTAACACCCTATTAAAGAATGTCGAATGGACCTGTGATAAGGGCAGTAATTACTACTCATCTTTTCCTCTCTTGTTGGCATCCTTTAGGTGGTGGGTAGTGTTATAACTTTATTAGCAATCCACTAATTAAGTAAATCAATTGTTTTTTTTTCACTAAAAGGTAAAGGAGGTGGCTCAGATATTCTAGTGCGATCCCCATAGCCTCCCCTTGTCCTCTCATTCTGTGTATCTATCACCATCTCTACTTGCCTTATGATAATGTTGGGACGTGTCGGAGGTGCTAGGACATCTCCCAATCTTCGCTCATTATCCACTAGTGCTGAAAATGTTTTGACCTCATGATTGACCAAATGCACTCTATATTCACGCAACATTCCTTCTATGAAAATTTTGATTAACAGAAGCTCAGAGAGAGGCTCATGGCACTGTAAAACAGTCTCACAAAATCTCCTAATATAAGCAGCGACTTCTTCTCCAAGGCGTTGTCTTTGCCTGCTGAGTGAAAGCATTGATACTTCTTTATCTGCTTGGAAGAATTTTGTGTAAAATTTTACCACCAAATCTGTCCACCTTGTTACTGAGGCAGGAACCAAGCTAATATACCACGTGTATGCGATGCTTGTCAGGGATTTAGAGAATTCCCTAAGTTTCAAGTACTCTTTATTTCTATGAGGCCCCAAAGCATCAACAAATCTGGAAACATGCTCTCTTGAATTCCCTTCTTTGTCGTCGAATTGTTGAAAACTTGGTGCAACATAATCCTCAGGATACGGCAAGGCCATTATACTTGGATGATATGGTGGTGATATCTCAACTTCTTCGTCATCATTTTTTTTTACTTAAAATGGCTCGCAGTTGATCCCTAGTGATATAGATCTCATTATCTAGGGACTCTGTTTGTATACGGGGCACCTCTCATGAAGCTTCTAGTCTGGCAGCTTTCGACGGAGCTCAATTTTCAGTTCATGGTACTTCTGAGCCTGGTGTTGCTGCCTGAGAGGCTTTTATCATGGCGAAAAGAGCCTTTTGAGTCTCCTGAATGCTAAGCAAAGCTTGTATCAAAACTGGTGATACTTCTAGTGTTTTTGGTGCTAGATTTTTCACGGGAGGAATCTCTGTCTGTGCATTTCTTGTAGTTGCACGACGACGCTGCCTTTGTGCTGGTGGAGCTGGTTCAGTTTCCTGAACTGGCTCCTGTTCTTGTTCCTCAGTTTGCTCGACATGCCGGGTAGGTGGACATCTTCTCCGGTGAGTTTTTCGAGGATTAGCTTATGCATATGACATTTCCTCCCCAACAAAGTTGCCTTAGATGTTGGGGTTCGTATTTAATATGATTTGAAAATAGTATCTACACACTCTAATACTTTCTAAAAATGATATATTTATTGACTGCCTTTGATGATTACAGAATTATAGAAAGAGAAAGGAAGAGAAGAGCAAGTACACCACAGAAGATCTAGAAAATCACTATTTCTCTCTTTAAGTCTTTGAAATGTCCCCTATTTGATTGAGTCCCTGACCCCTTATTTATAAGCACTAGTTCAAGCATAAGTTATTGCCACATCATCATGATTATCCGCGATGTAGATCCGCGGTTAGCCTCTATAATTTACCTAGGTCACGATATTTAATTAGTGATATTACCAATCCACAATCAGGAGGTTACCAATCCACTGATTCCTTTCCTTTATATTTCTTGTCTTGATACAATAAATATACTATGATCTTGGTTTTAGTCTTGATTAGAATGCAGATTATGGTACACACCAAGTTTGGGGAAGGTTTTGTCACCATTTGGAAATCTTGCTCCAATAAAGTGGTAACATCGTTCTATCCCTATGTTTTATACTTATTATAACCATGAGGACATGGTTCAATTCAAGTTTGGGGGTGGAATAATATAGACATGTATATAGAGGAATGAGAATTTTTGAAATTTTAAGATAAAAAAAATGAAAAAACTACAGTTTGCCATTAATAGCTACTGTCAAAATCGTGAAAAACAATTACCGATCGATCGCCTATTGTTGCGATCGTTCTGTATACCTATTTTTTATATATATATGTATAATAAAATTTTCCTTTTTAGGATAAGTTTTTTTTACTAACTTATATAAATATAAATATTTATGTAACATATATAGTTATTTTATTATTCTAAATATTAATTTTATTTATTTTAACATATTCCTGAGTAAAATTGTGAGTTAATTAGGATATGAGACTAGTCTAGAAAATAGATGTTTGTGATTATTTTCTGCTTTTATGAATAATAGTTAAATTAGAAAAGTAGAAATATGTGGTTTTCCATAGGTGGATAAATTTGTTGAAATTGAAAATAGAAAAGACAATCTTGACCTATAAGCACATACACATGATCTCTATAGTTTCATTTATTAGCATATAAGGTATTATCTCTAAAAATATATATATATTTACTGGAAAAGAAAAGAGAAAAAATATATGCAAGTGCGTAAACATTCTCCTCAAATCACAATCAACTATGAAAATGTGGAGAATGACGTACTAAAAGGAAAAGACATAGTGGAAAAAGCAAATAGGAGAAGAAAGGAAAATATATATATATATGAGAGGAAAAAACAAAAAGAAAGAGGAAAACCCTCTTCAAAGTAAAAATAAAAAAATAGATAAATATTATAAATGGGAGTAAATGTACTATAAAGAAAGTTCACAAAACACGGAAGATTGTTGACTCAAGAAGTAAAGATTAACTAAGTTTAGTCACTAGTGGAGACCATTCTTGACACTAATTTGAAATAATTATTGTTTTGTAAAAGTAGAATTTATTTGTTTGCATTTATTCTATAGATTATATCATTTCCTAGTTAATGATCAAGTATATTCATTGATATGTTCTAATTAAAGATTATAAAAAATTTGTGGGTAGTCTATTTAACCCTCACGAGACTTCACTCATCCACTAGGATTTTTTCTAGGGGTTTAAAAGACTTATTATACGTGCTAAGTGTAATCGTTTACCCTCACGAAAGAAAAGAGGTTAGTTTTTATTTTAGGTTTAATAATTCTTCATAATTTATTTTGATTCTTTATTGTTAAAGGACTAACACATGATATTCACAAGAGCTTAGTATCTAGATCTCTGCTGAGCAAGAATGGTTTTAAGTTAGTTTTTGTTTCTAATAAATTTGTACTCACTAAAAATGAAATGAGATGTATATGGGAAAGGGTTACGTAAGTGATAGGCCTTTTAAGCTTAATGTAATGACTGTTATACCCAAAGTTAACATAGTTAATAAAGTTGGTTCTTCTGCTTATTTGCTTGAGTCTATCGATATTTGGCATACTAGATTAGGACATGTTAATTATGATATTTTACGTAGATTAATTAACTTAAATGTTTTACCTCAGTATAATATTGATCATAATCCTTTCAAAAAGTTGAAAGATGTACCGAGCCTCTAGAATTAATTATATGTGATTTAAAGTTCTTGTAAACTAGAGGAGGTAAAAAGTATTTTATTATTTTTATAGATGATTGCACACAATACAGTTATGTATATTTGCTAAGAAGCAAAGATGAGGCAATCGATGTTTTCAAATATTATAAAAGTGAAATTGAGAATCAACTTAGTAGAAAGATTAAAGCTTTAAGAAGCTATAAAGATTGTGAGTATGAATCTCATTTTGAGGAGTTCTGTAAAGAACATGGTATTATTCACCAAACAACGACCCCTTATTCACCACAATCGAATGGTGTAGTTGAATGCAAAAACTGAACATTAAAAGAAATGATGAATGTTACGTTGCTAAGTTTGGGTGTACCACAAAACTTATGGGGGGAAGCTATACTTTATGCTAATTATATTCTTAATAAATTGCCTCATAAGAAAATAGGTAAAACCCAATATGAGTTATGAAAAGGTCATAAGTCTTCCTATAAATACTTAAAAGTGTGGGGATGTCTAGTAAAAGTGGTGCTTCCTAAACCTAAGAAGGTAAATATATGACCAAAAACCGTGGATTGTGTATTCATTGGTTATGCCCATAACAATAGTGCATATAGATTTCTTATTAATAAATCCGAGATTCATGATGTGCATGTCAATGTAATTATTGAATCAAGGAATGCTGAATTCTTTGAAAATATATTTCCGTATAGTATGACATCAAAATCAAGCTCACAGAAGAGGCCTTTTGATGATATGACTCATGAGAGTTAAGATAATATAGACCAAGGGTCTATAGGAAATGAACCTAGATGAAGCAAAAGGACAAGAACCTTTAAGTCATTTGGGCTAGATTTTATTGATAATCTGTTGGAAAATGAACCTCAATGTTTTAAAGAGGCCATGTCTTCTCCTGAAGCTTTCTATTGGTGAATAGTTAAATTGAATCTATTATGCAAAACCACACCTGGGAACTGGTGGACCTTCCACCAGGTAATAAACCTTTGGGGTGTAAGTGGATCTTCAAAAGGAAAATGAAAATTGATGGATCAATTGACAAGTACAAAGCAAGACTTGTAGCTAAAAGCTATAGACAAAAGGAATGATTATACTATTTCGACACTTATTCACCAGTTACTAGAATAACGTCCATACGTATGCTAATTGTAATAACATCGTTAAATGGTTTAGAGATACATCAAATGGATGTAAAAATAATATTTCTGAATGGTGATTAGATGAAGAAATATGCATGGAACAATCAGAGGGGTTCATTTTGCCTAGACAAGAGAGGAAAGTCTATAGGCTTGTAAAGTATTTGTATGGATTAAAGCAAGCACCAAAGCAATGGCATGAAAATTTTGACAGTGTCATGAGGTCAAATGGGTTCAAAATAAATGAATGTGACAAGTGTGTTTATGTCAAGAGCTATCATAAGGTGTATGTCATTTTGTGTCTATATGTGGACAATATGATAATTATAGGCAGTAATAATGATGTAATCAAATCTACTAAACAAATGTTACTGAGTAGGTTTGACATGAAAGATCTTGGCATTGCTGATGTTATTTTAGGAATTAAGATTTCTAGAACATCAGAAGGACTTGTGTTATCCCAATCTCATTATATAGAGAAACTATTTGATAAGTTCAAGAAGTATGGGATAACTCTAACACGAACACCTGTGGATGTAAACGCGAAACTTTCTAAGAATAATGGTGAAAACATATCACAATTAGAATATGCTCGTATCATAGGAAGTTTAATGTTTGTTATGAACTGTACTCGACCTAATATAGCCTACTCTATTAGTAAGCTAAGTCGATACACGAGCAACCAAGGTAAATGTCACTGGAATGCAATACTAAGAGTTTTGGGGTATTTGAAGTATACTCAAAACTATGGATTGCATTATACAAAATATCCAGCTGTACTTGAATGATATTGTGATGCGAATTGGATATCTGATTCCAAATATTCAAAATCCATTAGAGGATATGTGTTAACTCTTGGAAGTGCAGTTGTGTCTTGGAAATCCTCAAAACAAACATTAATTGCTCGGTCCACAATGGAATCTGAATTCATTGCATTGGACAAGAAACAATGGCTTCATAATTTTCTAGAGGATATTCCAAACTAGCCTAAACCTGTGCCAACTATTTGTATACATTGTGATAGTCAATCTACAATTGAAAAGGCCCAAAATCACATGTATAATGGTAAGTCTAGGCATATTCGTCGTAGACATAATACCGTGAAACAGTTGCTCTCAAATGGTATAATATCCATTGACTATGTGAGGTAAAATGATAATATTGCGGATCCACTAACTAAAGGTTTGACAAGAGAGCAAGTGGAAAGATCATCGAGGGGAATGAGTTTGAAGCCTCTGGGTTAAAAAACACAACACTGGCCACCCAACCTAGTTGACTGGAGATCCCAAGATCTAAGTTCAAATAGACAACCGAATTGTGTGTGACTTAGTAAAGCACTGTAGAGATTATTAACTCCTTCCCATTCCTATGATGAGATAACGCATAGTTTTAGGGTAAGCTACGCTTTTAATGATTTCCATGACTTGGATATATCCAAGTGAGTATGTATAAATATTCCTAATAGAAATCACCTATGTGAGTAAAAGGGGCCACTTCTAGGAGAATTTTGTAAGACGGAATTCTCTGACAAGTACTCATGAAACCAAGTGGTATCCAAGGCCAAAATAGATACAAACGTGAGAACCAACTATGTTCGAAGGGGAATTGTGTGAATTCTATTGTCTTGGTTTACACAAATAGCTGATAACTCAATGCATCACGTCCACTTATTAGCTAGTAAATTCGATAGTCTTTCACAAGGGAAAGTTCAAGGCTTTAAGACTACTTTTCCTGGTATAGTAACATTTCATTGTACTTGAACTAGTGTCTACATATTCATTTGCGTGTTGAAAAACTAATTTCCATTCATGTGAGGGATTGTTGGAAATATTGAATGAGAAATTAAATTATATAACCTAATCTACTACTAATATGGGTTTGACCTAGTTTTGTAGAGAGAAGTACATTAACTGTTTGGACAGTTGGAGTGACTCTTCACCCCCAACCAGTGCCAAAATAATTTCAATACCTCTTTCAAACCATTGCGACTACAGTTTATGTGTTTCTTCAATGTCTATAAATAGACCAGGCCAGAGTTCACTTCGAATTAACTTTTCAATAATTATTCTCCTTATCTATTTGGCTAGTCTCTCTTTATTACATACATACATATATTCTGAAGTCTTTGGTTCGAGTACAAACACATAAATTGTGTTCGCTGGTTTTCAAAGATTGGAGTGCTACTTCTTTGAAAATGAAATCCGTTTTATTTTGGGAGACAATTGTTTGTAAACTTTGAGTACTGAAGAGGGAACAAATTTGCCTTAAGGAAACTGTGAATGCACAAGGCTCGGATTAACCTACTATTTCAATATTTGATTTCTAGATTGTCCTGTAAGTTTGGTTTTATTCTTTCTTTACAGTTTTATTATATCTGTTAGAATATATATATTTTGTTTAATTCTATATTTATATACATTGAATGTATCGTGTTTATTCTAATTTATATATAAATATAGTTCTCTGTTATATAAATTGTATACATTTCTAGTCCTTTGTTTTATAAGTTATATATATATAAATAGTCATGATATATATAAACAATCATTTGCTATACAAATTGTTTTTTTATATATATATATATATATATATATATATAGAATCCTTAGTATACAAATTATTTACACGGTGTTTGATTACATATTTAAAAGTTTATAACTTCAAAACAATACAAATTAGCCTAGACATAGTCAATTAGTCATTGTCGTTAATGTTCGTCCTTCCTTATTTTTTTGCCTTCGAAGTTTCGATACCCAAAACATGGAATAAAAGAAAATGGATAGAATAGATACCCCCTTCCTCTAATTCTCTCTATTTGGACTGTTGTTTCTATAATCCCCTGAATATATACATATCCATACATATACATATATATATATACCTATACATATACATACAAATATGTATATACACACACCAAGGCATGTTTGGAAAGATGGTTTCATTAAAGTCTCTCAACAACAATTAGGTGCATCAAAGTCAATATAGCCAAAAACCCATTAATATTATACACATTACATGTCTTTCTGCTCCCTTATTATAATCACTACACTCGTCACCCCGTCATCATCAACACCATCATCTCTCTCTCAGGTGCAATAGTAATGGCGACACGGTCAATTTCAAACACCATTCTGCTTTCTCACCCTACAATAAACCTACAGAATCACACCCACCTTCAACCCAATTCCCATTTTCTCAATTTCACTGTTCCCATCTTTTCCTACACAGCTGTAAGTACATATACATACATACATATAATATGTGTGAATATATGTTATGTATATACGCATATCTATGTTTTTTTCACATGTAAAGGTGTATGTACCCAGTACACACACATCTCTATATGAAATTTTGTTGAATTGGTTTTGGACTTTCCTTTGCCCGGTACTTGTTTGTTTAATTGCTCGTTAAGCTGTTTGGAGTATAATTTTATTCTTTTGATTTTTGTTTCCTTAAAAGTTTTTATCTGGGTTTATATGTTTTATATACATGTGGAAGCGTGCATTTCCGAAGTTCAGGATGGCTGAGGATTCATGTATAGACATGTGTGTGTACGTATAGTATAACTTTGTTTGAATTTGTGTTTGATCAATTTTGTTTGCTTTTTATCAGGGGGTGATTCTGCGTAGCTCAGAAAATTATAGTGTTGGGTTGTAACGGTTGTTTGGCAATTCTGGTGAATTCGGTTGAGATGTCCCGGTTAAGAATCTGGCCATTTGGAGTCTTTCTGGTGGTGTGGTTGAGTTGCTCTTCCCTACTTATGGGAGCAGACTCTCAGATTACCCACCCTGAAGAAGGTAATTTTACTTGAACTTGCTTTTGCTTAGCCTTGTGCCTTTGTTATGATCTAGTTAATCTGTTTACGACACTTTGAGAATGTTTACTTAATATTTCTTTGAGGTTCCATTGTTTTCCGTCATTTGTTTGGTCCTATGTATGATGGCTACCTAGAGTGTGGGAGACTTGTAAAACAAATAAGTCATTCTAAGTTCAATAAATTTTGTCAATAATATTTATCCTTGATAGGCTTGATCATGTTATAAGCCACCACTTTGATCCGCGATAAAAATAATTTTGTTAGTTACTTTAGATAATTTTTGAAATGTTTGTCTCGGATACTATTAATCATTTTTATACGAATATACGTTCAAGACTAAAAAAAAAAAAAAAAAAAAAAAAACAACTAAAAGATATGTAATGTATGTAACTCACACCTCAACCATACCTGACAACATTTTAAATAATAGTCAATGAGCTAATAATATGTTTTACTAGGTGCCACCAATTGCCAAATGTTAGGCCTTCAAGGAATGATCCAAAGATGATGTTGATTTAGCAGGTTCCCCCAATTGCCAAACTGTAGGCTGATATGGAATGACCCAAAAATGTAACCCAAGCTCTAAAAATCCCCCTCCCAAGCAACCTGTCTTGCATGTAAATGTAAATAAGTCTATTGGCCAAATAAGACACAGTAAAATTGGACACTTCATACCAAAATCTCCAAGAACTACGGTATCCTGATAGACAATGGACTGTCCCAGGAACTTGAATTGTACAGAGTGGACTAAAGATGTTAATTTTGTAACACTCCCATGTGTGAATCTGCCTTCCTCAAGGAGAGTAAATAAACCAACCGGAACCACTGCTGCACACCAAATGGAACTCAAATCCAAATGTAGAGATGTGAACGCAATACCTAACGTAAATAAAGCTCTAACACCATCTTAGTCCACCAATTGTCCTAGAAGCTTAAACTGTTATGGAATGGTTCAAAATTGCAAATCCTCTTGCAGACTGAGAGTGAAAATGAAAAAGTAGAATGAGACAAGTTTGCACACCAAATGGATAAACAAATGCATATCTGGAGATTTGAACCCAAGACCTTTCAGAATCAGCAATGTGGAACATGCTAGATTCCAATTGTCCTAAAAATTATGTAGATCAGCCGACAATCTATATCAAACACTAACTCACTCCTCATGCGTGATCAGTCTTGCATGTGGAGATGGAAAAGGACACACTAGAATAAATAGTTAACTTGGGTAACGAAGTGGAAAAATGAATATGAATCTGGAGATATGAATTCAGGACCTTCTGTAAGCAAACGCAAACCTGGGCTATGAGGGCACGTAGTGCCATGATCAGACAAGAGTAGAGCGGGCTGAACACGTTGCGTAATCACTGAGAATTTCTACTATATGATTGGACAGTAAGAGAGTGGGTACACCAAGATGGAAAATCACAGGTTACGTTTGAGAAGACTTCAACTCCATGATCAGACAAGACAGTGACATTGAGATGTAGAGAACCTGCAATGATCTTTTTGACGTCTCTAGGTTTTGACAGCAACCCCTTTTGGAACTCTAGATACTCTTCTCAGATGTAGCACTTCTCTAAGAACATGGGAAACCTTCTTCTCTTGCTAGTATCCTTCTCCAGTTTCAAAACGGTTTCCATCTAGTTATCTGATATCAAGTTGCATTCTCTGCTCAACTTCCTAAGTTTTATTTGTTGCTCACTTAACTAATAAGGGACAAAAGGGAAATGAAGTTCTTGTTGCCTTGTTTTTGGTCCATAATTTGGACTTAAGGATTGGTAGGGAGCATCCTGGGATCAAATTTGCACTTGTAGAGTGAATTACTGAATGTACATGAATGGCACAGATTGATGGGATGTTGCCTTTACTTAGTTTTTATGAATTTCTCTGTTTGTCAGTGGGGCTTTTTTTCTTCTGCTCATATACATGTCATGTCATTCCACGAAAGATCTGCAACCAGTACAGGAAAGAAGATGAGGGCATACCCTTAATAACAATTACGGAAAACAGGAACTGTAAAAACCCACTTTTAATAAATATGGAAAGAGGTAATGGAAGAAAAATTCCAAGTCTAAGACTACTCGCAAAACTCGTGAATAGAAGATATAGCAGCCAGACCCATAACCTCAAAAATGACTGATCTGGTAACCTCAGTAGCACTTCTACGACTATTCTGATGTAATCGTGAGTTTCATTCCTTCCACAGTGCCCCTAAAGAAGTGGACAGAATCATGAACATTAGTTTTGAAGCATTAGCCCTTTGCATTACTACAACGATAACTCTTCAAATGAATGGCAGTTCATGTTCCACCCAAACCATGAGACAATGCAACCCCAAACCTTTGTAGCAAACACACAATCAAAGAATTGATTTTCTCTGCTATCGAAACCATTAAAATAGTTATGGCACACTGCAGCAACAGGCAGACCTCTCTTTTGCAGATTCAGGTAAAGTATCATACATGTAGTGAAATTAGTGCCGATTTAAACATTATTACAACACAAATTAACCCCTTTGGATGTTGGGTTCTGCAGACATCCCAGGCTCTTTTAAAAGTAAATTTGCTCGTTGTTCACAAGAATTTGTCGTGACCATGGTGTAAAGGCGAAATGGAAACATACTGAAACTAACCTCTGGAATACATTTCCCTAAATCCCCTAATCCATAGGCATTCCTTTTGGTTGATGTACTTCCAAATCAATGAACAAGCTTCAGTTGATTGAATATCATCAATAACTCCAATACCAACACCACCTTCGGATTTAGGCCTGCAAATTAAAATCCTTCTTATATGATACATTTTTTCTACCTGTCCGTACTCCCCAATATGAAATTTTAATTTTCTTCTGTTAGTATTGGAGCAGCAGGAAGCCTCAAACTGAGCCTCAAAACAAGATAATAGGATATATAATAGTTCTGATGAAGTCTCTTCCCTGCAAGAGAGACAGTCAAGTTCACCCAACTAGAAAGGCTGATATTGATTCTATCTAGCAGACCAGCACAAGATGCCAAAGAGAGACCGTAATAGTTCAGTGGTGTTCCAAGATTCGTGGTGGGATAATTACCCCTCCTGAAAAAATCTAAGCATTCTTTGTTTCCTTCTGACTGCCTTAGAGAAGAAGACAGTGGAATTTTGAGAATGAATATGCACCCAGACACAGTAGCATATAGTAATCCAACACCTTCTTGAGGGTCATTGCAGAATCAACCTCAGCTTTACCACAAGTAACAAGTGATCTTATCAAGATATGTCAAATATGTTTAATTTTTAAATTTAATTTGAAATTCAAACTTAGAAATAGTTAGTTAATTTTGAATATGAAAAGTAGTTAGTTGTTTTTTTAGTAAGAGGAACAAACTTAGTGAGAAGCTCTTGTAAAGTGTATAAATACTCTCTTGTAACACTCTAAATTAATATAAAAAATTTCACCAAATCCATTTCTCTACTAAAAATTATTTTGGTATCAGAGCCTACCAATTCTTGGTAGCCTCCATCAATATTCTCCAGCCGCGAACGAAGTTCATACCGTTGTTGGCAGTGATCAATCCTCAAAACTCTGCATTCTAATATTTTTTTCTTCTAGTTTGTCATACTCTTAGGATTTAATCACTTTAAATCAATCTTCGGAGGTGGTTATGCAAATTTCAGCCGGCTATAGTCCCTCTCCTTTTTCAGCCATGGCTTCTTCAACGGCGGCGACCATCAATTGAAATTTACACACACACACACATATATATACATACATATTTTCGGTGGTATTTATCTTTCACCACCAAACTTCGTTTAGCCTCTCTGTTCTATGAGTAGACTCTATCATTCCCGATAACCTATGAAGCATAGATACTTCTCCGGAGGCGCCGTGGCGGTGTCGGACACATGTCCAACCCCGACACTCCTCGGATATGGCCGGACACGTGTCCGATACTTCGTAGAAGTATCCAAATTTTTTTAATTAATTTTTTTATTTTCGGACACGGCAGGACATGCCTAGGATACGACCAGGACACGTCAAAATATATATATTTAAAAAAAAAAATAATGAATAAATAATTTGCTAAATATCTACCTTTCTTCCTTGTAATGAAACAGGACTTTTAGATTCCAAAACTACCTATTATAATGTCATTTGTTTCTCAAATATATAGCGAATATTTTTTTAATGAAATACTGTCCTTTAACCCTTTTTTATAAAGGAAGCTATGAACATATGATTTATACATCTAAATTAATTAATGATTCAATTGTGAAATTTGATATTTAATGTGTGATGATGTCATATCTTGTGTTTAATTTTTCTTAGTTTATTAACATTGTATATAATACATTGAGATTTCTCATATTATAAAAATTTGATAAAATTATTTGTATTTTTTATATAAATTTTTTATTTATTATTTAATTTTTGTCGTATCTCGCCATACCCGTGTCTTATTTTTTTTTAGATTTTCCGTATCCCCGTATTTGTATCGTGTCGTATTTGCACCCTATGTCTGTATTCGTGCTACATAGCCGATAACCCAATCATGGCCGACACATCACTCTGCTCTCTATCTACTTATATGCGACGTTCAACAGAGATGAAGATCACAATCATCATCTTCCGCTTCGCCTCTTCCTCATGATCTCAAATCTACCACTCAACACAAGTCAATCTTCGAATCAAATCTGGTACTTATTGTGGTATAGCCACATAATCCTTATCATGTTGTTATAACTTAAAAAACAACCAGGTTACAATCAGGAACAACTTACCAGTTGGTTACCACATCAATGACTCTTTTGGCAACCTCGCTATTGATGCTCTTAGTAATTATTGTGGAAAAATACAAGTTAGTCTCTGTGAAAATTTGGTATAAGTTGGCAGAATCTGTTGTAGATTTTAGTAACTGTATCAAATCTCATCTTAGCTAACTTAGTAGCTATTGTATAGCTGTTATATTCTGACTTACTTAGCTGATTTAGTAGCAGTTGTATTTTGACTTAGTGGCAGTTTCATTTATGTATCCTACTGCCTATATATATTTCAGTTTATAATGCATGTTAAGTAGAACTTCAGAAATAAAAGAGTTTAGTTCAAAATCCACATGGTATCAGAGCTGTAAGGCTTGGATTTCCTGAAAAATTTCAGTGTTTTTGTTTTTCTGTTCAGCCTTAATAGCATATTAATAGTCATTCTTTGTGACTTGCCTTCATTGCAGTCATTCTTTGTGACTTGCCTTCATTGCAGTCATTCTCTGTTCAACTTTCATAGCAGATTAATCTTTTTTTTCTTTGTGACTTGCCTTCATTGTAGTCATTCTCTGGCACTTTCTTTTGCCAATTTTTCGCATAACCCTTTTGTTCAGCCTTCATAGCCCATTGTTGAAGAATATCAGAAATTATTGCTCAATCATCCCAATCACCCGAGGAAGAGCAGGTTCAGTGCTCCACAAGTGAACTGCAAAATATTCAACCGGCGTATCGACTTAATGGAAGAAACTACTTGAAATGGTCTCAATTGGTTCGAACTTTTCTGAAAGGAAAAGGGAAATTAAGTCACTTGCTGGGAACGGGACCAAAGAAAGGTGATGCAAGCTTCGAAGCGTGGGACGAAAAGGACTCAATGGTCATGTCCTGGTTGTGGAATTCCATAACACCCGAAATCAGCGATACATGCATGTTCCTACCAATTACGAAGGCCATCTAGGACGCTCTCAACCAGACTTACTCCAAGGTTTGTGATGCGGCGCAAGTAAACGAGATCAAGATAAAGACAACATCTACAAAACAGGGGAACAAGTCAGTAACTGAGTTTGCCAATTTTCTGCAAAACTAGTGGCAAGAACTGGATTACTACCGGGTGATTGATTTGAAGTGTAGCGAATGCGCTGTAATTATGAAAAAATTTATTGAAAAAGATCGAGTTTATGATTTTCTTGCTGGCTTAAACTCTGAATTTGATCAAGTCAGAATTCGAATCTTGGGCAAGGAAGAGGTACCATCTCTTAATGAGGTGATTTCATTGATTCGGGTTGAAGAGAGTCGGAGAGGAATCATGCTTGAACCTTAGTCGATAGACAACTTAGCACTTGTAGCCTCTGGTGACAATAAGCGGGGTCTCACTCTAGAAGAACCGCAAAATGCTGAATATGGAAAGGCAAAATTATTAAAGGGGGCAAACCGAGACAATCTCTGGTGTGCATACTGTAAAAAGTCGCGACATACCAGAGATCATTGCTGGAAATTACACAGGAACCACCCACATCCAGTCGAGAATGGGGAAACAAAGGAGGACATCAACATCGACAACAAGGACAAGCTCATATGACCTTAAAGGTGGGTCAGGACTAGGCAAAAGAACATGGAGGATTCAACGGTGAAGAAATAGAGAAGTTAAGAAATCTGTTGGGAACCCTTGAGAAACCATCTTTTGGTGCTTTTTCTTTAGCCCTCTCAGGTGAGTCTTTATTCTCCCTTGGATTAAATATTTCTGATAAATTGTTTGTGGATTCATGGATCATAGACTCGGGAGCCATATACCACATGACACATGCCTCAAACCAATTCAGCACTTATACCCCATGTCCTAGCAATAGGAAAATCACTGTTGCTGATGGAACCACAATCACGGTTGTTGGTGTAGGAGATATCCATATCACCCCTAGCCTTGTCCTTAAAAATGTTCTACATGTTCCTAAATTGTCCGCTAACCTTATGTCCATTCATAAGTTTACTAGAGACTTACATTGTCATGTTACGTTTTATCCCTCTTACTGTGAATTTCAAGACCAGGATTCGGGGAGGAGGATTGGACGTGCTAAGGAAAAGGAAGGACTCTACTACCTTTAGACACCGAGCCTTCCAAGTATGATCAGGACAAATTTATCCTCTTCGTTTCTCTCTTCTTCCCATAAAGATGTCATATGGTTGCATCATTTTCGTTTAGGACATCCCTCTTTTACAATTCTAAAAATCATGTTTCCTTCTTTGTTTAAGGGATTAAATATTGGAACATTTCATTGTGATATTTGTGAGTATGCAAAACATACTCATGTAGCTTTTCCCATTAGCAATAAAAGAAGTTCCTCTCCTTTCTATTTAATTCACAGTGATATATGGGGACCCTCCACAGTCCCAAATGTTTCTGGGTTACGGTGGTTTGTGTCCTTTATAGATGATTGCACCAGAGTCTCTTGAATATATTTACTTAAAAACAAATCAGATGTGAGTAATATCTTTCCCAATTTCCATACAATGATCCACAATCAGTTTGGTACCAAAATAAAGAGGTTTAGGTCTGATAATGCGAGGGATTATTTCAATCAAGTCTTGTCACCCTTCTTTTAAAAGGAAGGAATTATTCATGAGTCATTAATACTCCACAACAAAACGGAGTAGCCGAAAGGAAAAACGGCTATCTCCTAAACACTACTAGAGCACTCTTGTTTCATCAAAATGTACCAAAACACTATTGGGGGGAAGCAGTACTTACATCTGCCTACATCATAAATAGACTTCCTTCACGGGTTTTAGGGTCAAGAAGTCCAATGGAAGCCCTTTCTAAATTCTACCCTGACCTTAGTGCCACAAACAATCTTACCCCTAGGATATTTAGGTGCACTTCATTTGTTCATGTCCATAGCAATAATCGGGGCAAACTAGATCCTAGAGCCATTAACTGTGTGTTTATATGATACTCATCCACACAAAAGGGTTACAAATGTTTTCATCCTCCTACCCGGAAACTCTATATCTCAGTTGATGTCACATTTGCAGAAGGGAAACCGTATTTTACTAAACCTTATCTTCAGGGGGAGTCGTCTATCATGGAAGATAAGGATTTTTTCCAGCTCGCTTTACCATATTCGTCTCGTTCACCATCTTTCTTACCTGTATCAAACACTCAATCCAACTCGGTACCTGAGCCTGAATCTCCCATTTTGTCACATGTGTCTCCTGTGAAGGATAATATGACTTTTGATCACGTACGGTATGGGAAAGGGAAGGTGTATTGAAGGAAGCAAGGTCTAGCTCCTGATCTAGTACAAGCCCAATCCTCTAACCTGACTCCTGAGAATGAGGTAACAGTATCTGAACTTACTCCACTTGTAGAACACCAGTTCCCTGGACCGTAAATAACTAACCAAGATTTGCCCATAGCCGTGAGGAAAGGAACTCGAGAGTGTACCAAACGACCATTATACCCTCTATCTCATTATGTATCCTTCAAGAAATTCTTGCCAGCCCATAGGAGTTTTCTCACGAGTCTAAATGAAATCTCTATTCCAAACACTTTATCTGAAGCATTATCCAATGAAGAATGGAGGAAAGCCATGAGAGTTGAGATGGACGATTGGAAAAAAAAGGACGTGGGAGTTAGTTGATCTACCAAAAGGAAAGAATGCAGTAGGGTGTAAGTGGGGTTTTACCTTGAAGTATAAGGCTGATGGATCGTTAGAACGCTACAAAGCAAGGCTAGTTGCTAAGGGGCACACTCAGACGTATGGAGTTGATTACCAAGAGACCTTCGCTCCAGTTGCAAAAATGAACACTGTGAGGATCTTGTTGTCATTAGCATCCAATTTTAATTGGAAATTATAGCAGTACGATGTGAAGAACGCCTTTCTACATGGTGATCTGGAAGAAGAAATCTATATGAGCATTCCGTTAGGATTTGGAGGAGTCGAAGGGAATAAGGTATGCAAATTAAGGAATGCCTTATACGGTTTAAAACAATCGCCCCGTGTCTGGTTTGGGAGATTTACTAAGGTGATGTTAGCTATAGGATATAAGCAAAGTCAGGGAGATCACACTCTTTTTATCAAACACTCGGTTTCAGGGAAAGTCACGGCCTTGATAGTTTATGTGGATGGCATAATTGTGATTGGAAATGATGAGAAGGAGAAGCAAGCCTTGAAACAATGTTTGATCAAAGAATTCGAAATAAAAGATTTGGGGAGATTGAAATATTTTCTAGGGATTGAAGTGGCTCATTATAGACAAGGTATTTTCATTTCACAGCAAAAGTATGTCACTGATCTTCTTAAGGAAACAGGAATGCTTGCAAGCAAACTAGTTGCAACACCTATAGAGCCGAACCATAGACTTGGAGAGGCTATTAGAGATCAAGCAGTAGATAGAGAGATGTACCAGAGATTAGTTGGAAAACTCATCTATCTTGCCCACACCCGGCCGGACATAGCATATTCTGTTAGCGTCATCAGCCAATTCATGCATGACCCCAAGGAGACTCATCTTCAAGCTGCCTACCGTGTGCTTCATTACTTGAAAGCTAATCTGGGAAGGGGATAATGTTTAAAAGAATCTCTGAGCTTGTCCTTGAAGCTTACATAGATGCAGATTACGCAGGGTCCCCTATGGATCGGAGATCTACTTCAGGTTATTGTACATTCCTTGGAGGCAATTTGGTAACATGGCGAAGCAAGAAGCAGAATGTTGTAGCCAGGTCAAGTGCAGAAGCCGAGTTTAGAGCAATGGCACAAGGGGCTTGTGAGTTGTTATGGCTGAAGATTATGCTAGAAGACTTGAAGATTAAATGGAGTGGGCCAATGAAACTCTACTGTGACAATAAATCAGTAATCAACATTGCACATAATCCAGTACAACACGACCGAACTAAGCACATCGAGATAGATAGACATTTTATCAAGGAAAAACTAGAAAGCGGATTAATTTGCACACCATACGTTCCCACGGGAGGTCAAATAGCAAATGTTCTTACGAAGGGGCTCAACCGTGTTATCTTCCAAGAAATTATTTCCAAGCTGGGAATGGTTGACACCTATTCACCAGCTTGAGGGGAGTGTGGAAAAATACAAGTTAGTGTCTGTGGAAATCTTGTACGAGTTGGCAGAATTTGTTGTAGATTTTAGTAGTTGTATCAAATCTCATCTTAGCTGACTTAGTAGTTGTTGTATAGCTGTTATATTCTGACTAACTTAGTAGCAGTTGTATTATGACTTAGTGACAGTTGCATTTATGTATCCTATTGCCTATATATATTGCAGTGTATAATGTATGTTAAGTTGAACTTCAGAAATAAAAGAGTTTAGTTCAAAATCCACAATTACGTCTGCACACTTCACCAAATTTATTGTCTCCTCTCTACGTCCCTTCATCTTCTCAAATTGTTGATAAGCTCTTGTAAAGTCTATAAATACTCTCTCTTGTAACACTCTAAATTGATATAAAAAAAATTCTCCAAATCCATTTCTCTACTAAAATTTATTAGATCTGCATAAAGAAGTCAATTTTGTGAGCAGCTTTAGAGGGAACTTGATTGTAGACCTAACTTTCCCTTCTACCAAAGAAGACAAGTATTCAGCACAAAGGGGAGAGAGTGCAGCCTTGCCTAAACCCTCTTCCTGATTGGAGTAAACGTTCTGAAGAGCGGTTACAAAATATAAAAGCAAGAGACATTTCTTCACCCAATTAATCCAAAAATGACCAAAATTAAGCTCCAAGGAACAGTGTCATATGTCTTGGAAAGTTCAATTTCAATTCACGAGTGTCATATGTCTCCAAGGAACTGCAAAGTAGGATTAGCATCGCCATTAGATCCCCTAATCAATTCACGAGCCCAAATTATGGTTTCATGTATCCTTCTTATTTAAACCAATCCTGATTGCTCCAAGCCAACTAATGTAAGGAGAACAAGGGGAAGCCTTCTGGCCATTATATTGCCTTATTTGTCAGTAGGGCTTCACATAACTCGTCGAAGACTTTGTCGATGGAATCTTTCTTTATTTCAACACTGGCTTTCAATATAATGAGTGATATGAAGTGCACCCAGTATTCAAATGTGTTGAAGTCTTGCTAAACATTTTGATGAAGTTATGGTAGCATAATGATGACCTTTTTCTGCTAATATACAGTGACTGCATTGGGGGAAATCAAGAAAAGCTTGAACGATCCAAATCGGAATCTCAGTAATTGGAATCGTGGGGATCCGTGTACATCAAATTGGACTGGAGTTTTGTGCTTCAATACGATCATGGATGATGGTTATCTGCATGTTAGAGAATTGTATGGTTTCAGTCTTTTCCTAATTTTTGCTGCTGGTGTTGGACCATTATGAACATTATTGTTTCATATGATCCAGCATTATATTTTATCTGGCACATGAGTAAAACTAAAACATGTTAACGGGTTTTATTGTGCCAAGAATTTTCTTTGCTCTCCTAGATTTTATCAAATGGGTCATTTTCCATTTCTCAAGGGGCTAAATTTGCATGTTTCCAATTTCCAAAAAACGTTTACTGTCATTTATTATGAACATAAATTTTTAATGTATGATTTCTGTATTCACTGTACTTCCAGTGGACTTATTAAAATTAAGCTTTATGTATTCACATAAAAAAAAACTTTAGTAAAGACATATACCACTTATTTGTAAGACTCATTGTTATATTATACTAGTCACTGCATAAAGTCGCAGGATATAGGTGGAACTTAGAAGTGCATTGTAATCAGGGGCGGAGCTATTAAGAAGGTAAGGGGGGCCATGGCCCCTCCCCAATTTTTTGAAAAATTGCTTTGCTAGCCTGCAAATTTTTTTTTTTGATAAATATGTTCGTAAGAAATTCTATTTGGCCCCTCCCAAAATATTTATACAATATTTTTTAATTATTTACCTACAAATAAAGAATATATAAATAAGTTTACTTTGCTTTTAAAACCTGTTCAACAACTAGATTTAGCACTCTTTTAAAAAACTAACATGTTATGAAATAAAAACACAAATTCCCTAAGATTGCAAGTTCATTAGTATCTCAAATCCTAAACAATAAGTTGTTACTTCATTAACATACAATCACGTACCATATCCATTATGTGAATTTAAGATAGAATTATCCACTAAATCATACTTATAAATGAAAAGTTAACAATTGTAGCAATTTTGTAAATGAAAAAATTTTATTTATAAAAATCATTGTAGTAATTATTATTTTACAAATATATATTTTTAAAATTTTCATTGCATTTGCCCCCTCCTAGCCATAATTCCTGGCTCCGCCCCTGATTGTAATGGCTTTGAAAGTTTAGTAACTTTGTCTACTAACTGCATGTGGGTATTTTTAATGTTACATGTAACCGCATACTTAGTTAGAGAGTGAAGTATTAGATTAGCTCAAACCATGACGTTTTCAACTATGTTATCCTAACGAAAAGCTTGAGAATAAAATTAGTAGGCCTTAGTATACTTGGATAGGAATTAAGTATGGGCCAGTCTCTTATGGCCAAAGAGATACTATAGAGGATAGCCAAAGTCTATTCATTCATTATAGTGAAGGACTGGCAGGGATATATTTATATTGGGTGAACAAACGACCTACATCTTTATTTGTTTAAAGTGACTAAATTCAAACTTGCATTATCACTTCTTTATTTTGATTTTTTCTCAGTTTCTTAAGCAGTGAAGTCCGAAACATGAGATTCTGTATGAACAAAAATAATTTACATTCTTTGATGCATGTTTACGGTGCAAGAATTTCTTTGAATTAATCAGATGAATTGTGATCGAATCTTTGTAGCTAGAACTGTCAGATGTGAGAGAATGTGTTCAAAAATGCGAGCTAGCACTTTATGCAAATAATGTATAGTGTCAATTTATGTACCTAGTCCACCCATCTTAGCACCCTCGTGAAAAGGAAGCACACTTGGTTAATGGCCTGTGAAGACACTACTGAATTTAAAGATCATAGCGATCAAGTAAAATGCTTCTTTTGTAGTTTAATTTTGAGGTCAAAATTTTGTGTTTAATATTCTTTTGGGTTAAAGTTTTTAGATTTCACCAAGGAAATAAACTTCTTGGAAGCTCGAGATTTCTTAAATTTTTGTTAAGTTTATGGAATTCTCTGTTTTGTGAAGTGGATGATTCAGCTCAACTCATCACAGCCTTAGGGTCAGCTATATGACCATTTTTAGCCAGTTCACCATGCAACCGTAAATCAATTAAATGTTATTTATCTTTGTAGTTTGCTTAAAGGTGGAGTGCTGGTGAAACCCTTAATAAATACTCATCTTTCACCCCCCTATTCTATGAAGTGTCTGAAAAACACCCCTATACTTTTAGCGCTGGGCAAAAATATACCCCCCTTCCCTTCCCTCTTAATGTTTTAAACACTTTAGTGCTTATTTTGCACTTAAGTCTTCCAAAGATGGCCCAGGGTGTGTGTAGTGAATAAGAATAAATATTATAGGGGTGTTATGTGTACATTAGGCATTATTTCTCCATTTTTTTGTCTTTTTTTTAAAACATTAAGAGCCACATGAGAAAGCGATGTGATTTTTCAGTTTGTGCATTTTCGTCATTTCACAAAACAATTTATTTGTTAGAAATACATCTCTATACACAATGTATAACTAAGGGTAATTTGAGCATATCAGGTTTTTTGGGTGCTTATTAGCCCCAAACCAATATTATAGGGATGTCTTGTGCATGCAATGGATGTGATGATCATACTATAAGGGTGTTTCTGCAGTTTGCCCTTTGCTGAATTCCCTCTATAGTCTTTATTTCTTAACTAAGATTGACCAACTCCAAGGAGGGTAAAAGAAAAAAACAAATCTGAAGTTGTAAAAATAGTAATCACTTTTTACCCTGTTTATGTTATAGAGCTTTTAGAACATGTTTTCTTTATTCTCTAACTTGTAGTATGCCTTGTTAATTTATTTTCTTTGCAGGCAGTTGTTAAATATGAATTTGTCTGGAAGTTTATCACCAGAGCTTGGCCGGTTCTCATACATGAAAATACTGTGAGGAATACCGCAAATGCTACCTTTAAACTATATCACGTGGATTTTGGCTCACTGAGTCATATGGGCAATATAAATTTTCTACTGTAGACATGCTCCTAATTTTGATTCATTTATTGATATAGTTTTCTTTCCCTTTATTCATAGAGATTTTATGTGGAACAAGATAAGTGGCAGTATACCGAAGGAGATCGGCAATATTACTTCGTTAGAACTCTTGTAAGTAGTAGTAGCTCTTTGGGTTGGTTAGATATATTATACTGTTTCACTGTTTGATTAAAAGCTACTACCATTAAGAATTACACGTATGATAATAGGTCCATGCATGGTAAAAGAACATCGCTTTCTGTCTATTTATATACTGTTCGAGGTGATGCTTATACCAGATTTGTTATAATCAAGATGTCGACATCAGTCTACTACTTGTATGATGAGAAGAGCGCACTGGCCATATTTTTATGGATTTCTCATTCTAAATGTGATCTTCTGTGCTTCCAGGCTCTTGAATGGAAATCAATTAACAGGTTCCTTGCCTGAAGAGCTTGGTTATCTATCGAACTTGGACAGAATACAAATTGACCAGAACCACATATCTGGACCGCTGCCTAAATCTTTTGCAAACTTGAACAAAACAAAGCACTTGTAAGGTTTTCTTTTCATGCTTTTTAGCTAGATGTGGTGCTCTGATAATTGACTTCTTTTCCTTCTTATTGTTGTTCTATTTGTTTGGCCTATCGTCATTGTTCTAGTTGTTTTTGTCGCTGTTGATTTTGTTGTTATTTCCATCATAATAGTCATTGCCCTCATCATCCATATTGTTGTTTTGTCCTCTGAGCAGTCACATGAACAACAATTCAATTAGCGGGCAAATCCCTTCTGAGCTGTCTACACTACCAAATCTTGTTCACATGTAAGTTGGTAATTTGTTATCTTTTACACGTGATGCGTTTTGAACATCTGGTTTGTTGTTAAAGTTGTAAAGTTTTGCAGCCTGCTTGACAATAACAACTTATCAGGGTATCTTCCGCCTGAGCTTGCCGACTTGCCAAGTTTACTGATACTGTATGGTTTCTTCTAATGGATATATGTTAAATATTTATGTATTTAGTTTTTTTCTGTTTGCCAATTGTTCTAAGGGTAATATTATTCAATTAATTGTTTGTTTGTTAAGTTGCTTGATGAAATGCACTTTCTCACTTAGATTGCTTTTTAGCTTAGAATGGCTGATAATTTTGTTTATATCATCTGTTTACTGGCATTGATTTTCTTAAAGTGGTTTTATTGTCATCAAAGAAGCTTCTAGTATGGCCAAGTAAATGACCTTTTTCCACTAGAATAAATAGGTTGTGCACCAACTGAACAATGTCCAGGATAGGTTATATCAGATGAATGGCATATCATTGTGTTATCACTAGTCGTCTTGACAATAGGAGTGAATCTTGCCTCACAATGGAGCCCATACTTAATGGTGACGTCATCAGCTACTTGTCTAGCTTTATAGATCTGTTTGTACTCTCGGTTACAACTTTAAAAAAGCTAATATAACAGCTTATTAGAACTGACTCGTGCGGCTTTTAATCTACATGCTTTACTTTCAGGAAGGCATAGGCTGCTCTGTGTGCTTCAAACGGTACTAATCTTTTCCGCCATTCTTTTCCATGGAAATTAGGTCACATATTGTCCATGGCTCTCCCTGTGATAGGACTTCTTCCAAAAGACCAATAATTAGAAGAAATTACTAGTATCACCAGGATCCTAAGGGAATGGAAATCCAGTGAGGGATAATACTGCTCGAGGGAAGTGGCAAGGCAGCCTCATTACTAGACACTGGGTATGTCTTGGAGTACTTGAAATGGGGTCATTTGGAGAAACAGAAGTATCTTCTTAGGGAGTACAAGAACAAGTGTTGGATGGCCAGCATATAAGGAATATAACTGTGAATTGGAAAGAAACTTATCCACTTGAAGAGGATAGAGGTCAAGAAAACTGGAGGTTGTAAATGACATAAGTTGGAAGAAGAAAAAGTGGGAGAGGAGCAAGGTAGGATTGAAGGAAGTGACATATAACTTTTTGGAAGCCATAGGGCTCAATGATAACATTCATGACATTCTTCTGTCGAGATTTGCACAGTTGAATTGCTAGTCTGTTTGGAAAGAGGAGGAGTGCACCAAAAGTATGCATATATATGACAGTATCAATAATGGCTTCACCCTAAAATTGAATGCAGCATTGTTGGGGCAGATAAAACCAAGCAGGATAATGAGTGACAACTTTGCAGTTTAGTTTCACCAGCATACTGACATATTCAGGGTGGAGTAGTATGTAATTCACTGTTTAGCTACCTGGCTCCAAAACAGGAAGTTCGTTACGACTTCTGAATAAACTGTGAACCATTTTGGTGGTGTTCTTGTGAGTCTGTTGATACAGGGGCACATCATGTGTATCTCAAAACCGTGTTTAGATGAGAATATCATAAGCTTTAATAGGGAAAAGTAAAATAGCTTCCACAGTCGGAATATAATAAGTTCTCAAATGCTTGATTTTAGTGGACAGAGTGGGGCTGCTAACCTTTTATAGCTGCAAAACATTGTCCTAGATGGGAATAGAAGGATGGAAAATATTCTTTTACAGACATAAAAAGGCAATGTGCCTTCAAAATTAAAGAACCTAGAAGAATCTGTGGATGGACCCCAAAGAGCGAGTCCTCTCCAATTAAAAAGAAGCCAAGAATCTTAAAAGAAATGGTTCGCAGATTGCTCTCAATTTATGTGGTTCTTGCCTGGCACAGACAATTAGTGAGTGGATTCGAGATCTCCTTTTAAGATGTACATAATGTACTACATTTTTTTGGTTCAATCAATATTACTCTCAAACGAAACTATGGACACAATTGACATAAGCTTCTGGGGCTTTTTTTTTCTCTTTTTTTTCCTTCAGAGGTAAATTTTACTTGCACACATGCCGCCTACGAGGGTTGAACCCTCAACCTCCCAAAGAGGGGAGGTGGAGGACATACCCCTCAAGCCAATGCTTTGGTGGTATGAGCTTCTTAAGGTCATGCAAATAGAGTACTAAAAATTGCGCTACCATTGCAATCATAGAGAACAGATCCAACTAAGAAAATGGGGATCAGCCTTGTGCATAGGACTGACAGTCATGGCATCAGATATACGTTAGGCACCAAAGAAAAACTCATGGGACTTTAATAACTGATCAGTGCATAGAAGAGTATAATATTATACATGTAGAATTCAACCTTAGGTAATTAAGATCACAGGCATTATTGGGTTGGTTAAGCAGAGTACATCAATGTTGCATGATATAAACACATCTTTGTATCATAAAACAGTTAGCACTTTATCTATAGCAGTCGTGGAATGTTACTCTCTACTTCCTCTTTGTTATGGTACCCAAGAATCTTGTTTTTTCCCAATTGTTGAAACCAATAAGGTGATAACTGATTTTATGTCTTCCTGTTTTCCCTTTTGACAGACAACTTGACAACAACCACTTTGATGGGAGTACAATACCAGCTTCATATGGCAACATGTCCCATTTATTGAAGTTGTGAGTGCCTATTTATTTAATGCTTTTGAAGTTGTAAGTGTACAGCTACTATTTTGTTTTGTTAATAGACGTAAAAGTCCATGCATGAGGTCAAGGGGAAGGAATCCCTATTAGATTTTTGCACGAAATATAAATCAAGAGGCATACTGCTTATAATTGCACTGTTTCTTCCTTTTTATTAAATTCTAATATTTAGAGCAACAAAACACAATGAGATATATGTATATATATGGGGAGAGAGATTTAATAAAACAATGGAGTGAGTCCTGGCTATACCCCATTGGTAGGGGATCCGGTTCTATTAGATTTTGCACGAAATGTAAATCCAGAAGCAGAATGCTTAATTGCACTGTTTCTTCTTTTTTATTAAATTCTAATATTTAGAACAACAAAACACAACGATATTTATATACATATATATATATATAGAGAGAGAGAGAGAGGATAAATTTAATAAAACAAAGGAATGAGTTCTGGCTATACCCCATTGGTATAGGATCCGGTTTCTTTCTATTGAACAGGCCTTGATGGTCTTTCATCTCCGCAATTTTTCCTCTTAATGCCCAATGGGAGCAGCTTGGCAGCATTCGTGTTGAAAACAATCTACTCCAAAAGATTATTGGAGTAGATGGTTGTTAGCATGATAGTAGAGGCAAATATCTCAAGTTCAAACTTTGCCATCACCCTCACAATTAAAAGTAGAAACACTTGTCAGACAAAAAAGGCCACACGCGACTATGTTAGGGGGCATTTCAAAGGATATAAGTACTAAAGTTACACCCTCTCCAACAGCTTAAGCTTTTTGACTGATGATTGTTAACGCATAAATTCTCTGAAACATGGGAGATCAACATTTTTCTTTTTGGAAATTAAGATCATCATCTTCCCTTCATGGTCAGTATATGCGAGTTGATTAATCCTTCTTCCTATGCGATCTAACATCTCGTTTTAGTTTTGTGTTAAAAGGAATCAATAGTGCCACCAAGGACTTAGCAAAACCTCCTCCTCCCATATGGGAGATTGAGTGTTCAAGTCCATGTGGGTAAATAGTAGGTGTATCTGTCTTGCCTATCTAAAGTAGCAATAGAAACAAAAGAAATAAATCAATAACAGGTTGACTAGCTGCAGCAAAACTTGCATGTTCTCTGAAGCTTTATATGCTTTCTTATCCGTGGATCCAGAATACGCATATTGATATTTTCAGAAAGCTTCGAGTTAAGATTTGTTATGGTTCAGTTTTGTTTGATGTAGGAGCCTCAGGAACTGTAGCTTGCAAGGGCCAATCCCTGACCTCAGCAGGATACCAGACCTTGCTTATATGTAAGTACATGAGTATGGACATTGTGAAGCCATTCATTTGCGAATTATTTCCCTGGAGTCCTCTAATCTTTACAAAATATCACTTTATTGTTTTATAGCGTATTAAATACTTGATCTCCCTATAGGAATCATGCATAACCATCCTGAACTAGGTTTTAGATTTTTTCATTTGGAGACAGTTTTGTTAGCCATTGACTTCTTTATATATATTGTTAACAATATTTTCTAGTTTTATATTTTTATTAACTGCTATTCCAGATAAAGTGATAACATCTACATTACAGAGACCTCAGTTTTAACCAGCTCAATGGATCAATACCGCCAAATAAGCTTTCTGAGAATATTACTACTCTGTAAGAAAGCTCCACATTTGACTTTTGTGTTCTTCTGTCAATTATATTGTAATATATTATATAGAATCTTCAGATAAAGTATACTTGAATCTCATTATATGATATGAGTATTTTCTTGCTTTATAATCTAATCCCCCTTGCAAATTGTGCAGCAAATTGTCAAACAACGATCTTACTGGAACACTTCCAGTCAACCTTTCAGGCCTTCCTCAACTTCAGATATTGTGAGCTTTCTTCAAATTTTAACCTTTCTTCTATATCAGTTCTGTGGTTCCTTATACAGTCATCATTGAAAATAAAGTATACTCTTTTTTTATTGCACCCAATTGTCTTATTTGGTGCTCCTTTACATTTAGGGGCACTGATGCCCATTATTTGAATTACATAATTTGACATAAATGACTTTACTTTGTACGTCGATCCCCATTGCAGGTCACTCGCAAACAATTCATTGAGCGGTTCTCTGCCATCCACTATTTGGCAAAATAAGACACTCAATGGAACTGAAAGAGTTATCTTGTAAGAATTGAAATGAAAAAGGAATCATCCCCCCCCCCCCCCACCCCACCCCCCCCCCCCCCCCCCCCCCCCCCCCCCCCCTCCCTCCCTCTTTCCCCTGCTTTGTTTGAGTGTGTACGTTGGTGTGGGTGCACACCATCCACTCTGAAGTATCGCATATTTGTGTTGCATATTTTCATGATGACAAGCTTGAAGATTGAATCTGCTGGTTTGATTCTCTTTTAGAGATCAAAGTTGGAACTTTCTTTAGTAGGATATTATTTGGTCTGAAACTGATAAGTTTTGTTCTCTTTGGTTTTGCAGAGATTTCCGGAATAATGAGCTTTCGAATATTTCAGGCAGTGTTAATCTCCCTCCTAACGTCACTGTTTGGTTAGCTTACTCTCTATATCTGCAATGAAATGTTTATTAACACTGATGTGTCTGCTCAGTAAAAGTAAAAGATAGAAAACAGCCTCATTACTTTTTTATTCTAAAGATTGCATTTTAAAACAGTAATCATGTCTCTCTTCTGTAATATATTCAAATGTCCAGGCTTCAAGGAAATCCTCTATGCTCCAATGCCAACCTCGTACAGTTCTGTGGATCTCAGAATGATTATGCCAATGATGTACAGAAATTAACAAACTCTACAGTGGTTTGTCAAGATCAATCATGCCCACCCCCTTACGAATATTCCCCACTATCTCCTATATCATGCTTTTGTGCTGCACCTCTTCTTGTTGGGTATCGTTTAAAAAGTCCTGGGTTCTGGGACTTTCGGCCATACATCTATCCATTTGAGGTGTACCTAACCTCTGGTCTCAACGTGAACCTTTATCAGCTTGACATTGGTTCATTTATTTGGGAAGAGGGCCCTCGACTGAAGATGTACCTGAAGATCTTTCCTGTGTTTTACAACAATTCCCATATCTTTAATAGAAGTGAGGTTCTGCGAATTCGAAGCATGTTTACAGGATGGCAGATTCCTGATAGTACTATTTTTGGACCTTATGAGCTTCTCAATTTCACACTATTGGATCCTTATAAAGATGGTTTGTCTCATAAACCTTTTTCTGATTAGTTTTTTCCTGAGAATTTTTATTATGAAAAGCATCTGGTGATCATAATAGTGATATTCTTTTTCCTCTTTCTGCTGGGGGTAGTTTTGAAATTGCGTCTTTTCTCCTTTTTATTAGAATCTGGGTCATCTAAGTTTCTGTGAACTTTGTGCAAATTACTGATGTCTACCGGGAGATCAGTTTGCACACCAATTGAGAAAATCGTGATGAAGAAGAAAGAAGGGAAAACTAATTAATGTTTCAGCTAGTATCAATAATCTAAACTTTATCCCAGATCTTCGGTGAACTTTTTGACTAATATCTCTTCCATCCTTGGGATTTATTCTTTTTGAATTGTTCAGCAATCCTTATGATCAAAATTTGACGAGTTCCTTGATTTCCTCTGTAAACCACAAATCTGGTAAAGCATGTCATTGTGATGTCATTTTGTTCGGCGTGTTTGTCATTTTGTGCATTCATAGGCAATCTTGTAGATGTGAGTTGTTGAGTACTAATAAATAGCATTACATATGGATTATTTATTTTGCTAATACCTCTTTGATCATCCTTTACAGTGATATAACTGTTTTAGGCATCTCAGCTGTTGTCAAGTCATATTTTTTGCTGATCGGTACAATAGCAGTGGTGCTATGGTACCTTGTCAGTGGTGTCGTGGCTACAGTTTGCAACGGTGATCTGTTTTCAAATAAATGATTAGCGAATATACTCTCTGTGAATGTATAAATTTCAGCTGTACCTCTTTTAAAGAAGAAGACACAAGCTGAAGCTTCCATATGTGTGTATGCATTGGTAGATGGATGGAGGATAATAAACGTGACTGATTTCTGGTCATAATTCCCTTTTTATTTTTTCTTTTTTTGGTTGCAGAGATTCCCTCTTCTTCAACATCTGGTATTAGCAGGGGTGCGCTAGCTGGAATTGTAATAGCTGGAATTGCAGGTGCGGTGTTATCTGCTGCAATTGTGACGCTCCTTATATTGCGACAACACAAGAGGAAATACCATTTAGCTTCAAAAAAGCGTCTATGTGAGTATTCAAAGTTAACCTGTGGCTAATTGCAGATTTTTCAATTTTATTTTTTATTGTCTTGCTCCAACTATTTTAAGTAGAGCAACACAAATCTCAATTTCATAGTAAACTGTTGTTGTGTATTCTGGTTAGTAGTTAGGCAACAAGAAAATACATGATACTTGAAATCTGTTGAACCAACAAATTTTTTTTCCTCTAGAAATTGGGATCAATCCAAATCCAACTTTGACAGTTCTTTAGACATGGACCAGAAGATGCCTGTTTTTCCAATTGCAGCTGTTCTATAGATGCATAAATAAAGGAGGTGTGGCATGTTATCCTTTCTGAATCATAGAAAAACCCTTTTCAGTAATTATATTATTGAAATTTGGTAAGCTAGATAATGAAGTTAGGCTTAACTGTGCCCCCTTTTGGGGTTTAGTTAATGCTTAATTGGAAGCTTAAAAATTCTAGCAAAAATATGGGCCAGCTGCATACATTCTTGATTCTACCATGTTTTGAAGGCATCTTCTGATTTCTGGAAAAAAAATTAAAATGCAGTTTCATACATGTGAACTTCTCATCTTTTTTCTCTTCTTATTCACTGATATTTTTATTTATTTACTGCTGAGACGCTTTCTTAAGGTTTGTGTAAAACAGTAAATACATGATATTGTACCAAGCAGATGAAATCTACATTTTTTTTTTAGTTCAAGAGGTTAGTCTACAACCTTCTGGTGTTTGTTCTCACAATCACCTTGTAGACGAGCTCAAGTATTTCTGAACCACAATTGGTAAATATTTTATTTGTCAAGGCTTTTTCTCTGCTTGAAATTCAATATTAGTAACAATGACATTTGTTTTGCAAGAGAAAAATTCTTTTATGGTCAACTATGTCCATGTCTCTTAACAAACAGCTGAATTAATTTAATGGACCTGTATATTTATTATCAGATGTGACAATGGGTTCATGTTATATGTTTCACAGTGTCTAGGATCTCCATTAAGATTGATGGCGTGAAAGCCTTTACTTATGAGGAAATGACTCTGGCGACAGACAATTTCAATAGCTCCAGTCAAGTTGGACAAGGAGGGTATGGAAAGGTTTATAAGGGTATTCTAGCTGATGGAACTGTTGTGGCCATAAAGCGAGCGCAAGAAGGATCTTTACAGGGTGAAAAGGAGTTTCTCACAGAAATAGAAATATTGTCAAGGTTACATCATCGGAACCTGGTGGCTTTGATTGGATACTGTGACGAAGAAGGTGAACAGGTACCTTTGTTTTTTCATGTCCCCCCCCCCCCCCCTTCTCTGAATGGGATGATTAAAAATGTGCAAAAAACACCCCTTCTATTTATTTTGTGCATATAAATCCTTATATTATCAAAATTTGGAACAAATTACTCTCTGGTTGTCAATCTTGACCAATTAATAAAAAACCAAAATTGATCTCACATTCCTACCGGTTATATATCACTATGGAAGTTCGAAATAGCCTGAGTCATTAAATTATATTGCTTACCTCACTGCTGATGTAAGCAATATTCCTTCATGCATATATAATACAATATAAATATGGCATATATAGGAGAACCAAACATTTATGAGACATTAGAAGTCAATATTACAGGCAACTTCAGGAAAACCTATCAAAACAAGCCTAATTCGGCTAAAATGTCATCAAAACCTTAAAGATGTACCTCACAATTTGATAAACATATAGGAAGTAGAGTAAAGGAAAACAAGGAGGGACATTCATTCCTTCTGGAAATTTGAAGGAATTGAGGGTGTACAAGGAGTATGTATGTGCCTGGGAGGATGGAATTAAACAAATCGACAACTTCTCCTTGGGATTTCAGCTATCAACAGAGACAAAGGTGTAACCGAAAGGAGAGATGGATCCTTAATGGCCTGTTAACTTCTGATGACTCACCTATTGTGAATGGCTTATTATATTATTCAGATGGGGAGTGATTAGAAAAATTACCTAGTAGAGTCTACAAAGTCAAATCGATCGAATATATGGAGATTCTCTTTGACAGCAGTGTCTCTGTGATGGCCACTTACAGTTCTCTGACCTCGTGGCCTTGTCCAGTTTGACACACCTCCATTGCAGTGGTAATTTCTTCTCACAGACTATATTCTACTACTTCAAAGTGTTGCCCTTTGTAGACACTTGATCCGTGGTTGGTGTCTGTGTGCCAAGTGTTTAGCATAGACATTTAGCCATTTATCTCTTTTGTGCGTGTGGGTGGGGGGGTTGTTTTGCACTTAAAAACACACACAACTAGGGACTGATGAAGCATGAAAAACTGCTAGCAAATATGGAGAGACAGACTCAAGGCATGAGGATCAACCCATAAAATAGCATCAGCCGGGGACATAGGTTGAGGAGTATAACCATCTTGTAGAGAATCCCTTCTCTGCTACCAAATAGCATTTAGAACAGAGTATTCCATGAGTATTCTGCAGGAACCACTCTACCAACTCAGTAATAACCTGAAACTGCAAAAAGGAATCTCTAACATATCAAACAACACCCTCCAAACAGTCACGGCATAGGAACAGAACAAGTGATCGTGGTTGGCCTCATTTGCCATACAATTATGATAAATTGTAGGCATACCCATACATTTTATTCTTAAATTGAGAAGGGGAGATTTTTATAATGCAGAATGATAACAAGCACAGCAACTCTAGGCTTGCGGTATTGACAGCACAGAGAAGCCCATCTCACCTTCTGTCCTTCAGATCTTGGCACTTTTGATACTGAATTCAGCGAAAACCATCCATGTTTCCCAAACAATCTCAACTGCAGCTTGTCAAATGTGCAGATTCTCAATGTGTTCTTTACCAGCAACAGGAACTCTAACTACCCATGTACATTCAGGATGGCAGAAGAAACAACAACCACTTTGTCAATTCTTTTAGCTGTAGCACGAAATTAATCGAGGAACTGTCATCACAGGAAGTGAATTACTTGGATCAAGTTTAGATCACCTACACTTCCATTGAAAATATGCATCATTTGCAGATGTTTGGCCAATATAACTAAATTGTTGGTAAAGAGTTTATATTTGTTGAAAGATATAATATTTAAGTTACATCCTCTCTAATAGCGTAAGCTTTTAGAGTAGTTGGTAGTTAACATGGTTTCAGAGCCAAATGTCTCGTATTCGAATCTCACCGTCACCCTTTGTTGAAAAAAATATTGTTTCACATGTTAGACCCAAAGAAGGCCACACGTGAGGGGGCGTGTTGAAGGATATAATATTTAAGTTACACTCTCTCTAATAGTTTAAGCTTTTAGAGTAGTTGGTAGTTAACATTATTCAATGACCAAATAGATGAATAGAAATCTCCATGTTTGCAGAGGTATCATGGGCAAAAGAAGACCTTTTAAGTTCCGGTCAGGAAAATTGACATAATCCACATTGAGGCCAATACTATGGGAGTAGGAAGACCAAAGTCCACGTAGGTATAGTTGGTAGAAAAAAAATGATAGCATTTGGATTGACTGAGTCTGTGTCCTTGATAGAGCAGAAGGGAAACACAGATTCATGTAGCCAAACCAAAGCAATGGGAAAAAGGCGTGGTTGTTTTATGGGTGTTAGTTGAAGTTATGTTAGGTAGTCTAACTGGTGTTGTTAGGTAGCCTAACTAGTGGTAGTTGAAGTTGTGTTTGGCAGCCTAACTTGTGTTGTTAGGCTGCCTAACTTAAGATGACTAATATGTTGTAAATCCCTATAAAAGAGATGTGTGTGTGTATTCATTATCTCATTCAATTATTCACAAATACAACTATATATCTCTCCCATTCTCCCTCTATCTTATCTAATTTACATGGTATCAGAGCCTAAAAATCATCTATTTTGATCGGCCCTTTCTCTTTCTTTTTTTTTTCTTTTCTTCTTCTTCTTGAATCTATGGATTTCTAGATGATTTTGTGGCATATAGTCACATGAACACGGAAAGGCCGAACTAGAAAGTGTCGGTCGGGCAGTAGCGGCCTAGGTGTTGTCTACAAGTTTTTAATTGGCAATCCAAAAGGTATGTTTCAGATTTTCAGATTGCTATAATCTGAAAAATCTGCTCTTTTCCAAGGCTGTTCAGATTTTCAGATTGCGATAATCTGAAAAATCTGCTCTTTTCCAAGGCTGCTCCCTTTATTTCTAGCCCAATTCAGCTATTTGTGCGATGACTGAGGTTTCATCAAATACCTCTATCCAGACTGGATCTAGCCCTGGAGCTGTTTCAGAACTAATTTCCACCTCCACTAGATTAGTGGATGAGAAACTCGAAGGTGCTGAAAATTTTCAGATGTGGAAAAAAACGGTGCTTGTATCCCTTAAGGGTATGGCAAAGGCACGTTATCTTACAGAGGAATCCCTACCTAAGGATTATCCTACCTATTCTTTATGGGAGGCTGAGGAAAGTCGGATATTTGGTTTGTTACTCAACTCCATGGATAGGAAAGTCAAATGAATGATTACTAATTGTGATACAGTTAAACAAGTATGGGAGAGGTTGAATATGTTATATTCAAACACTAATAATTTGTCTAGAGTTTGTGATTTGCTAAGTAGCATGTTTCGTCTAGATCAGAATCAAAGGTCAATATCTGATTATTTTTCCGAGTTTCAGAGTGTATTTAACGAATTGGGTGCTTTATGGCCAATACCTACCACCTAAGATCATATGTTGGCACAACGAGAGCAACTAGGAGTTATGTGTTTACTATCTGGCATGGATGCAGATTTGGAACCTGTACGCAATCAAATTCTCTCGGAGAGAGTGTCACTCACTATTCCTGAGGTTTATAATCGCTTGAGTCGGGTTACTCGACATGGATCCGTTCGTTCTTACAATGATAATGGGAATAAATCTGCCCTCTTATCCTATTCAGGAACTCGTGGTGGGAGGAGCACACGTGGACGTGGGGGCGAGGAGGTCGTGATGGTGCAAGGGACACTCGAAAGTGTCATAATTGTGGATTACAGGGTCATCTAATTCAGAGCTGTTGGAAGCTTCATGGTCAACCACAACATCAGAAAATGGCCCATGCAATAGCTCCTACTATTCCTAAGTTAGGTGGTTTTTCAGCTCCGGCAGGGAAGATGGTCGAGATGACAGATGATGAATATGCTAGATACAATCAGTTTACATCGTCACCATCATCATCCACGGCCACCTTTGTCCAGACAGGTAATCCAGCTGCATTTGTAGCGACATCTCATCCCACTTGGGTCATTGACTCTGGTGCGTTTGATCATATGACCGGAGCATTAGGTATACTATCTTCATATAAACCTGCCACCCAGCCTACTATAATTACTGAGGCAAATGGCTCATATGTTATTATACGGGGTAATGGGTCTGTTCATCCTACTTCTTCACTGCCACTGACTTCTGTATTACATATTCTGAGCTCTCCTTTTAACCTCCTGTCTGTCCGTAAGATTACACGGAAGTTAAACTGCTCGGTTATTTTTATCCTGATCATTGTATTTTTCAGGATCTTGTGACGAAGAAGACTATTGGTAGCGGGCGTGTTAAAGGGGGCATCTATATTTTGGATAACGCAACGACCTCTGTTGCCTGTGCCAGCGTGTCTTCCACAACATTCGATGTTCATTGTCGGCTTGGTCACCCATCTATGTCTAGTTTAAGGAAGTTATGTCATAATTTGGAGTCCATACCTCCAATCCACTGTGAGTCATGTCAGTTAATAAAACACCATCGAGTCTCTTATTTTCCTAGAGTTAATAAACAAGAGCATGTTCCATTTTCTATTGTTCATTCTAATGTTTGGGAACCGTGCACTGTGGTCTCCAAGTTGGGTTTTCGGTATTATGTTACTTTTGTTGATGATCATTCATGGATGACATTTATCTATTTGATGAAGAATTGTTCAGAATTATTCTCTATATTTAAAATGTTTTGTGCTGAAATTCGTACACAATTCTCTACTAGTGTTCGATGTCTACGAAGTGATAATGGTAGGGAATATTTTTCTGACCCATTTAACAGTTTTATGGCCGAAAATGGGATACTTCATCAATCATCATGCCCCGATACTACTCAGCAAAATGGTGTTGTTGAACGAAAGAATAGACATATCATGGAGGTAGCACGTGTTCTTTCATTCCAAATGAATGTACCAAAGATTTTCTGGAGTGAGGCGGTTCTTACAGCCTGTTACTTGATCAACAAGATGCCATCATCAGTTCTTCAGGGACAAATACCACACACGGTATTGTTTCCCACATCGGAGTTATTTCCTCTTCCTGCTCGGATATTTTGGTGCATTTGTTATGTTCGTGATGTTCGACCTCAGGTGTCTAAATTGTATCCCAAGGCATTGAGATGTATTTTTCTTGGCTACTCTAGAGCTCAAAAAGGCTATCGATGTTTTTCCCCAGATCTAAATTGATTTGTTATATCTCGTGATGTCACATTCCATGAGTCATCCCCTTATTACTCACAATCCACAAAATCCACCACTATAAAGTCCTCCCCACAGTATGATGATGATTTCCTCATCTATCGTGTCACCCAGTCATATCCAGAGTCCTCTCCACTACATGGCTCAACTCCAGATTCTTTCTATGGTCAGACATATTCTCGTCGTCAACATATAGATGCTCTTCCTAAGACCACCCATATCGAGCCAGTCAACTTGTCACTGGAGCCTGCAACATCAACTCCTGTAAGTGATATTCCTGTTGTTGTTCGCAAAAGTCATCGCTCTTATAGAATTAATCCATTATATGTAGATTCTTTTAAGGGATTATCTGCTACTAACCAGTCATTGATTTCAACATTGAGTACCATGGAACCTCCTAAGACTGTTCGAGAGGCTATTAGTGATGTTAGGTGGCGGCAAGCTTTATAAGAGGAGATGAATGCTTTAGAAGAAAACAAGACTTGGCAGCTTGTGTCGCTTCCACCCGGCAAACAAGCTATTGGTTGCAAATGGGTGTACACAGTTAAAGTAAATCCAGATGGATCCTTGGCAGCCGGGCTAAAGGTTATTCATAAACTTATGGAGTTGATTATTTTGATACTTTCTCGCCTGTTGCGAAAATGGCCTCAGTCCGTCTATTGATCTCATTTGTGGCAATTCGTCAATGGCCCCTCCACCAACTTGATGTCAAGAACGCCTTTCTTCATGGCAATTTACATGAAGAAGTTTACATGGAGCAACCTCTTGGGTTTGTTGCTCAGGGGGAGTCTGGGCAGGTTTGTAAGTTACATCGCTCTTTATATAGGTTGAAGCAATCCCCTCGTGTCTGGTTTGGCTGATTGAGCTCGGTGGTACAAGACTTTGGTATGATCCAATGTGGAAAGGATCATAGCGTTTTTTATAGACATTCAAAAGCTGGCTGTATCATGTTAATTGTCTATGTATATGACATTGCTGTTACAGGAAATGATGATCGTGGTATAGTATCTCTCAAGAACTTCCTCAAAACTCATTTTCAGACAAAGGACTTGGGGGCATTGAAATATTTCTTGGGAGTAGAGGTTGATCGAGGAAATGAGAGTATTTTCCTTTCTCAACGTAAGTACATATACGATGTGCTTATGGATGCAGACTTGATGAATGCAAAGGCGATTGAGACACTTATGGAAGCTGGTGTGAAACTAATGCCGGAAGATGGTGATATTTATTTTGAGCTAGAAAAATATCGAAGGATGGTTGGGAAGATAAATTATCTTGCCACAATGACTCGCCCTGACATTGCTTTTGCAGTTAGTGTTGTGAGCCAATTTATGTCAGATCCGCGAGTACCTCATTGGAATGTTGTGGTATGTATCCTGAAATATTTGAAATCTGACTTTAGAAGGGGTCTATTATTTTATAATTATGGACATTTCAGACTAGAGAGTTATGCTGATGCAGATTGGGCAGGATCACCTATTGATAAGAGATCTACTTCAGGATATTCGGTATTTGTGGGAGGTAATCTGATTGCCTGGAAGAGTAAGAGGCAAGATGTAGTGGCACGGTCAAGTGCAGAAGTAGAATATCGAGCTATGGGGTTGGCGACCACTAAAATCATGTGGACCCAACAAATTATAACTGAGCTAAAATTGGATGTACAACAACCTGCAAGACTTTGGTGCGATAATCAGGTTGCTATACATATTGCTACGAATCCAGTCTTCCATGAGCGAACCAAACATATTGAGAGAGATTGTCACTTCATCCGTGAAAAGATCCAGAAAAGCATAATCACTCTAAATCATGTCAAGACAACCGAACAACTAGCAGACATATTTACCAAATCTCTAATGGGGACCAAGAGTTCGATATATTTGTAACAAGCTAGGCATGGTCGATATTCATGCTCCAGCTTGAGAGGGAGTGTTAGTTGAAGTTATGTTAGGTAGCCTAACTAGTGGTAGTTGAAGTTGTGTTAGGCAGCCTAACTTAGGATGGCTAGTATGTTGTAAATCCCTATAAAAGGGATGTGTGTGTGTATTCAATATCTCATTCAATTATTCACAACTACAACTATATATCTCTCTCATTCTCCTTCTATCTTATCTAATTTACAATGGGCAACTATTATAAAACCTCCCTATGGTTTCAAAATTGTTCAAATACCACCCCCCCCCCCCCCCCCCCCCCCCCCCCCCCCTTTCCCTCTAGTTTCCAATTTTTTCAAATACCCCCTTGTAATTGAAGCAGCATATTTTGCATCATTTCCATATCTGCATTATTTATGAATTTCCAGTGAATTGGACATGATTTTTGTACTTCTTTGATATTTTCTATGGCGCCAGTAATTAACGTCAACATGCTAATCGTGTATTGGGTCAAAAAAACTCATAAGAGCCATATCTGGTTACACAAGCAATCTTTGACTCATCACCCTTTGCAATTCTGACTTTTTTATTCCCTCTTCTAATTTTTATTTTTAGAATCATGAAGAATTAAGCAGTGTGACCATTCAATTTGTCTGACGGTGACTTTTTTTTTCCCGATAATTATGAATAATTTTTTTTAGCACCAGAAATAGGTTGTTTGCTATACATATGGACTTTGTTTAATAATTCTCAGCTTCTTCCACTTCTTTATATATATATATATATAAACTTTCTTTCTACAAATTTTAGGGTTAGTTGTAGTTTCAGATTGAGATAGTGGGTTCTGATTAGTTATAGGGTGGACCTATGCATATATATATATTTAGATATATACACGTGTGTTATTTTGACTAAGGATTATTCAATGGGCAATTATCATAAACCCCCATATGGTTTCAAATTTGTTCAAATAACTCCCTGAAGCACTTAGTTAGCTTCAAACGGTGTCATTTTAAGTAAGGGCCTTTTAGTAAATTGTCACTTCTGTTAACAGAGTTAGGCTCAAATTGACAGACAAGGGGTATTTGAAAAAATTGGAAACTAGGGCGGGGGGGTTGAAACCACAGGGGTTATTTGAACAATTTTGAAACCATAGGGTTTTATGATGCCTTGGTTTCATTATGGGCAAGAATTATTGGTATAGAGCAATGGTGAATAGCTATTCTCATCAATACAGAAAAATCAATTCGGTGGAGGTAGGAATCTAGGTGCAGCAGCTGCACCATGTTTCCAAACTGATTGTACAGTAGTTTTAAAAAGGGATAGGGAACGTTTAACCCCTATGATATGCTTAAAGTGTGTATACGCCATTGTTGTTCTTATAGAACCTTACTGTTTAAATTATGTGCGTATAGCCCCCTATTTTCATTTTCCGGTCACCGGAGTTCTGAAGTTACTAAATTACCCCCAACCGTACATCTAGGAAAAATTTATTAAAAAATAGTTAATGAAAAATAGACAATGAACCCTTTCCATGAAGTGCACAGGAAATCTGAAAAGCATGGAAGTGGAAACGACGAAAAGGATCATCAAATAGAAATTAAAGAAGAATTCAATCCCAATCCTAATTGTTAGAGTTTATCTATCGTTATCTCTTTTATTCATTAAAGGTATTATTATACTTTTATCTACATAATACAAATATGTGAGGGGGATAACCCCAATCTGAATCTCACTTTCCAGCCCCAAATTGACCAAGAATGGTCTCAGAACAGTGCCAAACAATAAAGAACAGTCCTGAAGACCAAATACTGACTATAAACGAGCTAAAAATCTATCCAAATAGCTGAAATTTGCAAGCAAACTCATCCAACATGCTACCACCTCCAGATTTACAAGCCAAAATCTGACTAGATTGCATAGCCCAAGCATCCAAACAGATTTTAGAGAACTTACAGAGGAATTTCCAGGTCACTTCAAAGTCTAGACGATCGCTTTTTTTAGGTTTCAGCAAACAAAACAAATATACAGATCAGACAATCAGAAAATTTATGGCGAGCCAGAACATGTGGTTGTTGACCCTTAGATGCCAAATGCTCTGATACCAAGTTAGAGTTTGTATATTTGTGCTTTCGGGTAGTTACAGTTTAGGAAACTAGGGTTTGTCGCTGGAAAGTGAGATTCAGGATTAGGGTTATCCCTAAACCTCTCACATATTTATATTATGTAGATAAAAGTACCATAATACCCTTGATGAATAAAAAAATAATAGATAAATTCTAACACTAATCAAGTGTTGGAAGAGCCTCAAAAGATTTACCGCCTCTACGAGTCCATTGTCAACTGAATCGCCGCCGGGGAGGTCATCCAGCGAAGGATTGAATTGATGTCAGCTTCAACAATTTCAATCACGACAAAACCCACCACGAGGTGGAGGAGGTGGTGATCGGAGAGAAGAAGTCAGCTATAGACATGGTGATCAGTGACAGAGTCGCAGGCTGCCTCCGGTGGTCGTGAGGACAATAAAGCCTCCAGTAGTAGTGGAAATAGCAAGGATCTGAGCCAATCAATGAGGGGAGAAGCAGTGTTTCAGAAATCGCGAGACACGTTGCAGGTCAAGAAAGCCCTGTCCAATTCTGCCACCGCATTGCATCGGCAGAACACTGCCAGCAAGGCCGTCTCCAAGCAAGAGAAGGCCTGGTGGCTGACCGGGTCAGCATCTTCACGAAGAACCTGTTTCTTCTCTTCGTACTGTTGGGATTGAATAGATGCTGCTTAGATTGGCCCTCAGTTCCGCTACCTCTGCTGTTCCTTGATAAGCTGGGGTTTCGGATTTCCAGGGCCGCTTTGTGAAGGTGGAGGCGTTCTTGAAGACTACAACGAAGACGATGCAGGTTTAGGTGGGGTTGTGGATCTGAAGATCGAGAATGTGGTTGGGTCTCTTAGAAGGGAAATGAGTAAGAAAATAGAGGATAAAGATGCCTAATTCGCAGAAGAGTTGAAGAAATTGAGTGGAAGAAATGAGGGTTCGGAGAAGCAGATCGGTGCATTGAGGGCAGCGAATTGGTAGTTGAAAGAAGTTTTTGGGATGTTCTTGAAGGAGTTCAAGAATGGTACAGGTGGTAGCCATAGAGATATGGATTTGGATGAGATAAAGTGTTTTGCGAAGGCGATAGTAGTTGATTTTATTTATTTTTTGTTTCTTGGGAAAAGTATCCACTTTTATTTGTTTGTCTCTTGTTTCAGAATGATCTTTAGTCAAGTGGCAGTCTTTCTATTTCTTCTTTGATCATTGTTATTATTCTACTGCAAAATTGGTGGGGTTATAAGCCTAGTGTAGTAGTGTTTCTCTGTCCAAACAGTCTAATTCTGTCTAGTTGTTCCAACTTTATTTTTAACATGGAAAATTGATGAATTCATGTGTTTTTTGCAAGCAGATGTTGGTTTATGAGTTCATGTCCAATGGCACACTGAGGGATCACCTATCTGGTACTTTCATAATACTTACATCTTTCGATTTTCTTTAGTGTTCGTACTCATTTTATTTATGTGCTACTGTTGCAACTATGATTGGTAATCATGAGCAACGTGGACATAATGTACGAATTTGAATAATTGTAGATGCTAAATCTGTGTGTCTGTGTGTCTTTGTGTGTGGAGATTATTAATGTTTGTGGATATCACAGGTAAATTTAAAGAGCCTCTGAGTTTTGCTATGAGATTAAGGGTTGCATTGGCTTCAGCCAAGGGCATCCTCTACCTGCATACAGAAGCTGATCCTCCAATATTTCATCGGGATATCAAGGCCACCAACATATTATTGGACTCGAAATTTATTGCAAAGGTTGCTGATTTTGGACTTTCACGACTTGCCCCAGTTCCAGATATCGAAGGGATTCTGCCTGGTCATGTATCTACAGTTGTTAAGGGGACTCCGGTACAACTCTTACTTATGACAACGTCTGGTAGAATTGAGTCTCAACTGCATATTAGCCCAAACGAAATTTTTGAAAGATTTGTGGTGTTTCAAAGGACAAGGATGGACAGGCTGTTAAGAATGTGGCTATTAGGATTATTTACTACTCTAGAAATTGTGAGGGGTAGCCTCTATAGTGAAATCTTAGTTCTTTCGAACTTCCAGTGAACCATTTCCTTGTTCTTCGTGTACTTAATAGTGGAGAGTGATCTACACTAGAATATACTACATACCAAGTACTTCCTAATATAGTAATATCAACTCAACTCAACAAAGCTTTAATTCCAATTTGGAATTGGTTTCATGGATTCTCCTTCTATGCACACCCGTATCTCAAAATTGATATATGGAATCGAACGTGAACTGTAAACTAGCTTCATTAATACATTAACTAATAAATCGTATCACCTCTGTAATAAATGGTAGTGAGCTTGTGGGTGTTTGTCTAACATCGTAAATATGACATGTTTTGGGGGAAAATATTGTATAGCTCGTCATCAAAAGCCTCCAATGTTAGTGCAATTACATGATAAATGCTGGTTTTTTAATCCATGAATATGAAAATAACTACCTGGGCTTCTATGGATCTCTTAAGACCAATGGTGATGGAAACCTGTACTTTTAGAAGGTTGAGAAAACTAAATAAACTGCAACTTATGCATTTAGGTATACTAGAATATGACGCCTGTATATGATATCGGGAAGTGTGCATTGTTTGATTTTTCATATTAAGCTTCAAATTTTACAAGTTTCCAGAGTCAAATGGGCATTTTCTTTGCAGGGCTACCTTGATCCAGAGTACTTCCTAACGCATAAGCTGACTGACAAAAGTGATGTTTATAGTCTGGGTGTTGTATTTCTAGAGCTCTTGACAGGGATGCCGCCAATCATACATGGAAAGAACATTGTTCGAGAGGTACTATCTTCCCCATTCCTTATGCGCTGCTGGTTTAGTCTAAAGGCATATCTATATGCATGTATTTCATTGTTTTTACAACTGTAAGTTGCGTGGGATGCATTATGCTGATTCAAGTCACCCCACCAACTTTGAGTTTTAAATATAGAGTCTACGTAATACTGTTTGTATAGATCATTGCCTGGTCACATACACATTACATAAAAAGAAAAAATGATGTTTATATTGTGACAACACTTGGATACACACACTGGTCTGTCGAGTACCATTTTATATAACATTATATTCATCTGCATTTTATCTTGTGTGTGATTTGTTATGTCTGCATCAGGTCAACATAGCATATCAATCTGGTATGATCTTCTCAGTAATTGACGTACAAATGGGATCTTATCCGTCTGAACATGTGGAGAAGTTCATAAAGCTGGCCCTCAAGTGTTGCCTAGATGAGACAGAAGCCCGACCATCAATGGCAGAGGTTGTACGAGAACTTGAAAGCATGTGGCATATGATACCAGAGTCTATCACCAAAACAACAGAATCCTCGATCACTGAATCAGGAAAGGTGGTGACTCCGTCATCTTCATCCTCTACAGCTAAGAACCCATATGTATCAGCAGATATCTCTGGGAGTGACCTTGTCAGTGGAGTCATTCCGACCATTACACCTCGATGATAACTTCGTTTTCAACGCCCACCTTCCTGGTTGGGAGGGTATAGCTTCTGTATAGGTCATATCATTTTCGTCTGATATCTCGAATCAAGAGGTTGAGTGCTTGACATTTTTGCTGAACACTAGATTGTTGTTGGTGGGAACACAATAATTTCTTGTAATTTTTTCTACGTAACTCATCACTCCACTACTTATTTATTTCCCAAAATTTGTGATGTTCATGCGAAGATTTGATCAATTGTCCTCTGTACTTAACAGTAAGAGACTATTTTTTTCTATTTCTCAAGTGCTAAAATGTCCAAATTTTGTAATAGTTCAAACTGGTGATACCCTCGAACACTCTTTGGTTTGATATGATAATATGAATATGTTATTGAGAATTGCATTTACTAGAATACTGCACCAAAAAATGAAATAAAATAAAAAGTCATGGTTTTCAATGCCCTGTGTTGAAGGATTGAATACGTGTCTGGAAATTGAAATTTTGGTGTTTTTTGATTGTGTGAATTGGAACCGGAGGAAGATTAGTTAACATTTGGACAGTGAATCCCCAATTATAAGAATAAGCGGGATTCATATCCGCTGTGGTAATAGTGCAATAAACTCGAAAAATAACAATCTTATAAGTAATATTGAATGGCTGCGGTTAAAGTAATATTAACTCGAAAAGTAAAAATCTTATAAGTAAAATTGAACTAGTATCGAGTCAATATCAAACTGTTACGAACCAAATGACAAATGATACGGCGATCATACCGAAAAATGATACGGAGATCATACCAAAAATAATATTTACTTAGTATGATTGCACACTTTTTGAAAGGGTATTGAACAATAATATTGATACAGTGAATCATAATCTCAGTATGATGTCACACTTCCTAAGAGGGAATTGAACTAAGGTATTGAATTAGGGATTCTTTTCTCCCTCTTTATGAATTGATGTTAGGAGGAATGTTTCATTCATTCTCACGTACTTTGTTTTTTCTACGCTTCTTTGTTAGAAAAGGAATATATATATATATATATATATATATATATATATATATATCTTTCCTCCTCTTTCTTCTTTACTCCTTCCCGGCCTGACAAAGATAGCAGATTAACGACAACAATATGAAAAAAAAAAAAAAAAAAAAAAAAAAAAAGTGTGTACTGAAAAATACTGAAATGCCTTGCATGTTTTGTTTTAATAATTATACAAATATATATATCTAAAATGCCAAAAATAACTAAGGACTTTCTCGTCTTTTAAAATAAAATGACAAGAAATCAATTTTTGGTAGGTGTTAAAGTGTTGTGTTGAAAAAATTAAAAATATTGCTCGTTAGGTAACAAAATATTTTTTTACCTTTTGTATTCTAGAGAAGTAAAATCATGTTTAATAATTATTAATTATTTTCAAAAACTTGAAAGCGAAATTCAGGAAGTGTGTTTGGTAAAAGTAATTGTATTCACATCTCAAATCAATTTTAGAGCGCACAGATGAAAATGGAGCCTAAACAATCCAACAAGTGGTTTGTGGCCCTTAAACCAACGGGTCAACAAAGATTTTAGTGGCTGAAGTTTGGTTAAAATGGCCATGAAGGAGATTTGGTTGAGAGTTTGTCTGTAGTGCTACAGTAGAAAAATTATTTCCTTGCTACAGTGGAGAAATTAGAGAAAACAAGAATTTGCTGCTTTCTCTTTCCTTCAGTAAATGTGAAGGTATTTTCTGAGAGGTCAAATACAAAATAATTTTACTAAAAATTTATTTACTTTTATTTTATTTTATTTTTATAATTGAAAGGAAAAAATAGGAAATATTTTTCATAAGTGAAGACCACCATAATGATTCCATTTAAATAATTAGTTATGTCTAATAAAAAGTTTGGAAAGAGAATAGATTTAATTAGTTTTATTTTGGAATAATTTGTAATAGTCCACTTCAACACGTGGTGTGATATTGTTTGCTTTGGGCCCGGCCGGCACGGTTTTGTTCATAGACTTTTTCCGAAAATGTCCCATAACAATTGGACACACACATGCACATATAAACACTTCATCATCACTATAGCTTGGAGATGTGGGACATCACATTCATCCCCTCTTGGACCCAGGGTCCTCGCTGGCTTGACCCGCATGTCTTGTGCATGTTCCCACACTTTCGGTTGGGCTCCGGCTATAATACCAACTGTAACAGCTCACTCCGACATGTGATATGATATTGTCCTCTTTGGGCTTAACCCGCACGATTTTCTTCTTCGACTTTCTCTAAAGGCCTAATTTTTCAAAAAGCTTCTAATAGATAAATTCAGGGACTCATGGCCGAAAACTAAACTTTATTTCGGTTTGGGAAGACTGAGATAAAAAAAACCAAAATTGTGTGCAGATTAGCGTTTTAAAGCTCAAAAGTCATGTGTTAGTTTTGTGAGAAAATGTGGGAAAGTGTTGGGGTCTATCCACATAATATATATATATATATATATATATATATATATGTATATCCAGGGGCGGAGCCATAATTTCGAAATAGGGGGGCGAACTATTAAAAAATTATTTTAGTAATATAAATATATATTTAAATAAATTATTATTAAAAAAATCATTATATATTTAAATAATATGCTTACTAGCTATCTGTTGATCAATTCATATCTTTTTAAGAAAATACACTTGGCCTCTATCTAATAATCGCAATATATATATATATATATATATATATATATATATATATATTAGAATTCCAAAATTTTTAAAGAATACATATTATCTTCTATTAAATCTTAACTAAAACCTAAAAAGTTTTATTTCTAATATTGATAATCAAGTAATCTCCAAGATAAACTTGTCTTCCCTCTTATCACGAATTATTGTTTTGACAATTTTCATCATAAAATAAAATTTTCATTCTCGAAAATTCTAGGTACCAATTTGATTAGCTCCAATCAGAGCAAATCTCAAATTCATCAATAATTATCAAAGGGACAATTTTAATAACTTGAACAAATTAAAATTTATCATAATTGATATTTTTTAATTAAAAAATATTAAACATTTCAAAGTTAATTTCATGATATAATCATCAATAACATGGATAATATATGACCCAAAATAAATAAATAAAATAAAGAAACAAAATAAAAAAGTACTAGTATCTTTTGGCAAATAAAGATTGAAGTGATGTTAAAATTGAAATTGAAGTGATGTTAAAATTGAAATTTAAGTCGGATTAGAATGAAAGTAAATTAATATGAAAAACCTTACCATATTTTGATTTGTGATATGATTTTAGCTTTTTTTCTTTATTAATTACAAATATATATATGTAATCTTTATTTTTTTATTTTATAAATTGTTGGAGAATATAGTTTATTGGGCCTTGTAATATTTTTTTGGAGGGGCCAATTACACACCTAAAACTATTTTTCTCTTAGAATACATATATATTAGTAGAAAAAACCAAAAATATTCCGCCCCTACGTATATGACTTGGGGTGACAGTTTGGATGTGTAAATTGTAGAGTTGGACACTAAAACATGTGGAAGGTGAGAGGTATATATAAGTGTTGAGAATAATTAGTGAACAAGCAAAGAGGAGTGCACACACATACACACCACCACATGACAACAAAGCCCTTGGCCGCATGACCCCTATTAGGCCAACCATCTTGGCCTTATGGTGTGTCTATCTCTCTCCTCAAAGTTGCTTCCCCCCTATGAGGTCAACCTGTTTTTCACCTTTTTGAGCTTTTTTTGTGAAATAAGAGTCTTTGGCCTTATGAGCCCCATGAGTCCAGCAGTTTATGTGTAAAAATATGTTACTTTGACCTAGTTCAAGGACCATTCGCAAATATTGTGTGGTGGTTTGCTGGGCGCGAACTGATTTTTGCTTTGCACTGTTTAATACATAAAAGCACTAAAATTCAAAGAAAAATATTTTCTATGTGAAAAATGAATTTTTATTTTTAAAAAGTGACTTTGGAAATTGTAATTACACATGTGGCCCCGATCCAGAATCGAGGGGTTGGGCCCACTCAACCGTCAAAAGTTTGATCCGACTCTTCCAAAACTAATATTTTAAAAATGACCATTTTCCCCCTCATCCCGGGGACGATCCCGAACTCAGAAATGGTCATTCCTTATATGATTTTTGAGGTTTTATCACGCTAGCAAGCTTTAGGTGAAGTGCAATTGACGAGTTGATGATAAAATCAAAAAATGATTTTTTGGGCCCCACATCCCTTATGTGGAGAATCAGATCCTCTGTGACTGAACAATGGTCGATCGGGTCTGAGGGACACATGTGATAGTGAAAAACAAAACCGTAGGTAGAAACGGTGCACAAAACATAACTCTGATGAGAGAAAGATCACACCCAAAAGTCAAAACCCTAAAAGTAACTTTTTGCAGTTCAACAGTAGGTCTGTGTGTGATTGGTCTTTGGCCTTATGAGCCCCATGAGTCCAGCAGTTTATGTGTAAAAATATGTTACTTTGACCTAGTTCGAGGACCTTTCGCAAATACTGTGTGGTGGTTTGCTGGGCGCGAACTGATTTTTGCTTTGCACTATTTAATACATAAAAGCACTAAAATTCAAAGAAAAATATTTTCTATGTGAAAAGTGAATTTGTATTTTTAAAAAGTGACTTTGGAAATTGTAATTACACATGTAGCCCCGATCCAGAATCGAGGGGTTGGGCCCACTCGACCGTCAAAAGTTTGATCCGACTCTTCCAAAAATAATATTTTAAAAATGACCATTTTCCCCTCATCCCGGGGACGATCCCGAACTCAGAAATGGTCATTCCTTATATGATTTTTGAGGTTTTAACACGCTATCAAGCTTTTGGTGAAGTGCAATTGACGAGTTGATGATAAAATCAAAAAATGATTTTTTAGGGCCCACATCCCTTATGTGGAGAGTCAGATCCTCTGTGACTGAACAATGGTCGATCGGGTCTGAGGGACGCATGTGATAGTGAAAAACAAGACCGTAGGTAGAAACAGTGCACAAAACATAGCTCTGATGAGAGAAAGATCACACCCAAAAGTCAAAACCCTAAAAGTAACTTTTTGCAGTTCAACAGTGGGTCTGTGTGTGATTGGTCATCGGAGAGTGCTCCCTAAGGTGAAATTCTATAGGAAACTTGATAAGTGTCAAATATTATATATTTAAACCCCTTAATTTACATCTTTTAGTTCTATAGTGATATCTTTTATTCAAATTTTATGATATTTTTGTGTTTATCTTATTTTCTAGGTCATCATGAAGAATTCAATCAATTCCATGCAAATTGGGTCATCAACTATGCATGAAATGTATTCATCCTGACCACCCTTTACTTCAATGCCTATAAATAATTCTGTGTTTTGATTCTGGAAATGGCATTGATACCATTGGAACGTTGATTCAGAGACCTTCAATTTGAGCACAAGAATGACCTTATTTTGATTTGAAATGAAGGCGTTATGTCAGTTGCAAGTCAGCTTCAAAACTGCAGAATTGTGCAGAAATCAATGCGGGTTCGGGTTTACCAAAGGGTGATGTGAATTTTACATTTTCTTGAAGATTTACCACATTCATTGAATTATGATTTTACAAGAGTAAATCTGATCCATGTCAAGAAACAAAGGCACATGGAAGAAACAAAGGCACATGTGAAAAGAAGACAATGGGGTGGAAAGTAATGAATATTCAAACAAAAAGAAATCCAATTTCTCTTTTCTAGTTGTCATTTGATTCCATATTTTCCCTATAAATAGAGGTAGTCTTTCATTTGTAAGGGAGGAAGGATAGGAGTGAAGAGAAACATAGTGATTTATATATTTGTAATGGAAGAGTAATTCTCTAGCTAAGGCTAGGGAATAAATTTAAAATGAAGAACCAAGTGTTTGCATATCCAAGTATTTAATGCTTCAAGGTTAGTATTATTGATAATATATGAATCTAATAATTTTTATTCAATGATTCTTTGCTTCTTTATGCTATGTATATTGAGTTCTTTGAATCAATGAATACACTTAGGTAATTACATCTAAGATTCATTATGCCATACAATGATATAAGTAATGCTCAACCCACTTTATGTGGTGTTCTTGATTTCTTATGATCTTACGTAAGTATAATGAATACTTTGAATGTAATTACATCTTTATAGTTCACAATTCTTATTATTCATATGTAATTAATAATACTACTTATTTAATGGGATTTACTAGATCATTAGTATGTTTATTATTATTGCTAATATAGGCATGATTTGTAGAGTTGCTTCATTAGCGACCACTTTCTTGCCATAACATTTATAATGAACATATAATGTTTCTATTAGTTAACTTGTATAATTCATTTAGTATGTTAATTATTTATTGCTTATAGGCATGATTTGGAGAGTTGCGTTGTTAGTATGGATTATTCTACCAAGCGACCCATTTCTTGCCATGCAAATATAATTAACATATGATGATTGTATTGGTTAATTTTTATTACTTATTTGGATATGTGGTACACTTGGTTTCGACATTATAAAGGAATTTCCAATGCCTTAGTATTTAATTTAATTCAAGAAAACAACAAAAATCAATCAATCAAATCAATTCAAGGACAAAAGTAAAATTCATTTTTCATACATCTTTCCGACTCTCCATGAGGTTCGACACTTGGACTCACCAAGACTATATTATAACTTGACTACCTATACTTGGGTATTGTAACGTGGAACACATTTCTAGACACGTCAAAACTTGTCAGAAAATGCATATCGCAAAATTATCTATTTTAAAACTCTCTATCTTAACGATTGTGAAATAAGTTGGGGACAAAATTGCCTATTTTAAATATTATTTAAAGTTGGATTTTTATTTTTTGAAAAGCAAATAAAAGTTGGATTTTAGCTTCTTGAGACATGATTTTAAGAAGCAACTGTTTCTTTCTTCTTTGAAACGAATTTATTGTAACTTCTACATTCGTCAAAAGTCTATTTTTATTTATTTTTACCAAACATTCAAAAAATTTAAAAATGGGCTTTTTGGGCTTAAAATCCCGCTTGAAGGGTTTGAAAATCTCCCCTATATAGACCCTAAAAGTATCTATGGATTTATTCTGATTATTGACTTTATCATCTACAACCACAACACTGTCTCCCAACAATCAGAGTTAATCACTACCGTACGGGTATAATATGTTTATTCTAACAACATTTAGGGTCACGTATTTTACTGTATAACGTTAACTATTGATGCGTAGAATTGTCGGGGTGAAAACGGCGTCTTCCCTGTCAAAAAGAACAAACTGGAGTGGTACCGACGAAGGAGGCTTCAACGGTCAAGTTAGTATTTGGAACATTGGGGAGAGAAAATAGAGAAGTAATTTAAAGGGCATTTGTGGCGTACTTTTTTAGGTTGACCCTATATTTATAGGGATTTTAATGTGGTGGTGTTAATAAGATTGCACTATTTGTAACTATCTTGATAAGGTCGTGACCTGTAGGAGTTATCATAATTAGGATTGTAGCTTCTAGGTAGAGTTCTGATACAAGTCCACTCGGCAGTCACCATCTTCATGATTGGATGGTTGGTTCTTGAGGAAGGGAACCTCCCTCAAAGAAAGAGGTTTTTTATGAACAATGATACGTTTTTGAGAAAATACAAAGATATTTTCAAGATGTCAGAGATCTCTTTTCTTCATAACTTCTACCCGTATTTATAGACAAAAGTTGGTGCAGATATGTTATGTTCCTTGCTTGCACTCCAAGAAAACTTAAGGGCTAAGAAATGGTGTTGAATGGACAATTCTGCCCCGCTATATACTTGTACACAAAGTCAGAATTCTGCAGTATATGTTCGCACAGATTCCAAGATGGCATTTTCCGAACGATCGAAAAGCCTCACCGATCGATCGGTGGCTCCTGAATTTTAATATTTATTTAATCCGCAAATTTTATGCTTCCACCACTTTTACCTTGCTTCATTGACTTGTACCTTGCTGATTTTCGAGTGTAAATATCTTCTAAATGTTGCTCCGAATTTCGCATATTTGCTAAGAACCCCGAATTAACACACTTTTGCATTAAGGCCCTGAAAACACACTTAACATGCAACTTGAATAGAAATACCAAATTAATAGAATAAAGAGACTAACAAGAGGTATATTAACGCCCAGAATATCAACTATTATGGTCTCATCACAGACACTATGAAAACAGTACTTACAACCAATGTAACCTGTTGTTTTTCACTCGACGTCTGAAAGTCTAGATTCACTCGCGTTCTACGAAGTTCTCGCTCCGCTCCGTACTCTAACGGCTCTGTTTCTCAACAGATGAAATAACCACGAACCCTCCTGCTCCGATCTCCGCACTCAGACGGCTCTGTTCTTTAATGGATCAACGCAACCTCCTTACAATAGACGGTATGATGATTTTTCAGCAACTAGATCATCCAATTGTGCATAAGATCTTCGATGTAGAAGCACAATTAGAAAATCCCAATAACAAGAGAGAACTCGAATATATATGATCACTCAATGATTTTCTCTCTCTTTGTATATCTCTGTAGAAGAATATGAGCGATAGAAAACTGCAGAGATCTCTAAAAAACCATAGCCTCCTCTCTTGTAGACCTTGGTATTTATAGACAATGATGAAGCAAACCCTAAGTTCGCCATTTGTCGTAATTTCACATCCAACTGAGCAAAACCCTAATCTATGATGTATGTTATGTGTATTGCACATATACCAAGGTATAGAAGTCATCCATGCATCATATAATCAAATAAGAGCACAACCGACATCACGACATATCATAAAATTTCATGTCGTAGCTACGCTTCAAGCGTAGCTTTAAGCGTAGATCTTCACTTTCCAGCCACTTTTTATTTCTGAAAGCGTAGGCTTAGGTGTAGTCATTTTTTTAAAACCACTTTTCTCCGCAACTGCGCCAAAAATACCATCTTGAATCCACAATACATTTTCCTTGAAGTGACGGCTTTGGAAAATGTCATTTTCGCCCTTTGGAAGACATTTTTCCTCAATACACTCACTTTTGCACTTCACTTGTATTCTTTACTACTTCAATGCTTTATTTCGCCTTTGTCGAAGCTTGTAGATGTCGATAAGACTAAATCGACCTATCTAACACTTAATACATAAACAATTACAATAAATGTTCTTACAATCTCCCCCTTGGCATTTCTGAGACAAAACCATGTTTTACAATATAGCCTCACAAATAACAACTTAACATCTATACCTATGAACACACACCAACAAATATAGATATAAACTCTCACTTTACTTTCAAGACGGTCTACCAATCTTGTAACCACAACACTAAACAAATCATTAAAAGCAAGTGTAGAAAACATATATAAAATGATTATAATAAAAACATTATATTAATGTACGCATAATGATCATAAAACACACACTCCTTCTCCCCCTTACTCAATATTTCTCCCCCTAAAACCATTACTCCTCCTTACTCATTTCTCCCCCTTTTGTCACTGAAATGACAAGAAACAATAAAAATAATCAAAGCACATGAGAGAACCAAGGGATAGCCTCAATATGAAAACATAGGGAAAGGATCACAGATGATACTCTAAAGAATCTAAGGCAAGCACTAAATACTAAGATAAAGTACTCTATAAGATTATATCCAGATTCTCGAGTAACAAAAATCTCTACAATGCATGAACTTAATACTAATGCATGAATACAAAATGCAAAATAAAACAATTTTTTTTTCTTAGAAACATGTGAGCAGGGCAGTAGAGACAATGAGTTAATCATTAACACATCATATTCGCAAATTTAACTTAGCTATTAAACACATGATAATGAAGAAAATTAGCACACATTCCTTGTAGTCATAAGCAGTCACAAGACAAGCTTTATATAGTATTTGCATATACGAATAATATTCAGGTGCAAGTAAACAACAAAGATGAAAGCAATACATGCTAATTCTAACAATCTTCTCACTAACCGTAATGATACATCAGTTCAAAACCCAAACTAGAAGTCAAATCTTTAGCTCAGACCTTATTGCAAAAAAAAAAACCACAATTTAATCTTTTTAACCTTTTCACCATATCCCTTTTGATCTTTTGAAGCTCCGGACTTTCCAACGAGGATTTTTAATCCCGATCAATTGAGCCTGAGCTTCTTCCATAGGATTTATGTTCACTAGTCTTCTCCCCTTTTTACGCGAACACTCAATGCTTACTAAGGCAAGAGGCCCGGTTACTCATATCGAAAAACTACTTTTTGTATATCTATATTTTAAACATCTCATTCTTTCCTCTTTTTAACATCACCACAACATTCATAAGCATGCAAAAGGTATATCAAAACATAGATCAATCTAGCATAGCTCATGAACCTACATATCACTTTGAATTAGATGAAAATATTAAAAGTTTTAATAAGTATTACAGTCATCTCCGAAGTGAAATAAGCACCCAAAGTTGATGAGTTCCAAAAATAATACTTAAACATGTCAAGTGAATAACTCAACCTCAGGTCAGACTAACAACTCCAATTCTCACAAGTTTAATATGAAAAGTAAATATGAGAATAGAGTGAAATATGACAATCATTTGTATCATTAGCCAAGTTTAACATGCTAAGAAATTTATTTATTTATTTTTATAATTTTTTATGGCATTTTTGTCATAATGATGCATGAATAATCCTAATAGTAGCAAAACATGATGCATGCATAAAACAAATATGCAAATAATACAAAATGCATGATAATGTATCAATTCTAGGATAAAAGATAATGCAAGATATTCCTAGAATGATACATATGAAAACATATATCCTAATGATAACATGTCACTAGATTTTCGAAGATGCACATGCTTTTGAAAATCTAATGATTTTGTAGAGATGTCTGTTGACTAAGACTCTGTGGATATATAATCAATACATTTCTCATAATTAGACTCACGTGCTAGACATGCAGAATGAGCAATCAAACAATGTAATTCATTTTTTCTAACCCACACTTGTTTAATTCTTGGTGCTCTATTTGCTAGCCTAATTAACCCTTCACCTCTTCACTCAACACCCGAATTTAATTTTCAACATTGGGTCTTTTATGAGTTCTACGCTTCTACTCTGATTTCAATGTTTATCCTTTTAAGTTTGAACACGCGGGTTGAATATGACCTTTCACTCCACAGTGATGGCATAGTGGGATAAACCATTGATAACCATGATTCGAACTCTTATTGACTCTAGAGGTAAAGAAAAGCTTAATCTTAATAGGTTTTTTGACATAAGATTGAGCATTCAGATTCCTATCAGACTTACCTTAAGAAGAACTAGATGTTTCTTGGGAACCCCTTACAAAGGTTGTTTTGGAAACGATGTTTGAATCACTCAATGTTCCTTTGAATCCCAACCCCTTTGTATTTCCTGCAGATTTTCCCACACTCAACATATGATTCAGCTTAAGTGTTCCACTAGACCATTTATGACTAGTTGAGTTAGCATCTTTCAACTACTTTTCCAATCCTTGAATCCTTGTAGATTTATCTCTCAATTCCAATCTTAGAGTTCTTAATTCCTCATTGAGACCATCTACACTCTTCAAAGCCTGAGTCCTTTATTGTTTAGACTTGGTCAACTCTTCCCTTAAGAACTGTCACTCCTTATCAACATTTTTAAATTGAACCATAAATTTTGAGTACACTTTGTTAACATGTACGGACTTTTCATACAGTTTATTGTATGCATTTTCATACTAGTCCCCACGATCTTCATTATCCTCATAATCATCATCCTCAGACATTGCCCAACTTGCAACAATTTCACCGACCTCTTTACTTTGTACAGCAAACACAGTGAAATTCTCAGCCATATCAGACTCACCAGAGTCATCATCATCATCTGACCCATCACTCCAAGTAACAGCTAGACCTTTTGTCTTTTTCTTCTTATTGGCGCACTCAGCAGCTATGTGACGGAACCTTTGACACTCAAAACATTGAGGTTTCTTCTTTTTAGGGTCAACCTTGTCATTCCGATTTTGGACTTTTCTATTTTTAGAATCATGTGATTTATCTCCAAGTTTTTATCCTTTCATCAATTATTGACCACAAGAAGATTTTAAAAATTTATGAAACTGCTTCATGATCATATCAAACTGACTTGGTCTACTGTCACCCTCCTCATCCGACTCACAAGAATCCTTCTTAGTGGTTCTAAAAGCAATGCCCTTCTCTTTTATTCCACTCAACTTTTTAGAGGATTGAGCACACATCTCCATCTCATAAGACTTTAGATTCCCTACCAATTCTTCAAGTTTGATTTTTTTAAAACTCATGATTTCAGATATGACAGTAACCTTAGACCAACAACGTTCCGGTAAAGACCTAAGAATTTTCTTCACTATGGTAGTCTCCGGAATGGGCTCTCGTAGATTGTGACAACTTGTTACTATGTCAGTTAACCTAGTCTCAAAGTCACCAAACACTGCATCCTCATCCATTATAAGCTTATCAAATTGTGAATTAAGAATTTGAAGTTTTGATTACATAACTTTTGAAGTTCCTTTATGGGTTACTTGGAGAATATCCCAAGCTTCTTTGACAATCTCGCACGTGGCAATTCGCTTATACTCACTTGCACTCACAACATTATATAAAGCATTCAATGCTTTGGAGTTCCAATTAGCATTGTTTGTCTCAGCAGTAGTCCACTCACTCGATGGTTTTGGCTTTGATTTACTAGTCATTGCATCCATCACAGTAGGACGTGAATATCCTACCTCTACAACAAACCAAGCTTTCTCATCTAGTAATTTCAAAAATGCTCTCATTCTCGCTTTCCAATACATGTAATTAGACCCATTAAACAACGGGGATCTAGATATGGAACCTCCTTCTCGAGGTACGTCTATAGTCTAAGTTCAAGATCTAACCCAAGGTAGTTAACCTAAATCGGGACAACCACACTCTGATACCAATTGCAATTACCTAGACGATCAATAGAAACAGCCTAGAAGAGGGTGAATAGGATTTTTGTGGATTAATTGACAAATTAATAATAATTGTGGAAAAGTCAATTTTAATCCAATCCTCTATCAAGATAAATCATGTAAAGAATAATCTAGGTGCAAAAAATAAAGCAATAGAGACACGTGATATTTTTATGTGAAAAACCTTGGAATACTCAAAGTAAAAATCATGAATACGCTCAGGTATTGATGCACTATGAATCAAAGAATTTGTACAGACTCTATGAAAATAATACTTACAACCGATGTAATCTGTTGTTCTTCACTCGACGTCTGAAAGTCTAGATCACTCGCACTCCACGAAGCTCTCGCTTTGCTCCGTACTCTGACGGCTCTATTTCTTAATAGATGAAATAACCACAAAGCCTTCTACTCCGATCTCCGCACTTAGACGGGTCCGTTCTTCAATGGATCAACGCAACCTCGTTGCAATAGACGGTGTGATGATTTTTCAGCAACTAGATCATCCAATTGTGCATAAGATCTTCGATGTAGAAGCACAATTGGAAAATCCCAATAACAAGAGAGAACTCGAATATATATGATCACTCAATGATTTTCTCTCTCTTTGTATATCTCTGTAGAAGAATATGAGCGATAGAAAACTGCAGAGATCTCTAAAAAACCATAGCCTCCTCTCTTGTAGACCTTGGTATTTATAGACAATGATGAAGCAAACCATAAGTTCGCCATTTCTCGTAATTTCACATCCAACTGAGCAAAACCCTAATCTCTGATATATATTATGTGTATGGCACATATACCAAGGTATAGAAGTCGTCCACGCATCGTATAATCAAATCAGGGCACAACCAACATCACAATAGATCATAAAATTTCATGCCGCATCTATGCTTTAAGCGCAGGTTCAAGTGTAGCCTCTAGCATAGATCTTCACTTCCCAGCCACCTTTTACTTCTGAAAGCGTAGGCGTAGGCATTTTTGTTAAAACCACTTTTTTCCGCAACTGCTCCAAAATGACTGTCTTGAATCCACGATACTTTTTCCATGAAGTGACAGCTTTGGAAAATATTGTTTTCGCCCTCCGGAAAACATTTTTCCTCAATACACTCACTTTTACGCTTCACTTGTATTCTTTACTACTTCAATGTTTGATTTTGCCTTTGTCAAAGTTTATAGATGTCGTTAAGACCAAACTGGTCTATCTAACACTCAACATGATTATTGTCTAGAACATATCATACATAAACAATTACAATAAATATTCTTACACCAAGAATTGTCTTGTTGGCCACCTCCACCGTCCCGTTCGCTTGCGGGTGTCCAGGAGAGGATAAGTGATTTTTTATTCCCAAACCCGAATAAAAATCTTGAAACTCACTACTTTTAAATTATTTTTTGTTATTTGTTACTATAACCCGAGAAACACCAAACATGCACACGATTGATTTCCAAGTGAAATCTTTGACATTCTTGGTTGCGATTCGGGCAAGTGGTTGTGCCTTCACCCACTTAATGAAGTAGTTAATTGCCACTATTGTAAATTTGGTTTGACCTTTACCTCGAAGTAGTGAACCAATCAAGTCCATTCCCCATTAGACGAAAGGCCAAGGTCTGGTCATGGGTATTAATTCCTCGGGTGGTAGTCTGGGGACATTAGCAAATCACTAGCACTTGTCACACTTCTTCACATACTCCAACGAGTCACTTTGCATTGTTGATCAGTAGTACCCTTGTCTTATAGCCTTATAGGCTAAGGATCTGCCCCCAGCATGGTTTCCACACAAGCCCTTGTATATCTCTTTAAAGATGTACCTTACCTCTGTCGTAGAAACACAATGTAAGTAAGGAAGGGAAAGACTTCTCTTCTAAAGTACTCCATTGATGAAAGCATATCTGCTGGCACGGAGCCTTATATTACGAGCTTTCGAACGGTCTTCTGGCAACTACCCATCCTGGATATACTTGATGATGGGTTGCGCCCATTCCAAACCTTGTTCTACCTACATGATCATAGTAGTTTCCTCAGTGGCAATGCTTAGTCGATGCAAGTGTTCTAAGAGGAACATGTTGTCCTCTGGCTCGATGGCTGTAGCTAACCGGGCTAGGGAATTGATCGGTATAATTGCTAGGCTAAAATAATGATTCAGAATAGTAATGAAAATAAGCCTTTAGAATTGATCTAGTTTTACCTATCGCAAGTGCACGTGTCAAATTGTAGTAAAGTATGCTTATGATAGGGATATCGTATCCACAGGGACTAAATATATCACAACTCTATATATAATTATTATAACTAAATTATGAAGCAGTATTTTATGGGATTGTTTTCTATAACTACATTGACAGATAAATAAATAAAATAAAATAAAGATAGAATTTTGGTTTTGATAAGAACAATAGAGATAAGTTCTAGGGTATTGTTAACGTCACCACTAGCCGCATTATATAGCCTTATATTCATTCAACTGTAAAGGGCGATCCATCATATGTGAATCAAATATAGGGTTACAATATTGGCAAATCTTAATCCCAAAAAAGGAACAATTTATCTGACTCGGCTACAACCCATCTTCGAATAAAGTATGACTACTGCAGGCATGTACTCTACAACTACTCCTAAAACATTAAATAAAAAGCATTCATATATCATCTTCTCTTAGCATGGCCTATCTAAATCTAGATTGCTTGTTAATGACCATCAGTGTGTAAAAAATCATGAATTAAACATCCGAGTTCTAGCCTTAACTTCACTTATATTGCATCCTTAACTTGTTTTTAGTCTATTATGGGTCATTTATCATCGGTTTCGGCTCTCGAATGATTTTGAGTCATTATTTCATTTATTTTAATGAAATTAACTCACTTTATAAAACATGGTCCTAAAACGTATCAAAACACACAAACCGGATAAAGGCACAAAGATAATGATATATGTATGACTTAATAATGCATAATTAGGGGCCTAAAATGTATGACATTTGAATCCTATCAGGCATCTGCATGACCATTCTTCTACCTAGATATGGGGATGACTATACATCTTTTGAATTAGTTGAGTAACTTATTTACCTTGTGCAGGTAAGCCTTCATTTTCTCTCATTTCGCCTCATACTCCCCATTGACCTGACCGGCCACCAGTTGAGAGTCGATGTTGACCTTCAGGCAAGGAGCTTGCAAGGATTGCATTATTCGGAGTCCTGCTATCAGGGCTTCATATTCCGCCTCATTATTCATAGCCTTGAACTTGAATCGGACAATGTAAGGGAATCTTTCTCCCTTTGGTGTGATTAAAAATAGCCCAGCTCCGCTTGCCTGGGAGTTGGAAGAACCGTTCACGAACAACATCTAAAGTACTTCTGGGTCTATCGACTTTTCTACCTCAGGGATGACTGGTTCATCAGTCACTACAGGGGCCTCCTGTAAAGGATAAGTGAACTCGACCAAGAAATCTGCAAGGGCCTGGCCCTTAATTACGGCTCTGGGTTTATAGTGGATGTCAAACTCTCCCAACTCAATCGACCACTTCATCAACCGGCTTGTAACGCCCCGCATTTTCCTTTCCGTTTTCTGGAATTCTTTTCCAAGTGTTAACGTTTTGTGACGTCACTTATTCATAACATCTTGTGTATTCTCGGTGCGTGTAAATTTTTCGCGTTTATGTTTTGGAATTGGCGGGACGACTTCGTGGTATTTCGTTTCAGACTTTGTGGATTTGAGTGTCGCCAACGACTACGAGGGTTCGTGCAATGGTTTCTCGTTGGAGCTTTGGCAATCGTGTTGCGTTCCCGAAAGTGTTACCCTAGCTTAGTGTAGACGTTCGGTGTAGCACTTATGTGAATTTCTTGTTATATTTTCATGTTGTAAGTAATGAAAATAGTTAGAAATGATTTCGGGAAAGAAATGACCTAGGGGTATATGAGTATTTTTTTATTTGGAGCACTTAGTGAAAAGTGTAGAGATGTGGCTAAGTGTTGTAGTATGAATGGCGTTTTGATAATTAGAGAGGATGACAAGGGGTAGAAAGGTAATTAAGAGGCTTGATGACACTCTTATAATTAACCATAAGTTGAGAATAATTTGGTCATTTCCACTTTTCATGTGGTGTCTCATTCCTAGCCCTTGATCTCATTCTCCCATCTTTGTTTTAGACCCTCGAATCATAAGGCCTTGTTTGGTTGGCAATTAAATGCAATAATCCATTATTGTTGATCTTCCACTTGACAAGACTTTTTATCAACCATTGGATGCTTTATTCATTCCCATCTTTATTTTAGGCCCTTGGATGATAAGGTCTTGTTTGGCAAATTAATGGGTTTTGTGAGTGGTGTAATAAGTCTTCCAATGGCAAGACTTATTCCTAGCCCTTGGATTCATTTTCTTTTTCCCATATTTATTTTGGACCCTTGGATGGTGAGAGGTGTGAGTGGGAAATCTCTACACATTGCAAGTCTTCCACTTGACTTCACCTTTTCTTCTCCATTTTCTCTCCTCTTTCTCCCTCTTTATTCTTCTCCACTTATGGGTGGCATTCATCACCCTAAGTTGGGAGTTTGGTGTGGCCATCAACATAGAAGATGTTCATGGTTTCTTTCTCTTTAGTTTGAGCCAAGAAGTGGTAAGTGTTCTTCCATCCTTGTGTATTTTTCATTCAAACCTTAGTTTAGGGTTTCTTGTTAGATAATTTGATAAATCTTTTTTCCCTTTTGTATTGGAGTTGGATTCATGGTTAGGAGGCCATGGTGAGGCTTTTCACCGGTTTGCTCCTTGGATTTCGGTTGGGGAAGAGCTAGGGTTTCATGGGCCTTGCTTGGTAATTATTGTGTTTTGCTCTTCAAGAGGTAAGGGAAAAGATCCTAACTAGTCATCTTATGATTGTAAAAGTATGAGAATTTGATTATAGAATTTTTTGCCTTAAATTAAATTCCTAAGTGTATCATTGAATTGTGAGGTTGGGGTTGAACATGTGTTATGGGAATTAACCATTGTGTATGGAGTAATTGATAATGAAATTGCTAGGAATATGATGTATGCTAGTTAAGTGGCTATTCTTGAGAATTTCCATAGTAAAGTATGCTTGTATGCCAATATATATGTGGATATGTATGTGGGTATTGTGGTATGTATGTGTAAGTGTAGTTATGCATATGTGTATGTGGGTGTTAGGGAGGTAGCCTTGGAATGAGATTAGGCTAGTTCCTTTGGTTAGTACCTTTGAGGTATTTTGGATTTTCATGTCATATTTGAGATGTGATATGTGAAAACTTGCTTAATTGAAACAAGAGCATGTTTAATAGAATGAAATAGTTTTTCTTGTGAATTAAAGGATAACTTGATGGTTTAGAACATTTTTGTGTATGAGAATGTATCCTTGTAAATTTAAATGCTCCAATTGAACTAAAAGCATGTTAAATGAAAGGTAAAGTTATCTTTGTGTATTAAAGGATAATTTGATGATTTGGGATCCTAAGTGGTGCATGAAAAAGTACCTTTGTGGGTAGTTGTTTTAAATGAAATTTAAAAGCATGTTGAATGGTGAAAAACATTCATGTGGAATTTTGGGAATGTTGTTATAAATATGATGTGATACATATTTATGTGGTGTATGAGTCATTGAGGACATAGTGCATGGGTTCACCTTTTGTATTGAGAACTCAATTGGTGTTGGGCTACGCTCGGTAGTGTAACCATGGGTGAGTAGTTTTGTGTCGAATCATCGCAACAACTGGCCAAGAGGTGTCCCCCACCTATGGAACTAAAAAGCCAAAAAATGTGGTATAGGGTGGGTAGTCCCATTCTTAAAGTCGCGAGTCGTCTCGTGCATTCGGTATACGAATATTTAGTCATGGGTCGTCTCGTGCAACCGCCTTCCTTGTTGAAAGTAAAAAAGAGAAAATTCACTTGGAAAGAATCGGTGCGGTACTCTTTCTTATTATGAATGGGTAGAGTGCGTATTCGTTATATTGTTGTGGGAACAGTGTGTACCATGAGGTGTGTGAGTCACATTGCATTTGTGTAGCATATATGTGATTCCATTTGACATGTATATCATGATATTATTCAATGTGATTGAGGAACATGTTTAATGTGAATTTTGCGATATAATTCATATGTTAGAAAAATGCTCAAGTGGAATTGAATAATGTGAGAATATGATTTGTATGGTTGTTTTGAAGTATAAAATGAGATGAATATTTATACTTCTTGTTATGTGCTTATATACCTTAGGGGGTGATATAAGTTGGTTTAAGGACTTTCTTGTGATATGTAAAGTCGGTTGTGGTTATTGAGTTGAATGTGGGTTGAAGCCTTGAGAATGCGGTTGATAGGCTTGTGGTATAGTTAGCGTTGGTGTAGTAACATGGTATAAATAGTGATATTGATGTTTCGGTTGTGATAGATGAGGTTATAAATAAACCGAGTCAATTGTGTATTGATGGTCAATGGATTTTGTTAGAAACCTAGGTGATGTGGTTTCGAATGTGAAATTGAGGTTTGAAAGAATCGGAAGGGGTTCTTGATTTGAAACTAGTTGGTTCCGTAGAAATGGCCACTAGGTTCCCTTTAGCGATCTTAAGGAATGGAATGTCATCAGAGTTGTGGTCATTCCCGATTAAGTCATTATAGGGTTTGTGAGTTTAAATGTGGAGCGAAACGTGGTTGGGTTTGAGTTAGTGCATTGTGTATAGTCACTTGCCCTTTCCTTCGAGTCACTTTTGAACTTCGGTTCTTCATTCATTTGTTCCATTTGAGCATCTACAAATACACTTTGGTTTTTCCGTTGGTTTCAGTTTATTTTCCCGAAAACGGATTTTTCATAAAACTTGTACTTGAGTCCATTCGGTCTTTAAGTGAAAAACTCGTTTTCGCCTACCCCGTGATGCCGACAAAAACTTTGAGTTTTGAAATGGTTCTAAAGTCATGAAATAAAAGATTTTGGCCTTTGGAGGTCGGTGGTGTCCAAAACGGAGACCGGGGGCAAGACGGTTAGTTTAACGGATTTTCAAGAAAATGTCTTTGATAAAACTAAACCGAGATTAAATAATATTTTTCTCATTTCTAAAGTTCTTAAATGAGTTGAGGCCTTTTTCCCATGTTTCATAAGTGTTTAAAGTGGTTTCGGGTCATTTTTGCAATTTTCTAGACCTATGTAGTCGACTAAGCCATTCCTAGTCAACTAGGGCTTCAAAATACCATTTCCGCAAATTTTTGGTGAGTTTCGACTTGGTTTAGTCAAATGAACCTTTGGTTGAGCGGACTAAACTTTGGTTTAGTCGACTAAAGCCCTTGTGTAGTCGACTATAGCCTCTTGCGTAGTCGACTGGGTAATTCAGCCATGTTTCGACCAATTTTCGCAAATTCATTTCTCTCACCTCGTAACTCGGATTGAGGTCCCATTTTTTCCTATGACTTTTTATAGGTACAAACTTTTTAGATAAATTTTAAAATAATTTATTTACATTTGAAATGACTATTTTACCCTTAGTGAAAGAGGGGTACTTTAGCTTTCCGTTTATATCGGCGTTATTTGATACCGTTTTCAAAAATGCATATCTCTCGTCTCGTGGCTTTGATTGAGGTCCCGTTTGTTTCTAGGGCCTGATCTATGTCCAAATATTTGATATAAAATTTAAAATCATTTATTTTCATTTGAAATGATTATTTTACCCTTGGTGAAAGAGGGGTACTTTAACTTGCTGTTTGTGTCGGAGTTGTGCGATGTCATTTTCAAAAATTCCTATATCTCGTGTCAGGGCTTTGAATTCGGTTTCGCTTATTTCTATGGTTCAACATATGTCCAAATAGGTGGGATAACCTTTTAAAGTACATTTTTGCCCTTGAACTGGCCATTTTACCCTTGGACAAATATGTGACCTTTGAGTGGTCGGTATGATGGGTTATTAAATCCTTTTCACTTCCTTTTGTTGTTAAGAAACCTTTGAGAATTTACTTTGGTTGATGTGATTGTTTTTACCCTTGTGTTGGGTTTATGGATGTCGGTAGTGACATGTGAAGCGATTGATAGTATGAGTTGATATTGATTTGAGGTTTTGGAGCTCGGTATGCTCGTGGCCTAGGAAGAGTGAGGGTTATCTTTCCTGAAGTGTTATGAATAGGAGTGTTTATCTCGTGATTTGGTGATAGTGTTATATTGATTGTCAGTGTGGGACTGACGGGTACGAGTCGTAGTGATCTATGAGGGGGTCTGTACTACGTGTTTTGTACTGGTTGTGTATCTATATATATATATATATATATATATATATATATATATATATTCGTGCATATATATATATATGTGTGATTTATTATATGTTGTTGTGTTATGGTTTCACTATGTGCTAGTTGCCCTATTTGTTGATGCATGGTAGGGGACTAGGGGAATGTGTTTCTGGGGTCTCGTATTGGCGTGATTGCCATATAGGACATTTGATTGACCTAGTATAGATGCATGTACACGGGTTGGTTTTCACTCGACTTGAACGGTCGTAGGATGTGACAGTTATGTTTTCTTTCTCCTACGGGGCTCAATGAGCTCACCCCGACAGTGGTATGCCTAGTGATTTACACCACCAGTTTGCAGGAAATGTTTTGGCTATGGACAACTTGGAGTACAGGATGGCTCGTGGCACTGATATTGTTGCAGGATTTGGGACGTTAATATGTAGAGTTGGTCCTTTTATTTCATTTTCTTGTTTCCTGTATAGGGACTGTAGATATTGTATCTCTTGGGAGCCATTTTATTGGCCTATCCCTTCCTTGTATTTGGTATTGTTGCATCATTGTAGAGATGTATTCTTTCGGCAGCTAGATGTGCCTTGTGTATCATATGATTTAGCTTCCGCTTTGTTATGTATGGAATTATTATTGTTAATAAGATTCCATTCAGTTTATGGTTGTTTAGTATCTTAATTGGTCGCTCATTTTATGGATCACAACCCGGATTTCCCGGATGTCCCAGTTTGAGAGTCTTTGGAAATTTGGGGCATGATAGTTTGGTATCAGAGCATTCTGTTGAGTTTCTATCATTCAGTTAGGCATGGAATATATTATTGTCTCTGTGATTCCATCTATTTCCTTGTTATTGTTGACTCTAGTGGTCGCTTGACTGACGTCACCCTTTGAAAATTTGTTTATTCTCCGGATTGAAGTCTCAGGAATAACGTGGTGTGACACGGCTAGATGTTTCTGGTTTGTCAAACACCTGCCTGAGTGGTTGATCAGTGAATATCACTATCATATGGGCCTGGAAGTATGGTCTCAATCTTCTAGCTGAAATAACCCGAGCAAAACCAACTTCTCCATTACAGGGTACCTTTCTTCTGCTCCTCGTAGCGCCCAGATGGTGTAATAGATTGGTCTTTGAACTTTTATTTCTTATCTCATCAATGTGAAGCTTACTATTGTTAGGGAGACGGCCAAGTAAAGTAAAAGTTGTTCCTTTGGTACAGCTCGGAACAATAAAGGAGAAGAGCCGAAATAATTTTTTAAATCTACGAATGTTTGCTCACACTCAGGGGTCCATTCAAAGGCCTTTTTGAGCACCCTGAAGAAGGGTAGACATCTATTAGTGGCTCGAGAAATTAGCTTGTTGAGGGCAGCCACTTTCCTTGTCAGCCTTTGCACATCCTTAATTGAATGGGGGGACTTCATATCTTTGATGGCCTAAATTTTCTCTGGGTTGGCCTCAATGCCTCTCCTCCTGACCATAAACCCTAAGAATTTTCCTTACGATACACCAAAAACACACTTGGTTGGGTTCAGGCGCATCTGGTACTTTTTGAGCACCCCGAAGGGTTCTTCAAGGTTCACCGGATGGTCCTCCTTCTTAACACTCTTTACTAACATATCATCCACATATACTTCCATGCTCTTTCCAATCTGATTCTAACATGTTGTTAACCAATCTCTAGTAGGTAGCTCTGACATTCTTCAACCCGAAGGACATTACTCTGTAATAGTATATGCCTCGGCCAATGATAAAAGATGTCTTTTCACAATCAAGAGGATGTATGGTAAAGAAAAACTGTCATTTGGACATGATTTATTTAAGTCTGTGAAGTCGACACAGAGCCTCCATTATTTTTCATTTGCTTCCTTTACGAGGACCACATTTGACAACCAGTCGGGGTAATAGACTTCTCGAATGAAGTTCGCCTTCAGAAGCTTTTCTACCTCCAACATTATGGTTGCATTCCTCTCGGGGGAAAATGTCCTCTTCTTCTGCCTTACGGGTTTAGCAGTAGGATCCACATTCAGCTGGTGTTGCATAACTCAGGGATTAATAGCAGTCATATCTTCATGTATCCATGCAAACATGTGTTGGTTCTACCTTAGAAATTGGATGAGTTGACTCTTGACATCATCGGGGAGTAATGACCCAATGCTTACCTTCTTTTGGTTCCATTCATCTTCCAAACTTACCTCTATGAGGTTCTCCACCGATTCTGGTCACGGAGTGGATTCATCCAACACTGATTCGAGACCTTTGATGTCAAGTGCTTCTTGTGACATTTTGTCTTTCAAAGCGACGGCATAACATTCTTGTGTCATAGCCTGGTCTCCTCTTACCTCTTCTACACCATGATCAGTTGGGAACTTTATCACACAGGAGATAAGTTGAGATCATTGTTTTCAAAGCATTGAGAATAACTCTTCCGAGGATGACGTTATAGGTGGAAAGGAAGTCCACTATAAAGAAATCTACCATGACCGTAAGCTATCTTGGCGAGACCCCGACAGTTAAAGGTAGGGTCACTATTCCCAATAGAAACACCTTCGTTCCGGAGAAGCCAACCAGAGGTGATTTGGATGGCTTCAACCTTTCTTTTCCTATACCCATCTTGTCGAAAGCGTTGGAGAATAACAAATCCGTAGAACTCCCATTGTTGGTTAGAATTCTTCGTATGGTAAAATTGGTCATTGGTACAATAACCACCAGTGGGTCATCATGGGGGTGTTGAACTCCACGTGCATCGTCGTCCAAGAAAGAAATGACTTGCCCTTATAATCGGGGGGACTTGGGTGGTGGATTGAAGGTATCTACCCCTTGTACATCCATGGTACTTCTGGCTCTTCTCACATGAGCCCTTCGGAATGAGCTTGTCTCACCACCTCCAACGAACCCTCTGGAAATCACCCTAATCTCCCGAATCGGTTATTCTCTGGTGTGCGACTTCTAAAAGAAGCATCTTGCCAACCTTTACCTTTATTGCCATCAGTCGTGAACTGACTCAAATGCCCTCTTCGGATCAAGCTCTCGATCTAGTTTTTAAGTTCGATGCATTCATCCGTCATATGCCATGATCCCAATGAAAACGGCAATTCCTATATGTGCCCTTTTTGATGGATCTGATTTCAGCCTAGCTGGCCAGACTAAGGAGTGGTCATCCTAGATCTGGAGAAGAATCTCACTTATTGGCTTGTTCAATAGAGTGAAGCCTGTAAACCTATCCTGGCTCCTCGGAGGTCGAGATGACATGTCAACCTAGGTTGGTTGGGTTTTTCAGCCCTTAGCTTCTCTCTCCTCACTTGTAGTTGTTGATGGCCTCTTCTTCTCTCATTTCTTATTTTCACCTCCTATTTCTCTTCGGGCATTCATAACATCCTTTACATTCATGTGCTTCTGGGATTTGACAAGTAGTTTCGCGATCATCTCCGGTGGTTCCTTTTATAGAAAAAATAGAAACTGAGAAGACTATAGCCCTCCCATAAAGGTCATTATGGCTACGTTGTCATTGACCTCGTTAACTTGGAGCATCTCCGCATTGAATCGGCTTATATAATCCTGCAAGGACTCTCCCTTGTCTTGCTTGACATTTAGCATGTAGGTGGCGGGCTTCCTATGTCTCCGTCCGATGATGAAATGCCCAATAAACTTCTTGCTTAGCTCGTAAAAATCATGAATGGAACAGGGCTTCAACTTGTTGAACCAAACTCAGACTGACCCTTTTAGGGAGATGGGAAAGGCCCGACACATAACGGCATCTGGGACAGCTTACATGTGCATGGGTGCCTTGAAAGTCTCCAAATGATCGAGGGGATCTTTGGCTCCATCAAAGCTCTCTAACTGAGGCATCTTGAATTTGTTGAGTAGAGGGATGTTCATAAGCAATGCATTTAAAGGGGAGTTAGTCTTCTGTAGAAGTTCATCCACGATGGCAGGGCTTTTACCTTTCATAGCCTACGCCATATCCTCCATCTTTGCCTTGAGATCTTGGATTTGTTGATCTACTCCTGCTGCTTCGGTAGGATCCTCAGACTCCGGGTGAGTCCTGCCTTGACGTGTACTTTGAACCACTGTCCTTCGTCTTTTTGTTTCCGAAATAACTCTCATCAACTAGCACTCTTTTGATGTGAACCTTTAGGAGTAATTCATCAAATTGGTTAGATCTAAAATAATATGGCTATGCTCTGCCCCTCATCTGGATTATGTTGCCTAGATCCATTCGGGGGAGGGGGATAGGTGCAGCCAGACGTTATAGGATCGCCGTGTTCTGCTGGATCAACTGGTTCATCCCTTGACTCAAAGCGTGAACCTGTTGCTCTAACACTGCCACACGTTCCATGGGAGCGCCTTGTCTAACTGGTTCTAGATCTGGAGGATTCTCGTAATTATATAGTGATTGATCATCACCAACATCATGCTCTTTTAGAGAAACACTTTCCTTCTTTTGGCCATCATGTCGTAGACGTACGTTGGAGGTAGCCCCGTTTGGGAGGGCGGTAGTACTCCTTGGTTGGTTAGGAGCAGCGGGTTATTGGGTTGAAGAGGAGGATCTATGGGTTGTCTAGAGGCCTCACCAACCTTACTCTTGCTTCGTAGATGGGCCATTCTACCCAAAAGTAAGAAACAATCATTTCCCATAAACGACGCTAATTGTTGATGCGTAAAATGGTCGGGCTGAAAATGGCATTGTCCCTGTCAAAAATAATAAACTATAACCGGGAGTGGTATCGATGTGGTTCTAGCCAAGGAGGCTCTGACGATCAAGTTAGTACTTGGAATGTCGGGGAGAAAAAATAGAGAAGTAATTGAGAGAGTATTTGTGGCGTACTGTTTTAGGTTGACCCCGACCCTATATTTATAGGGACTTAAATGTGGGTGTGTTAATTGGATTGCACTCCTTGTAGCTATCTTGATAAGGCCGTGACCTATGGGAGTTATCCTGATTAGGATTATAGCTTATAGGTAGAGTCCTAACAGGAGTCCATTCAGTAGTCGGTTGGTGACCCTTATTTGCATGTAATCTTTTCCATATCGAGCAAGTAATGCTTATCATTAACTATTATATTCCTCGTATAGATTGTGTTTTCCACTCCTAAAGCAAACTACTTGTAAAGGTACCCTACATTGAGTTAAATATTTTCTGCTAGAAAATTATGTCCACTTATTTATGCTACTCAATCAGCGGCATATATAAAGACACATAACAGTTCAGATCCTATAAAGACATGTATTATTTATGTTGCTCAATCAACAACATATATAAAGACACGTATCAGTTCATATCCTATAAAGACACGTATTATTTATGTTGCTCATCAACGACATATATAAAGACGCGTATTAGTTAAGATCCTCTAAGACATGTATTATTTTTGCTACTCAATCAACAACATAAATAAAGACACGTACTAGTTAAGATCCTATAATATATATCACTAACATCTAAGATAATACATAAATGTTACAAGGTAAAAATAACACAAATTCAAAAACTTGATATTTGTTATTTAAGAACACGTTAGTTTTACTTTTTTTGAACAACAATATCATGAAGAAGAAGAAAATCATGCAATCTACAAGATGCTAGCTTATAAATTGCAAATATCCATGCTATTAACTTATAACACAAAAAATAACTAACAAAATGGGTAAGTCGAAAACATTTGTGAGAGTGTTCAAAGAAGGGACAAAAGTGGTGAATCGAGGTTTGAAAAAAACTAAAGCCGGAGAGGGTAGTGAGGGATGTGAGGATGAGAGATCCAACAGAGAGGGCAGCGAGGATGAAAGATCCAGTGGATATAAAGGGGATATGAAAAGCAGTGAGAAAGAGGGAGTGAGTACTGATGAAGAGGAATACTCTAGCGGTGAAAAAGGTGATTAAGGTGTTAAGGGAAAGGGAAAAGAGGAGGAAGAGGAAAAAGAAAATAAGAGTATCCAGATAATATAAGGTCGTGTATTTACCGTATATCTACCATCAACAATGCACCACTATATCCTACAATAATATTTACATTCACGTATTTCTTGTATATCTACCATTAATAATGTATCATTATATCCTACAATAACATTTCACATATTTCTTGTATATCTATCATTAACAAATGCACCATTCTATCCTAACAACAACATTTAGGTCACGTAATTACTATATATCTACCATTTACAAAGTACCACTGTATCCTACAATAACTTTTTAGTGTCATGTATGTACTGTATACAAATAAAATGAATAATGACAGGGAGCACCTACTGTATTAGAACTAATATAGATTGTTTGTATGTATAGGCTTAGAATCATACACATTCATAATTAACACTGAATCTAATACATACAAAATAACATCTCTATAAAATTATAGTCATATTTAAGATTACAAGGCAAGATTAATGAATAGCGCACGCCTATTTGTTTACTAGCTGCCTGATTGCAATGTGGCTCTTCCAGTTATGAAATAACGTAATGTCAGATTCCTATTTAACTTTCCCTTCCCCGTTCAGTAACCTAAATGTAGCTCTTATAGATATTGGAGTCGAGTGATTTACTTAAAATAAAACTCCTTTTGTATTTCAATTTTTAAATTTAAAATTCTAGCTACCCACCTTTAAAAAAATGGTCACCAAAATTACATACCTCAATTAAAGAGCTAGGGTACTTTGCCTTTATTTCAAATTCTAACTCCTATGTGGCTTCCCTCTCATCCAGATGGCTCCACTACACCTTCAATAGAGGTATCCCTGTCTGCCTTAATGTTTTCACCATACGCTCCATAATAGGAAAATGTGTTATAGCATAAGTAATATCATGGCGCAACTCAACCTCCCTGAAGTCCATAGCATGTGTATCCTCCCTCAAGCATTTCCTCAACATAGACATGTGGAAAACATCATGAATAGTTGCTAGACTATATGGTAAGGCTAATCTGCAAGCCACATCCCTAATCCTTTGCATGGTCTCAAATAGTCCAATAAATTGTGGTGTTAATTTTTATTTCTTCCCTCTGAATCTGGTAACTCCCTTCACCGATGAGACTTTCAAGAATACCAAGTCTCTTGCATTAAACTATAAATCTCGACATCGTCAATTCGCATAAATTTTCTATCGACTCTAAGTTGTGCGAAGTCGATCCCTAATAACAGTCACCTTCTCCGTAGTCTCTAGCACCAAGTATGGCCCCAACAAACTGCTTTCACCAAGATCTGCCCAACAAATTGGTGATCGAGAAGATCTACCATAAAGAGCCTCATATGGTGACATGTCAATATTCGTTTGATCACTGTTATTATAGGCAAACTCAATTAGGGGAATGTGATTCTCCCAACTACCGTGAAAATCCAATATTTAAACACGAAGCATATCATCAACCACATGTATGATCCTCTCAGATTGTCCATCAGTCATATATAAGATTACATGGCAAAATTAACTTGTCTGCAGATAAATAACGCACGCCTATTTTCTCACTAGATCCATGATTGCAACTTCGTCATTCTAGCTATGAAAGAAAGTAACGTCAGATTCCTCTTCAACTCTCCATTTCCCGTTCAGTAGCCTAAATGTAGCTCTTATAAAAATGGGACTCTAGTAATTTATTTTTAAAAAATTCACTATTTTCACTATTTTAAAGTATTAATTATTTATTTTAAGTGAGTGGTTGCTATTTCTAATTTGTAATGTGCATAATTAAAATATATATGCTAATAAGGATGCATTCATGGGCAAGAATTGACAAATTAGAAATTGAATATAGGTATACATTTATACGTTATATGTAACATAATATCTATGCGTGAATGTGTGCACATGTAGTAGGGGGTTTATAATGCTTCGTTTGGTTGGAGGGATGAATAAATAGATGGAAGGGAGGGGAGGAGAGATGGATGAGTCATCCTCATGAAAGAGATTGTATTTTTCTTTATTTTTGTTTGGTTGAATAGAATGGTCGATAAAAAGGATGAATGCAACACCACATTTTTCTTGTTTGGTTGAAAGGAAATGAAGCATAATTTTTGAATTATTTTTATAACTATATCTTTATTATATATAATACGATTTAGAAACTAATTGTTAGTGTGACTAAAATTGTCTTTTTGTGTATTTTGAGTTATTTACGTATTTTCTCTCTCCTCTTTTGTCCAAATTTAAGCAGATTGAAAAATGTGAAGAAGGAATGGATGCTTCATCTCTCCTTGCTTCCTTTCTCTTTTCCCTTCCCTCCAATCAAACATGAAAATTGCATCTTATCCTCCCTCTCATCACTCCCTCCAACCAAACATAGCATAAGAGTTTCAGAGAGTGTGTACCAGCAAATGGACAATATACACGTGTCTATTTATATCTATTTGTCTATACATCCAATAATGGAGACTGGAAGAGCCCAATGTCGCAATATGATTTTTCATAGTAGTAGTATATGTAGAACCTATTCTTGATCATTATGGGACTTCAAATCCATTAACTATTTAAGCGAATATTGTGGCAGTAAATGTCCTGGATGACGACAGTGGATTGTCTTCTTTCTTCGAACCTTAAAGATGTCAAATATCAATAATTTCTAACAATGTTGATGGAACCCATTTATTTTCGATATGTAGTATCATAGAATCTATTTTATTTGCCTACAATTTTTTTCAAGATTATATATTTGAATGATATTGAGGATGAACATCATTTTCGAAGTCAAAACAACAACTAAGATGGTGGTTCAAGTTTTTTATATTTTTCAATCTCTACTAATTCTTATTCCTTTCAATCTATGCTATATATTTTTAAATATGTATAGTATCAACTTCATCTAAGTACTTATTCTACAATTCTGATATAATTATAAAGGGTTAACTTCATTTATACTCCTTGGGGTTTGTTCTCTCATCACTTTGACTTCGTCAGGTTTACATATATTCATTTGCACCTCCTGTCAGCTTTTGGTGACTAACTTTATAATGAAATTTCTAAAACACCCTTAAGTCAAACACTACTTAAATCAATTTATTCTTAGAATAGTATAACCCCTACATCCAAACATACCCTAAACTTATATCCAAACAACCCTAACCCACCATCTCTCTATATATATCCAATCAAACCTCACACACTCTCTCTAATGAAATCAATTAGAGGATTTAAATTTAGTGATTTTTTGGTCTCTTTATATATCTATATCTATATCTATCTATATATTATTCTAAAAGTCTAAGGCCTTGGAATATTTCCAAATTTTTTTACAAAAAAATTAAAATAAAAATAGTATTATTTTAATAAATATTAAATGCATGACGTGATGCCTTTGAGCTTCCCATATTAAATGCATGGCGCTAATAAATATTAAATATTAAATGCATGGCGTTAATTTTGGATATATACATGTCTTTCTGTTATTAATATAGCACATACATTTATATTTTATCTTACCACTTACTATTAAGGAGTGTACAGTTTTTATCTTATACATATATATAGATTTTAAACTAAAAAAAAAGTTATTAATGACTATTTTGCAATTTTCCTTCAGATTTAGCGAGCGACTCTTCTGCTACTATTTGTCAGTTCAAATTATTATTATTATTATTTTCATTAATTACTTTGTCATTCATTCAAGAATTGATTAATAAGGAATGAATTAGTATTATTTAAAACAAAAACTCTCCTAATGATGGAATTAAATGCCATAATAATTTTATTCATTTAATACAAGTTAAATCCAATCATTATAAAAAATAAAAATAAAAAATCAATCATTATACTATGCATTTAGAGGAGTTAATCTAATGCTACATTAATGTTTAATTAGTAAATACATTTTTTAACCTTTAGATTTTCAATAATAAAATTAAAATAATCCAATTTATCTAAACTCATTCCTAATGTTTCATCTACCAAAGCTTCTCTCCGTAATAGCTTTTTGGTCTCTGAGTTCTTCATTTAAAAAATCTATTGGTATTTGTTGCTTTTATTCTTGATAATTAAGAGATGATTTCCAGGCGAATCAAACAGAAAAGTTTATATCACAAGTTGCTCCAAGTCTGATAAATCTCAGCTAGAGTCTTTACATCCTTTATATTCTCTCTCTAATATTTTTTAACGAAGTGAGGTTTTGATGTGCTAATTCTATTTTTTTATTTTGCACTTATTTGTTGAAAATCTTTATTGAAATGAATTTGAGCGCATATTATGAAGTAGATCAAAATCTATCGATTTATTATCCTTATTTCCAATATTGTTTTCAAAAGAAAGAAATTATTGAATATTTTATCATAAATTATACTCTAGGTGATTTGTCAAAAACAAATTATTATTTGAATTTTGTAAATTATATAACAATAAGATTTTAACTTTTTGATTAATATATGCTTCTTTTCGTCCAACACTCATACTATTGAATATGATGATACATAGCTTCACCAAAATCTATGATATATATACTTAATTTTTATAATATTTTATGTCTATATATTGCTATAATTTTATCAAAATCAATTAATCCCTTTAACAAAATATATAAATTGGATCATCAATGAGAGGGTGAAATTGATAAATAAAAGTAAGCAAACACTATCCTTGTATCCAAACAACAAGATGAGGGGTAGAATATGAATTAATGTTTTTTATTGTAAGGGGTCAAACTGATAAAGTAAAATAAGGGGTGTAAATGAGTTTTGTTAGATAAAATAAGAGATGCAAATGAAGATATAAAATTTTGAGGGAGTTAAAATGATGAGAGTACAAACCACGAATTAATGTTTTCCACTAAAACATTATGCCCAATGGACCAAATCAGTTCAGATTGAAAAAGGCCATGTTTGGTAGGCAGTTTTACTGGTCTGGTTTGGTCTGGTCTGGTCTAGTCTAGTCCGATCTGGTCAAGTCTGGTCTAATCTGATATGGAAAAGTCTGTTTGGTAAACGGTCTGGTCTTACTATTTATTTATTATTTATTATAATATTTATTTATGTATTATTTATTTATTTATTTATTATTTCTTCACTTTATAATATATTTTATTATTTATATTATTAAATTATTATTTATTAATTTATAAATATATTCTATTTATTTATTATTATTTCATTATTTAATTCATTTTATTTATAAATTATTTATTCATTTTTAATTATTTAAAAATATATTTTATTAATTTAATATTATTATACTCATTTTTTATTATTAATATGAAGTATTTATTCATTATTATATTTACTTATTATTTATTATTATATCTATTTATTATTTTTTATTATATTTATTTATTTCATTTTTTTTATTACTTATTATTTTTATTATATTTTTAAATATGTTTTATGTAATTTATTATTTATTTTATTAATTTATTATTATTATTTATTATTTAGTCCATTTTTTATTATTATAAACTGGGCCGAAGTCTGACCAAGGTCGGCCCATAAAGTGACGCAAGCTCAAACGTAAGCCCATAAAGTCCAAGTTCAATTTTGCCTCAAATCTTCCTCTATATAAACCCCATTTTTGACCCATTTTAGGGTTTTGTACTCGTTTGGTAGAGGAGCAGCAGATTAGCAGATCCACCTACAACATGGGTAGAAGTAAGTATCTCTCGATATCTCCTCTCTCGATTTCTCTTTCTATCTCTGAATATATATATATATATATATACACACAGACGTGTATATTTATATGTGTTGATTCATATATATAGTTGTATATTTCTTAGTATGTCAAAGGAGTTATAGGTCTGTTTTGATTCGGGACTGTTTTGCCTTTTTGTTCTAGTACTTGTTGATCAATAATGATAAGAAGCTACAGATTCTTCCGGATTTTGTAATGCTGTGTGTATATATGGTATATATGATATGCAAGTTCTAGCTCTCTAGGGTTCATTTTGTAGGGAATTGCAATTGTTTGCCATTTTCTGGAGTATTAATGGTTTTGTAATCTAAGGGGTTAAATAGAGGAGTTCTGATTTATTTTGGAGTATGTGTATAGAATATGACAGTATGAATCTCCTGGTTGTATTTCTAAAATTAAAGTTTGTAATATTGAGACCTTGAATTTTATTTTAACCGTCTGTTGATGATGTTTTAATCTTCTGGGTTTATTTTAAAAGTTGAAGTTATACGATTCATCCCCTTCTTTTAACTGATCTGTTGGATAGATACAGAACCATTCAAGGCTAATGAATATATGCAAACATATATACATAGGTGTACATATGCAAACATACATAAATAGGTATATAAATAGGTGGACATATTGTAATGGATTCTGCACTGTTGAACAAAAATGTACTACAGTGCACTGATACATGTGAAAAGAAAATGCTATAACAAAGTGTGTACCTAAGGGCATGATACCCGCAAAAGACCAGATGGATCCATATAAAAGTACAAAAGAACCTAAAATACAATACATGTCAAGAAACCCAGTAATTTTTTTCTGAAAAACCATTTTGGTGCTGCCTCAGTTAATTTATTTGTTAATTTAAAGGGGTATTTTATGGACTTTATTAGAGATTGTGGGGTAGTTTTGCACATTACGTATATAATATTTGTCTGTACATTGAAAGGTATTTTGTAATTAATGGATTACCCTTGGTCTCAAACAGTCATTGGATGAAGTTATGGGCAGTATTTATCAAATTGGAAGGTTGATAATAAACTCATTCCATTGTACATGGGCGTCAATTGCATTATATCGAGAACAGATGGACTTTCTTTGAACATTACCTTCTATATTAACACGTGTGTATATATGTGTATGAATGTTACATTATAATTATAATTATATATATATATGTATGTACGTGTAATGTGCTATTATGATTAGTCTTGCATCGTATACAATTTTTTCACTCATTTATTTGCATATTGGATTGTTGTTTCTCCTCTACCAAAAATTTTCTATCTCCAATATTGAATTGGTGAAACCTTTTCCATTAATGATTACATGCTTTGCTCTAGTTGAAGAGTTGTAACTGGGTGGATCAAAAACTTTATTAATTGTTATGTATCTATGAAGGTTTTTAAATGATTTTGTTTTATTACTTTGAATTTTATGATGAATGTATTTTACTGTATGTTTACCGTTTTACATTTAATTTTGAAGGACCTGCAAGGTGTTATCGCCAGATCAAGAACAAGCCTTACCCGAAGTCACGGTATTGCCGTGGTGTGCCAGACTCAAAGATCAGAATCTATGATGTTGGAATGAAGAAAAAGGGTGTGGACGAGTTCCCATTCTGTGTTCATCTGGTCAGTTGGGAGAAGGAAAATGTCACCAGTGAGGCACTGGAAGCTGCACGCATTGCTTGCAACAAATACATGACAAAATTTGCTGGCAAGGATGCTTTCCACTTGAGGGTGCGTGTACACCCTTTCCATGTCTTGCGTATTAACAAGATGTTGTCGTGTGCTGGAGCTGATAGGCTCCAGACTGGAATGAGGGGGGCTTTTGGTAAGCCTCAAGGTACATGTGCTCGTGTGAGCATTGGTCAGGTCCTTCTCTCTGTACGCTGCAAAGATGGGAACAGTCATCATGCCCAGGAGGCTCTGCGCCGTGCAAAGTTCAAGTTTCCTGGTCGTCAAAAGATCATTGTCAGCAGGAAGTGGTATGTAGAAAATTTGTTTATCTACTTTATCTATAATTTCATCAACCAGAATTGCAGAAATGCCTCGTTCATTTTTTTTCTGTATATTTACTTGTTTTTTTATTACCAGTTCTTTTTGTTTTAAATGTGTTTATGGGAAGGAATTTTACAGACTAATTCATTTCGAAAGGATTATACAAAGTAAAATGCTTCTAGTCATCAATCGAGATGTTTAGATCAGAAGACTATTTCACCAACTGTCAAAGAATGAATGGAAGTAAAAGATATGCTAGAGCTTCCCAGTCTAGTCTATTTGTTGCTGTTGCAAATTGATATATATATTTTTTTACTGTTTAGTGCTTGATGTAATCATGTCACTTGCCAAATAGGGCTTGAATATAATCCTGTTAATCAGCTTCAGATGGTTCTCCTCTTAAAATTTCCATTGCCCTCCTTCCTGCAAGGCATTAGAGACCATTTACACTTTGACTTCTATGGCATAGATTGGTGTTGTCATCTATCTAAGTGTGTCTTGGAATTGGCAACTTTGCTCTACATGGATGAAATAAAATATGTATCCTTTGTGATTGTCATGTTCAGGGGATTCACCAAGTACAGTCGGACCGATTATCTGAGGTGGAAGTCAGAGAACCGTATCATGCCAGATGGTGTTAATGCCAAGGTTTGTCTATACAAAATTATCCATTTATATAGGCAGCTGGTGTTGGACAGTACTCAATGGTTATGTCATGTATTGCTTAATTTTTGGGAGATAAAATTTTCATATAAAAACTTACCACTACTGATTTGACTCGTGCAGCTTCTTGGATGCCATGGACGGTTGGCTAATCGTAACCCTGGAAGAGCTTTCTTGGAGGCAGCCGCTTAGGATCACCTCCTGACTGATAAAGCCCGGTCTAGGCAAACTTTTATCATTAGTCTTTTACTTTATATTTGAATTCTATATTTGAGCTTCGGGTACTGTTGTCCGAGTGCTTATCTACTAGTATGCACATTTCTGGGGAATTGTTGGTTGGTTTTTGCTTGAACTATTTCAATGAGTTGGAAACTTATTTAGTACTGTTTCTTGGGACATATTACCTTGTCAGCTTATTTTTCCTATGGTTCTTAACTAATGTTTAGAGAATTATTTTAGAATGTGGTTTTTTATGGATAAAACATCTGGCATGTGTTGATGCTGTTGAAAAGGTGAATGAAACATGATATGAACTAGAGTTTTATGTAGAAGGCCGCCAAAGACATTATCATTGCCAGTTTTGGAGTGTGGATGTGTGAAGATCTCTATAAATTGTCTACTTAAAATTTCCGATGTGTTTAGGTAGGAAGCACGAATACTCCGTCTAAGGTCGCCGTACCCGTGTCAGACACATGCTAGGATAATCCACTAATGTAGTTTATAAAAGCCCATTTTTCATGTTACTGGGTCCGACCCATCTTTTGGGATTTGCAGTACCTGAACTAATCTCCTCGAAAGAAAGTCTTTTTCTGGGGTATTAGTAGTGGAAGGGTCTTTTTTTGGGGTATTAGTAGTGGAAGGGTAGTTCCCGACCCATGATGTGTGGAACCATTGTTTGTTTTCGGAAAACATGATTTTGTTCCCATTTTTATCAATTCCCGGGTTTTTGAATTTGAACAAATGCTATAGAAACAAAGACAGGAAACCAGTTACCTACTCTTAATGGTCAAAGCGATTCGGATTCGAACCTATGACCAGTGAATTAACAATTCCCGTTCTCATTTTGTATCCAATCATGATTCCATAGCAGAGTAAAGAAAAAAATTATATCAATAACCAATCGCACACAAAACCAACAGACCAGCTGCTGAAGGAAGAAAAAGCAAGAAGTTCAAACATTCTATAGCATTAGTCTGAACATTTTCAATGAACAACATAAATGGACCAACGATGTTAATTGTGATTTCTTGACACCAAAAAGAGCGTTTTTCGATAAATAATAGGGCTTGACAATCTTCCTATTCAGAAAAATGAAACTCCCAAACGCATTTGTAATTTGTTTCTACGTGGTAGAAACAATGGTCATCTAACTAAACAAAAGTTCAGAACCAAGTCAGGTCTGAAGTCATTTCCCCTAAATTTGTACCATTTTCAGATTGATCTCATCATCTATTCCTCTTCTTAGATGGAGTTTGCGAGGAGTTATCGTTTTTCTTTGCTCTTGTTGAACGCCTTGGTTGTTGTGTGTCAGCGGCAGTTGCTTCAGCATCTTCTGATGACTTTTTCGAATCAGTTTGATCGCAATCTTGGGTTGAACAGTTGGAAGCTTTAACTATGTAAACCTGCAGTAGCACCACATAGAGACGTTAAACTATTCCACCCATTCCATGAACGACAAAATAAAACATCCTTTCAGACCAGAATAATGTTCAAATGAATCACTTACCAAGTGGCTGATAGCAGAACCTACGAAAAATATTCAAACTAATAAAGAGAGAGAAGAAAGGACAGGCGACCTCAACAAATTATCGATAGTGTGCCAAGACATACGGAAAACTGGAATGTAGTTCTGTTTGGTTATAAAAGCGTGATTCCTGCCGTCCATGAGTGAGAATGTCACTTGGTCCTGCAGAATTGTGCCTCTCAAAGGTCACATCCTGATCATAGCGTGAGTCTAGTCCTTGAAGGAGCGAGAGCAAGGCAAAACATCAGCGAAAAATGACCTCCTTGCCATTAACTTGATGACAGCAGATGGCATGAATAATTTGAACAAACTACGATGAACATTGATTGCTAAATTGCTATAGAAGTATGGTCATAGCTACAATCAGGTTTTCTACTGTTGGAACATCAACTCCAACTCTACGAACTAGGCTAATAAATGTGATCAAAACAGACATTCTTTCTGAGGGGAGAACCGTAAGCGTTTATGATCCTAAGACAAAGATTCGTTTTGAAGGGGCAGCATGAGCTTTTATAGCTTTGATTCAGCTACATTGTAGGAGCAAAGCTATATAAACTTCTTGTGGATGACCACAAGTGTGAAGAACACTATGAAAATGTTCAGCGATTTGATCCAGATTTTTTCCATGGATGATCGAGATGAATTTTTTATTGCTAGCCCCTTGTTAAAGGTTCACGTAAGGACCACTGATGTTGATGTAATGTTTTGACAGCCGCATTTAATGTTGGAACAGGGAATGCCGCATGTTGCCAAATTGTAGGTTGTCTCCTCTTATAATTGAAAAGTCGGAACCACTACTAAAATCTTTTTTCAGATTCGAGTGCATGTCCTTGGCAACATGCACTCGGCTTGAAAGAGCTCCTCTGAATGAGGAACCATGCCCAGTCTCTCCGGGCGTGCTCTATGATCTAGGTCTTCTCTGGAGCTCCAAAGTCATATTACGAGCTTGTAGTTCGGTCTGCAAAAATATGTATTCTCTCTAAAACTTAACTTCATATACCGGCTATACTTCCCAACTTAAAATTATCGTTTCTATATGCAAGGAAGGTTCCCTCTCTCTCTCAGTGAGCGCGTTTCTCTCTCTCTTTTCTATATGTAGAAATTTTCAACTATGAGTTTCATGCTTCCTACTATATATTTATCCACTATCATGTAAATAAATCGAGGCTCGATGAACCGAGAGTCCAAGAGCAAAGGTTAAAGCACAAATCAATCACCTATAACTCAGTCATTCTTATAGTTGAATATAACCTCAAACTCAAACTCAATTTCAAAACATGGTTTTAATAACCACAAAATGACTAAAACCAAAACAAATAATAAGAGTAGGCTCAACACCAATGTCTGAACTATTCTTAAAATTTAATATACTCTAATCCCAGTATTTCCGCTACCAGATCATTTCAGTTATCCTCCCAGCTTTTAAAATTACTTGGGTTGTGTATTATTGTTTTTTAGATAGATCATGTGATTAATTTGGAAAATATTTATTATCTACTTGGATTTTGATTGGTTGTAAGAACCCGAAACTAAAACTTCTATACATATTCTTCAATTTAGACTGGCTTTAACTTAAAAGAGATGCAACACTATCTTTTTTGGCAGGATCAAATGGAAAAGGCCTACAACAAATAATTCTATTAGTAACTCCAAAATACAAAAATCTGCCCATTTAAATCGCAGGTATGGTTTATCAATGCCTTCAATCTTGACCAAACAGCATATTGATTCCATAATTCATGTATCTAAATTGACACTTCCAAGAACTTACTGTCATAGACATCAAAAAGAGAGTATAACATCTGCATTTGGCATGGAAGCTGTAATTATGAGTGAATTGAAACTTGTAAAACTAAGATCACACCACAAAGGGAGGGAGGTTTTAAAGGCATTATCATATTAGTAACGATAAGAAAAATAAAAAGGGTAATAAAGCATTATTCAGAGTCTACACATGGTCCAAATATAGAGTTGTATAAACAGTAAGGTACAAGAACATCACATATACAACAATAATATATAAATGTTAAACTCACCTTAAATCTTGATGGTTCGATCAATTCGAATACCAAAGCATCACCATCATCCAATTTATGATCCAGTGCAAATGCTCTCCATCCACCGCTAAGCCCTACTCTCGAGCCTATGTAAATTGCCTCATACTCTGCACCATTCTCATCCTCTAGTGCAATTTCTGTAGTGGTTTTTGGGAGATGCTCCTCACAGAATTTGGAAGGCAGTCCCTTATTATCACAGCAAAACAATTGAATGAATGGAGTACAAAAGCAAGGTCAAGATATTATATATATAAATTTCATAAGAAAAAACTCAGCTAATACAAGAAAACCGTAAATAAAAATCTTCTTTCATTGCCACTTACCAGCCAAAAACAACTATAAACATGAGAACGAACCATCGATTTAACAAAAGAGGGATTTTCGGATTGTAGGTTGCTTTGAAGCTTCTCTGCACAACTAAAAGCACGAGCTCTTTCTTCATAAGAAGCAGTTTTCACTTCATCTATTGGTCTTGCAAGGTAGCTGATAACCAACAATAATTTTCTTACCAAATGGAGTAAGGAAGACAGTTTCAGAAAAAAAAATAATAATAACAAGAAGTAAAAAAGAAAGGAATTAATAATTCAACCTTGCCCATGAGGAATTGAACTTTGATCTCTTCCGCAAAGGTGGGAGGCCAATGTCAACCTGTTACGACGAATGAATAATTGGTAAATTGTTGACAATAGGTGATGTCTAAAAATAAATTATCGAAAAGACAGTATAAAACAATCAAATAAAACTTATGATAGAAAGAAGTGAAAACAAACAGAGTATTCTCTCTTTGTGTAAAGTTTGTAGATAATTGGCATGAACCCTTGAAAGTAGCTCATTAAGGAGTCTATTGATTCATTGTATTTCTATCATACATCAGGCGTATAAGAAACATTTCTTCATCACTCATATTTTGGCAAATAAGAATCATCCCCTCTCCCTCATTTTTCTTTCCGCTTGTGCTTGTGCTTGTGCATATCGTTAACTTAGCACAAAACATAATATACTTACTTCATCCCGATATGAAGGAACTGGGTTGCGAGCACGTGAAGAACGTCTTGGCTCCAATAGGTAAGCGCTTCCAGGCAAGGGTTTTGTGTGGCGTAGCTGCATCATTATTCAAATATGCACAAGCACTAGTATTAATGACAATAAACAATTGTGGTGCAATAAGGAGACATGCAAATAGCTAAATTATGCTCAATCTACAAAACAAATAGATAATAAATTTGTTCACCTGGGGCTTCTTCTCAGCATTTTTTGTGTCTGATAAACTTTTGGAAATCTTCAAAATTCCCAAATCCTTCAATCACATAGACATTGGAGCATACAAATAAGTAAGTGTTACATAGTTGTTTGTTGGCAATCTACAAAAGATATAAATCATAGGATTTCCTTAACAACCAGAAGGAGCAAGGGATTCTAGCTTGTATATCTCTTCATATCTTTTTTTTTTCTGATTCTTGTGATTGGTGTCAAGGGAGGAGCCGGAAAAGTAAGTCAGGGGGTCATATTGAACATATGATAAAACAAAATAAATAAAATTCTATTCACAAATTTACTAATACTGTTCCAAGACAATAGGTTGAATAATAGAATTGTAGTCATGGTATATTATTTTCAAAACAGTAATGCCATTATTTGTAAATTAAAAAAAAAAAGACCAAATTAATGAAGTGAAGAAAAATCTCAAAACAAAAAAATATGGACATCTTCATAAATTTTAGTATGATATATCTTGAAATTGCCCCTAAAATTTGTCCATTCTAAAAATATCTCTCTTTTTCTTTTCTTTCTTTCTTTCTATTTTGGATTTTGTTGAAAATATTTTGCGTTTCTTTCTTCTAACCTTAACTTTTTCTTTTCAAAGTTACCTCAATTTTTTCCTTCTCATTCTCACTCTCTTCTCTAAATCATAAATCATTCATTAGGCTGGGAAAATTTGATTGAATAAAGAATGCAGAAATCGGTAGCCATTTGATTAATGTCTGTAAGGGCCAGAAATTCAGGCCCAACTAAGGAATAGGCCCAATAAAGGATGTCAGGACCAACAACATCAAAGCCCAAAATCTGCTTAAAGGAATATTCTAGAGTTTCTTGGAAAGTAAGCTGAGAACCCAATTTAGATATGATAACTGAGACAAATATGCAATGTAAATGGGATCCCTATAATTAAGGGATCTGACCATGATCCAAATGGGCCAAAAAGCCCATTGATCTTAGAGCCTCAATAAATTTCATTAGTGTTCGAGCAAAAAAAAAATCACTTACAAGGTCTAATTTCATTTCATCAAGTATGATTGCTGTGTAAAAAATTTAACAAACTCAGTGTAGCAGAAAGAAGAACTATTGCATCAAGTTAAGTAACCTCAAATCTCTTTCTATTGTCTTCAAGTCGCCGTTGCCGAGCCGCCTCATAAGAAGTGTTGGTGATTTCATCGTTAGCCATTGTTCACTAAACCTGGAAAAAGATAAACAAACACATAGTACTATGTGCATAAACGGTTTTTGTGTCTACCATTTAAAATTGAAGGAAATAAGAACAGAGGATAAATTATATTCAGTTATGTATTAGCCAATAATATCATTAGCTATATTAACAAAAAGGGTGTGATTGTTATATTCACAAGAATCGGATAAAATATTGAAAGGTTTAACCATTATACCAATCAATAGTTGGAAAAACTCAAATGAAAGACAGTTTAAAGGAGAAAAAAATTGAAATTCAAAGATGAGTCTTGAAATGATGAACAAAAGTTAAAAGGAAAAGGAAAATTTCAATTCAGGGTTGACCTTTATATCTGTCAATAAAAAGCAATTCCTCCTCTTTTGGACGCTATATGGACTAAAGTCAAAAGGGTACACTTAGGGTTTTCAATCTAAAAGTAAAGTGCCCTCCTTTTGGACACAGTTCAATGACAGCTATATATTAAAGATGATAGAAACAAAAATAATAAAAAAAAATTGTGTAGAGAGGAGGAATAGGAAGAGCACCTCACTCACCTATTTCCCTCTGCAGTCTTTGTTTCCCTGAAGTAGAGATATTGTAGTGTATTTAGATATTTGCATATGTATGTGTCTTTGTGTGTACATATATGTTATATACAGTGGGATTGCTAGTACTAAAATTGACGGAATGAAACTAAACAGCAGGAGTAGTGAAGTTATTATTATTATTATTATATATATACACACATGTATAAGGAACATAATAAAGGGGGATTGGAAGTTCAAACCTGATAAATTAATACTCCTATATGTTTTGGTGAAGAAGTTGTAGAAGAAGAAAAAGAAAATTCAATCCTCAATGCGTAGTGGTGAGGTTAAGAGAAAGAGAGAGAGAGAGAAGTGGAAGCGCCCTTTTGAAATTTGAAAAGAGGAGGCACTAGGCAGACAGCTTCGGAGTTTGTAGCCGTTGATACTTGTAAGGTACGAGTATACCACTGCCAAAGATGTGAGTTTATATATAGGGTAAATCACAATTTTACCCCTTGAGATAGAATATATTACACCCATAGGGACACATATAGGGGTGGCAAAAAAAACCTTCCCGCCCCGAACCCGCCCCGTTTATCCACCACATCCCGCCCTGTTTAGCTAACCGGGGCAGGTATGGGGCGAAAAAAAAATTCCCGATTATAATCGGGGCGGGTATGGGGCACCCCACCCCGCCCTGAACCCGCCCCGATTAGCTATATATATATTTATCTATATATATATATATTTATATGAATAAACATGTATTGACGAGTTGTTTATTATGCTTTTGAAATTTTTGATTTTGATTTCATATAGATTTATTGTTTGATTTTGGGATTTTATTGTTATTTGGGGGAAAAATAATACGTAAATCAGCACACATGTGTTGCAATGATATAATCTCACTCCCAAATTGGGAAGGTGAGGAGTTCGAGCCTCTTATGAGGCATTGTGGGTGTGGTGTGTGAATTTCTTACCATTCAAAAAAAAAAAAGTAATCGGGGCGGGGCGGGGGCGGGGGCGGGCCGAGGAGTTGGCGGGTACAGGGCGGGGCGGGTCGGGGAAAAAAAAATAAACGGGGACGGGACGGGCAAAAATAATCGGGTACGGGGACGGGGCGGGTGATACCAGCCCCATTGCCATCCCTAGACATATATGGAAAAAATATTTTTGGTTTTGTTTTCAATATTTTATTTTATTTCTATATATCTTTGAATGTTGAGATTGTAATATTTATTTGATAGAGCTGAATGGATGTAAAAAAGTAATATTTAAAACCTTTAGTAAAATTTTATTACACACACTTAGGCCTTGTTTGGTAATTATTTTGAGTTTTCTGTTTTGCTTTTCAAAAAAATAAAATCAAAACTTAAAATTGTTTGGTAACATAGGTTTTATTTTTTTCTAAATTTTAAAAAAGTCAAAATTAATTTTCAAAATTTGTCAAGTTTTGAAATTTTGTGAACAAATTTGGAAGTTTCAATTGAAGCTTTCGTTTTGAGTTTTTATTTCTAAAACCCCAAAACTCAGCTACAGAAACATAATAAATATAAATAATAATTAATATAAAAATATAAAATAAAATAAATAATAAATAAATAGAATAGAATAGAATAAATAATAAACAAAATAAATAAATAAATTTGAATAAAAAGATATAAATAAAATGAAATGAAAACATAATTAATTATTAACAATAAATAAATAACAATAATTAAATAAACAATTGAGTAATAAATAATTAAAAATAATAAATACAATAAAGCAAAATAAAATGCATAAATAATTAAGAATTAATAATAAATATTAAAATATTAAATAAAAATGAATAAATGAATAAATAAATATTTAAATTAGTTCATTTTATTTTTATTAGTAATTAGTTCATGATTTATTAATTTTTCATTTTTTTGTTACCAAACACATTTTCAGTTTTCTGCTTTCAAAAATTATACAACAAGTGAATTTTACCAAACAAGTTTTACTTTTGATCAAAATGACAGCAAAACAAATCACAGCTTTCAATTTTGTAAAAAATAAAATCACAACAAAAAATAGAAACCACAACGTTACCAAACAGATACTCAGTGTGTTGTTTTTGAATTATGAAAATATATTATAATTGCTAAACATGATTTTAGTTTCTGTTTTCAATTAAAAACAAGAAAATCATGGTTTTATTTTTTAGGGTCCGTTTAGTTAGACTAAAAAAATACTTTTTATTTTTTAAATGAAATCAACTATCTTGTAAATATTGCATAAACAATAGTATAGTTTAGATAAAAATTGCAAGTAAAAAAAAATGTAAGTTGAAGCATGACAAAAACATGTGTTATGTTTTTAGTATGAATTGGAAGTCTATTTGGTACTGATGTTTTTGTTGTAAGAAAAATAAAAATATATTATTTATTTATTATTATTTAATTTATTTTGTTTATTATTTATTCAATTTATAAATATATATTTTATTTTATTATATTTATTCATTATTTTTATTTAATTTATAAATATATTTTATTTAATTTATTATATTTTTATTTAACTTATAAAAACATTTATTTTTTTTTAATTTTTAATTTTTATTATTTTTATTTATTCATTATTATTTATATATAATATTTAAATTTATTAATGCAAAGCACATGAAAGTCCTAAATTTACAACTTTGAAATTTGGTTATTTTGAAAGTGAGAGGAAACAAAAAGAAGAATTATCCTTTTTTTGTTTCCTCTTTTTTTTTACAACCAGAAGAAACGTTTTCTTAAGGGCAAAAGTAAAAATAAATTGGAAACAAAGATTTTACTTTTACTTCTTCATTTCAAGAAGTAAAAATAGGAAATGAATTAATTTATGTTAGTAAACAGGGCCTAAGGATTGCGTAATAATCCATTTTTCGGCTATTGTTTCTTTTGTTGCCTTTGTCCTTTTTTTATACAAATTACAAAAATGATTTTATAATTACTAGGAAAATTTAATCCTTTCATTCTTTCATCTCGCTAGAGCTCAAATTTGTGAAAGAGACATGGATAAGTTGTGTTCACGGCCTCTAGTTCTGTAGTTGAGTACTTTTGTCTGGTTGCTTATCTATTAATACACACATTTTGGCGCAATTATTGGTTGGTTTTTGCTTGAACTATTTCAATGAATTGGACTAACCGTATCCAAGTTCTAGAGCGTGAGTTTGAATCCTAATTGCAGTGTACTGTGACTTAACGTTAGACGAACTGTGGAGTCGATTCGTGTAACACCCTCAAAGGACGATCTCCTTGGTGTCTAGGTCCTCCGGAGATCGTCTTTGGACCCTGAATTGTCAATTCTGAAAGTTTACAAGTGAGAATACATAAAAAATACAAAATTGGCAACAGTGTAGCACGGTTGCGACCCATGATGTGTTGTAAAAGCATTTGTTTCCAATCGTGATTTGCAGAAAGAGCCTGAAATAGGATATGGCCAATTCGTGTTGTGTACAAATATTCTATCGCAACGATGTTAATTGTGATTTCTCGACACCAAAAAGAGTATTTCGATAAATAACAGGGGTTGACAATCTTCGAATCGAGAATACTGAAACTCCCAAATGCATTTGTAACTCAACTACCCCCACAATGCATTTGACAATGTAGAAACAATAGTCATCTAACTAAGCAGAAGTTCAGAACCAACTCGGGTTTGAAGTCATTTCCCTTGTATTTGCACCATTTTGAGATTGTCGTCATCGTCTCTTCCTCTTCTTAGTAAGAGTTTGCGAGGAATTCTCGTTTTTCTTTGCTCTTGTTGAACAGCTGGAAGCTCTAACTATGTAAACCTGCAGTAGCGCCACATAGAGACGTTAAGCTATTCCGTTTCCAACCCTTCCATGTAAGAAAAGTAAAACATCGTTTCAGACCAAAATAAGGTTCAAATGAATCACTTACCAAAATGGCCGATAGTAAAACCTACGAAAAATATTCAAACTAATATAAAGCGAGAGAAGAAAGGACAGACAACATCAAGAAGTTATCGATAGTATGCCAAGACAAGGAAGACTGTAATACAGTTCTGTTTGGTTCTAAAAGCGTGACTCCTGCTAAGCTCCTTGAGTGAGAATGTCACTGGTTCACTAGCGCCAGCGTGCAATAATGCTTTATTTAGTATCTTGTATTTATGAAAGAGGGATAGCACATGTGCGAGAGCGCGAGTAATGGATCATAGCAGAGTTAATGCTTCACCTAAACTTACGAAAGTTGATCAAAATCAATGCGTGATCCAGTTATAACGAGGATTAGTCACGTCCTATGTAGTATGTGTCGGGCACGGATATGTATCCTAGTGTAGGACGTGTCAAATATTTAATAAAATAACACATGGACAGGGTTAAATAGTCTTTTTATTTGATGTTTTTATTTTCAAGTGGACAATAATGTTTGAAGTAAGTATAGTGTTTAAACTAGATATTCACTAATTTGAGTAATAATATAACAACGTGGAATCATTGGATCTAAATTTATGGAAGTGTTCTACCAAAAACGTCGGGCATATATCGCATACCCATGTCCGACTAATATGTCTCGGATATAGGTACTTCACCTACTTTAGAAGAGTCCATATAACACATGTCACATCATAATCGTACCGTGAGTCTAGTCCTGGAAGGAGCGAGAGTAAGGCAAAACATCAGCGAAAAGTGACCTTGCCATTAACTTGATGACAATAGATGGTATCAATAATTTGAATAGAGTAAGATGAACATCAATTGCGAAATTGCTATAGAAGTATGGTCATAGCTAGAACATCAACTCCAACTCTATGACCTAAGGTACTAAATGCAATCAAAACAGATATTCTTTTTGAAGGGAGAACATAAGCTTCTATGATCCTAATTCCTAAAACAAAGATTCGATCACAAGGAACAACATTAGCTTTTATAGCTTTGCTTCACCTACATTGCAGGAGAAAGCTATATAAACTTATTGGGGATGACTGTTAGGATCGTGTTTTCAATTTGCTACTCACACAAAGAATCACACACAAATAACACAAGAGAATTATACGTGGTTCGGCCCAAAAAATGACCTACGTCCACGGAGCACACAACTTTCACTAATCTGGAGAAAGATTTACAAATAACTCTGTATTTTCTCTCTAGTTGTTGTGATATTGGTTTATACATATGATGCCCATATTTATAGGTGCAGATGTGAAGAAGATGACAAACTTGTTGCCCAATTTTTCTTATCGTTGGTGCCCAAATTTCTTCTATTTCAGCTGTCAAATATTTGTGTAGAAATTTTGATCGGCAGCAAATCTTGGCGGTGCGATTCTTTGAACATGGGCGGCGCTGTTCTTCTTTGACTTCACACCAATCATAACAATCTCCCACTTGGAGACAAAGAACACACCATCAGTGATTAGTGAAAAATTGTGTGCTCATTTCTGTCTTTAGTCTTGAAGACTAACTGAAGCTGAACATAGCTTCAGTTTCTCTGTAGTTATTGTCTCGGTCAGCATGTCCGCTGGATTCTTGCTACCTTGGATCTTCTCAAGTGTCAGCACCCCATCTTCCAATAATGATCTGATAAAGTGATAACGAAATCCTATATGTTTGGTCCTCGAATGAAATGTTAAATTCTTTGCCAAATGTATCGTACTCTGGCTATCACTGTGCAAAACATTCTTCTTTTGCTTGAATCCAATTCTACTAACAAACCTTGTAACCAAATCATTTCTTTGCTGACCTCTGTCACAGCTACGTACTCTGCCTCTGTACTAGATAACGCTACAATCTTTTGTATCTGCGAAATCCAACTAACTACTGTAGTACCTATTGTAAAGATGTAGCTAATAGTACTTCTTCAGTGGTCTATCTCACCAACAAAGTCCGAATCTACATAGCAATGTAACTTCACTTCGCCTTTCCCGAAACAAAGGCATTTGTTTGTGGTACCTCGTAGATATCTCAATATCCAATTCATTGCATCCCAATGAGTTTTGCCTGGATTAAACATGAACCTGCTGACAACTCCCACTGTATATGCAATATCTGGTTTTGTGCAGACCATTGTATACATCAGACTTCCAATGGCTGAAGCTTAAAGGACATTGGCCATGATGTTCCTTTATTCTTTTGTCTCGGGAGATTAGTCCTTAGATAGTTGAAAGTGACTAGCCAAGGGTGTGCTAACTGGCTTAACATTACTCATGTTGAATCGTTTCAGAATCCGTTTAACATAGTCAGCTTGAGACAACTGCAAGATACCCATATGCTTGTCCCTGTTTATTCTCATCCCAAGAATTTGCTTCGCTGCTCCCAAGTCTTTCATCTCGAATTCATTCGATAACTGCTTCTTCAACTTGTTGATTTCTTCAAAATCAGATCTTGCTACTAACATGTCATCAACATAAAGTAGGAGGATGATATAGCTTGTATCAAACCTCTTGAAGTAGCAACAATGGTCAGCGTTGCATTTGTTATAACCATGTCATTGCATAAACCCATCAAATTTATTATACCACTGCCTCGGTGCTTGTTTTATGTCATACAAGCTCCTTTTCAACTTGCATACAAGTTTCTCTTTGCCTTTGACTGAGAAACCCTCTGGTTGCTATATGTAAATCTCTTCCTCTAGGTCACCATGGAGGAAATCAGTTTTGACATCTAACTGCTCTAGGTGCAAATCTTCCGCTGCAATAATGCTGAGAATTGAACGAATGGTATTCAGTTTTACAACCGGGGAAAAAATATCGGTGTAGTCGATTCCTTCCTTCTGCTAGAAGCCTTTGACTACGAGTCTTGCCTTATGTCTCTTGGAACCATCATGTTCCTCTTTGACCCTATACACCCATTTGTTCTAAAGAGCTTTCTTTCCAATAAGCAACTTGGCTAGCTCTCATGTAGATAAGAGATTGCATCTCATCTTTCATCGCAAGCTCCCACTTGCTGGCATCTGCTGCTTGACATGCCTCTTCATAACATTCAAGTTCTCCTCCATCAGTGACCAACAAGTAATTCATGTATTTCCTATTCGACACATGAGGTCGGGAGGACCTCCTAGGTTCAGGAATCGAAGTTGGAGACTGCGGTTTGATCATTCCGCTGTGCATTGCTCTCTACAATAGGTTCCTCTGGTTGGAAACTCTCAGCTGCCTGTTGTGCCTCACTGCTGTCTGGAACATCATCCAACTCAGCATACACAGGATCTCTCTGTGATGAATCACTGGAGGTTGTTGCGTGTATGTCCTCATACATTACTTTTTGATTGAATACTACATCCCTGCTTTGGATCAGCTTCTTGTTTTGGTCATCCCAGGTCCGATAACCAAGTTCATCCTCGCCATATCCAATGAAAGTGCATTTTTGTGATTTCGGATCAAGCTTGCTCCTAGAATGATCATTGATATGTACATATACAACACAACCAAAAACTTTTAGATGTGAAAGTTTTACCTCTTTGTCGCTCCATACTTCTTCTGGTATTCTGAACTCCAATGGTATTGATGGACCTCGATTAATCAGGTATGCAGTCGTATTGACTGCTTCTGCCCAGAACTGCTTCGGTAATCCTACATGTATCTGCATGCTTCTGGCTCTTTTAGTCAATGTTCGGTTCATACATTCTGCTACGCCATTCTGTTGTGGTATACCTGGCACAATTATTTCCAATCTGATACCATTCTCATAATAGAACTTTTTAAATCGGTGTCTTCATACTCGCCATCGTTGTCGGATCGTAGCTTCTTTATCTTCAAGCATATCTCATTCTCCACCATGGCTTTCCATTTCTTGAACACCTTGTACACCTCAGATTTATGCTTCAAGAAATAAACCCATACCTTCCGAGAATGGTCGTCGATGAAAGTCACGAAATAAGACTTTATGCCAAGAGATGAGACATTTGTCGGCCCCCAGACGTCAGTGTGAACTAGCTCAAGCTTCTCCTTTCTGAGGGTTCTACCACTCCTTTGGAAACTTACCCTATTCTGCTTACCGAGGATGCAACTTTCGCAGAAGTCGATATCAACCAATTTTAAGTCTGGTATTTTCCCCTTTGAGTGCATAATCTTGAGCCCCTTTTCAGTCATGTGACCTAGCCTCTGGTGCCACATGTTCTGATCCTCTTTGTTTTTTGCAATTGCTATTGACATGCTAGAATTGGTAGTTGTATAGAGAGTACCATTATTCTCTCCACGTGCCATTGTCATAGCTCCCCTGGAAACCTTCCAATATTCATTGTTAAAGGTTGTCACATAACCTTCACTCGCCAGCTGGCCTACTGAGATCAGGTTCTTCCTCAAGTCTGGAATGTGTCTCACATCCTTTAACTTCCATATAGATCCATTAAGCTTGATCTGTACATCGCCCTTTCCAACAACGCTGCAGGGTTGATCATCTCTAAGATAGACCTTTCCCAAATCACCTGGTACATAGCTCTTAAAGAACTCTCGACTTGAGGTGATGTGAAATGATTGTGATGTCCCACATCGCCCGGGTAGAGGTCTGGGGATGTGCTTATATGTGCAGTGTTGTCTCCAATTGGTATGAGGCCTTTTGGGAGGAGCCCAAGAGCAAAACCGTGCGGGCTAGGCCCAGAGCGGACAATATTATACCAAGTGTTGGAGCGGGGTGTTATAATTGGTATCACAGCCAAATCCCGGCCGGAATTAAGTGTGGGTGCATGCACAAGCCCGTGGGTAACACCAGCGAGGACGCTGGGTCCCAAGAGGGGGTGATTGTGATGTCCCACATCGCCCGGATAGAGGTCTGGGGATGTACTTATATGTGCAGTGTTGTCTCCAATTGGTATGAGGAATTTTGGGAGGAGCCCAAGAGCAAAACCATGCGGGCTAGGCCCAGAGCAGACAATATTATACCAAATGTTGGAGCGGGGTGTTACAATTGGTATCAGAGCCAGAGCCCGGCCGGAATTAAGTGTGGGTGCATGCACAAGCCCGTGGGTAACACCAGCGAGGACGCTGGGTCCCAAGAGGGGGTGATTGTGATGTCCCACATCGCCCGGGTAGAGGTATAGGGATGTGCTTATATGTGCAGTGTTGTCTCCAATTGGTATGAGGCCTTTTGGGAGGAGCCCAAGAGCAAAACCGTGCGGGCTAGGCCCAGAGCGGACAATATTATACCAAATGTTGGAGCGGGGTGTTACAATGATGCTCCAAAATCTAGCACTCAAGATTCTGACTTGCTCTCCAAAGAGCATATCAGCGCATCATTTGATTCTTCCTCTGAGACAATGTTTGCCTCATTCTTGTTCTCCGGTTCCCTTTTCTGAGATCTGCACTAGTGTTTGTAGTGACCAGTTTTTCCATAATTCCAACATTCAACTTCTTTGAAATTCCTAGGATTTTGTGATTGTGATCTTCCATTTCTGAACTTGGAACGACCACGCCCATAGCCTCCACCTTTCTTCCAGTTTGAACTTCTGCCTCTGCTTTTAACATTCAATGTCGAGCTATTGGTAGAAGAGTCTGATGTCTGTCTTTTGATCTCTTTTGTGAGCACCATACTCACTACGGAATCATACTGCAACTTTTCTTTCCCTGAAGAGCTACTGATGCAACCATTGTGCCGCTCCAACTCTCCGACAATTGACTTAGAACTAAAGCCGTTTTCATTGCGTTAGAGATTGACATATCAACTGATTCCAATTACCTAACAATGTCATTAAGAACATTAAGATGTTCACTGACCTTTTCATTCCCGAACATCTTCAGATTGACTAATCTTTTGATGAGATGTACCTGGTTTGCTGCAGACGATTGTTCGTACATGTTTGAAAGGGCGTCCATGAGAGACCTCACCGTCTTCTCATTTCTGATGTTGAATGCTACTGATTTGGACAAGATCAGTCTGATCGTGTCGAGAGTCTTCCAATCGAGAATTTTCCAATCATCTTCTTTCACCGTTTCTTGCTTCGCTCCCTCCAACAGTAGAAATAAATTTTTCTGAAATAACAAATCCTCGATTTGCATTTTCCAGAAAGCAAAATTTGTACCGTCAAATTTATCGATCATGGTTGACTTGAACAGTACCGTATATGAATAGTACCTTATCTGGGAACAATATCGGATGAACAGTACCACGTGAATAGTGGCGTGTAAACAGTGCCTGAAAAAATATATATATTATTTTCTTTTAATTCTCTTTCACTCCACTCCTTAAAAGTCTTCACCTAACACTTTTGTCTCCCACTCACAAAAAAGTTACTTTTCTTTTTAATTTTAAATCTCTCAAATTTTAGGACTCTCTTTCTCACTACCACTTTTTCTAATAAAAAAAGGGTTATTAGCGAAAAAACCCCAGCAGTTTCATCATAGGTGCAAAAAAACCCCTACAGTTTCATCATGTGTGTGTAAATCCATTAGTTTTCAAAAAATGTGCAATTTACCCCCAAAATGATATGAAATTCCTAAAATACCCTTTCCAACCTAATAAAAATAATAAATACTGAATTAATAATAATAATCTATAATAAATAATAAATAAAATAAAATGATTAAATTATAAAATTCAAAAATAAATATAAAATTAGAAAATATATATATAAATTTCGAAGAAAACATATAAAATTCGAAACAAATATATAAAATTCGTAAAAAATATATAAATTTTGAAAAAATAAATATTAAATTTTGAAAAAAACATATAAATTTCGAAACAAATATATAAAACTCGTAAAAAAAATATAAAATTCGAAAATATATATATATAATTCAAATAGTTGTGCAAGTATACATTAACTAAAACTTCAAAGAGCCAAAATACAACTTTTCTTTCGAATTAATATATTTTTTTTCTGAATTTTATATATATTTTAAATTTAGATATGTTTTTTTATATTTAATATATATTTTTTGAAATTTATATTTTCCCCAAATTTTAATATACATTTCTTGAAATTTATATTTTCCCCCAAATTTTATATATTTTTTCTGAATTTTATATATTTTTTGAATTTATATATGTTTTTCCCAATTTTATATAATATTTCGAATTTTATATTTTTCTTTCCGAAATTTATATTTTTTTCGAAATTTATATTTTTTCAAAATTTAATATATATTTTTGAATTTTATATATGTTTTCGAATTTTATATATATTTTTACGAATTTTATATAATTTTTCAAATTTTATATATGTTTTTTGAATTATTCTAAGGGTATTTTAGACAATTCATGTCAAAATGGGGGGAAAACGCACCTATTTGAAAATAATGGGGTGTCAAATAACAACAGGGGTTTATATGCACGTATTGCATACCACATGGGGTTTTTTGCACTTGAGCCATAAAAAAATCACTCACTCACTAACCTCTTCACATTGTCGGGCAAACCTCTCTTTTCTCTCAAACTCTTCTATATGCTATATATATATATATATATATAGATATATATAGAGATACATGTATATATCTATATTCTGTAGTTAGGTCTTGCAACAAGGAAGAAAAACTGGTGATTGTGCTCAGCTCCAAGACAATCACCAAAACACGGTGGTAGAGTCACGGCGGGAGTTTTGAAATGAGGCAGTCACGCGAAAGCGATGGAGGAGGCAATGGTTGACAGATCTGGTCAAGTTCTCACAGTGGTGGTGCGGATAGTTGTGGAGGATTTTCTCGGTGAGTAAATAACCCCTAACCTATGCTCTGATACCAATTGTTAGGATCATGTTTTCAATTTGTTACTCACACAAATAATCACACACAAATAACATAAAGAGAATTATACGTGGCTCGGCCCAAAAAATGACATACGTCCAAGGAGCACACAACTTTCACTAATCTGGAGAAATATTTACAAATCACTCTTCTCACTCTCTACACTCTGTATTTTCTCTCTAGCTGTTGTGATATTGGTTTATACATATGATGCCCATATTTATAGGTGCAGAGGTGAAGAAGATGACAAACTTGCTGCCCAATTTTTCTTCTCGTCAGTGCCTAGGTGCGATTCTTTGAACATAGGCGGCGCTATCCTTCTTTGACTCCACACCAATAATTGTGAAGAACACTATAAAAATTTCCAGCCATTTGATCCAGATTTTTCCCATGAATGGTCGAGATGAAATTTTGTCGCCAACCCTTATTAAGGGTTCACGTAGGACCACTAACGCGGATGTAATGTTTTGACAACCACATTTTGAAACAGGGAATGCTGCATATTGCCATTTTATAGGTTGTCAAAGAACAACAGAGGTTTATACGCACGTATTGCATACCACAGGGGGGTTTTCGCACCTAACCCATAAAAAAATCACTCACTCACTGACCACTTCTTCACACTGTCGGACAGACCTCTCTTATCTCTCAAACTCTTCTATATATATATATATATAGATATATATATATATATCTATACTCTGTAGTTGGGTCTTGCAACAAGGAAGAAAAACTGGTGATTGTGCTCAGCTCCAAGACAGTCACCAAAACACGGTGGTAGAGTCGCGGCTGGAGTTCTGAAACGAGGTTGTCATGCGGAAGCGATGGAGGATGCAGTGGTTGACCGATCTGGTCGGGTCCTCACAATGGTGGTGCGGATAGTTGTGGAGGATTTTCTCAGTGAGTAAATAACCCCTAATCTATGCTCTGATTCCAATTGTTAGGATCGTGTTTTCAATTTGCTACTCACACAAATAACACAAGAGAATTATACGTGGCTTGGCCCAAAAAATGACCTACGTCCACAGAGCACACAACTTTCACTAATCTGGAGAAAGATTTACAAATCACTCCTCACTCTCTACACTCTGTATTTTCTCTCTACTTGTTGTGATATTGGTTTATACATATAGGTGCAGAGGTGAAGAAAATGACAAACTTGCTGCCCAATTTTTCTTCTCGTCGGTGCCTAAATTTCTTCTATTTCGATTGTCAAAGATTTATGTAGAAATTTTGATCGGCAGCAGATCTTGACGGTGCGATTCTTTGAACATGGGCGGCGCTGTCCTTCTTTGACTCCACACCAATCATAACAATGACCACAATTGTGAAGAACACTGAAAATTTCCAGCCATTTGATCCAGATTTTTCCCATGGATGGTCGAGAAGAAATTTTGTCGCCAGCCCTTATTAAGGGTTCACGTAGGACCACTGACGCGGATGTAATGTTTTGACAGCCACATTTTGAAACAGGGAATGCCGCATATTGCCATTTTGTAGGTTGTCTCCTCTTGTAATCGAATACTCAGAACCACTTCTAAAATCTTTTCCAGATTCGAGTGCATGTCCTCAGCCTGAAAGAGCTCCTTTGAATGAGGAACCATGCTGGGTCTCTGGGTGTGGTCTATGATGTAGGCCTTCTCTGGAGCCCCAAAGTCCTATCACGAGCTTGTTGTTCGGTCCGACTCCTCCCCAGGTCTTAGCCTCTGCTTCTTGGTCCGTAGTTTGAGACCAAGAAAACAAGGTGCTATTTTCTACTATGAAACTAATGCACTGAATTTAGATATTAGTTATATGAGTCTGGAAGCACAAAAGTGTATGTGTTATCTATACTGACACTAAGGGTCCGTTTGGATACCCTGTTTTTTGTTTTTGTTTTTTTACTGTTCACAAGACTGAAAAAAAAACACGTTTGGCAAACGCGTTTACTGTTCACTGTTTTTTCCCCAAAAAAACTGTTTTCTGTGAATAGTGTGTAAAAGTGATGAAAACACCAAATACAACTTTTAGTTGTTTTTTGAGTTTTTTCACTGTTTAGGTGGTAAAAACAATGAAAACACCAAATTCATAAAATACAATTTTCACCAAATAAAAGTGGAGAAAACACCTTCATCCAAACGTTTTTTTGTTTTTAGTTTTTTCCTGAAAAAACAAAGACAAATACAAAAACAGTTTTTATATTTGAAGACAGAAAACAAATACAAAAAACAGGTTTTCCAAACGCACCCTAAACCTTTGACATCTTTCTGCAAAAATATTTAGTTTATCTCTAAAATTAACTTTATTTAACAGCTATACTTTACAAGTTAAAACTATAGTTTCTATATGGGGTTAATAGCAAAACACCCCCCTGAACTATACTCTCTCTCTTACTAAATCCCCCTGAATTATTTTTTGTGCTGAAAACCCCCCCAAACTATAGTTTTTCCTGCACAATTATAGCACCGTTAAGTGAAATTGCACTGGAATCCCCTAAAGTTCCTGTTAATTTTGCTCGCGCCCTGAAATTTTATTTTCCTTGCAATGACATCCCCTTGAAGGGGTGAAATGACCGGAATGCCCTTGTTTTGTCTCCCCTATTTCATGAGATAAATATCTAGGTGGTGAAATTACCTCCATGCCCCAATATTAGAACCCTATAATATTTGGGGATATTTCCAAATATTTTTTAAAAATAAAAGTTAAAGAAAAGAGGTTGGAAATATTTCAAAACTTTTAAATAATAATAATAACTAATTAATATGCATTACTTGAAGTGTAACTCTAATGAATATTTCAAAAGATATAGAGTAAGGGGTTATAAATATTTTCATATTTTTTAAAAATATTAATTAATTAATATACATTACTTAAAATGTAACTCTAATGGATATTTCATAAAATATGGAGTAAAGATATAAGACAAATATATTTCGGCAAGCAACAAGTGTTAATCGTTAAGAACAAATTTTGTGACTTCCTATTCCAAATCTTCAACCTAATAATTACTCACTTTCGTTGAACTAATTTTTTACGACTGCATATATACATTGAAACTTTAAGGTAACAATTTTGCCACTCACTTGAATTTCTATGTCACACACTGCTTCTAGTAAGGCTCCAACTTCATTTAAGGAAAATATTTTGAATAAAATTTGGCCATATGAGATTCTCTATAATGATTGAGGCTTGTTGCTTGATGAAAGACAACTATGTAACTAATAATAATAATACTTACAAGAAAAAAACTCATTCAAAAATAAAAATTTGAATGAAAACTAAGAAATAAATGATCAACCTGCAATTTTCATCTTGATAAATATTCGAAAACTAGACCATTCAATTTTAAATGAATCCAGGGGTTACAAGTTTTTGGCAATCTTATTTTAAAGGGTTAACACTTGTTGCTTGCCGAAATATATTTGTCTTATATCTTTACTCCATATTTTATGAAATATCCATTAGAGTTACATTTTAATTAATATATATTAATTAATTATTTTTTTTTTAAAAATATGAAAATATTTATAACTCCTTACTCTATATCTTTTGAAATATTCATTAGAGTTACACTTCAAGTAATGCATATTAATTAGTTATTATTATTATTTAAAAGTTTTGAAATATTTCCAACCTCTTTTCTTTAACTTTTATTTTGAAAAAAATATTTGGAAATATCCCCAAATATTATAAAGTTCTAATCTTGGGGCATGGAGGTAATTTCACCACCTAGATATTTATTTCATGAAATAGGGGAGACAAAACAAGGGCATTCCGGTCATTTCACCCCTTCAAGGGGGTGTCATTGCAAGAAAAATGAAATTTCAGGGGGTGAGCGAAATTAACAAGAACTTCAGGGGATTCCAGTGCAATTTCACTTAACGGTGTTATAACTGTGCAGGAAAAACTATAGTTTGTGGGGGTTTTTAGCACGAAAAATATAGTTCAAGGGGGCTTAGTGCACACCAGGGGGTTTAGTTAAAGAGATGGTATAGTTGAGGTTTTTTTTTGCTATTAACCCTTTCTATATGCAATGAAGGTTCCCTCTCTGTCTCTTTGTGTGTGCCTCTGTCTTTTCTATTTGTCGAAAATTTCAACTATGAGTGTCATGCTTCCTAATTTATGTTTATCCGCTAGATATATATGGAAACTATTTAAGGGGGATTGGAAGTTCAAACCTGATAAATCAATACATGTTTTTGGTGAAGAAGATATGTGGGTGTGGCCCCTATGATATTACACATAAAAGGATAATTTTATGTTACGGGCATTTAAGTTATTTTGATAAAAAAATTGGTTGCCTTTTGGGAAGAAGGGGTATTTGATTCAAATATGAAATCTCGATTTAGTGTTCATGAGGTTTTATGATTAAATCTCAGTTGAAGAATCACAAACTTATGACTATTTATTTCTTTTCTCATTACTCTAAACTCCAAACTCTAAAATAATCCTTCAATATGTTTTTTTAATTTATGGTATTTTGGTCATTTTGCATGCAAATTTGATCCAACCTCTTTCCCCATACATTGAAGGGTTGAATTTCACAAATATTACTTGGTACGGTTTATAATTGTTTATAATTAGGCCTAATTACAAGTAAATCTAGCACAGGATCATTTGATGTCAATTAATGACCATTTCACGAAATGAGCATTGAAAATTGGACAGATCAAATTAGTCAAATTAGTATTTTCTAGTGAATTGTGCGATAAACCATCTTTCAGATGTCACTCTTGGCATTTAAGTTCATATTTAGTTGATTTTATGGTTACTATCAAGAATTTTCTCTACTTTGTATTTGTTGATTATGTGTACCAATTTCATCTGGGATGATGCTACAAATCTTTTTTTTTTTTTTTTAAAAATAAAGAAACTCATCACTTTTGTGTAGCACTGCCTCCACTGAGGCTCAAACCCTTCGCCTCCCATTTGAGGGAGCAAGGGCAAATTTCGCTTGGTAATTAGAGAAAGGGCAAATATTGCTTGGTAATTTGGCCTTTGATACGATGGTACAATTCTTGCTATTGCCATAAAAGTGCAATTGTACGGAGAAATGCAAAGATATTCTATATAACAACCTACTTTATATAATGAAATGAAGAACTGCAAAAACGAAATAGTCTCAAACCAGAGTATTCCCAAACTAATTTTCCATATTTGGAACTGTTCGGACTGGAATTCTGACTTTGCCAAAGAACTGTTTTGTGCTATTGTTGATGGCCATCTCGGCCATGTACCAAACAAGCGTATGAGAATCTACTTCAATGCCCAAACAAACTCACAAACATGTTATGACCACAAACACAAAACTGAAAAACATGATTCACAAGTCACAACAACGGATACTTGCAAAGTTACGAAGTTTTGACAACTGCATCTGCAGACAGCACTACAACAGTGTTCATGTTATGCCGGTAAAAATAAAAACACATGACGTTTCTCATGATTTGAAAGCACTTTGACTCCATGCTGACTTCAATACCTGTGTTCCATCTTCTCCCTTTCCTGGTAGTACTGAACATATCTGCAAACATTGATTCAGGTATATAAGTACATGGTTACCATCTATGTTACATGGACTCGGGTACGAGTGTCGGACACCGGTATGCATCCGTGTGTAGGACGTGTCAGATATCTAATAGGACACATGGGCACGGCTAAATATTTATTTTATTTAATGTTTTTATTTTATTCTAAGTGTACAACAATGTTTTTATCAAATATAGTGTTCAAACTAAATATTTTACTCCTTTGAAGTAATATGATAGCAACATGGAATCATTTGGATCTAAATTTAGGTAAATGTCCTACCACAAGTGTCGGACACGTATCTTGTCGGACACGGGTACTTCACCTACTTTAGAAGAGTCCGTGTAACATAGGTTACCATAAACCATCAAAGCCTTCTAAATAAGTGAGAGTAGTGGACAGTACTAGTCTGACCATCTAAAATATTTTGTTGCAGCAGATTTTCTATGAGCTAAAGAGTTAAAGACACACACTACCAAATGAATGATATACCAAGACATTGATTAGTTGTTCTCCCTAACAATTATTAAGAAAAGCAGGAGCTGCTGAATAAGGTCAATAATTGAGACATATAACTCCAAGTACCACAAGAGATTGCCGAAGGATGGGGGGCAGAGCATAACGAACAGGGTAGCTTTCTAAAAATGCATAGAGATAAAAGCAAGTTAGGGAGGCCTAAAAGTGCACTTCAGTAGCGAAACTCATTCATGAGCATCTCCCGATTTTAATGAAGTCAATCGGTTAACCCATATAGAACAAGGAACTCACTCAAAAAATAACCTAAGCAAAAGAAAAGAAGATGAAGGGCAACACCCATAGTGTCATTCACGGAAATGCAAAGAACAAGATACAAGTAAGAGTGATTTAAATTACACTCAAACCACCTACAAAAAGAAACAAGTACTAATACTATCCCATATTGTCAACTGCCAGCCCACAGAAGGAGAAGAGAACAAGCATATTTCATGAAACTAAATAGGTATGCTACCAAAATAAACTAATATGGTTAACTTGTAACCGGAAAAGCAACTCAACAGATCAGTGTCACTTTGCCTACTTAAGATACTAGAAATACCAGTGTCCAACTTAGTTAATACTCTCTGTGTGACAAAAGGTGACCTAGAAATGTCCGTGTTTTAACACATCGAACATGGACACAGCACTTCAGAAGTGTTCATGCTTCTTAGCCTAAAATAGAGGGAACGAAAATCTTTTAAGGTGAAAGGTGATTCCATTCATGTCTAAAACTATAGGAAAAGGAACAGTCCTCAATTGCCGTCTTCACTCTCTCTCTGAACTGACATGAATGACACAAGTCTCCAACAAATTGTTTGATGCCTCCACTACAATTGTATTACAGGCAGAATCAGAGATGTAATAAAAATCATCATTGAAGAAAAGTACCCACAGAGCCACAAAAACTAGAGAAAAAGATTTATTTGAACAATAAAAGTCTCAACTGCCACAAATTCTCATCTACCACTTCCTTCTTGTTTGCAAAGAATATATACTCATGAGTTTATGGGTTCACTTGTTTTTATTACAAGTGAAAACTCAAATATATCACAAGTAGATCATATTTTTAAATTCTTGTTGTTTCAATGGAAATCAAGTTAATCTAGTAACGCGCCCATTCCTTTCACTCACTAAAGCTTGCCAACCAATAAAGTGTTGGGGTTCAGTAGGAATCTGTTACATCATATGCAGATTAGATCATGATCCAAATCCAATAAAATCAGTTCGACAGTGAAAAACTTCGGCAAATATATATATATATATATATACACATATACATACATTGTTATTGTTACCAAATTAACCATATTCGATTGAAAAATGAAATGACAGTCTCAATGGACTTATCTTGATGTGAAGGTTCCAAACCTAATTAGGGATTAAGTCTAACATTACAATACCATTACAATATTTCAGCTATATTTTATATTAGATGCATTTCAAATATAGAAACGGAAACCTTAGACTTGGGGAGCTTGCTCAAGGTGCACTCAAAAGCATAAGTAGTAATTACAATTGATAGTTTTACATGACAACTTTGTAAGCCTAGAAGCAAGTCAAGCGGCAAGAACACTCATACTAAGGTGTTGTTTAAAAACACTGAAAACTAAGTACTTTCTTATTGAAGTGGTAGTTAAGATATTAATACTTTTGTTATCTTTGTGAATTTTGAGTATTCAGAATTGGATGATAAGTGATATCCTGTTAATTTTTTTATCCCATTTTAAGTGCCGGTTCTTGTTTGTAGTAATATTCAAAATTTTCATCAAATGCATGTAAGATTAACAAGTGCTGAATTTATTCATAAAATTTTAACGTCTAATTAGATTGGGTAATCACTCAAATTAAGAACAGCTGGGATGTTTTCTAAATCAGTGTTGAAGTAAGTCATGAAACAACATTTGAGCTATAGGAAAACGATAAACATCATATAAACACTACCAAGACGTAGCAACGAACATTAAACAGGGTAAAGTAACAAGAACAATAAACAAAAGCAAAAAAGTATGCCTAAACCAAAATCACTACAAAAAATATATACATATATATTATATATTTTTCCGAACTTCTAGTGTTAGATTTCAATAATAGGGGATTACTGTTTGAATTAAAATTCCACCACATTTTATTTGGCACTTGCAATATTTAAATTACTTTAATCCAATGAACTAATTGAACAAGTTCCCAAGCAATTCAGGTCAATCACTTATTTTCATAAATGTTTAGATCTGAAACATTAAAAATTAAACATATGGATCAAAGTACAAACAAAATTGCAATCAGTTAACCAGACTTACAGCTAAATCCATTTATTGACTGACCCTAAACCATGAAACCCTAATAAGATGGATGGAGGAAAAGACTAGCAAATGAGGTACTCAAACAATACAAGTTACAAACATATATATATATAGGTTGTGTGTGTGTGTGTATATATATATATATATAGAGAGAGAGAGAGATTACGAGTAAGTGGCGACGAGAGGAGTGAGGAGGAGGGTGACGCCGATCCAGTTCTCGGAGACCTTGTGGTGAATCTTCTCGGGAAAGTCCTTCCAGAGACCAGTCATCACCTTCTGCTGAAACGGTGACAGAGCGTACACTACTGCCTTCATCTTCACCGGTATTTTCCCCATCTTCCGCTCTCTCTTGATTGATTTCTCACCTCCTGTGCGCACGTTAGCTGTTCTCTCTCTCTAGATTCTTCTTCTTTCTTGTAATTATAGTCAACAAAGCTGGACTTATATTGGTCTGTGCCTCCGATGTTTTGGGCTCATAGTGGGCTTTCATTTTCTCTACCCAACATATCTCATCCAAGGGGCGTAAATATCCGGAGTCTTTGCGTCGTGGAATCGTCTACCAAATTGTAGTCATAATTCTCATTGTACCGTTAAAATCTTATGATTCTGTATAATTTTATTATATAAAATTTTGATTTTGACTGTTTTGCCAAATTATCATAAAAATAATTTATTTTTATTTCATAAACAAAAATATCTCTATAATACAACAAAAAAATACTCAAAATAATTTATATAAATAAAAACATCACATTAAAGTCATATCAATGTGCAAATATTTGAATTATATCACGTTAGTGCTTTCTTAAAAAGCTTTAAAACTAATTAAAAATATAAAATTAAAATTAAAACATAATTTCTAGAAGCCTAAACAAATATCATTTAACAAACTTAATATAAATTCCATCAATGTATTATACTAACTCAAAATAATAAATAACCACCAACTTAGAACAAAAAATTACTCGTACACAACATCACTGCTAAATAAGATCATTGTTATGGTCAAAGTTTTCATCCAATTCACAATCACCGTCAAAATCATCATCGTCAACATCACTAATACTATCCTCCTCATTATCAACACCATGAATGTTCATCTTATCAAATTCTTCATCATCATCTATTTCATAAATTTCCTTCACTAAAACATACAAATAAACAAAGAAAAATATTATAATTCATATGATAAAATTACAAATTTAAATAAAAAATTTGAAATTAAGATTTAAAATTAATTGGAACATATAATTTATTTAATGTAGTTCATTTCAATTTTTTTTTACATAATAGTCAAATATTTATTTTAAAAGTTTAAATCATATTAAAGTTTTTGTTTTCAATATATTGGATCTTTAATTATTTTTTTTTCATAAATTTGGCTACAAATTAAAATATTTGACTAAATCATTAATGTTTTAGGTCTCATATGGATGACTCAACGCTAAAACTATTATTTTAGCCAAAAAATATCAAAAATACATGTGAATATAAAGTGGTGTGAGTGTGAAAAGCTTACCTTTTACAAAAAAAAAAAAAAAAAAAATTGTAGAATCTTACGATTGTAATAGTACGATTCTATCTAGTTCTCCACGATTGTACCATGATTCTATACGATTCTACTAGGATTCTACCTATTTTAGTCCAATTTTTTTTTCTAAAATAGCAGAATCGTGTAGAATCGTACGATTCTACTTGATTCTACTCTAATTATACCTATATAAACGATTTTGGTGCGATTTGAGTCATTTTGGGTCCTAGGATCGTAGTACGATTCTACGATATAAGATCGCGATTTTAACTACCTTGATCTCATCCCAGCTGTGGGTAACCGAGGAATATATTTCTTTCACCGAATTGCTAGGTAGATTTGGGATAGTGATGCATATTTATTTTGGGATGGGGATGGATAAGTGTATATATGTTTGGGTCCCATCATCATCTAACCATTTATATATATATATATATTCACTGTTCTAAGTCGGCATAACAATTTAGTGCAAATATCATTACTTTTATTTTAAATGGATAGTGTTAAGTCCAGTGTTAAAACAAATCTATTCACACTTAGACTCATTAGTCATTATGAATTAAAACTTAAGTACCAACAATTTTGTTATGGAAGAATTTGATATTTATTTGGTAAAGTTAGTTTTTATAATTTTGAGTTCATTTTTAAGTATTCAATTTTGTTAATTTTTAACCAACCTACTTAGAAAATTTTAACACTTAATGAAGCACGCTTGTATCCGTGGAATTGAAGAAACCCTAGTGAGGTTTTGAGGAGTAATCTCCTACCGTTTTTAGTCCATTTTAGACACCGGCAGGATGAAATATTCTAGCTATTATTATAGGGGTGGGAGAAAGTACATCCCCCCAAGAGTGCCCCCCAGTTGTCATTCCTAATTTCTTTTTCTTTTTTGAATTTTATCTGATTTTGAAATTAATAGCCATGTAATCTCTAACTTAAAATCAAACACGAAAAATGTAAAAAATTATATGCATAACAAAGTTTCAACTTCCGTGATCCTATTTGAAATGGATGGTGTGAGTTTGTCAAATGCTCGATAAGTTGCTACATTAGCGGTGCATAAACATGGGCTTCTACTATGTGGGATTCAAACTCTTCTTCCATGGTGGCAACCATTCTGGTCAGAGCTTCCCGGTAGGGAGAATTTTAGGCGAGCTCTCCCAAGTAATAAAGGTTGGTTCTTTAAATAACCTTGAAGAGGGTAACCTAATTATGGATTGACTCGACAGAGCGCTTGAAGGGGAAGGGTGCATCCATTTTGTTGCATCACCTCTAGGGGAAACGCCTACACCTAAGGGCGAAGGTTCCTTATCTTATCTAAGGAATACAAACTGACAACTTTCGAACATTGCCCCTCATTTGAGATACAATCCGTTGACCCAAGGTTTTTCACTATAGGTAAACATGATGTTGGCGAAAGGGTCAATCAAAGAACAACTATCCGTTTTGATGATAGCAAAATGTTAAGTTCGTGTTTTGTACTGATATGTCTATCCAGTTGAGCATTACAGATTAACAGGATATTTATTGAAAGCTAAAGAAAGGACAAAAAGATCAATTCACGCTTATGCTTCAGAAGATTGACGAATATAGATTTGGGGTAGATAGGATGGTGAGCGAATTGTATCAAAGAGTTTATGCAAGGATTTCAAATTTATAAGCTTATCCTAATTCAAATTAAAATGAAATGGCAAAATCAGGCGACTGACCATGCAAATCAGTCGACTCAATGTACTGCCAGTCGACCGACAATTTCATGCCAGTTGACTGACCTCGTCAGAGAGTTTTAAGGCTATTTGCCAGTCGACCGACATTGAAAAGTTAGTCGACCGACGGACATTCAGTCGACCGACATTAACACGTCGGTCGACCGACCTCGCTAGAGAATTTAAAGGTATTTTCCAGTCAACTAACTTTGAAAAGTCAGTCGACCGATGGAGTCACCAGTCGACCGACAGTTCATGCCAGTCGACCGACCTGGTCAGAGAGAATTTTGGTTATTTGCTAGTCAACCGACATTGTAACGTCAGTCGACCGACAGACAGGAATCAGTCGACCGACCGACAAGAATCAGTCGACCGACGAAACTAAAAACGGCTATATTCAGAGCATTAATGGCTCTCACCTGTCCCAAGCTACCACTACTCTCAGCTCACTCTCCTAAAGTGAGTCTCACTCTCCCAAACCTTGCCATAGCTATATATATGTAGAGATATTGATTGAACCATACAACTCTTCACTACTCTGCAGAAAAAACTGTCCTTAATCCTTATTCTCTCTGAAAAACTGCTGTTCATTCTCATTCAATAGCAAGCAAAGCTTGAGCATTAAAAGCTAGACTCCTCTCATTTATTTCCAATCATTTTCTTTGTGAGAAGCTAGTGAGATAAGATCTCTGTTTTAACTCTTGAATCTTTGATTCCTAGAGTGTGTAAGATCTTGAGAGAACCAAACACTTCACATTAAACACTTGAGCTTATACATTGTGAATCTTTCATAAACCCTAAGGGTTTTGAGTGTTTTTATTGAGTGTATCCTTTCATTATAAAAGGAGAAGAGATCCTTGAGTGAGTGAATCTCATTGATCGAAAAGAGGGGTTTGTCCTCTTGTTTCATGTGACGGGCTCGTTAGCTCGTGTGTAAAGGTTTGCTATTCCACCTGTAAGGAAAAGCCATAGTGTGAGATTGGAAAAGTCTTAAGGGGGGATCCTTAAGCCGAGGAGTAGGAGTTACCGAACCTCGTAAAAATCGCGGTGTCATTTCTCTCTCTCTCTCTCTCGCTATTTTATTTGATTATTTGCATGCTTACCTTATCTTGATTCATATTATTTGATATTTGCTTTCACTTGAAAAAATATCTATTATTATCTTCATAAGTGTTCATTGAATTATTCAAGCGAAATCAACTTGTTAAAGTTAAGCTAAGTTAAATGAAAAAAGTTGGAAATATTTTTTATATCCCTATTCACCCCCCTCTAGGGCTAATTAGTGACTTACAATTGGTATCAGAGCCTAATCTCTAGTGATTAAAAGGCTTAACCGTCTTAGAGAACGATCATGACTTCAAACATAGTCACTCACGTTGAGGGTCAATCGAACAATAGACCCCCTTGGTTTGATGGATCAAACTATAGTTATTGGAAGACTAGAATGATAGATTATCTTCAATCTATTGACTACCAAATTTGGCAAGTCATCACGGACGGTCCCTTCGTTCCCTTTAAACCAGTTGATGGAGCATGTGTTCCTAAATTGCCAAATGAATGGGATAATGATGAAAGAAAACTTATTTCCTAAAATGCTAAGGCAAAGGTCAATATGAATTGTGCTCTAAGCCCAAATGAATTTAATCGTGTTTCCACCTTCAATACGACCAAAGAAATGTGGGATAAGTTAGCTATAACCTATGAAGGTACTTCTCAATTGCGTGAATCTAAAATCGATATTCTCATGCATGAATATGAATTGTTTACTATGAAAAATGATGAAAATATCAATTTTATGATGTCTCGATTTACTAATATCTTAAATGGGCTTAAGCATCTTGGTAGGATCATTCCAAAATCCGATGTATCTCGAAAAGTTATTAGAAGCCTTACGGCTAAGTGGGATGCAAAAGTCACAGCTATCAAGGAGGCCCATGATCTAAATACCATGGACATTGATGAAATTTTTGGGTCCTTTCTTACATGGGAGATCACTCTAAAAGCCCAAGAAAAAGAATCCAAACCAAATAAGGGCTTGGCATTAAAGTCATCTACTCAAGAAGATACTCTTGAGACGAAAAATGAGGACCAAGATGAGGACATCGCCTTGATTACTCAAAAGTTCAAAAGGTTTCTTCAACGTAAGAAATTGAATGGTGGTAGGTTCATCAAAAGGAATGAACCAAGAAATGATTCAAACAAAAGAGAACCTCCAACTTGCTTCAATTGCGGAAAGCCAGGACACTATAAATCGGATTGCTTCAAGCTAAAGAAAGATGATGAAAGAAAGCATAAGAAAGTTTCCATGAACTCCACTTGGGTGATGATGATTCAACGCCTCAGATGAAGATGAAGATTCCGAGGAGACGGCTAACTTTTGTCTCATGGCAAAGGATGATGAGGTACAATTATATTCATTTTTTGAAGATTGCTCTAAATTATCATATAATGAATTATTAGTATCATTTAATGAACTACAAGAAGCTTTTGAAAATTTGCATGATGAATTTGAAAAATTAGCTATTAAGCATATTTCTCTCAAGAAAATTAAATCCTCTTGTGATAATTCTTGTTCCTCACACATCTCACCAAGCATGCATGATGATGCTATTAAAAAATTATAAAAAGAAAATGAATTCTTAAAAAGAACCATTGATGATCAAATCAATGTTCTAGCTAAGTTCACTAAAGGAAAATAAAATCTAAGTATCATTCTTGGAAGACAAAGAATAGGATTTGATAAGAGTGGACTAGGATATGACGCATTTGACAAAGATGCAATTCTATTGAAAAAGAGAAAACCATTATGGCACACATTCACCAAACAATATCATTCTTTAAATATTCACAAGCATGTTTATTGTTATTATTGCAAACAAAATGGACATAAAGCGAATGTATGTAATCGTAGATTTAAAGAGACAAAAATGATTTGGGTTCCAAAAGGAACTTTTGTTCGTAATAAAAAACGTGAAAAGATTACAACCAAGATGATTTGAGTTCCAAAGGAAACTATTGCATGCAACACTAACAACAATGGACCCAAAATTACTTGGGTACCAAAAGGCGGCACTTAAACATCTTTTTGTAGGTATGCTTGAAGACAACCAACAAGGACAAATGGTTTCTTGATAGTGATTGCTCGAGACATATGACGGGGGACAAATCAAAGTTCACATCTCTACAAGCCTACGAAGGAGGAAGCGTCACCTTTGGCGACAACTCAAAAGGCAAGATCATTGGAATTGGCGCTATTGGTATAACCCCTTCTCTCTCAATTGAAAATGTTCTACTTGTTGATGGATTGAAGCACAATCTTTTTAGTATTAGTCAATTATGTGATAAATGCTATGATGTCATCTTTAGGTTAAATGCATGCGTAGTTGAGAAGGATGGATCGCAATTATTCAATGCCAAACGAAATAGAAATGTCTATACTATGTTGCTTTATGAATTGCATGAACAAAATATTAAATGTTTCATCACAACTAGTGAAAGTAGTTGGTTATGGCATAGACGTTTAGGACATGCTAGTATGGACCTTCTTCACCGCTTGTCTAGAAATGATTTAGTCAAAGGCCTCCCAAAGACTAAGTATTCTAAAGATAAAATCTGTAGTGCTTGTCAAGCGGGCAAGTCAAATCTTCTTTCAAAAGAAAGAAAGATATCACCACTACTAGACCTTTAGAGCTTCTTCACATGGATCTTTTTGGTTCGGAAAGAATTGCTAGCATAGGTGGTAAACTTTATGTTCTCGTCATAGTTGATGACTTCTCAAGATTTACTTGGGTACATTTCCTTGCTCACAAAAATGAAACTCACTCCATTTTAAATAAATTTTGTAGAAGAATCCAAAATGAAAAAGAGTTTTCAATTAAGAAATTATAAGTGATAGGTGAAGAGAATTTGATAACCATGACTTAGAGCAATTATGTGATGAACTTGGTTTATCTCATGATCTCTCGGCTCCTAGAACTCCTCAACAAAATGGAGTTGTTGAAAGAAAGAATAGATCACTTCAAGAAATGGCTAGGACCATATTAAATGAACATAGTCTTCCTAGAAGTCTTTGGGCCGAAGCGGTCAACACCGCTTGCCATGTTATAAATAGAGTCATCATTAGATCTAAATTGGATAAGACACCCTACGAATTATGGAATGGTCGAAAGCCCAACATTGGGTATTTCAAAACTTTTGGGTGCAAGTGTTTTGTGCTAAATGACAAGGATAACTTAAGAAAATTTGAATCCAAATCGGATGAAGGGATTTTCTTGGGATATTCTTCTCATAGTAGAGCTTTTAGAGTCTACAATAAAAAGACTTTAATCATGGTAGAGTCAATTCATGTTGTTTTTGATGAGTCACTACCACCATTGACCTCTAGGATTGACTTAGATGATGATGAGGTTATTGGGATTGAGAACGAACTAAATGATCTCAATATCTCTAACCCGTCAAATGACCCCCCCGGAAAAAACGGAAGTCAAAGATCAATCCAATGATGATTTGACTATGTCTATTCCAAAATCATGGAAAATTGTACACGATCATCCAATTGACCAAGTCATATGTGATCCATCTAAAGGGGTTGACACTCGTTCTCAACTTAGAGACTTGTGTAATTACATGGATTTTGTGTCTCAAATTGAGCCCAAGAATATTCTTGAAGCTCAATGCGACGACTCATGGATCATTGCCATGCAAGAGGAACTAAATCAATTTGAACGTAATCGAGTTTGGCATTTAGTTACTAAACCCAATGATCAAACTATAATAGGCACTAAATGGGTTTTTTTAAACAAAAAAGATGAAAATGATGTGATTATTCATAATAAAGCAAGACTTGTTGCCCAAGGTTATAATCAAGTGGAAGGCATTGACTATGAGGAGACTTTTGCACCCGTGGCTAGATTAGAAGCAATTAGAATGCTTCTTGCATTTGTATCATCTAGAAACTTCATGCTTTATCAAATGGATGTCAAAAGTGCTTTTCTAAATGGTGTCATAGAGGAAGAAGTCTATGTCAAACAACCACCCGATTTTGAAAATGAACATTTCCCTAATCACGTTTTCAAATTAACTAAGGCCCTATATGGTTTGAAACAAGCCCCTAGGGCTTGGTATGAAATACTTAGTGGCTTTTTGCTCCAAAATGATTTTTCAAGAGGAAAAGTTGACAACACACTTTTTACTAAAACAATTGAAAATAATTTATTGCTTGTTCAAATATATGTTGATGACATAATTTTTGGATCAACAAATGAGTCACTTTGTAAAGATTTTGCGGTTAATATGCAAAAAGAATTTGAAATGAGTATGATGGGTGAGTTGAACTTCTTCTTAGGGTTACAAATCAAGTAAAGCTTGGATGGTATCTTCGTTTTCCAATCCAAGTACACTAAAGATTTGCTAAAGCGATTTGGTATGGAGGATACCAAACATGCCATAACTCCTATGAATACAACTACCAAGCTAGACAAAGATGAAAATGGTAAATGTGTTGATATCACTAAATATAGAGGCATGATTGGTAGTTTGCTCTATCTTACCGCTAGTAAACCGGACATCATGTTTAGTGTTTGTTTATGTGCTCGTTTTCTATCCTGTCCTAAGGAATCTCATCTCTATGCCGTTAAACGAATTTTCCGTTATCTTAGCGGTACAATTAACTTAGGACTTTGGTATCCACGAGACACCTCTCTTGATTTAATTAGTTATTCGGATGCCGACTTTGCCGGCTGCAAAGTAGATCGAAAGAGCACAAGTGGCACATGTCACTTTCTAGGGCACTCACTAGTTTCTTGGTCTAGTAAGAAGCAAAATTCCGTTGCATTGTCTACCGCCAAGGCCGAATATGTTGCGGCCGGTAGTAGTTGTGCTCAAACGCTCTATATTAAACAACAATTGCTAGATTATGGTCTTACTTTCAATCATGTTCCTATTAGATGTGATAACACAAGTGCCATTTATATTTCAAAAAATCCCATTCAACACTCTCGCACCAAGCACATAGAAATTAGACATCATTTTATATGTGATCATGTATCTAAGGGCGATGTTGAGTTGGTCTTCGTTAAAACAAATGAGCAACTAGCTGACATTTTTACAAAACCTCTTCAAGAAGAAAACTTTTCAAAAATCCGTAGAGAAATTGGTATGGTAATGGAAAATGAAGTTGTTAAATGATCGTAATTTACTTTTCATTATTGAAGGTGGCTAGTTTTTATATCTCTTACACTACTTAGTTTTACTTTCTGTTTTATTTAGAAATATAATAATTTTTTTTGTTGTGTCAGTCGACTGACTTATACTCATCAGTCGACTGACAGTCACCCTGTTCATCATCATTTTCACCTGATCATGTCAGGCGACTGATGATTCCTGTCAGTCGACTGATTTCTGTAAATCAGTCGACTGATGAGGAAGAATCGGTCGACTGATAAATAACATATTTTCTCCAGTTTTTTTCTGGTCAGGTCAGTCGACCGACACTGAACAATCAGTCGACTGATTTTTGTTTTTCAGTTGACTAACAATCTACTTTCAGTCGACCGATTCAGGAATATTCCAGAATCAGTCGACTGACGAAGACAAGTCAGTCGACTGACGAGCAAATTAAAGTCGTCTCTAGGGCCTGTAACCGCCGCATTTGCTCTTCCCAACTTCTCTCCACTTCCCCAAACCGCCCTCTACACGTTCTTCCACTTATTTACTACATTTTCTCTCTATTTATTCTCCTCTTTTCACCTATTCTTCATCACACTCTACCTATTTTTCATATTTACTCTCTTTTCTCTCCCCATTCTCTTCAATGGCTTTCATCCTCCCATTTCTTCTTATTCTCTCCACTCTCATGGCACCCCCTCGCTCTGATAATCCTCCTAGAAAGCGTCCTCGATCTTCTTCTCAGCGAAATCACCGTATGCCATCACCACATCCTTCACCATCTCCATCTTTATCTCCATCTCCCCCACCACGGTACCGTGCCCTTGCTGATGATGATGAAGATGATGCACCAATGGGTCTTCATGCTCTTTTTCCTAATGCCAGTCATCGTGCAGATTTTCTTCATAAGTTTGAGCATCGTGAACTGTGCAAAACCCGAATCATCAAAAACTCCCTTTGCCGAGAGTTGAATATTCGACTCTTCTCTCTTTTTCAGGCCATAGGATGGAGTCACTTCGTGTCTCTTGACTATCCCGCTCACGAACGCCTGATTCAAGCTTTTTACACTATTGTTGAAGAATCCTCCTCAATAAGTGCTCTTACTGCCTCTGTTGCTGTATACCCATCACCATTACTGATGCGCAGTTTCAGAATTGGTTTCATATTCCAAGCGTTGGCCAAACCATTTATCTTCAATATGAATGGTATCAAAGTAGCACTTTTGAACCAAAAGACGCTATTGCCGTCATTTGCCACTCTCCGGAGAGCATTATCCATCCACCTTACTTGAGACCAAACACCTCACTCTCGAAGCCCGGTTAATTCACAAAGTGGTCACCTATTCCATTTTGCCCAAATCCAGCGGCCGCGATCATGTGTCGCATTTTGAAGCCTATATTGTGTTTTGTATTCTCACCAACCATCCTCTCGACCTTGCCCATATTTTTCGTAAGCATGTAATGGCTTGCAAAAATTCAAAGAACAATAAGCTTTTTTACCCTATTCCAATCACCCACATCCTTCACCTTTACGAGGTTCCAACCGAACACGAAGCTATCACTAATGTGAGTCTTCCAGTGGACGGTTGATGTCTTAGCCAAATGGGTTTAGCAGTCAGCCGTGACGGTGTTCTCATGCCAAAAACTGAACCCACATCTACCCGTCGTCCTCGCCAAGCTCCTCATGCCTAGCAACCTGCCCCTCCTGCTCAAGGACAAGCTTCTTCATCCTTGGCTCCTCCTGGTGATCTAGCCATGGTCCCGGCTGGTCCCTTGCCATTTTACCCGGATGCTCACACTGTATTGCTTCGTGAGATTCTCAGCGGTGTCAAAAGGAACGAGGAAGGTATTCTTCGCAATGCTGAATCAATTTCTCGCAATGAAAGGAAAATCGCTGAACTTTCCACCGATTTCAGCTCTCAGTTTGCCGCTATCAATCTCACGCTTGAGGAGATTAAGAACGCTATCCCTCCTTTTTGATGTTGCTAAAGGGGGAGAAATGTGTGTGTGCTTAAGGCTGCTAGTAGTAGTTGGTTGTTTAGCTTGTTCTATGTTGTTTTAGCCTGCTTTTTGTTTGCGTCTTGCATTTTCATTTATTTATGCTTTTAGTACTTGTGGTACTGTTATGTTTTTTCTTCAAATTCTCATGTATTATTAACGAAATTATCTAAAATGAGAATATGTTTTGCTTTTGTTTTGAAATATTCCACTATTATTATATGCATAAAGTCAGGGGGAGCATATTATTAATGCCACCCTCATTATCAAACACGTAATATTTTGTCATCATCAAAAAGGGGGAGATTGTTGGCCAAAGGGTCAATCAAAGAACAATTATCCGTTTTGATGATAACAAAATGTTAAGTTCGTGTTTTGTACTGATATGTCTATCCAGTTGAGCATTACAGATTAACAGGATATTTATCGAAAGCTAAAGAAAGGACAAAAAGATCAATTCACGCTTATGCTTCAGAAGATTGACGAATCAAGACTTGGGGTAGATAGGATGGTGAGCGAATTGTATCAAAGGGTTTATGTAAGGATTTCACATTTATTAGCTTACCCTAATTCAAATTAAAATGAAATGGCAAAATCAGGTGACTGACCATGCAAATCAGTCGACTCAATGTACTGCCAGTCGACCGACAATTTCATGCCAGTTGACTGACCTCATCAGAGAGTTTTAAGGCTATTTGTCAGTCGACCGACATAGAAAAGTCAATCGACCGACACTAACACGTCAGTCGACCGACCTCGTCAGAGAATTTAAAGGTATTTTCCAGTCGACCGACTTTGAAAAGTCAGTCGACTGGCGGAGTCACCAGTCGACCGACAGTTCATGCCAGTCGACCGACCTGGTCAGAGAGAATTTTGGTTATTTGCCAGTCGACCGACATTGTAACGTCAGTCGACCGACAGACAGGAATCAGTCGACCGACCGACAAGAATCAGTCGACCGATGAAACTAAAAATGGCTATATTCAGAGCATTAATGTCTCTCACCTGTCCCAAGCTACCACTACTCTCAGGTCACTCTCCTAAAGTGAGTCTCACTCTCCCAAACCTTGCCCTAGCTATATATATGTAGAGATATTGATTGAACCATACAACTCTTCATTTCTCTGCAGAAAAAGCTGTCCTTAATCCTTATTTTCTCTGAAAAACTGCTGTTCATTCTCATTCAATAGCAAACAAAGCTTGAGCATTAAAAGATAGACTCCTCTCATTTATTTCCAATCATTTTCTTTGTGAGAAGCTAGTGAGATAAGATCTTTGTTTTAACTCTTGAATCTTTGATTCCTAGAGTGTGTAAGATCTTGAGAGAACCAAACACTTCACATTAAACACTTGAGCTTATACATTGTGAATCTTTCATAAACCCTAAGGGTTTTGAGTGTTTTTATTGAGTGTATCCTTTCATTATAAAAGGAGAAGAGATCCTTGAGTGAGTAAATTTCATTGATCGAAAAGAGGGGTTTGTCCTCTTGTTTCATGTGACGGGCTCGTTAGCTCGTGTGTAAAGGTTTGCTATTCCACCTGCAAGGAAAGCCATAGTGTGAGACTGGGAAAGTCTTAAGGGGGGATCCTTAAGCCGAGGAGTAGGAGTTACCGAACCTCGTAAAAATCGCTGTGTCATATCTCTCTCTCTCTCTTGCTCTTTTATTTGATTATTTGCATGCTTACCTTATCTTGATTCATATTATTTGATATTTGCTTTCACTTGAAAAAATATGTATTATCATCTTCTTAAGTGTTCATTGATTTATTCAAGCGAAATCAACTTGTTAAAGTTAAGCTAAGTTAAACGAAAAAAGTAGGAAATATTTTTTATATCCCTATTCACCCCCCTCTAGGGCTAATTAGTGACTTACACATGACATTTTGATGATAACAAACCATTGAATGTGGTGAATTTAATGTCAAATTGAGTTGTGCTTAATAGATTGTTGATTCAAGATAAACTCAAGAGAGTTAGTGGATCCATGAGAAGATCAAACAAAGGTGCTTAGAGCTCAAAATACATTGAAGACAAGGATGAAGACATTAACCCTAGAGCTTAAAGAAATTAAAGATCAAATAAATGGGTAAAGTAGGCTTGGGTGAGTGCTAGATTGAATGTAAAGTTATTTTTGAAATAACTTACTTGAAATCTCAACTCTTGACCAACTAGTATATATGATCATGCATATCATTGACGTCATTCATGAATCCTTACATCATTAACATTAGACTATGAACATCATTGATGATACATTTATATATAGTCTTTGCTAAAGTTGAGTTAGTTCAAACTTCCATAAGCTATGGAAGAACTCAACAAATAGGTTGTCCTAGAACCATAAACAAAATTCATATCACTTGAAATGGATTCTAGATGCATATTAAAGCTTTGAACAAAATTGTTAAATCATGAAAAACTTTTGTCTAATATTGAGAATTTGTCTAAAGTGGAAAATCATTTTATGATCTCAATATTTACTTTAGGCATGTCAAGGATCTTAATAAGTCTTTAAGACATCCTAGGAGTGTGTCTAAGACATTTCAGAAAAATCCCAAAAGATTTCATGAAAAATCGTCAGGTGGGTTAGAAGTTCGAAATGAAGCGTCACATTCAAACGATCATCTCGCACTCAAATATGGGTTAAATGGAGAGATTCAAAATCCTAAAATCAAGATCTTGAAGTCCTATTTCCAAAAATCTAAAGAACGCATTCATCCAAGTTACGAAACTCCAGTTAACCAAAAGAGTGAACTGCGTCGAAATTGGGCCGAACAGCCCAGTTGACTAGGTAACCCACCAAGTTGACTGCCTGTTGACCCAGTCGACTGGGCCAAAAAGGCCAGTCGAATGGATGAGTCAAAGAGCTAAAAATAAATTTCGGAATGAATTTTTGAAGACCCAGCCAACTGCCCCAAAACAACCAGTCGATTGCCTCATCCTGGATTTGAATTCTAACGGCTAGTTTCGAATCCAAAGTGTTCCAAAACTTTCAAAACACCCCCAAATGGCTATATTGTGTTCCTATGCTATATCTATGCCATATATGAGCCAAAAATGGGAGAGAGAAGAGGGAGATGGGAGTATGGAAGAAATCTACCATTTGTGCTTCATTTTTTATTTCATTATTGGGTAGAAAACTCTCCTATAGGAATCACACCATTATGCATCACTCATATTATCTTCTTGTGATTCATTCTTTCACAAATTGAGTTTAAGCTTTTCAAGTGAGTATTTCATTTATGACTCTTAAGTATGTGAGGAAGTGAGCTTTGAATTTCTATATCCATCTATTGAGAGATATGTTGTATACACTCAAAATTCAATTCCTATTCTTTGTGAGTGAAAGACCAATAAGTTATCTTGGCTTGGGATGGGCTTGTTGAAGCTTTGTAAAGGTTTTTCTCTACCTTAAAAAGAGAGGATTAGGTTGGCTCTCCACCCACAAGAGTAAGCAAGGTTGGCTCTTCACCCATAAGAAGGAGCATGTAAGGGTTTGCTATTCACCCGAAAAGAAGGAAGCATGTAAAAGTTTGTTTTTCCTCGAAAAGAGAAGCACGATAGTGGAATCCTTGAGATGTTTTCTCAAGGCATAGACGTAAACCAAAGCTTTGGTTGAACCATGTAAAAATCTCGATGTCTTTGGTTTGCATTTCTCTATCCTTTAACTCTTTACTTTGCAAGCAATTGTCATTTACAATCTTGAGATTTATATATCAATGCTATAAAATTGCTTGTGTTTGTGTATTAATGAAGAGGTTAGGAAAATGCATAGTTGAAGTAAATTGAGAACTTGGTTAGATATGGTGTAGATGATAATTTATCTACTTCCATATCTATCTATAATCTAAGTGCACGCCAAGTGTTTGATAGAATTTATCTTCAACACATCATAACATAAAATGTTCATATGCACCCCAAGTGTTTGACACAATGCACATTCAACATAACATTTTATTTAAGAGTTTATATTTATACTCAATGTTTGATTACTTTACATAAACTCTACAAGATATTTATCATAACAGATAACACTTTGTATTATGTCCATATGTATGAGAAAAATGCTTATACAATGTTAGTTGAAATTCTTACTTGGGTGTTTGAACTATTTCTCATTCTACTTGAATCAATGGTGCATAAAACACTAGGTCATGATTCAAACTATGAAATGGTATGGTCACTTAAGAAATCACCTAAATGACTAAGTGTTTGATTAGAGTCATATGATGCCTATCTTTATCAAAACAATATCAAACCGAAAAAGTTTCAAAGTTTGTCATTGACCCTATTCACCCCCTCTAGGTGTCAATATGTGGCCAACACAATCATATGCCCCAACATTAACTGTAGTAGTCCACCAAGTCAATAGGAATCACACCCAACATCCAAGCACACACATCTGCATGACTTAACGTTAGTAACAAATATCTTCTGAGTGACTCCTTCCTTTCGTACAATTGATGACCTCACTGCGGGAAATTGAGGGCACATCGGTGAATTCTTCGATCCCTGTGAACTCTCCACTTTGAGCTCTTGGAATTGGAGAAGAATTCTTATACTCAGAGGTATGACAAAAAATTTCATTGGTGCTTTTATATGGTTTTTGAGGGCATATCATATATTTAAGGCTCCTAATTATACATTGTTGTGTCTATGATTATCATTGCATTGGTGTTTTTATACGGTTTTTGTGTTTTAAGATATTTTAGGCGATGCTATATAAAATGAGTTTAATTCGGTGAATTAATTGGATCTGTGACTCAATATTGTTCGAGAGCCAAAATCATGAATAAAAGACCTATAAAAGACCAAAAATAAGTTAAGGATGCAAAATGATTGAAGAAGAATGAAGTCGAGAAGAGAAACGGAGCGAAGAGGATGAAGTACAGAATTCAAGGTGAAGAACTACCGAGTACTTGGTAGATCCTTCACCGAGTACTCGGTAGAGTGAGAAAGTCCGCGCACTTGCGCAAAGGAAGGAAAAAGTTCCTCAGAGTTTTGCGCACTTGCGCTCGTTTTCGCGGAACTTGGAAGCTACCGAGTACTCGGTAGAAACTTCACCAAGTACTCGGTAAACTCTGATGCTGCCAATAAATTCAGCAATTTGTATACACATCTGCGGGACCCGTTTTGACCCAAATCAACATGGAATGATCTCTAGGCTATTTTTGATACAATATTAACTATATATGAGGAGATTATATACCATTCTTCAATATATATCACAAGATACATTCCCGACTTAACCGTGAAGCAATCAGATTACCAAATAAAGATGCCTATTTTTCTATAAAAGAGAAGGGTCTCCTCTACAGCAAAAAAGGGGTTGTTGGAGTTTTTTCTTGGTGTTATATTGGAATTTGGAGCAGAATATCAACCATGGGGGGAACGTCTACATCAACAATGCAGACAACCACCACCATGAACAACTAAACCGATATCTAGGGTTTTTAACAAAACCCTAGCGAAGTAATGTAGATTTTTTCTTATTTTTATTGTATAAGGGGAAACTGAATGACACGTATGTGATGATTGTGTAGATGAATGATTACGTTTGATTTTATATAAGATTCTACGTTTATTCTATATCTTGTCTTAGCTTGAATAAATATTTTATCTTACACAATCATGGTTATTCAATATGGGCTAGAACTCGGATGCTTAACTCATGATTTTCTACACAATTGTGGTTATTAACATGTAATCTTGATTTACAAAGACCATGATAGGGATAATTAGTGACGTGTTTTTACTTTATGTTAGTAGGAGTAGTTTAGAATAGATGCATATACTAGTTATACTTGATTAGAGATGGCATGTGTCAATGATGGATGAATTGCTCCTTTTTTGGGATTAGGGTTTGCCAATGTTTGTGACCCCATATCTGATTCACTTATGATAAACCGCCCTTTACAATTAAATGATTTAGAGAATATATTAATTTGTTAGTGGTGGAGTTAGAAATACCTTAGATCTTTATCTCCATTCTTTACAATCAAAACCAATTATCTCTCATATTTGTTTTATGTTTATTATTTATAGAAAACAAAACAAACAAACTATCCTTAATAATTTAGTTAGAAGTAATTCTAAAAGAGTTGAAGAATCATTAGTTTATGTGGATTCGATATACCCTATCTCATTGGTACTATACTATAATTGATTCGTGCACTTCCGATAGGGAAAACTAGGTCATCTATAAGTGTTTATTTGCACACATCATTATTTATTATCCCTTCCTAGTAGGTTAAACCAATCGAGGTTTGGCCACCGATCAAGTTTTTGGCACCGTTGCCGGGGACTAAACGATTTTCTATACTTTTGCATAATTATTATAGTCAGATTATTTTATTTGTTTTATTTTTATTTTCTTCTTTTAAAAGACAAAACTTTATGATTTTTGACAGGTATAGTGAAATTAGTAGAGGAAACCAGAAAAGCGGCGACGATTGCTTGGCTGAACCATTTGTGAGTTTTAGCGTACTTTAAATTTTTTCACAATTTCATCTTTAATTTTCTTATTTAATTTCTCTTTTATTTTGTTTTAGTTTTTTTTGTTCTTTTTATTTATAGTTATTTAGTATATATATAATGTATAACGCCTACACCAATTCAGCCGATGTTCCATATTATAACACATATAATCTGAGTTGGTTAGACGATCCCAGTTTTTCATATCACCAACCATACATGGGAAGTCAATATCCAAGCTTAAATCAAGATCCGCGATATTTCAATCAATCATCAAGTTCTCAAGTGTATAATCAGGGATTAAGTTTGTTATCATATAATCAAGAGTACTACCTTCAACCATATAGTAGATTCCAATCTGAGTTGTCAAATCAATATTTTCCCCAAGAGTTATTGAGTTTTGAAGATAAAGTTTTAGTAGTCTTAGGGAATATTGAGGCAACCACTCGTGAGTGTGAGGAGATTACATACGAGGTAGATAATTCGTACTTACAATTAGATAATCAAGATTTTTTAAATCAACCTCAATACGAATATTTTATTTCGGATACAATTCCAAATTCACCTCCCAGTCAAACAAATTTGAAGATAGTGTTGTGACTGCCCTTAGCATGTTAGAAGCCGGATCACAATTACTCCATTCTCATTCACAATCCCTTTGTAAGTTAGAAACCCTAGTAGGGCAACTAACTAATGCTTTAAATAGAAGAGAAGATGAACGACCACGTCAAGCGGTAGTTGATACAATAGACCAAAATATAGTTAAGCTAGGATCCCTTAGTGATGAAGAGGAAACTAATCCATTATATATAACTTATGAGGACAATGAGGATGATTATAATCAAATAGAGGAACAATTCGAGGCAAATAATGAAACCTTACAAGAAGAGTTAGTACAAGTAGAGGTTAGAAAAAATGAATTGCCTAAAGTAAAGGAAGACTTCATAAATATCGATTGGGATAAACAAATATAATCTAACCTTGACGACATCGCAGCAATAGAAAAAACACTATACGAAGAGTCATGGCAAAAACCACTAGAATCACTACTAATCACCTCGAATATACCATTCAGTTCCACACAAATAGATTTATCAACATCAGAATCCGAATAACCTAAAAAGCTAATTGAGACATCATATGAATTGAGAGAATCATTTCCCCAATATCTCAAGGAGCAATCCCACGATAATAAACAAAGAAGGGAGGAATATTATGTAATTGAGGGATTAACAAGGTGATGGAGGACACATTACTTCACTCGTTTATGAAAAATTCGTTGAACACATATAATAGATATGAGAGGAATATAGATAATGATAAAGAAGGTAAGTTATATGATGATTATTATTTTCTTGATGTCATGCTCATTATTAAATATCCGCTATGGACTCCAATGAACAAATTACTTCCCAAACTTAGACCAAAATTTGGTGGATGTGTAGCGGAGAAAAAAGGTGTTGGATAGTACAGTTTGATGTTGTCTTGCCAAAGACAGTAAAGATTGGCGCCGGTAATCTGGAATTGTATATTAATTAGATTTTCTGTTTTTTTGCATGTTTTATGAATTATTTTATTTTATTTTAAGGGATTTTTTTAGGATTAGTTTAATAATTTTTGATGTTGAGGCACCGACTAAGAGAGTTCATGTTCTCTTAGACGGGTATGTAATGATAGGATTTCAATTATCTTATATTTCTTGTTTAATTAATCTTAAGTTAAATTTAGTTAATTTATGTTTTTATTAAGTTTAGAGGAGGTATAATGATAGGAGTAAGTATTGGAGTGAATGAATGAATCATAAATTAAAAATGAGTTTGAGAGAAATTTTGTAGTAATTATAAACTACCGAGTACTCGGTAATTCGGTAATGATTAGGGCAATCACCGAGTACTCGGTGATTTAAATTTACAAACTAGACCGGGAAACTCGGCAGTTCTTATTAGGGCTACTCTTTGCTCTCTCAAATCACTCTAAATATTTCATTTCCTCTCCAAAACTCGAGAACCTAGCCTACCTCTATCCCTTTTACTCTCGATCCCAAAAGATTTAGGTTCCAAACCTTCCCAAAATTGTGTGTATCAATCTATATATACATATACACACACATATATATATACATACATATACATATGCTCGTTTTCCCTCAAATCCTTAATTTTTGCCCGATTAAGCTCAAATCAAGGCTTATATCTCCATCCTATCTTTAAATCCGACTAAAACCCGCCAATTATTCCTGTCAAAACCGTGCTCAAATCTCTTCTATCACTCCCATTTTTGAAGCTATATATATAGGCGCCTATACACACTTTCAAATCTATTAAAAATAATTGATCAATGGCGCCCAAGAAGAGGAGAGCTACGGAGGAGGGAGAATCATCGACAACATCTACTCAAATACGAGCTCGATCGGATCAAAGGAATGTTGTTGCACGCCGAGAGGCGAGAGAGTTGGGGCTGAACAAAAACTTTCTTGTTCAACGGACATTCAAATGTGCGTACTTTCGATCTAAGCGGAAGTCGGGGAAAGCAGCCATGTGGCTTGATGATCGACGATTGCAGCCATTATTGACACCAATGTCGCCTGTGTATTTTTCGGAGATGGTTCATGAGTTCTTTCATAACCTTGTTCATGATGCGGCAATCGGTTTGTCGACTAAGGTAAGAGATCAAGCTATCACAGTTGATACCGCTCTCATTGCAGCGGTGTAGGGGATTCCGGATGCATGTTTGGAAGATTTACGTGAGACATTCCCGGCACCACCATAGCCATTCCCTGATGTTCACACTATTATAGGGAGTATGTGCGGTGGGAGATACGGAGATGATAGGAGCAAGACTTGTGCGGCAAAAGGTTCTTTCCTCGGAGATTCTGGTTCTTGGATACTGTGCTTCACACTCATGTCTATCCTCGAGGCCATGACACGGAGAGGCGGGGCATTATTCTGGAGGCTATCTACTCCTTCCATGAAGGTTACTGGGTCTCAATACTGAGTCTCATTATTTATATCATGTGGACGGTGTGGTGAGACCTCTCAAATATGAAAGTAGTAAAATCGAGGAAGTGGCTTCTCCCGTTCCCCTCATTGATTACGAGCATTTTTTGACACTTAGGGATTCAACCAGCTGAGGGGGAGGAGGAGCGCGCAGTTGATGCGCCGATAAAGTACAAGGACTTTAGCCGTTCGCAAGGTAAGATGAGTTGTGTCAATGCTGAGGCAGCAGATGAGGAGACTAAGGAAGAGGAGGATTCTAAGGACAAGGGATGAGAAAGTGGGGATGTGACGAGGCTACTAATAAGGAGATGCCTCTGGCCCCTAGACAGAGAGACTGTGACTATATCTCAGGAGCAGTATGACGATATAATAGCCCATCAGGAGCGGTTAAAGAAATAGCAGACTGAGATCTGAGTTGAGATAACTCGTGGATTTCAGGCTATCATGGAGCGACTAGGCACCGGCTTTACTTCTCATCCACCACCGCCATCGTCGTCTTAGATTAGGATTTCTAGAGAGTACGATCACAAGCTGGCATAGATTTTTATTCTATATATTGCCTTAAGCTGAGTTGTGAATCGTTATTTTGTAGTATGCATTTTGATTTCTTTTTAATTTTATTTTTGTTTTAGATTCCATTTCCCTATGAATTTCGAAAATTAATGAGAATGGATATTTTGTTAAAATGAGCAAATTATTTGAACTATCTATTTTCATTATAAAAAAATAAGTTTTGGGGAAGGATATGACTTATACAAAAACTATTTTTATGAAAACCTATTATATTAATTTAGTTTTCACTAACATTATAAATATTTATGTATAATTTATGTTTACATATTTAAGTATTTTTATTTTAAAAAATAAAAATCTATTTTGAATATATATATATTTATGTATAATAAATTTTTTAGATATTTTATGAGTAATTTTTATTAAAAACTATTTTAAAAGTATAAAAGTATTTTTGAAAAATAATTTTAGTACAGGAACTACCGAGTACTCGATAGTTTTCTCACCGAGTACTCGGTGATTCCTGGAAAAACTTGTTTTTTCTTAAAAAAAACGAAAATCAATTTCTATAATTATGAAATTTCGATTTTCCTTTAAAAATAGGATTTTAATTGACTTATATAACACAGTATATAGTTTTAATAAAATATAATGAAGGATTACAAGAGTTTTATCAAAACTTTCCATAAATATGAAGTCCTTTTCAAATATGGATAAATTTACATTAACTCTTATTTCCTTTTCAAAATTTCCATTCTTACAATTCCTATTACAGATTTCTGCTGTAAATTAAGTCATTCTTCTTCTAGAAAGGATTTAGAATCACATATATAAATATAGGGTTCTTCCCTTCATTCTTCCACACTTTATTTATTATTGTTAGAAAATCATTAGCAAAACTATTAAGGCTATTAGAAGTTTAACAGAGGAGGAGATAAAGGAGGCTGCACCAAAGGGTGACCCTCTTGCTGATTATAAGATCAAGTACGAGCGTGTATTTTATAAGCACATCACGTACGATCCATTGGAGATCATGACGGATCGAGCCTTCAGGGAGTGGCGATTAGAGAAGCTTTACAAGCCGGCGGATCTATGAGCTTTTCCTAATATTGTGCGTGATGTTTACTACAATATAAGGTATGCTACCGAGTACTCGGTAGAAACTTCACCGAGTAATCAGTAAACCCTGATGCGGCTAATAAATTCAGCAATCTGTATACACATCTGCGGGACCCTTTTTGACCCAAATCAACATGGAATGATCTCTAGGCTATTTTAGATACAATATTAACTATATATGAGGAGATTATATACCATTATTCAATATATATCACAAGATACATTCTTGACTTAACCGTGAAGCAATCAAATTACCAAATAAAGACGCCTCTTTTTCTATAAAAGAGAGAGGTCTCCCCTATAGCAAAAAAGGGGTTGTTGGAGCTTTGTCTTGGTGTTATATTAGAATTTGGAGCAGAATATCAACCATAGAGGGAACGTCTACATCAACAATACAGACAACCACCACCATGAACAACTAAACTGGTATCTAGGGTTGTTAACAAAATCCTAGCGAAGTAATGTAGACTATTTTTTATTTTTATTGTATAAGGGGAAACTGAAGGACACGTATGTGATTATTGTGTAGATGAGTGATTATATTTAATTTTATATAAGATTCTACGTTTATTCTATATCTTGTCTTAGCTTGAATGAATGTTTTATCTTACATAATCATGGTTATTCAATATGGGCTAGAACTCGGATGCTTATCTCTTGATTTTCAACACAATTGTGGTTATTATATATTTAACTTAAACTTAAACTTAAGACTAAGAAAGGTGAAGTTTAATAATTTTATACCTTAATGAAGAATTATCTCATTAAAGCTCTTTTGACATGAACTTTCTATTTTAATTAATGAGTCAAAAGTAGGGCTGTAAATGAGCGGAGCCAAGCTAAGTAATATGCTGCTCGAGCTAGGATCGATCATAGCCTGAGGGGGTTTGAGTTCCGCTCAAGCTCGAGTCAAGCCTCACTCCTTAGTGTCCGAGCTTGGCTCGTTAAATTTGATGAAAACTCGAGCTAGGCTTGAAGCTCATTTATTGTCCTTGATGCGGTCAAACTAGGATTAAAAATATTGATTAAGAATAGACCCTTACGACAACCTAGTTTTACCTATCGCAAGTGCACGAATCGTATTGTAACACAGTTTGGCTTGAGAAAGGGAATATCGATCCCACAGAGACTCAGACTTATTCACTTTAGTAATCTAAAAGTACTGAATTATGGTTTTGAAAAAGTGTTTGTTTAGTTTGAAATATAAAACTAATGAAACTAACTAAAAGTAGTATTTAAATGAGTTTGTGCTTCAGAGTAGAGAAAAACTATGGTTTTCATGCTCCAACACTAATCGTATAATATAGATATCTACTTGATCAATTGTAAGAGGGTGATCCATCACATGTGAATCAGATTGTACCGCAAATAGTCGAATTCATCCCAAAAAAGATACGGTCCACCGGATTTGCTACAACTCATCTCTGGACAGAGTGTGATTAGTGCATGCTATCTACTTTACTATATTCTACTCCTACAATATGAAATTAAACTAAAGCATGTCTATATTACCTCGTCGAGGCATGACCTATGTAAATTTAGGGTTTCGGGTGTTAAATACCATTGTATAGAAAATAATGATATGCTAGAGAACACCAGATAAACATGATTGATTGAGATAATGCATTCATTCATTCTAAGACAAGAGTAGAATAAATATAAAACCCATTATATTAAATAACTACGGTTACGTATCTACACAATCATCACAGGTGTGGTCTTCAGTTTTTCCTCGTTATAATTGAAATAAATAAATAAACTATATTACTTGGTTAGGGTTTTGCTAGAAAACCCTAGATACCGGTTTAGTTGATCATGGTGGAAGGAGATTGTATTGTTAATGTAGAAACACCCTTCATGATTGGCTGCTCCGGATCTCCAGGCTCTGAATCGCTCCCTTCTTCAAAATATGTAAATCTCTAGAGATAGTGCTATGAAAATAATGTAATTAGAAGCTTCTTAGGTTTGGTATAAACCTTGGTGTTTACAGAAGAAGTTGAGAAGAGTTCTGCTTATATTAGACTTGTCCCACCTGGAGTAGGATTCCTCTTTGACGTGTTTCTCCTCAATTCTGAGCCAAAACCCTTCAATCTGATGTAAATATACATTATACATGTGCTTAGAGGTGTTGGAGTCAAAGATATGTCAAAGGAAGTTGAATCGGATCGGGACTTGGATTCTGTGAAAATCCCAGTGTGCCTACGCTTGACCCTACGCTTGAGCGTAGGCCATGTGCGTAGCTCCTCAGCCATATGTGTAGCTCGTGCGTAGAAATGATGATTCCAACCAATTTTTGTTTACTATTTGTGTATGTATGCGTAGGAAAAATCATGGAAATAATGGTTTTCAATTCTTCCTCCGTTTGAACCCCTTTGACTCCATTAGTATGTTTACCGAAGTTTCGGCTCCGAAAAATGTCATTTTTACCCTCCAGGAGACACTTTTTACTTGAAAACTCAATTGTTTTTCTCTTCTTGGGTAGACACAAGCACATAATTGGTTAATTCATCAAAGTTAGCTCGTTTTCTTCATTAAGCTCCTGAAACACGCTTAGACATGCAAACCGCATAAAAATACCAAGTAGCGAAATGATAAGACATAATAATAGTGAGTTAGGGACCTAGAATGGACAACATTCAGCACCTATCACACCCCCAAACTTAAATATTGCTAGTCTCTTAGTAATGAACTCAGAAGAGAACTTTGAAAACACCTCATGATGACTATCTATTCTAACTACTCTACACTAATCCTTTACTTTCGTGAGGGTGAACGATTACACTTAGCATGTGTAACAAGCCTTTTAAACCCCTAGACACTGCCTAGTAGATGAGTGAAGTCTCGTGAGGGTTAGTTATACAACCCACAACTTCTCTATCCTTCATTCTCACGCATTCATGCATTCACATACTCATTAACCAAACCATGCTACAATATACAAAATAACACGGATACAAATATTCTCAATCACTACCAAATAACAACTGTCTCGAGTTAATGTTGATAATGGTCCTCACTTGAGTAGACAACTTCGTTAATCTCTACTCTCAATTCGGACAACCTTCCGTGTGTAAGTGAACTCCCTCTATAGCAAATTAATATACTTTTCACATCTCTTTATCATTTGATTCTTTTCCTATGTTTTTCACTTCATTTTTTTATTTTTTTAATTATTTTATTTTTGTTCTTTATTTTTATTTTTGTTTTTCCAACATAGTGGCTTTAGCAGACGTTGGGCCAATGATCCCAAGCTAGACAACTTTAGGTCACCAGGTGATAAAACACCTCTCGGGCTTAATAATCCAGACCATCTAGGCTCAACTTGCAAAGACTTTCCAATACTTCACTTATCTTTTTTTCTTTTTCATAAATTGTTTCTTTTTTTTTCATAGCAGTCAACATTTTTCTGACTCAATACTCAAAGATCAACTAACTTAACAGTAGTGGTCACGTGTATATGCTTATATGTCAAAATCATCATTCTCGGTTTCGATTTTACTAATTCATTTACCTATATAAAACCACATCTCTTCACTAATTCAATCTAATCATTACTCTCATGAGTGGGAATATCGCATCACATAATACTCATAAATCATAAACACATACTCAATCAACTTGTAATGCAAAACACTGATGCATAAAAATAAAGAATTTCTTAAAAAAATTCAAAATTTTCAATTTCTTTTCAATCATTTCCTATAACCAACTATACCTTCCCCCCAAACTTAAATGAAACCATGTCTGAATGCTTCTCAATCATACCCATGAGAAGAGAATATAGTTACACTTGAAGCGCGATTCTGGAATTTTAACTCTTTATGCTTGTCTTTCCCCCCAAACTTGAATTAAGTCACCTGTAGAGATATTCAACAAAGCACACATACCCAATAACATAGCAAGGGAAGAAGAAATATAATTATCACCTTCCGAAAATCATTACTCAATATAGCACAAGGAATGAGTTTTTTTTTTTTTTTTTAAATATAATACTTAATGATTTGGCCTTAAGAGCCTAAAACCCTATGAATTGAAATTTCAAAAATTAAATGACATCCTATTCTACAAATTGATAACCCGTATCATACACTTGATCCACCAAACTAATAGATGCCATCAACCTCGGTCCTTGATCAATCTCCTCATAAATCTTCAGTCGCTGACCACACATCTTGACCCTTTTATTTCCAAATCCTACCTCTCCGGGGGGTAAACCGATTTAACTTTGTATGGTTCATCCCATCTTAATCGGATCTTTCCTGGAAACAATTTTAGTTTCGAATTACACAGCCGTCCTTTCCGGCCAAGCTCAAATAACTTAAAACGAACATGGTTAACATGATGCACTCTTGTCTGCCGTCCCCTATACGCATAATTCCGTATCCCCTCACACTTAGTTCTTAAGCGCGGATCTTCCCAGGCATACAACTTATCTACCATGTTTATGCTTAACACTCGCTTATCTGGAAAGGGATCCTTAAGAGAGGTGTCATCCTTGGTAGGCTCTATGATAGTTCGTGGTAAATGATCAGCTTGAACCCTTTCCACACCATTTTCATCTTCAGGCACTAACTTCTGTGGAGAAATAAGTGGAGGCCCAGACGGCTTTCTTGATGCTCTCTCCGGTTGCGAGTATAAAACAACTCCTAACGTAGCGATAACGTCCAAGTTGGATCGTTGTTGGTCCTCCCAAGTTCCAAAGTTTGCCTCCGACCTTTCCATGATAGCCTCCTAATCCTCTCGACTATGAGGCACAACTTCTTCAACTATCTCATCAATGTCACCTATGTTAAAACACTCAACTGGTTCTGGTAGTTGATATCAAAGACATTCATCCTCATCCTCATCTTTAGGTTCCCAAAAGATAGATCCATAGCCCGTGTTCTGCAATTAATGTACGCATTTACCTTAGTAAAAAATAATCATCCTAAGATAACAGGGATACGTTTCTTTGGTTTGTGGCCAGGTTCCATGTCTAAGACCACAAAGTCTACGGGATAGTAGAACTTATCCACTTGAACAAAGACATCCTCCAAAATTCCTCTCGGTTGTTGATAGGTGCTCAATATTGGTCATTTTTCTCCCCTCTCTTGCATTTGTTATGTCTTTACATTTTGTTACTTAGTATTTTTATCTCGTTTGTGTGTGTAAGCATGTTTCAGGAGCTTAATGAAGAAACAGAGCTAATATTGGTAAATTAACCGAGTCCATGTTCGTTTTTATCTCAAAAAAGAAATTGAGAGGTGTGTCAGAGCAAAGAAGAGCTACTGAAGGGCGAAATGGTCATTTCACGACATCATTATCTCACCGGAAGGACAAAAATGTCATTTTCAGACATTATTACTTCACCGAAAGGCATCGGGAGTCAAAGACGACCAGTTTAGCTCAAATACGAAAAAACGCATTTTTATAGCAAAAATGCATGGTACCTACGTCACCAGAGGCAAAAACAGGCAAAATTGGACCATACCTATGCTTTGTTTTTGTAACCTACGCTCCTAACCTACGCTTGGGCGTAGGTCCAGTATTTCCAGCACCTAAAATTCAGCCAACTTCGGGCACTTATATCTTGGTCAAAAACGGTCCAAATGAGGTGATTCTTGAGCCTAAAATCAAGAGCTTGAAGTCCTCTTTTCAAATATATATTACAACACTCTATATAATGTGTGTAGCTACAGATATAATCAAAAGATTGAGAGGTATCATGCAGAAAAAGCTAGAAATTTCAGTTTCGGGCTGAAATCCTATTTTGACTTGAATTGATTTGTTTTCACCCGAATGACTTTATTTCGACCCCAACATCTCTATACATGATATATACACATATTATACATCATATATTAGGATTTTTCTTGGTTGGGTGTGAAATTACCAAAAAGGGTAATCATATTCTCTAAGTTAGGGTTTCCCTCAACTTTGCCTATAAATATCAAGCTTTGCTATAGATTTTAGAGAGCTTTTTGGCACGTAACATTTTCAAAGCCGCCTCTGTAGATTCATCTTATTCAACAGGGAGGAGTCATTCAAGACCTAGAGATCCGTAGAAAAAGGCCATGGAGGGCGATTCTACATCAACGATGCAGTCTCCTTCTACCATGATCAACTAATTCGGTATCTAGGGTTTTTTTAGCGAAACCCTAGCCAAGTAATGTAGTTCTGATTTTGTTTTCAATTGTAGAGAGGGAAAACTGTGACTATACTGTGATGATTTTGTTAGATGAGAGACCATTTTTATTCGTGATACAAGTTTATATATTTGAATTGATTATTGTCTTAGACTTTTCGAATATATTTATATTACACAATCACAATTATTCACTATGGGCTGGAACTCGGATGCTTAATTTATGATTTTCTACACAATGGTGGTTATAAAACTCAAAAGCCTAGGTTGACACAGGCCATGCCCTGACAAACTGATATAGACATACCTTAGTTTATTTTCATGCTTTAATTTACTACTTTAATTTAATTTTCTGTTAGTAGTTGGCATGCACTAATCAGTGTAGTCTTGAGATGGGTTGTCGTGATCCGGTTGAGGGTAATCTTTTTTAGGGTCAAATTGTTGGCACGGTGCGACCTGATTCACAGTCAATGGATCGCCCTCATACAATTGAAATAGAATTTGGACTATGTTATGTGGTTAGTGGTGGAGTGACGAAAACCCTAGTTTTCTCTCTCTTGAATCATAAGCCAATCTACTTTGCTTTTTAGATTAATTTAGTTAATATTAGATAATTTGGTCTTTGACCACCATAACAAAAAAATTTCAAAAATATAATTCAGTGCTTTTGAACTATTAGAGTGAACAATCTTAGTCTCTGTGGAATCGATATCCCTTACTCAAGCCATTGCTATTCTACAATTGATCCGTGCGCTTGTACAAGGGTAAAACCTAAAGTGTCGTTAATGTGTCATTTTTAATCACATATTTTGCACACACCTAACGCCCAACAGTTGTTTAGTTGATCTATCCGCCAATTAAAGCACCATCAAGGTAGGATTGAGCTCTACCAACCATAGCTGCTGATAGAGTGAGTAAGGTAATAAATTAACACTCGCACCGAGGTTAAGAAGAGCTCTACCAATCTCTTGGTCACCAATGACATAAGAAATAATGGGAGCACCAGGATCTTTACGCTTAGGTGGAGTATCACTTAGTAAGAGTGAGCTCACTTGTTCAGTTAACAAAATCTTCTTCGGGACCTTAGTTCTACATTTTTTTTTTCATACAGAGGTCCTTCAAAATTTTTGTATATGGTGGAATTTGGGCGATAATGTCTAAGAGTGGTATGTTGATCTTTACTTGTTGGAATGTTTCCAACATGTCCTTCTCCTTATGATTGCCATACGAAGTCGACTCTCGAAGATGTTGAGGGAAATGTGTTACTTCCTCATAATTTTCCTTATCCGACTCTTTTAGTAATGTTTCATCCTGTTCTTCCTCCTCTTAGGGTTGATCTCTTTAAACCTCTTCCATCACCTTTCGCTTATTCATCCTCTCTTCAAACTATTTCTCAACCCTATTCTCCACTTCCTTTCCATTTCTCAAGGTAGTAACGACTTGGATTGTTTCATAATTAGGTTTGATAAATAAGCCAAGTTCCATTCCTTGATTATTCCTTGGATTAGCAACCGGCTGACTAGGTAATCTTCCTTATTCATACTTCTTCATCGCATTTTCTAGTTGCCCTACTTGGGTATCTATCTTATCAATGGATTATGAATGAGAGTTCAATAGTTGGATATGAGAGTTCAGTAATTGGATGGCCACCTAAAAATGGTTAGATTAGTTTTTAAACTCTTTCAAGGCGCTAATCATTTCATCCTCAAAACCAGGTGGTCGAAGCGGTGGAGTTTGATTTTGACATTGGGGTTGATCTTGGTTGAAGGGTCGGAATGATTGGGTATTATTGGACTGAAAATTCTGAGTACTGAATGGTTGTTGGCTTCAATTGAAACTCAGTTGAGGATCTTCAGTGTTTTGAGAACGATGGACATATGTGGATGGTTACGCCAACCTAGATTGTATGAAATGGAAAAAGGATTATTGTTCGGGTTAGTCCAGGCTGCATTTGCATCAATAACAACTAACTCATTGCCTTGATATTCCAAATTTGAGGGATCATGTCCTATTGCTAAGACTTGTTTAGGGGAAAACTGACTCAGAATAAAAAATTTATCAAGCTTCTGTCCTAATACGGCTACTTGCGACCTCACATCATCACCTCTTTCCATTTTGAAAAAACCTTCAGATTTCCTACTAACTCATTCTCTAGCACGCATTTCGGAATTATGTTGAAGCAAATTATCACTCACATAGTCAAACAGTCTCAAAACCTCTTATACCGATTTTAGTGTAAATTGACATCCCACTGCTGCATCTATCAAATTTTTATGAACCTCATTAAGTCCAAGATAGAAGTTTCGCATCAAATCCTGATCCACAAACTTGTGATGGGGACACTTCCTCAAAATCTCATTGAACCTATCACATGCATGGTGGAATTACTCACTGCCAACTCTTTAAAGGGGGTAATTGCATGCTGCGCCTCATGGGTTTTAACTATCATATAATATTTGAGCAAAATTTCAAATTTTAGGTTCTCCTAATTAATTTTGATCTCCCTATCCAAATTGATATACCCATCTTTTAGCTTTCTCTCTCAAGGAAAAAGGAAACAATTGCGCACGCAACACATGAGTGTTAAGATTCTCAATTTTGGCAGTCGAGACCATCTCTATGAATTCATAAACATGTTGATATGGATCCTCATTCCCGAGTCCATAAAATTTGGGGAACATGTTGAGAACACTAGCCTTAATCTCATAGTGTGTGACTCCATCTTCTTCTGGAAATTCGCATAGGATTCGTGATTCGAAGGTGCAAAGTACCCCTTCAAGGATGTAGCAGGGGCTCATCACGCATCTGCATTGCGGTTACCATCATCTCAAAATCCAACTTCATTCGAAGCTCTTTTAATCTCCTAGATTTATGATTTTTACAAATAGTTCTTTCAATTTCAGGATAAAAATGAGCTAATTTAGTGTCGGGATTGAAAGGCGATTGCCAATCGTTCATGCATAAGGCCAATTTTTTTCTAAAAATAAAACTAATTACCTCTAAATTATTCTAAATATTAACAGAAAATAAATCTAATATTATGCGTAAAATCAAGCTATACTAAAACTCACAAGTGATCCAATGATGCAATCTTCACTGCTCCGCTAAGTCCCTTTGCACTTTTCAGTGTACCTGCCAATCACAAAAAAAATTCCCACTTTATGTACACTACATAATTCTACTAAAGTTGAGAATATTGCAAAGTCCCTGGCAACGGCGTCAAAAACTTGATACGGTCAAATTAAGATTAAAAATATTGATTAAGAATAGACCCTTACGACGACCTAGTTTTACCTATCGCAAGTGCACGAATTGTATTATAGTACAGTTCGGCTTGAGAAAGGGAATATCGATCCCATAAAGACTTGGACTTATTCACTTTAGTAATCTAAAAGTACTGAATTATGGTTTTGAAAAAGTGTTTGTTCGATTTGAAATCTAGAACTAATGAAACTAACTAAAAGTAGTATTTAAATAAGTTTGTGATTCAGAGTAGAGAAAAACTAGGGTTTTCATGCTCCACCACTAACCGTATAATATAGTTATCTACTTGATCAATTGTAAGACGGCAATTCATCACCTTTGAATCAGATGGTACCGTAAATAGTCGAATACATCCCAAAAAGGATACCGTACACCGAATTCGCTACAACTCATCTCTAGATAGAGTGTGATTAGTGCATGCTATCTACTTTACTCTATTATACTCCTACAACATGAATTAAATTAAAGCATGTCTATATTACCTCACCGAGGCATAACCTGTGTAAATCTAGGGTTTCGGGTGTTAAACACCGTTGTGTAAAAAATCATGATATGCTAGAGAACACCAGATAAACATGATTGATTGAGATAATGCATTCATTCATTCTAAGACAATAGTAGAATAAATATAAAACCTCTTATATTAAATAACTATGGTCACGTATCTACATAATCATCACATGTGTGGTCTTCAGTTTTCCCTCGTTACAATTGAAACAAATAAATAAACTTTATTACTTGGCTAGGGTTTTGCTATAAAATCCTAGATACCGGTTTAGTTGCTCATGGTGGAAGGAGACTGCATCATTGATGTAGAAATGCCCTCCATGATTGGCTGCTCTAGATCTCTAGTTTCTGAATGCCTCCCTTTTTCAAAAGATGTAAATCTTTAGAGATAGTGCTCTGAAAATAATGCAATTAGATGTTTCTTAGGTCTGGTTCAGGACTTGGTATTTATAGAAGAAGTTGACAAGAGTTCTGCTTGTATTAGACTTGTCCCACTTGGAGTAGGATTCCTCTTTGATGTGTTTCTCCTCAATTCTAAGCCAAAATCCTTCAATATGATGTAAATATACATTATACACGTGCTTAGAGGTGTTAGAGTTGAAGATAAGTCAAAGAAAGTTGAATCGAATTGGGACTTGGATTCTGTGAAAATCCCAACTGTGCCTACGCATAACCCTACGCTTGAGTGTAGCTTGGCTTACGCTTGAGTATAGGCCATGTGCGTAGCTCTTTAGCCATATGCGTAGCTCGTGCGTATAATTGATTATTCCAGCCACTTTTTGTTTACTGTTTGTGTAGGTATGCGTAGGAAAAATCATGAAAATAAATGTTTCTAATTCTTCATCCATTTGAACCCCCATGACTCTATTAGTATGTTTTTCGATGTTTCGGCTCCGAAAAATGTCATTTTTGCCCTCCATGATACACTTTTTGTTTGAAAACTCATTTTTTTTCTCTTTTCGGGTAGACACATGCATATCATTGGTTATTTCATCAAAGTTAGCTCATTTTCTTCATTAAGCTCCTGAAACACGCTTAGACATGCAAACCACATGAAAACACCAAAGGTCTGTTTGGAAACTAGTCTGGTTTTGTTATTCTGGTCTTATCCTAGATCTAAACTCTATTTGGTAACGATTTGGTTCTGTTCCAAAATTTATTAAATATATATATATAAATATATATACACTTAAACAAAATCAATTGCTCAAAAAATTATTCGATCAGAAGAATTAATAAAAGTGATGGAAAAAAATAGAAAAACTATCCGAGAAATAAAAAAAGGGCTATTATCAGTAAACACCCTATGGTTTCATTTTGCATCAACTTACCCCCTCCAGATCAGAAAACCCCCTTAGGGTTTCATTTTGCATTAGCTTACCCCATTCCCTATAATTTTGGACCAAAATACCCTAGAGTTTAATTAAATTCAAAAAATATATAGAAAATTCAATATATATATATATATAATTCGTACAAAATATAAACAAATATTTAAAATTCGTAAAAAATATATAAAATTTGAAACAAATATATAAAATTAAAAACAAACATATAAAATTCGAAAAAATATATAGAATTTGAAAAAATATATAAAATTAAAAATATATATATAAAATTCCTAAAATATATAAAATTCAAAAAACATATAAAATTCGAAAAAATATTTAAAATTTGTAAAAAATGTATAAAATTCGAAAAAACAAATAAAATTCATAAAAAATATATATAAATTTTGAAAATATATATAAAATTCATAAAAATATATATATTTTGGAATATATATATAAAATTAAAAAACAAACATATAAAATTCAAAAAATATATAAAATTTGAAAATAATATATATAATTTCAAAAACATATATAAAATTTGTAAAAAATATATATAAAATTCAAAAAATATATATAAAATTCAAAAAACATATAAAATCCAAAAAAATATTTAAAATTTGTAAAAAATATATATAATTGAAAAAAACATATAAAATTCGTAAAAAATATATAAAATTCAAAAAATATATATTAAATCCCTTAAATTTTTATAAAATTTTGAAATATATATATAAAATTAAAAACAAACATATAAAATTCAAAATCATATATAAAATTTGTAACAAAATATATAAAATAAATTAAACAAATATATAAAATTCGAAAAAACCATATTACTAATCAAATAAAATATTACGAATACATAAATCAAATACAGTGGAAAAGCACTTTCTTGAATGTATTGTTCAACTCTCATTGGTTCTCTTGATTATGATTTTCCTACCCTTTTTTTTTCTTTTAGATAATCTTGTATGAATATACTATTATGGTGTGCCAAAGGATTATATATATTTATGAATTATATATATTTGTTTCAAATTTCATATGGTTGTTTCGAATTTTATATATTTTGTTACGAATGTTATATGTTTTTTTGAATTTTATATATATTTTTATGAATTTTATATATTTATTCTAATTTTATATGTTTTCTTAATTTTATATATTTGTTTCTAATTTTATATATTTTTTATGAATTTTATATACTATTTACGAATTTTATATGTTTGTTTTTAATTTTATATATTTTTTACGAATTATATATATATATTGAATTTTATATGTTTTTGAATTTGATATATTTATTACGAATTTTTTATTTTCTTTTTTTTTTGTTTTTTTAATTTTGAGTGAGAGATGGGCTAACATGGTTTTAGATGGGCTGATTTTAAAAAATTAAAACCAAGCAGGACAAACATGGTCTGCTCTTCAAACTAAAGACCAGACCAGACCAACCTCTCAACCAAACAAGCCCCAAGTAACAGAATGATAAGACATAACAATAGCGAGTTAAGAGCCTCGAATGGATAAGATTCGGCATTTATCAATCCAAAAAAAATATTTTCCAAAAACTTCTTCCCATTTGGGAAGGTGATGAGTTCGAGTTTCTTTGAAGACAAAGTGTGTGCGGAGAAAAGCTTACCTTTTAAAAAAAATAAAAATGAAAATAAAAAATGAGACTCTACTTATTCCTTCTTTGGCCAAACTTTCGGAAATTCGAGTATAATACAGTATATTCCCACTTGTCCTTAATCGTCTAGGTCGTTACTAGCATGCCCGACCCTGAGGCGAGGTGACCAAGGCAAACCTAGGGCCTCCGGGTCCGGGGGGGCCCAAAAAAATTTATTTTTTGTATTTGTTTTTAAAAAATATTAGTATTTTGATAGTTTTTAAAGAATTTAATTAGTTTCTCGGCCCAATTCAAGGGATTTACTTTTTTTTTTAGAATTAAAATTATTTTACTATAGATAAAAAAGTAATAATTTATTTAACAGCCCATTTGTACTAAATTCAAACCCGATTTCACAATTTTAGGCCCAAAATTTTATATTTCAGATACTATAAACTAAAAAAAAAATAATCTCAAAATTTCAACTTAGTAAAATAAAGTCTAATTCAAATCAAACTATTATCCTGTTTAGATCTAGAAGATTTTTCTCTTAATTGCACAATATTTGGTGACTGTCGTACTCGTATAACGATAATAATTTTTCACGCGACTACACTTCAGACTCTTGCAATTGTTGCATTCCTCTTACAACAACAAATTTTCACGACAACACCAAGATGAAAGTTATTTTTTATTTTTTAAATATTAATAAATTTAATGTGATTTTAGTAAAATGTTTTTTGCACTTATAGTTTTTTAAGCAAGTGAAGCCTTACATTTAAAAGGGCCTCACATTTGTTCTCGCCTAGGGCCACAACTTATTATTTAGATGCCTTAAAGAATCCTATTCACTTAAGGACATGGTTATGAGCTATTATTGGTACATTGGACTATCATTGGTATATTAGTCTATATTTGGAAGACTTAATGACGGAAATACGAATCGAGAAAGGAAAAAGATTCTTACCATTAATTGAAGACTCTTATGAATTTATATGAGTTATATTAAAGAGAAGTGTGTGGCTTTTGTGAGATCTCTGCGATTCTTCTTAGATCAGATCTGTTTGTAGAGAGAGAGAAAAATAGATTGCTTAATCATTGTATATCAAGGTTTTCTCTATTTTGAGAAGTTATTCAATTGTTCTTCAACACTGAAGATCTTTATGCTCAATTCAACTCGGTAGCATAGATCCGTTGAGAAGCAGATCCGTCAGAGTGCGGAGATAGAAGCGAGAAATTTAGTGGTAAACTGATCTATTGAGAAACGGATCCGTCCAAGTACGGAGTGGAACGAAGGCTTCGTGGTTGCGCGAGTGATTCAAGACTTTCAGACGTCGAGTGATAAGAGGCAAGTCAGAGTGATTTCGTAAGTCCTAATTGTTAGTCACTAATAAACCTTAGAGGGGGGTGAATAAGGTTTAAAAACAATTATTAAGTTATTTTTAATAATTATTAGCAATAACCACAATTCTCTATATTTGTTTACAAAGTATGTTTGCAATGAAAGACTTAATTTAATTTATCAAGCTATTTATTACAATATAAATTAATAATGCAAGATAACAAAATAAGGAGATAGAGATAGAGAGATTGACACCATGATTTTTACGAGGTTCGGTAACTCCTAGTCCTCGGCTCAAAGAATCCCCTTCCTTGAGACTTTCCCAATCCTCACACTATGGGTCTTCCTTCAATAGGTGGAATAGGAAAACCTTTACAGAAGAGCTAACTAGCTCATCACACAATCAAGAGCACAATCCTCCCTTGATACAATGGGCTTCACTTACCCAAGATCATAAATTTATGTATGCAATCAATATATCACTCAAGAATAAAAAAACACTCAAAAACCCTAAGGTTTTTATGGAAGATAGATCAATATAAGCTCAAGTGTTTTTAGGTGATATTTCAAGAACTCTAGATATATATTCTCAAAAGATATTTTCAAGGAGAAAATAAGCTAAGAGCTAGAGTTTAAATCTTCAAAATGATTTGAGTGAAAAACGAGATTTATTTCTTCTTACTTTCAAAAAGACTTTTCAAAGAGTGCTTGAGAGAAAATAAGAGATGAAGATTTTTTAGAAAATTTCTCACATAAGAACCTTGTTTTTCAATCCCATATCTCATTCTATATATAGTGAAACATTAGGGTTTGGAGAGTGAATCCCACCCTAGGAAGTTTGGAGAGTGAGATATGAAAAGTAGTAAGAATAATCACAAAGTAATGGGCAAAAATATTTTTTAGATATACTTTTCCTTAAAATATTGAAGCACCTAGTCGACTGCCTATCGAGACCCAGTCGACTGCCTCCAAGCTGTATTTTAAAATATTTTCCCCAACGGCTATGGCTAGTCGACTGCCTTAAGAGAGCCAGTCAACTGCCTTGGATAGTCTAGTCGACTGTCTCAGGTAATCAAATGTGTTTATAACTCTATGTTTCATCCAGTCAGCTGGGCCCTTGGCCAGTCGACTGGGTCACAGCCAATCGGCTGCCATTGCTTGGCCAGTCGACTAGGTGACTCCAAGAGATTGTTTCAAGGTTCGTTTTTGTCCCGTTTTGAGTTCGATTCTTTAATCACTTGAGCTTATAAGATCAATCAACGCATAGAATACCTTGTTACAATATTCTCACCCCGACTTATCTACCCCAGGTCTTGAGTATTCAACTTTCGCCTTTCGTTGACCATTTTGTCCATTTCCGATTTTGCGCTTGAGTTACTTTGTCTCTTATCGCTTTTTGTGTTTGTATTCTTTCCGAATGATTCTCCTGTCCTTGATAAAACACTTAGCTAAAAGTTATATTAATACCAAACACGTTTTTTAATGTTTTGTTAATATCAAAATAAGAATTATTGTCCGAAATAGAATTTCAAGGCCAACAATCTCCCCCTTTTTGATGTTGACAAAACATTCTGTGTTTGCGCATATTTGGTGAAGTATCAAGTGATACTCCCCCTTAATGTGTGCATCTTTCATTTTTATTTTGATGTTCCCCCTTAGGAAATAAATTTTGCAATTCGAATGTCATTGAGGTAATGCATTGAAAGATAATAGAAACAACATTTTCATTTAATTTTACAATTTTTGATACATGTTGTTTTACTACTACAACGACCCACAAAATAATAAAACATAGAGTAAGAATAGAAATAACACAAACCAAGCTAGGCATTGCCCTATGCTACACAAAATATAGGCTATGGCCAAACACCTAAAATACCTAAAAATTCTCCCCCTTTGGGGACATAAAAAAGGCGGAGGATTGCGGCGAAGAGCTTCCATAACAGTGGTGATGCGGTCGACCTTGTCCTCAAGGTGCTTCATGTCCTCGGCCATCTTCTTGTGGGGTTCCTCATTGCGCTTAACAACCTCCAGAATTTGAGTAAGGGTTTTGAGATTTCCACCGAACCCAAAATGAGGAATGTCGAAGGAGCTGCCCAGAGAAGGGAAAGAAGAAGTCAGAGCTTTGGAACGAGGAATGGATGGACCAGATTAGTCCGTAGGAGGAACATCCTTTAGATAGACCAACACCCCATTGGCATTCTTTCCAATGTGCATATGCTTGAGATGAGTGCGATGAAGAAAAATCAAATTGTGCTCCGAAGGTTCTTCATGGAGCGGAACATTGCACTGAGTAGGAAGATAAGAAATATGGGCGGGAAAGATGAGAGTGTCGTTCTTCTTTTAGCACTCAAGGATTGCAGAAGTGAAAATGAAGGCAAGATTTACCTTTCGACCCGTCCTGACGCAAAAGACAAGGAAGGCTTCCATTATTGACACAAGACTCCGGCTTCCGGACTTGGGCAATATGGAATAAGTGATAATATTGTGAACAAGTCGAGCCTCGGGATTAAGCGAGGAAGATAGAAATTCGGTAGTTGCGGTAGTGGCTTTGTTTACCGAAATTGCCCGTACAGCTTCGAGAGGATCGAATTCACTTGAAGAATACCAAATAGACGGACAGTAATAGGAAATGCCGCCTGGAGGAAGTCAAAATGCATTATTGATTACAGCTTCGGTGAGGTTAAAGGATTTTCTCGCAACATCGGAGCGGAGAGTAGTGGCAGCGGGACCCGGCTGAGGCAAATTTCACAGATTTGTGTAGAAAGCCTTGACAACATGGGGGTAATGAAGAACATTGAGAGAAATAAAAAAAACCCCAACCCATGTTTTGGAAGAGATTGAACGTATTTGCACTAATCTCTTCGCATAGCGTTTGAGTCACAATGCGACACCGAGCAATTTTTCGATGGATGAATTTTGTCTTGAAAAGATGAATGTTGTCTTCGTCGTTGCCGAGAAGAGCAGAGATGGACATGGGACAAGATTCATCCTCATAATCAGTGTCTTCTTGAACAGGGGATGTAGGATGTGGTAGAGGAGGTGCAGCTGTCGAGCTTCCACCCCGACGGGTTCACTTCCGAGTGGGCACGGGATTGGGTGCTATGAGAGAGATGAGAACCAAGAGAAAGGGAAACATTTTGAGAGAATGAAAGAAATAAATGGTGGATAAAAGAGGAGATGGGTTGTAGATATATATATATATATATGTGTATGTATATGCGTATATGTGAGATATAAGTGAAGAGAATGAAGAAGAGGGTCGTGGAGTAGTGGGGAAGTGAGTGAGATGTGAATTGAGGGCGTGAAATAGGGAAAAGATGGGAGAAATCGTGGAGAAAAGACGAAGAAAAAAGAGGTTTTAAACAGAGATCGTGTAGAGGCAATCGACTGGCTCATGACCCAGTCGGCTGGCCAAAGGTAGGCAGTCGACTGACTGAAGTAGATTAAAAACACAAAAACTCTCCGGTTCACCCAGTCTACTGGCCTTTTATGAGGCAATCGACTGACCTTCAAATTTTTTTTAAAAATTTTGAAATTTTTGAAAGCCGAGATAGTAGACGAGGTTTTGGAAAAAATAAGTTATTACTTCAAAATCCATGGCCATTCCAATTTCTCTACGAATTTTTGAAAAAGGTTCGTCCGAAAGAGGTTATGTGAAAATATCAGCTAATTGATTTTTAGTGTCAACAAAAACAAATTCAACGTCGCTTTTAGCTACGTGATCCTGAAAGAAGTGATGCCTAATCTCGATGTGCTTTGTGCGTGAGTGTTGAATAGGATTCATCGAGATGCAAATAGCACTAGTATTGTCACATTTAATAGGTACATGAATGAAGACAAGTCCGAAATCAAGTGATTGTTGCTTAATGTAAAGAGTTTAAGCGCAACTACTACTGGCCGCAACGTATTTGGCTTCAGCCGTAGACAAGGCAACAAAATTTTGCTTTTTACTTCACCATGATACTAGGGAGTGACCTAGAAAGTGACATGTACCGCTTGTGCTTTTCCTATCCACTTTACATCCCGCAAAATTGGCATCCGAATAACTAGTGAGATCAATTGTAGTGTCACGTGGATACCACAGTCCTAAATTAATTGTCCCACTAAGATAGCGAAAAATACATTTTATGGCTAGCAAGTGAGATTCTTTAGGACAAGATTGAAAACGAGCACATAAGCATATGCTAAACATTATATAAATAAAGCAAACTTCCTATCATGCCTCTATATTTAGTGATGTCAACACATTTTCCATTTTCATCTTTGTCTAGCTTAATAGAGGTACTCATAGGAGTTATGGCATGTTTGGCTTCCTCCATACCAAATCACTTTAACAAATCTTTAGTGTAATTGGTTTGGCTAACAAATAAGTCATCCACGATTTACTTGATTTACAACCCTAAGAAGAAGTTCAATTCACCCATCATACTCATTTCAAATTCATTTTGCATACTTGTTGCGAATTCTTTGCAAAGAGAAGCATTTGTTGATCTGAATATAATGTCGTCAACATATATTTGGATAAGCAACAAGTTGTTCTTAACTGATTTTATAAATAGTGTATTATCAATTTTGCCTTTTGAAAACCCATTTTGAATAAAGAAATCACTAAGTCTCTCATACTAAGCTCTAAGAGCTTGCTCTAAACCGTACAAGGCTTTAGATAATTTGTAAACATGATTTGAAAAAAGTTCATTTTCAAAACCGGGTGGTTGCTTTACAAACACTTCTTCATCTATAGTTCCGTTTAGAAAAGCACTTTTGACATTTATTTGATAAAGAGTAAAATTTCTACATGATGCAAATGCAAGAAGCATTGTAATTGCTTCTAATCTAGCTACAGGTGCAAAGGTTTCATCATAGTCAATGCCTTCTTCTTGATTGTAACCTTGAGCTACCAATCTTGCTTTGTTTCGAATAATCACTCCATTTTCATCCTTTTTATTTCGAAAATTCCATTTTGTGGCTATTATAGTTTGATGTGTGGGTTGAGGAACTAAATGTCAAACATGATTATGTTCAAATTGATTTAGCTCCTCTTGCATAGCCATGATCCAAGAATCATCATATTGAGCTTCGTGGAAGTTCTTGGGTTCGATTTGAGACACAAAAGCCATGTGATTGTATAAGTATCTAAGTTGATATCTTGTGTTAACACCTTGTGAAAGATTTCCTATGACTTGGTCAAGAGGGTGGTTGTGTACAGCCCTCCAAGATTTAGGAATTGAGCTTGTCAAGTCATCATTATATTGATTCCCAACTTCACCCTTGTCCATTTGCCTACTTGATGAGTTGGAGATATTAAGGTTATTTAAGCTATCCTCAATCCTTACAACTCCATCATTATCTAGGTCAACCTTAGGTAAGGGTAGTGTTAGTGATTCATCAAAAACAACATGGATAGACTCGACCATGGTTAAAGTCCTTTTGTTAAAAACTCTAAAGGCTCTACTTCTTGAGGAATAACCTAAGAAAATTGCTTCATTCGATTTGGAGTCGAACTTTCCCAAGTTATCTTTATCATTTAGCACAAAACATTTACAACCAAATACCTTGAAATACCCAATATTGGGTTTTCTACCGTTCCATAACTCATAAGGTGTTTTTCCCAATTTCATTCGAATGATAACTCTATTTATGACATGACAAGCGGTATTTACCGCTTCCGCCCAAAGGCTTCGGGGAAGGTTGTGTTCATCTAACATGGTTCTAGCCATTTCTTATAAAGATCTATTCTTTTTTTCAACCACACCATTTTGTTGAGGAGATCTTGGAGCTGAGAGATCATGAGATATACTAAGTTCATCACATAATTTCTCTAGATCTTGATTATCAAATTCTCTACCCCTATCACTTCTAATTTTCTTGATTTCAAATCTTTTTCATTTTGAATGACTCTATAAAATTTACTAAGAATGGAGTGAGTTTCATTTTTATGAACAAAAAAGTGAACCCAAGTAAATCTAGAGTAGTAATCAACTATAACAAGTACATAGAGTTTCCCGACTAAGCTAGCAATTCTCTCCGAACCGAAAAGGTCCATGTGTAGTAGCTCTAATGGTCTAGAAGTGGTAATGTCTTTCTTTCTTTTGAAAGACGATTTCACTTGTTTGCCTATTTGACACGCACTACATATTTTATCTCTTGAAAAATTAGTCTTCAGGAGGCCTTTGACTAACTCATTTTTATATAAACGATGAATGATGTCCATACTAGCATGTCCTAAGTGTCTATGCCATAACCAACTATTTTCTCTAGATGTGACAATGCACTTAACATCTTGTTCATTTAATTCACAAAGCAACATAGTATATAAATTTCCGTTTCTTTTGGCCTTGAACAATTATTTTCCATCTTTCTCAACTGTGCATGCATTTGACCTAAAAATAACATCATAACCTGTCACATAATTGACTAATACTAAACAAGTTATGTTTTAAACCATCAACTAAAAGAACATTATCTATAGATAGAGAAAAAGATATACCGATGGATCCAATTCCAATAATTTTTCCTTTAGAGTTGTATCCAAAAGTAACGTTCCCTCCTTCATATGATCTTAAAGACATGAATTTTGATTTGTCTTCCATCATATGCCTTGAGCATCCGCTATCAAGAAACCATCTTTCTTTTGTGGCGGACTTCAAGCATACCTACAAAACAAATTGAAGTAACGTTCATTGATACCCAATCTGTTTTGGGTCCACTATGGTTAGAGAGAGATGCAATAGTTCCTTTTGGAACCCAAAATATTTTAGTTACCACATTTCCTTTTGTACATAGACATGCAATGGTTCTTTTTGGAACCCAAAACATTTTTGAGACAACTTTCTTCTTCCTTAGAAAACATGCATTTGCCTTATGACCTTTTTTCTTGCAATAATAACATGTAACATGGTTGTGATCAATTGAGGTTGAGTGAGATGATTATTTTGAAAAAGTATGCCTTAATAATTTTCTCTTCTTCAATAAAAGTGCATCTTTGTTAAAAGCATCATACCCCAAGCCACTTTTGTCAAATGATCTTCTTTATCTTCCTAACGTAATGCTCAAATTTTATTTTCCTTTCGTGAATTTTGCTAAGATGTTTATTTGATCATCAATAGTCTTATTCAATAACACATTTTCCTTTTCTATCTTAATACTTTTGTCATTCGTTATATTTGAATCTACTACGGTGAAGCAAGTAGGACTACATGAAGATTTAGTCTTCTTAAGTAAAATGCGTTTAGTAGCTAATCTTTCAAATTCATCATGCAATTGTTCAAATGCATCTTGCAATTCATTATAGGAGAATAGAAGCTCATCTTATGACAAAATGGATTTATTTAATACTTTTGAATTTAAATGTACCTCATCTTCATTTGCCATGAGGCAAAGATTTGTTATTTCCTCGCCATTTTCTTTCTCATCCGAATCACAAGAATCATAGTCATTCCATGTTGCATTCATGACCATCTTGTTTAGCCTTTTCTCGTTCTCCCTTTTGGGCTTGAAACATTCACTTCTATAGTGCCCCGGTTTTCCACAATCGAAGCAAGTTATAGGCTCCCTCTTGCTAGTCTCACCTCTTGGCTCATTTCTCTTTATGGATCTCCCACCGTTAGCCTTTTTTCTTTGAAGAAATCTCTTAAATCTTTGGGTGATCATGGCAATGTCTTCATCTAACTCTTCTTCAATTTGCTCATTTACTTCACTTTTAGTAGAGGCTTGCAAGGCTATACCTTTTCTAAGTTTGGTGTCTTCTTCACGAGATTTTAAGGCGATTTCCCAAGTGAGAAGGGACCTAAACATCTCATCGAGGCTCATTGTGCTAACATTGTGTGCTTCTTTAATTGCCGTCACTTTTGTATCCCATTTGACCGGAAGGCTTCTAAGGACTTTGCGTGACGCATCAGATCTAGGAATAATTCTACCAAGAGGCTTTAGTCCATTCAAAATATTAGTGAAACAAGACATCATAGAATTGATATTTTCATCTTCCTTCATGGCAAATAATTCATATTCATGCATAAGTATATCAATTTTAAATTCTCGAACTTGAGTAGTACCTTCATAAGTTACTTCAAGTTTATCCCACATTTCTTTGGCCGTGGATCAAGTAAAGACACGATTAAATTCATTTGGACTTAGGGCACAATTTAGATTCATCTTAGCTTTAACATTAAATGACATAAGTCTACGCTCATCATTATCCCATTCGTTTGGCAATTTAGGGATAGTTTTTTCATCTACTACTTTGGTTATGGTAAAAGGTCCATCAACAATAACTTGCCAAATTTGATAATCAATAGCTTGAAGAAAGTCTACCATTGTAGTCTTCCAATAACTATAGTTTGAACCATCAAACCATGGGGGCCTATTGTTGGATTGTCCTTCTATGTGAGTGACTACATTTGAGGCCATGATCGTTATCTAAGATGGTTAAGTCTAAGACATGTAGAGATTGGGCTCTGATACCAATTGTTAGTCAATAATTAACCCTAGAGGGGGGTGAATAGGGTTTAAAAACAATTATTAATTTCTTTTTAACAATTACTAACAATAACCACAATTCTCTATATTTGTTTACAAAGTAAGTTTGCAATGAAAGACTTAATTTAATTTATCAATCTATTTACCACAATATAAATTAAGCATGCAAGATAACAAAATAAGAAGATAGAGATAGAGAGATTGACACCGTGATTTTTACGAGGTTAGGTAACTCCTAGTCATCGGCTCAAAGAATCCCCTTCCTTGAGACTTTCCCAATCCTCACACTATAGCTCTTCCTTCAGTAGGTGGAATAGCAAAACCTTTACACAAGAGCTAACTAGCTCGTCACACAATTAAGAGAACAATCCTCCCTTAATACAATGGGCTTCACTTACCCAAGATCATAAATTTATGTATGCAATCAATATATCACTCAAGAATAAAAAACACTCGAAAACCCTAAGGTTTTTATGGAAGATATATCAATATAAGCTAAGAGCTATTTAGGTGATATTTCAAGAACTCTAGATATATATTCTCAAAAGATATTTTCAAGGAGAGAATAAGCTAAGAGCTAGAATTTAAATCTTTAAAATGATTTGAGGGGAAAATGAGATTTATTTCTTCTTGCTTTCAAAAAGATTTTTCAAAGAGTGCTTGAGAGAAAATAAGAGATGAAGATTTTTCAGAAAATTTCTCACACAAGAACCTTGTCTTTCAATCCCATATTTCATTCTATATATAGTGAAGCATTAGGGTTTGTAGAGTGAATCTCACCCTAGGAAGTTTAGAGAGTGAGATCTGAAAAAGTAGCAAGAATAATCACAAAGTAATGGGAAAAAATATTTTTTAGATATACTTTTCCTTAAAATACTGAAACACCCAGTCAACTGCCTCCAAGCTGTATTTTAAAATATTTTCCCCAACGGCTATGGCCAGTTGACTGCCTTGGACAGGACAGTCGACTGCCTCAGGCAATTAAATGTGTTTATAACTCTCTGTTTCATCCAGTCGGTTGGGCCCTTCTCCAATCGACTGGGTCACAGCCAGTTGGCTACCATTGCTTGGCCAGTCGACTAGGTGACTCCAAGAGATTGTTTCAAGGTTCGTTTTTGTCCCGTTTTGAGTTCGGTTCTTTAATCACTTGAGATTATAAGACCAATCAACGCATAGAATACCTTGTTACAATATTCTTACCTCGACCTATCTACCCCAGGTCTTGAGTCTTCAGCTTTCGCCTTTCGTTGACCATTTTGTCCTTTTCCGATTTTGCACTTGAGTTACTTTGTCTCTTATCGCTTTTTGTATTTGTATTCTTTCCAAATCTTTTTCTTGTCCTTGCTGAAACACTTAGCTCAAAGTTATATTAGTACTAAACACGTTTTTAAATGTTTTGTTAATATCAAAATAAGAATTATTGTCCGAAATAGAATTTCAAGGCCAACACTAACTTCATAGAGTCTGTGTACTTTTTGATTCATAGTGAATCGATACTGTAGGATTTCCGTGGTTTTTACTTGGAGTTTTTCTTAGGTTTTCCACATAAAAATATTTGTGTCGTCTCTTGCTTTATTTTTTGCACCTATATTTATTATTGTGTCGTTTGGTTTATTAAAGAATTGAATTAAAATTGACTATTCCGCAATTAATATTTTAATTTTTCAATTAATTCATAAAAACTATTCACCCCCTCTATGCTTAGTTTACCGTTTTCTAGGTAATTTCAATTGATATCAGAGCAAGGTTGCCCCGATTCAGGTTAACGACCAAGGGTTAGATCTTAAACTTAGAAGATAGATATACCTTGTGAATGAGGGTCTGTGACTAGGTCCCCTTTATTTGATGGATCAAATTACACGTATTGGAAAGCTATTATGAGAGCGTTCTTGAAAGCTTTTAATGAGAAAGCTTGGCTTGCCATAGAGGTAGGATACTCACCTCCTACCGTGATTGATGAAGCTACTAATAAATCTAAGAAAGAATCATCAAACGAGTGGACTCCTATTGAGACTAATAGTGCAAATTGGAATTCCAAAGCTTTAAATGCTTTATTCACTGTTGTGACCGCGAGTGAGTTTATGAGAATTGTCACGTGCGAAATTGTCAAAGAAGCTTGGGATATTGTCCAAGTTACTTATGAGGGAGCTTCAAAAGTTAAACAATCAAAACTTTAAATTTTAAACTCATAATTTGAACATCTTAAGATGGAAGAGGGTGAAGTCTATACTGACTTTGAGGCTAGACTAACCGACACAGTAACAGGCTGTCACAATCTAAGAGAGCCCATTCCTGAGACTACCATAGTGAAAAAGGTTCTTAGGTCTCTACTTGAACGTTTTTGGTCTAAGGTTACTGTCATCTCGGAAGTAATGAGTTTTAAAGAAATTAAAATTGAAGAATTGGTTGGGACCCTTAAATCATATGAGATGGAGATGTTCAAAAATCCCCTTAAGAAGTCTAGCAATGTAAAAGATAAAAGCATAACTTTTAAAACCACTAAGGAGGATCTTATTGAGTCTGATGAGGAGGAGGATAGAAGTCCAAGGCAGGTTGACGTGCTCATGAAACAGTTTTATAAGTTTTTAAAATCTTTTTGTGATGAATAAGTGATTAACAGACAAATATTTGGAGATAAATCATATGATTTTAAAAATAAAAATAAAGCCCAAAATCAGAATGACGAGTTTGATCCTAAGAGGAAGAAACCTCAATGTTTTGAGTGTCAAAGTTTTGGTCACATAGCTAAGGAGTGCGCTAATAAGTTAAAAAGGACAAAAGGTCTAGCTGTCACTTGGGGTGATGAATCAGATGATGGAACAACTAGTGGTTCTACTAAGCCTGATTAGGTTGATAGGTATAAGGATTTTACTGCACTTGCAACACAAAATAAGGAGGTTGAAGAAGTTGCTACAAGATGGCCAATGTTTGGGGATGAATATTTTGAGGATAATGAAGATCGTGGGGACTCGTATGAAGATGCATACAATAACATTTATGAAAATTCCACATATCTTAGCAAAGTCTTCTAAAAATATATAGTTAGATTTAATAGTATTAACCAATACTACATTTTCCCTAAATCAACTTCAGACACAAAGAGCTCAATAGTTTGAAGAATTGATTAAGTTTGAAAAAGATAGGAAGCAGACTTTGAAGAGTGTAGATGATCTCAATAAGGAATTAGTCACTCTAAGATCAGAAGTGATTGAGAAATCTACGAGAAATGAGGTTTTGGAAAAAGAATTGAAGGGTGCTAACTCAACTATCTCTAAATGGTCTAGTGGAACCCTTAAGCTTGATCGTATGTTGAGTATAGGTAAATTTGTAGGAAATATAAAAGGATTGGGATTTCTAGGAACAATGAGTAATTCAAATATTATCCCCAAAAAGATTTTTGTTAAAGCTTCCTAAGTAGTATATAGTTCTTCTCAAGTTAATTTTGATATAAGAAATATTCCTCCTATTAAGAAGAATTCTAATGTTCAATCTTATGTCAGAAAATCGGATGAGAGTAAGCCTCCATTTACTAAGTAAAATAAGAGTTCTAATAATGTTTTTCAAATGTTTGTCCATATATGTCATCATTGTGGAGTGAAATGTCATATTCGACCCATGTGTTTCAAATTAAGAGGTAGAAATTTGAAATCAAGGACGAATCAAAGAACTCAAAAAGGACCCAATGTTCATGATCAAATTTGAGTGTTGAGTGAAGAGATGAAGAATTTGTCTAAACTGACAAGTAGAACACCGAAAATTAAACAACTATGGGTTAAGAAATATGACCTACATTGTTTTACTTCCAATACTGCCCTTAAAACACGTGACTATAGTTCCTGGTGTTTTGATAGCGGATGTTCTAGGCACATGACTGGAAATAAGTCATTGTTTGGTTGTTTCAAGAACAATAATGTTAGACCTGCAACTTTTGGTAATGGGAAAAAGTCTAAAGTTTTAGAAAAGGGCACCATTGTTGCTTCTGGTCTTCCTAGATTAGAAGATGTTTATTATGTTAAGGGCCTCAAGGCTAATTTGCTTAGTATTAGCCAGATATATGATAATCACCATAATGTCAATTTTACTTCCGATAAATGTTCTAGTATTGATTCCTTTGAAAATTGTGTTATGGAAGGTGTGCGTACATCTAATAATTGTTATTTCATTTTTTATATACTTTGTTCTGAAAAAGGTCTAAAGTTTATATCCATAGATTCTCAGTTCACAGACATCTCTGCAAAACCATTTGATTTTTAAAAGCATAAGAGTCTTAGAAAATCTAGTGGCATTTTCTCATTAGAATCAATCTCTTCATATGTATCATTCTAGGAATATCTTGCATTATTTGTTTATCATAGAATTGATACATTATCATGTATTTTTTATTTTGTTTATTATAATGCATTTTTTTATTTATTTTTATTATAATGCATTTTTTTATTTTTTTTATTATTATGCATGCATCATGTTTTTCTACTAATAGGATTGTTCATGCATGCATCATTATGACAAAAATAATAAAAAAAGTATAAAATAAAAAATCTTAGCATGTTGAGTTTGGCTAAGGGTACAAAGGGTTGTCATATTTCACTATATTCTCATATTTACTTATCTTATTATGCTTATGGGAATTGGAGGTGTTAGTTTGACCGGAGGATATAAGTTATTCACTTGACATGTTTAAGTATTATTTTTAAGACTCATTGACTTTGGGTGCTTGGTTTACTTCGGAGATGATTGTAATACTTTCTGAAACTTTTATTCTTTCTCATCTAACCCGAAGTGATATGTAGGTTCATGAGTTAAGTTAGATTGATCGATGATTTTAAATACATATTGCATGCTCATAAATGTTGGGGTAATGTCGAAAAAAAAATAATTAATTTTTTTTTTTATCTATATGATTGTCTCTTTAAACCCCAGAGCAATGGTCCTGTAAGAACATTTATCGTAATTGTTTATGTATGACATGTTCTAGATAATAACCATGTTGAGTGTTAGATAGGTCAGTTTGGTCTTAACAACATCCACAAGCTTCGACAAAGGCAAAATCAAGCATTGAAGTAGTAAAAAATACAAGTGAAATGCAAAAGTGAGCGTATTGTGGAAAAATATCTCCCAGAGGGAAAAATGATATTTTCCGAAGTCGTCACTTCAAGCAACAAGTATCGTGGAGTCGAGATGGTCATTTTGGCGCAGTTGCGGAGAAAAGTGATTTTCACCAAAATCCCTACGCTTAATCCTACGCTTTCAAACTCAAAAAGTGGCCAGAAACTGTAAAACTACGCTTCATCCTACGCTTGGAGTGTAGGAAGCTACGCTTGGAGCGTAGCTGCGGCAGAGTTTTGAAAAGTGTAGGTGCGGCATTATGATTGCGTGGCTGGCTGTTACGTATCCTATTATGACTTGGGTTACACTCCAATATATCCTAGAATGTGTATAAAGGAAATATACACAAAATTTGACTAAATTCATTGCCAGTTTCAGGTTTCAAAAAATCTATTACACGTCTCCATCCAATGTGTGTAGCTCCAGATATGATCAAAAGAGTGAGAGAAGTTCTGCAAAAAAAGCTGGAAATTTCAGAATCGGGCAGAAATCCTATTTTGACTTGGATTGATCCATGTTGATCCGGATGATCCTGAGTTCGACCTAAACACCTATAAGCATGTGTATATCACATATTATACATGATATTGAAGGGTTTGACTCAGTTGAGTGTGAAATTACCAAAGAGAGCGAATTTAGGGTTTCTCCTCTACATTGCCTATAAATACTAAGGTCTACAATAGAGGAGGCAACGGTTTTTAAGAGATCTCTGTAGTATTATATCATTCATATTCTTCTACAAAGATATACACAGAGGGAGAAAATATTGAGTGATGATATATATTCGAGTTCTCTCTTGTTATTGGGATTTTCCAATTGTGTTTCTACACCAAAGATCTTATGTAAAATTGGATGATCTAGTTGCTGAAAAATCATCACACCGTCTATTGCAACGAGGTTGCATTGATCCGTTGAAGAATGAAATCGTCTGAGTGCGGAGATCGAAGTGAGAAGCTTCATGGTTATTTGATCTATTGAGAAACAGAGTCGTCAGAGTACGAAGCAAAGTGAGAGCTTTGTGGAGCATGAGTGAATCTAGATTTTCAGACGTCGAGTGAAGAACAACAGATTACATTGGTTGTAAGTACTATTTTCATAGTATGTACAAATTCTATAATTCATAGTGCATCGATACCCGAGTGAATCTGTGGTTTTTATTTGGATTCTTTCCAAAGTTTTCCACGTAAAAATATCGTGTGTCTCTAATGCTTTATATTCTGCACTTAGATTAATCTTTGCATGAATTATCTTGTTAGAGAATTGGATTAAATTTACTTTTTCACAATTAATTTTAATTTTTCAATAAATCCACAAAAAGCCTATTCATCCCCTCTCTAGGCTATTTTCATTGATCGTCTAGGTAATTTCAATTGGTATCAGAGCGTGGTTGCCCCGATTTAGGTTAACTACCTAGGGTTAGATCTTGAACTTAGATGATGAAATTTATTTATGAACAAGGTTTCGTTGATAGGCCCCCTGTTGTTGATAGGTTAAATAATGAGGGTGATGATGATTGTGATGATTCGCTTCAAGCTAAGTACAATAAATTGCATGATAAGTACATTTATCTTAGCGAAGTTGTCTCAAGATCTATTGGTAGATTTAAAAGTGTTGACAAGGAAAAAGAATTCTTAAGAGAAGAATTAACTAGCATTACCCATGACTTTAATCAACACATGATTGATAAAGCTCAATGGTGTGAAGAATTGATTAAGTCTGAAAAGGAAAGGAACCAGGCTTTGAAAAATGTAGAAGATCTCAATAAGGAACTAATAGTTGTAAGATCTGATTTAACTGAGAAATCTGTGAAGATTAGAGATTTGGAGAAGAATTTGGAAGATGTTAACTCAACTATTCATAGATGGTCTAGTGGAACTAATAAGCTTAATCATATGTTGAGTGTAGGTAAACATGTGGGAAATACTAATGGTTTGGGGTTTGAAAGAATACCAATAAATCATAATGTCATTCCCAAAACTATTTTTGTTAAGGGATCTCATATAGAATCGAGTTCTTCTCAAGGTAAGTCTTATAGGAATTTTAATGCTCAATCTTATGTCAGAAAACCTATTGAAAGAAGGGTTCTTTTTATCTCTAAGGGTTTGAATAATGGTTTTCAAAAGTTTGTTCTGATATGCCATCATTGTGGAGTAAAATGTCACATTCGACCTTTGTGTTCAAAGTTAAAAGGAAAGACTTTGAAATCCAAGAGGAAATCGAGAACTCAGAAAAGACCCAATGTTGAAGATCAAATTATGGTTTTGAGTAAAGAGATAAAGAATTTGTCTAAGCATGCAAGCAAAACACCTAAGATCAGACAATCATGGGTTAGAAAAGGTGAGCTACATTATTGTGATGCTCATACATGGGTTAGAAAATGTGAGTTACATTATTGTGATGTTCATACATGGGTTAGAAAAACTGAGCTACATTATTGTAAGGCTCATACTGAACTAAAAACATGTGACTCTAGTTCTGTGTGTTTAGATAGTGAATCCTCTAGGCACATGACATGATATAAGTCATTGGTTGATAATCTCAAGGATAGTGATGGTAAGAATGGTTTTTTTTATGAAAATAAAAAGTCTAAAGGTTTAGGAAAAGACACCATTATTGCTTCTGGTCTATCTAGATTAGAACATGTTGATTGTGATAAGGGCCTGAAGGCTAATTTGATTAGCATTAGCCAGATATGCAATGATTATCAATATGTCAATTTCCGTTGTGATAAATGCATTATTAATGACTCTTTTGGAAATTATCTTATGGAAGGTGTACGTACATCTAATAATCGGTATCGCGTATTTTTTAAATTTTGTACTAAGAAAGGTCTTGAGTATATATCAACAGAGTCTCAGTCAACAGACATCTCTACAAAATCATTAGATTTTCAAAAGCATGTGTATCTTAGAAAATCTAGTGACATGTTATCATTAGGATAGATGTCTTCATATGTATCATTCTAGGAATATCTTGCATTATTTTTTATCCTAGAATTGATACATTATCATGCATTTTGTTTTATTCGCATGTTTTTTTTTAATATTATGCATGCATCATGTTTTTGCTACTATTAGGATTATTCATACATACTTCATTATGACAAAAATTTCATAAAAATTAAAAATAATTTTTTTTTCTTAGCATGTTGAGCTTGGCTAAGGGTACAAATGATTGTCATATTTCACTATATTCTCATATTTACTTTTTTTATTATGCTTATGAGAATTGAGGTTGTTTGTCTCACCTGAGGTTATGAGGTATTCACTTAACATGTTTAAATACTATTTTTGGAACTCATCAACTTTGGGTGTTTGTTTTACTTCGGAGATGACTGTAATACATGTTGAAAATTTCAGTCTTTTTCATCTAATCCGAAGTGATTTGTAGGTTAATGAGCTATGTTAGATTGATCTATGCTTTTAAATACATTTTGCATGCTTATGAATGTTGTGGTGATGTTGAAAAGAGGAAAGAATGAGATATTTAAAATATAGAAATGCAAAAGTAATTCTTCAATCTGAGTAATCAGGCCTCTTGCCTCAGTAAGCATTGAGTGTTCGCATAAAAAGGAAAGAAGACTAATGAACATAAATCCCATGGAATAAGCTCAGCCCTAATTGGTCGGAACTAAAAATCTTCGCTGGAAAGTCCGGAGCTTAGAAAGATAAAAAGGGATATGGTGAAAAGGTTGAAAAAATTAAATTGTGTTTTCTTAACAATAAGGTCTGAGCTAAAGTTTTGACTTATAGTTTGGGTTTTTGAACTGAAGTATCATCACGGTTAGTGAGGAGATTGTTAGAATTAACACGTATTGATTTCATCTTAGTTGTTTGCTTGCACCTGAATATTTTTTTTATATACAAATGTTATGTAAAACTTGTCTTGTGACTGCTAATGACTACAAAGTACGTGTGCTGATTTTATTCACTATTGTGTGTACAATAGCTAAGTCAAATATACAAATATGATGTGTTAATGATTAACTCATTGTCTCTACTGCCCTACTCACATGTTTCTAAGAACAATTTTTTTTTTTTGTTTTGCATACATGCATTAGTCTTAAGTTCATGCATTATAGAGATTGTCTGTTACTTGAGAATTTGGATATAATCTTGTAGAATACTTTATCTTAGTATTTAGTGTTTGGCTTAGATTCTTTAGTGTTTCCTTTGTCATGGTTCATCTTGAGGCTTTCCTTTGTTTCTCTCACGTGCTTTGATTGTTTTTATTGTTCCTTGTCATTTCAGTGACAAAAAGGGGGAGAAGTATTGAGTAAAGGGGATTAAAGGTTTTAGGGGGAGAAGTATTGAATAAGGGGAAAAAGGAGTGTTTTATGATCATTATGCTTACTTGGATATTGTTTTTTTTCTAATGATCAGTTTATAGCTGTTTTCCATTCGTGCGTTTAATGGTTTGTTCAGTGTTGTGGTTACAGGATTGGTAGAGCATCATGAAAACAATGTGACAGTTTATATCTATGTTTGTCGGTGTGTGTTCATAGGTATAGATGTTATGTTGTTATTTGTGAAACTATATTGTAAAACGTGATTTTGTCTCAACAATGCCAATGGGGAGATTGTAAGAACATTTATTGTAATCGTTTATGTATGGCATGTTCTAGACAATAACCATGTTGAGTGTTAGATAGGTCAGTTTGGTCTTAATGACATCCACAAGCTTCGACAAAGGTGAAATAAAGCATTGAAGTAGTAAAGAATACAAGTGAAATGCAAAAGTGAGCGCATTATGGAAACATGTCACCGGAGGGCGAAAATGATATTTTCCGAAGTCGTCACTTCAGGCAAAAGTAGTATCATGGAGCCGAGATGGTCATTTTGACACAATTGCGGAGAAAAGTGGTTTTCACCAAAATCCCTACGCTTGATCATATGCTTTCAGACTCAAAAAGTGGCCAGAAACTGTAAAATTACGCTTCATCCTACGCTTGTTACCTACGCTTAGAGTGTAGCTGCGACAGAGTTTTGAAAAGTGTAGGTGCGGCATTATGACTGCGTGGCTGGCTGTTACATATCCTATTATGACTTGGGTTACAGACCTATATATCATAGAATGTGTATAAATGATATGTACACAAAATTTGACTAGATTCATTCCCAATTATAAGAGGATTAAATAAGGGAGGAATCCTAGTCCAAAAAGGAAACAGTGATTTCAGCAAGATTTTCAATCAACTTCGGGAGCTTATATCTCGGTCAAAAAAGGTTTAAATGAGGTTATTCTTGAGCCTAACATCAATATCTTGAAGTCATATTTCTAAAAAGGTATTACATGTATCCATCCAATATGTGTAGCTCCAGATATGATCAAAAACGTGAGAGGTGTCCTGCAGAAAAAAACTGGAAATTTCATAATCGGGCAGAAATCTTATTTTGACTTAGATTGATCCGTGTTAACCCGGATGACATTGAGTTCAACCTAGACACCTATAAGCACGTGTATATCAAATATTATACATGATATTAAAGGGTTTGGCTCAGTTGAGGGTGAAATTACCAAAGATGGCGAACTTAGGGTTTCTCCTCTACATTGCCTATAAATACCCAAGGTCTACAATAGAGGAGGCAACGATTTTTGAGAGATCTCTGTAGTATTTTATCATTCGTATTCATCTACAGATATATACACAGAGAGAGAAAAGATTGAGTGATCATATATATTCGAGTTCTCTCTTGTTATTGGGATTCTCCAATTGTGCTTCTACACCGAAGATCTTATGCACAATTGGATGATCTAGTTGCTAAAAAATCATCACATTGTCTAGTACAACGAGGTTGTGTTGATCCATTGAAGAACGGAACCGTTTGAGTGTGTAGATCGAAACAAGAAGCTTCGTGGTTATTTGATCTGTTGAGAAACAGAGTCGTCAGAGTACGGAGCGAAGCCAGAGCTTCTTGGAGTACGAGTGAATCTAGACTTTCAGACGTCGAGTGAAGAACAATAGATTACATTGGTTGTAAGTATTATTTTCATAGAGTCTGTACAAATTGTCTAATTCATAGTGCATCGATTCTCGAGTGTATCCGTGGTTTTTACTTGGAGTGTTTCCAAGGTTTTCCACATAGAAATATCGTGTCTCTTTATTGCTTTATATTCTGCACTTAGATTAATCTTTGCATGGTTTATCTTGTTAGAGAATTTGATTAAAATTGATTTTTTCGCAATTAATTTTAATTTATCAATAAATTCACAAAAAGCCTATTCACTCCCCTCTAAGAAATTTTCATTGATCGTCAAGGTAATTTCAGGTCCTTCTGTTGAGTACCCGGGTCTCAGTGCCTCAAGAAGCATTAAGTATTCCCATAAAAAGGCGGAAGTGATTATCTCAAATTTTCAACCCGAGTAACCGAGCATCTTGCCATTAAGCAGTGAGTGTTCGCGTAAAAAGGGAAGAAACAAATATATATATAATATATATATATATATATATATATATGAAGCGGTGCAAAAGAAAAAAATTGTGAGACGAAAATAAAGAAAGAAATTTATTCCCCTTAAATTAGCAATAAGGACCGAGTTAAAGATTTGACTTTTAGCTTAGGTTTTGGATTGAAGTATCATCACAGTTAGTGAGGAGATTATTAGAATTGGTGCGTATTGCTTTCATCTTAGTTGTTTGCTTGCACCTGAATATTTTCTATATATTCAAATGCTATGTAAAGCTTGCCTTGTAACTACTTGTGTCTACAAGGTATGTGTGCTAATTTCCTTCATTACCATGTGTATAATGGCTAAGTCAAATTTGTGAATATGACGTGTTAATGATTAGTTCATTGTCTCTACCACCATGCTCACCTATTTCTATGAACAAAAATATATTATTTTGATATGTTGAGCATTTTGCATTCATGCATTAATATTAAGTTCATTCATCATAGAGATTATTGTTAACATAGAATATGGATATATTCTTTTAGAGTTCTAATTTTATTATAAGCTTTGCTTAGATTCTTTGGTCTTCCCGTATATTTTTTCCCAATGTTTACACTTTATATCTTCTCCTTCAACTCTCTTGACTATTTTTATTGTTATTTAATTTCTTCTCATTTCAGTGACAAAAGGGGGGAGAAGTATTTAGTAAGGGGGGCTGATTATTTTGGTATGGGGAAAAATATTTAATTGAGAGGGAGAATTATTTGTTGTTAATTAATGATCTTTATGCTTCATGTTGATATTGTTCGCTTTGTTTATGATCATTTAATATTGATTATACCTGCTAGTTGTTTTTCCACACTTGATTTTCACGGGTATGTTTGTGTTAAGTGTTGTGGTTGTAGGATTGGTAGATAGTCATGAGATCAAAGGAAAAGTCTATGTCTATGTTTGTCAATGTGTGTTCATAGGTATAGATTTTATGTTGATTGTCATGAGGATATATTTGTAAAACATGGTTTTGTTTCAAAAATGCCAATGGAGATATTGTATGAACATTTATTTATAATGACATGTTTCTGATAAAAAACCATGTTGACTATTGAGAGTATTGTATTGATCAGAAGCGGTGTTGCAAAGAAATAAACAGAAGTTGAAGTTTTTGAAGTTGTCGAGTTCTCACCGAGTACTCTAGATTTTGAGTTACCGAGTACCCAAGAATGCGCGCCTTAGCGCGAATGATAGTGTAAAAATAGTAGGTTTGAAGAGCCATGGTGCGCTATGCTGCGCTATCAAGACAATTACCGAGTACTCGAGATTGGGTTTTCGAGTACTCGAAATGCAGTTCTCGAGAACTCGAAGTTGCCAACTTCAATTTTTTTTAAAAAGGATTATTTAGATGCCTTAAAGACTCATATTCACTTAAGGACATGGTTATGAGTTATTATTGGTATATTAGTCTATATTTGGAAGACTTAATGGTGGAAATACGAATCCTGAAAGGAAAATGATTCTTACCATTAAGTGAAGACTTTTCTCTATTTATATGAGTTAAACCAAAGAGAGGTGTGTGACTTTTATGAGATCTTTGCGATTCTTCTTTAATCAAATCCGTTTGTAGAGAGAGAGAAAAATAGATTGCTTGATCATCGTATATCAAGGTTTTCTCTGTTTTGAGAAGGTTATTCAATTGTGCTTCAACACTGAAGATCTTTATGCTCAATTGAATGATCTATTTGTTGAAAGATCATCACACCACCTTATGCAACTCGGTTGCATAGATCCGTTGAGAAACGGAGCCGTCAGAGTACGGAGATCGGAGCGAGAAGTTTCGTGGTAAACTGATCCGTTGAGAAGCGAAGCCGTTAAGAGTACAGAGCGGAGCGAAGGCTTCATGGTAGTGCGAGTGATTCAAGACTTTCAGACGTCGAGTGATAAGAGGCAAGTCAGAGTGATTTTGTAAGTCCTAACTTTGTAGAGTCTGTGTACTTCTTTATTCATAGTGTATCGATACCGGAGGGTATCCGTAGTTTTTACTTGGATCTTTTCCAAGGTTTTTCACGTAAAAATATTGGTGTCGTCTCTTGTTTTTATTTTCTACACCTATATTTATTATTGTGTGATTTGGTTTATTAAAGAATTGAATTAAAATTGACTATTCCGCAATTAATATTTTAATTTATTAATTAATTCATAAAAAGTCTATTCACCCCTCTAGTCTTAGTTCACCGCCTTTCAGATAATTTCACTAAGTAGTATGTAGAGAGTGACTTAAAGGAAAATTCTTGGTGCTTTTATAAAAGTATAAGGAATATGATAAACTCGCTGAAGAAAATTTACCATATTATTTTAACCGGTTAAGTTTGATTTATAACATTAGACAAAGGAATAAATTCCTCAAAGGTATTTTAAGTGATAACATATCCTATTTGAAACATATGACATGTCTTTAGGTCAAATTACATTATGATAAAATCGATTTTTATAGACATCTTTAAAAGCATTACGAACATATAGACAAATCATGGATGCAACTAACCCAACGATAGAGACAAACCATGGATGCAACTAAAGGCTTAAATATCATTTCCCTACTTAATTATTTAGATTATTGAGTCATTAAATTCCATTACTTTCCAAATAGATTGCAATTGATGAGTAACACAGGAAGCAATAATTGCTTTGACATTTTGCATTACCCAAGCTCGTTTTTATTATTTTGGTTCCATCTTCTAAGAGCAACTTCTATAGTTGCACCATTTTATTGGTCAAAATTTAAAACTTAGCCAGCAAGATTAGTTCAATCGCCTAACATAATCCTCATGAAAGAGTGGGTCATTAAAATTCATAATATTCATTTATTCACGATCTAGGCATAGACAACAAGGTGGCCTATTCCCATGGGATTTCAAGTGGTTCACTGGAGTCAAAAGATTTATATTGAGATCTAGAATCAATTTATTGATCTTATGATATATCTTAGAGTATAGAGAATGATACTAACAATTAGTGTATACCAGAATACATTGCGAAAACTATTTCTTGTCTTATATGTTTTAATTGTTTGTTTTAGAGTTTAAAAAATAAAGGAAAAATATCACATACCTCCCCTGAGGTATAGTGATATTACACGCGGTATTCCTACTATTTTCAAATCAAGCAAATACCTCCCTCCAGGTTAGCTCCGGTATCACTTTCACCCCATCCGTCCAAAGTCAACCCGGTCAACTCTGATTTCATGTGTGATTTTACCTAATTGCCCTTCATATTATATTATAATTTTATGGTTAATTTCAACAAACCCCCCTAAACTATTGAATTTCATATTGCCCCCACCCTAATGGGTAAATTATAGTTTCATCCCCTAAAATTCGAAAAAATATTTAAAATTTTAAAAATATATATATAATTTGAAATATATATAATTCGAAAAAATATATAATTTGAAAACATATAAATAAAATTTGAAAATATAAATAAATTTTGAAAAAAATATAAAAATGGGAAAAAAATATAAATTTCAAAATATATATATATAATTTGAAATAAATATATAAAATTAGAAAACATATATTAGAAAAAGAAGTGCTTAGGATTTGATAGACTTTTCACCCTCTGCACAACAAACATTGAAATTTGAATAAAGTATAAATTAACACCTTCCTATAATGTAGCCTCTACAAATATATGCATGTTTGAACTTGCAAAATCAATATTATTTTTTATCTTTAAAGTGAGTAAGTACATTTCCGAATTGAGATTATGAAGAAAAGAAACCCATTTCAAATTTATATTTTTTTTTCTAATTTTATATATTTTTTCTAATTTTATATATTTTTCCGAATTATATATATATTTCAAAATTTTATATATTTTTTTGAATTTTATATATTTATTTCGAATTAGATATATATTTCAAAATTTATATCTGTTTTTCGAAATTTATACATTTTTTCGGAATATTATATATTTTTTCGAAAAAATATATAAATTCGAAATGGGTTTCTTCTTTTCTTCATAATCTCAATTCGGAAATGTACTTACTCACTTTGAAGATCAAAAATAATATTGATTTTGCAAGTTCAAACATGCATATATTTATAGAGGCTACTTTACAGGAACGTGTTAATTTATACTTTATTCAAATTCCAATGTTTGTTGTGTAGAGGGTGAGAAGTCTATCAAATCCTAAACACTTATTTTTCTAATATATTTTTTCTAATTTTATATATTTATTTCAAATTTTATATATATTGTTTAAAATTTATATATGTTTTTCGAAATTTATATTTTTTTCAATTTTTAAATTTTTTTTCAAAACTTATAGATATTTTATAAATTATATATATATATTTTTTAATTTTATTTATATATTTTCAAATTATATATATATTTCAAATTTTATATATTTTTTTAAATTTTAAATATGTTTTTGAATTTTTGGAGGTGAAACTGTAATTTACCGATTAGAGTGGGTGCAATATGAAATTCAATAGTTTACGGGGGTTATTGAAATTAATCATAAAATTATAATATATTATGAAGGGCAATTAGGTAAAATCACATATGAAATCAGAGTTGACCAGCTAGACTTTGGACCAAGAAAATGAAAGTGATACCGGAATTAACCTGGAGGGAGATATCTGATTGATTTGAAAACAATAGAGGAATCACGTATAATATCACTAAACCTGAAAGAAAGTATGTGATATCTTCCCAAAAATAAATTGAAAAAAAAAACAGAGAGGACAATTAAAATAAGTATTTAATTCAATCTAAAAAAAAGTAAGTGAGACTCATTAGATAACCAAATATTTGTTATATGTAGGGTAAATAGTTTAAGACCCCCCTTAATTTTACTATTTTTTTCTATTATACCCCCTCAATTAATTATACCCCCCTCAACTTTCATTTTCTTGCACCATGGGCTTGTTCTCATTTTTTTTTACCCTTTTACCCTCCAAACTTTTTGTATTTCCACATTACCTTTAATCATATCCTTACTATTATATTTCTTAATTCTTTAAATTACAAAAATATTATTTCTTTTAATTATAATATTAATTATGCCATTTACCTTTAATGTATTAGACTAAATATACTCTCAAATTTTTATTTTATTTTATAAGTTCTAATTGTTTTATTTGTAAATCAATTAATGTCACGCCCCAAATTTCCTAGGACTCCAAAACCCGAGCCTAAGAGCTAAGGGAGTGAATGCGGAAGAAATATAAATTAAATAAAATCCATTTAAGTCATCAAATACCCATACAAAGGTAAAAGAGACTCGAAACACCTCAAAGATGTTAAATAGATCATACGGGATCGGAAGGATGGTAAACCGAAACAATCGATACCTTAACCGAAACATCGGAACACCCTATGTTCAACCAAGGGTAAAATGGTCATTTGGAGGGTGAAATGGTAAGTTCCAATTACAAACACAAAGTTTGGACCTAGCACAAGCCATAGAAACAAATGGGGGTCCATTCCGACGTTCGAGGAGGAAAATACGGATTTTCAAACATCGGACGTCGTAAGCCGCTGCAGCAGGTCTGCACTTCAAATTCCGAAAATCTACCGTCAACTTCAGTCGACCATTTCTCACTCAACAATAACTCAAATGAGGCGATTCAAAATCCTAAACGCAAGAGCTTGAAGTCAGATTTCTAAAAAGCTAAAGAACTCCTTCATCCGACAACCGTAGCTTGAGATATGACCGAATTACTGAACGGTGGTCGAAGTGTGCGCGAGCTGTAGTCGACTGAAGGAACCTTTAGTCGACTAGAAGGAGCATTTAGTCGACTGAAACAGCCTTTAGTCGACTACAAGGTGCATTTAGTCGACTGAAACAACCCTTAGTCGACTCAAAGGAGTATCTAGTCGACTCAAACAAGAATATAGTCGACTAAAACAGTCAGGAGCTTGCGGAAATGAAGGTTTGAGGATTTAGTCGACTACCCAAAACTCTAGTCGACTATAAGGAGGGTTCTAGTCGACTAAACCAAGCAAGAAGTCGACTAAAACAGTCAGAGGCTTGCGTAAATGGAGATGAAGACTTAGGCTGCTACCTTAAAACTCAACTCAAGTCTGCAGAGGGGAAAATTTATCTCTACACCATCATGAACACTTATAGGATAAAGGAATTAGCCTCAACACTAATAGGATGCTACAAAAATAATTTCCGAAACTCAAGAACTAGAAAGAAACAATTATTTTCCTCGAAATCTTTTACTTGAATTTTCGTAAAAATCATCTGTCTTGGCCCCGGTCTCCGTTTTGAATAAACCACCGACTCTAAATTCTAAAATTTCTTTCAAACAACTTCAAATCAGTTTAAAACATAAAGTTTTTGTCGGGTTTACGGGGGTAGGCGAAAACGGGTTTTTCCATCCAAAACGAAAGGATTGGTTTGAAAACTTAGAAAAACGCCGTTTTCGGCCGAATACCTTATGATCACATTTCAAGACAATTAATTCATTTCACACTCAAAATTCCAAATAAAACAGTTCCATATTTTCATTATAGCGCCCTAAGGCGAAACATGATAGAGTTTGTTCAAAATTACATATTTCCACGTTTCGGCACCGAAATGCCCCAAAAGAATATAATCCCCGCGCATAGCGCTCCAAGGGATATACATTGAGAATAACACCTCAGCTAACATGCTAGCCGGGTTAAAATAAAATAGTTTTTCAAATTCAACTTACATGAACAAAAAAAACATTTAAATACATGTTTATCAACTAAATGTCCCACAAAATAAGTATGGTCCGTCTCATCCACAAAAGGGCGGACATACAGCCACACGTCCACGGAGAGACTACGGAACTCTCCCAACGGGATCATCACCTGAAAAATATATAAGGCGTGGGGTGAGCTCACTAGCCCAGTAGAGGAAGCGTCATTGCCTCCATCTCGGTAGTCCGAGTGGTTCAACCCAACCAAGGTTCATGCCACTAACCCTAGGTCGGTCTCTTATCCCACATGGCTCTCACGCCAATCCGGAACCCCATCGAACCCAACAATTAAGTTTCCCCAACATGCTCACAACATAATTTACCACAATTATAGCATGCTTCAACATCAATCATAATCATACTTATGGGATAGTTCAAGTATAAATATAACTCAACACACCCCATAATATGCGCTTGCCCCAATTCGGGGTTAACGAATACGCACTCACTCATACTATGAGTAACGAGTACCGCACCGATTCTCCCCAAGTGATTTTGAAACTTCTCACTTCAACAAGGAAGACGGTCGCATGAGAGCCCCACTAGCAACTCCCATACTACAAAGATCCGAGAGTGGCGCCAACCACCACGATGGGGCAGCAACCAACCCTATATCCCAAATTCCCAGATTACTAGTCCGGAGGTGGGAGACACCTATACCTGGCCAGTTGTTGCGACGATTCGACACAAGACTACGTACATAGGTTTACACATCTCGTACAACCCAACACCCACGTTTTGACACTAAATAATGTAACCAATTTGCATAAAGGTTTTCGATCTCAACCCTATGCCATCACAATACGTGCTTACAATTCATATTTATAAGCCATAAAACACAACATGCATATATATCACAATATCATGTTCTCAAAGGCCTAAATCATAGGCTAAGCTATCAAGACCAATTCGTATACATATATACGACATATATACACATAGACGCACACACCCTCGTACAAAAACAAAGACAAGTCGTTTTTCCCCTACCTCAAATCCAAGCAAGAACACCTAGAACAAGTAAGGCTTCCAAGAGTTAGCCGAATCAACCCAACCTCCTCCAAGGCCAACAATAAGCTCTATTCAACCGGTATCTAAGCTTCAATAGAGTCCTAAGCAAGAGCTATAAATAGACAACTCCATAATCAAATTTTGAATACAAGAATCCAATAATAGAAGCTAGGGTTTGAAACTAGAAATTCTAAAGGAAAAGAAATTACTTACCAAACTTTGACTCAAAAGGAAGCTTGGAGCACCAACATCAACTTTCATGCACAAACCTCCTTCAAATTCTCATCATAAGGAAGAGAGAATTCTACAACTTGAAGAAGAATGAGTGAAATGAGGGAGAGCAAGAGAAAGAACCGTATGAGAGAAGCTAGAGAGTTTTGTGGTGAATGAGAGAAGTCTTGCAAATGAGAGAAACTCATAAGTGTAGAGATTTCCCACTCACCCTTCTCACCATCCTAGGGTTGATAATAAAGATGGGGAAAAATGAATGAATCCAATGGCTAGAAATAAGTCTTTCCAAGTGGAAGACTTATTGCACAACTCACAAAACCCATTATTTTGCCAAACAAGGCCTTGTCATCCAAGGGCTTAGAAAAAAAGATGGAAATCAACAAACCATCCAATGGTTGAGAAAAAGTCTTGCCAAGTGGATGACCAACAATAATGGATTATTCCATTTAAGTGCCAATCAAACAAGGCCTTATGATCCAAGGGTCCAAAACAAAGATGGGAGAATGATATCAAGGGCTAGAAATTAGACAACACATGAAAGGTGGAAATGACCAAATTCTTCCAAAGTTAGGGTTAATTACAAGAGTGCCATCAAGACTCTTTATTACCCTTTTACCCCTTGTCATCCTCCCTAATTACTAAAACGCCATTCATGCCCTAATTTATACATTTTCCATTAATTGCTCAAAATGTGAAATTACTCATTTACCCCTCGGTCATTTCTTTCCCGAAATCGTTTTCAATAATTTTCATTAATTTTGAAATGAAAATTCAACATGCTACGTACAATTTTTATAACACGTAAAACATGTAAGGCATGCTAAAACAATTAAACACATAAGCACATAAACATTTAATTGTTTAAATAAAATTTTTAAATTAACTCGTAAAAATACCGGACGTTACAATTAACTTGGTATTAAATTTTAGTTTGATTTAAATCATAAAACTCAATACTAATTAATATATTCATAAATAAATCACAATTTATGAAAACAATATATATATTTTGAACAAAATATATATATTTCGGAAAATATATATATATATATTGGAAAATAAAATATATTTTGGAATATATATATAATTCGTTAAAAATATATATTTTCCGAAATATGAATTTTTTCCGAAAAATAATTTTTTTAGGAAAAATATATATTATGTTACAAAATATGATTTTTTTCCGAAAAATAATTTTTATTGAGAAAAATATATATTATTTTCAAAAGGGTAAATAACAGTTTCACCCCCTGTTGATAGTGTAAATTACACCCGCACCCCCTCGATTTTCGCTAATTACAGTTTCACCCCCTCAATTCATAATTACAGTTTCACTTTCACCCCTTCAACTCATTCTCCGGCGAGGTCAAACCGGGTCAACCAAAATCTGATATGCGAAATGACCAAATTATCCTTATATGTGTGTAAAGACTTGTTTGCCCATCTAAAATGATGTGAAATGCCTAAACTATCCTCATCACTTATATATATATATGTGCATAAATATATGTATATACCCATATACATATATGTATATGTATGAATTGGGTATTGAGCAAATTCAATTTATATCATAGAAACATAAATTGGGTCCAAGATTAACAAATACGTCCTATAAAAAACATGATTTAGACCAAAAATATTAAAAAATTAACACACCCATTTCATATGTATGTAGATATATATGTGCGTATATATATATAGATAGATATATATAGTTATATATGTATATATATGTGTGTGTATATATATAGATTCGTGTATATCTATCTATATAGTTATATATGTATATATATGTGCGTGTATATATATAGATAGTTATATATATATATATATATAGATATATATATATATGTGCGTATATATATAGATAGATATATATGTCATTTTGTTTTGATTTTTCTGTAATTGAAAATGGACAATTAATTGAGTATGGGTAGGAATTGAGGTTTGATAATTGGTAGTTCATTTTAGGGTTAGGGTTTGATTTGAGGGGTTTTAGGAAAGAGTAGGGGTGAGATGAAGAAGATGATGGAAGGGTAAATAGGTAATTTAACATAAAAGAATATTTGATTATTTAAAATAAATATAAAAAAGGGGTATAAGAGTAATTGCACATATCCGGTTGCCGGATATGGGATCCAGGAGGTGAAACTGTAATTAGCGAAAATCGAGGGGGTGCGGGTGTAATTTACACTATCAACGGGGGGTGAAACTGTTATTTACCCTTTTCAAAAATATGAATTTTTTCCAAAAAAATAATTTTTTGAGAAAAATATATATTATGTTCCAAAATATGATTTTGAGTCATAATACCTAAACTACCATCAATAATATAAGAGGGTTTAGTGAAATCAAACCTTCAAAAAAATTATTTTTCAAAAATTATGTATATTTTGGAATATATATATATATTGGAAAATGATATATATTTCTGAATATATATATATGATTCGTAAAAAGTATATATTTTTCGAATTGTTTTAAAAAATATGAATTTTTTATGAAAAATATACAGTATTTTCTAAAATATAAAAAATATATATTTCGGAAAAGAATTATATTATTTTTGGAAAAAAAATCATATTTTGGAAAATAATATATATTTTTCTCAAAAAAATTATTTTTCGGAAAAAATCATATTTTGGAACATAATATATATTTTTCCCAATTTTTTTTTTTTTTGGAAAAAATTCATATTTTTTTTAAAAACAATTCGAAAAATATATATTTTTGACGAATTATATATATATATTCCAAAATATATATCATTTTCCAATAAAACATAATTTCATTTAAATCATAAAACTCATTATCCTAATTAAATTAAATTTTTGGCCAAATGAAAATTATTTTCATAAAAATATATTCATAAATTGTGATTTATTTATGAATATATTAATTAGGATATAGTTTTATGATTTAAATCAAACTAAAATTTAATAACAAGTTAATTGATTTACAAATAAAATAATTAAAACTTACAAAAAAAAATTAACATTTGAGAGTATATTTAGTCTAGTACATTAAAGGTAAATGGTATAATTAATATTCTAACTAAAAGAAATAATATTTTTGTAATTTAAAGAATTAAGAAATATAATAGTAAGGATAGAATTATAGGTAATGTGGAAATATAAAAGTTTGGAGGGTAAAAGAGTAAAAATAATTGAGGGCAAACCCATGGTGCAATATTTTATGAAACTTTAGGAGATTTTAAGCTCATTTCATAGTTGAGGGGGTATAATAAGGAAAGAGAGTAAAATTGAGGGGAGTTTAAGCTATTTACCCTTATATGTATTATGTAATGCTTTGGTCAACATTCTCGCAATCTATAGTCAAGTTGACCTAACAAATTGTCAGGGATTAGGTCATTGTTGTCCTCAAAACTTCTAGACAGATATGAATGCTATTCAGAATTGGGCAAAGAACGTTTAACCCTCTCCTATAGTTTGTTTAAAACGTGTACACAAAATTCCCTTCATAATTTCTAAATCCCCTTATTCTTTGGAAAGTGGACGGATACATTCCTCCAAAGTCGTTTTTTGATGCCTGAGTTGTGAATGTACTAGTTTACCTTTAAATTAAATTTTTTTAATTTTTTTTAAAATAATAACAAAATATGAAAAAACATTTCTAACTCTTGGACTATACAACTCTAAAAAAAATGTTTAATCTTCTAGAAATGAAAAAGAAGGAATGTCGATCTAATTCACCAAAACATATCAATTCCTAATCCATTTTTATATACACACACATATATACATATACATGCATATATCCATATATATATATTTTACAGGTCGTTTTAGGTGGTTTGGATATCTCTCAAATTACACTTAGAACACAAAAACGTTTTAGGGTTTCTCCCCCACCTCCATTTCTGAACATTGAATAGAGTTTAGAAAGAAAAAGCTCCACAACCACACTACATATCACAAAACCCTCAATTTTTCTATTTTGATTTTCATGCATCAACAATTTCTCACACAGGTATTGCTTCAATTGTTTTTGTATTTTAATTCAAAAAAATTTTCTTCCAATTTTCATGTTCGCGAGCTCAATTCGTCTTTATCCCACTCAGATTCTTTGCATCTTCTCTTTCTGGGTTTTCAAATTTTCGCTTCTATTAACTCTAATTTAATTTTTTCCTTCTTTTTCTATCTAGATTTTTTTTTTTATTTCTCTTCTTATTTTGAATTCGTTTATTTTTATTATTTTTTTTTGTAGCTCAATTTCTATTTATTCACTCTCAATTTCTTGCAACTTATCTTCTGGGTTTTCAATATTCTACTTCTCTAAACTCAAATTTCGTTTATTTTTGGGTTTTCAAATGAATGGGTTTCTAAACGAAATTGAGTCCGCAAAACTTAAGGTTTTCACACGATTTATATATATGGCCAGATTTGAGTTGAAGAGATGGAAGGGCCGAGAGAGAGAGAGATCTAATGATGGAGGAATGTTAGAGAGAGGGAGCAAGGAAACATATGGAGCTGTAGAAGATAGAATAGAAGCATTGCATAATTGAGCTGAGCATTCTTCCAAGTACCAAAACTAAATCGGACAATTGTTTTCCAAACGTTTGAAAACACAAATTAGTGTAATTATTTTGTTTGAAAATATTATGAAAATCAGTTGTAACAGGATCCTTACTAGAATTATTACCAAGCCTGAAATAAGCAGTAGCTTCAATCGGTTTGGGAACAATCGAATCAGGAGAAGATTTACTGGAACCAGAAGACTCAATTTTCAAAGACTCTGGAGGAGGATGAACTGAGTAAATCACCTTACCATCAGAAATAGTCCAAGTTTTAAGAAGTTTATCTAAAACAAGAACTGAAGGATTTTGAATACTATAATAGTAACAAAACCATCTGGCAAAAGGCACAATTTCCTTTGTTAAATCAATATAGTTATAAAACTGAGTTTTATAAAATTCAAGATGTTCTTCATTGAACATTCCAAAATACCAACTTCGAAAAGCTTTATATTCTGGTTTTTGAAAATCATCATTAATAGCATTTCTATCTACGATAAAAACCATTAAAAAATCAATTCAGATGTTGTAGGAGTGGAAGATTCCCTACGAGTATAAATACCATGCGGAATTTGCTGGTCAGAAATACGAACACCGTCTATACCTGAATCTGCCAGAAGCCAGATTTCAAATCAAACTTTGAAAATAAAACAGCAGTATTGAGTCTATCCAACAAATCTTTTTTATTTGGAATTGGATAACGAATCCATTTTAAAACATCATTTAAAGGTTTATAGTTAATAACCAATCTGGGAACACCCCTTTCCTTCTCAGAATGTTTATTAACATAAAACGCAGTACAACTCCAAGGAGAATTACTTGGAAATTTTCAACATGTCATGAATGATATATTCAATCCTTATTCAGATTTTGTGATTGTATATATTGATGATATTCTTGTCTTTTCTAAATCTATTGATCAACATTTCAAACATTTGAAGATTCTTAAAGATGTTTTGAAACGCAGTGGTTTAGTTATTTCTGCTCCTAAAATGAAACTTTTTCAAGATAAAGTTCGATTTTTAGGTCATAATATTAATCAAGGAAAAATTATTCCTATTGATAGAAGTATTGAATTTGCTTCTAAATTTCCTGATGAAATCACAGATAAAACTCAACTCCAAAGATTTCTTGGCAGCTTGAATTATATCTCTGATTATTATCAGAATTTTGCTCAGGATAGTGCTATTTTGTACCAAAGATTAGGGAAGAATGGTTAGCTTTCAATTGCTGAACCTCAGTCTTCAAAACATTAACTTCCTGACGTAGGTCATTAATGTTAACAGGTCTTTGGGAACTTGATCCTTCTAACCTATTGAAAACCTCCTTCAAAAAGGCATGTTTCCATGCTTCCTTATAATCCCAGTAATTGAATGAAAACATTTTTCCAGAACGAGATAAAGTCCTGGGTCTTGCAGGGTCAAGCCCCCAATCAGTGGGTTTCATTACCCTTTTACTGACAGCCTTGGAATAAGAAATTGGACTCTTAATCTTGTCGTCAGACTTCTCATAAGTATGAGTGATTATAACAGAATTAGTTTCCTGCAAAATCATCTCGTAAACATATCTCTCTTTATTGAGAGGTGCACCATAATTTTGCACATCACCAAGATAACGGCGTTTAATCTCTCTTCAATTGGTGTCTTAATTTAAGATCATTACACAAAGAGAGACCTTCTTGTATAACAATACTAATTAAATCACCATAATTGTAATCATTGTAAGGGATAGACATTCCATTATGTTTATCTTTTAATTTATTCCTAACTTTTTCACCAAAGAAAGTTGGAAGACCATCAATGAACTTAGCTTTCCAATGTTCACTATTAGCATCAGTTCGTTGGGTACCTCTAGCTAAGAAAACATCCTTATACCATCTAATAGGTCAGGTAATGAGTTAGACTCTCCCTTAATATATTCAATATCAAAATCAAATGCAGAAAGATCGGCTTGCCATCCTGCAAAAATCTGTTTAGAAGCAAGATTTTTAATATCTTTTTTCAAAACCTGTTTTGCTGCACTGCAATCAACTCTAACAAAAAAATGTTGGTTAAGTAAATCATCATGAAATTTATAGACACATTTTACAATGGCTAAAACTTCCTGCTTAATTGTAGCATAATCGAGCTGAGCATTCTTCCAAGTACCAGAAGTAAATTGGACAAGCTCTTCTTTACCTGTGGAGGGATTTAATTGCTTCAAAATACCCCCATATCCTTTATTGGACGCATCAGTTTCAACAATTTTACCTGTGGAGTGGTGATAATGGAGGAGAGGGTCGTGGTGTAGTGGGGAAATGGTTTAAAGGTGATTAAATGGCAAGAAGGAAGGAAGAAATGGGAAAGATCGTGGAGAGAAGACGAAGAGAAAGAAGAAATAAAAACTGGGTTCGCGCAGAGGCAGTCGACTGGCTCATGACCCAGTCGACTGGCTGAGGATGAATAAAATCAGAAAAACTCACTGGTTGATCCAGTCGACTGGCTGTATACGAGGCAGTCGACTGGCCCTTAAAAATAAATTTTCGAAAAATATTTTAAATTTTGAAAGCCGAGATCGTGGACGAGATTTTGTGAAAATTTAACTGATTACTTCAAAATCCATGGTCATTCCTAATTCCGTACGAATTTTTGAAAACGGTTCGTCCGAGAGCGGTTTAGTAAAAATATCCGTCAGTTGAATTTTAGTGTCAATAAAAATCAATTCAATGTCACCTTTGGCTACATGATCCCTTAGAAAATGATGTCTAATCTCTATGTGCTTTGTGCGAGAATGTTGAGTAGGATTCTTTGAGATACAAATAGCACTAGTGTTATCACATTTAATAGGTACGAGATTAAAAACAAGTCCAAAATCAAGTAATTGTTGCTTAATATAAATAGTATGGGCACAACAACTACCGGCCGCTACGTATTCGGCTTTAGCCGTAGACAGGGCAACCGAATTTTCTTTTTACTTGACCATGAAACAAGAGAGTGACCTAGAAAATGACATGTACCACTTGTACTTTTCCTATCCACTCTACAACCCGCAAAATCGGCATCCGAATAGCTAGTGAGATCAAGTGTGGTGCCTCGTGGATACCATAGTCCTAAGTTAATCATCCCACTAAGATAGCGAAAAATACGTTTTACGGCTAGCAAGTGAGATTCTTTAGGACAAGATTGAAAACGAGCACATAAGCATACACTAAACATGATATCCGGTCTACTAGCAATTAAATAAAGTAAACTTCCAATCATGCCTCTATATTGAGTAATATCAACACATTTTCCATTTTCATCTTTGTCGAGTTTAATAGAGGTACTCATAGGAGTAATGGCATATTTGGCTCCCTCCATGCCAAATCGCTTTAGCAAATCTTTAGTATACTTAGATTGGCTAACAAATAAGTCATCCAAGTTTTGCTTGATTTGCAATCCTAAGAAGAAATTCAACTCACCCATCATACTCATTTCAAATTCGTTTTGCATACTAGATGCGAAATCTTTGCAAAGAGAAGTATTTGTGGAACCGAATATAATGTCGTCAACATATATTTGGATAATCAACAAATCATTCTTGACAGTTTTTGTAAAGAGAGTGTTGTCAACTTTGCCTTTAGAAAACCCTTTTTGAAGTAAAAAGTCACTAAGCCGTTCATACCAAGCTCTAGGAGTTTGCTTTAATCCGTATAAGGCTTTAGATAATTTGTAAACATGATTTGAAAAAATTTCATTTTCAAAATCGGGTGGTTGTTTTACAAACACTTCTTCATCTATAGTTCCATTTAGAAAAGCACTTTTGACATCCATTTGATAAAGAATGAAATTTCTAGATGATGCAAATGCAAGAAGCATTCTAATTGCTTCTAATCTAGCTACGGGTGCAAAGGTTTCATCATAGTCAATGCCCTCCTCTTGATTGTAACCTTGAGCTACCAATCTTGCTTTATTTCGAATAATCACTCAATTTTCATCCTTTTTATTTCGAAAAACCCATTTAGTGCCTATTATAGTTTGATGTGTGGGTTGAGGGACTAAATGTCAAACTTGATTGCGTTCAAATTGATTTAGTTCCTCTTGCATGGCCATGATCCAATGATCATCACATTGAGCTTCGTGGAAGTTCTTGGGTTCAATATTAGACACAAAAGCCATGTGGTTGCATAAGTCTCTAAGTTGAGATCTTGTGCTAACACCTTGTGAAGGGTTACCTATGACTTGGTCAAGAGGATGGTTGTGCACAATCCTCCAAGATTTAGGAATGGAGCAAGTCAAGCCATCATTAGATTGATTTCCAACTTCGCTCTTATCCATTTGCCTACTTGATGAGTTAGAGATATTGAGATTATTGAAACTATCCTCAATTCCTACAACTTCATCATCATCTAGGTGAACTTTAGGTGGGGGTAGAGGCAGTGATTCATCAAAGACAACATGGATAGACTCTACCATGGTTAAAGTCCTTTTGTTAAAGACTTTAAAGGCTCTATTAGTTGAGGAATACCCTAAGAAAATTGCTTCATCCGATTTGGAGTCAAATTTTCCCAAGTTATCTTTATCATTTAAAACGAAACATTTACAACCAAACACTTTGAAATAACCGATATTGGGTTTCCGACCATTCCACAACTCATACGGAGTCTTACCTAATTTCATTCGGATGATAACTCTATTTATGACATGACAAGCGGTGTTTACCGCTTCAGCCCAAAGACTTCGGAGAATGTTGTGTTCATTTAACATAGTCCTAGCCATTTCTTGTAAAGATCTATTTTTCCTTTCAACTACCCCATTTTGTTGAGGAGATCTTGGAGCCGAGAGATCATGAGATACACCAAATTCATCACATAATTTCTCTAGATCTTGATTGACAAATTCTCTACCCCTATCACTTCTAATTTTCTTGATTTTCAAATCTTTTTCATTTTGAATGACTCTATAAAATTTATCAAGAATGAAGTGAGTTACATTTTTATGAGCAAGAAAGTGAACCCAAGTAAATCTAGAGTAGTCATCTACTATAACAAGTACATAGAGTTTTCCGGCTAAGCTAGCTGTTCTCTCCGGACCAAAGAGGTCCATATGAAGTAGCTCTAAGGGTCGAGAAGTGGTGATATCTTTCTTTCTCTTGAAAGAAGATTTCACTTGCTTACCTATTTGACATGCACTACATATTTTATCTTTTGAAAAATTAGTCTTCGGGAGGCCTTTGACTAATTCATTTTTAGACAAACGTTGAATGAGGTCCATACTAACATGTCCTAAGCGTCTATGTCATAACCAACTATTTTCACTCGATGTGACAAAGCACTTAACATCTTGTTCATTTAATTCACATAGCAACATAGTATATAAATTTCCGTTTCTCTTTGCATTGAACAATTGCTTTCCATCTTTCTCAACTATGCATGCATTTGACCTAAAGATAACATCATAACCTTTGTCACAAAGTTGGCTAATACTAAACAAGTTATACTTTAAACCATCAACTAAAAGTACGTTATCTATAGCTAGAGAAGGAGATATACCAATGGATCCAATTCCAACAATTTTGCCTTGTGAGTTATCTCCAAAAGTGACACTTCCTCCTTCATAAGATTTTAGGGACATGAATTTTGATTTGTCCCCCGTCATGTGCCTTGAACATCCGCTATCAAGGAACCATCTTTCTTTTGAGGCGGACTTCAAGCATACTTACAACACAACGTTACGTGACTTTTATTGGTACACAATCTATTTTGGGTCCATTATTGTTAGAAAGAGATGCAATAGTTCCTTTAGGAACCTAAAATGATTTTGTTACCAAATTTTATTTTGCACGTAGAGATGCAATGGTTCCTTTAGGAACCCAAAACATTTTTGAGACAATTTTCTTCTTCTTTCTTAGAAAACATGCATTTGCTTTGTGACATCTTTTCTTGCAATAATAACAAGAGACATGGTTGTGATCAATAGAAGATGAGAATGAAGATTGTTTTGAAAAAGTATGCTTTAATGATTTTCTTTTCTTTAATAAAAGTGCATCTTTGTTAAATGCATCATATCCTAAGTCGCATTTGTCAAAAGAGTTTATTTGTCTTCCTAGCATGATGTTCAAGTTTTCTTTTCCTTTTGTGAATTTTGCTAAGATGTTTATTTGATCATCGATAGTCTTTTTCAATAAACTGTTTTCCTCTTCTATCTTCATACTTTTGTCATTTGTAGCATTTACATTAACTATGGTGTGACAAGTAGAGTTACATGAAGATTTAGATTTCTTGAGCAAACTATGCTTCTTAGCTAGTTTTTCAAACGCATCATACAAATTTTCAAATGCATCTTGTAAATCATTATGAGAAAATAAAAGCTCATCATATGACAAAATGGAATTATCTAATGCATGTAAATTTAAATGTACCTCATCTTCATTTGCCATGAGGCAAAGATTTGCAATTTCCTCACCATTTTCTTCCTCATCCGAATCACAAGAGTCATAATCATCCCATGTTGCATTCATGGCCATTTTGTTTGGCCTTTTCTCGTTCTCCTTTTTGGGCTTGAAACACTCATTTCTATAGTGTCCCGGTTTACCACAATTGAAGCAAGTAATGGACTCATTCTTGCTTGTCTCTCCTCTTGGTTCGTTGCTCTTTGAGAACCTCCGACCTTTAGCCTTCTTTCGTTGAAGAAATCTCTTGAATTATTGAGTGATCAAGGCAATGTCTTCATCAACCTCTTCTTCGATTCTTTCATTTGCTTCACTTTTAGTTGAAGCTTTCAACGCTATACCTTTTCTAGGCTTGACGTCTTCTTCACGAGATTTTAAGGTAATTTCCCATGTAAGGAGTGACCCGAAAATCTCATCAAGACTCATAGTGCTAAGATCGTGTGCTTCTTTAATAGCCGTCACCTTTGCATCCAATTTGACCGGAAGGCTTCTAAGGACTTTGCGTGCTGCATCGGATCTAGGAACAATTCTACCAAGGTGCTTTAGTTCATTCAAAATATTAGTAAAATGAGACATCATAGAATTGATATTTTCATCTTCCTTCATGGCAAAGAGTTCATATTCATGCATAAGTATATCAATTTTAGATTCTCTAACTTGAGTAGTTCCTTCATAAGTAACTTCAAGTTTATCCCACATTTCTTTGGCCGTGGAACAAGTAGATACACGGTTAAATTCGTTTGGACTTAAGGCACAATTTAGATTAACCTTAGCTTTGGCATTAAATGACATAAGTCTACGCTCATCATTATCCCATTCGTTGGGCAATTTGGGAATAGTTTTTCCATCAACCACTTTGGTAATAGTAAAAGGTCCATCGACAATAACTAGCCAAATTTGATAATCAATAGCTTGAAGAAAATCTATCATTCTAGTCTTCCAATAGCTATAGTTTGAACCATCAAACCATGGGGGCCTATTGTTAGATTGTCCTTCTACATGAGTGACTATGTTTGAGACCATGATCGTTCTCTAAGACGGTTAAGTCTAAAACAAGTAGAGATTAGGCTCTGATACCAATTGTAAGTCACTAAAACACCCTAGAGGGGGGTGAATAGGGTTTTAAAAATAATTTCTAACTTCTTTTTCTTCTTACTAGAACATACAATAAGGTTCAATATTAATTTACAAGGTAAAATATGCAATGAATACTTTCACTTAAATTCAACAAGCTATTTACCACAATATAAATTAAGCATGCATGAACATAAAGTAAGGAGATAGAGATAGAGATATTGATACCGTGATTTTTACGAGGTTCGGTAACTCCTACTCCTCGGCTCAAAGAATCCCCTTCCTTGAGACTTTCCCAATCCTCACATTATGGCTCTTCCTTTAATATGTGGAATAGCAAAACCATTACAAAAGAGCTAACTAGCTCTTCACACAATCAAGAGAACAATCCTCCCTTGATACAATGAGCTTCACTCACCCAAGATCACAAATTTGTGTATGCAATCAATATATCACTCAAGAAACAAAAACACTCAAAAACCCTAAGGCGTTTATGGAAGATGGATCAATATAAGCTCAAGTATTTTTAGGTGATATTTCAAAAACTCAAGATATATATATTCTCACAATATATTTTCAATAAGAGAATAAGCTCAAGGCTTGAGTTTAAATCTTCAAAATGATAAGAGTGAAAAATGAGATTTTGATCTTTCTTGCTATCAAAAGATTTTTCAGAAGATGCTTGAAAGAAAATTAGAGATGAACAATATTTGAAAAATTTCTCACACAAGAACCTTAAGATTTCAATCCATATCTCTTTCTTTATATAGTGTAACACTAGGGTTTGGAGAGTGTATCTCACCCTAGAAATGTGGAGAGTAGGACCTGAAAATTAGCAAGCAAAATCATTTCTTTTTGGGCAAAAATATTGTTTAGAAATACTTTTCCTTAAAATCCTGAAGCACCCAGTCGACTGCGTCCATCCTTAGATTTAAAATATTTTTCCCAACGGCTAGGGTTAGTCGACTGCCTCAAGAAGGCCAATCGACTGCCTCATGAGTCAGTCAACTGCCTTGGATAGGCCAGTCGACTGCCTCAGGCAATCAAAAATGTTCATAACTCTCTGGTTCAGTCAGTCGGTTGGGTCCTTAACTGCCAGTCGACTGGGCATAGTCAGTCGACTGCCTTGTACAGGCCAGTCGACTGCCTCATGCAGTCAAAACATTTTATAACTCACTGGTTCATCCAGTCGGATGGGTCCTTAATGGCCAGTCGACTGGGTCACAGTCAGTCGGTTGCCATTTCATGGCCAGTCGATTGGGTGACTCCAAGAATTGTTTTCAAGGTCCGTTTTTGATCCGTTTGAGTTCGTTTGATTTATTACTTGAGCTTATAAGACCAATTAACGCATAAGATACCTTGTTACAATATTCTCACCCCGACCTATCTACCCCAGGTCTTGAGTCAAGCTTTTGTTCTTTCTTTGATCTTTTTGTCCTTCTTCGAGTTTGCGCTTGAGTTTTCTTATCGCTTGTTGCTTTAGCGATCTTTCCGAATCATTTACCTGTACTTGCTGAAACACTTACCTCAAATTCATATTAGTACCAAACACGGTTTTGAATGTTTTGTAAATATCAAAATAAGATTTATTGCTTGAAATATAATTTCAAAGCCAACAGTTATCTTTCCGTAGAACTTTAGACTTCTCTCCATCACCAAAAGTGACTATCCCACCATGACACTCGTCGAGAAATCCAAACAATGACTTATCTTCAGGCATATGCCTTGAACATCCACTATCCAGATACCAAGAGCTAGAATTACATGCTCTAAGTGCAGTATGAACTACAAAACAGTGTAGATCACTTTTTCTAACCCATTCCTTCTTCATCTTTGGAGCTCTATTTACCAATTTTGACAAATTCTTCATCTCTTCATTCAACACTTGAATTTGACTTTGAACTTAATCTCCTCATCGATTTCTTAGTTCCTTTATCGATTGCAACATCTTCCTTCTTAGCTTTGAACACCTCGGTCGAATGTGACCTTTGACACCACAGTGGTGACATATAGGAACAAACCTATAAACTTCATCAGTTGACCTCTTAGGATATCTAGAGGTAAAAATTGACTTTCTTTGAAGATCTCCTCTCACAACAGATTTAGCATTAGAATTCCCCTAAGAAGAACTAGATGCTACTTGGGAAGCTTTTACAAAGGTGATTTTTTACATAACATTCGAATTATTTGATACTCCATCAAAACTCAGTCCCTTTGTATTTCTTGCAGATTTTCCCATACTCAACATATGATTAAGCTTAAGAGTTCCACTAGACTATTTATGAATAGTTGAGTTAGCATCCTTCAAATCCTTTTCCAAATTTCCAATCTTGGTAGAATTCTCAACTAACTCCTTCTTGAGATCATCTACTATCTTCAAAGTCTGAGTCATTTCTTGTTCAGACTTAACTAATTCCTCAACCAATTTGGCCTTTTGAGTCTGTAGGAGATTTAGAGTTTGAGAACAACTTACTAATTCATCTTTTAAAGAAGTTAATTCTTTGTCCATGCTAAGACTTTTAGTCAACAGTTTCATGTGATTTTTGTGAAGTTGTGTGGTCTTATCAAGTAATTTATCATAAGACCCTTGAAACGTGTCATCACAATCTTCATCACACTCAGAATCTTCCTCTCCATACATCGCCTAACTTGTAGCAATTTCTTTAACCTCCTTGCTTTGAGCAGCAAACACGGTGAAATTCTCAGAATCATCACCTACCTCTGAGTCTGTTGCATCACTAGCAAATCCATTATCAAATTTATCAACCCAACTGATGGCTACACCTTTGAATTTTTTCAAAGTGTTTGCACACTCTGCAGCTATGTGACCATATCCTTGACATTCAAAACATTGAGGTTTTTTTTTAAGATCAGATTTGTCTTTCCGAATTTGAGTTGTATTCTTACTTCTAGACTCACCCAATTTATCTCCAAATTTTTGTCCTTGGCCACTCTGCTTAGCCTTAACAAATTTGTTCAACCTTTTAGTAAACATGACAATATCAGTCAGACTCAACTCACTTTCTCCATCTGATTCAACACGATCCTCCCTAGTAGTTTTGAAAGCTATGCTCTTCTCTTTTCTGCCACTAGCCTTCTTAGGGGGATTTTTGAATATCTCCATTTCATAAGATTTTAAGTTCCCTGCCAATTCTTCAACTTTAATTTCTTTAAGACTCATTACCTCTGAGGTGACAGTAACCTTAGATTGAAAACGTTCAGGTAGAGACCTAAGTATCTTCTTTACTATGGTTGTATCAGGAATAGGTTCACCTAGATTATGACAACCTGTGACAATATCAGTTAATCTCACCTCAAAGTCAACGTAGACTTCATCTTCCTCAATCTTTAACTATTCAAATTGAGAATTCAAAATTTGAAGTTTTGATTGCTTGACCTTTGAAGTTCTTTCATGGGTCATTTGGAGAATATCTCACGCTTCTTTAACAATCTCACACGTAGCAATTCTCTTAAATTCACTCGGGGTCACTGCATTGTACAACACATTCAAAGCTTTTGAATTCCAATTTGCATTGTTCGTCTCTGCAGCAGTCCACTCGTTCGACGGTTTCGCTTTAACTTCGTTAATCGCATCATCTTTCATCGTAGGAGATGAATATCCTATCTCTACAACATTCCAAACCCTCTCATCTAACGATTTTAAAAACATTATCATTCTCGCTTTCCAATATGTATAATTCGAGCCATCAAACAACGGGGACCTAGATATGGAACCTCCTTCATGAGACATCTCCATCGTCTAAGTTCAGAATTTAACCCTAGGTAGTTAACCTTGATCGAGACAACCACGCTCTGATACCAATTAAAAATACCTAGACGATTAATGAAATTAGCCTAGGGGGGGGGGTGAATAGGCTTTCAGTCGATTTTACTGTTAATTAAAATTATATAGCGGAAATTCAATTTTAATCAATTAGAAACCCTAATTCTCTAATCAGATAAATCAAGCAATTATGAATATAAGTCTAGAAAATAAATCATTAGAAGACACAGAGAATTTTTACGTGGAAAACCTTGGAAAGACTCCAAGTAAAAATCACGGATACACTCGGGTATCGATGCACTATGAATTAGAGAATTTGTACAAACTCTATGAAAACAGAACTTACAACCATTTTAATTTGTTGTTCTTCACTCGACATCTGAAAGTCTAGATTCACTCGCGCACCACAAAGCTCTTGCTCCGATCTCCGTACTCAAACGGTTTCGCTTCTCAACGGATCAAATCACCATGAAGCCTTCTGCTTCGATCTCCGCACTCAGACGGCTCCACTTCTCAAAACGGATCAACGCAACCAAGTTGCAATCAGCAGTGTGTAGATTTTTCAAAATCTAGGTCATTCAATCATGCATAAGATCGTTGATGTAGAAGCATGATAGAATCAACCCAAAACAAGAGAGAACTAGAAGAATCACTCAATGATATTTTCTCTCACTATCTTTATCTCTGTAGAAAAATATGAATGATAGAATACTGCAGAGATCTCTCTCAAAAACCCTAGCTTCCTCTTTTGTAGACCTTGGTATTTATAGAGAATGATGAAGCAAACCCTAAGTTCGCAATTTTTAGTAATTTCACATCCACCTCAGCAAAAACCTAATATTTGATGTATATTATGTATATTGCATGTATATCAAGGTATAGGAGTTGTCCATGTATCATCAAATCAAAACGGGGGCATAACAGGCAAAATATCAGAAAATCTCAAAATCTCTGTCATCGCTACGTTTTAAGCATAGGTTAAAGCGTAGAACTTCACTTTCTGGTCACTTTTTGCTTCTGAAAGCGTAGACATTTTTGTGAAAACCACTGTTCTCCACAACTGTGTCAAAAATGACTATCTTGATTCCACGATACTTTTTGCTTGAAGTGACAGCTTTAAAAAATGTTGTTACATTTTCCCCTAATACCTCACTTTTGCACTACACTTATATTATTCACTACTTCAATGCTTGATTTTGCCTTTGTCAAAAATTGTAGATATCGTTGAAACCAAAATGACCTATCTAACACTCAACATGATTATTATCTAGAACATGCCATAAATAAACAATATTAAAAAATATTCTTACAGACACAATTGTTTAACGAGTAAATCATAGCAGATTATTGCAGTTTATAAACAAATGGTACGTTCTGACTTAATTGTGACTATCACAAAAGATATGAACACTACATTAGTCACCAAAGGAAAGCTAAAATGAGCCTGGTTCTCAATTTCGGCTGCGGTCGCGGTGAGATCGAACAATATCCTTCCTGAAAATGAGTATCACTATTATTCGAACCGCATGGACCGATATCACGAACCATGCTACTAAGGCACAAGTTCATTCTCCAACAATGGCTTCGTCCGAGTAGCCGCGGCCGTTGGCGCCCTACAATTCCCAAGAGTGGTTGTTCGCAACGCCACACTCCCTTCTGCTGTTGTTTCCATACTTTGTATCCTTTTCCTCTGCCTACACCTCCTCACCCAAACACCCACCACCACCACCACCACAGCCACCACTGCCCCACAAAACCCAACAATCATCCACCCCTTATACTCACCCTTTCCACCACCACCACTAGGCGCCAAATTTTCGGCAGGCGTTGGCGGAGAAGCATTAGACTCAACCACAATACCAAAATGACCTTGCTTAGAACTCACACACACATTCCCACTAACCACATTGTCAAACTCCACCGAACCATCCAATCCAAAATACACACACATTGCCACCAACCCTTTAAATTGTACTTCCACATCCGAGAACCGGATCGAAATGGGCTTTTTCGAGGCTCTGAGGTCCAATTCGGGCAGATCCGAACGAGACAAATCAGATGCACTATAAGCCAAGAGTCCCAAAACTGGTGCAAGATAGGCAAAGCCAGGCAAAGGGTAGTACAAGGAGGACCAATTGTCCAAGTTGTGGTACACCAAAACAAGCCTCTCCACATAGGGCTGCACAACAACCCCAATTGGGATATCGAACTCTTTGTAACTTTTGAAGCCTCTTCTGGTGAGACTGCCACTTCTCAGCCTCAATGCAGAGACTTTGATTCCGGTTAAGTTGTCCGGTACGCCGGCATTGTAAGGAATGCCTGTTCTTGGGTTAGACAAGGCCTTGAAAGCATAGTCTTGAAGCAGTGAATCAAGTGCTCTGGCTGAGACTTCAGGTGACTGAGCACTCGACATTCGCAATGACAGAAATAGTATATGCAGAATGGTGAAAAATGGAGGCATAGACCTCATTGTACCAATCATTTTTTTATGTCAATATATATATATATATATATATATATATATATATATATATATATATAAATGAGTCCTAGTAAATCAGATTGAATTGAGATGATAGAGTTTATTTTTTAAATTGGTTGAATCACATAAAGGGGTTGATAAAGGGAAGAGAATTGGGACAGATCTGAAGGGGGGTTTTGTGATTTGACTTTGGAGTTTATTTGTAGGTATGTTGGACCCATTGGTGTTTAATGTAGAATTTTGTGGGTTGGGGAGGATTAAAAAGGATGCAAAAGATGGAATCATGAGAAGGCTGATGAATGTGGGACAGTGGGAGAACTGTGGTGGAACAACAATACCAATATAAATATATATATATGTTATATATGTTAAACTTAAATGAACTAAATGCTCACTCTCTTTTTATTTATGTTTTTCAGACTATTAAGATACCTACCCCGCACTAATAAAAGGGACAATTTCAAATTTGGATACCCTCCAAAATGATAACTCAAATAGAAAAAGTTAAAATAAAATGAGTAACAAAAAGGTATTAGTTGCCAACAAATCTTTTCGTCTGCCGATTTTGCAGCTGAGAATTTCTTTTAATGAAAATTAGGTGGGAATCTAATGGGATTTATTTATGATTTGTTTTATATAATTATGATTCAAAATAATGAAAGAGACCTAATGTGTATCTTAAATGATCATTTACTGCGAATAATTATCAAGGGAGTCGAAACAGAGGTAGGACAGAAAATATGTTCAAGGAACCATTAAATTGCTATCACATTATCAGGTGCTAAAAACCGTAAAATCGAAGATGTAACACTATTATATCAATGATAGTGTAAAAAAAAGGAAAAACAATAATAATTCATAGACATCCTCCAAGGGCCATGGCCCATGTAATGTAAATTTTTATTTTTAATATTTAACTATTCTAAATTTCAATGTTGCAATTTTACTCCAACTAAAATTTTAATATTATAATTCTGCCTTCTCTCACATAAAATTGTAGATCAGTGATGCACGGATGTTCCGTGTATCGTAAATTAGACTTTTAATTAGTGCAAACCCGCTTTTTTGTTTTTTTGCTTAAAATAACTTTTAACACTTTCATTTTAAGATAGTAAAATAACAATAAAGAGTATTGACATGTAAAATAATAATTTTTTATGGGAGAATGGCAGTAAACACCCCTGAGGTTTGAAGAATTTGCAGAAAATCCCCTTCAACTTCACTTTGTGCAAATAACCCCCTAAAGTATTCTTCGATTGGGCACTTTGCACCCCTGAGACACTGTTCCGACAATTTTTTCGGTCACATACAGATCACATGACTGAAAAAATTAAATTCCGAAATTGCCCTTGCCTAATGACCAACATACCCCTCTTCCAATTTGTTTATATATTACCACATTGCTTGCATATACACATTTGGATGTGTTTTCTTCAAGCTCCAAGGTCGAATGCTCCTCCTCAATTTCTTAACCCAGGTCTGATCTCTCATCATCAACATCTTGAAGCTTTGCAAGTCTCAGGTATAGATATATCTCTCATTCTCATCCTCTCTTTGCTAGCTTATTAAGGTGATTTTTTTTAGGGTTCATGTCTTCCTCTTCAATTTCAATGAATCGGACCGGAAATAATGGTGATTCTTGGCCAAATAGAAGAGTCAAATGTGAATGTGATTGCCTAACTCCCCTAACCACTTCACTCACCGAGGAGAATCCCGGTAGAAGATTCTATGGATGCGCCAATTATAGGTCAAAGTATAAGAGGTGCAAATTATTTAGGTGGGAGGATGAACCACTTTCTGAGTATTATAGGAGCTTTGTTTGGGGTCTACTAACCAAAGTGGATGAGTTGGAGAATTCCGGCACTATTCGAGGGAGAAATTTCGGTATTGTTGGAGGGAGAAATTCGGGCATTGTTGAAGGGAGTAATGAAGGCATTGAATTGGTGGAGAAAGTAGCAGAATTGGAGAGGGATGTCATTAACCTTAGAAAGCTAAATGATGGAGGTTATTACTGGAATTGTATTTTATGGTTTTTTTTAGGCTTCTGCTCTTGTTTTTTGTTCGTTGTAGTGTTTGGTTAATTATTGTTGCAGTGAACTTGAGTTTGTAGTGGATTTCATTATTGTGTTTGTTGTTGAATTTCAATTTCAGTTTGTATTGGATTTCATTATTGTGTTTGTTGTTGAATTTCAATTTCAGTTTGCAGTGAATTATTCATTTTTGAATTTCAGTTTGTAGAAAGCAAAAACTGCATGTTCACATACAACCAACTTAACCAAGTCACTGGAAATTTGTTCACATACAACATAGAGACTTGGATACACAAAAATAGTACACGCCACTGCATGTTCACATACAACCAACTTAACCAAGTCATAATTCAAGTCTTAGAGACTTGGATACACAAATTCACAAAACAGTACATGTCACTGAAGTAAGAAATGACACAGTACACTTCACTGAAATTGTTTTCAAACAAGTTAAAGATTAGTGGTTACAAAACAGAATGCCAAAAATTCCACTGCTCTCTTTCATTCATTCACTTCAAACACGCCCCTTTCACTGCTCTTTTTCATTCCTTGTCAAATTGCTAAGGTTAAAGGTATATAATCTACAATAAAAATTAATATCAATTAAAAACTGTACATAAACAAATTTAATATAAGTGAATGATTCGAATTACCTATTCACTGATTGTTGTGTGCCACTGACTTGTTCTCCACCCATGGTTCTTGTGGAATGATGTGTGTTTCTTACCTAAAGGCAAGAAAGTGAATGTTAAACATAAGATAAAAGTGAGATATTTATAGACATTTTTTTTTACCTCACTCACTTGACTTTGATTTGTTTGGCTACTTGATCCACCCTCACCATTTGTATATGCCTGCAATGAATATAAAGAAAAAGTCAATAATGTATAGTGTAAGAATAAGCAATTATAGAGGAAGAGTGTACCCTATTCACTAGTGGTGGCCTACTTGTAACTTGTAGATTATAATTCTTGACTTTCCCTGGCCTCCCTCCTTTACTAATTGGTTCTTTTCTGTTAGGAGTAGTATGAGGTTGTTTGCAAGTCCTTGAATTGTGGCCAACCACTTTACATTTACCACATGTAACCTTGCCTTTTTTAGAACTTGTGCTCTCTTCAACACTATCACCTTCCACTTGCTTCGATTTCTTTTTCCCTTTTGAACTAGTTTCACCTTGAGCCTTTTTTCTTGCTATGGGAGGTATGCCAGCCCTTTTCTTGCCAATTAGTGGAAACATGTCAGGGGTAGCATCAAATTTTAGCAACTCTCTGAATGAAATGGGTTGAATGCTATAGTTGTATGCCTTCAAAAAGGTTGACCTATGGAAATAATGATGCACATAGTCCTCTACTAGCAACTTCTTGTACATCAAACAAGCCATTGCATGTTCACATACAATTCCACTTATCTCCCATTGCTTGCATGTGCATGTCCTTTTCTCCAAGTCAACAGCATCACCTAAACCATTCTTATAAACCTCAAATAGCATCCTCCCTGCTGGCTCAACAGTGCACTTCCTGGCTGCCAATTTTATATCATCCACTTCCTTTTGAATCTGTGGACATAATACACCATTTTTGCTTTCCATAAACTCTTTCTTACTGTCAAATCTCTTCATTAGATATCTACGGATCATCTCCCACATGTAGATAATTGGTTTCTCCCTAGCTAGGGTAATTCGGGCATTCCATGACTCACACATGTTGTTACTATTTAGAGAACACTTGGATGTATATAAAAACCCACATCTACTCCACAAATTGTAATGGATGACACTCAAATAGTTATATGCATCAGTGTTCAACTCTCTAATTTTTTCCATGTGCATCTCAAATTCACCATATGTATATGCATATGATGCACTCCACATCTCTGCTTTCAGCAACAAACATGGCCATTTTTTCATAAAATTTTCATGTAAATGCCTACTGCAATATCTATGATCACTCACATCAGACAATTTTTCCAATGCATCAACTAATCCCTTCAATTAAACAGACATAATCAACATGTTAATAACACTGGCATTAACATAACAGTGGCATCAATATAATAGTGGTATCAACATAACAGTGGCATCAACATAACAGTGGCAGTTAAGCAAAGTAAGAAGGGCAGTGGCACATAAAAGTATGAAATGCATGTTAAAAGCAATTGAAAGTACCTTCTGTCTATCTGAAATGAAAGTCAACCCTGTAGGACCTCCAATCAAAGGCAGCAACAGGTCCAGAAACCACTGCCAAGTATTGTAACTTTCTGATTCCACATAAGCAAATGCTATTGGGAAAATTTTATTGTTGCCATCCCTCCCAACAGCACTCAAAAGTTGTCCATTTAAATGATTTTTGACTAAACACCCATCTAATCCTATGAAGGGTCTGCATCCTTCCTTCCACCCCTTCCACATTGCAGTCCAACTTATGAACATTCTTGAGAAACTTCTTTTACCATCTCCATCTGGTTCACTCTCCACTTTAATCAATGCCTCAGGATCTGCCCTCCTGAGTAAATCCCCATATTCCTCAATCTTGCTAAATTGATCCTCATGAGTGCCTTCAATTATTGTCAGTGCATTCTTCTTGGCTCTAGCTACCTGATACCTAGATACTTGAAGATCAAAATCAGTTCTCACTTGTCCTCTAACTCCAACATTTTTCCAAGTGGGATCAATTCTGAACTGCTCAATATACTTATCTGCAAGGATTGATGAAGTCAACTGCTTACAAGTTTCTACAAGAGGACAATTTTCATGGACTGAGTTATAAGTCTTGATCTCAAAGCTTTGGTCAAAGATGTTCAAAGAGGCATGAATTCTCCACCCACACTTATTCACACAAACTGTTGTCACTCTTACCGTCTCATTCTTCCTCAACTCAAAGTCAAACCTATTCTGCATGGCATGGTTTCTTAATGCAACTCTAAAGTCCCTCGCACAAGTAAATTTCAGTCCCACTGCCAACATCTTCTTTCCCAAATCCCTGTTAAGTATAAACATATTTTCATGAGAACTCACTTCTGCCCCTTCAGAATCAGAACCATGCAAGCTCCTAAGTTCATTACTAGGGCAATAGACAGAGTCAACATCCAACTCTTCTAACTGTTCTAAGGGCCCATACTCTACTGCATCTTCCTCATTTTCCTCAACATCCCTAGGAGCAGTTTGAACTCCATCACTATCCCCTTCATCCACACCAAGTCCATTACCTCCATCACCCATATCATCCTCAACTTCAATTTCATCACTAGGTATATCTGGGGCCACATACACTTTAAACATTTTATGCTTTTTGTATAGTTTACAAAGACATGCTACATCCGAATCATTTTTAATAGGTAAAGGTCTTCCCACTGCATCATGTGGGTTTTTATACCAAAGACTACATTTACTTTCCGACCTAATCATTATCATCAAAACTTTCAAAGCTTGATATGTAAGCCTATCAAGCGGCACAAAGTCATGCACTTCTACATTTCCATGCTTATAATTGTAGTCCATATCAAATACTCCACCATAGTGGAGTTCCAATCTGTGCAGGTTCACCATGTTCTATAAACACATGCATAACAATTAGCTGGGACCACATATGAATTTATATAGTATGAACAAAAAAAACCCTATACAACTATACACATAGGGACCACATGAAGCATAAAAAATAAAGACTGTTATGACCCACCATACTAAAAGCAAAACATTCAACCACATGTGTATTAATCTTGTCTAACATTCCCTAAAAAAATATTCAATTTAGGACCCACCATACGAAAGGTAACAAATTTGTCCAAAATCACCTCAGAAATTGTCTCACAACGAATAAAAATTGGGGCTTTTTGGGTTAAACCACATGAATACCAACAAATTTGACTAAAAAATGAAGAACAGACAAAAAGAGGCCCACATGATTAAATATTTCAAAAAACCCTAAAATCTACAAGTACAATCAAAGAATACAATAATTATCCGGAAGTTTTCATGTAAACCCTAATATATCTACAACACCGTAATGAAAATCCTAATTTCAGCAAAGAGATTTGTTGATTTTTTCATGGATACATACTTACAGAGATGGCGTGCGTCCAACTCAATGAAGAAAGCACAATCTCAACCCTCGACCTTCGTCAGCAACTGGAGGAGAGACTTTTGCCTCCAAAAATATGAATTTTTTGTTCAAATAAAGACGGATTCACATGAATTTAGACGAAAATTGCAGTGAGATAAGCCATTGTTAGAGAGAGAGAGAGAGACGAACCCTAGGTTTCTCAAATGACAGAGTAAAGTCGTGTTTTGGTGAGGGGAGAGAGGCTCTTGACAAAACGACACCGTTTTGTCAATAGGGATATTTTCGACATTTCATAATTACAGGTATTTACATATTTAATTTAAACAGTTTAAATAAGGGCATAAAAGTAATTTCCCTTCTTCGTCACCGGAAAAGGTGTTTGAGGGTATTTAGCGCCCCTTTTTGAAACTTGAGGGGTGTTTTTAAACCATTAGGGGGGTTTTCTGCAAATTTTTCAAACCTCAGGGGTGTTTACTGTCATTCTCCCAATTTTTTGTTCATAAAAAATCTTGAATATCATAATAGAATATTTGTACTATAGACAAACGAGCAAAATACTACCCCTCTCAAGTTTAAAACCGAACATAACACCCTTTTATACTGTAAAAATGAAGTATATTAGTTATAGTTGTCAAAATTGAACCACTTGCCCCTCTGAATTTGAACGGAGACCAATTCCAGGTGGTTAACATTATTCATTTACAAATTTATTCCTTGAATTAAGATTACTTTAAAATTTATCATAATGTCCTATTACGTGATTTATCCAAAAGGTAACTAACTTTTTTACACTTGTAAACAAAAGGAAAACAAAAATCAATTTCAAGAAGCAACTAAAAGGATAAGAGTTTTAAGTTTTCAGAATGGATATATATATATATATATATAACATGTTTATAAAATAACCAAATGTCAACCTACCCTATCTATTATGATTGATGGCTCTTTTTCTTGGGAGCAAGAAAATTTGGTCATCAAATCCACTACTTTAGCCAGGAAATCTCAAATATGATATTTTCCTTTTTTGTTCTTTTCTTGTTGAAGAAGCACAAATTTGAGCCATCCACTAAGGAAAAACCGTGTGCGGCAAAGTGTGGAGAAAAATTATAAAAGATCAGAGAAGTGAGTGAAACACTGGGTAAACGATACACATTTGAGTGAAATATTGTGAGATTATCGATGCGCTCCATGGACATAGGATGATTTGGTCGAACTAGGTATAAATATTTGTGTCTTTGTGCATGTGTGTGATTTTGTATGCAATTGTGTGCATGTATTCTAATAATAGGGTCGGGAATCTTTAACAAGTGGTATCATAAATTCCGATGTACCCAACAAGTGGTATTATAGCGTTTTAATTCCCATGCATGTGTGTGATTGTGTTTGCAATTGTGTGCATGTATTCTAACAATAGGGTGGGGAATCCCTAACAAGTGGTATCAAAAATTCCGATGTGCCCAACAAGTGGTATTATAGCGTTGTAATTCCCATGCATGTGTGTGATTTTGTTTGCAATTGTGTGCATGTATTCTAACAATAGGGTGGGGAATCCCTAACAAGTGGTATCAGAAATTCCGATGTGCCCAACAAGTGGTATTAGAGCGTTTTAATTCCCATGCATGTGTGTGATTTTATTTGCAATTGTGTGCATGTATTCTAATAGTAGGGTGGGGAATCCCTAACAAGTGGTATCAGAAATTCCGATGTGCCTAACAAGTGGTATCAGAGCTTTTTAATTCCCAACAACTGGTATTAGAGCATTTTTAATTACCAACAAGTGGTATCAGAGCTTTCAGGTTGAAGCAGATAAAGAAAAAGCGCAAGTTGTTTCGAGTTCGGAAATTCAAGTTGCACGAAATCAAGTTTTGAGCAAACGATTGTGTTTTTCTCGTCAAGACGAAGCCAACGGTCCGAACCGTGTCAAAAATTGATGTTGTACGTGCCTCGTCAGAAATTCCACTCGCCTTGTCGCCAGCAACCACTCCGGTGACCAGAAAAAGGTTAAAAATGCCGACGTGAGCGCCACATCAGTAGGCTTCCGATCGATCGAGCAAACTTGAGATCGATTGATCGAGCAAAACAAAACAAAACAAAACAAAACAAAAAAATCTACTCCATACATATCAAATAGGCTAAGTTGGAGCAATGGAAGAAGATAAGGCAACAATTATCGATAAGTTTAATGGTATAAACTTTGCTTTTTAAAAGATGAAAATAGAAGATTTATTATTTTAGAAAAAATTGTATCTACCATTGGAGGAGCAGAAGCCAGAATCAATGACAGAAGATGAGTGGAAAATCCTTTATCGAAAGACTCTCGGTACGATCAAGGGTGGTTTGTGAGTTTACAGATGTTATTTCTTAGCTAATCTCTTGGCCTATAAGGAGCGGGGTTGTTCTTATTGTGACTTTTCTAGGGTGGTTTGTGAGTTTACAGATGTTTTCCCAGAGGATTTGACCGAGTTACCCCCAAAACGAGAAGTGGAGTTCGGCACTGACGTCATTCCCGGTACCGACACGATTTCTATGGCACCGTACCGCATGGCACCAACTGAGTGGGAAGATCTGAAAAATCAATTGGAGGATCTTAGGATGAAAGGTTTTATATGTTCTAGTGCATCACTTTGGGGAGCTCCTGTTCTTTTTTCTAAGAAGAAAGATGGATCTCTAAGGCTTTATATTGATTACAGGAAGCTGAATCGGGTTACGATCAAGAACAAGTATCCATTGCCAAGGATAAATGACTTGTTTGATCAGCTTAAGGGATCCAAATGCTTTTTGAAGATAGACTTGAGATCAGGTTACTACCAGTTGAGGGTCAGGGATGAGGACATCTCGAAGACAGCTTTCCACACTCGCTATGGTCATTTTGAGTTCCTTGTTATGCCATTTGGTTTGACAAATGCACCAACAACATTCATGGATCTAATGAACCGGGTATTTAGTGCTTATTTGGACAAGTTTGTGGTGGTCTTTGTGAATGACATTCTGGTGTATTCATCATCCGAGAAGGAGCACAAGGAGCATCTGAGGATTGTTTTAAAAATCCTTAAGGAGAATCAGTTGTATGCCAAGTATGAGAAGTGCAAGTTTTGGCTACCAAAGGTGTAGTTCCTTGGGCATGTTGTCTCTGCGGAATGAATCTTTGTAGATCTTTCTAAGGTTGAGGTTGTGATGAGTTAGAACCAACCACGGAATGTGTTTGAGATTAGGATCTTTTTGGGATTGGCTGGCTATTACCGGAGATTCGTGAAGGATTTCTTGAGGTTAACCGATGACCCGTCTCACTCAGAAAGGAGTGAAATTTGTGTGGAGTAAAGCTTGTGAGCTTGCCTTTAGAGAATTGAAGCATTAGTTAACATCATCACCAATCTTAGTGATTCTAGAAAGGGGATTGGGCCATGTGATATATTGTGATGCTTTTAGATAAGGCTTGGGGTGTGTCTTGATGGAGACAGAGAGGGTAGTTTCCTATGGGTCTTGACAGCTAAAGACTCATGAGAAAAACTATCCCACCCATGACTTGGAGCTAGTAGCAGTGATCTTTGCGTTGAAGAGCTAGAGGCATTACTTGTATGAGAAAAAGTTTGAAGTTTTCTCTGATCACAAAAGTTTGAAGTATCTTTTTTCGCAAAAGGACTTGAACTTGAAACAAAGAAGGTGGGTCGAGTACATGGGGGACTATGATTTCGAGTTACAATACCATCCTCGAAAGGCCAATGTTATGGCTAATGCTTTGAGTTAGAAGTCACGGGGGTCGATTGCTAGCATTGCCATCCGTGAGTGGAAGATAATGGAGGACATCGCAGAGTTAGGCTTGACTTTTAGTGATGACAGGGAGCCCGCTACCTTATTTATCTTAATGGCCCAGCCCACTCTTATTGATGAAGTGATTGAGGCCCAGAGAGGGGTAAGCGAGATGGATTCCATTCGCACCCGGATTTCAACCGGTGAGACCGTGGGTGATTGGACCTTGCACTCTGATGGGGGTCTAAGGTTTAAAGGGAAGATGGTGGTACCAGGAGCGAGCAGGGAGAAGGTGATGAGGGACTTTCATTATTCTAAGTTTGCGGTACATCCCAGTGGTACCAAGATGTATCACAATTTGAGACGTCAATTTTGGTAGAAGGGCATGAAGCATGATGTTACTCAGTTTGTTGACAGATGCCTTACTTGTTAGCAAATGAAGGTTGAATATCAGATGCATGTGGGTCTGTTGCAACCATTTCCAGTGGCAGAGTGGAAGTAAGAACACATCACTATAGACTTTGTGACAGGATTACCGATGGCATAGAAAGGGCATGATATAGTATGAGTTATTGCTGACAAGTTGACCAAAGAGCTCTTTTTATGGCCATACGAGAGACGGATGGCGCAAAGGCACTCAGTGGGCTGTATATTGACCAAATTGTCAGACTACATGGTATTCCAATTTCTATTATGTCAGACAGAGATCCAATGTTTGCTTCATGATTTTAGCAAGGTTTCCAGACAGCTCTTGATTCAGAGTTGAGGTTTAGCACGATATTTCACCCTCAAACTGATGGTCAATCCGAGAGGATTATTCAGATATTAGATGATATGTTTTGGGATTGCCTTTTGGATTTTCAGGGTAATTGGGATGGTCACCTACCATTGGTTGAGTTTGCGTATAACAATAGTTATCAGACCAGTATTGAGATGGCACCATTTGAGGCATTGTATGGTAGACCGTGTAGATCTCCAGTTTGTTGGATTGAGCTTGGCGAGACATCCATTTTAGGTGAGCAGAGATCATTCTTGAAACGAAAGAGAAGATCAAGGTGATTCGGTAACCGTTGATCACATCTTAGAGCCGACAGAAAAACTATGTCGACCAGAGGAGAAAACCATTATCCTTTGATATGGGGGGACCATGTGTTCCTAAAGGTTTCCCTGCGGAAAAGATTGATGATATTTTGACGGGGTGGCAAGTTATTGCCATGGTTTATCGGACCTTTCGATATTTTAGATCGTGTTGATGAGGCGGCTTATCATTTGGCTTTGCTGCCAGAGTTGTTGAGAGTTCACAATGTTTTTCATGTATCTATGTTAAGGAAGTACGAGCCAGATCAGTCACATGTTTTGGATTGGGTCAACATTGAGGTTGATGAGGATGTCACATATGAGGATCGACCAGTTAAGATTTTAGACTCTAGAGACCAGGTTCTATATGGAAAGGTGATTCCTTTAGTCAAAGTTTTATGGCATCATCACGGCGTGGAGGAGGCTATCTAGAAGTGTCAGGCCGAGGTCCGTGCCAAGTATCCAGACTTATTTGCCACTTAAGGTACGTTGTGATTTCGAGGACGAAATCTTTTTAAGGGGGGGGGGATGTTGTAATGTCTGGGTTTAATTATTTACTTTTATGTTTATTTAGTCTATTTAATTGCTAAGTGTGAGTTTATTAATGATTGTTTGTGCTTAAATTTTAACTTAGTGAAATTGAAAGAAGAACAAATATATATATACATATATATACACATAATAAAAATTGTATTATGTGTGGCAGTGACCATATGGGTGGCTTTGAATATGTCTACACTACCATCACTTATACAATTATTACTTACATGTTGATATATATGGAGCATGGGTCAGTTGTGGATGGGTTTACACATTATTTCCTCCATCACTCTGTCATCATTGAGTTAGGTTCTTATCACATTTAACTATTATATGGGAATATAATTGAAGTAGTTTCATACATAATAATACACCACAAAATTCAGTCACGAGAGAAAAAAAATTTCATCATATCACCTTCATTCTTCCCATTTTCTTCTCTATAGAACTACTTGTTTTAATTCCCAACAAGTGGTATCAAAGCTTTCAAGTTGAAGCAGATACAGAAAATGCACAAGTTGTTCCAAGTTCGGAAATTCAAGTTGCACGAAATCAAGTTTTGAGCACACCATCGTGTTTGTCTTGTCGAGACAAAGCCAACGGTTCGAATCGTGTCAAAAATTGATGTTGTACGCTCCTCGCCGGAAATTCCACTCGCCTTGTTGTCGGTAACCGATCCGGTGATCGAAAAAAGGTTAAAGATGCCGATGTGAGTGCCACGTCAGTAGGCTTCTGATCGATTGAGCAAACTTAAGATCGATCGATCAAGCAAAACAAAAAAACATTTCCCAACTCCGAACATATCAAACAGGCTAAGTGGGAGGAATGAAAGAAGAGAAGGCAACAATGATTGATAAGTTTGATGGTACAAGCTTTGCTTTTTAGAAGATGCAAATAGAAGATTTATTATTTTAGAAAAAATTGTATCTACCATTGGAATAGTAGAAGCCAGAATCGATGACAGAAGAGGAGTGGAAAATCCTTGATCGGAAGGCTCTCGGTACAATCAGATTATCATTGTCAAAGTCCGTTGCCTTCAATATAAAGAATAAGAAGATAATAAGGTCTCTCATGGAAGCCATTTCTAACATGTACGAACAACCGTTTGCAATAAATAAGGTACATCTCGTTAAAAGATTGTTTAATCTAAGGATGCCCGAGAATGGAAAATTCAGTGAGCGGTCTCAATATTGTCAACAAGATCATTGGGCAGTTAGAATTCGTTGATCTTCCCATCACAGATGATATAGGAGCAGTTATTGTTCTAAGTCAATTGTCGAAAAGTTGGAGTGGCACAGTTACTGTAATTTGTAGCTCTTCTGGGAAAGTAAAAATGGATTATGATTCCGTAGTGAGCATGATACTTAAGGAAGAGATTAGAAGGAAAACAACAAACGCTTCTAACAATGGTTCTACATTAAATATTGAAAGGAGATGGAAAAGTTAGAGCAGGAAAAAAAGCGGTAGTTACGGGCATGGCTATTCCAAGTCAAGACATGGAAGATCACAACCTCAAAATCCCAGGAATTCCAAAGAGATTGAATGTTGTAATTGCGGCAAAACTGGTCAGGAGATGATGCGTTGATATGCTCTTTGGAGAAGGAAGAGAAGAAGGAAGAGAAAATATTATCTCAGAAGAAGGAGATGATGCGTTGATATGTTCTTTGGAGACCAAGGCAGAGTTTTGAGTCTTGGACTCTGGAGCATCATTCCATGCCACATCAAGTCAAGAGCTCTTTGAGAGCTATGTACCTGGTAACTTGGGAAAGGTTTATCTAGGTGACTATCAACCCTGTAGTGTTGTAGGCAAATGTGAAGTACATATCAGACTCAGTGGATCGATATGGAAGTTAAAAGATATGAGACACATTTCAGACTTAAGGAAGAATCTGATCTTAGCAGGTCAGTTGGCGAGTGATGATTATGTAACCACCTTCAAATCCGATGAGTGGAAAGTTTCTAGAAGAGCTATGACTATAAAACGAGGAAAGGTTGGTACGCTCTATACTACCACCAATGCTAGAACATTGATAGCAGTTGCGGAAAGGAAAAAGAGGACTTGTGGCACCATGTGCTAGGTGATATGAGTGAAAAGGGACTCAAGGTTGTTCTTTCGAAGGAAAAATTATCAGGCTTGAAATCGATTGATATTGAATTTTGTGAGAATTGCATATTCAGTAAACAAAAGAGGGTGAATTTCTAGAGCAATAACAAAACTTTTAGAAAGGAGAACCTTGAGCTAGTTCACACAGATGTCTGGGGCCAGTAAATGTCTCATCTCTTGGCTGAAAGTCCTATTTCATGACTTTCATTGATGATCATTCTAGAAAGGAATGAGTTTACTTCTTGGAACATAAATCTGAGGTGTACGATGTGTTCAAGAAATAGAAAGTCATGATGGAGAATGATGTAATGTTCGGGTTTAATTATTTACTTTTATTTTTATTTAATCTATTTAATTACTAAGTGTGAGTTTATTAATGATTGCTTGTGCTTAAATTTTAACTTTGTGAAATTGGAAGAACATATATATATATGTATACATAATAAAAGTTGTATTATATATGGCAGTGACTATATGGGTGGCTTTGAATATGTCTACACTACCATCACTTATACAATTATTACTTACATGTTGATATGTATGGAGCATGGGTCAATTGTGGATGAGTTTACACATTATTTCCTTCATCACCTTGTCATCATTGAGTTAGGTTCTTATCACATTCAACTATATTATGGGCATATAATTGGAGTGGTTTCATACATAAAAAAGTACACCACAAAATTCAGCCACGAGAGAAAAGCAATTTCATCATATCACCTTCATTCTTCCTTTCTTATTCTCTATGCAATTTGAGGTCCTTGGTGTTAGAATCGTGTCTTGGTCGCAACTAGAAAGTTGTTATCCTAGTTGAGATCTTCGGTTTGATACCAAATTCAGTATGTGATCTCCTTTGTTTTGATTCATATTATTTATAGAAATTTCGATTCTAGAACTACTTGTTTTAACGAATCTTGAGCTTCCAATCCATCAATTTTAATTGGTGTTAGGTTCATTTAAAATTTTTGAAACATTTACATTACGTTTATATGTATGTTTGGATATATTTCTCAAATTTTCAAAATTTTTTGATGAGTAGATATTTAATTAAACGTCTGGAAGTATATGATGTTCGGGTTAATCCTGTTGTTGACAAAACTGATTTTTATTTTTGTTTGGTCCCTTATTAATCATGCTTCGGTACTTAGAAAATTATGAACATTTTACAAAATATTTTTGTATATGTCTATTATCATCCCTGAAGATTTCAAATGATTTAGATAATTATTTAATTTACTAAAAAATACGGAAGTAGGTTGTCTAGATTTCGTTTCTCTAGTTGCTCATCAATTTTGGTTTTGGTTTGGCACTTTATTTCACATGTTTTAGTACTCTTAAAAATTCTGAAACTTTTATTGTAGGATAACATATATTTCTAGTATATGTCAATCAAATTTCATAATTTTGCAATGAATAGATATTGGTAAATAAATTCTAGACTACTAGGTGTCCGTTCTACATCCTTATTGCGAAATAGTAACATTTAGTATTTATTTAAGGAATCTATACTTATAGTTTTGTCCTGAAAATTGTATCACAAGATTATAAGTGTATATTATGTAAATACACATAATTTGATATTTGGTTTTCATATATATATTTTTTGAAAAATATGTGAGTTAGTGGTGTGCAATATGCAGTTCTATTATGAAAGCCTGACTTTTGTTATCAAATTCAATCATGTGCACCACATGAAAAATAATAATTCTATATTAATTGAGTAGCTTATCTTCATCGAATTATCCCAAAATGTTTTGTGTAGATATTCCTATATATCAGTTTGATTATTACCAAATTTCACGATTATTACCAAATTTCACAATAAAAATCAATGTGGTTATGTTTATACAAATGATTCAATATGTGTTATTTGGTTTTAGGCAAAACAGGGTGCAAATGAGGGTGTGAATGGTGAACCGCTCACTTTTTTGTTCTTTGCACAACCTTACTATTTTGATCTTGATATTTACTGGATTTTCCATCTAAGTTTGAGGTAGGGATTTATTAGGGAGTTGTGTAAGTTTAAGAATCTTCATTTATGGATTTTAATACTTATATATAGTATGATCATGAGATTTTCGTTATTTTGACATGAGTTGTGAAATTGCATTAATGTGTTTAAATGAATTGATTCATGTCACAATTGAATTTTTTTTAGGTGGATCATGGAATATGTGTATTAACATTACTTACGTGCGCATGTGAATGGCATATATGTTTTGATAAATTGTGGATTGGTTGTTAATTTTTGAAAAATGTCGTGTGGTGTGAGCAAAAGGGGATGAAGGAGCTTCAGAAGTGAAAGACCTCGAATTATCGTGCGATTGGTTGACGTCACTGTAGGGTTAGTATTCCCAAGACAATCATTTCACTAGGCAGATGGACGGTGAATTCATGCCCTAGGGTTTATATCACGACATAATTTTTACACTTGATGATTTTGAATTTTTATATTATCTGGGTTATGATAGTTAAATTGATCTAATTGAGTTCATGCTGAGATTATTGATTTCTCCCCTCGTGATTGTGGATTTTATGCCATCTTGCTAGTGATATTTAAATTGTTTAGCATGAACTTATATTGAGATTTTTTATCCAATTACATTATGGCATTGAACTAGGTTAGAGACCATACCTATATATATTCATTGATTTACATACTTGTGGAATCTTACGCATGTATGATTTTTCTCTACTGGCCGTTTGTGCTCACCCTTAATATTTTTTAGGAAAAGAACCATTAGTGGATGATGCATGAGCTATTAGAGTTTGTGGGATTTGTATTTTAAGTTAACTGCATTTTAATGTAATAATAAAGAACATATATTTAGTTTGATTTGCATTGGGTATTTGTATTTAGCTGTCTTTCGACTAGCATGTTCATGCTTATAAGTTGATTTGATTTTGGGGATTGTATGATTTATATTATTTCTAATCCGTTTCCGCAATAGTGAACTATGAACAGTACCCACGTGGTATTGTGAAGAGTATCAGTTGGCTAGGTTTGACCAGTTGATTTTCATGAATTTCTTTGTGTTCTAGTCATTATCTGGGTCTTCGGATTCGGGGCGTGACAAATGAGGCGGGTTTAAAGATAATGAGATTAAGATCCGACAATGATGGAGAATATCAGGACACGGGTTTAAAAACTTTTGCTATGAGAATGGTATCAGATTAGAGAAGATTGTTTCACGAACACTACAATAGAATGACGTAGCATAACGTATGAACCAGACATTGATTGAGAGAGCCAGAAGTATGTGCATACATGCAGGGCCGCTAAACAATTCTGGGCAGAAGCAGTCAATACATCAGCGTATCTAATCAATTGAGGTCCATTCATACCATTAGAGCATAAAATACTAGAAACGGTATGGAGCAGTAAAGAGGTGACACTCTCACATTTGAGAGTTTTCAGTTGTGTTGCTTATGTGTATATTAGTGATCATGTTAAGGGAAAGCTTGGTCCCAAATCACAGAAATTCATTCTTATTGGATACGGCGGTGATGAGTTTAGTTATCGCATCTAGGATGAGCAAAACAAAAAGGTAATCCAAAGTAGGGATGTAATATTTAATAAAAAAAATAATGTACAAGGACATGCACACAGCAACCTCAAATCATTCAATACAGAGCGATCATGTGTATGTTGAGTTAGATGATGTTCAAGACAGTAGTGTCGCACAACAAGCAATTGAGAGTCACCAGTCAGAAGAACCGATTGTAGAGAGCAATACTTAGCAGGATGATACACTGCAGTCTCCGACTCCTAATCCTGTACCTAGGAGGTCTTCACGGCCGCATGTTCCAAACAGATGAAGGTGAACCAAAATGCTATAATGAGGCATGGCATGCACCAGATGTGAGCAAGTGGGAGCTTGCGATTGAAGATGAGATGAAGTCCCTTATCTATAACAAAATATGAAAGTTAACCGAGCTACCGATAGGAAAGAAAGCTCTCCATAATAAATGGGTGTACAGGGTCAAAGAGGAACATGACGGTTCCAATAGATAAAAGACAAGACTTGTAATCAAAGGCTTTCAGCAGAAAGAAGGAATCGACTACATCGACATCTCTTTTCCCCGGTTGTATTCAGTCGACTGCTTGTCCAGAGACTTTCAAATGTTTATCCCTTCTCTTGGCTTAGTTGACTAATGGTGAGTGGTAGTTGACTGGTCTACCCAACAATGGCCTCTGAACTTCATTTATGGTTTTCAACCACCACCACATTTCCCCACTCTCAACCAAAGTCTTGCCCACTCTCTTTTGAATGTAACTCGCTCTCATAACCCTAACCCTTACTATATATAGTTAAAGATGAGTTTTGAAAAGAGATGTCTTTGTGGGTGTGAAAGAAAACCTAAGTCTTCTACTCTTCATCTTCAACAACAAAAGACTCTCTCATTGAAATCCATTAAAGGCTAAGAGCAAGAAAGCATATTTATTGAGTATAGCTTCATTTATTATAAATCATTTGAAGCTTGTTTCTCTTGATCATTCCTTTATTCTCTTGAACAAATCTTTAGGCCAACGAAACTGAATATCATTTGTTCAATTTTTAGCATTATTGCAGCAGAGGGTTTGCACCTAGAGCAGTTAGATGTCAAAACTAATTTCCTTCACGGTGCCCTAAAGGCGGAGATCTACATGCAGACCGAAAAGTTTTAGTTACAGGAAAATAGAATTTATGTGCAAGTTGAAAAAGAGCTTGTATGGTGTAAAACAAGTCCCGAGACATCATCAAGAGGATTGACATGATTTACATCATCCTGCTACTTTATGTTGATGACATGTTTGTAGCTGGTTCTGATTTTGGTGAAATCAGTAAGTTGAAGAAGGAGTTGAAAAATGAGTTTGAGACGAATGACTTAGGTGAAGCGAAACAAATTCTTGGTATGAGAACCAATAAGGATAAGCAGAAGGGTATTTTGCAGTTGTCTCAAGCTGACTATGTTGAACGGATTCTGAAGCGGTTTAACGTGAGTGATGTTAAGCCGGTTAACACACCTTTGGCTAGTCACTTTCGACTATCCAAAGACTAGTTTCCCAAGACAAAAGAAGAAAGGAACATAATAGCCAATGTTCGATTTGCTACAGCTATTGGAAGCTTTATATATGCAATGGTTTGTACGACACCAGATATTGCATATATAGTGGGAGTTGTCAACAGGTTCATGTCTAATACAGGAAAAACTAATTGGGAAACAGTGAAGTGGATATTGAGATAACTACGAGGTACCACAAATAGATGTCTTTGTTTTAGAAAAGGCAAAGTGAAGTTACATGGCTATGTAGATTCATATATTGCTGGTGAGATACACCAAAAAGAAGTACTACTAGTTACATATTTACAGTAGGTACTACAATAGTCAGTTAGGTTTCACAGATACATAAGATTGTAGTGTTACCTACTACAAAGGCTGAGTATCTAGCTGTAACAGAGGCTAGTAAAGAATTGATTTGGTTACAAGATTTGTTGGAAGAATTGGGATTCAAGAAGGAGAAGAATGTTTTACACAGTGATAGTTAGAGTGCGATAATCTAACAAAGAATTCAACATTTCATTCGAGTACCAAGCATATAGGACTTTGTTATCATTTCATCAGATCACTATTAGAAGGTGAAGTGTTGACACTTGAAAAGATCCAGGGCAGTAAAAATCCAGCTGACATGTTAACCAAAGTTGTGACAAAAAGGAAACTGAAGTTGATGGAGTTGATTTATTAATAAAAAGTCCGCCAAGTGGGAGATTGTTATGATTGGCGGCTCCTTTTCTTATGAAGCAAGAAAACTTGGTCAGGAAATTTCAAATATGAGATTTTCCTTTTTTTTCTTTTCTTGGTGAAGAAGCACAAATCCGGGCCATCCATCTTGGTGAGTGAAACCAAATCCTAACCATTCATTCTAAGGCTCCTTGTGTATAAATAGCGGAGTTCTCAAGGAAGAATTGTGTGTGGTAAAGTGTGGAGAAAAAGTACAGAGAGATCAGAGAAGAGAGAAAAATACAAAATAATATTTTTCTTGGTGTCAATGAAACACTGGATGAGCGATACACGAAGTGAAACACTGTGTGAGTTATTCATCATTGTAATCATCTCAATTGATAGTGATTATTGGTGCGCTCCGTGCACATAGGCTGATTTGGCCGAATCACGTATAAATCTTTGTGTCTTTGTGCATGTGTGTGATTTTATTTACAATTGTGTGCGTCTTTTCTAACAGTATGGTTGGGAATACCTAACAAGTGGTATCATAAATTTAATTGTGCCCAACAAGTGATATCAGAGCGTTTTAATTCCCAACAACTAGTATCAGAGCGTTTTTAATTCCCAACACTATCCACGAAGAGAAAATATAGATATTAATATATATACATACCTATAATACCTTTCATGTCATGAGTGCACAACCACTGAAAAAAAACAAGTTAAATTGGTTAGAATAGCAAGATTCATAATTTACTTCATTATATAAAGAGGAGATCACAATTAAACTACAAATGAACCGAGTTATTTGTAAACATGTTCAGGCTATCATTAAGAATTGGAATCGTCATTTTTTATTTAAAGAAGGTTCTCGTTAAGGATTGGTATCAACATTCTTTTTTTAAGAAAATGAGTCGGACTCAAGTTCAATTTGGAGGCTTATTCAGTAAACAAGTCGAGCCTGGTCGAGTGGTGGTGGGATAAGCTTTTATATTTTTGTATATATGACTTCGTTTTTGTTTGTGAATATAGGCTCCTATATGACTTATAAATAGTAGAGTGTAATAGTTCATTTTATTTTGTCTTTTCAAAGTTTGAAGTCTACTGTGACATCATCTTTGTTATAAGACTAAACTTGAAACTATTTTGAACATGGTCCATTAGGTGATAAATTTGTATATTTCAAGCTCATTCCTCACATTATTTGGAATGAAAAGCATCAAGCAAAGAGATTACTCCAAAATCCATCTATGTTTTCCAGTGCTTCTCTGAGAGGTGTTTTTGGTTCTCCGCGGTCCTCGAGCTAATGTTTTGAGCACATCACGAGTTTAAAAAAGGAATAAGATGAGAGGTGTTAAGCTTTTTATCATATTGATGTGAGATGGGTCCAAAAAAGGGGGTTCTATTTTAGGAATTAATTCTCATCTCACACTTGGGAATTAATCCCGCCCAAGATCATCGACACCTGTCTTTACTCACACACATAAATCACACAGATAACACACAATATTTAACGTGGTTCAGCCCCAACTTTGGCCTACATCCACGGAGAGAAAAAATATTTATTAGGAAGATATTACATAAGTGAACAACATAACACCCTCAAGTGGTGCACACATCACCTTCACACCCTCTTCCTCTCCTCTTTTCCTCATATCTCTTCTCTAAGTCTCAACACAAACCTTAGGTCCCTATTTATAGAGTTAAACCCATTTACTTGTTGAACAAGAAAAACTCAATTTTTTGTTGGACAAAGATTACAATTCTTTGGAGAATAAAACTATCTAATAAGAAATTCATTTTACAATATAACTCTAAATAGGAAACCTAATTACAGTAGAATTTGAGACACTTTCCTAACAATCTCCACCTTGGCATGAATTATATCATCTTCTCAAAGCTCCACCTTGCTTCAAGCATCAACACTCTTCTACTCATTATTTTCTTGTTTTTCATCAACACTCTCCTTCTTCAATTTCTTCTTTTTCATCTACACGCATCATGCTCCACCTCCACCATGACTATGTGTGCTTCTTCAACATTCTTCAACATTAACATCATCTTCAACACTATCTTCAATCATCAACATCATCTTCAACATTCTTCAACATCAACATCATGTTCAACACTATTTTCATGACCGCGCTTTCTCCGCAATCACTTCATCTTCTTCATCTACATCATCATCTTTATCTTCTTCAAGCTCAGTCACCTCTATACCAAGCCGCAATCTCCACCTTTATCAAATCTTCATTATCTCAATTTTTTTATACTATCCAATCACTATCAGAATCATCATCACTGATCAGAAACTCCTTCACTTCGCCAAGTCTCAAATCCTCACAATTCCCATCTTCATAATCAACTCTACACAATCTTCCTAAGAAAAATACCACTACCCTCAAATTCTTTCCTCACATATCATCCCACCAGCGCCTTCAACCTCGTTCCGACCACCTGCCTCTTCGCCATCTCACTCAAATCACTCAATGACTCGACGTCATCATCAACTTGAAACCCAATAATTTCGTTAGCACATGCGAGCCACCACTACTACGCGCTCTCCACTGCGTCGATGTGCGCCATATGCCTCCATGCATCAACCGGAACACAACCTCCACCTCATCGACATCAAAAACAATCTCAACCAAGCTTTGCAACCTAACCTTTTTGTCTTTTCTTCTCTCATAGCTCCCACTAAGCCTATTCGAGATGTTCGAAGTCAAATCACGCAAAATCGATCATACGGTTGCGTCCGGAGCGGTCCAAAACCTTTAAAATGTCTTTGACCACATCGAAACGGGTCAAAAACGACTCCAAACGGGCCAAAACACAAATCATCACAAAAGACAAAATTGCTGACAACGTCAAAAACTTCTCTGGGCGCGTGTGGGTGCGAACTTCCTCCTATGGGGCTGAATTTTATTCCAAAACATTATTCTTCGAAATATCTTTCCGTTGATATATTATAAGTCTTGTCTCGATCAACGATACTCCGCGAAATAGGCCCGAAACGAAACTGCTGTGCGTGGAGCCAAAAAAATGGTCGAAACTTCAAGGGGCGCGTGCAGCTATTTCAGGCGATGTGCTTGACTGTCCCGGCTTCGTCTCATCAATACGAATCTCCTGGTATGGTTGGTTTCTGATTTCGAACAACTCTGATCTTTAAATCTAGGCCAGAACATACGAGTTTCTTCTTTGCTTCAATCTGGAATTTTCTGATACCGATCTGCTTGAACCTGGCTCTAATACCACTTGTTAGGAATTAATTCTCATCTCACAATTGGGAATTAATCTCGCCCAAGATCATCGACACCTGTCTTTATTCACACACATAAATCACACAAATAACACACAATATTTAACGTGGTTCAATCCCAACTTTGGCCTACGTCCACAGAGAAAAAAAATATTTATTAAGAAGATATTATATAGGTGAACAACATAGCACCCTCACCCGGTGCACACATCACTCTCACATCCTCTTCCTCTCCTTTTTTCCTCACATCTCTTCTCTAAGTCTCAATACAAACCTTAGGTCCCTATTTATAGAGTTAAACTCATTTCCTTGTTGAACAAGAAAAACTCAATTTCTTGTTGGACAAGGATTATAATTCATTGGAGAATAAAACTCTCTAACAAGAAATTTTTTTTACAATACAATTCTAAATAAAAAATCTAATACAATAGAATTTGAGACATTTTCCTAACATTCTACTCCAATTCTTTTCCAAAGAATTGAAATTTATAAATCGAAAGCCAAGTAAAGTTATAAGCAAACCAACTTGACGAGGAAAAGCATAAAGCTCGATTTAACTCGATTAATTGGCAATTCTAGGCGCAATTGTCATAATGACAATTAAGGGGTGTTTTATGTTAAAACATTAGATTGAAACATGGACAAGATTATATGACCTAAAAGTGGTATCGGGTCAAATTTAGGAGAGCAAATTGCTCAATTTTTATAGTGGTGACTAACATGCTCACTTTAATAATATTAAGGGGTATCATGCACATTTTCAATTGATAAGAGGTGTATTTTACACTTTTACCCATAGCATATTAATAGTATAAGAAAATTGTTTCCGTTAAATATTTTTCATTTTCTTTTGATTGATTGTGGATTTTTAGATCTAGGTATTCGTATATATATTGGGATTTTGTCTACTCTAAACTAGGGTTGGTTTTATTGAATAAAAATGAGTTTAAATATGATATCTAACCAAAATTCGTAGAATTTAAATTAAGGGCTATTAACATAAAATTCTCTTATTTTCAGTTTTTGATCAAATACACTGTTGAGTTGCCATATTGCCCTCTCCACTATGAAAATATTTTATAGATCCCCTTTCCATCTCAAAACAGTGTAATTTCAGGACGGAAAAATTGTCAAAACGTTGTCGTTTGGAGTCAGAAAGGGGTCTAATTTAACGGGAAAAAGAAAAAAGAAAAGAAGAAAGCGGGGTCTGTGAAATTGTTTTTAAAAAAATTAAAATCATGAGAAATTTTATGATAATAACCCTTAAATTAATGTTCAACAAATTATGTGATTACAATATTATTTGTTTCCGCATTAGGTTATGCCATTTATAAGCATATTCAACTACATTTTTTAATAACAGGTCCCAAAATAAATCCCAATATATTATAATCTATATTTTTTCAAATTATCATTCTTCTTTAACTTCAAAAAATAGTAAACTCTAGTAAAAACTACAACTATACTTAAATCATCAAAGAACAAATTAAAAACATAAAATAAAAAAAATAAAAAATTTAAAAAGTTTCATACTTTAAGGTGGACGATGTCCCTTTTGAATGATTTCCTTCTTATTGTAGACGAATTGCGGTTCACCAAGATTTCTTTTGTAAGGTGAAAGGTTCAAGTATCCAATGTACGTCGTATTGGAATGCGAAAATAAATAGTAAGGAGAATTTGCTAAATGTTTGACTTATAATTTGAATCTTATGACACCGCCAGTATATTTATTACCCTCCACAGATCTGGAAGAAGATGACATAAATGAAATGTTACCAACCATATGATATTATTATGCATTCACATGCCCAAATTTTCGCTCAAAATTGTCAAATTTTGCCACTGGCAAAAAAGAGAGAAGAGATTCTTATCCCCTTATTTTCATATAACTCACCAAAAAAACATAAGAGATACAAAGGTATTGGGTGCGTTTGGAAACCTATTTTTTGTATTTGTTTTCTATCTTCAAATATAAAAATTGTATTTATATTTCTCTTTAATTTTTTCAGCAAAAAACTAAAAACAAAAAAACGTTTTGATCAAAATTTGTATTGAAAAATAAAATGGTATTGGTGGCCGGCGGTGACTAGCAGCGGGCGGAAGCGGCGGCGGTGGGACCCGGCGGCGACCGGAGGTGGTGGGGGGCGGCGGCGGTGGCGGGTGGTGGTGGTGGTTGGTGGTGGTGGCGATGGGGGCGGTGGAGGAAGTGGTACCTTAAACAGTGAAAAAAACTCAAAAAATAACTAAAAGTTGTATTTGGTGTTTTCACCACTTTTATCCACTATTCACATAAAACAGTTTTCTTGGGAAAAAAAAAAGTGAACAGTAAACGTGTTTGTCAAACGTGTTTTTTTATTTTTGAAATGGGTGAACAGTAAAAAAAGAAAACTGTTTTATGTGTTCCCAAACGGACCCATTGGAATATTTAGAGAAATAAATGTTTCCAGTGTGAAAAGTAATTCTCTAAAACTCTAGATGAAATATCAAACCTTTTATGCATGATTAACGAATAATTACACCAATTAACCTATATACCTCTTGCAATTTCTAATGAGAACAATAATCAAGAAGGAGATGGCTAAATTCTAAAAACTTCTCTAAGGAGTAGCGATTGGAGTTGTCATTTAACAAGTGAATTTTTAGAAATTGACATATGTGATTTGGTTTTACGTTCTTGTCAATTCTAGGAACACTGGCATGTCCTAATAAAAAAAAAGGTAATTTGGACTCTCTGAGGTTTAAAATTAATTGAACTTAGAAATTGATCAAGTAGTGTCCCAACCCTCCTGATATTTGTATTTTGTTGCAATGACACCCCCTGAATGCATAAAATGACTTTAGTATCTTTAATTATTATAATTTACATGCAAAATGACTAAGTTACCCCATGCATAAACCCTACCCATCATTCACTACACCAACCACTATTATTATCACACTATTATTATTATTAAAAAAAAAATACAATAAAAAAAAAATAAAACATACAATATATAAATATAATTTTATTTTAAATACAAAATTCAAAAACATCTGAAATAAAAAAATTATTTATAAATAAATTCTGCCAACGAAAATCTTTTTTTTTTTTTTTTTGAATGGTAAAAAACTCACACACCACACCAACAATGCCTCCTAGGAGGCTCGAACCCCTCACCACCTCAATTGATGGATGAGGTTATACCATTGCAACACATGTGCGCTGGTACCATCGAAAATCTTTCATCAATAATAAAATATTTAAATTGATAATAAGAAAATGGTTATTTATAGTGACACCCCTGAGGTTTTCTTAAATTACAACTAGATGCAACGGTTGCAAAAAGTTGACAAATAACCCCTTAGTGACTTTTAGGCCCATGATTTGCAATTTTTGCCCTTGATAAATTACTTAATTAGTTGATAACATATTTTATCTTTGAGATGACTATAATGCACTTCTACTTACACACTTTTTTGTTGAGATAAATTTTATTTGTAAATTGAATTCATATATCTATATAGATATATGTATATATATTATTATTAAATTGAAAGTAACTCAAATAAATTAATATTTAAATGTGCATGTTACACTATACTATTAATAATGCTAAGGGTCCGTTTGGATACAAGAAAACAGTTTTTGTATTTTTACTGTTCACCCAATTAAAAAAAAAAACACGTTTGGCAAACGCGTTTATTGTTTACTTTTTTTTTTCCAAGAAAACTGTTTTATGTGAATAATGTGTAAAAGTGGTGAATACACCAAATACAACTTTTAGTTGTTTTTTGAGTTTTTTCACTGTTTAGGGTACCACCTCCGCCGCCGCCGCCGCCAACCACCACCACCCCCCGCCACCGGTCGCCGCCGGCCCCCACCACCTCCGGTCGCCGCCGGACCCCACCGTCGCCGCCTCCGCCCGCCGCCAGTCACCCACCACCGCCGCTGCCGGTCACCGCCGGCCACCAATACCATTTTATTTTTCAATACAAATTTTCATCCAAACGTTTTTTTGTTTTTAGTTTTTTGGTGAAAAAAATAAAGACAAATACAAAAACAGTTTTTATATTTGAAGACAGAAAACAAATACAAAAAATAGGCTTTCCAAACACACCCTAAGTGTTAAGTGTCTAGTTAATTCATATATCTCGAATTAACACTTAACATTATTAATAGTATAGTATAACGTGCACATTTAAATTTTAGTTTATTTGAGTTAGTTTCAATTTAATAATAATTATAAATATACATATATGTATATAGATATATGAATTTAGTTTACAAATAAAATTTCTCTCTACAAAAAAAGTGTATAAAATAAAAAATAATAATTTTTACAGTCACTATCAAATGTAAATAAAATGGCATTACAGTCATCTTAAAAATAAAATATGTTATTAGCTAATTGAATAATTTATCATGGCAAAAATAGCAATTCACGGGCCTAAAAGACACTAGAGAATTTTTTGTCAATTTTTTGAAACCTCATAGGGTTAATCATTTGCAAAATACAAATATTTTATCTAACTGTAATTTAAGCAAACCTCAAAGAGTGTGACAGTAAATAACCCTAAAAAAAAACCCTTGTCAAATACATATATGAGAGGGAAGTTCTGCGAACTCTTGTCCACATAATGAGATATGTAACGGTTTTACTCCTACATATCTCAGTATGAAAATATTGGAGATGGAAGTTTTGTATAACAGGTTGGATGATTGACGCGATTCAAAAAATTTAAACCGGCAAATTGAAAAATTTCAAGTACCAAACATGTAGTTTTTCTATTTCTTTTTTTGAAAAAGAAAAAAAAAAACGCTGTTTTGAGGGGATTATAAACAAGAAATTTGACAATTTTAGAGCTCCTGAATGGTAAGTGAAAATTTTACTCTTATACAAAAGAAAAGGAAAGATGACAAAAAGAGAAAAAATTTAATCCTCCTCCAAATGTTAGGTGCCAAAGTTCTTACATTATAACTTTGTAAAATTGACCTTTGACCTTCAATTAATGCTTTTGAGAGATACTAAACCATAAAATAGACACTAAATTCAACAGTACAATTCAATCACTTATGTCACTTGCTACGGTGGATTAGAATGAAATGTAATGTTCATTCTATTTTTTTTATTTTTTTATATGACATGTTGAATTAGAATGATCATTTCAAAGGAATGAAAATCCATTTATTGGAATGAAATTTCATTATATTACTAAACCTATGAAATGGTTATTTCATTCTTTAAATAATATTTTTAAAATATAAACTTTTTAAAATAAACAAACTACTATCATAGTCACTGTCGTTGCCTTCCACCTCCTCCACCACCTCCATTGTCCGCCCTACTACTCTTCGTTACCTTTCATCACTTTTTCCTTATAAAAATTATAAAATTATATATTCATCTGTAAGGGGGTATTTTTGGAAATTTTTCTTCCAAGTTCTTTACATTCTCAATGTGCTTGATATATACAACCAAACAATAGAATGAGAATAGTTATTCCATTCCATTCTCACTTGCATTTTATTCCATTCATGCGCACCAAACGTAACCTTAGAAAGCAATTTTCATAAAACACCTACATATTTCCTAATTTGATCAACTAACCCTCTAAATACAATATCATTTTTTATTTTAAAAATTCTTAATCACATATTCAAATGTTGTTGGACTACACGAGGACAAACTTCATCCTTCCCGGTGAGAACCCAAGTATCGCCATTTTATATTACTATCAATCTCTCATATATATTATCCCAACTTACATATGTTATTATTAACTTATCGTATTAATTATCATATGATCTGTTTGTAGTTTTGAAACCAGAATATCTGTTGTGGTTATGTCTTGTACTTTATTAATATTCTACTAACCCTTAGTAAACTTTAAGAGTTATAACCCTTCCATTTTTTACAGTTACATGTTTAATTTTCTTGTATCCATAATTCAAATGATGAATTTTTTCACTCTTCCTCTATTTCCTACCTCTCACTTGTGTGTATTTTACATCAGTTTCAATTTGAAGATCGTTATATTATAAAATGTATAATTATATATTAACAGAACATAAAGAGAATTTAATAACAAAAAGTAATAATAAAAGTAATAAGTTGAAACAAACTTACTTAATACTCCAAATGAGGGATAGATACAGTGACAATTACATAGATGGTCAAGGCCTTCCCTTTTATACATACAAAAGACCGACGGGTCGGGTATTAAGGGCCGCCTTGGTTTGTATATCTGAAAATTATTTTGGAGAATTTTTAAAATTATTCTTGAAAATTCTGATAACTGAAAACTGTTGTCTAAGAAATTCTCTAAAAACATATATTTTTATAACTGAATTTTTTAAAAACAGATTTTTATAATTGAATTTTTTGAAATTCAACAAAGTAAATTTTTTGTATAATTTTTTAATTTTCAGTTTTCAGAAACACACCCCATAAACATTTTGACCTCTGAAGACATAATAATAGAAACCAACTCATATTTTGGACTCACATGTCGATAGTGCGACTTTTTAGACAAACACAATCTCTGAAGAGAAGATAGAAACCCATTTTCCCCCCTCTTTTTTTGGCTGCCCCTAGAGTTCATGCATTGTCAATAGTTCAATAATGGCAACATAACTAAACCATTTCCAACAATAAAATTTGCAAGAGTGCAACCTTTGGGAATCATAGTAGCATATCACAATATAAGCTTCCAAAAGTAACTTATATTTCCTTTAATACAAGAGCAAACCAGAAGGCTTTTTAACTTATAAACAATTGCACATACAATATAGTCATATCATTTATGGGCCAACCAAAGGAAGAAGCGTCAATGAACAACAAAAAAGAAATGACAATACTAATAGCAGTACAATTCAAACCCTTGCCGGTAGAGAGAAGTGAGGGCAGTGCCATTCAACCATTAAGGAATTGAAAGTCTTTTTCTAAATCTTCTTCCGCCGAGTTGGGTACAATGGTGCGTAATGGTATAGCACTCTAGCACTGACGAATCTATATAGAGAGGAGAAATGTCCTGGCTTCATTACGGACTTCTGGTATAAGAATTCTCAGGTGGTGGGGACGACATAGACGAAGATGGTTTTACCTTAATGGGGTAAACTTCACTGACCTCTTCACTTTTCTCATCCAAGTATACAACATCTTGCATGGTGAGCTGGTGGTATTCAACAATCTCCCTCAGGAAGCGGTTCTCCCGTGCAAAGACCGAGTTCTCTTGTGCCAATCGAGCCTTCTCTGCTAGAAGTGTCTCAAGTTGAAGACGGATCTGATTTGAAAAGCCGGGAATTACAATAGTCTAGCTATGGAGTTATGAAGAAACATGTAAACATCTTAGTTATTTTGTGGAATCATTTGTTGTAGAGGGTTTGACATACCAATTTACTCTCCCCGCTAACAAGACAATGTTGAAATTCTAAATAACAAAACAAAAAACAATTGTTTCATCTCAGTTTTAGAGTCTAAAACAATCCAAAATTTGGACAGTGGGAGAATTCGTTTCAAGTGTTTATACTAAGCTCCCCGGAATAGCCTAATGAGGCGGAGCCAGGCTTTATAGACTTGTGGGGCCAAACAATTAGCAATTTTATTAATATAATAAACTTTTTTATAAATCATAAATATTCTATTATTGATTAGATCCATACAAAACATATAACTATAACTAGCTAAACTTTGTATACATAAATATATAGTCTATATCTAATCAAAGTACTAATTACTCCAATAATATTATGCACCTGAGCAATATTTCTGATTACGAATAAACAATCCAAGATATATAAATTAAATAACATTTTTAAATTAGAGCTTCAACAATGTATTATTTCTAATTAAATGACATTTTTTTTATTAGGGCTTCAAAGAATATTTTTTAAAAGTTTTTATTTATTTTTATTTTTTAGATTGTTGGGCCAACAAATTATTAAGCCTTATAGATTTTTTTAGGGGCTAATGATACATATTTTATTATTTATTTTTAGATATATATATAGAGTAATTAAAAATAAATAAATAAATAAATTCCGCTCCTAATGACAAGACTCTCACAACACAACTTAAAGGTTGGAAGTTCAAATCCACTGTGTCACTTCCATTGAATTGTTTTCAGTAATTGCACACTGCATGTACTCGGTGGTGCATTATATAGGACGCTCTAAGAGCCATAAAAGGAAAAGAAAATAAATAAGCTAGCAAAAGGCAAAACAAATACCAAATCATCGTCTTCCGGGCTGTCTCCCTTTTCATGACTCTCCCTAAGGATTCTGTTCTCCTCTTCCAGCTGAGCGCAACGCTCCTTTGCAAAAGCTAGGTCCGCTTTGACTGTCTTCAACTCTCGAAGAAGCAGCTTTGCTTTTGCTGCCATTGCCATTGCAACCTGAAATATATATACCAAAAGGAAGGTCATGCATCTGACCAAATATAAAGGGGATCCAAAAACCAAATATTAGTGTTGTATCTAACAGTTAAAAGTGAAGTCTTGAAACATTATCTAACCCCAGTTACCGTCTCCCCTTGCAAGTTCCTGCTCTCATGTTTGCAAGGCAAGGGGCTTCCAGAGCATAAACTAGTAGATTTCTTTTTCTTTGGGTATCCTACCCAGATTCAAATCTTTATTAGAATTATGCTTTTGCACTAAAAATTGAAACAAATTACTTTAACAGCAACAACAAGGCATGAGAACGACAATTTTTGGACCTATTATACATCTCATGATGAACCAATTAACTCACATCATACTACATCAATGTTGGCATAGATAATTACAAAATATCAACAACAATCTCAGACTGCAAACAATCACACTCGAGCAATCAAATTCTATACCTAGATGACATTATAAAGGAAATCGATGATCCAGAATTCAAGGCAAAGACGAACACTCAATTATAAACAAGAAGTAAACTCATAAGAACAGCTAATTGGGTATAAAGGTTTTGTCGGCTGCACTGGTTGCTTTTAAAGGAGTGTATGACTTGTAAAGAAATACTATGCAAAATGAAGTGATTAACTTGTTGATGAAGAATGTTCCACACTGAAATCAAAAAAATTCAAATAAATGTTGATGGGTCACTTCTAACATTGAAAATAATTACATAATAGAAGGGCAACCCACATATGCAAGATACTTTCACTATTTGAACCAGTGATACACAATTGCCTCCTTACGTCGCGAGATGCTTTCAGTTGGATTTCTATATCAGTCTGCATTTGAGGCTGCGCATGAGTCTGCACTGGGGGTTGTTGCCTTGTAGGACGAACAGTTGAAGGCTGATTCTGACCTTCAGAACCCTTTTTCCTCATTTGCAGCTTGCGTGTTTCTTGAATGATGTCAGCAGTCCTGTTTTCCACGACTGTTAGACCCTCCTGCCATAGTAAAGGAGAAAGATTGGTGCAAACAGTTGATTACTCCAATTATTATTACTTCAGTCACATTTGTTTGAAGGCAAAACAGTGAAAAAAAATAAATTCATGTGGCCGGCCCTGTATGATGAGGCAAGGATGATGATTTGTTTGAAAAAATGGTTTAATCATCAGGTTTCTGTGGGAAATAAATGATCAGAGTGCAATTTGTAATGTCAACCGGAACCAACTTTTTTCAATGGTTACTTTTTCAATGTATGATCTAATTACAATGGGTCCAGCTTTTGCTGTAGAGATTCAATCCTGAAGGCCCAATCCAATACATTACAATAAAAGCTACATATTGCCCAAAGACCCAACCGTGAGCAACTAAACAATTGCAGTGTTTGCGATCCAGGCAAGATCTCACATAAACATCAGACTCATAGAGGATCAATCTGGAGGAAGGGGAGACGGGACTTAATTGTACCATCTTCCCAATTGGTTAGGGACAAGAAAGTGTCTAAATGGTTTCATAAAACCCTCATTGCAATTTTTCTCTAATAGATTTGTTGATCCTGAGATCCTCTGGAACTTGGGCTAGAGTAACTTTTGCTACCCAGTTTGGGCTTGGGTGAATAATTACAATCCAACCTTAGTTTGGGTTGGAATTGGGCAGCATTGAGTGCAACCCAATATTGAGAATACAATTCTATATATATTTAAGCCTGATGTCATGTCCCACTAGAGGAGGTTACACCATGCAGGTGAGACACAGGCTAAGGAGCACACTGCATCTTGTCTGCATGACAAGTGTAGGGAGTTGCTGTCTAGAGTATTCCAGAGTAGTTTGGAGTACTCTAGAATAGTGTAGTAATGTGTAGAAAGCTGTAGAAGGTTGACAAACTGTAAATATTTGTCTAGTGAATTGAGGATCTCAATCCTCGATTATAATGCTTCCAAGCATCCATTGCAGAAGAGGATGGCTATAAATATATTTGGAGCCTCATCTGTAAACCAATTAGTCCTAGAGTTGGCGCTTGAGCGCTAAGTAGAGAGTCATTAGCTAGCCTTGTACAAAGGATTCATTGCAAAACAAGTGTTCTTTCCTCCTACCAACTCAAAGTGCCCAAGTGTGCAAGTCAAATGAGGGCGGGGGCCACTACAACACTAGTAAGCGCCTGAGAGAGAGTGTCACGGCTCAGGCGAGGACAGGAGTTAGGCTGACTATGGCCTTAAGTTGAGGAGGTAGAACATCTTGGTGCTGCACGGTGTGGCTATAATAGTGGAAAATTTCTAAGCTCGTGACACTAAACTTTATCCAACCCTGGTGACTCGGTGGGGATTGGGCTCAGGCTGGGGTTATTGCCTTCGCTCGAGTAATTGTCCTCAAGCCAAAAGAATTTTCAAAACCAACCCTAAGATTGAAATCTGGTAAATCAAAAAATCCACCATTCATATGGGTCTTCAGAATGTACTTACTAATGAACTTGGATTTTAACTTGCGTTATAGAGAATACTTAAATCAGATCTCTTAATCACCTCGGTGGCGAAGTGACTTTATGGTGTTGGCAGGATGTCCATGGTGAGTCGGTGAGAGAAGCAAAGCTGTCCAGGATCGGCGTTGCTGTGGTGGCGAAAGAAATACGATGGTGGTTGCACAATGGAATAATGACAGTAAAGGCACCACAGTGGATTGACGACATCAGAGTGAATGGCGATGAACGGTTATAACGGCAAGGTATGGTGGCATGACATTGATGGTGAGAAGACTAGTAGCAGCAGTAAGGTGACGGTGATTGGTGGTGGTTATCTTATTTGCTTATCCACTTCTGATTCATTCAAGGCTAGTGTGGGATCAGCAAATAATACCTAATCTCTTGTGATTTCTTTAGCTTCCTCCTATGATAAGTTATTGAGACTAAATTTGAAAAGTTCCAATTCATTCAAAAGAGTAAAAGCAGACACAAGGTGAATTTACAAGCCCCAAATTGAATCAAGAATGATGTAATAGAACCAACAACCTCAGGCAATTTTTCAGAGGAAATTTATTTAAAAAAGCTAACCTCAAACGCGTTACCAATGGTGCCGCCAATATAGTTTAGGGAAGATGCAATTGCACCTAGTCCTTTCTGCAAGACAAGACCATCCATCTTTCGCTGGTTCTCAGTTGAATAATATGGATTTCTGAACTGTAAAGTAGAAACACAGGCCAAAAAAGCAAAAACATAAAGGCTTTGTACAAAACATGACGATGACATTGACCAGAACCCAGGTGTTTGAAAATGACAATCACGAAATTTGATTAGGGACAATTTCTGACTTCATTTTACAACAAAATTCAACATCTAAAAAGGAATTTAAAGTAAAAAGGATCATTCCTACCAACCAAAAAACAAAAACAAATATTTCATCGATTTAGAACGGTATGATACACGGTTACAAGTAAAAGCGAACATGAACCTCGTTCTCACCTGACCCTTTGTTGATGTATCAGACACCTTCGTTCTTGTTTGTTCAGGTGTTTCATATTGTTGGTGTGCATTATCATCATCAAGAATGGCTTTAGCTTTCCTAGCCAGACCTCCCCAAAATCCATGTTTACGTTCATCCAAATTTTTCATCGATGTATACCCATAAGTTGTTGAATCCTACACAAACACCACATTATATCAGCAAAGGAACATGTTACAGTTCCAATTAACTGAATTATGCACAAAGCAAATTAATTATTCAAAATGTCACAAAACTGGCAACTTAAAATTAGACCACCATTCAGCAATGCACATTTTTACTACTCTTATGAAGCAAAGTAAAGTTAATGTGGAGTAACATACTTCAAAGGCACCATTAGTCATTTAAAATATTTTGGGTGCAAACTGCAAAGAAGGTTAATGTCAATGACACATGTCTTGCAGATGTTTATTAAGGTAAACAGGGAACAGACTGATGTGTTTCTTCACGTTGCAAAGAATCAAATATAACATGGTCAAAGCCATGACAGTTTATGGACTTCTTTGGTAAGAAAATCTAAGAAAATTGGAATTGCAATCATAAAAGGGGAAGGGGTAAGGGGGGTTAGACTGGTTAGTATTGAATTCAATTTAGATTCATGACGAAGAAGTCATCGACGGAGGCTATTTTCTTGTTAAGGAGAGGTGTGAAAATATAGGAAAGGAAGAAAGACCTTCATATCGTTTTTATTGAGCTAGAGAAAGCCTCTGGTAAGGTACCTAAAATCAAATTTAAAGGGCTTCAAATATATATATATATATATGAATAAACAAGTCACAAAAATACTGAAACAATGAAGGATATAATGGCTGTGTGACCTCAGTTAGTATGACAGTGGGGGAAACGAGTGATATTACAATTACGTGCCTTACATCAATGTCAACATTTAGCCCTTACCTTTCTGCTTTAGTTATGAATGAGCTTAGAAGACACATTCAGGATGAGATTTCATGATGTAGGTTATTTGTCAATGGCATTGTTTTAACTGATAAAACTAGAGGAGTGGAGTAGATATAAAAGTTTAAAAGGCAAGCTCTATAATCAGTTAGCCCTAATAAAGAAGAAATTGGAGAAGTTGTTAATAATAGAAAAAAACATGATGGCTTAAAAGAGGATGTGTGTAATATAGGGGTGGGTTAAAAAGAGGATGTGTGTAATATAGGGAAAATTATTGGTTACCACTGGGATAAATCTCACGTGGTATCTCAAACCAATTAGAAAAAGAGGTGTCTATCATGCACAAGTGATAGAATACCTGCGTGTATTACACCTCTTCTTACTATTGGCTTGGGGTACTACGTGTATTTATTCCCGTGGTACCCAATATCTTCTTGTAATATAGGGGGCAGTTCAGCCAACCATTTCATATTCAAGTGTAATTACGTGAAAGTGTAATTGTCCAAACAAGAGGGGGAAAGTGTAATTTGTCCAAACAAGAGGGGATAAAAGTGTAATTTACCCTAAATTAATATACACCTCAAAACAAATTGAAAGTATATAATCAAGTCAATTTTTTTTTTTTACCAATTAACTAAAAAAGTAAAATTACATTAGTGAGCATATAGAATGGATGGAGAGTCACATATATAGAATAATATCCTACAACAAATCCAACAACTTGAACCATTATTTTTCATAGACAAACATATTGGGCATTACCATGGAACTCCGTGCCACAAAATGGTGAATAAATATTGTATTGAGAATTAAAATCATCAAATGATTTCAAATCTCAACACTTGCTCTCAATGAATTTTGTTATAAACACTACTGGCCCGTTCGGATTGTGTAGTGTTTTTTGCATCTTAACTAAAAAAAAAGTAATGCTTTTGTGCTAGAGTGTTGTGAATAGAAAATGGAGGCATGTTTAGTATCGTAAATTCGTTGTAGAAATTAAAATTGTAAATCAAACATTTTATAATTTTTTACTTTGCTATAATTGTAAAACATGTAAAAAAAAAACACCAATTTGGTGATTCTGAAATTTGCCCATTTGCTTCAAAAATGTCACTCCGTGTAAAGCAAAATATCATCACCAAACATGCTTTTGTTGTCAAATAGTGGTACTGTAGCACTTGGAAGTAGAAACATCGGAAGCAAAGTGCCAACCAAACAATCTCGAATGAGAACTGTTAAAAATTATGCCTTGAATTTCTATTCTAATTAGGATTCTATTTGAGAGTTGCATTATGTAAGGGAATTTTTTGTTTAGAAAGAAGTCTTATTCTCTAAAGAGTTGTTATTCTTGTCTAACAAGAAATTGGGGTTTACATGTAATCTTTGTCTAACAAGGAATTTGATTTAACTCAATAAATAGATACCTAGGTTCTGGGTTGAGACTTATGAGATTAATAGAGATGTAGCCTCATGAGGGAAATGATGTGTAGAGATAGATTTACTGGTTGATAGAGGACGAAAATACCGGAGGTCACGGATAGCGAGAAGTTGGGCTCGTAGTGACAGTGTTAGTACTTTAGCATTGTAATTTCTCTACAAATCATAGTAGAATCTCCTTCTCATCCATGGACGTAGCCCAATTTTGGGGGAACCATGTAAATCTTGTGTTGGTGTGTGATTGTTTTGTTTGGTTTCATTGGCTCTCGGTGTTCGGCTCTTCTGCTGCCCCGACAAATTGGTTTCAGAGTCAAAGGTGAAGAAGATCCTGAAAACACAATGAGTCACAACTGGTGTTGTAACGGATTTCAGTTGCAGGTAGAGTCAATTAGCTTTGTTGGTCATGATTATCCGGAAATTGTGATGGTTGCATAGCATGGAGCTCGAGTAGTCAAGATAGACCTTCGAAGCAACGTCAAGTGATTTTGCAGGAATCATCTAGATTATAGCTAAAACGGATTGTCTTGATGAATGTCATGGAATGTGATGATTTGCTGGAAGGAATTTAAGTCAAGATGGAGATTGTTGGAAATTGTGCCTTGAATTCTTATTTTAATTTGGATTCTATTTGAGAGTTGTATTATGTAAGATATTTTTTTGTTAGAGAGAAGTCTTATTCTCCAAAGAGTTGTAATCCTTGTCTAATAAAGAATTGAGATTTAACTCAATTAATAGATACCTAAATTTTGGGTTGAGACTTATGAGATAGATAGAAATGTGGTCTCATGAGGGAGATGATGTATAGAGATAGATTTACTGTTTGATAGAGTACAAAAATACCAGAGGTTACTGATCGAGAGGAGTTAAGCTCGTACTGACGGTGTTGGAACTCTAGTATTATAATTTCTCTACAAAATATAGTGGAATCTCTTTCTCATCCAATGACTTAGCCCAATTTCGGGTAAACAATGTAAATCTTGTGCTGGTGTGTGATTGTTTTTCATTGGATTTCGCAAATAGGCTCCAACAAAGCCCTCAATGTCCTCAAGGCCGATTTAGAGCACCTCAACCTAGAACATGACAGGTTTCTTCCATATTGCTCACATAGTGCCATTATGATCGTGCTTTTTAGTACGCCCCACGCTTAAAAAAGACGAGTTTTTTTTTATTTATAATCATTTATGCATGTCATCTTTTTAAAACAGCAACAAATTAAAATATTCTACATCATATATAGCATTATTTAACCTTAAAAAATATTTTACAGAATTGATAATTTTAGAATCAAGAACTAAAATCAATTGCAAAGGGTGCTTGATTTGTAATAGTATATGTTAATATATTTAATATTATTACACATTCGCCTTACTTCATTCAAGCACACACCTTGCGTTTATGCTCCAGAAAGCCTTCGGTGCTCTGAGCCTTTAAAATCCATGACCTTATTTTCTATAAATAACAAACTATTTTTACAAGCAAACAAATATTGAGTTACGAAAATAAAACATTCTTTAATTTCCTTTCACCTTTAAATACATATAAACACTGAAATAAAAGAATCCACTTCACCCCATCTCTGTAAAGGGATGTAACATTGGCTGTCAGTCATCCAACCTAGCAGACAGACTCATATGTATATAGGCAGTCTTCTGATTCATCATTTAGGGTTTTATCCAAAAAGAAAAGCCAAGCCAGAACTTCAATAAATTCTCTGTGACCAACTTTCTCTTCCTTAAACTCCCTGTTTGTTTTAATTAGATCAATTATTCTACAACTAGGATCATTCACACGGGTTTTTTACTGGAGTACTAGACAAGGTAATAAATGAAGATGTCACAGACATGTATGAAGGACCGAGAGAGATGATGATCTCAATGGAGGAGAGGTAGGCTAGACAATAGGATTTATGGTGAAGGAAGAGATATTTGGCTCTATCACAGACTTATGTGGCTATGTGAGTTAATGTTGAATTTATACTGCATTGATATTGGTATTTATAGGACTAGGATACTGGATAATACCTAAAGGCCCTCGACTACCTTGACCTCTACCTTATACCCAAAGTCATAAATCATGATTGGTCAAGATGGTTTTAGACACCAAATGAGTGAAGTCATTCCTTTAGCCATACCTTTGAGGAGCATGGCGTGTTATATTTTTCAAATGCAAACATTAAATGCATTCGGTTGTGCAGCAACAACGGATGTTGGCAAACACTCATAGCCCTTAGCACAGAATTACTGATAATTGTAAGGGTGTCTATCGCAGTACATGGTTCCCCACCGCGTTCGCTGGCGTGTTAATTGCGTTTAAACAAAATTTGATTTATCATTCACCAATCAAAAATCCTTCTATGTCGAAGTTTGGTGACCTAACATGATGTCAGGCTTCTTCGACTTGAAAATCTTCTATCGAGGTTTGAAGACCTGACATGGCGTCTAGTTTTTTACTATAGAACACCAACAATAGTGTGTGTGTGTGTGTGTTGGATTGGGCAATTATATTTAAAGAGTAATTCAAGGTAAAAAAAATCCCATAGTTAACCAAATCAAAGTATTATCCAGACATATAGATACAATGGGTGTAAAAATGAATCAAGGAAAAAGAAGGAGTGAAGAGAGGCGCTGAACCTTTTGTAGAGAAGGAGAAGAAGATCTTGGAATATTGGAGTCGCCCGAGGAAGGCAAGGGCATAGCAGATTGGCCGTAAGCAGAGGAGATTGAAGAATCACGATAGGCAGAGGACGCTTTCATAGCTTTGGCCGCCAGCGAAGACGCCGACGCCGACGCCGAGCTTTCATCGGTGTGAGCATTGCTAGGGTTCCCTATTTCTTCTCTCAAGCTCGAACCTTTCGGCACTCCCGGCCTTCTTCTATACGCCATGTAAGCCAATTCAAAACCCCCAATGCCCACCGCTACCGCTCCAAAGGGCTTTGGTCCAAATTCGATTTCTTTACAAATTTGGATTCAAATTTTCTATGCAGCCATCAAATGCTAAAGGAATCTGTTTCGAATTCTTTATTTACCTTCAATCTCTTTCCTCTTTCTCTCTCTAGAATTCGTTCCCTTCTTCTTCTTCTTCTTCTTCTTCTTCTTCTTCTTGTTCTTATACTGTACCCTCTCTCTCTCTCTCTCTCTCTCTCTCTCACACACAGAAACACAAACTGCTCTCTCTAGTCTTTCTCTCTCTAAAATGGGTCAACGGGCATACTGGTTGCGTGAAGCTGCTTTCTTGTTGGTTATGTGTTGAAATGGATCTAAGGGCTTTGGGCTGGCTTACTTACTATGGGCCTCATCTTTCAACCTAATGGATCACCCACCTCACTGTTTTCCGTTTTTCAAACACAATGGGCATGCAATATCGGACCATCCATGGGCCTTGCATTTCGCGGGAAGCTTATGGCCATGTTAGAAGAATCACAAATGTCAAGACTCAAAAATTTAAGTAATATTTGGACTTTGGAGAGCTTTTATCATCATAAGTCCTGTTCGGTCAGTTTGATTAGACAGAAATATGATAGAGAGTGGAGGAAAATAAAAGTAAAAAACAAAAGGAAATTAAGTTTTTAGTACTATATATTTGATTAAAAAGAAATTTTTTGGTTTTGATAAAAAAAAAAAAAAAAGTAAAAAGAAAATGATTTACGTACCAAAATTGCTCATATATTTTATGAAACTAAAAACAAATAAATTTATGTTAACTGAATTTCCTTCATATACACAATTATTTATATTCATCATTTAATAACAATAACATGATAAATAATTAAAAATAATAATATAATTATTATGTCAATCTAATTTGTTTATATTTGTGAGGAAAGTCTCATAGTATTTATAATGTTAAATTTCATAGGCTTGCATTAAAATACACAATTAAATAAATATTTAAAAGTAATGTGAGTAATTTGTTTTTGATAATACTGATAAGGAGCAATTAACCCCGATTGACTCCTTAACTGATTAGATTGAACGGTAATTGTTTGACTAATGAAGATGGAAAAGGTAACTGCATTTAACTAATTGACCCCGTAAATATGACTTGGTTGAGATTTCCGGGAACTGGACTTGTTTGAGATATTCATGGATTGATAATCGCAACCACCTAAACAACAACTATAAATAGGTGGTCAGACAGAAGGAAAAGGTATGAGCACTTATTAGCGCCAGAATTATTAAATTTGTTTGTGTTTTATCTCAATAGTATTGATTGTCAATATAGACTTGACTGTCGGAGGGTCCACAACCAACACCACGCCTATGTCGCCTCTTTGACATTCCTTTGTCTTGCAAGATACGACATTGTCCTAGATCATGTTATTTTCTTCTTCAACGAATACATCTTCAAAGTTGTTTTCGTATTCAAACTTAATAGAATTCTATAAACAATCAAACACATTATATAAGGGTATAAGAGGAAACTAAAATGTAGAGCTTCCAACTTTCACGAGAAACTAAAATTTTTGGCGTGTTCAAATTCTGATTGCCTTTACGCGAGAAAGGTGGTTGCATGCTTAACACGTGCAAGTTGGACGGGAAGTGGTGTTTCTAGTGCACTCTACCCCCCTTACTAGGGTTGCTCGGTTTCGACCGAAATCGGAACCGAACCGTTATTTTCGATTCTTTAAAAATGAAAACTGGACCGAACCGTTAATGAAAGGAATCAAACCATTTTTTCGGTTCGGTTCCAACTCCTATTATCGCCTTTCAAAAAAATAAAAAACGTCAAATATCAAAACATAATATAACTATAAATAAAATAAAATAGAGTATCTCAACTATTACAACCCCAAAATAAATTATATACTTAGTGAAATGGAAGTAATTATTTTAAAATTACATCCCTAAAATAATAACCTTATAACTATTGACATATAACTTTTAAATTATATATAAGTAAAAATATAATACTAATAAAAAATATAAATAATAAGAATACAAAAAAATCGGTTTGGTTCCGGTTCAGTTCGTTTCTACATTATTAAGAACCAGGACCGAACCTAAAAATTCAGTTCTTTAATTTTTAGAATCGGAACCGAACCGAACCACCTTGGAACTGAACTAAACCATCGTTCGGTCTGGTTCTTCGTTTCTTTGTGCACCTCTACCCCTTTACTCAACCTCTTAATGAATAAACAAAAACTTTTTCTCCTTTGAATAATAATAAGGTAAGCTTTCAAGCCGTAGCTTGCTGGTTTTTCTATGAGCCCCTCTTGTCCATTTCTTATTCATTTAGGGCACGCAGTCGGTGCTCCTTTCTCCCTTGAAAGCCCCAAATCCTTGTCCATGTCTAGTTTCTTAATTTTCGTCTGCATGTTTGCTCCTACAACCACTTTCTTTGTTAGTTGGCTTCCTCAGGAACCCTTCCTGGCTTAGGATGTACTTTCACTCGGGAGTGGCATGTGTTTTTTTAGGGAAACGTTTTGAGAAAAATAACAAGTTAGGAGAAAGATATTTTCTTGAAAATTTTCCTTTTCCCTCTAACCAAACACTTAAAAATAGTCAAAAAATTATATTTCTTTTCCTCTCCTGCTAGTTCTAGCAAACCAAGCGAATCATTAGGGTCCGTTTTGTAGATAAAAAGGGAAAGTGAAAGAAAGTTAAAAGGAAAGAAATAAAATTAAAGATTTTGAATGCATTTAGTTATATGGATATTGTTTTACACAAATCTGATAAAAAAATATTAGTACGTGAGTTTGGATAGCTTAAAATGAAAAAACAAAATGATTTTACTTACAACAATTACCCTTATGATTTTATTTTAAGTTTAAAAATTGTTATATGTACAATGCAATATACTTAGAATTATTTCTAACATACACGTGTTTTTACTGAAATAGTAAATATATTGGATAGATTACTAATCTTACGTGTAACATATTCTATTATTTATGTGTTTCATTTTGTCGCACCCCAAAAATATAACAAAATAAATACTTTTGATTACTAAAAATTATTAGGCCATGATCTACATAAGATAACTCGAACACACAACAATAATGACATTAAACCAAAATACTAGCAATAACAACTAAAATTGTTTCTAAGTAAAATCATTATTACATCAAACTACTCACTAAAACTCAATGACAAGTGAGTTTTTTACAATGCTCTCAAATAAAGAGGAAAAATAAATCCGGAATAATAATCACAAAATCTGACGACCACCGAGTGTCCTCACCACAAGCTAATCAATAAATACCTGAAATAATAACAGGGTGAGCTCACAAACTCAACAATAAATGTTAAACACAATCCTTGTTTAGCAAGCTAACCATACGATATACAAAGGTAACTTAATAAAACATGTTACTGTTATCATACGATGGATGACTCTAATAAATCATATTATCCTATGCTTTAGTTACTTTCACATCACTTATATGAGCTCCGGGCTCCACTCCAATCTACAATTAATCTATCACTAAGGTGGTTTGTATTAAATAGTCCAGACTACCAAAGATACATATGTGGCTATGTTAAGACGTCTTCATACCTAGATGATCCCGGACCAAATCCACATAGTAAAGGCATATTAAGCCCGATGATCATAACTCAAGATAATGCATTAACAAATAGGCAGGTCTCGGACCATACATAACCAGCAACAATAGGGTAGTCCCATACCAGCCCTTAAACTAATCCAATTACTTCGATTAAATAATTATTAATTTATTTTAGGCATAACCCTCATGTATATAAACGAAACTAATTTAATAAATTTTAATTTGAAATAAAGTTTATTTTGTCACTTAATGCGTCAACAGTGAAAGTACAAAATTCCCAAATACTCATAATTATGAGATATATATATATATATAACTTATAGCGTCCGGTATTTTTACATGCTAATTAAATTTTTTTATTAATGATTAAATGCATACGTGATTATGTGTTTAATGTGATTTTATGCTTATGTGATTAGCATGACTTATATGTTTCACGTGATATTAAAAATGGTAAGTTGCATGTTCTATTTTCATTTTGAGAATAATAAAAATTGTTGGAAACGATTTCGGGAAAGAAATGACCGAATGGTAAATTGGTATTTTCATATTTAGAGCACTTAGTGGAAAGTGTAGAGATTTGGCTAAGTATTGGGATATGAGTGGCATGTTGGTAATTAGAAAGGATTACAAGGGGTAAAAGGGTAATTAAGAGTCACCATGACACTCTTGTAATTAACCCTATGTTGGGAATAAAGTGATCATTTTACACTTTTAGGTATTGTCTAAATTCTAGTCATTGATCTTCTTCTCCCATCTTTGCTCACAACTCTTGAATCATAGGGTCCTGTTTGACTGACACTTAAATTCAAGAATGCATTATTTTTAGTATTTCACTTGACAAGACATCATGTTAACCCTTGTATCATTTATTCATTTCTGCTTACTTTATTCTTAACCCTTTGATGTTATGGCCTTATTTGGCATTGAGTTAGTTTTATGGATTTTGAGTTTTAGTCTTCTTGCAAGACCACTTTGTAGTCCTTAGATCTTCTCCCTTTTCTTTCACATTTATTATAGGTCATTGGATGAGTGTGAGAGATAGTGGGAAATCTCTACAACTCATAAGTCTTTCATTGCAAGACTTATCTCAATCTCTACACTTCTTCTTCCCTCTTGCTCTTCATCACTTCCTCATTTGATTTCATTTCCTTTCACTTGGAGTTTGAAGAAGTGTTCAACATGGGAATTGTTAGGGTTTCTCTCCTCTTTCATTTGCTCTAAGTATTGGGATAAGTCTCTAACTCTTTTGAGTTTTCCAACTTCAAACCCTAAAATGTATATTCTTGAAGTTATGTGTTCAACTTTTGATTGTTGGTTTCCTTTTCTCTTGAATCTTGTTAAGGACCACAAGTTGAACATTTGCACCGAGTGTTTCGGTTATTGAAAGCTTGTAGTTCATCTTGTAATTTTGAGCTCACTTTTGGATTGGGACTTTGGTAAGTATCTTAACTATCTCATTTCTTTTGAGTACTCCCTTTTATGAAACACTAAAATAGAAATCATTATTATGGTTTGAGTTGATTCTTGTGGTTGGAGCCACTTTTGTAAATTTTTGGTTTTTGTAAATTCATTATTATGAATAATGTATTGTTAGTTGGAAGGTATCCTATTAAACACGTAGAGTGGTAGCTTGAGTTGGACCTTTTTTGGGAATTCTTGAGTAGGCTTGCTTGGATTGAGGTAAGGGAAAAATGAATTGTTTTCATCTTTATACGAGGGTGTGTGCGTCTATGTGTATATAGTATATATATATATATATATATATATATGCGAGTTGAGTCTTGACAACTTAGACAATGAACTAGACCCTTGAAAGCATGAGTGTGTGATATAAATATTTGTTGTGATTTATTACTTATAAATGTGAAATTATAAGCATTGTGATAAATAAAGTACAATATATTGCCTAGTGAGAAAAATATGTATTGTGATTAAGCATGTTGTGAACCATTGCTTGTAAGTGTGAAATTGTAAGCATGATGGTTATATTGAGTACAATATATTACAAATGAGAAAATCATATATTGTGATGGAACATGATTGTTATTGAAAACCTTGATGCATATTGAGTACATCGTGTAGTGTCAAAATCATGGTGTTGGTATATGCGGGTCGTGTAATCATGTGTGGGTAGTCTTGTATTGGATCGTCGCAACAACTGGTCAGTGGGTGTTTCATACTTACGGAATTAGTAAGTCCGAAAATGTGATACCGGGTTAGGAGTCACAAGTGGGCTCCTCTCGTATTCTTGACCTTTTGAGTCTTAGCACACGGAGTTGCAAGCGGGGTTCTCGTGCAACCATCTTCCTTGTTGAAAGTGAAAGAGAGAAAATTCACTTGGGAAGAATCGGTGCGGTACTTTACATTTACTTGATGAGCTTGTATCCTCAAAAGTAAAATGGCCATAGTATGTATTTGTTAACCTGTGTTGGGCAAAATGTGTATCATGAGGTGTGTTGAGTTGCATTGCATTTAAACTACTAAAATATGTGATTGTGGTTTTGATGTTGAAGCATGCTATAATTGTGAATAATTATGATGTAAGCATGTTGGGAAAATTATTTGTTGGGTTCGATGGGGCTCCGAATTGGTGTGAGAGATATGTGGAACAAGAGACCGACCTAGGATTAGTAGCATGAACCTTGGGTGGGTTGTACCACTCGGACTGCCTAGATTGAGGCAACGACGTTTCCTCTACTGGACTAGTGAGCTCACCCCACGACTTATATATTTTTCAGGTGATAATTATGTTGGGAGAGTTCCGTAGTTTGTTCGTGGACGTGTGGCATTTTGTCCACCCTTTTGTGCAAGGGTGGCGGATCATACTTACTTTTGTTGGGCATTAAGTTGAAAAACATGTATCTATATGTTCTTTTTGTCCATGTAAACCAAATGTGTTAAACTACTTTATTTTGACCCGGCTAGCATGTTAGCCGAAGATTTATTATCGATATACATCCCTTGGAGCGCTACGCGCGGGGATTAGGTTCTTTTGGTGCACTTCAGTGCCGGAAATATAAAGACTATTTCATATTATGAAAACTAGATCCTATTTTGCCTTAATCCGTTTTAACTATTAAATGTATGAACTCTTTTAATCTTGAGTTGTGATGTGAATGATAGTTATTGAATGTGATTATTAGGTGTCCGACCGAAAACGGCATTTTTCTGGGTTTTCAAACAAACTTTTTAGTTTTGAATGGAAAAACCCGTTTTCGTCTACCCCCGTAACCCGACTAAAACTTTGGGCTTTAGAAAATGATTTTGAGTCATTTGAAAAGATTTTGGCACTTAAAAAGTCGGTAGGATGCTAAAACGGAGACTGGACGCAAAACGGTTCTTTTATCGCAAATTATTACGTACCACGCGACAGTTTTCAAAACCTCATATCTCATTCTCCGTATATCGTATTGAGGTGAATTTTTTTTTGTTAGAAAGCTAACATCTTGAATTTGTGTTTAGACTTTTGAAAAGGTAATTTTTTTGAAACTTCATTTTTGGCAGAATGTCGGTGTTTTTGAGGTTTGGAACAGTAATTCACTGTAGCAGGGTTGCATGTTGCTTTCCTGCACACGCGACTGTTTTCAAAACCTCATATCTTCTTCTCCGTATATCGGATTGATGCGATTTTTGTTGTGTTGGAACATTGACATCTTGAACATATGTTTAGGCTTTTAAATAACTCGAGTTAACGTATTTTTGAGTGATTTATGTTCGTTTGAAGATGATGATATATTTTAAACTTTTACATGTCGCGACATTTCTTTAGAAATTTATATTTTTTGGCTCGCTTACCAGAATTCATTTATGTTTATTTCTATTGACTTCTTAGAGCCTCCTTTATCATATTTATTTTCAGTTTTTGAGTGGTGGTCCAAGAGCCTCAGTTTTGGCTGCCGAACTTGTGTTTTACCCGTTTTTGTTCGGTGTTGGTGGGCGTTGTTCGATACCGTTTTCAAAATTTCATATCTTTCGCATCGTGGCTTTGATTTAGGTTCCATTTTTTCCTAAGGCTTGTGCTAGGTTCAAACCTTGTAGTTGTACTTGGAAATTATCATTTTACCTCTGAATTGACTATTTTATCCTTGGAAAAACATGGGGTCTTGGAATGATCCGTTTAGAGTGTCGTTTGAGTCGTTTCATTTTCTTTTTGATCTCGAGTGATCTTTTTATAATTTATGGGATGTGAAATAACTATTTTAACCTTGAACAGGTATTTGACAACTTAATGATATTTTATTTTGTCTATTTTCACTTCCACATTCACTCTCTTAGCTTTTAGGCTTAAGTTTCGGAGTCCTAGGAAATTAGGGGCGTGACATAACCCTTTAAAGTTTCAGTTACTAATTCATTACATATTTTCGTACTTCTCGATTGCTATTTAAGAATAGTGTACTTTTCATTTTTCTAAATTGATATAAACTTTAAAAATTATTCAAGTTTATAATTTTAGCAAAAAGTAAGTAAAATATCTATAAACACAATATTCAAGAAGTTTTTAAAATTCGTGAGAATTAAAAAATATATATATTTAGATTTTTCTTAGTTGAACCCATCACATTATAAATAGCCACGTATAGTCAATAATAACTCCACCACCTCACTCTTTAAATATTTATACACCTAATGCTACACTACAGTTAATAATAAATTATAACCCAATCGAATTATTAAAAAAAACATATGTATGGTTTCATTATGCGTAATTACTTTATCATATGCGATTACAGTTTCCCAACAACAGAGTTAATCACAACTAATCCCACCAACAACAGAGTTATTGAAAACTAATTCCTACCAATAAATGACAATACAATGTAACACTATTCTACAACAACATTTAGGATAACATATTTATAGTACTGTATATTTACCATTAATAAAGTACGACGGTTTTCTACAATAACATTTAGTATAACGTATTTTTACTATATATCTACCAGAGCATCCTACAATAACATTTAGGGTCACGTCTTTCCTTTACTATTAACATTTAGTGTATACATAAAAATTGATTAATGATAAGGAAAACCTACTATACATATCATCTGTACTAGTAAGAACTAATACCAAATATTTATATATATAGGCTTAGAATCATACACATTCATAGTTAACACTGAATTTCCTATATCCAAATAACAACATATATAAAAAGTTATAGTTATATATAAGATTAAAAGACAAGATTATCTTGCCTGGATATGAATAGTACACACGTATATGCTAATTAGCTCCCTGATTGTAACATCACCTTTCCAGCTATAAAAAAATGTAACGTCAGATTCCTCTTCCACTCTCCCCTTCCCCCTTCAATAAGCTAATTGTAGCTCTTATAGAATAGGACTATAGTGATATGCTTAGAATCAAACTTTTTTTTTTTTTAATTTCAAATTTAAATTTAAATATTATTAAAGAAACAACTCTTATCCATTCTAATTATTATCAAATATCTACTTGATATATATATATATATATATATATATATATATATGAAATTACCTATATATAGTATTAGTTATTACACATAATTTTCTCTTTCTTCGGCATATATTTTTAATCCCACTCGAATAAAAAAAACGGTAATCTTTATTTGGATTATGACTAAATTCAACTCCAATTTCATAGTTACATAAGGTATATATACATGTGTGTATATATATATATTCAATGTATATATAATCATGATTTATGAGAATATGTGTAATACTTATTCAATTACAACTAATCTCCTATACGACTGGGAGTATCTTCATGTCCCCTCTCCAGTATAAATAGGAGAATCATCATTTAATAGGAAAAAAGACTCACTATCTTCTTCCTTTATAGAAGATTGAGACTCATAAACACATGAGTCATCAACAATCACATTGGCAGATTCTATCATTGTTTGGGTTCTAAGGTTAAAAACCCTATATGTGATCGGTCCAAAACCTTGATCGGTTTTAGTGACTAGTCTAAGATAATGATTAATAATAGTTTGTGCAAATAAGCCTTTAAAATTGACCTAATTTTACCGATCGCAAGTGCACGAATCGTATTGTAGTATAATATACTTTTGATAGGAATATCGTATCCACAAGGACTAAGTTGTACTCTCAATTCCAGCAAAGTCATACTCTTAAATTGCTAAGATAATTTGATTTGGGTTTTGATTATAAACTAATAAATAACTGAATTAAATAAAGCAAATAAAGATAGTTTTGAGATAGAGACAATAAAGATTGATTCTTGGGTATTTCTAACTCCACCACTAACCACATAATATAGTCTTATATTCATTCAACTATAAAAGGCGATCCATCATATGTGAAGCATATATAGGATCGTAACATTGACAAACCATAATCTCAAAAAATGAACAATTCATCCGACTTGGCTACAACCCATTTTCAAATAAAGTATAACTAGTGCATGCATCTACACTACAACTACTCCTAAAACATTAATTAAAAAACATTTCTATATCATCTTCTCTTAGCATGACCTGTCTAAATCTAGATTGCATGTTAATGACCACCATTGTGTAGAAAATCATGAATTAAGCATCCGAGTTCTAGCCCATATTGAATAATCATGATTGAGTAAGATAAAATATTCATTTAAGCTAAGACAAGACATATAATAAATAAAGAATCTCATATTGAATCAAACGTGTTCACTCATCTACACAATCATCACATATGCATCCTTCAGTTCTCCCTTGTATAATTGAAATAAATAAAAGTTACATTACTTGGCTAGGGTTTCGTTAAAAACCCTAGATAACCGTTTAGCCGCTCATGGTTGTGGTGATCTCCATTGTTGATGTAGACACTGCCTCCATGATCGTTGCTTTTCTTTTGTCGAGACACGTAATTCCGTGCCTTTATTTTCTGGTCTCTGTTTTATCTCCCCTTGAAAAGATAAAAGATGAAGGATATGAAGGGTAGATAGATAGATACAGAACTATGAACCCAACCCTTTAATTTATAGAGGTTGATCAAGTCCTGTCTAAATATGGATTGATTTTCCTTCAAGTAAATCCATTCCTTTTGTGAATTGATGAGAAATGAAGTGAAATAATATCATAATATGCCTAAAATATGTCCCAATGTATATTGGAGTGCAAATAAAGTCAAACGGGTTCCATCCATGGAGTTTAAGTCGGCCAAATCTCGAGTATTCGGTGGAATTCTACCGAGTACTCGAAGCTAACCCGCAGTTGATTTTCAGCTTCGTCCTGCTGCACTGTTTTAATCATATCTTAAGCTACGGGAGGAATTTTTGCGTGATTCAAAGTGCATTGGAAATATGACTTTATGAAGATGAGTGTAGGCTTTTGAACCACTCCATTTAATAATTTTATGATCAGGTTATGATGATTTGAATAAGAGGCTGAAGTTTAACTTTGTAGTTTCATCGAGTACTCGGTGAGAATTCCACCGAGTACTCGGTGGTTCTTCAATGGCGTATGATGGTGCGGACATGGCGCAAAAAATTTCTGGAATCCACGTTATCCCAAGCTAAGGTGCGACTTCTTTGTCTATCGAGTACTCGATAGCTTCTCCACCGAGTACTTGGTAGTTCTTCCCACCAGTTTTCGCATTTTGTCTTCTTTGCTCCCCTTCTTTTCTCGGCTTCATTTCACTTCACTTCTTTTGCATCCTTGACTTATTTTTTGTCTAATATAGGTCTTTTATCCTCGTTTTCTGCTCTCGAACTATCTTGAGTCATAAATTCAGTTATTTCACCGAATTAACTCGATTTGCATAAGATAGTCCTGAAATGTCTTTAAACACGCAAACCGTATAAAAGCACAAATATAATGATATGTGTAGACTTAACAATGTATAATTCGGAGCCATAAATGTATGATATTTTTCTTCTATCAATATGCTCTACTAGACAATGAATAACCCAAGAATATTCCCTTGTCACTCTTAAAATCAAATTTCCCTATATATTCTATATCTCTAAGAATGTAACATTTTAAACCAAACACCCGAAAATATTTTATATTGAGTTCTTGCCATTCCACAATTCATAGGGTTTTTTTAAAGTGTCGGGCCTAAGATAAACTCTATTTGAAATGTAATAAATTGTGTTCACTGCCTCGACCCAAAATTTCTTTGGAACATTCCTTCCATGTAGCATAACATTTGTCATTTCCTGAAGAACCTTATTCTTCCTCTCAACGACCCCATTTTGTTGTGGAGTATATGGTGTAGAAAATTCATGTTTTATTCATTTTTCATCACAAAAAGTATCAATCTCTGAATTTTCAAACTCCTTTCCATGATCACTTCTTACTCTAGTAATTAGATAATTTTTCTCATACTGAATTTTTAAATAAATATTCCTAAAATTTTCAGCAGTTTCAGACTTATCACTCAGAAATCCTACCCATGTAAATTTAGAGTAATCATCAACCATAACAAAAATATACTTCTTACCTCCTTTGGTTAAAGTCCTAGTAGGTACCATTAAGTCAATATGCAATAATGTTGACCCAAGGTTTTCCACCATGGGTAAACATGATATTTTGATGATAACAAACCATTGAATGTGGTGAATTTAATGTCTACTTGAGTTATGCTTAATAGGTTATTGATTCAAGATAAACTAAAGAGAGCTAGTGGATCCATGAGAAGATCAAGCAAAGGTGCTTAGAGCTCAAAATACATTGGAGACAAGGATGGAGACATCAATCCAAAACTTAAAGAAATTGAAGATTAAGAAATGGGTAAAATAGTCTTGGGTGAGTGCTAGATTAAATGTAAAGTTATTTTTGAAATAACTTATTTGAAAGCTCAACTCTTGACCATATAGCACATAGGATCATGCATATCATCCATGAGTCCTTGCATCATTAACATTGGACTATGAACATCATTTAGTCTTTGCTAAAGTTGAGTTAGTTCAAGCTTTCATAAGTTATGGAAGAACTCAATAAAGATGTTGTCCTAGAACCATTAACTTAAATCATATCACTTGAAATGGATTCTAGATGCATATTAAAGTTTTGAACAAAATTGTTAAACCATGAAAAACTTTTGTCTAATATTGAGAATTTGTTTAAATTGGAAAAACATTTTATGATCTCAATATTGAATTTAGGCATGTCAAGGACCTGAATAAGTTTCTAAGACATCCTAGGAGTGTGTCTAAGTCATTTCGGAAAAATCCCAAAAGATTTCACGAAAAACCATCAAGTGGGTTAGAAGTTCGAAATGAAGCGTCACATTCAAACGACCATACCGCACTCAAACATGGGTCAAATGGAGTGATTCAAAATCCTAAAATCCAGATCTTGAAGTCTTCTTTCCAAAAAGCTAAATAAAGCCTTTATCCGAGTTACGAAACTCTAGTTATGACCAAAAGAGTGAACTGTGTCGAAACTGGGTAACCACCCAGTCGACTGCTTGTTGACCCAGTCGACTGGGCCAAGAAAGGCAGTCGACTGGCTGAGACAGAGAGTTACAAATAAATTTTGGAATGAATTTTTGAAGACCCAGCCGACTGCCCCAAAACACCCAGTCGACTGTCTCATCCAGAATTTGAATTCTAACGGCTAGTTTCGGATCCAAAGTGTTCCAAAACTTCCCCAAACACCCCCAAACGGCTATATTGTGTTCCTATACTATATATATGCCTTATATGAGCCAAAAATGGTCAAGAGAAGAGAGAGAGATAGGAGTACGAAAAATCTATCATTTGTGCTTCAATTTTGAAATTATTTTTAGGTAGAAAACTCCTACATGAATCACCACATAAGCATCATTCATATTTTCTTCTTGTGATTCATTCTTCATACTTGAGTTGAGATTTTCAATTGAGTATTTCATTTATGACTCTAAGTATGTGAGGAAGTGAGCTTTGAATTTCTATATCCATCTATTGAGAGATATTGTTGTACACTCAAATTCAATTCTTATTCATTTGAGAGTGAAAGTCCAAGAAGTTGTCTTGGCATGGGAATGGCTTGTTGAAGCTTTGTAAAGGTTTCTATCAACCTTAAAAAGAGAGGATTTGGTTGGCTTTCCACCCGCAAGAGTGAGCAATGGTCGGCTCTACACCCGGAAGCAAGAGTGTTTGAAGGTTGGCTCTCCACCCGCAAGAGTGAGCAAGGTTGGCTCTTCACCCGGAAGAAGGAGCGTGTAAGGGTTTGCTATTCACCCGGAAGAATGAGGCATGTAAGGGTTTGCTTATCCCCGGAAAGAGAAACACGATAGTGGAATCCTTGAGAGGTTATCTCAAGGCATGGAGTACACCAAAGATTTGGTTGAACCATGTAAAAATCTCGGTGTCTATGGTGTGCATTTTCTCTAACCGTTATCTCTTTAATTTAAAATCAATTTCCATTTATAATCTTGAGATTTATATATATCAATGCTATGGAATTGCTTGTGTTTGTGTATCCATGAAGAGGTTAGGAAAATGCATAGTTGAAATAAATTAAAATTGTAAACATGATTAGATTATAGCTTAGACTACCTTCTCATTTATATATAATCCATGTGCACACCAAGTGTTTGATAAAATTCATATTCAACACACCTTAGCATAATATGTTCATATGCACCCCAAGTGTTTGACACAATGCATATTGAATATATCATTCTTCTTAAGAGTTTATATGCACAAAATGTTTAATTACTTTTTGTAAACTCTTCAAAGTATTCTTTATGACAAATAACACTTTGCATCATTTCTATACATATGTGAGAAAAATGTTTATACATATTAAGTTGTAATGAATGCTTGAACTAGTTCTCATTCTTGAATCCATTATGTATATTTTTGGTAATGCAATTTATTGTTTATGATTCAAAGTATGAAATGAGGTTGTCACTTAAGGATCATCTATCTAACTAAGTGTTTGACTAGAGCTCTACAAAGATTACTTTTGTTAAAACAAAGTCAAACCGAAAAAGACTCGAAGTTTGTAATTGACCCTATTCACCCCCCCTCTAGGTGTCAATATGTGGCCAACAATTGGTATCAGAGCCTCGGCTCTATTTTTGCCTTAGCCGGCTTAGAGTTGATCCATGAAAAACTTTGAAAGATTTTCCCTACGTAAGGTTATTTGATCTTTTATTCTCCTATGATGTTTACAAGTTAGTTATATGCATTTAAAGGCTAAAGGAGAATGTTCTTATAAGGGTAAGTGTTTTTAGATGATCGTTAGTGCCTAATGACCATTAAACATACACATGTCATAAAAGATGAATTTTGATGATGGAATGCAATGATTGAGATGTCTAGGTGAAATTTGTAAATTTATATATTGTATTGACTTGATACTTGTATTTATATATTCATTGATATATATATGTGCTTTATGAATGTATTCATTGATTGATGAATAATCATTGTTCATGCATCACATTTTTTTGATTATCTTGATATTGCATGAGAAGAGTGACATCTTGGATTAGAGAGAAATTTGTTTGAATAGGTGACTCTTATGAAAAACAACATTTCATTAAGCTTTCAAATGCTCTAAGAATTTTGAAATGAAAGGAAATTAATCTTCCCATGTGCTAAAGCTTTATAAATCTTGAAAACGGGTATATATTTTATTTTTGCTAATCAAGGGAAATTATATTGGTTTTCATGTCAATTCTTGAAAATTTGAACATGAATGATGCATATGGTTGTTTACTATGATCCATATATGAAATAGAGTTTCATTCATATTATTAATTTCATATTGGTTCATTTACTTGTTAAATAACCATGATCATATCTTACTATTTGAATTGACAAATGCACTTCATGATAATGTTCTTGAATGATAAACTCTAGTGAAGCATATTGATTGTATAAAAATCACTCATTTTGTGCTAATATGCTTATAGAGATTTATGACCATGATTATGCTAACACAAATGGACCCAATGGCAAATGGGTACCAAAGAAAGCTACTTGAGTGTATTGTAGGTTTGGATTGATTCCTTACTTAAGAACTATCAATTCCTCAATAGTAATGCTTCAATTCAAAAGGGGAGATGAAATCAAGGTCTCTCACAAGATGAGTAGAGGATGCAAATCATCCACAAGCAACTCTAAATAAAATGGGTAAAGGTAGCACCATGGGACACATTTTCTAACCTTTATTACTAATGTGCTTTTATTAATGAGATTAAACATGACATACATATGCTTATTCAAGTATGTTGAATCGTTATTGATATGTCATGGAATAAATTTAATGATTGGTAATAAGGGTGATTGACTACTTTGTGCATGCAATTGAATATGTTTTTGATAATTTCTTGATAGTAGCTTGTTTTGAAATGAGAGTTAGATAGATGATGTCATAATATTAGTCTTTTCAAATACATTTGATGCAATATTTTTCAAAGACTAGTCTTATGAATGAAATATTTTGATCATGCATGAAATTTAAGTAATATTGTCATGACCACCTCTAGACCATCAAAGCTATTTTACTTGAATTTGGTTGATATCTTGAATAGCTATTTCTTGATATTTGTCTATGTGCTTCCATGATTTTTGTGCTTTATCTAAATCTTCTTGATATCATATATTGGACTTTATATTGAGGTGTTTGAACTTGAAGTGAAATGAAGATGAACTTGAAATAAATGAGTAAGCAATTAAGTCCACACAAGTAAACCTCAAGATAGAGTAATTCTCTTTGGAAGAGCCAATTCATGAAAATGAGAATAAGAATTACCTTTTGGGCTCCTAAGACTTGTAGAATGTTGCACCACTATCCTTTTGGAAATTTATTTTGGTGAACATTCTAAAGATGCTTATATATGATCCTCTTAATGTCTTATCTATAATGTTTAGCAATTGTGTTTCAAATTAAAATATTGATTGATGCTAAATTTGTCATGCTTGGTTCTCTATGATGTAAAAGGGACCAAAAGTCCATCATTGAAGGAAGCATGTTGATAAGAGGAAATATTGTGCTTATATGTGGATATCTTGAATGTGTATTGATAAGCATAAATCATGAATCTTATGTGTATATATCATGAAAGACATAGATTCTTATTGTGTTTGTATCTTATATAATTATTATTTTTATATAAGTTTTTCAATGATATATATATAATGTTTTTAATCTCCTATATTTTATAATTTTATATATTTATCATAGATGCATATTCTTGTATATTGCATAATAATGTTGCAATCTAAGTCTAATAGTGGTGATCCAATATTTTGACCATTATTATTCCATGATCTTAATCAAGAAGGATATAGTTAATTCTTTGCACATGTGAATTGAATTGAAATTCTAAGAATGTCACATGCCTCTTTGCATGAAATGTTTTTATTTAATGCATTCTTATGTAATTCTTCAATGAAAAATTTTCATGTAGAGAATCACAATGCTTTGAAATATATAAGTTTTAAACAATGGGTTTTAAAACTATTATAAGCCGTGCTTAACTTGAAATATGATCCAAAAGGATGTTTTGAATGGCTTTAAGTGATTTTCTTATGGATGAAGGTTATTTTAGAACCTATATTGATAAACATTCTTCTTGTTGTTTGTCATTTATAACTTATCAAATTTGGTTATTGCACTTATATAGGAATATCATGTTTACCAATATTTGATGTGTTGTGCAAAGATGTTTATCACAAACATGCAAATTATTTCAAAATGAGCATGATAGATGAACTTATTTCCTTCATGGGTAAAGGTCATTTAAGTGTCATGAAAATAATTTCAAATACTTTTTGACACTTTGGTTTTGGGAATATATGGTTTCCTTGGTTGACTACTCTTGGACTTAGATGATTATAGTAACATAAATAAAAGTATATATTATGTGTTATTTTGTTCATTATCTTGGTTCATCTCTTATTATTTTAGATAAGTATTTTTACCATATATATAAGAGATATATTTTATGTTAAATATTTTTTGCACTTGAGAAGAATACATAACATTGTCATTACATTAAAGTTTCAAAGACATCCATTTATGAGAGATATTGAGTTCATTTTCATGATTATAATTTTCTTCGTCAATATTCTCACCATTTTTCTCCAAGAGAACTCATTGTGTAAAATTCATAGAGAAATAGAAATGCCTTTGAATATTAATGTTTTAGCATATGTCTTGTGTATCTTTCACTTGCTTATTTTAGGATACTCATATCTTACTCATCATTATGATTTTTACGTTATTCACATTACATTCCATGATTAGTTATTGCATATGTGTTTATTGTATTTCAAATGGTTGAGATGGAGGTGGTGTCGACTCGTTCTTAAATGCTCATATGTGATGTTAAGTGAATCCTCATACATGACTATGTGATTTTAAATGATCTAGTGATTGAGTGTTCCATGTTTGCATATAGTATGTTGAATACTATGATTTGAGTTTTCATTCAAACACACACACTTGAACATTAAGTCACTCTCCGTTTGAGTCATTCACTTGATACATGTACTTCATGCACAAAAATATATTTTGATCACGTGTCCTATTTGTCTATGACAAGCAAGAAAATGATTTAGTCATCATTGATTACACGTGCTAGCATGTCTTTGTTGCCATCATGAATGCAAAGCTATGTTTCCAATTTGGTATCATCTTAAGCATATTCATGAAATGTATGGACAATATGAGATTGTGTTACTTCAAATGATATATTCTATGATCACAATTCATATATGCAACTTGATGTGATGATTCTCTCCTTGTACTTTATTGTATCTATTCTTTTTGATGATGTCAAAGGGGGAGAAATATTAGTTGATGTGTATATGTTGTATGCACATTCTTAGGGGGAGCTTTGCTCCTTGAAATGATCACATGCTACATGTTTAGGTGTTAACATCATTTAGAACATAGTTATAAGGGAAGAACTCCCAAAGTTTATGCATATGTGTTATTGTTATATTCATTGATTGCATATTGATAGGGGGAACATTTATAAAATGCCCTCAATTTTTTATTGGCACACATCAATGTTTGTCATCATAAAAAATGGGGAGATTGTTGACCTAAGGTTTTCCACCATTGATAAACATGACATTTTGATGATAACAAACCATTGAATGTGGTGAATTTAATGTCTACTTGAGTTATGCTTAATAGGTTATTGATTCAAGATAAACTCAAGAGAGCTAGTGGATCCATGAGAAGATCAAGCAAAGGTGCTTAGAGCTCAAAAGACATTGGAGACAAGGATGGAGACATCAACCCAAAACTTAAAGAAATTGAAGATCAAGAAATGGGTAAAATAGTCTTGGGTGAGTGCTAGATTAAATGTAAAGTTATTTTTGAAATAACTTATTTGAAAGCTCAACTCTTGACCATATAGCACATAGGATCATGCATATCATTCATGAGTCCTTGCAACATTAACATTAGACTATGAACATCATTTAGTCTTTGCTAAAGTTGAGTTAGTTAAAGCTTTCATAAGCTATGGAAGAACTCAATAAAGATGTTTTCCTAGAACCATTAACTTAACTCATATCACTTGAAATGGATTCTAGATGCATATTAAAGTTTTGAACAAAATTGTTAAACCATGAAAAACTTTTGTCTAATATTTTATGATCTCAATATTGAATTTAGGCATGTCAAGGACCTGAATAAGTTTCTAAGAAATCCTAGGAGTGTGTCTAAGTCATTTCGGAAAAATCCCAAAAGATTTCACGAAAAACCATCAAGTGGGTTAGAAGTTCGAAATGAAGCGTCACATTCAAATGACCATATCGCACTCAAACATGGGTCAAATGGAGTGATTCAAAATCCTAAAATCCATATCTTGAAGTCTTCTTTCGAAAAAGCTAAACAAATCCTTTATCCGAGTTACGAAACTCTAGTTATGACCAAAAGAGTGAACTGTGTCGAAACTGGGCTGAACAACCACCCAGTCGACTGCTTGTTGACCCAGTCGACTGGGCCAAGAAGGCCAGTCGACTGGCTGAGTCAGAGAGTTACAAATAAATTTCGGAATGAATTTTTGAAGACCCAGCCGACTGCCTCAAAACACCCAGTCGACTGCCTCATCCGGAATTTGAATTCTAACGGCTAGTTTCGGATCCAAAGTGTTCCAAAACTTCCCCAAACACCCCCAAACGGCTATATTGTGTTCCTATACTATATATATGCCTTATATGAGCCAAAAATGGTCAAGAGAAGAGAGGGAGATAGGAGTATGAAAAATCTATTATTTGTGCTTCAATTTTGAAATTATTTTTGGGTAGAAAACTCCTACATGAATCACCACATGAGCATCATTCATATTTTCTTCTTGTGATTCATTCTTCATACTTGAGTTGAAATTTTCAATTGAGTATTTCATTTATGACTCTATGTATGTGAGGAAGTGATCTTTGAATTTCAATATCCATCTATTGAGAGATATTGTTGTATACTTAAATTCAATTCTTATTCATTTAAGAGTGAAAGTCCAAGAAGTTGTCTTGGCATGGGAATGGCTTGTTGAAGCTTTGTAAAGGTTTCTCTCAACCTTAAAAAGAGAGGATTTAGTTGGCTCTCCACCCGCAAGAGTGAGCAATGGTCGGATCTTCACCCAGAAGCAAGAGTGTTCGAAGGTTGGCTCTCCACCCGCAAGAGTGAGCAAGGTTGGCTCTTCACCCGGAAGAAGGAGCGTGTAAGGGTTTGCTATTCATCCGGAAGAATGAGGCATGTAAGGGTTTGCTTATCCCCAGAAAGAGAAACACGATAGTGGAATCGTTGAGAGGTTATCTCAAGGCATGGAGTAGACCAAAGATTTGGTTGAACCATGTAAAAATCTCGGTGTCTATGGTGTGCATTTTCTCTAACCCTTATCTCTTTAATTTAAAAGCAATTTCCATTTATAATCTTGAGATTTATATATATCAATGCTATGAAATTGCTTGTGTTTGTGTATCCATGAAGAGGTTAGGAAAATGCATAGTTGAAATGAATTAAAATTGTAAACATGATTAGATTATAGCTTAGATTACCTTCTCATTTAGATATAATCCATGTGCACACCAAGTGTTTGATAAAATTCATATTCAACACACCTTAGCATAATATGTTCATATGCACCCCAAGTGTTTGACACAATGCATATTGAATATATCATTCTTCTTAAGAGTTTATATGCACAAAATGTTTAATTACTTTTTGTAAACTCTTCAAAGTATTCTTTATGACAAATAACACTTTGCATCATTTCTATACATATGTGAGAAAAGTGTTTATACATATTAAGTTGTAATGAATGCTTGAACTAGTTCTTATTCTTGAATCCATTATGTATATATTTGGTAATGCAATTTATTGTTCATGATTCAAAGTATGAAATGAGGTTGTCACTTAAGGATCATCTATCTAACTAAGTGTTTGACTAGAGCTCTACAAAGATTACTTTTGTTAAACCAAAGTCAAACCAAAAAAGACTCAAAGTTTGTAATTGACCCTATTCACCCCCCTCTAGGTGTCAATATGTGGCCAACAAATAATTCTAAGGGTCTAGAAGTACCTATGGTATTAGTCTTCTTGTGTTGACATCTAGTCTGCTTTCCTTGTTTACACGGACCACATACAAGACCTTTGTCATACCCAATGTTAGAAACACCTTTAACAATTTCACTTTTAGTAATCTTAGTTAAATCACGAAAGTTAACGTGTCCTATTCTTTGGTGTCAAATCTCTATTTCATCATGCTTAACTTTATTGCACGAGAATTTAGGATTAGGAACAATGCAATAACAATTGTCTGATGACCGCATACCTTCCATAACACAATTTTCAAAAAAATCAACAATTAAACATCTATCAGGAGCGAAATTGACATTATGGTTATTATCACAAAATTGGATAATACTAATCAAATTTGATTTTAAGCTATCAACATAAAGCACATCTTCCAATCTAGGCATACCAGAAGCCACAATAGTTCATTTTCCTCGAACTTTAGACTTCTTTCCATCTCCAAAAGTAACTATCCCACCAATACTTTCCTCAAATAAACCAAACAATGACTTATCTCCAGACATGTGCCTAGAACATCCACTATCCAAATACCAGGCACTAGAATCACGTGCTCTAAGAGCAGCGTGAACAACAAAATAGTGTAGCTCACGTTTTCTCACCCATGTCTTTTTCAATTTTAGAGCTCTATTTGCTAGCTTCGATAAATTCTTCACCTCATCACTCAATATCCTAATTTGATCTTCAACATTGGGTCCTCTATGAGTGACTGCTTTTTTATTGATTTCAAAGTATTTCCTCTTAAATTTGAGCACATGGGTCGAATGTGTTCTTTCACTCCATAGTGATGACATATAGGAACAAACCTTTAAAAATTAATGTTAAAATCCTTACGATATCTAGAGGCGAAAAAATGCCTATTTTTAATAGGTTTTCTGACATACGCTTGAGCATTATGATTCCAATCAGGATTACCTTTAAAAGAACTAGATGCTACTTGAGATGCACTAACAAAGGTAATTTTGGGAATGACGTTAGAGTTACTCGTTGTTCCTTTGAATCCCAACCCCTTTGTATTTCCTGTAGATTTTCCTATACTCAACATATGATCAAGTTTAAGGGTTCCACTGGACCTTTTAGAGATAGTTGAGTTAACATCTTTCAATTCCTTTTCCAAAACCTCAATCCTCGTAGATTTCTCAACCACTTTCAATCTTAGAGTGACTAATTCCTTATTGAAATCATCTACATTTTTTAAAACATGATTCCTTTCTTGTTCTAACTCGATTAATTTTTCAGACAATTGAGTTTTTTGGGTTTGCAAGAGATTTAGGGTTTAGGAACTATTAGCTAATTCGTCTCTTAAATAATGTAATTCTTTGTCCATGCTTAAACTCTTAGTCAATAGTTGATTATGATGTTTGTTAAGTTGAGTAATATTATCAAGTAATTCATCGTAATAAGCTCGAGGCGTGTCATCACAATCTTCATCTCCAGACATTGCCCATCTTGTAACAACTTCTCCAACCTTCTTACTTTGTGCAGCAAACACGGTGAAGTTCTCAGACCCATTACCTACTTCCGAGTCTGTCAAATCACTAGTTAATCCATCATCCCAAATGGCAGGTAAGCCTTTTGTCCTTTTTAATGTATTTTCATACTCTGTTGCCAAGTGATCATACCCTTTACACTCAAAACATTGAGGTTTCTTCTTCTTAAAGTTAAACTTGTCATTCTGAGATTGGGATTTATTTTTATTTCTAAATTAAATTAACTTATCCCCAAAATTTTGTCCTTTGCCACTTTTATTGCTATTATTATCCTTTACAAATTTTTTTAACTTTTTAACAAAAATGGTAATATTATTCAGATTCAACTCACTTTCTCCATCAGACTCAATCAGATCCTCTTTAGTGGTTTTAAAAGTTATGCTATTTTCTTTAGTGTCGCTAGACCTCTTAGGGGAACTCTTGAATATTTCCATCTCATAAGATTTTAGATTCCCATCCAATTCTTCAAGTTTAATTTCTTTAAGACTCATTACTTTCGAGACCTAAGAATCTTTTTTACTATAGTAGTCTTATGAATTGGTTCTCCTAAATTGTGACAGCATGTTACTATGTCAGTTACTCTATGCTCAAAGTCATCATAAATTTCATCCTCTTCCATCTTAAGTTGTTCAATTGGGAATTTAACATTTGGAGTTTCGATTGTTTAACTTTTGATGTCCCTTTATGAGTTACTTGGAGAATATCCCAAGCTTCTTTGGCAATTTCGCACGTAGCAATTCTCTTAAACTCACCTGCGACCACAATAGTAATTAGACCTATAAAATGGATAGCTTTCGCGAGAAAGTAAATTTTTCCTGTGTTTTCTACGAGAAATATTTGGAGAAAAATTAAGAGATAAAGAAAGTTACTTTCCCCAAAACTTTCACTTTCCATCTAACCAAACTCCAAAGAAATTTAAAACTTTTATGTTTATTTTTCCTTTTTAACTACATAACAACAACCAAACGAACCCTTAGGTAGAGGAATCCTAATTAGAAAAATGTTTGTCCACCAGTTTCTATGAAGTTTGACAATAAATAAAACATGTAGTTAAAGTTTCAAAAATGAGAAATATTCAATTTAAATATGGAAAAAATAATATATATATTTTTAATTACCTAGAAGACTGTGAACTAAGCTTAAGGGGGGGGGGGGGGGGGGGTAAATAGACTTTTTATGAATTAATTGACAAATTAAAATATTAATTGCAAAAAAGTCAATTTTAATTCAATTCTTTGATAATCCAAACCACACAATAATCAATATAGGTGCAGAAAATAAAGTAGAGATGACACCAATATTTTTGCGTGAAAAACCTTCGAAAATCTCCAAGTAAAAACCACGGATACCGTCCAATATCAATGCACAATGAATCAAGAAATATACAGACTCTATGAAGTTAGATCTTACGAAATCACTTTGACTTGCCTATTATCACTCGACATCTGAAAATATTGAATCACTCGCTCTCCATGAAGCCTTCGCTCCACTACATACTCTAACGACTCCGTATCTCAACGAATCAGTTTACCACGAAGCTTCTCGCTTCGATCTCCACACTCTGACGACTCCGCTTCTCAATGGATCTATGCAACCGAGTTGCACAAGGTGATGTGGTGATCTTTTAAATATCTAGTTCATTGTGCATAAAGTTCACATGTGTTGTAGCATAATTGGAGAAACCCAAAAACAAGAGAGAACTAGAAGATGAATAATCACTCAATAATTTTTTTTCTCTTTTTGCAAACGGATCTGATCTGTATGATAATTGCAGAGCTTTCACAAAATATAACTCAAAAGTCACACCCTTCTATTTGGTTTAACTCATATAAATAGAGAAGAGTCTTCAATTAATGGTAAGATTCCTTTTCCTTTCAGGATTCGTATTTCCACCATTAAGTCTTTCAAATATAGACTAATATACCAATGATAGTCCAATATACCAATAATAACTCCTAACCACGTCCTTAAGTGAATAGGAGTCTTTAAGGCATTTGAATAATCCTTTTTTAAAAACTGAAGTCGACAACTTCGAGTTCTCGAGAACTGCACTTCAAGTACCCGAAAACCTAATCTCGAGTACTTGGTACGAAATTATTCGACTAGGTAAAAGTTTTAATAGCACACCATGACGCTTCAAACCTACTATTTTTACGCTATCATTCGTTCCAAGGCAATGTAGGGGTTCGATTTTAGTGGGATTTAGAGATAGTTTACACACAAGATTGATAGGAAAAAGATGATGTTTGTACGTTTTTTTTTTATGCTTTACAAAAAAATGGAGAAGGAGGAAAAGTGGAAGATAAAACAACAGCTCCAAATGATACAAAATACTTTTTCTCTCTAGAAATTTCTCTCCTTTAGTCTCTGAAAAGTCCCCCTTCAAGTGAGCTCTAGCTTCTCTATTTATAGACGTAAGCATCCAGTAGGTTTTTGCGAATCGTCTTTGCCACATCAGCATTACCTCGCGATATGGACCATGAAATGCCAATCCGCGCAATAAATATCTTGTATAGTATTATCTCGCGACCACGATTACGCAATACCGATTCGCGTGATCTCTTGCGAGGATCATACTGTACCTCTTATCTTATGATCCACGCTATTTTTCCGCAGATATGATTTTTCCTTAGCCAAGGAACCATGATGCTATAGTTTTTCCTGGGTCATGACCTTTTTGCATGCATACCTTTTTCATGACCCTGAGTACTATCAGTCTCTCTAAGGTACCTTTGCTTTGAATGGTGTAAATAGGGAAGCGACCCACTATTTACATATCCCAAGCATTTTCCTAGATTTCCAAATAGTACTCCCTACACGAGCAGCATGTAGGGCTATGAGTTCATATGTTAGCTATACCCACATCAGTCCCTCATAATTCCCTCTGTATAATGCTAAATCTCGCGTATAACTTTATTTGGGCCATTTTACCAAATAATCCTTTACTTGGGCCAGTTTCCCAAATAAACCAATCCTTGGGCCAGTTTCCTAAATAAACCAATCCACGAATTTACCTTTTCGCGAGTCACCCCCCTTACATATTTTCCCATTGTGCTTTGATACTTGGCCAAGTATTAAAGTGCAACAACCTTTGCCGTACTTTGTATCATTATTTATGAGCTGGTTTTCCCCATGTCATTCATACCACATCTCGTGAACTTCAATCCAATCCGCGACCTTCCTTTACCATTTTTGCTTCTTTTCAGCCCATCACATGCATGTACTTATTTTTACCTTGCTCCCGTTTTTCTTGCTTTTTCCAATCTGCCCTCACCCACGGATCCGCGACTTTTTTAGTGCGCTTGGCTATGTGACTTTTCGCCTTCCTCGCACATTTAATGCGCCTTTTCGTTTTTTGCACCCGAGCCCTATATATTTAATTCTTGTCATTTTCCCCATTCTTAACTTATTTTTTCCTCAGAGCTCTTTTTCCCACCTCTTTCCTCGTATCCTTTTCTTTTTGCGCATTCTCATCTATTTCATAAACCTCTCGCAAGTGTTGTCTTATCATGACTAAAGCCTCCACTCCCAAGCTTCTCGCACCTCCCTCTGGGGTCACTCCTTCTGTCCCAGAAGCCTCAAAATGGAGGAAAGCTCATTTCCTTGATCTTCCTCATGATATCTTCTGGTCATCCATGCGAGCCCTCCCTTCTGACATTATTGCAAGCCCTCCCCTTACCCTTGATCCAGACCATGAAGTCGACCATGTCTTTATTCCTCCTATTTTCGTTCATCGCCGTCATATTGAAAGGGGTGACACACCCTTTTGTTTTATCGAATACGAAGGTCACGTAGCCCCTATCACTGACTGGAAAATGTGGTCTAGCCATATTCTCAGTCAGGACCGCCATCGCGTCACTCTTACTGAGGCCGACATCCTTCAGTCCATTGAACTCTTTTCGGACTTTTATGTTCGTCGTGACGTAGATGCATTAAACATATTGGTTTTGCAGTGGAGCACCTTCTCGCTTACCTTCATTGCTTCATGGGGCGAGTTCACACCAACTTTAGAAGATGTGGTAGTCCTATTTCGGCTTCCCGTTCTTGACTCGCGTTCCATTAAAGCTCTTTTAGTTAATCTAGAGAACAAGAGGATTCTCAACCAACTTCGCGACTTTGGTAAGTACGCTTGAAAGCGCGGTAGCTGGTTTGAAAAGGGTGTGCTTCTTACTGAATATGCAATATCAAGTCGCCCGAAGCTATCTTTTTCAACCCGGTGCCATCACTTCTTCCGTGAGTATTCTTCTCGGAAGCCAGCTCCTGGTCAGGACTGCGAGTCTGCTCCTGGCCCTCAATTTAATGGCCCTTTAAAGCTAGCAAGTTTCCTCACGTATTGGCTTGACCACTACATTTTTCAGGGCAAGCTGGAAGATGGTCTTAGCATAATGGTATTTCTTCTTGCCGCAATGCTATCGCGAGGTATGCATATTCCTCTGGCCCTATTCTTTCTTAGCTCCTTGTATTCACAGCTTGATATCCCCGCGAATGATTTTACCCGTTCCTTGGGTAGATATGACATCATCACTCATATTTCAGGTACCTTTCTTACCTTATTCCTTTTCGAGCGTTTCCCCCACTATGCTCCGACTCCTGCTTCTTTCTCTTCTCAAGCCTCCGAGGCCAATACCTCAAGTACTCTAAAATTGTGAGCTACCCGCTGGACCTCCCTCTCCCTTCGAAAACCCTTGCTACTTTCATTGATAAATTTTCTGAATTTTCATGACGTCCTTACACCACTCCTCTTGAAGGTTTTTATTCCCCTCATTTTTACCCGAAAGATGAAATAATTTCTTATGACATTGCCTTAGATGACCATCTTATATTTTCTTCCATCACCCATAGATGTCACCTTCTTGTTTTCAGCGAAACCTTTAATACTGTTGCGTCTTATAATCCCTCGCGCGTATCTCGCTAATTGGGCTTTGATCAGGCTATTCCTCCTCATCTTCCTCTATCTCACGAAGACACCTTCGATAGATCCCTTATTCAGTTTTGCGAGTCCTTGGAGAGAAGCCTTCGCATCTTCTCTACAGTCATATTCATCCAACCAGGCACTCGCAGGGGTAGTGTAACTGTGGGTTACAATGAATTTTGGAAGGAACAGTTGGTGAGATTTCAAAGTTTTATGGACGAAACTCCCCCTACTCCCATACTTGTTCATGTATATGTTTTGGATCCCTCGCTGAAGCTTCGAAAGGTGAGAGGCAAGCTGTAACACCCACAATTTCCAAACATAGGTTGGCCAGGCCCATACACAAAAGCTAGGAGTATCTTCAATTAACAAAAATAAGCACAGATGATAAGACATAAAATAGAGATAAAATAATAAGAGTTGATGATACCACTTATACAGGAAAGATCCCACACCCAATACATATTTGAAATAACTTAAGTTCTCAAATTTATACAACTTGGGAATCCCATAACATGGACCCCTAGACCACACAAACTTATATTACCCACAACAAGATTGAATTCCTACCCTGTAGTGGATGGAAATTGCTGGACAGAGAATACAGGAGAGACAAACCCTCAACCCTGCGGATGCAATTGCCGAGGACCTGAAATATCAACAAAGGTAGGTCAAACCCACGAGCAAGTACATCTCTACATGATCCCAAACAGAGTACTAAAAACCATCCCCTTTCCTAGTGACACCTATCCCAAAAATATTAATAAATATTAATATACCTTACTATACTTTATATTCCCTAGATTACCACCATGAAAATATAATTAATTTCATAACTTCTATTTACATTTACTAGGATACCACTGTGAAGATATAAAACAAATACCATAAATTTCTTCCATAAGTCAAATTTCCATCATCTCCATTTCCAACCATAACCACGTACCCGACAACTCAGTCATGCCGTGACAACTCATCCAAGTCCCGCGGTACTAGTGAGACTGCGTTTATTAGTCAGCCCACTTGTGGTTCCTTTTTAAATCTCCCGATCATATTCCTTTTAATTAAATCTTATGATTTTACGATTTTATTAATTCGCTTATATCCTTTAATCTGGAACGTATAACAATTTATAAGGTCAAAACTATTCATTTATACGGTCGAATATACATATTTTAGTATAATTCGTGGTGAATCATAATAACATATAAATTCATACAAGTTTACACAGAATATAATAAATTGCGTATATATTCATGGACATGAACATGGTAAAACATATCTGTACATATGACTACAAATAAATGTATATACATATAAACAAAATATATACTATCATATGTAATCATGAATCAAAACCCACAATAACCGATCTATACATGAGTGGTTATAAATATCACAATTCTATCCATATACACATGATTTATACATATACTTTCGGATCTATACATATATGTATAACAAAATATATATCATCATATATATACGTAAATACCAACATATTATAACAGATCTATACATATGTTTTTAATATAATTACGGATTTATACATATATGCTCATATGGCTACTGATCTATACATATAACCATATAGCTACAGATCTATACATACATTTTCATATAACTACATATCTACACATATAGCTACGGATCTACACATACATGTTCATATAACTACATATCTACACATATAGCTACGGATCTACACATACATGTTCATATAACTACATATATACATATATAGTTACAGATCTACGCATACATGTTTATATAACTACATGTATACATAATTGAACATGCTAATACTCATAAGTATACATATACAAAATTAATGTATAACAGTTTATAGGAGTACCAAACAAAGATTACGAATTCTAGTACAAAGAGGAATAGTAGAACATATGTCTTGCCTGATTTGGAGAGCTTACTATACCACGAATCCAGATCTGAACCAAGTACTTGCTCTCTCTCTAGATCTCTCTCTCTTTATATATATATATATATATATATGTATATATATATAGGTGAGTGACTAAGAAGAGAGAAGTCTGAATTCTTCTAAGTCTTAAGATAATAGGCTGAATATCCTTATGGTTATATAGGGGAAGCTAGGTTATGGCGAATGACCATAATGCCCCTAGATCTGCCACAATAACCATCCTGCCACTCGTCTTAAAGACTAATATGCCCTTATCAGATCCCATAATAACCAACTTACCTAGTAGTCATAAAATGACTAGAGTACCCTTACTCAATAATTTAAAATACCCACCATGCCATCCAAAATAAATAAAGAAATAACATAATTATTTAAATACGAGGTATTACACAAGCCTATTCTCAAACATCATGCCGAGTATTCTCAACCTCAAAAGTCCAAGAAAGCAACTCGCAAGCGATCACTTCACGAGGAAGTTTCTCCCGCGAGATCACCTATCCATGAGGAGCCTATCCGCGAGGAGCCTATCCGCGAGGAGCCTATCTGTGAGGAACCAACCGCACGACGTCTAGTAACTTTTCTCTCTCTTCTTTCCTTTGCTATTTCATATGTTTATCTGTCTTGTGTCAATACTAACTTAGCTATTTCCCTCATCTTCTGTAGTTTTCCAATGCCCAGGCCATAGGTAACATATGTGCTTCTCCTGATTTGGACCATGTCCCTTTGTCTATCCGGCTTAAAAAGCTTTCTGTTGCAGAATCCTTAGATCATGTGCCTCTTGCGAAAAGGAGAAAAACTCTCTCCTCTGCCTCAAAAACCCACGTAGTAGGAGAGACTCCCAGCTCAGAGGAAGCCCCATTGGTGCAAAAGTGTAAACCCACCAATGACATATCTCATGTGGCTGCTTCATACCCCACCCTAGAAGAGGCGTCCTTGGCTGCAAGGCGCAAACTTGTTTTGGCTAATCTGAAGAGTAAGCAGAAAGTTGATACCACCTCCTCTCTGCTGGATACAGTTGCTCGCGTGGTAGAGGATTTTAGAGCTGGAGATGATGCAGAAGAGATAGAGGTTGCCAACATCCTTTCTGATCTTCCGAAGACGGTTCTTTCTCAGAGTGAGTTTCCAACTATTTGATTTTATTTCCTTTTTTTTTAGAGTTCATGCTCCTAACACCTCTTCTCGCATTCTTCCTTTTAGGCTCCTACGAGATAGTCTCTCCGCGTATTCTTTCTTCTCCCGGGGGTGGCCTTCATTCTAACCCCTCTCTTGCAGATTCTTCTGATGATGATGAAAACCACCTCACCATCAACTCTTTGTTTAATAAGTCCCCTCAGCTGACTTTTGAAGAGGATGTGGATGATGGTGATTCCTCTTCATTTCGCGACACCGTAATTTTTGCGACTTCTACTCCTGAAGTAGACCGCGGGGTATCATCAGATCATGACCATGAGGTAACTACAACAGCTCGCGAAGCATCTATGGAGTTTCCTTCCTTTCCATTATATCCTGAGGTTGCTACTGATGGCCGGGTAGCAGATCGTAACATAGATGACAGTCATTTGTAGCCTCTTTGTGGTGATGTTGCGTCCGAGATTGCTGCAACACTGGCAGATTGCCCCAGTATTGAGAGATCCATTTTCGGCAGTACTATCCCAGAAGTTGAGGAAGGTAACTTTTGCTACTTCATCCTTTCATTTGATTATGAGTACCCAAATATCATACTTAACATATGTATTTTCTTTTCTTAAGGCTAAACTCTGAAGACCAAGAAATGATCAATGAGCTACTCCTCGATGATCAGTGAATTTCTGAAGGTCAAACGGTGCTTCCTTCAACCACCTTTACTGAGCCGAATATAGAGGTACATTTATCTCCAACTCGGGTATTTGCCTTAGATCCTTGCGAGTTTGCCTTTCTTACTCGCGACCATGCTTCAACCTCACGCGAGCCGGGCTTCTCTACTCGTGACCCTGCCATTGCTCATGTTTATCAAGTTGTTTCCTCGATGCCAGTACCTTCGCATCATTGGCTTTGTTATCCTCGCGACATACCCATGCTAGATCAGATATAAACAGCTCATCTAGAGACTTTTGCTCGTATGGAAATTCATGAGCCACTCCTGCAAGCTTTCCATCTCCAGCTCGTCGTAGATGTATTCAGGACTCTTTCTGAGACTTCTATTCAGGACCTTGTCCCTGACACACTTCCAAGATGTCATGCTTGAATAAAGGATTGGAAGAAGGTCGGGATGGATGTGTCTTGGTGGGAGACATGGTTGGATGTCATCCAAAGGTTCTACGATCACTATTTTGTTGAGCTGAAGGATCACGCTGTTCGTCAAAAGAAGCAAGTTGAGATTGCGGAAGCTCGCAGGCAGTTAATACTACTTGAGGAGGATGATAAGAAACTTCAAGATGCAACTGATCATTCTGAGCGGGCCCGTTTATATTTGGGGGAGCATGAGGGTTTTAAATTGTCAGATCCCATCACCCAGAACCTTTTCTAATTGTTTTTTATATCTTCATGATGTATGTATACTTGATGCTCTAACTGTAACCACATTTTTGTTGGATAACCCCACACTATGATTGTAACTATGACATGATGTATACATTCTGGATGATTTGTTTGATACTATATATTTTTACTAAATTTTTTTATAACACCATAATCCATAATGCCTTCATGCTTGATACAATTTAATCCATTTTACATTAAGAGGTCCAGCCTTCTCGCGAGTAACTTCATGCTCCATCCTGTAATACCCACTACTACCCTCATTTACAGTTACATATGGACCTTCCCACTTATCTTCAAATTTATTTACCCTTTGTCACCTCATGATTGTTGGTACTACTTTCAGCACTCCGTCTCCTTCCTTGAACCATCTATATCGTACCTTCTTATTGTAACTCCTTGCTTGTCGCTTATTGTATTCTTTTTGATTTGTAAAGGCTTCTGCCCTTGTTTCCTCTAATTCTTCTATCTCTAATAGTCTATCCTCTAAACTGCTTTTACACGCTAGTATTTTAGCAGCAACCTCTAGCTCCGTAGGTAGCACAACCTCTACTCCATAGACCAGTGCATAACATATTTATCGCACTCCGGTATGCAGTTCGATGCACCTGGACATGATTCGAATTAACGCTTTATTAAAGGCTTCAGCCTGTCCATTTCCTTTTGGATAGTAAGGCGTGGACTTGTGATGAATTACTGAGTATCTCCCTAACAAATCCGCGACTTTACTATTAACAAAAGGAGTCCCATTGTTTGACAGTATCACCTTCGGTATCCCAAATCGATAGATGATGTTTTCTTTTATGAATCAAACTATATTGTTTGTTGTTGTCCGTCGTAGTGGGATAACTTCTACCCACTTTGTGAACAATTCGGTTGCCACTAAAATCCACACATGTCCCTGAGCCTGCGGCGTGATTGGCCCAATTATGTTTAGTGCCCAAGTGTGAAAAGGCCAGGGGGTAGCCAAACTTTGCAATTCAGTTCCCGGAGCATGAATAAGATCCTCGTGCACCTGACATACATGACACTTCCTGACAAAATCATTACAGTCCCTTTCCATTGTTGGCCAGTAATACCCAGATGAAAGTAACAGTTGAAACACTTTTCTAGGGCCTTGATGACCAAACTCGTGAGTTTGTTTCAATACTTCCCCTGCTTCTTCTTCGTTTATGCATCTCAGTAGCCTTCCTTCAAAACTTTTGCGGAACAATCTTCCCTCCTGTAAGATAAATTGCGAGGCCAATTTTCTGAACCGCGATTAATCTTTTTCAGGTAAAACCCCTTCTTTCAAATAATGCACATATTTTTCTCGCCAGTCTATCATGTCTGCCACATTACCTTCGCTCACGGAAGGATATGTATTACAGTCCTGACAACTGCTTTGCAACTTGACTGCATCATCCTTCATGCCTAGCCAAAAAAAACCTTCTTGCTGCAAAATTCGATAGAGACTAACATCCGTTTGACCACATATTTTCTTGTGAGTTTTTGGTAGCAGTTCTCCTATCTTGCTTATTGCCACACATCTGGCTAGAATCCCTCTGGCTACTCTGTAATATAATACGCCTTTTATGATATGGTATTCTCGTCTCAAGGCATTGTTATCATTTTTTAGTAGAGCTTGTACTATTTATTCTCTCCAATCCTGTTTTTCATACAGCCCTAATTCCTTCCCGCTACTGACCACAGAGTTGGTTCTTTAAACTATTTGCATAGTAGACTCTCTTTCTTGGAATTGTAGTCGCGAACCCAATGTTGTCAATGCATCAGATCGTCGATTACCTTATCGCGGTTCGTGCTGAAAACTCACAGCTTAAAAGTTTTCTATCATCTGACGAATGAAGGTTCTGTAAGGTACCAGATGGGGTTCTTTGACAGCATACTCTCCTTTAACTTGTTTAATGATAAGTTTGGAATCCCCTTTTACATGAATGATTCTCGCCTTTAACTGCTGAGCCATCATCAATCCTAGTGTCAACCCTTCATACTCAGCTATATTGTTGGAACAAGGAAAATCAAGTTTATAGGCCATGACTAATTCCTCTTTTGTTTCCTCATTTCTTAATACGAAACCAACCCCACCTCCCTTTTACTCCAAAAGTGCATTTCAGGGGATTCATCTTCAGATTATACTCACGACACCATTGCAATACCTTTCTCAAATCGCCCACATGATCCTATATGGCTCTGGATTTTACCACCAAATCATCCACATAGTATTCCACAGTTTTATGCATCAGATCATGAAATATAGCTGTCATGTTGCGTTGATACGTAGCCCCGACATTTTTAAGTCCAAATGGCATAACTGTATAATGAAAATTCCCCATTGGGGTGCGAACAATAATTTTCTCCGCATCTTCCTGTGCCATTTTGATCTAGTTATACCGCTGAATCCATCCATTAACGAGAAAACGTCATGTCCTGCGGTTGTATCCACTATGGTGTCAATGTTGGGTAGAGGGTGTAGATACAATATTTGCACAATACAAAAAATATGTTTTCTCATTACTCTTCATTGGATTATATACATTTGCCCTCTGGGCCTTTGGCCCATTAGGACAACATTTTCAATTTTGGAATATTATCCTTATTTTACACGTCAGTTATTTTCTCCCTATACTACGTCACTATCTTGAGCTGCAAGTCTCTTCTTGAATCTTCAAGTTTCTTCTAGAATGCTCTTCGGGTCGGGCCAAAGGATGGGCCTGGTGGTCGGGTCTTGGGGAGGACCACAGAACAGACGTGTCGGTAGGGTTATAACGTGGGCTCAGTGATCGAGTCATCATCTCGGGTCTTTCTAGGATTGATCTGATCGGGATGAGGCTTTTTATATGGGCCGGGAAAACTCACATGTACACAGACCCTCTTTTAGTTTATGGGCATGCCTTTTAATAGGCCTATTAGATGAAAGAATCATGAGGCCCATAAAAAAACCCTTGAGGTTGGTACGTGGGACGCGTGTCTGATGACGCGGAGTTGCATTTAATGTTGTAGCCATCGCAATCAATTGAGATTTTAAATTTGTGGTTGAGATAGCCTAGGTATGCGCAAAATGGGTCGGGTCATATCGGTCTGATGCCTTGGCCCGGGTAGTTGAAACATCACACCTATATAACTCACATACATCATACTTAATACCATTTTCGGTCATCATCTTTTTGGAGCGGTCCTTTACCTTCTTCAATTTCTCTCTGTAACTTTTCCAAGCATTACTCACAAACTCAAATTCGTTCTATACTTCCAAGTTGGTTTCATCAATTTCTGCAAATCTCAGTGGTCTTGGTTGAGTATTCCCTTTCGTGGAGTGTTTTGAGCCTTTTTGAGAAACGTTTGATCGGACGCCCCAATTCTTGTCTGTTGGTATAATTACCGGACTCTGCAGATCTTTTGCCGGAGAAAACAACCGGGGGACTGCCGGGATCTTCTTTACCTGTTTGTAAGTCATTATTCTCAGTTCTTCTACCTTTCTTCAAATATGTCGGGGAGTGATGACACTAGGTCGGTTAGTGACCTGCAAATGACAGATACCGATTTAACAATCACTGACCCCGAAGCCTCAGTAAGCACCCCATCTTTAGAGATTACCCGAGTCACTAGAACTAGTCCACCAGAAGAGAGTCAGGATGTTGGGGGTCAAGTTGTAGGGGGTCAGGATGATGGGAATGATCAGGGTCAGGATGTTGAGGAATAGGAGAATTTTGATGCTGACCCGCTCCCGACCAAGTACAGGAAAGACGCTCAACTTAAGAGCCTCGGGGTTCCCGAAGGGGTAAATGTTAGACATTATCCTCGGGACAAAGACTTTAGGATGGGTGAGGAGCTAAATGATGGGGAGATATCGTTCACCTCATTCCACCTTGCCATACTAAAATTTCCTATTCACCCTTTCTTATTTCTGGCCTTGGTGACTTTGGGTCTGACACCCCTTCAAGTGGGTCCCAATTTCTATAGGATCCTGACCATGATCCTATTGATCAACAAAGAATTGAACCTAGACTTAGGTTTGGCTGAGCTCCTGTTCTCGTATAAACTTCAAGAACAGAAAGATAATAGGGGTCGGTACAACCTAACCTTGTACGTTAAGAGGAAATTATGTGACAATGTCCCGACCTCCAATAAGGGATGGAAAGAAAGGATGATTATAGTAAGTGGGCAGTTGAGGCATCCCGACGCCATAAACATACCTGTCAGCCATGTTTTACAACAGACCCGACTTCCCGCGTTTAAGAGTTTCCATACCCGAGCTTCATGCCATTGCGATCTGTGTAATGATAAGTTGGGTATGCTAGTGATGGGTTTCCTTAAGGCTCCTCAGGAGAAAATGGAGGTTGGTTATATAAGATCCCGATTTGAACTGTTAGAGGCCAGAGTATGGAGTCAGGATTTTTAAGGGATAGCCAGGGTTGCCTGACCGGGTCTATATTGTGGGAGCTTGCATCGGGAGCATCTGCATCGACGATCGCCTCGTACTCTGCCTCGTTAGTGGCTGAGAATTGCAATTGCATAGAAGCCTGTAACTTGGTCTCGTCGGGAGTATGGATCTCCACCCTGACCCCTGCTCCATTGGTGCTCACCAAGCCGTCCACGAATAATTTCCATGTTTCTAATTCAATGGGTTGATCTGTTTTGTCGGTTTCTCCTTATAATAGAAAATTAGCCACGGCCTATCCTTTGATCGAGATTCTGGGAACGTAGGTTATATCATAAATTCCTAGCTCAATGGCCCATTTGGAGATCCTACCGGAGAGATCGAGCTTTTCCATAAGTACACGAATCAGAGTGGTAGTGGGGATAATGATCTGGTGAGCTTCAAAGTAATGCCTGAGACGTCGTTTGGCATTGATCAGGGATAAAACCAACTTTTCTTGTTTGTTGTATCGGGTCTCGGGATCGGCTAATGCCTTACTTGTATAGAAAATGGGCATCTAGAGGTTCCTGTCCTCTCTGATGAGTACAATGCTAGTTGACGCTGATGATACTGCCAGATACAAGAGTAGGATATCATCGGGCTCGGGTGTCGCAAGAATGGGAGGCTTGAGCATGTACTCTTTCAATCGGGATAGGGCTTTAGTTTGTTCGGGCCCCCACACTTTTCCCTTCTTTGCTTTGATCGCCTGGAAGATGGGTCGGCATCGGTCGGTCAGTCTCATATGAATCTGCTCAAGGCTACAACTCTTCCGGTCAGAATTTGGACTTCTTTGTGTGTGGTTGGCTCTTTTGTTTCGAGCAGAGCCTTCACTTAGGTCGGGCTGGCTTGTATGACCGATCGGTCAACAATGTGCCCCAGGAACTGCCCCGAAGACACCCCGAAGGAGCATTTGGCTGGATTGAGTTTCATCCCATGTTTCCTCAGGATGTCAAATACTTTTCGGAGATGCTCCAAGTGGTCAGTTTTCTTTCTACTTTTGACCACTGTATCATCAATGTAGGCCTCGACCACTGTGCCCATCATTCCTTTAAAGATCCTGTTCACCAGTCTCTAAAATGTGGCTCCTGTATTTTTTAATACGAAAGACATAACTTTAAAGCAATAAGTACCTGTCTCGGTAATGAAAGAGGTATTTTCCTCATCCGTCGGGTCCATTGGGATTTGGTTGTATCCCGAGTAGGCATCAAGGAAAGTTAGTCTCTTGTAGCTCGCTGTAGCATCAACCATTTGGTATATTTTAGGTAGGGGAAGCTGTCTTTCGGGCAGGCTTTGTTTAGGTCGGTGAAGTCCACACAGACTCGCCACTTCCCGTTCTTTTTATATACAACCACCACGTTGGCTAACCACTCAGGATATTGAACTTCCCTGATGAACTCGGCTTCCAGTAATTTTGACACCTCGTCAGCTATGATCTGGTTCCTTTGGCCCCCCATTCGCCTCTGTTTCTGTCGGATAGATCGTATATTTGGGTCAACATGTAATGTGTGTCGGGCTATAGAGGGGTCGATGCCGGGCATATCAGTATGTTCCCATGCGAAGATGTCATGATTATCCGGTAAGAATGTTGTTAGTTCATTTAATTCACATGTGGTGAGACTTGTACCTGCGTAGGTGACCTTGTTGGGTTAGTCGGGTATTTCATATACTGGCTGCAGAGGTTCTGCAATGATCGGGGGACCCGACTCCCCGTTCTGTAGTTGTTATTTGGGTTGTGGGTCCAGATCCCGATCCTCTTCTCGAGACCTCTTTCGGTTGGGCTTATCCTTCATTCCTTTAATAGTGATGGCGTAGCATTGCTTGGCCGCTACTTGATCCCCTTTGATATCAATTATGTTGAAGCCATTTGGCCCGACGCACCTCATCATTTGGTGGAGAGTTGAAGGTACGCCTTGCATCCTGTGTATCCATCATCTTCCCATAAGCAGATTGTATGAGGGCTTCACGTCCACCACCACAAAGGTCTCGAATAGAGTTCTCTGGGTTGCTGACACAGGTAGCTTGATCTCCCCGAGGGGTTCGACTTGCTTTCCATCGAACCCGGCGATTGGATTTCTTGAAGTTACAATGTCCCTCGGGTCGATCTCCAATTTATCAGAAGCCCACTTGGTCATTATATTGGCACTGCTTCCTGGATCAACCATGACCCTCATGACAAGATATCCCGAGACCATCAGATATCTAATCAATGAGTGTCAAACGGACCTGTGATAGGGGCAGTAGTTGTTTTTCAACCTTTATTCCCTTGTCGGCACCCTTTGCACTGAGGGTAGCGATATGACATTATCTGCAATCCACTAATTTTGCAAAGCAACTGCTTCCTTTTCACCGAAAGGTAAAGGAGGTGGTTCAGATCTTCTAGCACGCTCTTCCCTGGGCCTTTTATTTTGTGTTGCTACTACCATTGCCACTCGCCTAGCATTTACTTTTAGTTGTGTTAGAGGAGCCAAAACTTCTCTCATTTTTCGTGCGTTATCAACGAGTGAAGAAAAAGTTCTAAACTCGTGATTAACCAAATGTACTTTATATTCTCGTAGCATTCCTCCTATACAAATTTTGATTAATTGAAGCTCGGAAATTGGTTCATGGCACTGTAAAACAGCTTCACGAAATCTTCTGACATAAGTTGCCACCTCTTCCCCGAAACGTTGCCTTTGTCTCGTAAGTGAAATCATTGAGACCTCTTCGTCTGCCTGGAAGAACTTAGTGTAGAATTTGATCACCATGTCTTTCCAACTAGATACTGAAGCCGGAGCGAGACCAGTGTACCATGTGTATGCAGTACCTGTTAGAGATTTGGAGAATTCCCTAAGTTTCAAATATTTATCATTTCTGTGTGGTCCCAGAGCATCCGCGAACCTATATATGTGCTCTCTTGCATTTCCTTTTTTGCCATTGAATTGATGGAAGCTTGGAATTCCATAGTCTTCAGGATAAGGTAAAGCCATAATACTGGGATGGTACGGTGGGGCAATTTCCACTCCTTCTATCTCAGATTTCTCATTTAAGATAGCCCAAAGTTGCTCCTTGGTGATATATGCTTCATTCTCCAGTGGCTCTGTTCGCGCTTGCAGTGCCTCCCGAGAAAGCTCTTGTGCTGATATTTCTAGCAAGGTTTGATTATCCATCCGTGGTAACTCTAGATTTGGTACTGAAACACGCGAGGCCTCCATGAAGAGAAGTATGGTCCTTTGCGTTTCTTGAATGCTAAGAAGAGTTTGCAACAAAACTGGCGGAAATTTTGGTGAATTGTGTGTTGGCTCCACCATCGGAGGAGTCTCTGCCCCGAGCCACACCAGCGTTTCCGTGACGACGTTATTTTTGTGTTGTTGGAACTGGTTCAGTCCCTTAAGTCTATGTTGCTGCTTCTTTTTCAACTTGTTCGGTGTGCCGGGTCGGTGGACGACCTCTCCGACGAGTTTGACGAGGCTCAACTTGTGCAGAAGACATATCTTCCCCAGCAGAGTCGCCTTTAATGTAGGGGTTCGATTTTAGTGGGATTTAGAGATAGTTTCTACACAAGATTGACAGGAAAATGATGATGTTTGTACCTTTATTGCTTTTGATGCTTTACAGAAAAATGGAGAAGGATGAAAAGTGGAAGAGAAAACAACAGCTCCAAATGATACATAATACTTTCTCTCTCTAGAAATTTCTCTCTTAGTCTCTGAAAAGTCCCCCTTCAGGTGAGCTCTAGCTTCTCTATTTATAGACGTAAGCGTCTAGTAGGTTTTCGCGAATCGTCTTTGCCACGTCAACATTACCTCGCGACATGGACCATGAAATGCCAATCCACACAATAAATATTTTGTATAGTATTATCTCGCGACCTCGATTATGCAATACCGATTCGCGTGATCTCTTCTGAGGATCATACTGTACCTCTTGTCTTATGATCCACATTGTTTCTTCGCGGATCTGATTTTTCCTTAGCCAAGGAACCATGATGCTATAGCTTTTCTTGGGTCATGACCTTTTTGCATGCATACCTTTTTCATGACCCTGCGTACTATCGGCCTCTTTAAGGTACTTTTGCTTTGAATTGTGTAAATAGGGTCGCAACCCACTACTTACATATCCCAAGTATTTCCTTAGATTTCCGAATAATACTCCCTACGCGAGCAGCATATAGGGTAATGAGTTTAGATGTTAGCTACACCCATATTAGTCCCTCATAATTCCTTCTGTATAATGCTAAATCTCGTGTATAACTTTATTTGGGCCATTTTCCCAAATAATCCTTTACTTGGGCCAGTTTCCCAAATAAACCAATCCGCGAATTTACTTTTTCGCGAGTCACCCCCTTATAGGCGCGTATTCTTGAGTACTCGGTAATGATCATTTTGAGTACTTGATAACTCAAAATCTTGAGTACTCGATGAGAACTTGGCAGCTTCAGAAACTTCAACTTCTATTTATTTCTTTACAACACCACTTCCGATCAACTTCTGATTAACTCACTACAATACTCACAACACTCAACATGGTTTTTGATCAGAAACATGTCATTACAAATAAATGTCCCTGCATTCTTGTTCAATGCAAAAAGATAGTGGTTGAATTTGCAATAATGTATTTAACAAAGCAACGCCAAGTGACTTCGGGTAAATGGGTGTCACTCATTTCCAAATTCTAACACAAGAAATCCACACCTTGTGCTAGAAGTAGATGCATGGCCCAATTAATATTTGTACTATACTATCCAGCGGTTAACAAATAATTAAACTCCATCAATAATAAGTTTAATTATTTCATAAGAGACTAGTCCAATATATAAATGGCTACCAAATACAAATGTCACAATGTAACATCTTTTATTATTACAATAGTCTTAACAAGACAATACTAAGAACAATAAATTAATAACTCCACGCGCTAAACCTCGAGTCCGTCATGTCTTCATGTTAATCGACAAATACCTGAAAATATTATAGTCGTAAGCTCAACAAGAATACTAAACACAATCATTGTTCAGTAAGTTAACTACACTTTATATATCCATATATAAGAATAATCCATGCATGTCACAAATCATATCCATAATTTAAAGTGAAGGAATTAGTTAAATAATTAAATTATGGTGATATATTTTCAACTGATCTCACTTGAGCCCTAGGCTCCCCTCTACTAAACGGTTTGTTCTTCAATCCACGAGCATAGGATCAAACATTCCCATACTCTAACAAAATGGTGTGCAACAAATAGTTCTAGACTACCGATAACACAAATGTGGTTGGGTTAGACATCTACACACTCAAATGGTCCCGAACCACGTCCACATAATAAGGGCACTTTAACCCCGATGGTGATAATAAAAGGTAGGGCACATTAAGCCCGACGGCGATAATAAAAGGTAGTGCACTCCTCCTTGGAACATGCCTAATAATCTATTGCAAAGTCAGTCCCGGACTAACACCGAATATTCATATCGCACTTTGTCAAATTCAAATAATAAACAATGGAATACTCTAAAACATATATACTAAAATAAGTTAGCAATATTCTACTATTTTCACAAATATTTTTCAACAACGATAAATATTCCTTACAGTATACCAGATTGCTCTAAATCATTTTACATAATTTAGGTTTGTTTATTTCACTCGTTTCAAGCTATATACTCATGCCTTTAGCATTGATCAATAAGAATTATAATTCATATTAAGTTTAGATACGAATCATAACTAATGTGTTTTAAGATATGACTTATAGGTTATTCACATACGGATTACTGAAAGTATAGTGACATTAACCACCACCATATGTATGACCCAATATAATCTAAAATAGAATTTACAAAGAGTACAAGTATACAATTATTGATAATGATTTATCGAATATGATTAACCACTAACACACTAACATATCCATCTGACCTTCTGTTCACAAAGATACTAACAATTACAGAACAATATTTAATAGCGAGAATTTATGTTCACAAAAATACTAACAATAACATAAAAAATATTTACCTGCGATGAGAGTTTAGTGATGAGAGTTTACTTATTAACCACTAACATACTGACAACCTATAATTCTTAGATGATACAAATAATAACAAGAAGATACAATTGATGATGAGAGTTTACTAGTTAACCACTAACATACTGACAACTTACAATTCCCAGATGATATAACTAATAACCAATTTGAGTACGAGCAATTAGGTTTTACACAATACTCATGAATCATACATATATGTGCAGATATAAAAAGAAAATCTACAATTATACATGATTTAACTGCATGCTTATATAACAACCCTTTAATCCTAATTATATACAGATGTATAAGGCAAGGTTAGCTTTCCTGGCAACATGTTAGAAGAGCAAGACCCAACAAACGAATTGCTTATCATCTCCTTGCTATACCGATGAATTTACAGCAACACCATCTCTATATCACACCTCGATTCTGCAAATGTAAGTTGTAGGTACAGACTTATTTAAGATGGATGTACTTGATTTTCAACATAAGTTAAACACTTTTTTGTTGCGGTTATCTCTTTGTGGAGTTAATACAAGTAATTTTTTAAAATTGTTGACTTATGCTATTACCTATCTACTTTAACTTAAACTTTAAATACACGTGCACGCGCGCACACACACGCACACATACAACAATGGTTTAAAATAAAATTCATCCTCGAAGTTGCACACTTATTGCATCCATGGAGGAACAATGGAAGAAAGAGAAAAGACAGAGTTTGTGTGGTGAAAGAGAGAAAGTCTTACACACGAAAGACTAAAAATATGATATATATGCATATATATATCAAGATCCATTTGTGATTTGATCCAATGGTTGAGGTGAAGCAAGACAAAGTGCATGCAAGATACAATGGAAAATATTTAGTCTTACACTTGAAAGACCCAAAGATGTAGAGATCTCCCATTAACAAACATTCTCAATCCAAGGGTGTAGAATAAAGCTAGGAAAAGAGAAGGATGATCTAAGGGCCATAAAGTGGTCTTGCAAATGGAAGACTTAAAAAGTGTAGAGATTTTCTATGACGCCCCAAAATCCAAAAGACCTCCCGTACTAGAGTCTAGAATCACTAGAGCGCCACCTAGCAAATCTAATGAAAATAGGGCAAAGTTTCATCTATACGGGAACCCTCTGGTGGATAAGATCCACTTCATACACCCTGTAATTGTAATGTATACATCTTAAACAATAGGATAAACCATCCCAAATACACAACAAGGGACTGGAATCAACGGCACAACAGAGCCGCCACCCCTCCAAGCCCTAAAGCATAAGCATAGTCTATAATATACATGATAATACCCAACACAAATGAAGTACGTGCCAACCCAGTAATAGATACAGACCACTACACCCGTAGGTGCCAAAAGAATAATACATTAATCCAAAAGGGTAAGGTAAACACAAACTAGCCTTAAACATGACATGAACAACAAAATGTAACAATAGCTCCTAACATTCCCTCACCGCAACTACATCCGACCATGTCCGGTCACATAACCTGAAAATAATAAACACAAGGGGAATGAGCTCACAATGCTCAGCAGGGAAACGCCCTCTGTCTTTGCCCTAACTGGGCCTTCCCAAAACTAAAAATAAATCCCATCCTGGAATAAAGATAAAATATACACCTCATTTCGGTCTACGTACCCGTGATATCCATAACTCGACACACTGAATACTCATCCGTCTAGCTATAACAATAGTAAGAGAATTGTAGAGCAAGTTTATATATATAAATGTATCAACTAACTGATATCATGAAATGATGTGAGAATGTGATGCATGTCCATGTCTACCTATATTTCCAGACACGAGTCTCAGGCGTAACTCTCTCTGCTACCCTGTAGTCATCCTGTATGACCAACTACCCTGTAGTCATCTTGTACATGACTCATCTAGGATGTCTATAACCCGGAGTCCTAGGAATAAGCAGACCTTCCGTACCCCGGAATCCATAACATAATGCGAAAACCAAATCACAGGTGTAGCTCTCTCTGCTACCCTACAGTCAACCTGTACGACCAACTACGTACGTGACTCATCTAGGATGTCCGTACCCCGGAGTCCTAGAAACAAGTGGAATCTCCGTTCCCCAGAATCCTTGCACCAGGATGGTCGTACCCCAACGTCCGGTGTTCAATGCAATCAGACTTATCTCGTCTCCCACAGACTACATGCACGTGAGATGAATATGACATATAATAGTACCATCATGTTATCGCTAGCACCCTAGACATACAATCATGATTTTCAAATCAATTTAATTTAATACACACATAGCATGCTCGAATAAAATCACATAGGCATGTACACATCATCCTATCGTCAGTTCTCAATAATACCAACTTATTATTTAATTACCTTTTAAAATAATATAATCAATTAAATCCATATACATCATGTTATAATAAAATCATATAAGCACGAACCATGTCCAACTCTCAATAATCCTTATTTAATTTATTTATTTAATTCCTCAATTAATTTAATTTATTTCTATATATATTTATTTTTTTATTTTTTTTATCATTTAATCATGGTGTTTTCATCCCTTTCAATTTAAATACATTAAAATAAATTTTCAAGCCAACAAAATTTCCAATTAACCCAATTATGATTTCACATGCCCCACGGTGCGTGAACTCGTGAAATTAAACAACGGTTTCCCTACCTCTAGAAGCGTGCACAAAAATAGCGATGAACCAATACTGGTTCCCGAACCGCAATCCCAAAAAATAATTTTTCGCACCGTTAATCCAATTGGATCCCACGATGCACCAATACGGTCGCCAAAATGCCTAGAACAACATTCTAAAATACGATTAAAATCTTTACACATTAAGGCACGCAAATTGACATAAAATGAAAAATTGACTCACCTCTTGAAAACGCGATCTACGCCAAATCGTTCAATAAAATCGTCCCAAATTCGGATATGATGTACATGCCACCGAATCCCAGGTACCCTCCAAAGGACATGTAAAATGAAGCAAGGATGGCCGACAAAATGGCATCACAACTCCGACCGAACTCGGCTACCAAGTGGTTGTTGCCGCGCAACCACCTCTTCCTCCATCTACACCCCCTCTAGTCGTGCCTCTTCTAGCCGCGCCGCCTTCCACAACCACCACCCTTATAGCCGGAGACCTCACTCCGACCAAAACCCTCTCCCGCAACCCGTCTCCTCATTTTCTCGCAAAATAGACCGCTTCTCTCTCTCTCTCTTAAACGTGAGGAGAAGAAGATGGAGGAAGAATAAGAAGAAGACACAGTGCACATGTGTTTCTGTGTGTCACATGTTTGTGTCTATGTGTGTTTGTTTATATGTAAGTGTGTGTGTATATATATATTTAACTTAATACATATGTACCCACATAATTAAAAATTAATAAAAATTTATATTTTCCAATACCAACAAATATCTCCCCATCAACAATTTTAATTAATTAACAATACTAATAATAAATTAAATAAAATAAAATTACGGGACTTTACATTTTCCACTCACAAACACTTCACATCCAAGGGTTGAGAATGAAGATAGAAAATGTGAGAGAATGATCCAAATGTGTACATTAAGTCTTGTAATGAAAGACTAGATATAACACACACAAAAACTCATTAATTTTTCAAACAAGGCCCTATGATCTAATGGTTGAGATTAAAGATGGGAGAAAGTGGGTTTGATCAAAGGGCTCACAAGATGACAACACTAAAGGTAGTCACAAAAGTTAAAGATTTTAACTCAATTACCACTTATTTACAAGTGTGCCATTATGATACAATTTTACCAATTAACCAAAGTCTTCTACATGATCACAACAATGTCACTCCAATGTATTCCCAACACTTAGTCAAATTCTAGCATTCTCCACTATCTCAACACTTAGTGAAAATACTGTAATGCCCCTAGGTCATTAATTTTATGAAATCATTTTCAACACTTTCATTATTCACAAAATGAAAATACAATATGTAACTTACAAATTTAATTAACAGGTAAAACACGTAAATCATGTTAAGCACGTAATCACATAAGCACTTAATAAAAATAATTTTTTTAATTTAGACATAAAATTACCTGATGTTACAATTATTCTGAGTTTTATACTTGAAATTAGGATGATTTCGCCAACTTGAATTATAAGTATTCGAAAATGGATCATTATTCGGATTGGTAAAGTAGCATTTACATCCTCAGTGACAAACTCAGATTCTTGTTGTATTTGGGGACAATTAATAGCAAAGTGTGAAGGGTTGGTACATATTGAGCAGACTTCTTGAGGTGTGGGATTCACGTGAGTATTTCTCACTAGTTGGTCAAGATTTTTACTTAGCTCGTCGACTTTTGATGTTACTTCATACATTACCCTGACTTCAAATGCAATATCCATCCTTTTTGGGTTACTAATGATAGTTCGAGGTGCTCTAATGTCAAACATATTTTGGCATGAATCTTCACTAAGATTCTTGAAAAGATTCCATATTTCGTCTACAGGTTTTGTGCGTAAATGTTCCTCCACAGACTGCATCAACTGTGTTTTTATAGCCCTCTCCTAATCCTATATAGAAACTACGAACCAACTCATGAGTCAGAAATCTGTGGTGAGGGCATTTCATACTATTTTTCATTATAACGCTCCCAAGTTTCATAGAATTGTTCACCAGGTAATTGCGAGAACATTAAAATGACTATTTGGGTCTCATGAATTTTTCCTACCGGGAAGAACTTATGTAAAAACTCCTTTTGGAGCTTTTTCCAATTGGTTTTAATATTCGCATATATCTTAATGTACCATATCTTAGCTTTATCATGCTGTACCATATCTTATGTAATAACTCCTTTTAAAACTTATGTAAAAACTCATTTTGGAACTTATCGTACTGTACCATATCTTAGCTTTATCTTTTAGAGAATGAGAGAATAATCTAGCTCTAGGATCATCATTAGTATATCTTCTCGTGTGTACAGTAGAACAGACCTCTAGAAACTCATCTATGTGCTGATAAGGGTCCTTATAAGCGTTTCCATGAAATTTAGATAGCATTTTAATTATAACAGGTTTAATTTCATACTGGCCCGTTCTATCTCCTGGTATCGAAACTTTTAAAGGAGAAGTATAATCCTGAGGAATGTAGAAATCTTTAAAGACTTCGGGCGGTGCCACTACTACGTTATCACCCATATTTTAAATATTTATATTATTATTTAATAAATTCTTTCTTCTATTTTCTCTGAACGTTCGGTCAATGTACTGTCCGGTATTTTTATGTGTTTATGTGATTATGTGCTTAATGTGTTTATGTTCTTAGCATGACTTACATGTTTTATGTGAGATTAAATTTGTAAGTTGCATGTTGTATTTTCATTTTTAGAATAATGAAATTGTTGAAAATGATTTTGGGAAATAAATGACCGAAGGGTAAATTGGTATTTTCATATTAAGAGCACTTAGTGGAAAGTGTAGAGATTTAACTAAGTGTAAGAATATGAGTGGCATGGTGGTAAATAGAGAGGATGAAAATGGGTAAATGGGTAATTGAGGGTCATGATGACACTCTTGTAATTAACCCTAAGTTGGGAAGAATTTGGTCATTTCACACTTTTATGTGTTGTCTCATTCTCCTCCATTGATTCAAGTTGTCCATATCTATTCTCAACCCTTGGATCATAGGGCCTTATTTGGATGGCACGCAAATGCAATAATACATTATTCTTGGTCATTCACTTCGCAAGACTCCATTTCAACCATTGGATCATTTATTCATTTTCTAGCTTTAATGTGCACCATTGGATAGTGAGAGGTGTGAGTGAAGAATCTCTACAACTTCATAAGTCTTTCATTGCAAGACTTTTCCATTTCTCTACAAACTCATTTATCTCTACACTTTTCCTTCTCTATTCCACTTCTCCACTTATCTAATTGATTTCATCTTGTTCCACTTGGAGGTTGAAGGAATGTTTAACATGGAACTTGCTTGGATTGCTCTCCTCTTTCATTTGCTCTAAGTATTGGGGTAATTAAGTCTCTAACTCTTTTGAGTTTTTCCAACTTCAAACCCTAGGATGTATATTCTTGAATTTATGTGTTCAAATTTTGATTTTTGGTTTCCTTCTCTCTTGAATCTTGTTAAGGACCATAAGTTGAACCTTGTCACCAAATGTTTCGGTTATTGAAAGCTTGGAGCTCATCTTATGAATTTTGGCTCATATTGTGGTGGAGTTTGTGGTAAGTTCAAGAATCATTATTCTTGAGTTGTTTCTTTCATGAAACCCTAATTTAGCTATCATTAGGGTTTGATTTGATTCTTGTGGTTGGAGCCACTTTTGAATAGTTTCGGTTTATTGTGACACCATTGTAAACTTGTTGTTCATTGATTGGTGTTTTGCTAGTTGGAAGCTATCATATTAAGTATTTGAATTTATAGATTGGTTGGACCTCTTTTGGGCATTCTTGTGAAAGCTTGCTTGGATTGAGGTAGGGGGAAAATGAGTTATTTTAGTTTTTATACGAGGGTGTGTGCGTCTATGTGTATATATGCCATATATATATATACGATTCGAGTCTCGACAACTTAGACGATAAACTAGGCCCTTGAAAGCATGATTGTGTGATATAAATGTTTGTTGTAGTTTATTGCTTATAAATGTGATATTATGAGCATATTGATAAGTTGGACATAATATATTGCATAAAGAAAAAAAAACATGTATTATGAGGAGACGTGACTAAATTGAGAATTTTGCATATTGAGTACACCTTGTCGCGTGAGTACATTGGTGTTAGTCTATGTTGGTTACGTAACTATGTGTGAGTTGTCTTGTATCGGATCGTCGTAACAACTGGCCAAGTGGTGTTTCTTGCTCTAACGGAACTAATCTTCCGAGAAACACATACGATAGGGGAAGGACTTGTTCCAAATCCAATTTTACAACCGCGTCGTGTTGACGATCTTCCTTGTTAAAAGTGAAAGTGTCAAAAATCACTTGGGAAGAATCAGTACGATAAATCTACCTTCCTTCATGAGCATAAAGTGAAGGGTTAGAGAATGATCCTGTTGACCCTTAAAGTTAGGGTGTGTGTTCGTGTACGTACCATGGATGTGTTGGGTCACATTGCATCTAAACTGCTATATATGTGATTGTGGTTTTGAAGTTGTAGCATGCTATATTTGTATGACATGATATGAGCATGATTGGGGACATTGATTGTTGGGCTCGATGGGGTTCCGGATTGGCGTGAGAGCCATGTGGAACAAGAGACTGACCTAGGATTAGTAACATAAACCTTGGGTGAGCTGTACCACTCGGACTACCGAGATTGAAGCGATGACGCTTCCTCTACTAGGCTAGTGATCTCACCCCACTACATATTATATTTTTTAGGTGATGATCCCGCTAAGGGAGTTTCATAGTCCTCAATGAATTATGGCATTTTGTTTATCTTTTGGTACTTATAGAAATGGACTTACCATTTTGTGAAGTATAGGTGATATATGTATTCACATGCCTTCCTTTGCGAACTTGTAATTCAAACAATGTATTACCTTCTTTTGTCGGCTAGCATGTTAGCCGGGTAGATTGTATTTTATGTATCATCCCTTGGAGCGCTAGGCGCGGGGATTTATTCTTTTGATGCACTTTGATGCCGATGATGTACAACTATTTCATTTTATGAAAACTATGACATGTTCGCCTTTGTGCGCTTTAATGTAGACCTTGAATCTTTTCATTTTGACATGTGAGGTGGATAATAGCTATTGAGTGTTGTCATTACAGAATTAGACGAAAACGGCATTTTTTTAAGTTTTCAAACAAACATTTTTTTGTTTTGAAAGGAAAAACTCGTTTTCGCCCACCCCCGTAACCCCGACAAATTTTATCATTTTAGAAATGACTTATAAACTCATTTTTATAAATATTTTCACTTTTAGAAACCGGCGGTAGTTAAAAATGGAGACCGGGGGCAAGACGGATAATTTTACAATAGTTTAAAGAATCACTTTTATTCAAAGTTAACGTCTTACGTGTTTCCCGAGGTTTTGGTGTTTATTTTGAATTCTGTAAATGAAAAACTCCCTTTTCCAATATTTATGATTTTTCGGGACCAATGGTGTGAAAAACGGAGTTCGTATGCAAAATCGGCATTTTTCTATCTTTTCTTAAAACTTCACATTCTGGAGTTAAGAGGCTGCAAAATTGAGTCAACTACATCTCATTGCACTAGAAATTGTAGTCAGCTACATGTGGGAGCTGGGTTGCTGATTTTTGTAGCAGACTACATTGCGTTTGCACTAAAAAGTGTAGTCTACTACGTTTGGGGCTGCAGTAGCAAAGCTCATGAGTGTACTTTCAAAAATGCGTAGTTTCTGCCTCGGGCCTTCAAATTAAGCCATGTTTGTTCCTATGGCTTGTCCTAGGTCCATACTACGTATTTGAACTTTGAAATGACCATTTTGCCCCTGAATTGATAATTTTATCCTTGGTGAAAGTGGGGTACTTCAACTTTTGGTTTTGGTTGTCATTGTCCGACACTGTTTTCCAACTTTCGTATTTTGTGTTTCGTTGCTCCGAATTGAGTTCCGTTTGTTCCTACGGCTTGTGCTAGGTCCAAACTTTGTAGTTGTACTTGGAAATTATTGTTTTACCACTGAAATGATCATTTTACCCTTGGGTAAACATTGGGTGTTGGGATGATCCGTTTAGATTGTTGAATCGTTTCACTTCCTTTTCGATCCCTAGTGATCTTTTTCATATCTTTTAGGTGTGGGAATGACTATTTTGCCCTCGTATGGGTATTTTATGACTTAATGAGATTTTATTCCGTTTCTTTTCACTTCTGCTTCACTCCCTAAATTCTTAGGCACTTCTTTCGGAGTCCTAGGAAAGTTGGGGCGTGACAGTAAATTTCTAGATCAAATGTCTCAAGTGGTTTATCAACTGAACGACATACAAGGATAAACAATATTCAATAATTTTTGAAATAAATAATTAAAAAGCAAAAAATAATTTACCAGCGCACATGTGTTCCAATGGTATAACTTCATGCTCCAATTGGAGATGTGAGGGGTTCGAGCCTCCTAGGAGGCATTGTGGGTGTGGTGTGTGAGTTTCTTACCATTAAAAAAGAGTAAAAAATTGAAATAATGATTAATCTGAAATATTTGTTTATTAATTTATAAAAATTAAAAATAATTTATTTTTTTCTTATTATTATATCAGTATTTATACTGATATATGTATATAGGTTGTATATATATTATTTATATGTATATGTATTATATATAAGTAGTGTATTTTTAAGTCAGTATTACCGATCATCGAGCACTCTTTGATCGATTGAGGACTCACCGCTCGATCGATGATGCAAGTTCGTGAATTTTCTGGAAATATTTACAGGTGTGAATAGTGCTCAAATCCTGCAATAAAAATAAAAATAAACTGAAATTAATACAATAATTCAAGAAACTGAATTGCAAAAATCTGAAATATTCGTTTGATCCCCGGTAATGATGCCAAAAACTTATTATCGGTTCAGGTCATTTGAAAATAAAAGCATTAAATATAGTGAATTAACAAGATCTAGTTTTACTTCTCAATCGCAAGTACGCGAGTAATATATAGTATAGTTGGGTAAAAAGGGTTATCGAACCACTGAGATCAAACTCGTATTTCAAATAATCACAACTTAGTAATTTGAATTATATTAAAAATAGTTTTATTGAATTGTTGTTTATAGTCTACTAAACATAAAAGAAATAATTAAATAGTTATTTTGGTGAATTCAGGATAAACAAGTCTAGGGTTTTCTTCCAACTCCACCATTAGCCTAATAATATAGTTTTTTAATCATTAAATTGCAAGAGGGAGATACAACTCACATGAATCAGATTAGTAACGCTACAAGCAGTTGTCTAATCCTCAAAGAGATATAATCGGTCTGATTCGCTACAACATATCTTCGATTAATGTATGATTAGTGCATGCATCTATTCTACAACTACTCCTAAAATATTAAATTAAAAGCATGTCTATATCATCTTTTCTTAGCATGGCTTATGTAAACCTAAGACTTTATCATTTTAATTAAGAACCATTATATAGAAACCATTATTAAACCTTCGAAGTACCAACACCTAGTGATAAAATATAGTTGTTCAAGATTAATCATCAATTCAATCTAAGACAAGAAGAGAATCAACAAAGAATCTTATATAGGTAATATGTTCATTCTCTCACTACATAATTCTCATATGAGTGCTCTTTAGTTTCGCATTTTTTCAATAAAAATAATTAAAGTTCTACATTACTCGGCTAGGGTTTCGTTGGAAATCCTAAATACCGACTTAGCCACTCATGGAGGGAGGATACTGCATCATTGATGTATAGAGATCATCTCCATGATTGGGTTAGTCCGTTTTTGGGTTCTTGAGAAGAATATTCTCTCTAAAGAGAGAATTTTGTATCCTGTCAATTGAAAGAGTATATGACTATTCATATAGTTTTCACATATTTATAGACAAAAGTTTGTGTAATCATGGCATATCTTTGCATGCACTCCAAGTTGACTTGGTGTGAGGACCAAGTATTAGATGAATTGACCAGTTTGTCCTTCATTTTTTCTTGTGTAAGGAGAAAAAGCATACAGTCTGACTTTGCACGTTTCCCAATGCATTGACATGGTCGATTGATCGCCAAGGACCCGATCGTTCTGTGGCTTCTGATTTTTAATTTTTATTATTTTGTGAATTTATGCTTTGATGACTTGTACTCTGCTCATAGCTGACTTGTACCTTGCTCTGAATTGAGTATTTTTATTCTTCTAAGTATCATTCCAAATCAGGGTTTTCACTAAAACTTCGGAATTAACTTATATTTTTATTAAAGCCCCATGTAACATGCTTAAACACAACTCGGATAAAAATACCAAAATACTATAATAAAGATACTAACAACGGGTTACTTAATGCCCAGAATAAGTAATATTCTGGTCTCATCAATCTTGAGTTCTCGACCCCTATGGTCGAGTACTCGGCATTTTATCCTCCAAAAAATCCAAAGATGAGTTTGAAAGCCCTGAATCGACGCCAGACGACTCTGAACTAACCTCAGATACACCGAAACACCTGAAACATCATACGGAATGGTTCAACACAAAAAATGATCATGAAAAACGAGGAGAAAAGTAATGGAGTTTAAAAATGACAACAGTCCATTGAAAGTGGAAAAAGTTAATCTACCAACGTTATCTCCAACCGTGAACTCGATTCAACTCTCAACTCATCAAACTACTCTCAACAACCTAAGACGGTTAAGTTGACAACTCCAAGAACACCCCGTTCCTTAAGATCACTAAAGGGAACCTAGTAGCCATTGCCACGGGACTAACTAGTTTCAATCAAGATGTCGTATGATTCCTTCAACACTCAAATTCACATTTGATGCTACAACTCATAAATTACTAACGGAATCAAATGGTCATTGCCACACAATCAACTTGGTTCAATTGTAACCTTATCTAACTTAACCAAGACCTCAAAATTACGGTTGACGCCACACTTCTACATCAACGCTAACTAGTTCAACAGGGATCACTATGCCAAGCTCGCATATCCATATCAAGGAATAAGACATAAGTACAAGTATTTATCAACATTGTAGAATATAACCAAGACAGGTGAAACACGATATATATATATATCAAATTGAACATATTTCAATCTCCATTCAAGTTTCATCATGATATATCAAACGAAGCATCAATTTCAATACCTAGCATTATCCACAATCACATTAGATAATATCATGGTTCACATATAGGATTTAAATCACATAATAACAACTCGAATGCATGCAATGTGACTCAACACACCTCATTATACACATAATATCCACTAAGGTTAGCGGATATAAAGTGTCGCCTAAATCGTTCACTTGTGAGGATGTATAATTTAATTAAGAAAGATCTAGAACATGAGACGACCCGTGAGAAAAAAGTTTAGAACAATCCTCCCTGTTGGCCTTGAAATTTATTCTCGGACAATAAATCCTATTTTGATATTAACAAAACATTTAAAGCGTGTTTAATACTAATGAATTATCAAGTTCATCTTTTCAGCAAAAGACAGGTGAACGACTCGAAAAACAAACACGGAAAGAAAACGACTCGGAAAGCAAGCTTGGAAAGAAAGATTGAATAAAAGCGAAAAGCCGTGAAAGAAATTGAAGCGCGAAAATGGAAAATCAAATAATTCAACGGCGAAGGTGAAAGTTGAAGACTCAAGACTTGTGGTAGATAGGTCGGGGAGCAATCATTGTAACAAGGTAATTTTATGCGTCGATTTTATCGTATAAGCTCAAGTATAAAATGAACCGAACTCAAATGAAATGAAAAATGCTTTACCAAACTTAAACGGAAAGAAAAATATTTTTATTAAATGTTTTTCTTGTTATAGTCAACTAGAATCACCCTGTGTATTTTCTAGTAGTCGACTATTTCAATCAGTAGCTATTGGTTTTTCATCCACATCAAAAGAGTCGACTGAAACAAGCTTGAGTCGACTAGACTACTCATTCTAGTCGACTAGATGGTCCAAAGTAGTCGACTAGAACTCAATCTAGTCGACTAGATGGTCCATTGTAGTCCACTACAATAGAGAAGTAGTCGACTAGAAGTTGCTTAAAATCTGCATATTTTCAGAAAACAATTCCCATGTTTTGTGGATTGTGTTTAATGGTGTTCAAACGGCTCTTGTCTTTCAAATACTATAATCACTCTTCAAAACCCTAATGCAATGCTATATATAGAATGAGATGTGTATATTGAAGATTAAGAGATTGAAATACAAAAGAGAAAGAAAGCTATCAAAAATTCTGCAGAAATTTTCTCTACAAAAGCCATTGAAACCAAGCTTTGAAAATCTGATTTTCTCCAAGTTTCTTTGAAAATCAAAACCTCTAGTATCTCTTCTTATTCTCCAAATATCATTCATTGATTATATCCTTTGAGAATACATTTCTAGAGCTATTATAAAATCACCAAAAACACTTGAGCTTATATTGATTTATCTTCCATAAAAACCTTTGGGTTTTGAGTGTTTTTGTTCTTGAGTGATTTTATTGATTACATACGAATTTGTAATCTCGGACAAGTGAAGTCCACCGATTGTTCAAGAGAGGGTTGTTCTCTTGATTGAGGACAAGCTCGAGAGGCTTGTGTTGTAAAGGTTTGCCATTCCACCTGTGAAGGAATGGCCATAGTGAAAGGATCGGGAAAAGTCTCAAGAAGGGGTTCTTGAGCCGAGGAGTAGGAGTTACCGAACCTCGAAAAATCACGGTGTCAATCTCTCTATCTCTCTCTCCTTATTTCATTAATTTGCATGATATATTTACTTGAATATCTTGTATGCTAATTAGTCTTGTGATTAGTTGTTAGATAAATTGAATTGAATTTATTCATTTGACTATTGAAGAAGTTGAGTATTGATTATATATTGTTCCAATTTCGAAAAGGAGTAGAAATATTTTGAGCACCCTATTCACCCCCCCCCCCCCCCCTCTAGGGTTATTTAGTGACTAACACTCCCCTATATCATAGTTTCCGGCAATACTAGTTCCGTAGGTTGTGGAACACCTCCTAGCTAGTTGTTGCGATGATCCGACACAAGTCTACTCACACATAGTTACACGACCGGACATAAACCGACACTAATGGATATAACACAATATGTGTACTCAATATACAACTAAGTCTTAATTGAACCATGTATCAACATAAATATGTTATTCATCATATTTACGAACATCATTCTCAAGAATGCCAACATGAATACCAAATCAAATCCTTTAACACGCCTTTAAATAACAATAAATAAATACTTCTTAAAGATTTGATTTCATGTTCAATTCGTGTTACAAAACCATAGTTTTCAATTATTCCTCAAGGAAGATAATCCCATTCCTTTAACATGTTTTTGATTTAATTAAAGCAAAAGTCCCACAATTCACATCTCAAATATAACATCTAATTCCGAGATAGCAATATAATTCAAGAAGAGGAGAACTTGAAAATCATTCTAAGTTGAGATTCTACGTCACGCAAATCACGTAAATACACACTCTAACTTACTAACCAAGAGATCTAGTCTAATCTCACCTTCAAGGCTACATCACTAATACCTTTATATACATATGTATACTTATACTTATACATATACACTACCATACTCATATATATTTGTAGAGGCATACAACTACACTTTTCATATCAAAATTTTCAAACTAGTATGCAACATAGTCCTATCAATATAATAGCTAAGTACACCATAAACATAGTTAATACCACATAAACACATACAAACCCTAATTTCACATTTCCAAGTAAACACCTTCACATACACATCTAGGGTTAGAAAACCCTAGAATGAAAATTGCACACTCACGTACCAAAGGATGAGAGATAATAGAAATTTCCCCTACTTCAAGTGAAGAACAAATCAAAGCTAATAAGCAAGGTCAATGAAACCCTAGCTTCACCTCCAAGATCACCCAAGCTAACCCACTTCAAAAGAATGGGTAGAAACCTTCACCTAGGTCACATAATCAAGAATCAAAAGGAAAAGAAAACAAATCTTAAGATTCCGAACCATAGATTCAAGAAAAATCAATTTATAGGGTTTGAAAAGGAAACTCACAAAGAGGAAAGAACACTTACCAATTTATAGCTCAAAATGAAGATGAGAACACCATGAACAACTTTAATGTTAAAGACATTACCAAAATCCAAGCCCAAAGAGATTAAATATGGCAAGGATGAAGAGAAAACAAGAGGAAAAGAGAGAGGCTCGGTTTTGGGGAAAAGAGGAAGAAGAAATGAAATGTTTTAGGTCAAAACTCGCACATATATAAAATCTGCAGATACCTCGACTACTCATTAAAAGCATCTCGAGTACTCGGCAAACACCAGAGATCGAGTTCTCGATAAAAACATCTCGAGTACTCGGTAACCCTTGAACCAGGAAAGTAAAAGGAAGGCCGAAGGCCCTAAGATGACACCGGATGACTCCGAAACAATCCGTAACACCCCAAAACACTTAGGAAGACTCATATATCTCCTCACCAACTCCACACACAAGTAAAATCCCAAAAATGCTCCTCACTCACAAAAGTTCTAAAAGTAAACGTAAACATATATTCACATAACCGGTGCTACACCGAAACATCGACAATAAAATAAAGTAACACGTTCGAGTACGCAACATGACCGCTGAAGCACCGAACGAGAAAACATTACAATGAGCCCACATAGTTGCCAATGAAAACAAACCCACGAAGTCATAGCACCAAGTCTGAACATAAAGCGCAAAAAATAAACATGTACTAAGAATACACAAGACGTCATGAGTAAATGACGTCACAAACCGTTGACAAATGGAAAAGAATTCTAGAAAAGGGAAAGGAAACGCGGGTGATCGGTTCCAGACGTGTGAAATAATAATGTTAAAAATAAGGAATTCGCACGATCTAGTTTTAACCTCTCAATCGCAAGTACGTGTGTAGTATATAGTATAGCTGGGTAGAGAGGGAATCGAACCACATAGATCAAAGTCGTATTTCAAATAATTATAAAGTATCAAATTGAATTATATTAATAAAAGTTGTTTGATTGGTTTGTTTGATTAAACTACTAAACATAAAATCAAATAAAGATAATTATTTTTGGTTTCACTCAAGATAAACAAGTCTAGGGTTGAATTCCAACTCCACCAGTAGCCTTATAATGTATTCCTTTAATTATATTATTACAAGAGGGCGATACAGCTTATATGAATCAGAATAGTAACGCTATAAGCAATTGCCTAGTCCCAAAAATGATGCAATCGGTTTGTATTCGCTACAATCCATCTACGATTAGTATGACTGTTGTATGCATCTATACTACAACTACTCCTAAAACATAAAATTAAAAAGCACGCTAACAATCATTTTCTCTAAGCATGGACTGTGTAAACCTAAGACTTTATCATGCCAAATAAGTACCATTATGTAGAAACCGTTATTAAATCATGAAGGTTCTTGCTCCGTTTGATAAAACACAGTTGTTCAAGATAAATTATTAATTCAATCTCAGTTTAGGAATAGAATCAATAAATAAATCTTATTTAGGTTATTTGTTTGGTCTCTCACTATATAATCATCATATAAGTGTCCTTCATTAGATTCCCCCCTTTGCAATAAAAATAAATAAAATACTATATTACTCAACTAGGGTTTCGTTGGAAACCTTAGATTCCAATTAGCCGTTCATGGAAAGAGGAGACTTCATTGTTGATGTAGCCGCCATTTTCATGATTGAATGGTTGGTTCTTGAGTTTTTGAGGAAGGGAGACTATTAAATAGAGAGGCTTTTTATGAACAATGATATTATGGAATATATGAAAAAATATCAAAAGACGTTCCAGATATATCTTCTCTTCATGAAATCCATTTGTATTTATAGACAAAAGTTGGTACAAAAATGGCATATTCCTTGCTTGCACTCCAACAGAACTTAGGGACTAAGAAATGGCGTTGAATGTACGATTCTGCCCCTTTATATACTTGTACACAAAGTCAGAATTCTGCAATATAGTTTGGCATAGATTCCAAGACGGCGATTTCCGAATGATCGAAGGCTCCACCGATCGATCGGTGGCTCTTGAATTTTATTATTTATTTAATCCGCGAATTTCCTTACTTCCGCCACATGTACACTACTTTACTGACTTGTACCTTGTTGATTTGAGTGCGAATATCTTCTAAGTGTTGCTTTAAATTAGACATATTTGCTAAAAACTCATGATTAAAACATTTTTGCCTTAAGGCCCTGAAAACATGCTTAACACGAAACTCGGATAAAAATACCAAATTAATAGAATAAAGAGACTAACAAGAATATTTAATTTTTACATATTCATGAATATTCTTTATAATATTTAATAGAATAAATATACTACCCACAACTTCTTTATAATATTTAATTTGCACATATTCATGAATATTCTTGTTCATTAACTAGGAAATGATATAATCTATAGAATAAATGTAAGCAAATAAATCATACTTATACAAAATAATAATTATCTCAAATTAGCATCAAGAATGGTCTCCACTAGTGAAGAAATTTAGTTAATATTTACTTCTAGAGCCAACAATCCTCCGTGTTTTGTGAACTTTCTCTATAACACATTTACTTCCATTTATAGTATATCTCCATATATATATATATATATATATATATATATATATATATTATTTTTTTATTTTTTTGGAGAGGGCTATCCTCTCTCTTTTTGTTTTTTCCTCTCATATATATTTTTTTTCCTTTCTTTTCTTGGAGAAGGTTTTCTTCTCCTATTTGTTTTTTCCACTCTATATTTTCTTTTAGTATGCCATTATTCACTTTTTCATTTTTGAGTGTGTATTGAGGAGATGTTTACGTACTTGTATATATATATATGTTCAATATATCTATATATTTTTTAAAGATAAGAGCTTATATGCTCATAAATGAAACTATAGAGATAATGTGCATGTGCTTATAGGTCAAGATTGTCTTTTATATTTTCAATTTCACAAAATTTACTCACCTATAGAAAACCACATCTTTCCACCTTTCTAATTTAATTATTATTCAGAAAAGCAGAAAATAATCACATACATATATTTTCTAGAGTAGTCTCGTGTCTTAATTAACTAGCAAATCTAATCAAGAATATGTTTAAATATAGATAAAAAAATTTAGAATAATAAATATTTATTTTACATAAATATCTGTATTTATATAAGTTAGTAAAAAAAATAACATTTTTTTGTGCCGAATGATCGCAGAAAAGATCAATCGATCAACCTATGTTTTACACGATTTTAATAATAGCCACCAGTAGCTACTGCAGTTTTGTATTTTTTCCTTAAAAAAATTTAAAAAAAAAAATTGTATTCCCTATATTCATGTCTATACTATTCCACCCCCCCCCCCCCCCCCCCCCCCAAACTTGAATTGAACCATGTTCTCATGGTTATAATAAACATAAAAACATTGGGATAGAACAATATTACCACTTAATTGAGCAAGATTTCTGAATAGTGATGAAACCTCCCCCAAACTTGTTGTGTACCATAATCTACATTCTAACCAAGACTAAAACCAAGATCATAGTATATTTATTGCATTCAGACAAGGAATATAAAGGAATGAAATTTTTATTAATGACATAAAATTAAAGATAGCTTGGCCAAAGGCCTACAAGGAATTGAAAATTACAAGAAAATAAAAACAACCTAATTCTAGAACTTAAAATAATGCAAGAACAAAAACAAACTTATTTCATTCCTAGCAATAATCATCATTCTTTTATTCCTTACTCCATTTAGTACGCATTTCCTCATCTAACTCAATCCCAAAAGACCTCGAACCATAATATTTGGTAAATGTTTCACATTCATCCTCCTTGTCATACATATCCTCTCCCAACTCACTTTCAAGGATTTTGCTAATAAGAAAAGGATAGGGGAGCTTCCAATCATTAACAAATGGGTCCTCTTTTTCCACTATCATCTCCATATGTAACCTTATGTTTTCAATAATTAAATATGGAAATGATACCCAATATCCCATATGGAATTTATAAATCAACTCCACCATACTTCAATAACGAAGCAATCCATATTAGTTGGGGTAAATTTGAGTCATCAAAATGGAGTCTAAAGCTCAATAATTGATATTTAGATAATGCTTATCCATTAATTCTACTCCTTCTGAAATTTCAAAGCCATTACAAATTTCTCTTACCATCTCTATAAAAGAAGGCAAATGATTAGGTGGCATAGTAAACTAATCTCATCATTCTTGAGGAAGTTCTCTCGGAATCTCCCACTCTCTAGCTATCATATCTGCATCAATTAGAATGGAATCGAAATTATACTCTGTCCACACAGAGAGAACAACTCCATAATTTGTTTCAACAATCGTCATATTTCTGTAGAATTGACGTACTATGTCTGGAAAAATGACATTGGAACTATCAATCAAAAGGTTTAGCAACCCTCGATTTAGAAGTAATATGAAAGCAAAATGAAAACAAGGATGATCTAATCGATTAGCGAGAAATGTCACCTCATATCCTAACTCATGTAAATCAAGGGCATCAATCTTTGGATTATCAAGAAAGAAATAGTCGGGTTCTTCTTATTGAGCAACATCATCAACAGCTAAGATATGCTCAATCCTAGCCTCTTCATTAGAAGACTTTGAGGCAACAGATGAAGGGGGTGAAGAGAAGAAGAAGAAATGATAATTATTTCAACCATTATTCTAGAATTCTTGTATAGGGATGATATAATACGAGATGTTAGCTAGTATATTTATAAAGATATAGGGTGATTAATTAATCAGATTATTGGTTTGATTGAAAAGAAAAGAATCGGTCTTATAAAGTTATAATAATATTCTACTATATCAGTTTATACTAAATGACTACCCTAATGACCTAATCTTATTATGCTGCATGGGACGTATTTTTACGCAACTGATCGACCAAAATTTTCCAAAAAATAATTTTTTTTTATTTTTATTAAAAATAAAAATTATAATAAAAGTCAGTTTTATAAAAAACTAATATAAATACGCAAATATAATACTTTAGTGGTCATTATTTATCGTTAATGACCTAACAAGATATCATTTTATCTTAATCAGAATCATATGTGAGATCTATTAAATCAACAGATTCCACCATACTATGCTAATATCATGTTCATAATAATGTTTTAATCGTTAGCCATTAACCTTAAAACAATTTCCACTTTTGGGATCCTCTAACTCCACGGCTCCATGTGGATATGCAATTGTAACTGTATAAGGTCCATCCCATCGAGATCGAAGTTTTCTAGGAAAAACTTTTAATTTTGAATTAAACAACCAGACTTTTTGACCTGATTCAAATGTCTTATAACAAATATGTTTATCATGGAATGCTTTTGTTTTGGCTTTGTAAATTTTAGCATTTTCATAAGCATCGTTATGTATTTCATCTAACACATTTAGTTGTATTTTCTATGCACCTCTGCCAGTTTTAAGTCAAAATTTAATCTTTTTATTGCCCAATATGCTTTATGTTCTAATTCCACAGGAAGATAACACGTTTTTCCATAGACTAATCTATATGGAGTAGTATCAATTGGTGTTTTGTAAGCAATTATATATGCCCATAGTGCTCCTGGTGTTCCAAACCTAGTCAACACATTGGACTGTAAGAATTTAATAATTGTTTGATGATCTGCTTTCTTAGTTGGTATGGCTTCAACCCATTTAGACACACAATCTACTGCAACTAAAATATATTCAAATTCTTGTGACTTTGGGAAAGGACCCATAAAATCTATTGCCCAAACGTCAAATAATTCTATTATAAGAATCGGGTTTTGAGGTATTTGATTTCTTTGTGATATCGCACCTAAACGTTGACACCTATCACATTTCTTACAATATTCATATGCATCTTTAAATATTGATGGCCAATAGAATCCACTCTGTAGCACTTTTATTGTTGCCTTTTTGGCTCCGAAATGACATCCACATTTAAGGGTATGACAAAATTTTAAAATACTTGCTACTTCACTCTAAGGAAGACACTTCCTAATGATTTGATCTAGGCAATACTTAAATAAGAATGGATCCTCCCATATATAGTGTTTAACTTGTGAAAAGAAACGGTCTTTTTTCTACTTTATCCAACCCGTATGTATTCTATCAGTTGTTAAGTAGTTAACTATATCTGCATACCGTGGGATAAACAAACATGGAACAATTGTTCATCCGGGAACAAATCTTTTACATGTGTATCATCCTTGGTTGACTCTACTATTAATCTTGATAAATGATCTACTATTACGTTTTTGGTACCCTTTTTATCTCTGATTTCTAAGTCAAATTTTTGTAAAAGTAATATCCATCTGATTAATCGAGGTTTTAAGTCTTTCTTCGATAAGAGATATTTTAGTGCCGAGTGGTCAGAGTATACTATAACCTTGGTTCCTAATAAATATGATTGAAACTTATCCAAGGCATACACTATGGCCAATAATTATTTTTCTGTGGTAGTATAATTCATCTGAGTTTCAGTAAGGGTTTTACCAGCATAATAAATAACATGTGGTATTTTCTCTTTTCGTTGCCCCAGAACTGCTCCAATAACATAGTCGCACATTAACTCAAATGGTCGTGGCCAGTCAGGGGGTTGCATAATTGGTGCAGTAGATAATAAGTTTTTAAGTATCTCAAAAGCCTTATGACATTATGCGTTAAACTTAAATGGTGCATCTTTTGCTAATAGACTACATAGTGGTCTTGCTATTTTACTACAAACTTTAATAAAATGTCGGTAAAAACCTACATGACCTAAGAATGATCGTATTTGTCGTACAATTGTAGGCGGAGGTAGGTTAGAGATTAATTCTATTTTGGCTTTATCTACCTTAATTCCTCATTTTGAAATAATGTGACCCAACACTATTCCTTCTTGAACTATAAAATTACTCTTTTCCCAACTTAAAATAAGATTAGTTTATTTACATCTTTGTAATACCAACGTTAGATGTTTTAAACATTCGTCAAAGGAGGTTCCGAAGACTGAAAAATCATTCATAAATACTTCCAAAAATTTCTCCACCATATCAAAAAAGATTGACATCATACGCCTTTGGAAAGTGACTAGTGCATTGCATAAACCAAATGGCATTCTTCTATATGCAAAGGTACCATAAGGACAGGTAAACGTAGTTTTCTCTTGATCCACAAGGTCAATTGCTACTTGGTTGTATCCCGAATAACCATCTAGAAAACAATAATAACTCTGCCCTACTAACCTTTCTAGAATTTGGTCAATAAAAGGTAGTAGAAAATGATCTTTTCTAGTGTGAGAATTTAATTTTCTATAATCAATGCATACACACCACCATTTGGTGGTGCGTTGAGGAATTAATTCTCCCATTGTGTTGGGTACTACAGTCATACCAGACTTCTTGGGTACTACTTGTGTTGGACTTACCCATGTGCTATCAGAAATTGGGTAGATTATTCATGCGTCTAGTAATTTTACAACTTCATTTTTATCTACTTCCTTCATCTTAGGATTTAATTTTCTTTTCATTTCTCTAGAGGGTTTAGCATTTTTTTCTAAATAAATACGATGCATACAAATTGAATGATCTATTCTTTTTAAATAAAATACACTCCACCCTATTGCTTCTTTATTCTCGCTCAGAATCTTTACTAAAATATTTTCATGTTCAGTATTTAACTGAGCAGAAATGATTACTGGTAATGTTTTTTCAAGTCTTAAGAATACATATTTCAGGTGATTAGGTAATTCCAACTTAGGTGGTGCTATTAATGAGGGTATTGGGGGTGTACTTGATAGGGTTGGTAATGGTTCCTTAGGTACCCTCCATGGTGGTACTCCTATAGATTGTTCAATGACAGAGATATCCTCCAATTTGGGTAGATGCTTACTATTTAGTGGCTCCATGTAATCATCTAACATTTCATCACTGCTCATTGCTCTTACTAGTGGATCTTTAGTCAATATTTGGAGTGTCATTTCTTCTATCACCTCGTCGAGTGTATCAGTAAGAAAGCATTTATCTTGTTCAATCATTGGATATTTATTAGAAAACACATTTTTCCTAATTTTCATGTTCCCAAAGGATAAATCCATAACCCCGGTTCTACAATCTATACAAGCATTAGCGGTTGCTAAGAAAGGTCTTCCTAGGATTATAGGTATTTACTTAGCAGGATCGTAAACAGGTTCGGTATCTAAAACAATGAAATTCACAGGAAAGTAGAATTTATCAATTTGAACAATAACATCCTCTACGATTCCTCTAGGTGTTTTAGTTGATCTATCAGCAAGTTGTAGAATATCAGGTGTGGGAGTTAAATCTCCTAAGCCTAGTTGCTGATAAACTGAGTAAGGTAGTAGATTAACACTAGCTCCTAAATCAAGAAGAGCTTTTCCAATTTCTTGGTCTCCTATTATACAGGAAATAGTTGGGGCTCCAGGATCTTTATATTTTGGATGAGTAGTGTTTGATATTATTGAACTCACATGATTGGTTAGTGATGTTCGTCGAGGTGTGCTAAAAATATGTGTTAAGAATGCACCCTTATGACGGTGTAGATTTTACCTATTGCAAGCGCACGAATCAATTGTAGTATAGAAATGGCTTGTGAAAGGTTATCGATCCCACAGAGACTAAGTCGTATTCTGAATTCTCGTAAAATAATACTCTTAAATTGCTATAAAAATATGGTTTTTCATTTGTGATTGATTAACTATTTAACTAATAAAATAAATAAAGATAGATTAAGACAAAAACAATAGATATAAAATCTAGGGATTCCATACTCCACCACTAACCGCATAATATAATTCTCTCTTTGCTCAATTGCAAGAAGGTGATCCATAATTATGAATCAGGTCGCGCCGCAAATAGCTAAATACGACCCCAAAAAGGATTACCGTCAATCGGATTGCGACAACCCATCTCATGACTGAACTGACTAGTACATGCCAATTAAATTACTCTAATCTACTCCTAATGCATGAAAATAAACTAAAGCATGTCTATATCAACTCGCCAAGACATGGCATGTGTCAACCTAGGGTTTCGAGTTTTATTATCACCATTGTTGTAGAAAATCACAATTTGTTTAGAATAATCATGATTGTGTAAGAAAATATATTCATTCAATCTAAGACAAGAATTAAGAATAAATATAAGATCTTGTCTCAAGAATAAAAACAGTCACACATCTACAATCAATCATCACAGTATGGTCACAGCTTCCCCTCATTACAATTGAAAATAAATAAAATAACTACATTACTTGGCTAGAGTTTTGCTAGAAAACCCTAGATACCGAATTAGTTGCTCATGGTAGAAGGAGATTGCATCGTTGATGTAGAATCGCCCTTCATGGTCTTCTTCTTCGGATCTCTAGGTCTTGAATAGCTCATCCCTTTTAATTATATGAATCTAAAAATTTGGTTAGAAAGAAGTCCCAAAATTATGTGGAGAGAAGTCCCTTAGATCTGTAGCAGACCTTGGTATATATAGACAAAGGTGAGGGAAATCTTAACTTGTGTTAGACTCCTATTGAGAATAGGATTCCCCTTTGGTATGATTTCCTTTTAAACTGAGTCAAACCCTTCAATATAATGTCTAATATGTATAAACAAAAAACGTACATATAGGTGTTGGAGTTGAATATAAAGTCATTCGGGTCAATTCGGATCAATTCGGGTCAAACTAGGATTTTGGCTGAATCTGCAGTTTTCAGTTTTTTCCTGCAGAACACCTCTCATTCTTTTGATTATATATGGAGCTACACACATTGGATGGAGGCATGTAATATCTTGTTAGAAATATAACTTCAACCTCTTGATGTTAGACTTAAGAATCACCCCATTTGAACCTTTTTCTACCGAGATGTGAGCTCCCAAAGTTGGCTGAAATTTTGTACTGAAAACATTGTTCATGCCGCACCTAAGCTTTAAGCGTAGCCTACCTACACTTTAAGCGTAATTTCAAACGTAGAACTTCATTTTTTGTCCACTTTTTGCTTATGTAGGCATAGGCTTGAGCGTAAATTCTTCATGAAAACCAATTTTCTTCACAACTGTGCCAAAATGACCGCCTTGATTCCTCGAGATTTTTTGTTTTACGTGATGGCTTCAGAAAATGCCGTTTTTGCCCTCCGGGAGGTATTTTTATCTTGAAAACACCTCTTTAACTCTCCTCTTTAATAAAAACGAACGTATATTTTGTTAATTCACCAAAGTTAGTACATTTTCTTTATTAAGCTCCTGAAACACGCTTAAACACACAAACGGCATAAAAATATCAAATAATGGAATGAAAGCACGTAACTATAATGAGTTAAGGGGTCAAAATATCTAACATATGACACATATCAGTTAATACTATTTTCTTAGTATTGTCAGTTCGATTCTTCCTTTTTTGTATACATAAATCTTTTTAAAAATTAGCATAACCAGGAACTTGCTTAATAGTATCAAAAAGAGGAAGATTGATTTTCACTTGTTGGAAAGTTTCGAACATTTCTTGAATCTCTTCTCCTTGTTTACAATAAGGAACGGGATCTCTTAAGCGTTGTGGAAAAGGTTCTTTTGGTTCATAGCTTTTTTCTCCTATTTCTTTGAGCGGTATAGAATTATTCTGTGTTTATTTAATAGGTCATTTTCCTTTAGAGATTAATTCATAAATCACATGTTCTTTTTTATTTTCTTTATTTATTTCTTCATTATTATTTTGTTTCTTCTTCCTTTATTCATATTGCTCTTCATCCTTATTATCTATGACTTTTCCACTTCTAAGAGTGGCTATTGCTTGAATAGTTTCAATGGTTGGTTCTCCTACAGGAATTACATGTTCTATCATATGTTGCCCTTTGGGGTTTGTTAATGGTTGACTTGACAATTTTTCTTCTTCCCTTTTATTCATAGAATTAGCTATTTACCCAATTTGGGTTTCCAGTTTATAAATAGATTAGGAATGTGTATGTAGGAGTTGTGTAGCATTTTTTAATTCGTTTAAGACACTCCTAATTTCTTGTTCAAAACCAGGTGACCTCATAGGTTGTGTATTATTTGGGTTTCTAAAAGGTGGTTGGTTAGAGTTTTGGTTAAATGAGCGGAATTGATTTTGTTGTTGTGTAGGGTTTTGGTTAAATGGGCGGAATTGGTTAGATGGTTGATTAGGACTTTAGTTAAAGATATTATTTTGAGTCTTGTATGAGAAGTTAGGATGGTTTCGCCAACCTGGATTATAAGTATTTGAGAACAGATCGTTATTCGGATTGGTGAAAGTAGTGTTTAACATCCTCAGTGATAAACTCTGACTTTTGTTGTATATAAGGACAAGTATTAGCAAGTTGTGAAGGATTAGCGCACACCGAGGAGACTTCTTAGATAGGATTGGCTTGAGTATTTCTCATTAATAGATCAAACTTTTTATTTAGCTCGTCTACTTTTAAGGTTACTTCGTTTATCTGACTAATTTCAAATGCATTATCCATTCTTTTAGGATTAGACAGGATAGTTCGTGGTGCTATAATGTCCGACATATTTTGACGGGAATCTTCACTGAGATTTTTGAAAAGATTCCATAGAAAGTCTATAGAATTCTGTGTAAAGGTACCTCCACAAGCTGCATAAACTGTATTTTTATGTCTATCCCTTAGTCCTATATAGAAACTACGAACCAACTCATGTGTTGGAAATCCGTGGTGAGGGTATTTTCGTAATATTTTGTTAAATCGCTCCCAAGTTTTATAGAATTGCTCACCATGTAATTGTGTAAACATTAGAATAGTTCATCTAGTTTCATGAGTTTTTCCTACAGGGAAGAATTTATGCAAAAATTATGTTTGAAGTTTCTTCCAATCAGTTTTAATATCAGTTGGTATAGTTTCGTACCGTACTTTAGCTTTATCTTTTAGGGAATGAGAGAATAATCGAGTTTTAAATTCATCATCAGTTTGTCCTTTCATATGTATGGTAGAACAGACCTCTAAGAATTCATCTATATATTGATAAGGGTCTTCATGAGCATTTCCATGAAATTTATATAACATATTAATTATTGTTGGTTTAATTTCAAATTTTTCTGCTCCATCAGGTAGCGAGATTTCTAAAGGTGACGTATAATCTTGAGGTGTATAGAAATATTTAAAAATTGCGACCGGTGCCGCGACTACGTTTTCACCCATGTTTAAATTATTTATATTATTTAATAAATTATTTCTTTGATTTATTCGGTACGTTTGATCAATTTCAGGGTCAAAATCCTCAAGGGGACTATTCACTGAACGACGTCCAAGCATAAACAATCAATAATAATATTAAATAAATGAACACTGAATTGCAACAATTGAATAAGGGATTTAAATGAATGAAAGTATTATTTTTATTATATATATTATTATTATTATATATATTGTTATTTATATATATATATTTATATATATATATATATTTTATGTCAATAAAATATAGATGTAAACAAATCTGCTTAAAATCTAAGTATATATTTTATTTTTGGTAAAGATTATATTCTAATTTTTTTATGATACTGTTATGATATGATTATACAGTATCTTTTCTGTTATCAATATTTTTGTACGAACACAGTAATTTGATCGATCACAGAGTCAACCGATCGATTGGGGTTATTACCGAACGATTGGAGAGTTCTTCGATCGATTGCTAGAACTTACTGAACGATCGCTGAAGGAGCCGATCGGTCGGGAACTGGAGTCCGTGAGTTTTCTGGAAAATTTACAGTTTCGGCAGAAGCTGTTCTTGCAAAAGAAATGCGAAAAATTAAAATTGATACAATAATTCAAAGAACTTCAATATAATATTATGAAATATCCGTTTAATCCTCGGCAACGGCGCCAAAAACTTGTAATTGGTTCCAGATGTGTGAAATAATAATATTAAAAATAAGGAATTAGTACGATCTAGTTTTAACCTCTCAGTCGCAAGTACGTGAGTAGTATATAGTATAGTTAGGTAGAAAGGGTATCTAACCACAGATATCAAAGTCGTATTTCAAATAATTATAAAGTATCAAATTGAATCATATTTATAAATTTGCTTGATTGGTTTGTTTGATTAAACTACTAAACATAAAATAAAATAAAAATAATTGTTTTTGGTTTCACTCAAGATAAACAAGTCTAGGGTTGAATTCCAACTCCACCACAAGCCTTATAATGTATTTCTTTAATTATATTATTGCATGAGGGCGGTACAACTTATATGAATCAAACCAGTAACGCTACAAGCAGTTGCCTAGTCCCAAAAAGGATGCAATCGGTTTGTATTCGCTACAATCCATATGCGATTAGTATGACTGTTGTATGCATCTATACTACAACTACTCCTAAAACATGAAATTAAAAAGCACACTAACAATCATCTTCTTTAAGCATGGACTGTGTAAATCTAAGACTTTATCATATCAAATGAGTAACATTATGTAGAAACCCTTATTAAATCACGAAGGTTCTTGCTCCGTTTGATAAAAAACAGTTGTTCAAGATAAATCATTAATTCAATATCAGCTTAAGAATAGAATCAATAAATAAATCTTATTTAGGTTATTTGTTTGGTCTCTCACTACATAATCATCATATAAGTGTCTTTCATCAGATTCTCCCCTTTGCAATAAAAATAAATAAAATACTACATTACTCGGCTAGGGTTTCGTTGGAAACCCTAGATACCGACTAGCCGCTTATGGAAAGAGGAGACTTCATTGTTGATGTAGCATTCATCTTCACGATTGGATGGTTGGTTCTTGAGTTCTTGAGATGTCTTCTCTTCATGAAATCCACTTATATTTATAGACAAAAGTTGGTGCATAAATGGCATGTTCCTTGTTTACACTCCAAGATAACTTAGGGACTAAGAAATGGCGTTGAATGGACGATTCTGCCCCTTGATATACTTGTACACAAAGTCAGAATTCTACAATAGTTTCGTACAAATTCCAAGACGGCGATTTTCGAACGATTGAAGGCTCCACCGATCGATCGGTGGCTCCTGAATTTTATTATTTATTTAATCCACGAATTTCCTTGCTTCCGCCACTTGTACTCTGTTTTACTGACTTGTACCTTGCTGATTTGAGTGCAAATATCTTCTAAGTGTTGCTCCGAATCAGCCATATTTGCTAAAAAAAACCCAGAATTAACTCATTTTTGCATCAAGTCCCTGAAATATGCTTAACACACAATTCGGATAAAAATACAAAATTAATAGAATAAAAAGACTAACAAGAGGTATATTAACGCCCAGAATATCAATTATTTTGGTCTCATCAGCGGGGCGTTACAAGGAAAGTATAAAATTAAATTGTCTTAAAATTTGAATCTGAACAATTATTTTGGAACAGGTAAAATTGTGAAAGTGAACTATATATTAATATGTTACTAAGGGAATAATTTTTTTCATTTTACTTTCCACAAAACCTTTTTCTTTGTCTCTCATGAGGTGCTAAATCACCTTAAAATATATCATCTTTCTACCATGTAATGCATTAGCGGATTCAAGAAAGTTGAGAGGTGCAACAAGATTTTATGAATCTTACAATGTTATTCGAATTTTATTTTTCCAGTTCGAAATTATGTTTGGAAGGAGATATCCTCTAAACTTTAGGGATTACTAAAGCATGATTGAAAATAGCCGATTGTAAAAGAATAAACCCACACGACATGTTCTTCACAAGATGTTGACAAATTACCATGACTTTGAAAATAAGGCTTATTGAACATGTGCTTACACTTTCACCTCTCACACCGCCAAATTGACTATAAAAATGGTACGAAATTTAGGATCATCCACAAATATTCTATACTCCAAATTCTTCGTGAGTTTGTCAAAAAAGAATTCCAATATTATATGCAAAGGCATAAAGTGATCAAGCAAGTTCCACACATATTCTCAACTTCAAAGAAAGTTCCCGACATATGCATACGTCTATGTTTTTTTTTGGTGAGAGACGTGTGTATATTTGTATATTGAAAAGAAAAATCAATACAACTTTATATTTATATTCAAGAATTGCCTAAAACGTGTGTATATTGGAAAACAAAAATCAATACAATTTTATATTTATATTCAAGAATTGCTCATAAATTCGTAGTATGTAGCCAATAGTTAATGGTTGAAATTTGTCATAATTTTTGGTTTTTGTGACTGAAAATCCATATTATATTTTGCAATAAAAGGTAGTTTTTAGGCATCATGTATTTTGAGATATCACTATTGGAAAAAAACACTAGGTCTTTAGAAATTTATTAAATGATTCATTTTATTTCTTTAGATTCTAAACAATCACACCGACGCAGAAGTTACATAAGTATTATAGTAACAATACTATTCGTCTGAAAAAAACGTTTAACATGAATGAGATACAACTTCTGAATCTATATATGGTGATAGTTTAAAGCATGATTGAACCAAAACATGAGTTTGATCACTTTTAGAAGTAGTGAAGGGTGGGAATGCATGATTTGTATATGTTAGGCCAGGGTTGGTGGCCACGTCTTTTTCAGACAAACAAACACGGGCACAACCTTGACGGCGGTGACAAACTCCATTATTTAGGTGTATTTTTCGTAAACAAGTTGGCTATCAATGTATGGTTTTAGAGCATATTGTATTGGTATCTACATAAAAAAAAGTTGGCAACAATGTAATGTTTAGAGCGTGTTGGTTACCTAAAGACATGTACACATGAGATGCTTCAATTGGAATCAGTTTATTTGCACTGTTGAGAGACAACAAGAGCTGTTATGTAATATTCAGCAGACATGACTTTTTTTAAAATATATGCGTGTGTGTATATATATATATATATATATATATATATATATATATATGTAGGGTTTGGCCATGAAGTCGTGTTTGTGTCAGGTTGAGATAGTATCGGGTTCAGACACGGACCTAGAAATTAATCTGAGTGGGGTGTAATGGTACTTTTTTGGAATTTCAGTGGGGGCTTTGTGTAATTTTAGTGGGAACTTTTCATAAATATTAAATTCTATGGGTAAAAATTGCAAAGGAAAAAAAAATCAGTGGGGGCCAACCTACATTGGGTCCGTCCCTGATCGGATTGAAATGGGTTGTGTCAAAAAACATATGGTTAATATATGTATCAAATATGTTCAACCATAACCTAACTCATTTATTAAAAAGATTACTGATGTATGGGGATCCGAGTCAGACGATGCCGAGCTGTCAGATTGCTCATTGATGGCGCTGGATTACCTGGAGCGGGAGGATCAGCGTAAGGATGGCAAGAAATCGTGATCTAGACCAATTGGGGCAGTTTCCGTGCACGCGTCGGTTTTTTTGCCATAACTGAAGCTACAAGTGTCCGATTTGCGCCTGTGACCCCAATTCGACAAAGCTAATCTCGGCACGGACGTTGTGGCCACCCAGCTACTCTCGGTGCACATCGTTTCGAGCCCCAAATCCGCTGTTTTCCTTTTCAAATCTTTATTTTTAGTTTATTTTTGTTATTTATGGTAATCTTTTATTTGTCAATTAGAAGATGATTCTGAACCCGATTTAGGCCAGATTTTTGGCAATCTTTTGATTTCTTTCCGTATTTTGTTTTGGTAAGACTTTTAGGGTTTTACTATTTTTGGCAAAATTCAGCTATTTTAACCCGGCTTGTGGGTTGTTTTTGATCATTCTTGATTATAAACAATTTTATTGAATTCCAGAGTGTTCTCTGAAATTTTGGGTCGAATTCTCCTGTTGTTTTTCTTGCAAATTACCTATTGCAATAGCCTGCAGAACAATCTCTATTCTGTCCGGCGTCAATTACCCTTGTCGACCTATGTAACTCGTTTAACCTATTTATTATAATATATTAAATTAAATTTGACACAATCCAACACGAAAAGAACTATTTAATTTATTTATCAATAAAATTAAATTAAATTTGACACAACTTAATACTAACTTATTGATATATTTCAACACATGACCAATTAGAGAAGAGAAAAAATATATAATCATGTAAAATGGATTGTTCGGATTACTCGGGTTTGACCCTAACCTGACACTAATATTCTTGTAATATGTTCGGAACGATCATTATACAGTTTCAATCCTTTTATGGATAATCCTAACTCCTTTAATTCATGTCGTGTTCATATCGTACTTCATTTTGTCAAATATACATATGTTGTGTTTATATTAAAGAGACATATATGTCCACCTCATCAAATATATGTGAAAAGGAAAAAGATGTTTAGACTAAACTCGAGATATGTTCCAGAGTTTGCTAAAGCTGATTTGTCTCTCAATAATATTATTCATATGAAATTGATAAGTCATTTTTTTACACGTGTTGAACATGAACAAAATGATGATTTTTTTCTCTCCCTGTTAGGTTCTTTTCTCTCTCTATGTGTCAAATGGGTCAATTTTCAATCACAAAATTGTACCATATGGTGGCATTAAATCAGTTACAAACACCTTTTGTTCCAACTTGATTCAGCCAACACATACTTGATGCCTTTGAGATACAACAAGTAATGCACTCAACACACACACACAAGGTATATATGCAGAGAAAATAAACAACACCCACGAATTTACAAAAAACCACAATAATTGTTTTCCAACCTTTTACAATAAACACAAATAGTACAAATGATTCATCTCACTCAGACACACTACAACACTCACAAGCATTATTTCTCTATGAAATTTGTTGCCTATATAATACCATACATATGTGCCAATATACAAAATTGTCTATATCTGATGTGGATGACAACCTCATCTACCTAGGCTGTGTTGGCACCAATCAGAGGCTATCAACACTTAGCACACAGTTGTACTCCCAACTGTTAAGATGTTGTGCCATCTCCCTACAATGTCACATTGCCTCTTGATGGTTAGAGTCAGTTGGGTGTCACCAAATTACCCAAACTGCATGTCTTAGTCACACATTGGCTTTAACCAGTCTTTGTCTTGCCTTAGTTTGAACTATGTTGCACCATCTTGAGCCAACTCAATGTCAATCATATGCCAACACTGCATAATGCTTGCCTTTGCTGAGCCAAATGCCTTGTCCCAGCTCCTCTCAAGCTTACACGCACTTGAGAGCTTTGTCGAGTTTGAACCAATGCTTTCACCATCGAGCCAGCACCTAGCCACGCTTATGTCTTGGTTCTGTCAATACCTTGACACCATAGTTCATGCCGCCCCATGACTATGTCTTGAACATCTTGCATCAACCATTGCTTTTCTTAGTGTTACAACTTTTCCCCAAGGGCAAGTTGGCCTATCCAAAGCTTGGTGTGCACATGGTTTGCCGAGCCAAGTGCATTACATGTACACCAATGCATGCCAAGCTAAGGCATCACCTTGCCAAAGTTGGCACACTTGTGGGCATGCACACACAGCTTGCTAAGCCATACGTGTTCCAGCTCAGCCCACCGTGTTTTCACCGAGCCATCTCACCAACCGTGCCACCAAACCATGTCTAAACATGCCAACAAGTTTTCTCATACATGCCTTAGCCAAGGCTTACTCATGGCCTTGCTAAGTGGTTGAATGCCCACTTGGGTTAGAGACCCACCCTTCCCTATATATGCAGAATTCATAAATACAGTTTTGACCAGAACAAATATTAACCTTGTTTGAGGAGTTATAATGGCTTTTTTCGAAGTTCCCGAATTCCAAATCCGGATTTTCTGACAGGTCATCTTCTTATGATATAGAGCATCTCCAATTAAATCTCTATAATTTTCCAACACTCCTAAGTCTGACTTTCAAAGTTGGACTTAATAACCAAAATTGTCACTGTGTCATCCTCCCATGTCACACTGGCATGCCATAGCCTACTTTAAGACTTCACCGGGTAACAAACCTCCCCACTTGAAGAAGTCCAACGTCCTCGTTGGAGCAAACCCATTATGTGATTAACCTCTGTGGTCATAACCCAACACTCTACAATTCAAGTGTTGCCCGAAACCTTAACCTCATTTTCTAAATCAGTAAAAAGTCAGCACCTCCATGCACAACTTCAAACAACATCTCTGCAACAAATCAATTTCTGAACAAGTGTATCATATTCCTTAGCCACGAATCCGTCCTCCGCATCAATTCTAGCCAATTTTCAATCAAACAATGCCAGTCAAGAATCTCATCATCCGTATCAATTATGACCAACATTTCACAAGTAGCACCATGACTTGTCTGAATCGCATCATCTGCTTCCATTCTGACCAAGCCATCACCAATGCCACGCCTCGTAAAGAGTCCCACATCCGTATCAACCCTTGTCAAGATATACAAACAACATGCTTTGCACAAGAATCCCAATCTTCGCATCAATCCTTGTCAAAACATACAAAATGCCATGGACTTTGTTTATGCAGTTAATAGCCCATCACAATAAACAAGAGGAAATATAACATTACCAATACACTGGCAATGCCATCTTCTTCTGGTGAGTATCCTTGTACAGCCTTTCCTCCCAGCCACACACCCACCACAACAACTCTATTTCACTTCTTGGTATGCTGCCCTCCAACCTGCCCATCATCCACCACCATCAATGGACTAAGTTGAATAGGAGCACCACCACCCCCATCCGAGTTAGAACTTCTCTCATCTGGACCATCTGTTATCATAGCATTCATTTTCTCCATTCTTGTAAAATCTCTGGCCCTATGCGGTCCTTTGTAAATGAAGCAACCTGAGTCATATCTTGGTTTTTGTTGACTCGTTATTGCCTCAGCCTTGCTTTTATCTTCCTCAACTAGTTGTTTCCTAGGCTTGTCACCGAACTTGCCCTTCTTCTTTGCCTTGCCTGGGTTAGGATCGAACTTTTCCATCCGCAAGTCCAGCAGACTGTCTGCAACAACAATAGCAGAAAAGAGGTCAGTCACACCCCTCTCCTTAACTCGATCAGAGCCCAAGATTACAAACCCTCCATGAAATTAAACAATTTGTCACCCTTTGACATGTCTTTGATGTCTAGCATCAAGGATGTGAACTCTTTCACATACTCACGCACCGAACCAGTGTGCTTAAGATTTCTTAGGCACTCCCTTTCCACCTAGCCTAAATTCACTAGCAAGAACTGTTCCTTAAGTTCCTTCTTCAATTCTGCAAAAGAATTGATCCTTGGGTGTGACTCGTCCTCTAAGTGTGTATGCCACCATAACTTCGCATCACCAGTCAGATATATGCTAGTGATTGTAATTTGATCTTCCTCTGGAATATGGGCAGCCCGAAAATACTGATCCACATCCTATAGGAAATTCTCCAAATCTTTGGCACTCCGCTTCCTTCCAAAGGCCTTCGATTCAGGGATTTTGATCTTTGACGATGGTTTCTCACTCACCGTTGTCTGGTTCTGTACAGCCCGCTTAATCAGCCCGTACTCCCCTTCCAGATCCCTAACATTTGCCTTGAAGACATTAATAACGGCAACAAAGTCTTCTGAGACAGCCTTCATCTTGGAATTCATGTCAGTCATGTATTCTTCTATCAACTTGTGCAGGGTCTGCAATTCCACAGCCAACAAGTTGATTTGCACCGACAAAGGGTCATCACTTCTAGAGAATGGACCACCCACCAAGGTTTTCAACCGAGTAACTCTTTCTCGTAATGCTTCTGTAGCATTTCCACCAGCCATGCTAAGATTCAACAAGGCTCTAATACCAACTATAACAATGGTCAATTTTCAACCACGAAATTGTACCCTATGATGGCATCAAATTAGACACAAACACCTTTTGTTCTAACTTAGTTCAGCCAACACACACTTGATGCCTTTGAGATCAAACAAGTAATGCACTCAACACACACACAATGTATATATGTAGAGAATATAAACAACACCCACGAATTTACAGAAAACCACAACAATGGTTTTCCAACCTTTTACTATAAACACAAATATTACAAAGGATTCCTCTCACTCAGGCACACTACAACACTCACAAGCACTATCTTTCTCTGAAATTCGTTGTTATACAATGCCATACATATGTGCCTATATAAGCCAATATACAAAACTGCCTATATCTGATATGGATGACAACCCCATCCACCTAGGCTATGTTGGCACCAATCAGAGGCTGCCAACACTTAGCACACAGTGTACTCCCAACTGTCAGGATGTTGTGGTATCTCCCTGTAATGCCACATTGTCGCTTGATGGTTAGAGTCAGTTGTGTGTCACCAAACTGCCCAAACTGCATGTCTGAGTCACACATTGGCTTTGACCAGTCTTTGTCTTGCCTTAGTCTAAACCATTTTGCACCATCTTGAGCCAACTCAATGCCAAACATATGCCAACACTGCATAATGCTTGCCTTTGCTGAGCCAAATGCCTTGTTCCAGCTCTTCTCAAGCCTACACGCACTTGAGAGCTTTGTCAAGTTTGAACCAATGCCTTCACCATCGATCCAGCATCTAGCCACGCCCATGTCTTGGTTCTGTCAATGCCTTGGCACCATAGTTCATGTCGCGTCATGCCTATGTCTTGAACAGCTTGCACCAACCATTGCTTGTCTTAGTGTCACAGCCTTGCCCCAAGGGCAAGTTGACCTAGACAAAGCTTGGTGTGCACATGGCTTGCCGAGCCAAGTGCATTGCATGCACACCAATGCATGTTAAGCTAAGACATCACCTTGCCAAAGTCAAGTTGGCACACTTGTGGACATGCACACATAGCTTGCCAAGCCATACGTGTTCCAACTCAGCCCACCATGTTTTCACCGAGCCATCTCACCAACCGTTCCACCGAACCATGTCTTAACATGTCAACAAGTTTTCTCATACATGTCTTAGCCAAGGCTTACTCATGGCCTTACTAAATGGTTGAATGTCCACTTGGGTCATAGACCCACCCCTCCCTATATATGCAGAATTCACAAATACAGCTCTGACCAGAACAAATATTAACCCTGCTTGAGGAGTCATAATGGCTTTTTCCGAAGTTCCCGAATTCCGAATCCGGATTTTCTTTGACATGTCATCTTCTTATGATATAGAACATCTCCAATTAAATCCCTATAATTTTCCAACACTCCTAAGTCCAACTTCCAAAGTTGGACTTATTTACCAAAATCATCATTGTGACATCCTCCCATGTCACACTGGCGTGCCATAGCCTATTTCAAGACTTGACCGGGTAACACTAGGCATGTTCAAAACCGGTTCCGGAACCGGAATCAATCCGGTTTTTTTGGTTCCTGAAATATCGGAACCGAAAGTGTATGGAACCGAACCGGAACCGAAAAACTGGTTCCTTCTATCTTTTTTTTTTTTAAAAAAAAACCACCAAATATTAAAAGATAATATAATTATAAATTAGAGTATTTAAATTATTACAAATCCAAAATCTTATGATTTAATGTATAGTACTGATTCTATTAGGCTTTCATTTAAAAATAAATAAAAATTATGACTTCTTGAATCCACTTAACTTATTTGGAAATACCCTAAAACAGAATGGACTTCTTCAATTATCCTGTATACAGTAGATTCCTCTTTAATATACTATCATCTACAGAGAATTCAAGATGAACTAGAACTGAAGTTTAACATTGCTCAAACTATCAAATATTAATTACATAGTTTAAACTCTCAAGAATACGAAAACAAAATCAATTTAGTACCACAAGCAAACCAACAAAATTACATAGACATATTACTTAAATACAGAAGCTACTTAGAATACACACAAGTAGAACTCTGACAAACACATGACTACAAATTCCCTCTCAGTCAAGCATGAGAAAAAAATACCAGGAGACCAAGAAAGATACATACTACCAATACATAATACTATTTACATAACTAGTCACCTTTGCAAATGTCAAAAAACCCATTGCAAAGGCTACTGAAAAAAACCAAACTAGACCTAAATTTACTAGGAGTAAAACAAATTACTCCAACCAACCCTTTGAAGCAACAACTAAACTAGAAGTACTCAAAGCAGAGAATCACATTATTATGATAAAAGAGAACTAGAGAGCTGCCCAATCTATATATATACTACAACGGCCAACATATGATTCATTTATATATTTATATTAGTTTAACACATCACTTATCACTACATAATGTTTTTTTAAAAAAATTGATTTGGTTCCGGTTTTGGTTCGGTTCCACGGATTAGGAATCGGAACCGAACCAAAATTTTCAGTTCTTAAAATTTAGAAATCAGAGCCGGAACCGAATCCAACAACCGGTGCCCTATTTCTCTAACAATTTCTCTTTGTTATTTAGTGAAATACGAGAAGGTCTAGGAATATATATATCACTATTATGTCAGCGTATATATCACTATTATGTCAGAGGAATATGATTGCTTTATTGTTTTATCAAATCTACAACCAATAGCTTTATCAAATCTAAAATTTTAATGCCACATTTGAATTGTTTTTAAGAAGCTGTTTTTGATTTTTTGGAGGGAAAAATTGTTTTGAAAGGTGTTTGACAAAATTTTCAAAAGAGTTTTTGAGTTTTGAAAGAACGTTTAGAAAAAGTTAAAAGGTATCAGCTTCTCAAAACGGCTTTTACTTCTCTTTCTCCCCTAAAAAAATCAGAAACAAAAACTATCCCAAACGAGACCTAAGTATTAATTCATAACATTAACGCAACTCAATTGTATATCTCTCAAAATGCAATGATTCTAAACAAGATTTATGTTAAAGTGTGGCTTTCGTTCTCGTGGTTTGCTAATATGTTTAATATAGCTTAATTTTACGAAAAAAATAACAAAAAAGAAAAAAGAAAAGTAAAATATGCCTCCTCTTATTATTATTTGGGATAAAAATGATCCAATTTTGAATTTCTTATAATATACATATTCGGTCCTCCAAATCAGTGAGTGATGTTTCAGTGAGATTTTAATCTCACATGTAGGTAAAAATCTATTCCCTTAATATATAATTTATTATTGTTATTGTTATTTTTGTTATTTGTTTTTATGTGAAACTGAAAACTGTGAATCCAGAGTAAATTAGGTGTGATATCTGAAAAATCAAGAGAGGAGTAGAGACATAAAGTTCTTTTGAATTGCATTTTAAAAGGTTTAAAGTCCTATTATTTTAAAATTTTGAGATAAATTTATTTGGTAAATCGAAAGTATTTTTAATTGCTAATTATTTTAGGCAGTGCGCTGAAGTATTCATGTGGATGCACGGTGATAAGAGGAAGTTTAAGAATGAAAGGGGAACAAAGAATGGTTGGATAAACTTATTAGAGTTAAATTTCAAAATATTAATTGATAAAATTATTGAAATTGATTTTTAATGATAAACCTAGATATGACTCTTAATAGAAAATAATAGAGAAGAATGCATGTTCTAAAAATTAAGAAAATGATGATGTTTGAAAATAATATGATGTTTACTCGTATTGTATGTTGATGTTTAGACTTCGCCATGTGAATAATGCATGTTCACATAAAGAAGTCTAAAAATTAAGAAAATGATGATGTTCGAAAATATAGAGTCAAATAATTCATTTACCTAATCATAAGTGTTTCTTCATATGAACATCCCCGAATTTAATCAATTAATTTTTGAATTACGTAGATATAGATGGACTTATAATATAATTTTTTATTTATTGGTAAACTGACCTAAACTACACACTTCCACCCTTTACACTGGAAAACATAAAAAAAACATATTGTATGTTAATGTTTAGTTTGGTTGAAATGATGGGAAAATGGATGGAAGAGAGTGAAATGGATGGAAGAGACATACTTTAGGGAAAAAATTATCTCTTTCCACTCTCATATTTGGTTGAATGAAATGAATAAAAATGATAACTGTAATGGTACATTTTTCTTGTTTGGTTGAAATGTGGAATTCATGGTTTTGACTTTGTTTTTTGCAAATATAACCTCATATGCTTTATAAGCAAATTATTACCAAGGTTAAAATTGTCATTTTCAATAATTGGAGAGTGCGTAGTTAATTATCTTCTCTCACCTCTTCTGTTCAATTTTGGATAGATAGAAAAATGCAAATGAGGAGGAATCGATGAAGCAGGGAGGGATGCTTCTTCCTTCTTTATTTTCTATCATTCTCTCCAATCAAACACAAAATAAGTACATTAATCTCCCTATAATTGGGGCTTTCTTGGAAAAAAAAAATTGGGTTTCCGGAAATTGTATGAGTTTTGGGTTTCCCTGTGTTAAAATTGTGTTGAATCTGACCTTATATGTGTTGGTTTCAATTTAGAATAATTTTAGTGTTTTTCCTTTGTTAAAACTGTGTTCAATCTTGCCTTTACGGATTGAACTGACCAATTTAGCCCATACGTTTTTCTAATTATGACCTTAATCAAACCTTAGAAACATTGGAATAATGTTAATTAACAAAATAAAGCGGATTGAACTAACCAATTTAGCACGTACACTGTTTACATAGATATACATTTATATCAAATATAGAGTACAACATCAATGTATATGTTAAGTCTGATAAAATTGTAATTGTTCAAGTTGTTAGAGAGCATGTAGTGTGCATAATGACTAGTAGATGTGTTTGATCATTCAATGAATATACACATTCAACACACACTTGTGCTATAAATATTAGCAAAAAAAGGAGTTGCACACTTGACATAATTATAATACAAGCAGTGTAGTGGTTTCAATTTAGAATAATTTTAATGTTTTTCCTCTATTAAAATTGTGTTGAATCTGACTTTGCATTTGTTGGTTTTAATTTTGAATCAATTTTGTATTTTTCCTTTGTGATTTTGGGGATTTATCAAATTAGAATTTAGCCAATCCTCAATCGATCTTACCTGGGATCGCAAATCCCAAGTTTGTCTTGAGCAAAACCCAAATTGGTGAAGAATATGGCCCTTGGGTTTCCTTTATTGGAACTATGTTTTTGGATCGAAAGAGTTTTATCAATTCCAACAATTTTTTCTTTTTTGGTGAAAACTTGCTTGAATTGAATTCTTTCGATTTATATTGTTTCGCTCTTGTATCTTCCAAAAGGAAAAAAAGAAAGATGCTAAAACATAATAATTTTTGGTTAATTTAGGGTTCCGAAATAGCTCCCATATCTATCAACAAGATTTTTTTTGGTTTATTTTTCATTAAAACTGTATTTTTTTTGGCTTGCATGCTCTATTCTTATGAAATTTTGTTTTTTTTGTTTTTTTTTTTGCTGATATGGTGATAATTGGGAGTTTCTAAAAATAAGTTTTTAAATTTTTGCTTGCATGCTCTTTAATGATAGGAAATGGTACCTTGTGAATAATGTTTTTTGTTTTTTAATTTTTTTATATGAAAGTTGAGACTGTTTTGGGTGTTATGATATTGATATGGTGAAAATTATTTGTTTTTGAAAATAAATTTAAAATTTTTTTTTGCTTGCATACTCTTTAATAATAGGAAAATGGTACATTGTGAATATTTTTTTTTTTTATGAAAGTTGGGACTGTTTTGGGTGTTATAATATTGATATGGTGAAAATTGTTAGTTTTTGAAAATAATTTTTAAAATTGTTTTTGCTTGCATGCTCTTTAATGATAGGAAAATGATACCTTGTGAATATATATATATATATATATATTTATTTATGAAAGTTGGGACTGTTTTGGGTGTTATGATATTGATATGGTGAAAATTATTAGTTTTTGAAAACAATTTTTTAAATTTTTTTTGCTTGCATGCTCTTTAATGATAGGAAAATGGTACCTTGTGAATAATTTTTTTTTTTAATTTGTTTTTCTTTTATAATGAAAATTGGTACTGTCCTAACCCCTAAACCCTAAATTGGTACTATCCGTGATTTGGGTTTATGAAAATTGGTAATGTTTTTGGTGTTTAGGGTGTGTTTGTACTCCAATGGTGAAAAATAGGGAGCTTCTGAAATATATATATATTTTTGCTTGCATTATCTGTTCTTATGAAAAATTGGTATTTTATGATATTTTTTTTTGCTATTTTCCCTTTATGAAAATCGGTAATGTAGGGGTGTATCCCTAAACTCTAAATTACCAAGGAAAATGATCATCCAATTAAAACATATTAACCAATGTATATATTAGTACATTAAACTGTTTGATTTTTTTTTTTCCTTTCATATATTTTTGTAGTTTTGTAATGTTTATGTGAATCCTTTTATTTGTTGGTTTCAACTGGGCAAGATGGCTCCAGTTTCCTTGGGCACAAATAATTTTTGAGATGATTTGTGTGTGTATGTATATTGGAATGGAATTATAGGCATTTTTTAGTTATAACTGTTGGAATTCATTTATAGCTGTTGCACATTTTCTGCAAAAAAAATTACAGTTTAATGTTCGGACACTATTCATTAATTTAGGTTGCAAAAGTTTCTAATCACTGTACATTGATGCCAATTCCTAGCAACAAATAGGGGTAGATTGATCCTCAAAATTAACCAAACTCACTTTAATAATAAACAAAGGGTACAAGAGTAATTTCAAGTACCAAAAACCCCTTCAGGGGTGTCATTGCAAGAAAAATCAAAGTTCAAGGTGCAAGTGGACTACACTTGAGTTGATCACTTTCTGAGTGACATTAATCGAAAGTTCAGGGGATTTCAGTGCAAATAATCCAAATATATACTTTTTACTTTGTAAATTACACAGTTAGGCCCTAACAATCCCCTAAACTATTTTGCATGTGTTTTTATGTTATTTTAATTTTTTTATATTCAACTTATGTTTTTTAGTTGTTTAAAATAATTTTAAAGTAAAAAAAATTAAAATAAGTCCGGAATGATCATGTTTGATTTAGTTAACTTTTATTTATATAGTCAATATGAACTTGGTTACTAAATCAAATCAAATTTTTAACTTGTTCAACTATAATACCATTATCATGCATTAGGGCATGTTTGTTTCACGTTTTTGTTTTTTGTTGTATTTATTTCTTTAATTTTTCACAACAAAAACATGTTTGACACCAATATTTTGATTTTTACAGTAGAAAAACATAGAGTAGATACTATCACTTTTAGGAAGTACCAAACTAAATTTTTTTTTGCACTGTTCACAAAAAATAACATTATAGTAGAGGAAATAAGTGATCAAAATAAAAACAAAAATATTAGTACCAAATGTGTTTCCACTTTTTACTCACATCACTCTATAGCAAAAATATATACTTTTACTTTGTAAATTACACACTACAAAAGCAAAAACACAAATCAAAAGAAAAATATTATATTTTAGAGGGAAAAATCATCCTAGTGTTTTGCACACATTTTAAATTTATTCAAGTTGACTGCCTTATAGTTGACTCTGATTGGGCTCGGGATATTATTATTATTATTTGCAAATTTATGCAAAAGTGAGGAAGTAAGGATTCACTTGGATTAACTAGAGAGAAAAGAAAAGAAATGATAACATTAATTATAAGAGAAAAGAAAAGAAAAGATAACAATGTATACAATTTATGTTTGGATAAATTATGAAGGAAAAGAAAAGAAATGATAGTATTTTCGTTTGGATAAGGAAGATGAGAGAGAGAGAAAAAAACCGTTTTAATCAATTTACTTTTATATCCTAATAACCAAATATATTTAAGTTTCTCTTCTAAAAATATTAAAATTATATTTGGTATTATAAAAATATCACTTAAGTGCTATTATTTCATTCCAAATCTTCTCATTTTTTTGGAGGATAACAATTAAGAGATTTATCTCTCCAATTTTTTTCTTTTTTCTTCTCATTAACAAACCAAATATGAAAAGCCCTATCCTTTTCTTATCCTTCCAATTCTCTCCATCCAAAATAAGCATAAGTTGAGAGACAAATAGTTTAGAGTAGTTTTTTTTCAACTTTTTAAAACTCCAGAGATGTAATATACACTTTTTCCTAGATTATAGTTGTAATTATATATAACTTATAACACAATTAATTGTTTTCATTTAGTCGTTGTAAGAGAAAGCATCGTATTAATTGTTTGGGAAACATCATATTTAATTATAAAATTGGTTCATCAAATTAGTGTAACGGAAATTAAATTAAAATTATAATAAAGTATGAGAATTTCCCTTAAAACGATTCAATAAATTGACTTAACTATGTTGAAAAGTCCTTAATAATATATACTAATTTATATAAAAACTAATTACTATTTTCTTTTACAAAATATCAATGAGGGCGATTTTGAAGTTTTCAAAGTTTACTGTTGTTATAGGACCATTCCACTTTGCAACTACTATCTATGAAGTACAGACACGATACGATAAAATCTTAACAAAATAAGTCATGATATGGAGCGAATACGTCAAAAAATAAAATAAAATTATTTATTTATATATGAATATAATTATAAAATATTACTCATTTAGACTTTAAAATTTATACATTTAATTATTATTTTCTTAAATTTTATTTATTTTTCAATTAATTCATAATACCACAAATTAGTCTTTGATTCACAGGCAACTACTCTTTGATATTAGAGTACCTCTTTGAAATTGAATCGAATTTTCTCTTTGAAATTGAAGGAGTCATTTTGGTAGTTGGCCATTTTGCTAATAGTAAAGGGTGTTTATGTCATTTACTCATGTTCCATCATCTCAACTGACTTCCTGTATTCTCAACCCTATTGCTTTCCCTGTAGTTCTTACAAAATACTGGTAGACAGTTGTAGACTAGACAGTATTGTCTACAAGTAGTTCCAAGGAGGAGAGAGAAAGAACGAGAGAGAGAGAGAGAGATTATAATTAATTGGTCAAACCGTCAAACAAAAGTTACAAACCCAACCCCACCTTTGTTCTTTCCCTAAGATGTATTTATGTATTCCTTTGTTTGTAGTATATAGCATTTGGGTAGTCTTTAATTTATTTAATTTTTTGTTAGAGAGAGAGAGAGAGAGATTTTGCTTTATTAGGTGTATAAATACATATTCCCTGGTTACCTTACACTTGCAACATCATCTCCTAAAAAATCTCCTGAGAAAAGAAAAGAAAATAAGAGAAAAGAAAGCTCTCTCTCTCTCTTCTGATTTATAGAGATCTTGATAAATCTATCGCTTTCCCTTTTCTCTGACTCTCATGAAGACAGCGACACATCCTGCTCATAGACAATCATCTTCTCTCCTCCGTAATTTGTGCTTTTCTCTTTTTCACTTTCCATTTTAATTAACTCTTTTCCTCTTATACACAAACACACACATATTTATATCTCTTCTTCACACTAGTTAGGTGAGGTTTTTTTTTTGCCATTTATTTTGGGTATCTGATATTGCAGGTGATTGTTCTTGAAGCATTCAAATTAGGGTTTATAATGATGGAATGGACTGTATCATCAAATTGTGCTATTGGGTTTCGATAAAATTAGTAAGTAAATAAGTTGACAGCACACAGTATACACGTTCATATAAATATTCCCTCAATATATAGTTATATATATATACATTATAGGAATATTTTTGTCAGAAGAAAGTGATGTACCTAGTTTTTCTTTTTTTCTTTTTTTTGGTGGGGTTGTTCTAATGTCTTTACCCTTAGTGCCCAAGAAGGTGGATCTCATGTATCTTGATAACTGATCACTCTGCATGATCATACGTGAGGTTGATTCCCTTTAAGATCGGTACATTTATTTGATCTGATATATAAGTAGATATATATATATATATAACTGGATGAAAAATTAATGGGTTTTCTTCCCTCTTGTTGTTTATAAGCAATGTGCTCGATCTTTTTGCCCTCTTCGATAGCTGTTGGTCAGGTTAGGGTTCATGCAAACATTGTACTTATTTAGATTATTTGTATTAAATACTTGTGATGTCTTGTAGAAACCCTTTTTTTTGTTCAGAATTGCTAGTATTAAAAAAAAATTAAATGGTATTTTCTAGGGGAGTGAAGATCTAATAGCATATGCTTTTGATAGATTTAAGGAAATTTCATTGAAATATTTTCTACGATTGGTTAAGCAAAAGAAATTCAATATATTTTGTTTGTTTTGCTATTTTCTAAATTTTCTCACAATATGATTCATTTTTTGTTTTTTTTCACCTATAAAGTGGGTAGGACAATTGCTTAAAACAGTTTAATTAGTCATCACTTACCATACATGAAATATGATCTCGGGTTGTCCGTGCCTGTTTAGCATGCATTGTCAATTGCTATGTAGCAATAATTAAATTGTCATATCATAGTATTCAAATTGTCATAAGTTAGAGTCCAACACTGTGATTCTTATTTTTTCTTGAACATATTGTTTTTGTTATTATAACTTGATACTTCATGATTCCCTGATGTAGGTACCAAAAGTTCATGTTTATGCGCTGATATATATTATTTTTGATCATCTAAATTCTAATTCATCTTAATTAGTCTCTTTTATTGTTGAATATGTTGGTTTACTCTTATAATGTGTGCATGATACCGTTGTACTTAATTGCCTATTTTTCGATTTTTAATCCATCAAAAATGTCCTGAGAAGATGGTTCGAGAGAGCTTCCTTCAGTCCACTCATGGATGGAATAAGGGTTTGAATTAGCTGCCAACTCATTCATTCAAACACAGTAGATAGGGAGTAGTTTGTGCTACTGTGAATGTGTGAATGATTTGGGAGATAATTTCGCCCTTGTTTTGTCTTTGCTTGGACTGAAGGGAGCTCCCTCTTATTGTTTCATTCAGTTTCCCACTTCCTTCTTTTGCTCAAGTATTTTCCTATTATATAATTTATATTCAAAATTATAACTTTATGCATATGTGATGGAAAAGCCCTAATTTCAAGTTGTGGTGAACTCTCATAATCGGCTAATTGGTAATTTTAAGCCCCATTGGTCATGTATTGGGGATCCTTTTGGTGCTTAAATGCAGGTTCAACCTATTACAGGGTTGAATCGTAATTGTAGTGCATCTGCAAGTGCTTGCAAGAAATTTCAAGGTGTGTTTGAGTCGGTAAATACAAGGGTATATATAACTGCTAATATATCACAAAAGTTTTTAGCCTCATATTAATTTGTTTGCTACAAATTGTAGAAATTAATTGATGTGATATCCATGATAAGGTGCATTTTGGATTCGTGGGGTTACAATGCCAAATTTCTAGATATGTTCCAAATATCCATTTGAGCATTCTATTAATATCTGGATTGGATTGATCTCATGTTGCTGCTGAAAATTTACCGCAGAAACTTTTCTCCGTCCTAGCTCAAGTTATATTGTCATTCTAACTTCCTTTCAGTATGTTTTGTTAGTAAATTCTTGAAATAGGCAGAAAATCCCAATTCCAGAGGAACTTTGTCTTTTAATGTTACATTTCTTTTTGTGTCCATGTTTTTTGTGTTCGGGCAATTTGAAACGATGTAATGCAATATCTTCATCAAGCTTGGAAACTTTAGGATCCCAAGTTGGGCAGTACATAGGGAAAGTATGTTTTTCCCATTTCTAGAGAAGGTCTGGAATATTGACTCAACCGGTCAGTGAGGTTATTCTTTAGTAGCTATCACTATTTCACCTCATTGCTCTTTCTCCATGATCCATCCCTAAACATCTTCATCTGTCATCAAATCACTAATAATTACTGTCAATTAGCCTCTTCACGTTTTTCTTTCCATGACTACCACCACCATTTTCACCATGTCCAACAAAGAACCAGTTATTTCAATCATACTAATGCAATCAAAGCCACCGCTTGCTTGGCAGCAAAATTACAAGAATTCTAATTTCTTTTGCCGCTGATTGGTCCATTAGTAATAGTAGATTATAAAATAGATAAAAGATTACTTTTGGTTTTATCAAAGTCTTTTGCAAAAAAAACTCTTTGAAGAATCCTTCCATGCCAAACACAACATTCGGCAATCATCTTTCTACAAATCAAACATTCAATTCTGTAGCCGTTTATGTTATTGATTTGCAGCAACAATGAGAGATCTTTTACCTCCTCTTCTGTCACTCTGATGCTTATTCATCTTCAAGGACTGCAAGTGGATGTGATTTATCCGTTAAATTAGTCTAATGTACCCTCTTTCTTTGCTTCCATCTTTGTTCTCTGTATATGAGCTCTTTCTCTTCCTCATTCATGATTTGGTTAGCTTGATCCATTATTTAAATGGGTTTCTCTTTGATTTGCTCCCCCTAGCTCTCACACACACGCACAATATCTTCGTACATATTTGTATAGATAGATAATATATATATTTACGACATTTTTTATATATGATTTTCACCATGTTCTATGTTTACCGTGATTTTGATTATGGTTCTTGTTTTACTTACCGTATAATACTTTCAGATACCAGCTTGTTTTATCTTCTGAGTTAATTTTGTTTTGAAGCTTTATCTTTTGTATTGAAAACACATCCCTTATTTGTTCAATCTTTTTACTAAAGCATATACTTCTATGGGTTTGTTTCATTTGTTCCACTTTATGGTTATGGAAGTGATGATGGAGGATGTGGCAGGTTCGCGAAAAAACAGAAAATGTGCACCTTAGGTAATTCATTTGACATGTCTTCTATTTGTGATATGGTATATTTTTTGCATCATGGTGGAATTTACATTACATGTGATTTTCTGATCCCAAGTGCTGCGAAACATTATTGGGAGTTCATGGTGAATTACGATGAGGGTATTGATAATGAATTTCTGGTAAGGGGTTCCATTTTAGCGCGACGAGCAATTCAATCTGGTTGCAACAGGTAATGCTCAATTTTGCCTCTCTAAACTTTGATTTCATTTTAAATATACTTATGTTCAATCATGTTTTATAGTTGTAAACACCATGCTCGAGTAAAGCCATTCAGCCAACTATTTCTTGTTATTTTTAACACATCATGGAAAAACGATAGTGGGAGTTTGATTTTTCCCTATATAGGGTTAGGAGAGATCAGTGTATTTTTTTAAAACATCATGGAATTTTATATCAAACAACATTGGGAGTTTGATTTTGCCCTAGATAGGGTTAGGAGAGATTAGTGTAATTTTTTAAAACATCATGGAATTTTATATCAAACAACATTGGGAGTTTTATTTTGCCCTAGCTAGCTAGGGTTAGTGTAATTTATTCATTTTCAACCCCTTTTGACGGCGATAAGCTAGGGTTTGGAGCTTCGTGGTTCTTGTGCTAGGGTTTGGAACTCTATGTGGTAAGATAGTTGTAGTTTGCTTCAAAAATTGGCAAAGAGAAAAGAAAGAAGAAAAGAAGAGGAAGAAAAATAAAATAAAAGCTAAAAGAGTGATAAAGCCACTAAAAAGCTAAAATAGTGCCTCAATTTCAATTTTTTCTGCACACTACATAATATCCGGTTCATGTCTTATGGACCAAAACTAAGTAGTCTATGAAGTTGTTGGAACTTGGAGCCTATATATTTACATACCTATATTCATTGGGATGTTGACATTGTTGAGGTTTATTCATTTACTATAGATTTTGAACAGTACATTGTCTATTAATGAATATAAAAACACGAGTACATGTGTGGATGGTTATACATCTATTTGTAAATATATATATATATATATATATATATATATATAAATATATCTTGAATGAACCAGTAAAAAGAAAAGGGTGTATCTGCCGGCTGGTACAACTAATAAGGAGTGGCTAAAACTCACCTCGAGTGTGTTTAAAGGTACGGTCTTTAAGCTATTATTAGCTGAAACTGAGTCATTTTCTTGAACTGCAATGTTTCACTACTTTTCTTGTGCTAAAGTCATTATTAAAGGCCTTGTAAAGATGTCTTTGTACTTGTGCTTGTTTAAAAAATGGCAGTTCATTGTGTATATCGAGAATGGGAAGTACAATATCTTGATTTTATTAAGTTTTTCTATGTAATGGGCATGTATGTGTTTTGTTTAATCACTTGTCTGTGCTGTATCTTCTATGTTGTTCCCTTCTTTTTTAAAGGGTTTTTTGTTATTAAAAGCTTTGGGCTTGCTCATGCTAATAGATTAGTTAATGAATTCATTGTTGATGTCATGTTGCATGAACATGGTTGCACTTGTTGCCTATTTTAATTTAACCTAACCGGTGACGTGTTGAAATGTCCAACACTTTTTAACTTTTTTTTTTTTTTTGAATGTTAAGGAAATCATACACCCCCATGAGCCCTAGACCTCGCCCAATTTGAGGAGGAATGGAAATACCATCAGACCACAAGGACAATTGTTACACTTTTTAACCTTATTTCTCTACCAAGTTAATACATATTATTATGTAGTGTATAGATTGTAAAAACTGTGTAAGATTCGGATTCAAGTATAAGACGGAAATGAGGGGTGAAAATGTGGGTTTTTTTTTTCCCCCTTTCACAGTATATTGTTTTTCAAGAATATTATCATCTTTACAATTTTCATTGGTTATTTTGAATAGGTGATTCACCTACATTTTTTTTTTTTTCTTTGGTCCTAGAAAAAAGTACTGAAGATTGGTTTTTGACTGGTTTATAGTCAAGTGCATTCCTTGGTACTATCCCAAGTGGATTTGGTAAGTTAAGATCCACTGGGGATATAGGAATGTGGAGATTGAAGAGATCGAATTCCTCTCACAACACACAGTGAATTAACCTTAAATTTAATTTTAGAATTTTACTTGCAAATCTATTTTTATGATTATGTATGCTAAACAAGACTAGCACCATATAACACACATATATATAAACACACATATCCATATATTATATGTAACAGGTGCAGGGTGTATAGGGTATTTGATGGCATTCTTTCAAGTTATTTTTGTTATTTCGCTTACTCCCTCAGCTCGAACATTGTTAGTTTCAGAACTAGCACACTTGGTAGTCTTTTTCTTCCTTGGTCCAAGCCTTCTTATTGGAGTCCTTTCATATTCAATTGTGTTACTACAACGAATATCTCATTTGTTGTCCACCACACATCCAATCACTGTTCTTATTTATGTCACGCTTCTATATATATATATATAGAATATTGTTTCTTAACCACCAAACATACTGTCGATAATGAGCGATGAATCCATGGTATGATATTGTGAACGAAAAAAGACTTTCGTTCTTGTTATTACATAGATGAAACATGACAAAGAATTGGGGCTTGGTGCTTCACGAAATAATTAAACTCTCACTGTGGTGTAAATAATATGTTTTAGTTTGGACCATGGATCCAAATTTTATTTGATCTGTGATAGTCATCCCCAGTTGTGATAAAATATAGAAGAAAAATTATTTTCGGAATTTGTGAATGAATGGGCTTCGCAGGGCACCGATAGAAAAAAAAGAAGTGGACTCAACCAACTGTGGCAATTCTTCAATGTAACGCTGACACAGATATATAAATAAAATTTTTGAGTGTATTTCATGGATTAATTGTTCTTTCAATACAAGTTTTTGATACCATGAACATGATATAGATTTTTGCATATGATAGCTTGTGCTTGAATGTTTCCATATGATAATATGTCAAAAATTATTTAGGTGACTGTACTATCACCGTTGCAAATTGCAATGAAGCTAAGGTCCAAGTCCAACCCTCTAGTATGCATGGGATTAGGGGGGTGTTCAAGAACCAAACTGGAATTGGGGTGTTCGGTTCCGGTTCCAAAAATTAAAGAACTAAAATTTAGGTTTGATTCCTGTTCTTACCCTTTGGAACCGAACTGAACTGGTTTTATATATATATATATATTTATTTTTATTAGTGTTATATTCTTACCTTTATATATATATTATATTTTAAATTATAAGTTATAATTTGATATGTGTTAATTAACTTTGAGTTTGTAATAATTGAAATTTTAAAATACTGTTTTTAATTTAGTTTATAATTATATTATTTTTTGATATTTGGTGTTTTATTATTATTTGTTTTAAAATAGAAGGAACCGGAATTGAACCGAACGGTTCCGGTTCGGTTTTTTTGGTGTTCGGTTCCGGTTTCAATTTTTAAGGAACCAAAGAAACCAAAACCCGAACCGGTTTTGAACACCCCTACATGGGCTAGTCCTTTATTGAAAGTCTCTTCCCTTTTTGTTTTTTGCCTTTTTTTTTTTATTTTATGATGGGCCTTGTTTTCTTGGGCCCTTATAGCTTGTGGCCATGTTTCTGTTTTGGTGAGCCCTTTATTACTAGGGATGTCCCTGAACATTTGGATATTTTTTTACTCTTTTACATATGGTAAAAAGAAGAAGAAAGGTTCGCATATCATTCTAAAGTGAAAGATGTTATTGTTTATGTAAGATATACTTTTTAATAATGCATGCAGCTAAGACTTTTTGAAATCAGAGACGATTGCTTTCATTTTTAAATGATTGTGTTGCCTATGAATTTCAATATGATTTGGAGTTGGTTTGATCTTGAAGTGAAGACTGAATTTAGATTTTACAGCAAGGTCTGTTGTATCGTCTGATACATAAGATGATATCGCTCTTTTGGTAACACTATCGCTAGTTTGGTAACAGTTTTGAAAAGTGTCAAATGATATCGTTCTTATACTCACTCTGTCCCAAATTATAAGTCCCTTTTGGGGAATCCAATTTTTTGGGATGATGATTTTTATTGGTGTGATAGTGAATGAAAACCCAATTTTATTATTGGTCACATCAAGTGATGTGATGTTTGTAGTTTAGATATTTTATAACTTAAATGATTGAAGGGTAAATTGATAAATTGATTAAATAAAATAACATTGACTTTACTTATTTTGGAATAAATTGAATGGTGAATGTGGACATTTTAAATTGGGACAGAGGGAATATATGGTACTAATATTCTTTTAATATTTATATTTTAAGACCGATCTGAATACATTATATGTGTGCAACAGACACCTGCCAACCATAATACGAAAGCTCTCAAAATTAAGGTATTTTCGAATCCACCATGATAAGAAAACTCCCAATCAATATATATTTTCCTCATATTAGGTGAATCCACTTGATTCTAACAGGGCCAATACCAAAGAGTTATAATTATGATATTTGATTTTTTTTTGTTAACAAGTCATGCAAAAGTTATAATTATGATCTTTGAATTTCACTCATCATTTCCCCATGAAACAAAAACAAAAACAAAACAACATTCTTTAAAATTTTACTATCTATTCCTGTATAGTTTTGTTCATTTGTGGTCCTAAATATCTCCTCTCATCGAGATTGCATTAGAATCTATTGTTTGCACAAACGGACATTTCATGTGAGATGATCTTCACCCTCTTCAGTCTATACGGAATCTCGACTCCACGAGATTTTACACAAATTCATATCGTACTCATCAGCATCATCAATACCCTTCAGGCTATGTTAAATTTCAATCTGACTACTTCACTAACACCATGCAGAGGAGTGCCCACCTCGTGTACGGTCTGCAGAGAGGGTTTCCAAGCTGCCTTCTTGCACCCATAATCAACATCATCATCATCAGTCTTCCACACCTTACCACCACCAACTTTCCCATCATCGCCGCCACCTGATTCCAACGCCACCTTCTTCGTATCACTAATTTCCACAAGAATTACTGCCTTCGAAAGTCTCAACTCCTCCGTATACATTGCAGTCCTAATCAGACTGCCGTAGGTGGCGTTGCACACGGCAAGACCTTCTGGTAGTAGGAAGTAAAGCCGGTTGCAGCAGAGCCTAGAAGAAGCCGGGAGGTACGACTGGTCTATCGAACTACATTTTATGATATTGTGATGAGGATATGCAGCTAAGATGTCTTTTACATGTGCCCCTTTGGTGAATGTGATGACTTCACCATTCTCTTTCATTACAAGAACTTCTTTCCATTTTGAGTACTGCTTTTCAGGACACAAACATGACACTGTGTTGCCCATGGCCGGCCTTTACTTGGTTGATCGTGTGTTTGTATGTGAAGTTAATGAAAAGGGTCTGATCAATACATGGACATGTATGATATATAGAGGTGCGTGTGTAGCAATGTGAATTCATTGGTATATGTAGATATGCATATTCTGCTTTGTGTATTTAACAATATAGACAAAGTACTATGGATCGAGTTGATAATCTCTATAACTAGGGATAATTGGGATTAACTTTTGGAACTACATGACAATTACGGATCTTTTGATGATCCTAGTTTGTCTCTAGCTTCATCTTGTGATTCTCATTAATTCCTAGATCAGTATATACCGACACATATGCTTCTGTTTTGGACAAGGGTTTATATGTGTTTGTGTGGGTGTATATGTAAGCATATAAAAATCAAAATAAATAAAGATTATATTTTTTGAGCAAGCCACGGTAGAAGGAGGGATTGTTTCCAGAACTATGATACCCTTGTTTGTCTTAGACATATGCTGTCATGGCATGTGCCATATTATTGCCGGTTCTTGGTATATATATATATATATTTAAGAGAATGAACGAAGACATGAGAGCATGAATCAAGACAGGAACTTAGTTGTTTTACATCCATAGCCACTACTCTAAAATATGTATACATAATCTCAATGGGATATGGAAGTGGAAAAGGATCATTCCCAACCAAGCACAGAATATAAGCGAAAAATGTTTTTTAAATATAAAAATAGGCAAAAGTGCCGAAATTAATCTTCAACTATTAACTATGCCAATTGAATCCTTCAATTTTATTTTATCTATCAAACATATGATTACAGGTTGACCTTCATCACATTAGGCAAATTTTCATGTCAAAACTATTGGCCCCACTAATTATGGATTTTAGAACTAAAATTACTTATATCATGTCAAAATGCATAAAATTTTTAATTTTGATTTATTTTTTTATTTGAAATATCTTGTCTAACAAAATATAAGATAACTGTTTGTAATTTTTACTGCAACACCATAGTTGTAATTAGATTTACATGTACTGAATAAAAGTATCCCTTAAATGAATTAAAGAGAGAGAATAAATAAATTACATTAACCTTGTCATATTTAATAAACATAGATGAACCTTTCTTGTAATGTCTAGGTATTTTTTTTTTTTGCTTTTCCCGATTTATTCCATTGCATGACGTTATCGTTTCATGGCACTACATGGTGTTGCATGGGGAGTGTCTGATTAGTATTTCCGGGGTTGTTTAGTCGTTTCGGTGACTTTTGGTTTTTCGGACTTTGGGTTCTTCAAGCTTTAGTTCTCCTTCTCCTTGCTTCTCGGGTTGGATTCTCACTCAAACCGAACTAGAGAATTTGTCCTCGCGTCGCAAGTGTAGTGTCCGGTATTTTTACATGCTAATTAAATTTTTTATTAACAATTAAGTTCTTATGTGATTATGTGCTTAATGTGTTTATGTACTTAGCATGACTTACATGATTTATTTGAGATTAAATTTGTAAGTTATATGTTGTATTTTCATTTTGAGAATAATGAAAAGTGTTGAAAACGATTTCGGGAAATAAATGACCAAAGTGTAAATTGGTATTTTCATATTAATAGGACTTAGTGGAAATTGTAAGGATTTAGCTAAGTGTTGGTGTATGAGTGATATGGTGGTAAATAGTGAGGAAGACATGGGGTAAAAGGGTAATTGAGGGTCATGATGACACTCTTGTAATTAATCATAAGTTGAGAAAGATTTGATATTTCCACACTTTGAAGTGTTGTCTTATTCTCAACCATTGATCTTGAGTCTTCTTCCACCTTTGCTCATAACCCTTGGATCATAGGGCCTTGTTTGGATGACACACAAATGCATGAATGCATTATTCTTGGTCTTTCATGTGCAAAACTTCATTTCCACCCTTGGATCATTATCTAATTTCTTTGCTTTATTCTCAACCCTTGGATGAGAGGAGAGTTAGTGGAGAATCTCTACACTTGTGTATCTTCTCTCCTTTGCAAGACTTCCATCCTCTCAACATAATCTCTTGCTCTCTCCTTCTCTCTTTGCTTGGTGTGGTTTAGGGTGGTGTTCTTGAGCTACTTTTGGATAAGTTTCTCTTCTACTCTAGGGTTTGGTTTACAAGAACCCTACCTTTCAAGTTCATAAGTTCCTTATACTTGTATTGATTATTCTCTTCCATTTGTGCATTCTTGTGGAAGGTTGAACCTAGTTTCCAACCATCAAGTAGGTTCACTTGTGGTAGCTTTTACACTCATCTTGTGAAGAAATCATTGGTGAGTTCACAAATTCATTCTCTTGAGTTATTTCTTTCATGAAACCCTAAAATTAGCTATCATTAGGGTTGGTTTAATTCTTGTGGTTGGAGCCACTTTTGAATGATTTTGGTTTATGGCAATACCATTGTAATATTGCTTTCTTCACATGGTGTATTGATAGTTTTGGAGGAATTGTGAATCAACCCTTGAGTCTCTTTGAAGTGCTCTTGAAATTCCTTTGCTCGATTTGTTATTGGCGTCGTTTGGACCAATAGGTTGTGCTTTTTTGATTACCAGGACTTGTGATTGCTTGGAATTGAGGTAGGGAAAAAATGAGTTATTTTAGTTTTTGTACGAGGGTGTGTGCGTCTATGTATATATATGTCGTATATATATATGCGAGTTGAGTCTTGATAACTTAGATGATGAACTAGACCATTGAGAAGCATGATTATGTGATAATAATGCTTGTTGTTTTTGAAACCCTTGATGCATATTGAGTACACTGTGTAGTGTCAAATTCATGGGTGTTGGTCTATGCGGGTTGTGTAACCATGTGTGAGTTGACTTGTGTCAGATCATCGCAATTAACTGGTTAGGTGGTGCTTCCCGCTACCAGCGGAATTAATATCCCGAAAAATAGAGAAATGAGGAAGGACTTGGTCCAAAATCCATTTTCAAGGACAGTGTTTCGTGTTTTGTTTTCGATATTCCTTGTTTAGTCTGCGTCTCTTTCTCAAATGAATGATCGTTGCGGACTCTACCTTACTTCGTGAGCCGGTATCCTCAGAGTAAAGGGTAGAGTGTGTATCTGTTGATCCTTAGAGTTACGGTGTGTGGTTGTGCGTGTGTACCACGAGGTATGTTGAGTCACATTGCATTTAAACTGTCATAGATGTGATTGTGATAATTATGTTGATGTATGCTACATTCTTGAATGACTATAATGTGAGCATGTTGGGGAAATTGTTTGTTGGGTTCGACGGGGTCCCGGATTGATATGAGAGCTATGTGGGATAAGAGACTTACCTAGGGTTAGTAGCACATGCCTTGGGTGGGTTGTACTACTCGGATTATCGAGATTGAGGCGATGATGCTTCATTTACTGGGCTAGTGAGCTCATCCCATAACTTTATATATTTTTCAGGTGATTATCTTATTGGGAGAGTTCTGTAGTCATTTCGTGGATGTGTGGCACTTTGTCCGCCCTTTTGTGCGTGGCTGGCAGCCCGTATTACTTTTGTAGAGCATTAGTGTGATATACATGTATTATAACGTCCGGTATTTTTATGTGTTAATTTAAAATTTTATTTAAACAATTAAGTGCTTATGTGATTGTGTGCTTAATGTGTTTATGTGCTTAGCATAACTTACATGTTTTATGTGATATAAAAATTATAAGTTGCATGTTGTATTTTTATTTTGAGAATAATGAAAATTATTGAAAACGGTTTCGGTAACGAAATGACCGAAGGATAAATGAGTAATTTCATATTTTGAGCACTTAGTGGAAAGTGTAGAGATTTTGACTAAGTGTTGAGGCATGAATGACATGTTGGTAATTAGAGAGGATGAAAATGTGTAAAATGGTATTTAAGAGTCTTAGTGGCACTCTTGTGAATAACCCTAAGTTGGGAAAATATTAGTCATTTTACACTTTTGGAGTGGTGTCTCATTTCTAGCCCTTGATCTTCTTCTCCCATCTTTGTTCTCAACCTTTGGATCATAGGGACTTGTTTGGTTGGTACTCAAATGTAATAATCCATTAATTTTCGTCTTCCATTGACAAGACTTCCTCTCCACCCTTGTATTTACTCATTTTCCTAGCTTTATTCTCAACCCTTGGATTTGAAAAGGGTTAGTGGAGAATCTCTACACTTGTGTATTTCTCTCATTTGCAAGACATTTCATCTTCTCAACACAATCTCTTGCTCTCTCATTCTATCCTTGCTTGGTGTTATTTAGGGTGGTGTTCTTGAGCTATTTTGGGTAAGTTTCTCTTCCACTCTAGGGTTTTGTTCACAAGAACCCTAGCTTTCAAGTTCATGAGTTCTTTGTGTTAGTATTGATTTTACTCTTCCTTTTATTCATGTTTATGGAAGGTTGAGTTTTGTTTCCAACTACTAAGTGAGTTCCAATTATGGTAGCTCTTAATTTCATATTGTGAAGAAGCTATAGGTGAGTTCATAGTTTCTTGATCTCTTGAATTCATTTTTTCATGAAACCCTAATTTAGTTATCATTAGGGTTTGATTTGATTCTTGTGGTTGGAGCCACTTGGATAATTTTTGGTTTTCTTGTGACACCATAGTAAATCTTGTTATTCATGTGGTGTGTTGATAGTTGGGAGCTAATCTATTGAACCTTTGGAGGGGTAGCTTGAGTTGGACCTCTTTTGGGCATTCTTGAATAAGCTTGCTTGGAATTGAGGTAGGGGGAAAATGAATTGTGTTCGTCTTTGTACGAGGGTGTGTGTGTTTATGTGTATATATGCCGTATATATATATACGAGTTGAGTATTGACAAATTAATTGATGAATTAGGCCTTGAAAGCATGATTTTGTGATATAAATGCTTCTGATGATTTATGCTTATAGATGTGAAAATGTAAGCATTGTGATAATTTGAGTACAATATATTGCATAAAGAAATAAACATGTATTGTGATGACATATGGTTGCGATTGTGAACCTTGAGGCATTTTGAGTGTACCATGTAATGTCGAAACATGGGTATTGGTTTCTACGGTTTGTGTAAACTACATAGGAGTTGTCGTGTTTTGGATCGTCATAACAACTGGTCAGGGGGTGCTTCTTGCTCTTACGGAACTAATCTTCTGAGAAATACAGACGATAGGGGGAGGACTTGTCAAAATCCTATGTCACAACCGCGTCGTTTTGACGGTCTTTCTTGTTAAAAGTGTGAAGTGTCAAAAGTACTTGGAAAAAATCGGTACGATAAATCTACCTTCCCTTATGAGAATAAAGTGAAGGGTTAGAGAATGATCCCGTTGACCCTTAGAGTAGGGTGTGTGCGTACCATGGGTGTGTTGGTCGCATTGCATCTTAACCGTTATACATATGTGATTGTGGTTTTGATGATTGAAGCATGCTATAATTGTGAATAATTATGTTGTGAGCATGTTGGGGAACTTATTTGTTGGGTTTGATGGGGTTTCGGATTGGCGTGAGAGCCATGGGAAACAAGAAACCGACCTAGGGTTAGTGGCATGAACCTTGGTTGGGTTGAACCACTAGGACTACTAAGATTGAGGCGATGACGCTTCCTCTACTGGGCTAGTAAGCTCACCCCACGCCTTGTATATTTTTCAGGTGATGATTCCGTTGGGAGAGTTCCTTAGGTTGCATTTGGTAACGGTTTGGTGCGATGTTAGCTTTTGGTTTTGGTTTGGGTTGGGTTGGATTTGGTTTGGTGTGGTTTTATTTTGGTTCCAAACCATGTTTGGTGCAGATGATTTTGGTGTGAGAAAAAGTGGAGTGCTACAGTGGTTTGCTACAGTACCGCACCATCCAAAACCATCAAAAAGATGGTTCCAAAATCCTTCACAAATTTGGCACCATGGTTTGCTATAGTAACAGTACCATTTTTTGGCACCATTTTACCAAACATAGTTTGGTACCATTTTTTGGCACCAAACCTGTTTACAAAACAGGCCCTTAGTCTCTCCGTGGACGTGTGACATTATGTTCGCCGTTTTGTGCATGGGTGGCGGACCATACTTATATTTTGTTGGGCATTAAGTTGATAAACATGTATATATATAAGTTCCTTTTGTCCATATAAATCGAATGTGAAAAACTATTTTCTTTTGACCCGGCTAGCATGTTGGCTGATGTGTTATTATCGATATACATCCCTAGGAGCGTTATGCGCGGGGATTATATTCTCTTGGTGCACTTCGGTGCATGATTGTGCAAATATGTATTTTGTGTAAAATATAACATGTTTCGCCTTAGGGCGGTAGAATGTAAACTTTAATATTTTCATTTGGAGTTGTGAATGTAAAGTGGATTTCTTGCAATGGAATGTGATTATTACGTGATTGGTCGAGAACGACAATTTTCTAGGTTTTCAAACCAATCCTTTTCATTTTGTATGGAAAAACCCGTTTTTTCCTACCCCTGTAAACCCGACTAAAACTTTGTGTTTTGAAATGGTTTTAAGTTGTTTGAAAAGAGTTTGAAAATTTGAAGTCGTTGGTTTACTAAAAACGGAGACCAGGAGCAAGACGAATATCTTTTACGGAAATTCAAGGAAGAGATTTTGACAAAAATAATTGTTTCTCTATAGGTTTTGAGTTCCGGGAATATTATTAGTATCCTAAAAGTTCCCTAATAGTTTTGAGGCTATTCCCCATGTTCCATAAGAGTTCAAGGTAGTTTAGAGTCATTTTTCCACTTTTTCAAACCCTTGTAGTCGACTGGAGCCTTAGGTAGTCAAATGAGCCTTCAAAATTCCATTTCCGCATAATTTTGTCTTATCTTCAACCTTGTGCAGTCGACTGCCTGCTTGGTGCAGTCGACTGCAGGCCTCCTTGTAGTCGACTCAAGGTTTCTTGTAGTCGACTACAACTCGCGCACTTTTTGACCACTATTCAGTATTTCGGTCATATCTTGAAGTACGAGTGTCGGATGGAGGTGTTCTTTAGCTTTTTAGAAGGATTACTTCAAGCTCTGGTATTTAGGATTTTGAATCGCTTCATTTGTGTCATGTTTGAGTGCATAATGGTCTTTTGAAGTTGACGGTAGATTTTGGACCTTAAACGTAGAAATGCCGATTTTCAAAATATTGTAGTTTCCATCTCATACCTTCGAATTTGGTTTCGTTTGTTCCTATGACTTGTGCTAAGTCCAAACTTTGTAGTTGTAGTTGTAAATTACTATTTTAGCATTTAAATGACCATTTTACCCTTGGTTGATCATAGGGTGTCCCAACATTTCGGTTAAGGTATCGATTGTTTCGGTTTACATTATTTTCGATCTCGTGTGATATTTTTGACATCTTTGAGATGTTGTATGTCTATTTTACCATTGTACAGGTATTTGACGACTTAAAGATATTTTATTTCATTTTTATTACTTCCGCATTCACTCTCTTAGCTCTTAGGCTCGGGTTTTGGAGTCCTAGGAAATTTGGGGCGTGACATGTATACACACGCTTCTCTGTTGTAAAAAAATGATTAAATAATTATATTTTTCCGGTTAGAATGTTACCCGAGTGGTTTACCTTTGATGTATGTCCCTCGGAGCGCTATGCACGGACATTCTTTTCTTTTGGTACACTTCGGTGTCGGTAATGTAAAACCACGTAATTTGATCAACTATAATATGTTTTGCCTTAGGGTGTTTGAATGTAACCTTTGAATCCTTTCATTTTGAGTTGTGAAGTGGATTTTTGCTATTGAATGTGGTTATTAGGAAGTTGGCCGAAAACGATATTTTTCTAGGTTTTTAAACAAACCATTTTAGTTTTGAATGGAAAAACCCATTTTCTCCCATCCCCGTAGCCCCGAAAAATTATCTTGTTTTCAAAATGGTTTTAAACTCATTTTTATAAAGATTTTGACTTTTAGAAACCGACGGTAGTTAAAACGGAGACCGGGAGCAAGATGGATAGTTTTACAATATTTTAAAGAATCATTTTTATTCAAAGTTTGCGTTTTATGCGTTTACCGAGGTTTGGTAATTATTTTTGAAATCTGTGAATGAAAAACTCACTTTTATAATATTTGTGCATTTTCGGGATCGGTGGTATCAATAACGGACGCTTGTCGCAAAAATGCATATATTTTTTGGTGGTTTTACTAGTTGTCGCCAACCTCAACACTATTTAAATTCGAAGGTAATTGGCGACATCTCTCCACGGGCGACATGTTGTCAGCCTCAGCTTTGGTTGGATTTTTCCTTAGCAACATCCAATTTTCAAAAATTCATTTCTCTCACATCGCATCTCCGAATTAGGTCTCGTTTGTTCTTACGGCTTGTGCTAGGTCCTAACTTTGTAGTTGTACTTGAAAATTACTATTTTACCCTTGGGTGAACATGGGGTTCAAATGTTTTATTTTAGGTGCCATTTGAAGTGTTTCACTTTCTTTTCGATTCCGAGTGATATTGAAGGTATCCTTGAGATGTAAAATGACTTGTTTACCCTTATATGGATGTTTGACGACTATATGTTATATTTTGTTTGTTCTTTTTCACTTCCGCGTCACTCCCTTAACTCTTAAGCTAGTGTTTCGGAGTCCTAGGAAATTTGGGGCGTGACAACAAGCTTCGCTTTGGTGCCAAAATCGGTATGTGTCTATTCCATTTGTGGAATTTATTTATTTTAATTTCTTTACTTCTTTTATAGGGTTTGATTTAGTTCCCTTTGGAATTAATCCGTAGGATTCTAGTATGTTATAGAGGAGGCAAAGGGCTTTCCGTGGGCATGTCCGGATCGTCGATCAGAGTAACTTTCCTGGCGATCGGATTTCCAGTTTTGAGCTTTTTGGCGAGACGAGTTGAAAAGAGCACTTCTTAGAGCATGGGCTTGCTTTCTACCGGTTTGGATTTTCCTTAGCTTCGTTTTGGTTTCTCCCGATTTGGGGATTTTTTCTTCCAAATCGTTGAGATAGGGGGTTTTATCCTTTTTTTGTTTCAATGCCTAAAATTTTGATTTAACTATTTAAATGAGCATGAAATTGAATGGTTAGAATATTTAAACCCACTTTTGATACATATATACATATATGTTAATATTATGAAAATTATGAGAATTTAGGTTAAATTGCTTAAATGTATAATTTTCAGTTTAAAAGCATGATTGTGATATTATGTTTGTTATTTTCACATTAAGTATGTGAATTGTGTTATGTGATAATTTTCGGTAAATTGCGTAAGTGTAAATTTCCGGTTTATAAGCATGATTATTGCTGGAGTATTATTGCATGATTATTGCATTGATGTGTTCATGGGCTGCGTACCTTTTAGACATGTGGTGTTGATTTTATTTAAAGTTTGGTGTGGAGTTCACCTCCAAAGAGCTTTTTATAAAACTTTTACAACATAGTAAGAAGGGGTCGGAGCCCTAGGGTGCAAGACCTTAAGACATGGCCATGAGGTTGCGCGTGAACTTTGGATTAGTATCCCAATTAATGAATGCAGTAGAACAAATGGGGCTTCAGCTATATGTTGAAAAGTCCGTAGTTTCGGGTGTGTGAGTTGAGTCACGTATGGGTGTTATGTTCACCTGCATCCGGTGTGTGTATGTTCACGGGACGAGTCATTTCATTATGGCATTCCATACACATTTATTTACTTGTCGTAGCATAGATATGCTTTATATTGATGGGGCGTTGGGTCTCAAATTTGTACTTTGGCCATGGCGAGAATTTCCTTAAAACTAGGACTTAGAAGCATGAACCTCAGGTTGGTTAGCATTCTTGTACAGTCGGAAGATGAAGCAAATAACGTTTTCTTGCTGAGCTTCGTTGCTCACCCCTTTGTTATAAACATTTTTCAAGAAAGGAGCCGGTTACGGACGACAACTAGCTTGATGGTCATTGAAGTGTTCTTATTCCCTTATTTTGCATTTTTGGATAATAACATTTGTATCATTTTTGTTAAAGCGAGCATGTTAGCTTGAAGTTAGAAAACTTGTAAAACTTATTCTTTTGGCTCGCTATGAGTGACATTATTTTTTTGTATTTGTTTGGTTGTTTCCGGAAGGAGGAAATAGCTCGGGAACCATGAACTCTCTTTTGGGGTTCCCGGGCAATTTCTTTTCATTGTCCGGCTTAATAATGAATGAAAACATGTTTTTGTAGAATTATGTATTATGTTATGTATAAGCATGTTTATTAAGTTTTGAACATGGATATATGTATTTTTGTGATGTCAGGGTCACCACTTGTCTTTGGCGGTTTTCCGGATGAATCCGGATTGTTGTTGTTTACATGTTAGAGGAATGTGAGTTGTGGTTTCGGTTTAATGCTGACGTTTTAGTCTTTTTCCTAACTTTTTGTATGATTGGTTTCGGGCATTCCGAACCATTTTTCATGTTTTCCAGATGTTTGGCTCCGTTCCGGAGGGTTTGGGAGTTGTCAGGGTCAACCGGTGTCGTCCGGGGGCTTTTGGTGATATTTTCCAAAATCTGGTGTTATGGTAGGGGCAAGAACTCGATCCCTGGGGGAGCCAAGGTGCCACACTTGCGCCCCATTTATTCTGTTTCGGGCACCATGGCGCAGTTCGATGAGAACTCGCCATTTGGGGGAGAACTCGACCCTCGATGAGAATTTGTCATTTGGGCGAGAACTCGTCAAGTCTGCTTTAGGATTTTTAGTTTAGTTTCTCTTTGTCTTCTGCTGTATTTGTTTATAGTACTTCACCAAGGTACTTTAGGTTTGTTTTGTGAGGAATGTGTGAGGTTAGAAATGCCTAGCTCGGCACAACCTCTTTTTCATCTTTTCGTTTCTTTTACTGTCCCGAAAAGCGGTTACTTGCATTGGACTGACTTTTTTCCTTTTCACATCACCCTAGCTTTTTAGAGCCTTGGGATTTTGGGGCATGACAACTTGCTATCAGAGCGCTAGGTTTCTTGACCTAGGGACGACGGGCGAGGGCCCGTGTTACATTTTGGTAGTTATCTTTCTTTTCTTGTCGTTTTCATGCATTACTTTACTTTTTTTTCATGGAACGTGTTTCTTTCTTTGGTAGTGGCTTCAAGTCGACATTTGGTACTTCGACACTCCATGGTTTAAACCTAGCTTTAGGTGATGGAAGTTCTTCAAATTTTGGAATCCAACAGTTTACTCCAAGTGCTTGCGAAGAATCAAATAAAGATTTGATAAAAGCAATTTCACAATCATTAGGGACATCAAATTTAGTTAAATTCAGTAACAAAGCCTCTAAAGGATCAGAAATAATATTCTCTTCAAATTCTTCCTCCAAAATAGTGTTGATTGAATCTGCCATTTCACATTCACCCACATCATATGGCTGCCTGACCAAATTAAAAATGTTAAATTCCATTGTCATTTTACCAAAACTTAAATCCATTACTCCACTGATTTTCAGAGTGCAAAACTAGTGATGTGTCCTAGACAATAAAATCATCAGGATAATAAAATTTGTCTACTTGGACCAAAACATCTTCAATCAACCATATGTAATCTCACATTTGTTGGCTTAAGTTCAGCAGGACCTAGCTGGAAGTACACTGAATATGACAATATATTTGCACTAGCTCCTAAATGAAGTAAAACACAATGAATAATTTTTTCTCCAATGACGCATGAAATGGTAGGGCTCCCAAGATCCTTGTATTTGGGAGGAATTTTGTTTTCCAGCACTAAACTCACTTGAGCAGCTAAAAATGCGGTGTTCTTCACATTATGCTTTCTTTTATACATGCACAAATCTTTTAAAATTTAGCATAAGATGGAACCTGTTTGATAGCATCCAACAATAAAATGTTGATCTTCAACTGCTTAAAGAGAGATAAAATTTTAGAAATACTATTCACTTTCTTAAAGGGCAATATAGCTTTGGGAAAAAGGTGCCGACAATGGGCAGTTTTCAGCAATTTCTCTAACATTGGAATTGTCATTATTTTCACTACTCATAGGGGTCTCGGTTCCATTTTTCAAAGGTGTGTTATCAATTATTTTATCACTTCTAAGAGTCATAGACTTAGCATGTTCAATTGTCTCACTGCATTTACACCTTTTGGATTCTTTTCAGTATTATCGGGGAACTTTCATTTTTCATTTGTAGCCAAAGAATTAGTCAAATGAGAGATTTGAATTTGAATTTCTTTATTCTCCTCAACCAACTGACCAACAAGTGATTCTATCTTCTTTAATTCAGTTTTTGAAATTTTTTAAGATCGAGTCCGCAATAGTCATCATCGTTCGGAGGGGTATTTTCGTCCACGAAGCGCCGAATTTCGACAAACTAAGGTCACTCATGTCAATAGGTATGTATAGGGGATGTTCGAGTGTTTGAGAATTAAGAACGAGCAGCAAAGGTCACGGGGACTGTATAAAACAGTCTTGCGGCTTTCATTTTCAAATTTCACTTTTCTTCCTCTCATCTCCACCGAATAGACTCCCGTTTGTTCCTAATGCCAAATATCAATATTTCCTATCATTCCCAACCGGCGGATGATAAGATTAGTGAGTGGTGGGTACAGATTCGCGTGAAGAACTGAAAAATCTCCGGAATCCAATTTTGGGGAATTTGCCGTTTCTCGCAATTCGGTAAGTTTTAATCCATTCTTTTGGTTTCGATTACCTAATATAACTATTATAAACTAGTATTGAGGAACGAGACCGATCGAAATCGTGTTTTAATCCATTTTCAAAAAGTTGGGTTTCTAGCTTCAGATACGGGTTGAATATTGAATTTTTGAGATGAGGTCTTGTTTAATCATCGTATTAGAAGAATTTAGATATATTTTTGAGTTTGATTCGGTGTTCGGACAATTTTTCGCTCATTTTTCGTAAAAATCCGAATTCGGTAGGAATGGCTCGTGTAAAAGGAGCGAGGAAGGCGGATGAGGGATAATTTATATCGGGGATGGAAGTGCAGAGAGATAGATCACGGTCACCTCCCATGGAGAGTACGCGGCCTGTACGTCATAGTACCCGGGTGCCGAGACTGGTGTATATTGCGCCGGATTTGTCCAATGAGGAGTTTGAGAGGCCGATTGCACCGACGGAGGGCATTGAGTTAAATTTGAGATTTGGCTGGATGATACCTACTGTACTGAGGGCTCCATCACGACCCCAGGCACAAGCTCCAGTCCATGAGCTATCGCCACTACCACATGAGTTGGTGTCATTCGATGAGCAGACTTCTAAGAGTGGTGATAGTGAGGATGGGGAGGCAGAGTTAGAGGATACTGAGCGCGGTGAAGTGCCGTATCCTGAGTCGACAATTGACGGTGATAAGGGTGATCTCGTTTCTTACAGATGGAAGCATTCCACAGTCTCCAAGGAGACGTTGATGACTCAGGCATCGAAAAAGGGGTTCTGACAGGAGCGCACTTTTGCTATTGCGCCACTTGAGCGGATATAGCCAGTTCCACATTGGACTATAGGTATACTGAGGGAACGCAGATTATTATCTATCCTAGCCCCAGCTACACCACATATTTGCGTTGACATGATTAGCGAGTTCTGGCTTCATATAAGGCATTACAGTAGAGGGAGTCGGCTAGTGACAGTGGTGTAGGGGCAGGAGTTTGAGATTACTCCCAAGAGTATTGGTCCAACTTTCATCCGATGTTGTGGCTTTGGGATGTGATAGTCCGGTCCAACGTATTACCACATAGCCATCAAACCATGTGTTACCCGCCATTTCCGGCATTGCATTATGCTTTAGAGTTTGGTCACTGGTACTTTATTCCACTCGTTCTTTGGCAGACTTTATTTCGGCATTATATTCACTTGCGTTAGGAGAAAAAGGTTGGGACTGCTAAGTTTCAGATGATTCTTCCCTGCCTTGTGATGAAGTTGATATTTGATTGAGGATTACAAATGGATGCCGAGGATATGTTTGCACCATTCGTTGCGTATGGCAAGGGAGCGTGGAACAAGGGGTGGCTCAAGAAGGTTCCAAAGACATTCGCTCTCCGACGCAGGTTCGAAGGATTTTTATTGTCGTGAGCACATGAGGATGACGTGAAGATGCCGCAAGTTGAGGATGAGATGCTTGAGGTGGAGGTGCCACAGGTTGATGAGGTTGTTCTAGGTGATGATACAGGCCCCGGCTGGGGGTTCTATTATGATGACTCAGACTCAGTACGACCAATTGATTGGCCGTATTTAGGGATTAGAGTGATCATTCGCAGAGGAGAGATAGGTCTGACGGCGTGAGCACCGTGAGTTGATGGATATTTTGATGAGACATATAGGAGTGATCGTTCCATCACCACAGCCACCTCCGGATGATGCTTAGTAGTTGTAGTTTAGTTTTGATTATTTTATTTTGTTTTTTAGGATTTTATTGTTTTAGCTATTCATAGTAGAGATTACTCGTAGAGCGGAGAGTCATGTTCGATATTTTGTGACCGCTTTAACGATCATCTTTAACTGTTTGTGATATTTTTTTTGATTTTATATAAAATGACAGTTTTGACCGTTTTTAAAATATGTGTGCCTTACTATGTTTTTTACGTTGAGTATGTGTGATTTTATTTTCGCACTATGAGGACATGTGTGCGTTTAAGTTTGGGGATGCTTTAGTTATTAGGAAGCGTGTCATGACTTGATTATATATATATATATATATATATATATATATATATTTGCCTCCCTATGCCCAAGCGTAGGGTAATTCGTGGTTGGGCTAGAAATTTTAAAAAATTAGACCTTTTTTGGGATGTTTTGGCGTGATTTGTACTTAAACTTGTATTTAGATTTGTTTAAGTTATTTTTAGGAATTTGTGTAGAATTTTTAGAGTAATCCTAATGTGACAAGGAAATTGCAAATATAAGTTGTATTAGTTATTGCTTTTCCTTTCCTAGTCAATTAAGGGTTTTGAATCCTTTTTGTCTTCTAATTATACTCCATTCATCTATAAATACATCCATTGGGTAGACACAATTCATATTTCACAATTCTCAAGGAGTGAACATTAGATTGAGTATTCTTCTTCTATTATTCTTTTATTATTTTCTATTTTGAGGAGGGTTAGTATGGATAATACTAATGAAGATTATTCTGAATCGGAGGAGTTCATAGAGGAGACGGAACCATATGTGGTTAGGAAGAGCACGAATAACGAAGCTACGAGTCGAAAAGGAAGCCGAACCACACCAAAATCGTTTTTGCATTGTCAATTGCAATTTGAGGAGATATTTCATCCGGAGAGGATGAATCAAGTTTTAGTTGCACCCGGACGAAAAATCCTTAGAGAACGAGGATTAAAAAGTCTAGAAAAATCGGCAGGCGAAAAGGTATATCCGGGCTTGGTTTGAAAATTCTATGAAAATATGATAGTGTTGGGACCGCCAGGATTTGAGGTGATAAGGGCTAAAGTAACTTAGTGGAGTGCTCCTGTTGTGATTGGAAGAAGAAGTATTGCCGATGCATGGAATATACCAATGGTACTCTGACAAACTCACATGGAATTTTGAAGGAGCATCCGGTAGTATGGCCACATAAGGATGAAGATATGGTGAGGGAATTGTGTGCCGTTTCAGATCCGGGGGATAAAACGTGTGAAAATTGGTGGTTGAAGTCGGATCTACTGTATTTAGATTGTGTTGTTACGACTCAACTTCGGCCTAATAATCGAACAAGTGCAAGAGATCACACTATGCTTCGAACTTTGTATGTCCTAACTCATGGGTATGAAGTGTGTGTTCCAACCTTGATTATGGCTGAGATGTCGTATGCTCGAGCAATTGTGAGTCAAGAATGGGAGGGGGCTGATAAATGTGACTATTATCTTCCATACCCATTTTTACTATCAAAAATTATTGCTGAGCAGTTGGGTGATAAAATGAAGGAATTGGATGAGATGCGATGGATATTCATGAAAATATATCCAGAGGAAGATTTAGATAAGTTGAAAGAGACTGCAGATTGCTTGATATGGTTGAAGAGTGTCGTGTCGAGTGATGAAGAAGAAGAGGCAGACTAGGAATTAGGGTTAGGATTTTTAGGTTATTTTATTTGTAGAGACGGTAAACCCTTAAGGCCACGTCTTTGTTTCTTTTATTGTTATTTTTATTATTTTAGGATTGTAGGCCCTTAAGGCCAAATTAGTTTTTTATTTTATTATTGTCATCAATAAAAATAAAATAAAATAATAAATAAAAAATTATTTGATTCCTTAACAACATGTGTCGATTTCTGAATATTTATGATGCAATTTCTTTTCCATTTCTATGATTGGGTGTATGTGCTTTGTTCATGATATCTCCTGGTGATCCAATTCAAGTTTGGGGGAGAGGATTTGTGTTTTGCTTTGGAATCCAGATTTGAGCTTCAAGGGTAACTGTATCTGTTCTCTTATTTTATTTTTGACCATGGGGACATGGTTTGATTTAAGTTTGGGGGTAAGGGTATAGTATTGCAATGAATTGTTTTTATGCATGAGTGTTTTACATTATGAGTTGATTAAGTTTGGGTATATGATATGTGAGTAGTGTGTGATGTAATAATGTTCCCGCTCATGAGAATAATGATTAAATCAAGTTAGTAAAGTGATGTGGTTTACATGGGCGAGTGAATGAGTGAAATTGAAATTAAGAAAAACGACTTTGACCTATAAACACAAGCACACATTCACTATGAGAAATAGGTTGATTTTTTACTATGAAGTTGAAAAATAATTTTGCTACAATTAAAGGGGAGAAGGGGAGTTGTTTTGGTTGAAATAGAGAAAATTGAAAAAAATTGAAAATAAATTGCAAAAAACAGTTCTCTGATTTGAGTAACCGGGCTTTGGTATCACCAATATCACTGTTCGTGTTTAAAGGGGAGAAGACTGATGAGCATAAATCCCATGGAAGAAACTCGAGCCCAGTTGGTTGAGACTGAAAATCCTCGCTGGAAAGTTCGGAGCTTAGAAAGACAAAAAAGGATGAAAAGTGGAAAGTTGAAAAGTTACGTTTTAATGGAAAATGGAAAAATTTGATCGATGAAGTCGGAGAAGAAATTGAAATATTGTAGTTGAATGTTCACAAAATCACGGAAGGTTGTCTGGATTTGAAGTAAAAAGTAGCAAAATCATTCACTTAAGTAGGGATCATTCATAACATAAAGCTTGATATAATTGTTATTTGGTACTGAGTGGGAATATTTGCATTCATAATATCTTGTGTGTTGTATCATAACTTATTTGACTTGTATGTGTGAACTCATGAATGCATAATTACAAAAGAATTGAGATGTTTGTAGGTACCATCACCGGAAACCTTCACGAGACTTTACTCGTCCACTAGGGGTAACTTAGGGTTTTAAAAGACTTGTTACAGGTGCTAAGTGTAATCGTTGACCCTCACAAAAACAAGGGATTAGGTTAAAATAGATTAGGTTAGATAGAATAAGAATAATCATAATCAATTTTTTTTGAGTTTGCTAAGGGACTAGCAATATGTAAGTTTGGGGTGTGATAGGTGCTCAATATTGGTCATTTTTTGCCCCTATCTTGCGTTTGTTATGTCTTTACATTTTATTACTTGGTATTTTTATCTCGTTTGTGTGTGTAAGCATGTTTCAAGAGTTTAATGAAGAAACAGAGCTAATCTCGGTGAATTAACTGAGTTCGTGTTCGTTTCTATCTCGAGAAAGGAATCAAGAGGTGCGTCAAAGCAAAGAAGAGCTACCGGAGGGCAAAATGGTCGTTTCATGACATCATTATCTCACCGGAAGGGCAAAAATGTCATTTTCAGACATTATTACTTCACGGAAAAGCATTGGGAGTCAAAGGTGACCATTTTAGCTCAAATACAAAAGACGGATTTTTACATCAAAAAGTCCATAATACCTACGTCACCAGAGAGAAAAATGGGCAAATTGGACCCAACCTACGCTCCTAAGCTACGCTGTGGTTTTGGACCCTACGCTCTAGACCTATGCTTGGGCGTAGGTCCCATATGATGGTCACGTGATCCCTCGACGTGCTGAAGTTGTTTCAGAATTTTTCAGTTTTGTCCCTACTTCGATATTTCAAGTGATCGGTGATTCTAGACCTATACGTACAAGCTTATACATATATTTACATATGATTTTAAGAGATTATTGATGCATTATGAAATTACAGAAAAGGGCAACCATTAGGGTTCCCCTCACTTGTCTATAAATAGGAGATGCTTTTAGGGTTATTCAGAGTTCTATTTTAGAGATACACGTTCATTCATAGAGTTCTCTTCCATTGAAGAGAAACACCATTAAAGACCTAGAGATCCGGAGAAGAAGGCCATGGAGAGCGTTTCTACACCAACAATGCAGACTCCTTCAGCCATGATCAACTAATCCGGTATTTAGGGTTTTCTCACAAAACCCTAGCCAAGTAATGTAGTTCTGATTTTGTTTTCAATTGTTGAGAGGGAAAGCTGTGACTATACTGTGATGATTGTGTTAGACGAGAGACCATTTTTATTCGTGATATAAGTTTATATATTTGAATTGATTCTTGTCTTAGACTTTTCGAATATATTTGTCTTACATAATCACAATTATTCAGTATGGGCTGGAACTCGTATGCTTAATCTGTGATTTTCTACACAATGGTGGTCATAAAACTCGAAACCCTAGGTTGACACGGGCTATGCCCTGACAAACTGATATAGACATGCCTTAATTTATTTTCATGCTTTAATTTACTGCTTTAATATACTATTTTAATTTACTTTTCTGTTAGTAGTCGGCATGCACTAATCAGTTTAGTCTTGAGATGGGTTGTCGCGATCCGGTTGAGAGTAATCCTTTTTGGGGTCAAACTGCTGGCGCGGTGCGACCTGATTCACAGTCAATGGATCTCCCTCATGCAATTGAAATTAGAATTTGAACTATGTTATGCGGTTAGTGGTGGAGTGAGGAAACCCTAGTTTTCTCTCCCTCTGAATCACAAACCAATTTACTTTGTTGTTTATTTTATTTTAAGTAATATTAGATAATTTACAAAAATCATCTCTTTTTGGAAAAAGTATAATTCAGTATTTTTTAAATTATTAAAGTGAACAATCCTCGTCTCTGTGGGATCGATATTCCCCTACTCAAGCAAAACTATACACAATTGATATGTGCACTTGCAGAAGGGTAAAACCTAAAGTGCCGTTAAGATGTTATTTTTAACCACATATTATACACACACCTAACGTCCATTAATTATTATGTTAATAATTTATTAATTAGTCATTACGCAAATTAATATTCATATTATAGGGTTAGTTAGCCGCCAAAGCGACATTATCAGAATGAATGAATATTTAAATTTACCTGAATGTATAATAGCATTTGTGGACTAATTAATTGGTTCCTAAATTGATATTCATATTATAGGGTTTGTGTCGCCAAAGTCGCCTTACCAGAATTAATGAATATTCAATTTAATAGGATATAATGTTAAATGGGCTACTTATTAACTATTAAGTCACTATCTAAATTAAAATTCATATTATAGGGTTTGTTAGCCGTAAAAGTGGCCTAACCGAATGAATGAATATTTAATTTAGTAGGAAACATAATTGCAGTACCTCATGAATTATTGATGCTTATAATTTGGTTTGAAATTCACGAGTATTGAGTTGATTTAATCATAAGAAAGAATTTTCTAAAGAGATTGAGTGATTGAATGAACATTAAGGGGTTGAATGTATTTTTAATTGGCTAAGTAAATGATATCCAAATATAACTTGCTTAGTTTCATTAACTATTACATCATCCACTGAAGTATGTATATAAATACAGAAAAGCATCATTATGGGTATTCTATGGTTACTACCAAAGTAGGACCATAATTATACATTGTATTTATATATTTATTTTGATATACGTGTTGTTAACTCAAAGCATAATATTGTGAGCATTTTATGTTATGTGTGTATCCCTTAAGTTGCATGTTAAATTTGTTTTGATTCTAATGGAACTAACTTATCATAAATGAATAAGTTTAGTTCGATTGTAGTATATTATATTTAATCTAATACTTTAAGCTTAGGAAATCACTATTATTACTAGTTAAAGTAGTGTGAAAGGAAATGGATCTCCATAAAGTTTGGGAGATATATCGAACAGATTTAACATTAATTATGTTTATATAGTACTAAGGAATATAAGAAAATTTTGAATTGATTATTAATTTCATCAGTACTCTTCATGAGATAGTATGATTATGTTATTTTGAAATAAATTGATATATTTATTTATTCTCAATTTTAACCTACTCAGTATGGGTCATATAAATTCATTATAACACTATTATGGACAAGTATAACGTGCATTGTTTGATCAGTATATTGCTCCAAGTGGAGGTAAGGTTTGAGTAGCAAAATAATTATTTATCTCATTACTCAAGAAGTGATAGGAGCCAAATATCATACATTTAAGGCTCCTAATTATACATTGTTATGTCTATGTTTATCATTATATTGGTGTTTTTATACAGTTTTCGTGTTTTAAGACATTTCAGGACTATGTTATGCAAAATGAGTTTAATTTGGTGAAATAGCTGGATTTGTGACTCAAAATCATTTGAGAGCCGAAACCATGGATAAAAGACCTATAAAGGACTAAAAATAAGTCAAATGATGCAAAATAAGTGAAGTGGAATAAAGTCGTGAAGAGAAACGGAACAAAGAAGATGAAATATGAAAAGTAAGGTGAGGAACTACCGAGTACTCGGTAGTGCCTTCACCGAGTACTCGGTAAGACCAGTTACGGCCAAATCAACTCAGCAACTTATATATCAACCAATGGGACCCGTTTTGACCAAAATCAATATGGAATGACTTCTAAGCTATTTTGGACATATCATTGACCATATTTGAAGAGATTTAACATACTTCTTCCAAAGAACACATATACGAAAAGAACTTGACTTAACGACGAAGCAATCAACATGCCAATTAAAGACGCCTCTTTTTCTATAAAAGAGAGGGGTCTCCCTTATGTTTGGGGAGAGCTTTGGGATTATTATTGTAGAGAGATCGATAGAGAAAAATATCAACCATTGCGGACGTGTCTACATCAACAATGCAGACATCCACGACCACAAACAACTAAACCAGTATGTAGAGTTGTTAACAAAGCCCTAACCAAGTAATGTAGACTCTTTCTTATTTTAATTGTATAAGGGGAAACTGAAGGACACGTATGTGATGATTGTGTAAATGAGTGATTACGTTCGATTTTATATAAGATTCTTTGTTTATTCTATGTCTTGTCTTAGTTTGAATGAATGTTTTATCTTACACAATCATGGTTATTCAATATGGGCTAGAACTCGGATGCTTAACTCATGATTTTCTACACAATGGTAGTAATTAACATGCAATCTAGATATAGACAGGCCATGCTAAGAAGAGATAATATAGACATGCTTTTAATTTATGTTAGTAGGAGTAGTTTAGAGTAGATGCATGCACTAGTTATACTTGTTCGAAGAAGAGTTGTAGCTATGTTGGGTTAATTATTCTTTTTTTTGGATTAGGGTTTGTCAATGTTTGCGATCCTATATTTGATTCACATATGATGGATGTCCCTTTACAATTAAATGATTAGGAGGATTTGTTATGTGATTAGTGGTGGAGTTAGAAATACCCTAGATCTTTTATCTCCACTGTTTTCAAAAACAAAACAAAAAATCTAACTTTACTTTTATGTTATTTTATTTCTTTTCAAATTAGTTATAAAAAACAAAACAAACAAATTATCTTTCATAATTTAGTTACAATAATTATAAAAGAAATTGTGAATTCATTAGTCTCTGTAGATACGATATACCCTATTTCATATATACTATACTATAATTGATTCGTGTACTTACGATAATGAAAACTAGATCAACTTTAAGGGCTTATTTGCACACACTATTATTATTATCATTATTTTTTATCCTAGCCTAGTAGGTTAAACTAATTAAGGTTTGGCCACCGATCAAGTTTTTGGCGCCGCTGTTGGGGACTAATGATTTTCTATACTTTTAAATAATTATTATAGCTAGATTATTTACTTGCTTTAATTTATTTTCTTATTTTTAAGAGACAAGATTGTTTGATTTTTGATAGGTGCATTAAGATTAGCTAAAGGAACCAAAAAAGCGGTGACGATTGATTGACTGGATCGTTTATGAGTTTTAATCTTATCTCAATTTATTGCTTCAATCTTATCTTAAATTTTCTTATTTAATTTCTCTTTTATTTTGCTTATTTAATTTCAGTTTATTATTTAGTTAGTTTATTCTTACATAAATTTGCTTCATCGTTGTATGAGTGGTTTGCGTTCCGTATGTAAAGAACTTGCTCCTTTTGATCCTGAAGTTGATAGAACTTATCGTAAAAACTTAAGAACTAATAAACAAAGGATTGAAAAAGATACATTGAATTTTAACGATATGGGCGGCCACTAGGTTCCTTGAAAAATTATTACACACCTTCTAATTTCAAATCACCAGTGGACATTATAATACCAGGCGAAACAATGTCCCATTATGAAATTAAAGCTAGCATCTTGAATATGTTACCTAAATTCTATGGACATAAACATGAAGATCCTTATTATCATATTACTGAGTTTATAGAAATTAGTTCGACAACTAAGATGAATGGGATGCCTATTGATATCTTACGTTTGCGATTATTTCCATTTTCACTCAAAGAAAAAGCTAAAAGATGGTACAATAGTTTAGAAGAACGAGTGAGAACTAATTGGGAGAACCTTAAAAAGGAATTTTTACATAAATAATACCCTATGGGAAAGACACACAAAGCCCAAACACCTATAATGAATTTTACCCAAATTCGAGGAGAACAATTCCATGAAATTTGGGAACGTTTCAAAGAAATATTGGCTAAATGTCCCTATCATAAATTCACAAAATACAATTTGGTGCGTAATTTCTATCACAGCCTAGACGAGATACAACAACATCATATAGATGTAGCATGCGGAGGAACATTTGCATTATAACCAGTCGAAGACTTGGAAAATGTTCAAAAGATTGAGTGAAAATTCACAACAAAACACATCAGAAGGTAGGGCTAAATCAATACTTAATAACCTTAGATGAATGGAAACTGTTAAAGAAATAGAAAGAACTGGCAACGTTATGACTCAAGTAGTTGAGATAAGTAGAAAATTATATAACTTTCTAAATTTCACTCAAAACACTCCTAGAGAAGTCTGTTCGTTCTGTTCTGAACCTTCCCACTTAGCTAGCGGATGTCCGATGACATATCAAGAAGATATAATACCAAATGATGTCAACACAACCTTTACAACTACCAATAATAATCCATATTCAAATTCTTACAATCAAGGCTGGTGAAACCATCCATATTTATCTTATCGTTCTCAAAATGTAGAAAATCCAGTCCAACCTCAGAATTTCAATCAAAATCCAAGACCATTCAATAATACAGAAAATTTCAATCAAAATCCCAGACCATTCAATAATACCCAGAATTTCAATAAAAATCCAAGACAATTCAATAGCAATAAAAAATTTCAAAATAATATACAAGGATTTCGATCTTTTCAACCAAACCAATCTCAATTTGGGAATCAAATTCAAAACCCTAATCCACTACAAAGATCATCTGGTTTTGAGGATAAAGTCTTAACAGCCCTTGGTAACTTAGAAGCTAATACCCAACTGCTACATACACATTCGCAAGCTATTTCAATATTAGAAACGCAAATGGAACAGATAGCTAACATGCTTAATAAAAGAGAATATGGTAGATTACCGAGCCAACCAGTGATGAATCCTAAAGGGAAACACATGATTGAGTTAGAAACTTTACAAGAACCAACCCATGAAACTGTCCAATCAATTACAACCTTAAGGAGTGGTAGGATAATGGATAATAGAGTTGAGGAAAAGTTTGAGGAAAGACTAGCACAAGAAGAAGTTTTGGAAAATATTCATAAAGAAACATCACATCCAACAGTAGATGAACTAGTTAAAGAAATACTTAAAAAACCTACGGAGAAGGAATATTAACCAAAAACACCATTCCTTCAACGTCTTCGAGGATCAAACTATTATGGCAAACAAGACGATAAAACAAATGAAATCTTAGAGGTATTTAGACAAGTAAAGATAAACTTGCATTTATTAGATGCCATATCTCAAATCCCACCTTATGCTAAATTCTTGAAAGATTTATGTACGCAAAAGTTTAGAAGCAGAGCTAAGGTACCTAAAAAGATAGTGTTGAATGAACAAGTAAGTTCGTTATTATTAAATGACACACTATCCAAATATAAAGATCCAGGAGTGCCTACAATATCATGTATAATTGGAGATCAAGAAGTAGGTCGGGCTCTCCTTGATTTAGGTGCCAATGTCAATTTATTACCGTATTCAGTTTACCAACAATTGGGATTAGGATAATTAAACCCTACTATAGTTGTACTTCAATTAGCAGATAGATCAATCAAATAGCTAAGAGGGATAGTTGAAGATGTGATAGTTCAAGTAGACAAATTTTATTTTCCTGTCGATTTCATAATTCTAGACACAGAACTTGTTCATAGTCCAAAGAAACACATACTTGTAATCTTAGGATGACCATTCTTAGCAACAGCTAACGCGTGCATTAATTGTAGAACAAGAGTAATGGATATGTCATTTGGGAATATGAAACTGAGATTAAATGTGTTTAATACAAATAGCCAACTTCCAGAAAAAACTGTTTGTTTTAACGTTGATGAGATAGATGAATTAGTAGAAGAGGTGGCGCAAGAGATATTAATAAAATATGACTAGGAAACAATAATGACTGAGGCAAAGGACATTAATACGGATAGAGATGAACAAGAAAAATTCGATAATGAGGACATTGCAATTGTAGAAACCGCATTATATGGTGAATCTTGGAAACAACTTCATGGGCCATTACCTCTTATTTCAAGTACTCCACTATTCCTTCACTTACCTCTCCACCAAAATTAGAACTTAAAGAATTACCTAAACAACTCAAATATGTTTTCTTTGGTCTGGATAATACTCTACCCGTAATTATTTCTTCCCATCTCACTACAAAATAAGAAGAGCAATTAGTTCAAGTATTATCTGACCATAAAGAAGCAATTGGATGAAGTGTGGTTGATTTGTAGGGAATTGATCCCTTAATTTTCATGCATCGTATAAACTTAGAGGAAAATGAAAAATTAATACGAGAGATGCAACGTGGGTTAAACCCTAATATGAAAGAGGTCGTAAAAAATGAGGTAGTAAAATTACTTGATGCATGAATTATATATCCCATATCTGATAACTCATGGGTTAGTCCAACACAGGTGGTACCAAAGAAATCCGGTATCATAATTGTGCCAAACTTAAAAGGTGAGTTAATCCCACAATGAACCACAACCGGTTGGCGGGTGTGTATCGATTATAGAAAACTAAAATCACATACAAGGAAAGATTACTTTCCATTACCATTTATTGATCAAATCTTAGAACGTTTAGCTAGAAAAAGTTATTACTGTTTCCTAGATGGGTATTCTGGTTATAACCAAGTAGCAATTGATCCAGCAGACCAAAAGAAATCCACATTTACTTATCCTTACGGTACGTTCGCGTATAGAAGAATGCCCTTTGACTTATGCAATGCGCCTGCAACATTTCAAAGATGTATGATGTCAATCTTTTCAGACATGGTAGAAAACTTCCTAGAAGTATTCATGAACGATTTTTCGGTGTTCGGAGCTACTTTTGAGGATTGTTTAAAGCATTTGACACTTGTATTACAAAGATGTAAAGAGATGACTCTAATATTAAGTTGGGAGAAAATCCACTTTATGGTTCAAGAGGGTATAGTCCTAGGACATATTATTTCAAAAAGAGGGATAAAATAGATAAAGTGTCACGCCCCTAATTTCCTAGGACTCTGAAACCCGAACCTAAAAGCTAAGGGAGTGAATGCGGAAATGAAAAGAAATAAAATAAAATCTCATATAATCGTCAAATACCCATTCAAGGATAAAATAGTCATCTCACGTCCCAAGGATGTCAAAAAGATCACTCGAGATCGAAAAGGAAATGAAACGACTCAAACGACACTCTAAATAGATCATTCCAACACCCCATGTTTACCCAATGGTAAAATGGTCAATTCAGGGGTAAAATGGTAAGTTCTAAGTATAACTACAAATTTTGTACCTAGCACAAACCTTAGGAACAAACGGAACCTAAATCAAAGCCACGAGGCGAGAGATATGAATTTTGGAAAACGGTATCGGACAACGCCGACCAAAATATAAAGTTGAAGTACCCCACTTTCACAAAGAGTAAAATAGTCATTTCAAGAGAAAAATTGTCATTTCAAAGTTCAAATACGTAGTTTGTACATAGGACAAGCCATAGGAAAAAATGGGGCTCAATTTGGAGTTACGAAGTGAGAGAAAAAGATTTTTGAAAATCGGATGCTGGATTCAGCTCAAACAGCCTTGCACTGAAATTTCAAATATGTAAAAACGCAAGATTTTGCAATATGGCTCCGTTTTTCGCGCCGTCGGTCCCGAAAAATCATAAATTTTGAAAAAGTGAGTTTTTCATTTGCGGAACTCAAAAATAGTCACCGAGACCTCGAGAAACGCATAAAATGTAAACATTGTATAAAAGTGATTTTTATAAGTTTCGTAAAATCTTCCGTCTTGCCCCCACTTTTCCCAACACAGGTTAATGAATACATACTCTGTCCAATAACTTTTGAGGATATAAGCTCATCAAGTAGTGTAGAGTACCGCACCGATTCTTCCTAAGTGAATTTTCTCTCTTTCACTTTCAACAAGGAAGGCGGTTGCACGAGAGCCCTGTTTGCAACTCCGTGCGCCAAGACTCCAAAGGTCAAGAATACGAGAGGAGCCCACTTGCGACTCCTAACTCGGTATCACGTTTTCGAACTTACTAATTTCCGTAGGTGTGAAACACCCACTAACTAGTTGTTGCGACGATCCGAAACAAGACTACCCACACATGATTACACGACCCGCATATACCAACACCATGATTTTGACACTACACAATGTATTCAATATACATCAAGGTTTCCAATAACAATCATGTTCCATCACAATATATGTTTTTCTCATTTGCAATATATTGTACTCAATATAACCACCATGCTTACAATTTCACATTTACAAGCAATGGTTCACAACATGCTCAATCACAATACATGATTTTCTCATTAGGCAATATATTGTACTCCATTTATCACAATGCTTACAATTTTGCATTTATAAGCAATAAATCACAACAAACATTTATATCACACAATCATGTTTTCAAGGGCCTAGTTCATTGTCTAAGTTGTTAAGACTCAACTCGCATATATATATATATGACATATATACACAGACGCACACACCCTCGTACAAAAACAAAAACAATTCATTTTTCCCCTACCTCAATTCCAAGCAAGCTACTCAAGAATGCCCAAAATAAGTCCAACCCAAGCTACCACTCCAATTGTTCAATAAGATAGCTTCCAACTAACAATACACCATTCATAAACCACAAGATTACTATGGTGTCAACAATAAACCAAAAATTTACACACAATTGGCTCCAACCACAAGAATAAATTCAAACCCCAATGATTTCTATTTTAGGGTTTCATAAAAGGGAATACTCAAAAGAAATGAGATAGTTAAAACACTTACCAAGATTATAAGATGAACTCTAAGCTTCCAATAACCGAAAATCGGTGACAAGTTTCAACTTATGGTCCTTAACAAGATTCAAGAGAAAAGGAAACCAAAAATTAATAGTTGAACACATAACTTCAAGAGTATACATTCTAAGGTTTGAAGTTGGAAAACTCAAAAGAGTTAGAGACTTACCCCAATACTTAGAGCAAATGGAATATGAGAACAACCCTAGCAATTCCCATGTTGAACATTTCTTCAAACTCCAAGTAAAAGGAGATGAAATCAAACGAGGAAGTGATGAAGAGCAAGAGGGAATGAGAAGTGTAGAGAGAAAATTGGTTTGTAGATAAATTGAAAAGTCTTGCAATGAAAGACTTATGGATTTGTAGAGATTCTCCACTCACAATTCTCACCATCCAAGGGTTGAGAATAAAGCAAGGAAAATGGATAAATGATCCAAGGGTTCACATGAAGTCTTGCCAAGTGAAAGACTAAGAATAATGCATTCTTACATTTAAGTGTCAACCAAACAAGGCCCTATGATCCAAGGGTTGAGAACAAAGATGTGAGAAGGAGATCAATGACTAGAATTGAGGCACCACATAAAAGTGTAAAATGATAACTTTCTTCTCAACTTACGGTTAATTACAAGTGTCATTGTGACTCTTAATTATCATTTTACCCATTGTCATCCTCTCTAATTACCAACATGCCACTCATACCCCAACACTTAGCCAAATCTCTACACTTTCCACTAAGTGCTCTAAATATGAAAATACCAATTTACCTTTCGGTCATTTATTTTCCCGAAATCGTTTCCAACAATTTTCATTATTCTCAAAATGAAAATACAACATGAAACTTACAATTTTTAATATCACATAAAACATGTAAGTCATGCTAAGTACATAAGCATATTAAGCACAAAATCACTTTAAACACATAATCACGTATGCATTTAATTATTAATAATTTTTTTAAATTAGCACATAAAAATACTGGACACTAAATAAGGTAATGTGTTCGAGAACGCAACACAATCACCAAAGCTTCAACGAGGAAATATTGCAATGAACCCACGTAGTCGCCAACGAACAATAAATCACGAAGCCGGAAATGAAAGTTCACGAAATCATCCAGCTAAATCCGAAACATAAACACGAAAAATTTACATGTACCAAGATTGCACAAGACGTCATGAATAAGTGACATCACAAAATGTTAACACTTGGAAAAGAATTCCAGAAAGGAGAAAGGAAACACGGGGCGTTACATATTCAGTCAAACTTATGATTTAAATCATATATTATTGATTGAGAAGAGTTTCCTTAATGTTGACCCACTTTGGTGGAAAGTGAGGAATTAAGTTTTTTTGGTGAACAAGTATTCTTGAGAAACAAGGTCCTTTCTCTGCCTATAAAAGTGCATATATTCCATCAATTATACATCAACGATACAACACGTTTACGTGTGCAAAAAGGCTAAGAGAGAGAAAACCTATTTCCTATAGGTTTTCTTTTATGCACAGATTAATGGATCAATTGGCAATGGTGATGGATTGAGACTGTTGGATCTAATAGAAGGAATATCGCTATGACTACTAATCGAGGTATTCCGAAAAACTTATTATTGTTTTATGTTTAATGAATATTGTCAGCATGATGAGATTCTAAAATCTTGGGTTAATTGTTCAGCAATTCGTGCGTTATTGTTCTTGCATGAATATTAAGAATTATTTTACAGCTAGGTTGTCTGTTTGAGAGAAAGGATAATATTGCTTTTGTTAGCTCCCTAAAGTAGCACATTGTTCTTCATAAACTCCCTTCATCACTTGCAAAGTTTGACAATTTTTAATAAAGTGGTCAATTTCATAACAAACATCACAAACGTGACTATGCTCAAACTCGGTATGATAAATATGTTGAGGAACATTAGATTTATCAATTTTAAAAAAGGTATTTCTCTAGCCAAAGCCTCATATTTCACATTCGAACTATCTTCTTCCTTTAACTGATATATTCCTTTATTAATGGAAGAGAAAGAAGATTTAGAGCGATCAGTGCTCTCAAATGGACTAGGAGCAGTCCGTTGATGAGCTTTCTGAGAAATTTCCTCAAGAAACTCCGATGCCTCATCAAGATCTTTTTCCATGAAAGTTCCATTGCATAGTCTCAACAAATTGACGATCTCGAGGGAGAAGCCCTTCATAGATGTGGCTAGCTAGTCGCCAGCTTTCAGAACCATGGTGTGAGCACATGCTTAATAATTATTTAAATCTCTCCCAAGTTTGATATACCGACTCATTGTTTAGTTTGAGATAAATTCGGAATTTTCTTTTTCAAGGAAATTGTTTTATGGTTTGGAAAATGTATGTTAAATAATGCCACAGCCATCTCAGCCCATGAACATATAGACCTAGCCCTTAATGAATATAACCAACTTTTAGCTTTATTTTTCAAAGAGAATGAAAAATAATTAGTTTTATAAATTCCAAAGCATTGGGTTGATTATAGAAAGTGTCCATTGCTTCCTCAAATTCTCGAGCATGCACATAAAGATTTTCAAATTCCATCCTTTAAAACATAGGTAGGAGTTGAATCATTCTGGGTTTAAAATCATAATTAGGCATGTTTAGAGGAAATTTAATGTATGAATGGGTAGAATCACGAGTATGATGCAAGTTAAGATGCAAAACGTTCTCAAGGCTGGTTCTTCTTCGTGAACTATGTCTTGATGCAAAACTATTTTGAAATGAATGTTTTGCAGAATCAAGTTAAGATTTATCAACTAATCTTCCTAATTGATCTATATGACGCATATACAAAATTTATCAAAAACTAACTACAAAATAAAATAACTAAATAAGATGAAAAAAAAAAGAGTAAATAAATAAAGAAGACGGAGAACAATAAACTCCCCTTTAAAAAAATATGCTTGTTATAAAGCCGCTCCTTGGCAACCTCACCCAAATTGCTTGCTAAATCCAAATGCAAGTGTCGCGCAACAGTATAATTTGAAATATGAGTGTCAAATTCCTAGATAGCGGTGTCAAGTTTGAAAAAAATTCTAATTACAATAAAAAAGAACAGTATGTAATTAAGACAAATTTCATAAATAAAAAAACACTAAGGTTTTAGGGTACCACCTACTATAAGCATATGTGATCTACTGATTTGATTCTTTTAAATTAACGCACTCAAGGTACAACTAAGAAAGATTTAGAAATATTATTTTGCACCAAAACATAAAACATAAATTCCTATTATGGTTGTTTAGAAGCATAAAAGTTCTTTTTAATTCATTCAGAAAGAATCCTAACATAATTTGTACCTATGACAACAGACAATCAATAATAATTTTACTGAATCAATTATCACTTTACTAATATTTCCCTATCCCAAAAGCATGGATGATTTTAATTAACAATGGGAAAAGCATGACTGAACCCATGAATATTCTCAAACACCCATCAATTGCTAAAAGAGAAAATCTGAATCTGAACAATTCATAGCAAAAAATCACACATTTGAGTCCAATATTGAACCAAATCACAAAATCACGTAGTTATAGTAGGTTTCTCCCCTAACCTTAGTTAGGGTTTTAGCCTTGGATGATAATTAAATAAGAAAAGAAAAGTTCAAAAAGCTTCTGCATCGGAAAACAACCAACAACTTCTTCCTTATTCTCTTATGAAGCAACAGAGAGCTCCCTCCTTCATCTCTTGCCTTAGGTCACAGCCTTCGTTTCCCTTTTCTTTTCCCCCGTCACCTGTTATTTTGTTCCCTATTTATTTTTTTTTATTTGCTTTTTTTCTTTTAACCCCACAAGCTAGTATTGTCTCACGGTGGAGAACTTAGGTAGGAAGTTTTCTTCTTTTTTTTTCTCCTTTTTTATTTTATTTTATTTTACATAAAGTCACAAAATATGTAAAACAAAAAAAAAACATAACTTTCTATCCCGAGCTCAGATTGATGTGTTCTTTATACTGTTGTGATCGCGTCGATGAGCTCTTCAAAACAAGATTGACCTCTGATATGGTTCTTACTTTTCTGAACGATCATTGATAGGTGCCAAATATTGACCATTTTAGGCCCCTATCTTACTATTGTTATGTCCTTACATTATATTATTTGGTATTTTTATACGATTTGTGTGTTTAAGCGTGTTACAGGAGCTTAATAAAGAAAATGAGCTAACACTAGTGTATTAACTAGAGAAGTGCTCGTGTCTATTAAAAGAGAGAACAAAATAGTGTTTTCAAGTAAAAAGTGTCTCCGGGAGGGCGAAAACATAATTTTTCAGAGCTGCAACTTCAAGAATCATACCAAGGGAGTCGAGGGAGTTCTAATGACACAATTCCCAAGAAACGTGGTTTTCATGAAGTTTGCTACGCTTGGCCTACGTTTACAGTAGCTAAAAGTGGCTAGAAAGTGCTAAAACTACGCTTAGTGATTTTGGCCTATGTTTGGTGCCTACGCTCCAAACATAGCTATAAGCTACGCTTCAAGCATAGGGGGTTCAGCGTGATTTAGGTGTAAAAATCTAATTTTGGCCCCGACTTAAGTTCCTTTGATGCGGTTGCGACTTTAACACTCGATACACGTGATATATACAAATTATATACCAGATTGTAGGGTTTTCCTCAGTTCGGCGTGAAATTACAAAAAATGGTAACCTTAGGGTTTCCCTCGGTCTATAAATACCAAGGTCTACTACAGAGTTTGGAGAGCTTCAATTCCCATTATTTCCAGATCACTATCTTTAGAGATTTACATCTTTCAAAGAAGGGATCCATTCATGACCTAGAGATTCGGAGAAAAAGATTATGGAGGGCGTTTCTACATCAGCAATGCAATCTCCTTCCACCATGAGCAACTAACTCGGTATCTAGGGTTTTCTAGCAAAATCCTAGCCAAGTAATGTAGTTTTTATATTTGTTTTCAATTGTAACGAGGGAAAGCTGTGACCATACCGTGATGATTATAGTAGAACAATGATTGTACTTATTCTTGACACAAGATCTTATATTTATTCTTAATTCTTGTCTTAGATTGAATGAATATATTATCTTAACCAATCATGTTATTATAAACATTGCGTGATTTTTTACACAATGGTGCTTAACACTTGAAACCCTAGGTTTACATAGGTCATGCCTCGGCAAGGTGATATAGACATGCTTTAATTTAATTGCATGATTTAGGATTATATTAGAGTAAAGTATATGACATGTACTAGTTACACTATGTCCGGAGATGGGTTGTAGTGAATGCGGTGGATAGTATCTTTTTTAGGGACGTATTTGACTATTTGCGGTACGACCTGATTCATGGTGATGGATTGCCCTCTTGCAATTGAGCAAGTAGAGGACTATGTTATATGGTTAGTGGTGGAGTAAGAAAACCCTAGATTTTCTCTCTACTATTCTTGTCTTAATCTATCTTTACTTGCTTTATTAGTTAATTATTTAATCAATCTCACAACACCAAATAATACTTTTAAAGCAATTTAAGAGTATTACTTTACGAAAATTCAGAATACGACTTAGTCTCTGTGGGATCAATAACATTTCTCAAGCCGAACTGTACTACAAAACGATTCGTGCGCTTGTGATAGGTAAAACCTAAGCCATCCTAAGGGGTTGTTCTTAAGCATTATTTTTATCACCCCTAGACAGACATCAATCATACACATGGCTCACATTGCTCACGTCCAATTTAATAGTTTCGGGTACCCATTCTGGAACAAATATTCAATTTGAAGCCTTAGTTTGCATACAAAATTATTAATGTATCAATCGAACGCACTTGCTCCCATAAAGTGCTCAAAATATATAAAATAGACATAATAAACATGCACTTTTTGGTAGTTATCAAGTGTGTTGTCATTGATCAATCTTTCTTGACCAAAAGTATAATGTGGCTTATCCTTCTGGGATAAAAATTCCCTTAAGTTTCCCTCTCACCAGAGGGGTTCCAGTGCAGATCCAACGGTGTGGATCGTGTCACATGAATGCCAGCTTAAATGTGGGTCCTAATTTGTGTAATCGAATGCCACATCAACATGATAAAATAAAAATTATTGAATTAATTTTATGAGGGCAATATGGGTAGAAACAAATATATATATCTCAGTATATATGTGAATATAGCTGAAGAACATCTAGAGAGCTTTGAAATCATCTTCTATTTCTCCCCTTCCTCCTCCTCCATTGCTGCCACCATTAGCACCACCACTAACCCAAAAATCTCTAGATCTGAACCCTCAAAATCAATTTGTATAGGTAGTTGTATGGGTTCTCCTCCCCAATCACACACACACACACATATATATATATAATATAAACAAACCCTCATTCACTCTACTCCATGATGAAAGTGATTATGATTCTCTTCCACTAGAATGCAATTGATTGTGCAGATGCAAAGTCAAAGATAGCTGCAAGTCAAGATAAGTTAATAACATTGTCAAATAAGGATGCAAGTTTGGTACAAGAAAGTGACATCCACCTACTTGGACAAATATGCTTCACATTTGTACCCTACCTTTCTATATCAACCACAAAATAGTATTCCATGTATTAAAAGTTTCTTTCACCACATTGTGTATAAGTAGTATCATCACGTAATGAATATAGCATATGAAAACTTGAAAAACATCCATTCTTCTCCTTTGTCTTTTTTGCCTTAAGCCTTTATTAGTTATTTTCTGATGAAATGATAAGCACTTAGAGCACAAGTCGATCACGACGAACACTATTCCGGCACAATCTAACATATTCTGGCACAACTCTAACATTATTTCAGTACCAAAATACAAACCTGATTATCATCATGGCCTCCTTCAATTCCAACCAACATGTTCCAACAGAGTGAATTATGATTTTTGGAGTATAAAAATCAAAACCATTCTCCGGGCATGTGATTTGTAGGAAGTAGCAGACATATGAGTTCTCACAATTGTAGATCCAACACAATCATTAGTAGAATCTGCAGAAAGGATCCCCAATATAACATCTTCATCAGAAAACTCTCTAAGTTTTGGGACATACTTGATGAAAGACTGGCACAAAAAAGATGCTGATACACTAGTGAAAATTCATCAAGCTTTTTCAGACTTCATCTTTCCAAGAATCATGAATTTCTCTTTGGCAAAACAAACAGGGTCGGCCCTGAAATCCCGAAACTAAATGGAGGCCCTAGGCGAGAATAAATGTGAGGCCCTTTATACATAAGGCTTCACGCGCTTAAAAATTATAAGAATTTTTTTTTTTATTAAAAACACATTGAATTTATTAATATTAACAAATTTGAAAACAACATCTATCTTGGTGATGTGAAAATTTGTTGTTATTGGGAGAGTGTAGCAAAACAACATTCATCTAAGTGTAGTCGCATGAAAAATTGTTAATATGGTGCGAGTGCGACGGTCACAAGAGCCTTAAGTGTAGTCGTCAAATATTGTGTGAGTGCGATAAGAAATGTCTAGCTCTAATAAAAATAATGGTTTGATTTGTATAAGACTTTAGTTTCATTAAGTTAAAAAATTAATATTGATTTTTTTTTCATTTTGATTCTATAGTAATAGTAATTGAAATATAAAATTTTTGGGGCCCAAAATTTGTTAAATTGGATTTGGATTTAGTATGAATTGGATTGTTAAACAAATTTGTTTGTTTTAGACTTATAGTAATCATATAGTTTTTAAAGTTTATAGAAATACTAATATATTTTTTAAAAAAATACAATACAAAATAAAATAAAATTGGGGCCCCTCTGGCCCGGAAGCCCTAGGCGACCGCCTAGGTCGCCTACCCTCAGGGTCGGCCTTGAAAACAAGAGTGGGGCACCCTGAAAGGCGAATTTCAGGACACAGTCAAATTTTGGGCCATCAAACTTCAAACTCTAAGAAAAGAGTTTAAAAATCTATGAATGGAAATTATAAAAGATTTCTCTTCAAGAGTTATAGAAGTGGAAAATCAAATCAAGACATATGGTGGTAACATAAGAGAGTGAGAGAAAAACTTCAGATTTCTTTCGCACAAAAAATTCGATTCTATGGCGAGCGTCGATCGAAGAATCCAAATCCCTTGTTGAACTTTCGGTCCCCGAACTTGTGGGTTCTCTACAAGCCCATAAGAAAAGACTATCTAGAAGAACTGAAGCTGTTGAAGGTGTTTTCCAAGCAAGGCACAAAAATCGGTTCTCACACTTTAAATGTGAGAAATTCCAAAAAGGAAAAGATAGTTACAAGTAAGTAGAATCAAGCGGCTCCAAGGAAGGTTAAAACAAAGGAACATTCCCTCCTTGTGGAATTTTCAAAAAGACCGGCCATTAGGAGAAAGATTGTTGGCACAAAGGGAAGCCTCAATGCAGAATCTGTAAGAAGTTCGGTCACACCGAGCAAACTTGCATATTTAAGAAAAATCAACAGGCGTGACAGAGACTAAAGAGGAGAAAAGTCAACTTTTCTTGGCATATCAAGCAACCACAACAAGAAAAGACGATGTATGGTTAATTGATAGTGGGTGTACCGACCACATGACCAAGAGTTGTCATGTTTTTACACACATAGACTCCTCGGTAAAAGTACCAGTAATGATAGGTGATGCAACTATGGTTGAATCAAAAGGCAAAGGCGTTGTAGCGATCCAAACCAAGAAAGGGATGTGGTTCATTAAAGATGTTTTCTACGTCCCCGATTTAGTTCAAAATTTGCTTAGCATACCTCAAATGATGATGAACGATTATTCATTATTAAAGGCAAGGCTCATGCAATTTATGATCTCTAGAAGAAACATATCGCAATAGTAAATATGGAGAATTAAATAATTCCTATTCAATGAAAAAAAATGGCATTGAAAACTAAATGAAAGCACTAGTTGAAGGATACATCTAGCTGTGGCTCAAGAGATTTGGGCACTGTAACATTCAAAGTCTAAAGTTACTGTTCCCAAAAAGGAATGGTTAAGGATTTGCCATTTATCAGTGACTACAAAAGTGTTTGTGAAGGTTGTCAACTTAAAAAATGCACCGCCAACCATTCCCTACAGGTAAGATATGGAGAGCCTCAACAAAATTACAACTGATCCACATTGACATTTGCAGTCCAATGAGAACTCCATCATTGGATAATAGCTGATATTTTATCTTATTGATTGATGATTACTCCAAGACGACTTGGGTCTACTACCTAAAAGAAATATCATAAGTCTTAAGGACTTTTTAAAAGTTTAAGGATCAGGTGGAAAAACAAAGTGGCTGCCAAATCCAAACACTGGGTAGTGACAAAGTACACTCCCACTCAATTTAATAAATTTTGTCAAGGAGTTCATCGCCAACTCAGTATTGCATACATACCTCAACAAAATGGAGTTTTCAAAATAATAATAATAAAAAGAACAATCGTGGATATGCCTAGATCCATGATAAAAGAGAAAATTGTTAGACAAGTTCTGAGCTGAAGCAATTTATACAATGTTTGTCTTTAAAAGAGTAGCACCACAAAAGTTGTTCGTGACATGATTTCACTTGATGCGTGGTCTGGACATAAGCCTTCTGTAAGACATCTAAAAGTATTTGGCTACAAAATTGAAGCAAAAGCAGCGAAATGAGTCTTCATGGGCTATAGCTCCCAATCAAAGGGCTGAATATTCATTTTGCAAACCCAAAAAATAAAAGTGAGTAGAGATGTTATATTTGACGAAAGAGAAATCTTGGAATTAGGATGATAATAGAAAAAATAAACAATTTGCAGTGATCCCCTTGTTTCAACAAAATGTGGGACCCAACCAGAATCTTCCTTAACCAAGAACTCGTGGTTCAGATTCTGATGATTTCGGCTAAAGCTCAACCGAATCATCTCCGAGAAGTTCACTAAGTGACAATCAATCTTCATCTTCTCAATCACCATTGAGAATAACTAGACTATTTTCTAATCTATATGAATCCTCTACTGAAATTTGTTAGTCGTGTCACTATGATGTTCATGAGACAACTAGCTATGATCAAGCAACTCAACATAAGAATGGCAACTTGCAATGAAGGAGGAGATATAAGTGATTGGAAATTGGTTGATAAACCAGTTTAGATGGATGTTGCTGGGGTCAGATGGCTAAATTCATATACACAAGGTTATATTGGTTACAAAAGGTTTCACACAACAATTTGGTGTTGACTAGCATGAAACTTTTGCTCCCAATGTCTAGACAAGACACGGTGAGAACCATTAGCACTTGTAGCTCAACGATGATGGAAAATATTTCATATGTATGTGAAATCAGCTTTCCTTAATGGATTTATTGAAGAGGAATATTATGTCAAGCAACCATCAAGTTTTGTAGTAAAGGGGGAAGAAGAAAAAGTCCTAAATCTAAAAGAAACCCCTATATTTCCTAAAGCGAGCTCCTCAACGTTGGTACAATATAATTAACAGCTATTTTTATGATCAAGGCTTTAGGAGGTGACCTTTGTGAGCCAACACTTTACATAAAGGCTCAAAGATCTTCAGATATCTTGATTATCTTTTGATGATCTGCTCATAACAAGAGGCAATTCCACAATGATCACAACATTAAGGAAGATAAAAAAAAGGAATTTGAGATGACTGCTCTTGGCCTAATGAGTTATTTTTGGAGCAAGAAGATAAGCCAAATTGATGAAAGAATCTTCATATGCCAGAATAAAATATGCCAAGAATCTGCTGCAAAATTTCACAATGGAAGGAAGCAAACTCGTGACTACCCCATTTCTCACGAATGAAAAATTAATAAAAGAAGATGGGTCACCTAGTGTAGATGAAAGGTTGTACAAAAGTCTAATAGGGATTTTGTTATATTTGACAACCACTCGACCAAATATCATGTTTGTAACCAGTGTATTATCAAGGTTCATGTAGAAACCCAGCCCCGTACACTATACTGCAGTCAAAAGAGTACTCAGATACGTTAAAGGCATAACATATTTTCACACCCTTCCTTACATGACTGGTAAATCTATCAGCAACTTCTTCCTCCTCTTGTAAACTTCAAGAAGAGAAATTAAAGCAATTAGGGTTCTATTTAAAACATAGTCTGTGTTCTCGAGTGAAAGGGTCTCAAAATTGAGGAATCGAGATGAAGAAATCTGAGATCTATAGAATCAGCCATTGTTTGCTGAGATGAATTTGGAAAAATGTCATGGGGGTTTCATTTTAGAAAGAGAAAATGTTGTATTTGTATGTATTTATATGGTGTTGGTCAATGAAATGTCCAAAGAACAAGAAAGCACTGAGATTATTGTCATTCGACTTTTTTTTTAAAAGTTAAGAACACTCGCACACACTGTCTCCATTGAGGCTTGAATCCTTAACCTCCCATTTGAGAGCATGGGCATATACCATTGGGCAATTAGGTCTTTGGTACATTCTACCCATTTTGCACTCATGTAAAAACATAATTTTAAACTAAGTGGGCCCTGGGGCCCGCACTAGTTCCCCTCCAATGAGATGTAAACTGGACGAGATTTTTGTTCATCTTGTCCATCTGATTTGAAAGAAGTACAGAACTTTGGTGGGCCACTTAGACGGTGAGATGAATGTTGATTGAATTCCAAGGCTGTTACATACATCAGGATGTAGTAAAGTCTAAATTCACTATAACAATAAAACACTGCAAAACAAAATTAATTTTCGGATCAATGGGACCGACCCAAAATCTAAGGGTCCGTTTAGTTGCACCGTTTTGAGTTTTGGATTTGAAATTGCATTCAAATTCAAAAGATTCCTTTGTTCGGTTGTTCAAATATAATTTGGATTTGGAATTGCATTCCAATTCCACAAATTCTAAATCAACAAAATGAATCTTAAAGGTGAAGGTCTAATACCAAATTTATTCCAAATCTTCAACCCATTAAAACTCTATTTGGTAACATTGTGGTTTTTCTTTTTTTCCTGTGATTTTACTTTTTACAAAATGAAAGTTGTGATTTGTTTTGCTGTCATTTTGATAGAAAGTAAAACATGTATGGTAAAACTCATATGCTGTGGAATTTTTGAAAGAAGAAAACTGAAAATGTGTTTGGAAACGGAAAAAATTAAGAATTAATAAATTATGAACTAATTATTAATAAAAATTAAATGAACTAATTTAAATATTTATTTATTCATTTTTGTACAAATTTATTTAATTATTTTTATTTATTCATTCTTAATTATTAATTATTTATTTATTCATTTTATTTTTGTTTATTATTTAGTTATTTTTATTTTTATTTTTAATTATTACTCAATTTTTATTTCATTATTTATATTTATATTGTTTATTTCATTTTATTTTATATATTATTTTTAATCATTTATTACTCAATTTTTATTTAATTTTTATTTATTATTTATAATTTATTTATTTTTATTTTATTTATTATTTATTATTATTTTTATTTATGTCTTTTTATTTAAGTTTATTCAATTTTGTTTGTTATTTTATTTATTATTTTTAATTATTTATTACTAATTATTTATTTAATCATTTTTATTATTTATTTATTTATTCATTTTATTATTTATTTTACTGTATCCGTGTTTTGGGGTTTTGGAAATAAAAACTCAAAACGGAAGCTTCAATTGAAGCTTCCAAATTTTTTTCACAAAGTTTCAAAACGTAGCAAATTTTGACTTTTTAAAAATCTAGAAAAAACAAAACATACATTACCAAACAACTTTTAAGTTTTGATTTTATTTTTTAAAAAAACTCAAAATAAAAACGTTACCAAACAAGGTGTAAATACTCTTTTTCTAATAACTAACTTTTCACAACCACAAACATACATACATATATATAGATAGAGATATATACATATACAAATACATATATACATACACCTATATATAATAAAAATATATATAAATATGTACCGACACACATACATATACAAATATAAATATACATACATACACACAATATATAGCTACACATTCACACCCCTATATATACATACATACACATTTTTAAACACAAACCCACATATTTACATATCCACATGCATACATACATCACATGCACATACTAGGCAAAAACGGCTGTTACGAACCGAAACCGGCCGATTCGTAACGGTTTCTTGACCTTCTGAAACCGGTTCTGACCGGTATATCGATTAGTTTTGGTTTGCACACCCGTACCAGCCGATACTCATCGAAACGGCGGGTTCCGAGGTCGTAATGCCAGTTCCAACCGGTTCTAAACTTTCGGTATCGGATTAAAAAAAAATGAATCAACTAGTAATTTTTCAATTAAATTCATCAATAATCAAATACTCTTGAATTTAATGTAATTCACATCTAAAATAAAAAAACATATAAAAGCTTTTTTGAAATCTCTTTAAAAAAATTGTGAATGTTTTGCATTGAAGTGCTTTAAGGATAAAAGTAAAAGATATATATATATGTATTTTACTAGTGTCCAAAACATTGGATACAATTATCCACATCAAATTGCTTAGTGTGATCTTGTGTTTGAGGGAGATGGGGTTAAAGATGGGACTCAAAGGAAGCTTTGCAGAGAATAAAAAATAAAAATAAAAATAAAAAGTTGAAGCTTTGCTATTTTTGTAGTTGTGCGGAAATCATTTCGTGTACTAAATGTTTTGAAAAAATAAATAAAATTCATTTAAAATTATAAAAAAATTATCAAACTTTTATGTTATTAAAAGTACCATATCAGTACATTTTGGCCATCATGTTCAAGCTTTTAAAAAATTCATGATTGTAATAGCCAAAACCGTTACGTAATCCCGATACTGACCCAGTTTTGTTACACTGATACCACAACCGAAACCGTTTTTTATGAACCATGATATACAAACATATATACACATGCATATATATATTCATAGTTTCATACTTATATTTACATACTTAGATCTATTCATATTTTCTAATTTAATTCAAGATTTATGATAATTTACATTCAAATTCAAATGTAATGTGGATTGAAATTCACATTACATTTGAATTCCAAAACTTATCCAAACAATGTATTTGGAATTGCATAGGCAAAATTACAATTCTATAGGAAATTGCAACTCCAATACAATTTCAAAACAGCACAACAGAATGGACCCTTAATTCAGACCACAACATCATAGCCGGGTTAAATTTTTAAAACCCCACAAGCAAAATAACTCCTCTTGCCAAACAAAGTATAACAACTTTATATGTTAACTCCGAAAGGATTATACCAATCATAAAATGAACAAGCCAAAAGAAATAAATAGAAGAGGTACATATGCAACCACAAGTGCTAAATGGAATCCGCCTCATGAATTCCCTTTCTTCATTCTATTTAATTAGAAGCCATTTCTCATGTAACATATCACTTTGTAAAATCATTTCTAATGATTCAATACCATGTTGTGTATAATACAAGTAACGGTATGAAAATTACAGTGGAACCTTCACTTTGACAAGGACATCGATTCCCTCAACAGTGTTATTTTGCTGATTCCATAGCTGTGCATATCTTCCTGCATTTGACAAGAGAACTTCATGCGGTCCCTGTTCTACCACCTTCCCATTCTCAAGAACTATTATCTGAAACCACAAATTTTCTAATTATGAATAACAGAATGATGGGACTACAGATGCAAAGACGGTAGTCAGAAAACCCTAGCATGGAGAAGCGTATTAGTAGCACAGAGAAATGGCTACATAACAATAAAACAGAATGTCTCATACAGAATGTTTACAGTAAAAAGCTTGAACATTCGTTAAATGGATAATAGCTAGCATACATTCATTTATGGGCGTATCTAAATTGTTGGAAAATGGTAAGTTCCATGTCCCCCTTCCCGAAACCCAACAAAACGGAAAAAGGGAAAAGACAGAAAATGAAACATGATTATCAGGATGGGGAGGACCTAGTGAGAGAGAGCAGTTCAAATATCTAAACAACTACATGCCAATGATTCTGGGCAATATTAGCAAACATTTCTCAAACCAGTTCTCGATTAGAAGAAAAGTTAGGCAACTGATCTCAACAACCCCCTGAATACCCAAAAAAGTGATAATAAAATAAGGTGTAACGAAGAAATTAACTGCACAAGGACGAGTGATAATCTCTGGCATGAAGCTTAAATGGAGGTGAAATTCTAAGGTGGTGTTGGAAGGAAGATAGAGATGGAATGAAGCAAAGGTAACCGAGCGGTAGCTGGTAAGGTAAAACATGTCATAAAGTTGCCATAGAAGACATGGTGCCCATGGTTTCTCTAAATCTTTCAGGTAAAGATTAATTTTCCCAGTCAAGAGCATATAATGTATTACTGTTCCATGCAGGGGCAGAGCTGTGTATAGGTTAGTGCGAGGCATGGCCCCACCTAAAGTTTTCACAAATTCTTCTAATAACCCCCAAATAATTATATTCATTAAAAATTGAATAAGACCCACGAAAATCCCCAGATTTTAAAACATTTCTTTAATAACCCATAATAATATATATTTTATAAAAAATTGCCCCCCTTCCGTGAAATTTTTTCCAGGCTCTGCCCCTGGTTCCATGAATATAAAACAACAAAGAATAAATAGTTTGAAGAAACCTTGAAAACTGCAGCAGAGTAATTGGTATTCACCAGAAAGAATGCTTACCTCATCACACTGCATTGCAGTTGTAAGCCTATGTGCGACAAAGATCGAGGTTCGATTCTCTGAAAGGGACTTCAAAGCACTTAAAATCTCTGCCTCTGTTGTGCTATCAAGTGCGCTTGTGGCTTCATCACAAAGTCTGAGGAAGCCAGGGAAAACAACAAAATTATAAACCTACCTCAACTCTCAGAAACGGGAAATTTTATTAGCATTGTAGCACTCCAAAGGGAGGATTAGGAAGGTTTTTAAGTGTCCTAAAGTAAACAACATGCACATATTGGAAGAGAAAATCCTCCCCCAATTCAAAACACAAGTCTAAAGGCAACACATCCCATAACAAAGAATATACAAGACGATGCAAAGTCCAATACTTATTATCTATAATGTATCTTCCACTTACTGGTGTGGGTAACAAATGTAGGCCATCTCTCTCCTTTTTCAGAGTTCGAAAATGACTATACATAATAAGACTTAAAAAGGAGTTAAGACAAGCAGATTTTACGATGTAATGGACTAAGACAAATATATAAAATAATGTCTATCCTCCATAAAAGTAGGACTTAAATTGGTCATATACTTGAAATAAAACAAAGCGCAAGAGTCGAGCATATTTTGTCATGTGATGAACTATAAGATCATATATATACAATTATAACCTCTATAAAACTCGGATTATGGCTCAAGTAACCTATGGTACCCTGACTCGGGTTTGTTGAGTGTTGGATTTATCGAATTCCAAATAAAAGTATCCAGGGGCACTGCTAAAAATGCATTTTATATGTTATTCTCTTTTCAATTTCAAAAAAAAAAAGACAGTTTATACAATGTTCAAAATAAGCAGAAACTCATATTTGAAGAAACATTATAACAAAAGTGAAATAGTGGATATGTTTTGTAGGTACATATCCAACAATTGTATCAGACACGAACAATTCCATTGTCCAAGTTTGATAACTACTGGACAGTCCACATAACAGAGATAGTTACACAAGGAATTAGTTTTCTTGTTTGAATTAACTTTTATTGGTGGGTTTGTACATACATGCTGGAAGGCCAAGATCTGTCAACTGTCATGACCCAAAGATCCACATGGATAGGCCATCTGTAGGAGAAGCATCTCGTGGCAATATCCCTACCTAGCACTTCTATATTTGCCCCAAAAGACGACCCTTTTTCAAGTCCCCCAGTGTGTGACTTCACAACATGATATGACACATATCCACGTGAGGCCCTTGTGACATGGCTTCAATTTCTACCGCTAACAGGATGTTCAGCAAAATAAACATGGCATGGCAAAGCAGAAAAACATATTGCGTAATGAACAACAATATTTACAAGACAGCGACAATGCCACTCACACTTCATAATATGATAAACAAGGTGCTCAATAATGTTTATAACAGGAAATTATGAAGTATGATGTTAAAGAGGCATAAAAGATGGAACTAAGATATTTCGTGTGCACAATCTAGTTTCGGCCATGTAAAGTTGTGTCACTTGATTGATTTGTTCAGCATTGCTGCATGCCAATAAAGATGAAGCTACATCCAGAATTATAAATGTTGACCCCAAGGTTTCAACCAAGGGTAAAAGGGTGCTATTGATGATAGCAAACCATTAAAATATTTTTACTGATGTCTAACTAAGCACATGCTGTACAGATTGCTGATTGCACTTGAAAATTCATTTATTGAGTATTGAATAAGTAAACAGGGAGCCAGCCGCTCATGTCTTTTAAGCTGACGGAACTGCTTTTTAGCTCAGGGCAATAAATAGTCACTATCACCTCAGGAAAGATTATTTGAGTTTGAGGCGCTGACCAGTTTACTCCTGGGTCTGGAACTGGGGGTTGCTCCGAGAAATCCTTTCTTTCTCGTCCACTCAGATGAGGGGGAAACTCAGTGAGATGTAGGAGAAGCGAAATATATGAGATTTCTAGATGAATGCATAAAGGAATTCGAGGAAGGTGGAGCAAGCCGATACCATTCTCAATCTTCTGAAGTAGCAGCAACCGGGAATGAATGCTGCCGGTACGGAGGGTCGTAGAGGATTTGGGTTCGAGTCCCAAGCCCCCCTTGTGATAGATGCACGGAATACCCCAAGCCAAGGATGGGGTCCCCAACGCCAGAGGACACATTCTTGGTGGCAACAGTTCCATAAATGCCGGTTTTTCCCTGCATGTGGCTCGTCCGTGCTTTCCGAGGCGCTACTTGTGACTCAACATGGGGGGGTGGGGGGGCTGCACACTTTCGTGTTCAGAGAATTGTCTGAGTAAGTAGAGGAGATTGTTTGACAACTTTTTTTCTATTCTAATGTTGTACCATTTTCTATTAAAAAATGACTATTCCTTTTATTTCGGGGGCAGGAGCAGCAGTTCCAGGTGCCGTCACGTCATTGAGACCTGCAGGGTGGCGGGGACTTGGACTGCCTTGTCTCAGGTGAAGAGAAGGGGGTGGTAGGCTTACGAGATCCAAACCATTCTTGTGAAGGACCAAGGAAATAAGCCACACCTCGCGGTGCTTACACCTCTCACCTATAGAAGTTCTGTTCAAGCATACTCCTAGCCATTACGAGTCTAAACTATGTACGGAAAAACAGGTCGTTTAACTCGAGTGAGTTAATGGAACAATGGCTCAGCCAAGAGATATAAATGAAATATACAAGCTTGCATCAATCTACAAAGTCCACAGTTGATAAGCAATGGAATTGAATCTTAGTCAGACTTGGAAAGATTATATTTCTTAGAGAGGCCAATTTAGGCCTTGTTTGGATCAGCTTTTCAGAAGCTTCTTTTGGCTGTCTAGAGAGAAATGTTGTTTTGAACGGTATTTGGCAAAATTTCTAGAAGCGCTTCTAGGCCATGGAAGAACATTTAGAAGAAGCTAGGGGTTACTAGCTTCTCAAAACAACTTATGTTTCTCTTTTTCTTGTGTAAAGCCATATGCAAAAGTTTTGCCAAACAGGGACTTATTTACTCATTTGCTCCAGAGACTTCACAAGTATAAGCTTCTATGAATCATTCAACTCATTTTAGACAGAAAGTGGCCATTACTGGCTTCAAAATTACCCCAACAGAATCAGTTGAGGCTCTTTTGGACATTCAGAATCAGTTGACTAATGAGCCTAAACAGTTGAATTGCTTTATGCATAAGTCAACTATTTTCGATGAACTGCAAAAATCTATCAGCTAGTTCAACTGCCTCTTTGCGCATTTAATTACCCCAACAGCTATATATTTTAATAGAACTATAAATATCGACTTGTATCAGCTTTTATGAGTATGAGACTCCATCGCGACCTTCATTGATGCTCCTACATTTTTAACCTAGAATTGGTTTTTTCATTGTACAATCTCATCTTTAGCCTTGTGAGCTTACACTTGTAAACATCTATTTTTCTAAAAATAATCGTCTTACACACATGTTGAATCTCGTTTATAGTGAATGATTAGGGGTTGTAGAACCCAAAGACCAAGTGGGGATTTCACTCGGCAAGGAAGCTCGTAAATGTTGGCTCTTCACCCGAAAGAAGTGTGTAAAGATTTTGCTCTTGACCTGCTAGAAGAGACCAAAAGGAGAATTTGGGAGTCTGCAAGAGTGCTTATTGAGCAAGGATGTAGGCGGGAGTGCCAAACCTCGTTATATCATGGAGTATGCATTTCCTTAATCGTTTACAATCCTTTAATATTATTTCATGTCAAAATGTGTCCATTGTCCACCAGCAAGTTCACGGAGTTTGCATTTTGTTTACCATTAAACTCCTTCATTGCATATTTGCTCTTGCGCATCTATTCATTTGAATACAGTTGCACAAAATCACAAATCTTGACGGGCACAAACAGAGCATGGCAGCAGAGATGGAAGTTGGATCCGACAACACCACTCTTTTAGAGCCTGCCTCCTTTAGCACACAAGAGCAACCTACCCTGAAACACCAGGCATCCACACACAACATGGAGTCATGCCAATCAAGTGGACCCTTGCTCAGCATGTGAAAGGACTCTACGTGTGATGGAAGAAGAAAAAGGAGTAAGGAGTCTGGCACTCTGACCCCACAAGAGATTGGCTAAGCAGAAGCAGCCCAATCTGCAATCTGGCCCCAATCACCCACATATCTATCAAATTTTACAACCAAATAATACCTAACAACTTCCCTGTGTCTGCCAACAGAGTCATCATCCAGGTTCAACGATGGGCCTTTTATGGATATAGTGACCTAACAATGGAATCTCCAAAACATTTTATGACCATATCCCAAAAAAATAGATGAAAACAACACAAATGAGAGGGAGGAAGAAGAACGGGGCAGGGGGGATCATTTGCAGAAATTCTGAAAAAAAAGGGCAACCTACCTTCCTATAATAATTATATAAAAGAATGTGATGCTACCACGAAAATACACTTTGATCAAGGATTTGTCAAAAAGCACTAGATCAGTATAAAGTTCACCCTTGCTCTTTAATCCCAGCTCCAGATGGCAATGTTTCAGGATTTATGCACATCGAAAGCAACGAGAACACTGCATTGGTCATCTATCAACTGCGACAACTTTCTCCCAGACATGACTCAAATTGTAAAAGTAAAACAAGAAGCATTTCACAGGCACTAATACAAGAGGCATTCTATCACAGAAATAGTGGTCTAGCCAAAAGGCAAAATTTTGAAAGGAGACACTTACAGAATGGGAGGTGCCTTGAGGAAAGTACGAGCTAGTGCCACACGTTGTTTCTCTCCGCCACTCAACTGCATGAGAAAAAAAGATCACCTAATTATTGAAAGCAAATATATTCACTGGAAACCAGTTCAGAACAATAATATTCTTTTGAAAATTAGAGTACTCTGGTTATTAATATATGGCAACTTTATAAAATCATGTTAGGGTGTTCTGTCAAAATCTGCCAATAGATGTGCTATATAATTGTCAAAAACAACATGAAAGAATCTATGGCCTACTTGGTTTCTAACTCTGAAAACACTTTTATATTATCAGAGAACAGAAATTAGAAAACTGTACATAAAAACCCAATGATGCCTATATTTCCTATAATTCTCCCCGAAACTCTAATAATGGATATGTTAAATTAGCTCACTTTGTTAGAGAACTCAATAAAACAGTAAGATAACAATCTAAAATGCTACTGGTATTGACATTTGATAAAGGAACAACAAGCTCAAAATAGTCATTACTTACTTTGGTGCCAATTAGTGAAAGATGCAGAGAGGATGAACGGGGGGATAGAGTAGAAAAGGACCTTACTTTTGGCATTATTTACAAAAAAATAGGTGCGAGCAAAAAGATAACCTATAAACTTAAAAATCCGCTCCCAGTGAAGACAAGGCCATCCAGAAATCATTATGGTTCTGTAAAAGAAAACTCAGCTGCTTCCACTAACCGTTACCAAAGACATATAATGACCTATTTTCTCCTAAATAATTAAAAGACCTGGTCACAAAGTGTTCTTTCAAGAAGGAGAAAGGAAAAAGAAAAAAAGAAAGTTAAACACACAAACACACCCACACTCGCATACAAAAAAATGACTTTATTAAGTGCCACCATACACCAAGAGAAAATGATCAACACTTGCATAGCTCCTATGGAATAAGCCAAAATTTAGCAGACATGCTAAAATTATGGCCCTGTTTGGATTGGTTTTTCAAAAGCTGTTTTCGGCTTCCTAAAGGGAAAAACAATTTGAACGGTGTTTGACAAAAAATTTAGAAGAGCTTTTTGACCGACCTTGGAAGAGTATTTTGAGAGGGGGGGATGGGGGGGTACTGCTTCTTTTTTTCTTCAGCGTAAAGCCAGAAGCAAAAGCTATTGCAAACATGGCCTTATGTTTGTTGCCTATATATGATTAAGAATGTCACCCTCACCCGAAAAGTGCTCATAATGAGCGACCGCAATACTAAACAAAAACACTGTAAAAAAACCAATTTGGGAAGATTATAAAACTTTAAAAGGGCCACAAATGGTTTTCCTGAATAAAAGGAACTTAACAAATTTCTAGGGAGTGTGAAATGATAGGATTTGGAAAAAGTGACTTTGTAGAAAAAAATAAGCCCTTTCAGAACCGATAGACGAGTTTGGGATAGGATACCATGACCCTACCCTCCAGTTTTGATATTGCATCCAAACTCCATCGTGAAACCAACGGATTTAAATCACCTCTCCCCCTATGTTACATGAACTCGGGTACAAATTTCGAACACGGGTAAGAATCCGTGTATCGGACATGTCAAATATATGATAGAAGGACACATGGACACGACTAAATATTTATTTTCTTTAAGGTTTTTATTTTATTCTCAAGTGTACAACAATGCTTTTATCAAATATAGTGTTCAAATTAAATATTTTACTCCTTTGAAGTAATATGATAGCAATATGGAATCATTTAAAGTTAAATTTAGGTAAATATCCTACTATAAGTGTCAGACATGTATCCATACCTATGTCCGCCTTATAATTGTCGGACACGGGTACTTCACCTACTTTAAAAGAGTTCATGTAACATAACTCTCCCCTCCCCTCCCCTCCCCTCCCCAGCCCAGATTTTAGTAAAGTTCATAAACCCATGCCTGCCCTTGTAACTATCAGAGACCATTCTCACAGCACTTTCTAGTTCAAATATTAATCTCCCATTGATGCAGAGCATAGATTGCCCAAGTTTTCACCCAACAAACTGTATTAAGCTCAGGAGAGGTTGGATTCCATGTTCAATAAATACTAGTTAAGATAAAGCTGAATGCAAGCTGAATTTCATGGTTTGCATGCTGGATTCTATATTTGAAAATAAAGACCGGATTCAGTTGGATTTATTCACTGCAAGGTAAACAAGCTCGATAGATAAAGGTTAAATATTGAAAACGGCTCCAAGCAAGATTCAATGTATTTTGACATGTGTGACCTGGACTCGCCGGAGATGGTGATAGTACCTATGTTGACACGACGCGGACAAGGATTCGCAATTCGAGTCGGACACCCCACTTTCAGATTGGATGCGGCTGCGGAGAGAGGAAGAAGATAAGTACAGAGCCAGAGAGGATCCTAAGAGGAAGGGGGTTTTGGTTCCTTGTTAATCCATTAGGATAAGTCACAGACGATACTTGTGGATGGCCGGACAAGATCAACAGTGCTTGGGGCTTTCTTCGGCGCATCGCTCGGCGGCAGGGGTTGGTTGCAGAGGATAGGTCAAAAAGGAGAGCTTTGGGTCAAAGTATGAGGGTCTTTACAGTTGTGGTAGGGCCCATAGTCTGATGAGTGGGTGACAAGCTTTACGAAAGCTTTAGTGGGATGAGACGGGTGGTGAGAAATAAGGCTAAAAGTTGGCACGTGGGTCATTCCCATTGGGCAATCAGAATAGGTTTAGTGGAAGGTGGGGCCGCCCTGGTCAAGCCTTTGGGTTTCTAGTTCAAATTCAAACCTGCTGCACATGCTTCCTCATCACGTGTGGGCTCTTTCAACCAACATTGGACTGGGCCGCGCAAGTTGGGTTGGGCCAGATGTTACAGCTGGGATTAGGCCTGGTGTTAGGAACTGGTCTTCAAGTTCTCTATTCAAATATTATTTATATTTATATGACGTGTCCGAGTGTCCGTGTCTTATTTTTGAATACTTTTAATTTGTGTCCCGTGTTCTATAATTTATAATTTAGTATTTAGACGAATCCGGCTTCTGGATACGCACCCGTGTCCGACAACTGTACCGAATCCGGGTAAGATAGATTTTGTCCAAGATAAAGTAGGCTATAAAAGCCTGTTTATAGGCATACATCTAACTCCTACAAGGAGTGTGTTGTTGTAGAACTAAGTTCAGTTTTCTTCTCCAAAACTCCTCGTCTTCTCCTCCCTCCCCTCCTCCAATATTTCTTTGAACTCTTCTCTGTCACACCTCTACTTCTATTTATTCTTCTTCAGTTCTGAACTCTATCCATCTGTTCATCTCTTTCATCTTTAGTTCCATTTTCTACATCTCTTCCAAATCATTTCTATACTTTAACTGCAAAGCAAGCCTATCCGTTCCATGGTACGCAGGTTGGATTCTAAATTTGGAAATACAGCCTGTTAGGTAGCCACCTATGCTGTACGATCAAAATACAACTTGTAGGTTAGCTGTCTAGGTTCATTACAACTTGATAGGCAAATCAATGCTCTGCAATTGAAGTGTAGATATTAATAGAAAGAGAAGCAGAGAACATAATTAAAGTGAAAGAGATGAATAGATGGATAGCGTTTAGAATTGAAGAATAACAAGTAGCAGCAGATGTGAGATAGAGGTGAGAAAAGTTGAAAGAAACATTAAAGAAGGAGAGGGAGAAGAAGAGAGGAGGAATTTAGGGGAAGAAAAAACTGAACTCAGCTCTATATTTATATCTCAAAACAACACAGTTCTTATAGAGTGACATATATGCCTATTTATCAGCATTCTCAGCACGGAATATCTTAGTCAAACTACATTGAAACCTGCCTGCAGCCATTTTTGAACATCTAATCCTTATCTATCCAGCTTGTGTCTACCTTGTTGTCAATAAATCCAATCAAATCCAGAGTTTATCTAAGATATAGAATCCAGCTTGCATACGATGGAATGCAGCTGCCATTCAGCCTTAATCTTGACTAAAGTCTTCTTTCAAGATTGAATCCCACATATCATGGGCTGTATACAGCCGGTTAGGTAGCCACCTAGGTCTTATGACCTGACTTTAGCTTGTAGGATAGCTGCGTAGGACTAGTATAACTTGATAGGCCAATCTATGCTCTGCATCACCAAATTCCACTCCCATTTCCGCGCCAACTTTACTGTTCTCCTTCTCCCACTTTGAATCCACTTTCTCATATCATACTTTCCGTCAAAGAGAACTAGGCTTTAAAACAATACGAGACAATCTGATTCAACACAATACCTAACTCCTGCTAAGGCTCTCCGGTCCAAATATGCAACTACAGCAGATATAGGAGGGAGAGAGAGAGAGAGAGAGAGAGAGAGAGAGGAGGAGATAGGACATGCACCGCACCAAAGACAGAGATGAGAGACAGCTGAATAACTGATAAGAGTGAAGACAGACGGAGATAAGAAATGCATCACACCAAAAACAGATGAGAGCCAATGGAATAACGGATAGTAATCTGAAGGACTAAGCCTAGCATGGGTATTTGATAAAAATCAATAGAAAAGAATTGTCTTATGGTCATTTTACTAGATAAAATGGGGCAGGGCAGAACACTTACACCTGCCCCGAACTCTGATCAGGTTCAATCCCATATTTTATATCCGCCTGTCTCATTTAGCTGCTTTACCACTTCCAGCCCACAAGGGGCAGTACCTAACTGGCCAGATGAAATTGCAATTCCCCTTTAGGGCTATCTGATTTAAGCTACTCTCAGCAAATGTCTTTACCTAGCAGGAAACAATGTTCCTCACTTGCGCGGAATGCTGTTTTCTTTTTCATCCTGACTGGAATTGGGATAGATCATGCATTACTCAGTCCATTAACTTGTTTAAATTATTAATAACTTGCACAAGTAACTATCATAATACTCTTGTTGAAGGGGCTCCATGCCACCCACACCAGAACATTACTTAGATCGCTATGAGGTTGTGAGAGGAGGTGCAAGGTGAGGGGTGTTAGCATCTTTGAGACGCTTACTCAATACTAATGATGGAAAAGATGTATTACTTCACTTAAATCAGTAACCTTACCTTGAGGCCACGTTCCCCTACCACAGTAGAATACTTCTCTGGGAAGTTCATGATAGTGTCATGAATTGCTGCCTGTCGAGCAGCATCATACACCTACAAAAGAAGTCCATGGAAATAACTAAGTTAACATTGCACAATCAAGCATAGAAGAGAATATAGTATTTGCAGTACATTTGATCATTAACCTCTTCTCTTGTTGCTGAAAGACGACCGTAATGAATGTTGTGAAATATAGTATCATTAAAAAGTACCTGCCATGGAGCATAGGTTATGAGTATACTAAAACTAAAACATAGATCACATGGAAAACCTACATTTACAAAGAGAAGCAGTCAAGCAGATATTTTATTACTTCGATGAACTCACAGTATCTTGCGGAACGACACCAATAGACTTCCGAAGACTATTTAATGTTACCTTCCGTATGTCTTGCCCATCTATATGTATCTGTCAAATATCAAATTGTCACAGAGCTATACAAGAATTAAGTCAAAGCAAACCGAAGAAAAGTAATACGTAGAAAAATAGAAAACAATTAAATGTACGAGTCCAACCTTTTTTTTTTTCTTTTTTTGACAAGTACAAAAGATATATAAAAAGGCGAGCGCATCCCCTGTACACAGGAAGGAAAATAACCTATATCCATGCGAGCCCAAGAAATCCAACTGTTCATCTATAAATATAAAAAGCTTGCCCATAACCCAAAAGAATAAACAGGAAATGAAAGTGTCCCAATGGGGGACTCGATCCCGTTAAAACAACGGTGATTGTGTTCCAACCAAAGGCACCACCAAATACAAAGGGGCGTAACCCTGCAAAAATCCAAGGCCGGGCACACACGGCAACCACTCCAAATGTCCATGACAGCTCTCGTAGAAAGGGGCATCACCCGCTGAACGCCGAATAATGCAAGCATCAAGGATAAACAATCATAGCCAAAACGGCAATGCAAGAGAAGATGATTCACCAACTCACCCTCCCCTTCGCGAAGGAAACACTATTGACCAAACAAACTCCTCCTCCGAAGGTTGTCTAAAGTGAGGATGCGACTCCACACAACAGACTAAACAAAGCCACCTACGGAGGAGCCCTGAAACCCTAAATAGTCTTCCAAGGAAAGGAAGTCTAGCACACATTTGATAAATGTCAAAACCATGAAGAGACCTCAAATCTCCCATGGGAGAAAAGCATCCAAGTAGCCGAATCTGAACCTCCACCGACAAAAAACTGAGTGTAGAGGAGCTTAAGATGCGCTGAACCTCCTCCAGCTCCCAATCTTGAAACCGCCTCACGAATTGCACATCCGAAAAGCATACCAGTATCAAGACAACGGTCTGCCACCAGAGCATGCTGCCACGGGCAATGCCAAATAGCTGAGGAAAAGAAGAAGCTAAGGATGACTCACCACATCAGCGATCCAACCAGAAGCACACAAACCTCCCATCCCTCACCCGGATATGCTCGGAAAATCGAAGTCACCATCTCCGAATACCCTCACCCACCCCTCTCCTAATCCTCACCTCCCTTGAATACCCATCCTCCCACCTCCTCACAACCACCCTACTCCACAAACTCTGGCTCTAAACCCAAAATTCCCCCCCCCCCGGCGCCGAAAAATTCCTTAGTAAGGAATCAAGAAGAGAGAAAACAAATAGGTTGGAAGATTGGATAAAACACTCTTCGCTAAGGACAGTCTCCCGGCCTTAGAGTGATATTATCTCTTCCAAACAGCCAACCTCCTGATGCAGGGGGATCCGAGTCAGACGATGCCGAGCTGTCAGATTGCTCATTGATGGCGCTGGATTACCTGGAGCGGGAGGATCAGAGCAAGAATGGCAAGAAATTGTGATCTAGCCTAATTGGGGCAGTTTCCGTGCACGCGTCGGTTTTTTGGCCATAACTGGAGCTACAAGTGTCGGATTCGCGCCCGTGACCCCAATTCGGAAAGCTAATCTCGGCGCGGACGCCGTGGCCACCTAGCTACGCTCGGTACACATCGTTTCGAGCCCCAAATCCTCTGTTTTCCTTTTCAATTCTTTATTTTTAGTTAATTTTTGTTATTTATGGTAATTTTTTATTTGTCAATTAGGAGATGATTCTAAATCCGATTTAGGCCAGATTTTTGGCAATCTTTTTATTTTTTTCCATATTTTGTTTTGGTAGGACTTTTAGGGTTTTGCTATTTTTGGCAAAAATCCCATTAGGGGTCGATTTTCAGCTATTTATACCCGGCTTGTGGGTTGTTTTTAATCATTCTTGATTATATACAATTTTAATAAATTCCAGAGTGTTCTCTGAATTTTTGGGTCGAAGTTCTCCTGTTTTTCCTTGCAAAGTACCGGTTGTACTAGCCTGCAGAATAATCTCTATTCTGTCAGATGTCAATTGGTATCAGAGCTCAGCATCTTCCTGAGGCGGTATTTCCATCAGTTTTCGATGGCTAATAATCGTGGTCGTGGTCGTGGTGGTCGTCGTGGGCAGGTTCCGATTGAGGAAGTCCCGTACCGTGATCGTAACGTTCAGGATGTTATGATTGAGGATTTGCAGAGGCAAGTGGCAGAGTTAACCCAGCGTCTGGCGGCACAGGAAATCGGTAATCATGATGTGGAAGATTCTGGTACCGACAATTCCACCTTCGAAAATCCGTATCACAATCAGTATCGTCATAGAGATCTCGGCTTCAAAGTAGACCTGCCCGAGTTTTCTGGTACGTTACAAGCCGATTGCTTTATTGATTGGTTGAATGAAGTAGAACGAATTTTCGATTACAAAGAGGTCCCGGATCGTGTCAAAGTGAAATTGGTGGCCATCAAACTCAAGGGTCGAGCATCTGCGTGGTGGGAACAGTTGAAACGTTCAAGAAACAGGCAGGGCAAGGCCAAGATCACTGATTGGGAGAAGATGAAGAAGAAGATAAAGAGTCACTTCCTTCCCTTTGGCTATACTCAAACCCTGTTTCAGCGACTTCATTCGTTGAGGCAAGGGATGAGATCCGTGGAAGATTATACAGAGGAGTTCTATCAGTTGATCGCTCGGAATGATCTAACTGAGACAGAAGAACAGATGGTAGCCCGATATTTGGGGGGTTTACGACAACCTCTACAGGATGCCCTCAGCCTTCACTCGCTGTGGAAAGTTTCTGAAGCCTACCAGCGCGCCCTTGCTGTAGAGAAACAGCAGAATAGACGACCCGTCATCAGAAACGACCAAAGCAGTAGGCCATCTCGCCCTCAAGAATCCCGTCCTCCCCAGCAGCCACCAAAGGGTAATCCTAACTAGACCTGTCAATGGATTGGATTTTGATCCGAATCCGATCTGAATCCGATCCGATTAGTCGGATTTGGATTGCAAAAAAAATCCGATAACCCGAATATGATCTGAATCCGATAATCCGATTCCTTAACAAATTGGATTTGGATTAGCCTAATCCGATCCGATAATAATCCGATCCGATAAAATATACATATATATATTTATATATATGTGTATATATTTAATATTGTACATGTATATAAATGTTAGTTGTTAATTATTTTATTATTTATTAATAATGATTGATCATAAATACAATTATTAAAGTGTGAATAATTTTAGTGTTTCAGTATTTATTGATTTTTGTATTTTTTTTAATTAAATATTCGGATTAGATATTCTATAATGAAGAAATTCGAATATGAATTAATTAAGTGAAAATCTGTCGAATTATCGGATTCGGATCGCGAATTGGGAGTTTTTGTCATTCTTATCAATAGACTTATCAATAATCCAATTATGATCCGAATCCGATCCGAATCCGATATTAACCGGATATGGATTGAAAATAAAATCCGATTAGGATCCGAATCCGATAATCCGATTTCTTAACAAATTGGATTTGGATTTAACTGATCCGATCCGAATCTGATCCATTGACAGGTCTAATCCTAACCCTTCGATTAAGTGTTTTCGATGTGATGAACAGGGGCATATAGCAACCCATTGCAGGAAGCCTGCCAGTCAGACGGACAAAAATCTACTGCTTGAGGAAGGCATGGAAGATGAGATTGAGGAGGTTGGAGAGCCAGTGTATGACGAAGAAAGAGATGAGGATGTGTTGTATGGGGACGGCCATGAAACTCTGGTCATTCGTAAGAGCCTACTGACTCCTAGAGGCGATTCTGAAGATGACTGGTTGAGAACCAATATTTTCCACACAACCTGCACTGTGGCCGATAAAGTCTGCAAGATGATTATTGACAGTGGCAGTTGCGAGAACGTAGTCTCTGAAGACGCTGTCCAGAAATTGCAGTTGAAAACAGATCGTCACCCCAAGCCGTACAAATTGTCATGGCTGAATAAAGGCAGTGAGGTAACAGTAGATAGACGATGCTTAGTGTCTTTTTCTGTTGGCAAGAAATATTTCGATAATGCTTGGTGTGATGTAGTGTCCATTGATGCGTGTCATATACTGTTAGGCAGACCTTGGCAATATGATCGAAGTGTGGTACATGACGGACGGAAGACTACATATTCCCTTAGCATCAAAGGGAAAAAGATTGTGTTGGCACCTTGTCGGGAAGGACCCAATCCCACCCCTGTTGTCAATAGTAACAATTTGCTTTCTATGTCCAGGTTTTTGGTTGAAGTTGAGCGTGAACATGTAGTTTATGCTTTACTGCCTTGTGGAAATAGTGCAACAGGTGAGGTTCCAGAATTACCTACGGAGGTCCAACGGCTGCTTTCGGAATTCTCTGATTTGATGCCAGAAGACCTTCCTCCTGGACTGCCGCCTATGAGAGATATTCAGCATCAGATCGACCTAATTTCGAGCTCGAGTTTGCCCAATAGACCAGCATACCGCCTCAGCCCAAAGGAGGCTGAAGAGTTGCAGCAACAGGTAGTAGAGTTGCTGGAGATAGGCTACATCCGTGAGAGTATGAGCCCATGTGTCGTTCCTGTCTTGCTGGTACCAAAGAAAGATGGTTCCTGGCGCATGTGTGTAGACAGCAGAGCCATCAACAGAATTACGGTGAAGTACAGATTTCCCATTCCCCGCCTGGATGACATGTTAGATCAATTGTCCGGTTCTAAGGTCTTCTCCAAAATTGACCTTAAGAGCGGTTACCACCAAATCCGAATAAGGCCTGGAGACGAGTGGAAGACGACGTTTAAGACGCAACATGGGTTGTATAAGTGGATGGTCATGCCATTTGGACTGTCCAATGCGCCCAGCACATTCATGAGATTTATGCATCAGGTTTTACGGCCTTTCATGGGGAAATTCGTGGTAGTCTACTTCGACGATATCCTTATTTATAGCCCTACGTGGGCCTCACACTTTGGTCACCTCCGTGCAGTTTTTGACATGCTCAGGAAGGAGCGCCTGTTTGTTAATCAGAAGAAGTGTTCTTTCTTCACTACTTCTGTAACCTTTCTAGGTTTTGTTGTGTCTACTGATGGTGTTCATGCAGATCAGTCGAAGATAGATGCAGTCTTGGAGTGGCCCCAGCCAAAAACCTTGCATGATGTCAGGAGTTTCCATGGGTTGGCATCTTTCTACCGCCGCTTCATCAGAAATTTCAGCACTCTAATTGCTCCTATCACAGAGTGCCTCAAGGGACGTGATTTCCACTGGACTAAGGAGGCAAAAGCCAGTTTTCAACTGGTCAAGCAGAAGATGACGGAGGCACCGGTGTTGGCACTCCCTGATTTTGATGAAGTGTTTGAGTTGAATTGTGATGCATCTGGAGTTGGCATTGGTGGTGTTCTAAGTCAGGAAGGGCGACCCATAGCTTTTTTCAGTGAGAAACTGTCGGGATCCAAGAAGAATTACTCCACCTACGACCTGAAGTTCTACGCCATCGTTCAGTCTTTGAGTCATTGGCGTCACTACCTTGTGCATAAGGAATTCATCCTTCTTACTGATCATGAGGCCCTGAAGTACATAAATGGTCAACACAAGCTGAGCAGACGGCATGCCAAATGGGTGGCGTACTTACAAGAGTTCACTTTTTCCCTGAGGCACCTATCAGGGAACCTGAACCGTGTTGCAGATGCCCTCAGTCGTCGCACTTTACTCCTCACCACCATGAGTACCCGAGTCACAGGATTTGAAACTTTCACTGATTTGTATGCCACAGATCCTTCCTTTGGAAAGATCATTCAGGAGGTAACATCTGGTCATCGTCATGATTTCCTTTTACATAATGGTTATTTGTTTCGTGGGCTACAATTGTGCATTCCAGATTGTTCGCTAAGGCAACAAATTATTAGTGAGCTTCATAATGAGGGTCACTTCGGGCGAGACAAGACATTGGCCCTTATTGCTTCTGATTATTATTGGCCCAAATTGACCAGTGACGTGGCTCACTTTGTGGAGCGTTGTTATGTATGCCAAAGGTCCAAGGGTGTCCTCACCAATGGAGGCCTTTACACCCCCTTGCCGGTTCCTGAAGCTCCTTGGTTCGATGTCAGCATGGACTTCGTGTTGGGCTTACCCCGTACCCAACGGGCCTGTGATTCTATTTTAGTTGTGGTTGACAGGTTTTCCAAGATGGCCCACTTTGTACCTTGCAGGAAAACCATGGATGTTGCCCGAATAGCCCATCTTTACTTCAGGGAGATTGTGCGTCTCCATGGTGTTCCTCGATCCATCACTTCAGATCGAGACACCAAGTTCATCAGTAATTTCTGGAGGAGTTTATGGGGAAAGCTGGGTTCGAAGCTGAATTTCAGCAGCGCTTATCACCCCCAGGCGGATGGTCAGACCGAAGTGGTGAATCGGAGTATAGGCAATCTGTTGAGGTGTTTAGCAAACACTAAACCCAAGCAGTGGGATCTGGCATTACCTCAAGCAGAATTTGCCTACAACAGGTCAACGAGCAGGACAACAGGAATGAGTCCTTTTGAGATCGTCTATGGTCAAAATCCATCTGGAGTACTGGACTTAGCGCCCATTCCACGTGTGGGCCGTTTGCATCCTAGGGCAGATGAGTTGGCCCAACATCTTCGAGGCATCCATGAGCAGGTGAAACTGGCCATTCACGAGAGCAATGTCAAGTACAAAGCTCGAGCGGACAGTCATCGTCGTCAGGTACTTTTTGATGTTAGTGATTTTGTTTGGGCTGTATTAACTTGTGATCGTTTCCCTGTTGGCGAGTATAATAAGCTTAAGGAGCGGAAAATTGGACCTTGTGAGATATTGCAAAAGATTAATGACAACGCATACAGGTTGCGTCTCCCTAGTCACTTGAAGACTTCTGATGTTTTTAATGTGAAACACCTAACTCCTTGCTTTGCGGATTCTGCTGATGCTGCCATGAACTCGAGGACGAGTTCTTTCCAACCCGGGGTGACTGATGCAGGGGGATCCGAGTCAGACGATGCCGAGCTGTCAGATTGCTCATTGATGGCGCTGGATTACCTGGAGCGGGAGGATCAGCGCAAGAATGGCAAGAAATCGTGATCTAGCCTAATTGGGACAGTTTTCGTGCACGCGTCGGTTTTTTGGCCATAACTGGAGCTACAAGTATCGGATTCGCGCCCGTGACCCCAATTCGGAAAGCTAATCTCGGCGCGGACGTCGTGGCCACCCAGCTACGCTCGGTGCACATCGTTTCGAGCCCCAAATCCTCTGTTTTCCTTTTCAATTCTTTATTTTTAGTTAATTTTTGCTATTTATGGTAATTTTTTATTTGTCAATTAGGAGATGATTCTGAACCCGATTTGGGCCAGATTTTTGGCAATCTTTTTATTTTTTTCCATATTTTGTTTTGGTAGGACTTTAGGGTTTTGCTATTTTTGGCAAAAATCCCATTAGGGGTCGATTTTCAGCTATTTATACCCGGCTTGTGGGTTGTTTTTAATCATTCTTGATTATATACAATTTTAATAAATTCCAGAGTGTTCTCTGAATTTTTGGGTCGAAGTTCTCCTGTTTTTCCTTGCAAAATACCGGTTGTACTAGCCTGCAGAATAATCTTTATTCTGTCCGGCGTCACCTCCGCTCCACTCACTCAACCATGAAGTCCTAACAACTCCTCCTCTGGGAAACAACACCCAAAAAATGAGAGATACCACAACCAAGGACCTCCGCAAGCATCACAGGATCCACCACATCCCCAACATGAACCAAGACACATCTCAAGTAGGCATCACAAAAAACCGAAGTATTGTTTGCAAAAAGAAGATGTGAGATCACCCACTATGATGCCTCTAATGAATCCCAACTCCACCTCCAACCTTAATACTGCTAAAGACAAAACCACTTGATGCAAAGGCAATGAGAAGGGAAAAGCATGTGATAGGTTCCAAAAAACATCCATCCATAACTTCTCCCGGATGATCTAACTATCAACCTATGCTTCGACAATTTATGAAGAACAGAATCTGAAGCAAAACATAGTTGTTGATTTATTGTCACAAAATAATTAGGATAAACCTTTGACAGGTATTACCCAACTTAGTGAGGATAGAACGAAGCCAAAGGAGTGCACATATACCCTGAGCCATAGCACGATATTCAGCCTCAACTGAGGATCTAGAGACTACAACCTGCTTCTTACTCTTTCATGATACAAGATGACTACCATAGAAAATACATAAGTCAGAAGTAGAGCGTCTATCTGTCTTACATCAGCACAACTGCATCAGTGAAGCATAAAACCTCTCTTTTAATGAATAGAATAAACGCTGAACAAGATTTGAGATACCGCAATATGATAAACTGCATCCAAGTGAGATGTACGAGGCGCATAAAAACTGACTAACATCTCTCATAGGAAAGATCAAGTCTGGCCTAAAATTGTCAAATAGATACGGCGACTACTAGACGTCGGTACACACTTGGATCAGTAGAAAGCTTAAGGTTTGTATCCATAAGAGCGGAAGTTGGTCTGAACCCCATCATATCAATATCTTGAAGATGATCGAAACTGTATTTACGTTGAGAGGTTTGTCATTAGGGTTGGCCGCAACTTAAAGAGATGAGAGAAAAGTTTGAGTGGAACAAAAAGAGAAGAGATGAGAAATGCTCTGATACCAAAAAGTTAAAAATTCTGTAAATCGGCTTGAGTCTAAATCAGATTAGCCACTCCATATACACAAAGGGAATACAATACGCCTTATATGAAAATTTAACACATGGACTACATCAAAGCTTGACATATGGAGTACATCCAAGTCCTAAATTAAGGAAAGCAAATATGGAAACATCATGCCTAACATCAAAAGCGATTCAAGCCTTAATATCAGGAAAGAAAAATAAGGAAAAAAACATAATATTTCCAACACAGTTTTATTGCCTATGCCCTGTGAAAAGATTGACTATGAATACAGCTTCATAATTTACCCCTGGTAAAAAATTACAGCAGTAGCAAGATCATGCTGCATATATATGTAATTTTAAGAACCCAAGTAGCAAAATATTACTCATACATACAATCAATCTTGGCTGCTAGCACATAATCAAATCAACTACCTTTCAAAAAAAAAAAAAATCAAATCACTATATTCGTGTTCAGAAAATGGTACAAATACATAGGCTAAGAGCATTAGAAATATCATTCTTACATTTCCCAAATGAGTGTCAAAAAACCTGAAGAGCAATCTAAGGATGGTCGACTTACCTGAAATAGAAAATTAATATCAATAGACCTGTGATCAAATTAACTCGTAAAGAACCATTCTGAGGTGCATGGAGGACTTGTTAGTTGACAATTATAAATAATTTAGATTTCATGGTCATCATTTGGTTGGTTACTACAAGTAAAGACATAAAACATATTAGCATGCCATACACTACCTATTTATATATTCTCACAATGGGGAGGTGCAACTTGGAGATCCTAATAAAAACCTACACGGAGTTTGTGTCTGTATCCCAAACTGTACCCCTACTTCAATTGGCATCTTTCTAACCCATCCCAGTAGGAGCAATGCAACACGGATACACATTTAATTTGTTACATTGCCATCCCCACAAGAAATATTACAATCAGTGGACTCCTAAGGGGTCTGGTAAAGAATGTGTAGCCGAAATATTCCATAATAATACTTTCCATGAAAAGTCCATCAAACCCCCGAACTAAAAATTAATGTAATGAACCATTCAGATAAAAAAATGAATCTTTATGCTTGTATCAGTAAAATATCTCTCACGGTTCAGTGTAAACAACATAAACGGAAGAGAGAGCCTTTGGCTTATACTTTTTCTACTTGTCTTCTTCAATATTGATATACAAAGCATGTTGGCAATTTCTTTGGGTTGGTTAGGCAGAATACTCATAATGAGTTCTATCGGTAGGATGAAATTGCCTTGCAGAATGGGCTCACAAAGGAATAATCACCATCTTGAAATGATACACCAAAACAGGATGATAATTTTGTATTAAACCGCAAAAGTGCTTTCACATCCTCCGTCATTCTCATTGCTGGATGATGGACTCTCAAGACTTTATATGGCAGAAGGAGACAAAAACTCCCAAGTAATAATACAAGAGAACTTAGAAGTATATCAAGTCAATAAAAATATGGTGTAAGATGGAATACATGCAGATACTATTATAGGACATAAGAGATACAAGATAAGATGGAGAAGATTTCATTGGTTTTTCTGGGATGGAACAAGTAAACTTCTTTCTCTATAAATATAAATTTTATTTGGCCTTTGCTCTCTCATGGAACACACTCAATGGACTCATGAGTTAAAAAAACACATGGAGACATCCAACTGAAAATCTCTAAGGGCATCCCAAGCACAGTAACCACTAACAGTGCAACGAGAATCTGAACAGGGATGGCACCAGGACACGTTGGGAATCCCCACTCCAAAACCGTTTGACAAACGAGGCAGGGTGAGGTTGGGGTAAGGTGGGGCGGTTTCAGAGTATAAAAATAATTTATTTTTCTCTTATGCAAATGAAAATAAGATTTAACTTCTCGATTGCATCTTTTACCTTACTATTATTGTACAAAAAAAAATAAAAAATATGTACATGTTCTCAAATAACAATAATACAAAAGGATATCTAGTAATGAAAAGATCATAGATTAAAATTTGTTTAATATAAATAACTATTATTGAATGTTAAGATAAACTATAGGGTAATTTACACAAAACCCCCTGAGATTCAAGATTTCATCACCAAACCCCCTGACATTTCAGATTTTAATTAAATACCCCCCTCAAGCCAATTTTCATGTCAAAATGACTTAAATGTCTCTCACATAAATTACAGTTTCACCCCTCTTTTTTGAATATATTATACTTTCCCCCCTCTATAAAAAAATATATATAAAACTTCGAAAAAATTATTTAAATTATGAACAAATATATAAAATTTGAGAAAAATATATATAATTAGAAAAAATATATATATAATTCGTAAACTATATATTAAATTTCAAAAAATATATAAAATTAAAAATATATATATAAATTTTGAAATATTACATAAAATTTGGAATATATATATAAATTCAAAAACAATTATATAAAATTCAAAAAATATATATAAAATTAGAAAAAATATTTAAAATTTGAAAAATATATAAAATTCGAAAAAAAATATATAAATTTCGAAATATATATAGAAATTTACCCCCATAAAAAATAGAAAGGAAAAAAAAAAAAACAAATGATGATCCTAGTATTCAAGAAGAGACAAGCAATCAACCCATTATCTTACCCTATCCCATTTCTTCTTGTCCAACTTTCACACTTTTACCTCTTTTTCCTTTAATTTTTTATCCATTTAAAACAATACAATCAAAAATAAAGATACAAGTACACAACATGACATAGGACATGGTCCCCATTCAACTTCACGTGTCTGGTCCGAACAATACACCCTGTCACGTGCAACTCACATGGTGACATAAAAAAATAAAATTCATTTTTTGAAGTATATATTTTTTTTCAACTTTTATATATTTGTTTTGAATTTTATTTTTTTTGAAATTTATATATTTTTTCAAAATTTAATATATTTATTTGGAATTTTATATATATATTCAAAATTTAATATATTATTTATGAATTTTATATATATTTTTCCCGAATTTTATATAGTTTTTCTAATTTTATATATTTGTTTTGAATTTTATATATATATTTCAAATTTTACATATTTTTTCGAATTTTATATATTTTTTTCAAATTTTAATATATTATTTATGAATTTTATATATATATATTTTTCAAAATTTATATATTTGTTTCTAATTATATATATATTTTGAATTTTATATATATATTTTTTTTAGATGGAGGAAAGTGTAATTATCCAAACAAGAGGGGGGGAAGTGTAATATGTCCAAACAAGATGGGTGAAAGTGTAATTTATGTGAGGGGCATTTAAATCATTTTGACATGAAAATTGGCTGGAGGGGGGTATTTGATTAAAATCTGAAATGTCAGGGGGTTTGACGAACGACAGGGGGTTTTGTGTAAATTACCCTAAACTATAATGATAGAATTATTATTTATCAGTAAATATGGGGCGGGGTTAGGTAACCTTTCCCCATCCTTGCCCCATAACCAAGCGGTTTCTCAATCGCAACCACAAAACCATTTAACTAACCCCATAACCGTTCTAAAAAGGGCAGCGTATTTTGTTTTTCCTAAATATGAAGATGATTATAGATTTTATGACATCAGAAATAAAGGTTCTAGTTTAATTTTGTAGCACAAACCAATGACTAGTAAAAATTAAAAACAGAGCATGTGAGATTTAAAGAATAATGTTACATCTGAAGTCTTACCACTGCCACTGGTTCCAACAATGGCCACACTTTTTCCAGGTGGAACAGTAAAAGATATCCCATCAAGAATCTTTCTTTCTGGCACGTAACTACATCAAGTGAAATGTGAAATTGCATCAGCAAGCAATCATTAATAACCCATTACAGTAGTTAAATGATCACTTAAGGGTACTGCACAATAGCAAGTCCTCAGAATTTGAATGCATTTATGGGACAAAACAGTGGGCCATTAAAACTTCGGTTATTTATTAATAGTACTTGAACCATGTTTGGGTCCTCTGGATTCAACATATTCGAATAAACAGAATCAACTGTATACTTTATAGATGGACTATTAGAGGGGATAAATGAATATCCGGCATGTTAAAATTATGTTGCATTTGACATATTTGTATAATATCAAGTACAGCAGCAGATCATCTGTATGTCTGGTGGAGAGCAGCTCTCTCTCACTCTCTCTCTACAAACTTATCACAAAGAATTCGTACTGCAAATCAAGTTTAAGATTTCTCAGAATGAAGATTAAAACCAATACTTCCAAAGAAACCAAAAAGAATTTTGAAAAAAAGGAGCTACTACAATGTGATTGTAACTCTTCTAGAAATGGTAGGTCATGTGAGACTAACAAATCACCAAAGGTCTGAAAAAGAGGCAGCAAATATAACTGTTGTATTTTAGAGTCAAAGAATGAAATCTACATAGAAGAAGATGATACTTATTTTCTAAAACATTCAGCATAAGCAAGTAGAAAACCTAATCAAAAGAACCCAGTTCAGGTACAAATGCTAAAGTTAGAACAGTTAAAACCTGAAGCATCATCAGAAAGTTCAGAATTCAAAGAGTAGAAGTTACTAAAAGGTGGAAAATGGACAAGAACAAGGGAAACCTAAATAATTGTTGCGAATTTTATAATTACGCTTACAAAGTAGAAGTTGGAGAAATATAACAGTCCTTGGAAGAAAAGAAGAAAAATAAATAAATAAATAAAACTTATGGGTTCCATCAAGGGATGTCAAGAATGTTTAGATGCCTTCACATCGTCTCATTATATTTTCTTGACAGAAATAGTTATCTAAATTTAAAGCAAAATACTATTAAAGCAGATGGTGTATATTACTTGGCAATCATTATGTTGAGAAAATCTACCCTAATTGATGACACCTAGAGGTGCCTCTAAACCATGTAGAAGCACAACTTCTGTAATTATAATGTTTGGAGACCATGTAATAAGGTCCATGATGAAACAAATAAAAAACAAACACAAGAAATACTAATAAAATGATTATTTGAAAAAAACAAAAGAGAAAAAAGATGTTTTCCTTATATTGTAAAAAAGCCAATAGAGGTACAAATAATAACCTGAAGTGGACATTGTCAAATTCAATTCTACCCCCGATTAATTGCAGAGGCTTTGCATCTGGATCATCTCTGATTTCAGGCCTCTCCTGCAGTAAGAATTAGAAGAAATTATTTCAAGGCAACAGAGTAATTACAAGAAGTTGGAACAGGAAATGAAGTTGGAACATAACAAAACGATTATTTGAATAAACAAAGAATAGCTCAACCATATGAAATGTGAAAATTAACTGTCAATAAATCATTTACCCCTCTCAAAGCAACTTATGCGAAGGTGAAGCCAAGGGGTTGGCCTAGTTGGGAAAGACTTGGGCCCTAGTGGCTAAGAAAGCATCAGGTCAAAATCGATTCCACCTAGTTGGAAATAATTCCTAGGGCAACACCTACGAATATAGTCCGAGCTTTACCAAATCCGTGTGGAGAGAGAACCTTGCACAGGTCTTGTCGATTGGTAGGAGCATGGCGTCGGACACCCCAGTTATCAGGAAAAAAAATGTGCGGCGGTGGAATAACTGAATGAGAAGCTTGATAAAGAGGGATTAATAAGAACAGATTACTGGATTAAAGCACAAAGTATAAAGAATGATCTGACACATGCTACAGTCATTTGCATTGTGAAAACCACAATTATATTTTTTGCGATAAGGATTTAGTGCAGATTTCACATGGCCACGATGGTGATTATAGATCCTACTTGGGTTTCCATGAAACAATACTAAAACAATAGTGACTAATTAAAATTTGAATTGCTTGGTGATCGCAGGAGTAGAAGGGCTAATTCTCTGTCAATTTGTTTTTCCAAATTGTCAATCCTACTTTTGATAGTTCATTACCCTACAAGCGTGATTGGTCCTTCGAATTTTCCTTGAAACTACTTTAGTCAGCAATGTTTATTTGGCTGGATCTCGCACCATTGGTTAGTGCAGCTAGTCAGTGGAAGCAGTACATAGGCTATTTGTTCAATGTATCCTGCATTGTTGATCTGGTCTCATGAATGATCATATTCTGGAATTTCCTTGGACTAACTGGTTTTATTGGGGTCTCTATTAGTTACTAGCATATTGAAATTTATGGTGCCAAAGGAAATTCCCCAAAATATATGATCATGAACAACTATTGAGGATTTGAAAAAATGAACAATCGACAATTTAAAAATAAAGAACAAATCCATTACCAGCTATCTAATATTTTCTCTTGATGATTTTGATGGAAGGACAAACATAAACCAGAACGCGATCTTTTACCATCAATGTTAATTTTGTCATTGCCCACTCATCCACTCTCTTCTAATGTAACACCCCGTGTTACTTTCCCTTTGTATGAAATTCTTTCTGATTTATTCACGGTTTGTGACGTCACTTGTTCCTGACGTCTTATGTACTCTTGGTACTTTGTACGTGTAAATTTTTCACGCTTCGCGTTTCGGACTTGGCGGGACGACTTTGTGAATTTTCGTTGCAGGCTTTGTTGGATCTTCATTGGCGTTTATCGTTCGAGGTCTTCGGCGGGACCGGGACACGCCCGGTGGAACCGATGGTCAGGTTTGGCGATCGAGGGTGTTTTTCTTTTCTAATTTATTTTTGGATTTCCCGGTGTATCACCGGTTATGTGAATTGTGTGTTGATAGACATTTTTGAATTGATTGTAGATGGGGTAGACTAATGTTTTTTATTTATCTTATTTTATTTTTGGTGAGAGTAGGAAATGTAGAGATTTTCCACTATTTACTTATCCTACTATATATATGTAATTGGGCTTGTTGGGCCATGAACCATTTTTACCCACAAGTATTTTGTTATGTGGACCTTGTGGGCTTAAGGCCCATTCCTTTCTTTCATCTCATTAACCTATAGATATATAAGTATATGGTGGTGTAAATGAAATAAAGGGAAGGGATGAATTAGTGGACTTTTCTAGGGACTTTAGGGTCTCTTTGTTAGGCAAATCCTCACCTTCCATTATTGAAAGACTAGATCTCAACCCTTGAAAGTGGAAAAGTCTAGAGCTTGAAATATGGAGATTTTTGGTCAAGTGTTCATCCATTCACCCTACACGTGTAGAGGACATTAAGGTCATTTGACACATAATGCTAGAGTTGTGGTTTTGTAGAGATTTCAAGAGCAACTTAGGAAAGTGATTTTTTTACAATGTCATCTCTACCCTCATCTTCTCTTCTTCATCTTTGGGAGATATTTTAAAGGAGAGTTCTACACAAGTGATGAGGTGTCAACACCATATTTCTTCCTACAATCTCATCTCTCCCATCTTGAATTCTAGCCCTTGGATGAGGAGGTTATGAGGTGGAAATTCTTGCACCTATATATACATGTGAATTATGAGATTTCAAGACATTTTAGTCACAACCAAACACATCACAACACTCCTCACTCCCAAAATTTCGAAATTCTCTCTCCTCCCTCTTTTCCACCTTCAAATTTTGCATTTTTCACCCCCTTTAAGCTTGGATTTTGGAGGAGGCTTCAACATCAAACTTGTTGGGGGTGTTGTTGACTACGATTTAAGCCCAAGATTGTAAGTTTTCTCCCTCTCTTTGGTGAGTTCTCACCCCAAACCCTAAATGTTCCAATTCCTTGAAGTCTTGTGACTAATATTGAATTATGCTTTCACTGCCTATTGATTCTTGTAGAGTGACTTTAATTGGGCATCTTCTCACTCCATACTCCACCTTGTGACCAAGAATTGGTGTAAATCCACTTTCCTTTGATAAAAATTTGTTCAAAACCCTAAGGGTTATGTTGAGATTTTATTCCAACTCTTGGGTTTTTGCCTTTTCCTTGTACTAATACTTGTCAAAAGCCCTAATATGAGTATATTCTCTATCTAGATTGTAGTTGTTAACTTGGGAGGACTTGTTGAGACCTTGAGCCTAAGTTGGGAGATTCTTGAAAACTTTTGTGGGCATTTGCTTGGCTTCCATTGCTTCACCTTTGCTGTTCTAGCTTGGACTTGAGGTAGGGGACTCTCCTTTCTCCCTCATTCTTTGGTTACATAGGGGTGTGAATTCCTCTAGGGTTTCCTTAACCCTAGACTTGTATGTGTATTATGTGTATATTGCGGTTGAATTGAGTATATGTTGTTGTTTATGCTTATATGTGTGATTATAGAAAACACTTTCATGCTTAAGTGTAAGATCAATGGACTTTAATTTGGAAAAGTTATGAATTGAAAACTTGATTCTATATGGATATATATATAGGTATACATGAGATTTATATATATATATATAAAAAGAGAGAGGAGTCGGCGTAGTAGCCTTAGAGGTGTAACTAGGCTAGCTCTTAGGACGTGTTCGAATTTGGAGGTACTAGGAGTGTTTAGGCGTAAACATGTATAAATATAGTGATTTCTTATGGTTGTCCATCTTGCGCCTTTGAAATCGAAAATAAGTGAATGAAACTTGTGAACTTGAAGTCTGGACATAGACGTTGCCTTAGGCCCCTTTTTCTTGTGAATCATAAAAAGGTGGTAAATTAAAAACTTAGATGTTTTAACAATTATTTATTGTGATGTGTTGCTTCATTTGGTTATAAGCATGCTTAATACATTAAAAGTGGCAATAAGTGGATAATAGAGAAAATTGTTACATAAAAATGAGATGATCATGCTTTGTATGAAAAATGAAAATTCATGATATATCATTGAGCATTGGGTCCATGTAAAGGCATAGTTAGCATTTATGTAACACCATGTGTATATGTAGATTGGGTGTTAGTGGCATGCCTCATTCACACCATTTATATGCATAGACAGTTTCGATAGTCGTAACAACTGGCCAGACGGTGTTCTCGCGACCGGTGGAGTTAGTAAGTCCCGAATCCGAGAAGGTGGGGGAGCACTCGGTCCAAACCCGGGTTCCAGTCGGGCTTTGAGGTCCCCGAGCTCTATATGAATGGTAAGACTGGATATCCATTAAACCCTTGTGTAGATAGGGTTGCATTGGCATTGGCACATGCATGACTTGCATAACATGATAGTAAATTGGAAGCATTTACATATTTTGAGCATCTCGATTAAAAATGCAAATCATGCTTGAAAGTGATCTTGTTGTCTCACATGACATACTTTGATAATGAATGGAATTGGAATGGAAGTATGAATTAATTGCCTTGTCAATGAAACTTATATTGTCTGTTTTGGCCTCTTATTAATTAATGTTGAAACCGAATAGAAAAATGTGGTTTTATTTGACATGCATTGTTTGTTTCTTCCTTTATGCTAATAATGAGGAAGACTCTCGATAAATTTATGGTTATATACCTCTTTATGTGGTCCCGTAAGACTAGAGGATGTGGCTCCCAGTCCCGATTAGCTAAGTAGTGTAGCCTAGTGGGATAGCACCATTCCAGAGTTCGAGATCTAAGTCGTTGGTTAAAATCCTAGTTTAACTTAAACCGATTGGTGGCAACGGTCATTTAGGCCCCTTAGTGCTTTTAGAGTTCATGTCACCTTCTGGGTTCTATCGCTCTTGTCTTAATTTGTTCTGGTAGATAGCGGTCTTGGAGTTCAAATAGGTAAAGTTTTGTTTATGAGCGCTTCGGTGTCGTTAATTTGTAAACTTTTGTAAAATTTGCAAACTCTTGAATTTATTGTGTCGCATAAGGACAAAGTGGTTTTTTATCCACCGATTTATGTCTTACTTGTGTAAACATAGGTAGGTGAAAGTAAATGAGTGTTTTGAGACCTCTTTATTCAAAATCGAAACTATTTCAGGAATTTAAAAAATCTATATTTTTTATTTTTAATGAAAAATGACGTTTTTCCCTCACCCCCGGGCCCCACCTACTCTTTTTGAAACTTTGGAATGAACAAACTATTTTTTCCAATATTTGAGAATTTTCGGGACCATAGGTGTCGAAAACGGAGGACGGTTACAAAAACGCATTTTGGTTTTAAATTGCCCAAATTCGAAGCTAGTGGGGCAACATCGACAGCCTCAGCACTATTCAAATGCGAGGGCATTGGGGCGACATCTCGCCCCGCCTCAGCTTTGGTTGGATTTCTTTTTAGCGACATCCAATTTTTAAAAATTTGTAACTCTTGTCTCGTTACTCCGAATTTGATTCCGTTTGTTTCTACGGCTTGTCCTAAGCCTACGGCTTGTCCTAAGCCTAAATTTAGTACTTCCACTTTGAAATTACTATTTTACTCTTGAAATGACATTTTTACCCTTGGACAAACATGTGACGTTATAATGATTCGTTTAAAATGTCGTTTGAATCTTTTCACTTCTTTTTCAATTCCCGACAATTTTTATGATTTTCCTTAAGTATAAAATGACTCTTTTACTCCTAGGATGGGTTTAAAGAAGTATTTTCCAAATTAAATCCTAAATGTTATATTTTCGGATTTCGACTTCAAAACTTTGATTTGTGTTTCCCAGTTCCGAATTGAACTCCGGTCGTTCCGATGATTTCTCCTATTAACAAACTAACTATTTTACCCTTGGGTTGGATAAGAAGAAGTATTCTTTTAAAGTTAAGTCCTTTAGTGACCTTTGGCGAAATTTTGCTAGTTTTTGCTCCTTGTTGATGAGTCGTGGTTACACTTGTATGAGAGTTGTGTGATTTTCTTCACTTTGACTCTAGAGATGGCCTAGGACTCCTTTCGGTTTCTAGGTGGCAAGCTGGGAGCATGGGGATGTCAGTGATGTTGAGTTGTAAAGGCTCGGTGCGCGGTTTCATGTGTGACTTAAGCCGCTAGAGTTGGAGTATAGGACGGGAGTCTTGATAGTGTTTTGAGGTCTCGTATTGTTTATATATATATATATATATATATATATAAAACTGTGCAGATAAGCGTATATAATTACATATATATATACGTATATCTATATATATATATATATATGTGTGGTGTGCTATGTGATCCTGTGGGTGTGATTTGTTACGTGTTGTATGCCTTGTTTTCTCTGAGCATGGTAGGGATTAGTGGGGTTTTGTTCAGGGGTCTTGGATTGACGTGAGTGTCATGTGAGACAACAGACCGACCTGAACGGCCAGAGGGTGGTAGTTAGGATTTTTCCTACTGGGCTTCATAGCTCTCCCCGGTATTTTATACCGATGTTTTCAGGAAAGGAGGCGTGGCAACAGCTCGGGTGATTTGGGGACGTCTATAGAGTTGTTGTCATCTTTTCTATTTTCCTTTATACCTATGTATCTTGGGAGCCAACTTGTTGGCGTATCTTTCTCCATGTATTTCTTTGTATTATTGTATCGTCTTACAGTTGTATTTCTTTCGGCACTTCGATGTGCCTTGGTTATCCTTGTATCTGACTATATTCAGTGATGTATTGAAAGCAAATATTTCTTTAATTGTTCCATATACATTGGTGTTATTGATGATTCTAGTGGTCGCTCGCACTGACGTCACACCTCTGCATTCGCTGATTCTCCGGGTTGGAGTCTCAAAAATTTCGAGGCTTGACATCTAAGGTTCTGGGGACTCCTCACCCTAGCTCAGGTTACTTTTTATTTAAAACAAAAGAAAATGTGGAAGAGGGAATTAAATTGCAACACAAAGCTTAATAAAAAATGGTCCTTGTTTTTATCATCTACATTCAGAAGAAAAATAAATAAGGAAAACCAGCAAACAGCATGAAGCAATACAGAAAAACATTTGCACTTCCATTGTCACGAGACAGATTTTTCATTATCCTTAATGGTTTTAATCTGGCCCTACTACTTTCATCACTACTACCACTTACCTCTACTACTACTCGCACGCGTACAGCTTCCTATCGGCCCGATCAAATGGATGAGACATTTTGCTTGGTTGATTGAAAGGGCGTCAAGGAGGTAACACTTGGATGCAATCTGTTGTGTCATGATAGGTTAATGTAGTCACTAGTCCTCAGTCAAAATTATTAATAATGTAGTCTGTTGTGTCATGAAAATTGTCTACTGGATTAATGTAGTTAATAGTGTTTGGTAAAAGTCATTAATGATGGTATGGGAAGTCTTAAAATGTCCTAGGAACAGTAGCGGGTAGTTTGGAAGTCAGTCTAGAGAAACTAAGTGCCTTTAATAGCATTAGTATATATAGGACAGCCCTCTACATCTGCTGTAATAAAATCTTTATCAATATAATTCTAAATCATTACAGATTAGAGTATTCTCTTCAGGCTTTTCCCACATTTCCCTTCAGAAATCTAGACTCCGATGGTGATTGGAGTATTATATTTTGTTTTTATTTCTGTTTGTTTCAAGTGGCAACAGAGCCTGCTGTCAGATCTGTGGTTATTGTGGATCTACAGCTGGGCAATCAAAGAACAAAGTGGGCATTACCGAAGCACCTCAAGCACAAAATGCTAGTAATGTGGCCACAAAAGAAGGTATGGAGAACTTGCAACAACAAATTAATCAGTTGTGCACAAGATTGGAGCAAGCTGGACTCATCTACCCTCCTAATCAAACCATGGAAAGTCAAAGAGGACATCTAATGAATGTCTTTGAAAGTGGAAATTGGAGGAACCGACTAAAGCAGAAAGATTTCAGCAAGTTGCAGAAGAATTTTTAGATGATGAACATGGAAGTTTATCATATGCAAGACAACCAGTCTTTAATCGTAACTTTGGATGGGATCAAATCCACGTACTCAGGTTGAAATTCCAACCTTCACGAGAGAAGAGCAGCCGGAGGAAGTTTTGGACTGAATAAATGAAGTTGAAAGGATCTTTGAGTACGTTGACCTTCCTGATAATAAGAAGTTTGAGATTGGTGGCTATTAAAATGAAGAAGGATATGCATCTTCTTGGTGGCAACAAGTTCAGTTAACCAGAGTTCAATCTGGAAAGGAGCATGCTCATACCTGGAGAAAAAATGAAAGGATGATTTGGAGCCAATTCTTTCCACTAAGAAGTAATTCTCTTCCAACATTACCAATCCCATTATCAAGGAAATCGCACGGATCGGGTATACACAAATGAGTTCTACAAGATCAAAACACGAGTATTGGCTGAGACAGAAACACAAGTGATTCATCGTTTTTTTATGGGACTCTAGCCAGGTATAAGAAATGAGGAGTTATAGCCTCGTTACACTTTAGTAAGCATTGCCCAACTAGCAATGAAGGTTGAAACACTACAAAATCAGTCCAACAATCACATAAATCAGCTCAGAAGGAAACGAGTATAACTGGAAGCTGAAACTTTCATCAAGAAAGCAAAACTCAAAAAGCTGGAACAGCAACCAACATTATGCATAAAAATAAATACAACGCCATTGGCCGTTCAACGTGGTCAAGGCCGGGGATGTGGAACAACAAAAACTGCTCCCGGAAATAATAGCACAGGTGCAGTAAGAAGGGCACAAGTCCTCTGATTGTTGAAAGGCTGCTAGCAAGTCTCTTATCAATGAAGATGATTCAAAATAAACAGAGATCAACTTGATGAAAGCGCATGATGATAGTTTGCTGGATTTTGAAGAAAATGAAGTCACATTCAACGATAGGGATCTTCCAAATCTGGTACTTCGTGGGGCTATGTTAACACCAAAACAACCAGAAGTTGATTGGAGTGAGATAATATTTTCAGAACCAGACATACAATTTTCAGAAACAGATGAAAATCTCACGGGCGACTTTGCAACATACTATTGATGGAGGCAGTTGTGAGAATTTAGTTCCTAAAGAGATGGTTACGAAGTAGAAACTAGAGGTGTGGCACATACAAAGCCTTATCAAATAGCTTGGTTCAACAAAGGAGGTGAAGATAAGTAACTGAGCAATATTTTGTCCCTTCTTCAATTGGAAAATATTCAAATAAAGTTGTGTGAAGTTGTGAACATGGAGGCTTGTCATCTTCTATTGGGAAGACCGTAGTAGTTTGATAATAAGACTGTCTATCTTAGTGAAAAGAATGTGTATTCCTTTTATAAAGATGGAGTTAAGGTGATCCTAGCTCAAATGAAAGATGAAGACTTTCGCAAGTCCAAGGAGGAGGAAGGAGCATACTTAACGTCTCAACAGTTTCTAAGTGAATTTGAGGACAACAAAGTTGCATACATGCTTCTGCCATGCATTCTCTTCTGGCTTTTCCCAGATTTCCCTTAAAAATTCTAGTCTCCAATGATAATTGGAGTGTTGTCTTCTTTCCATTTTCTTTTTGCTTCGCACCATCCATTCTTTGGTAAGAGCAAAACAAAGAAGATATTTTATATTTTTTTTACCATTATACCCTCATTATTTAATTTGGTAAAAATTGATCAGGGATCGAAGACTATTGTAAATCTTAAATGTACACAATAGTCATCCCTCTTCCCTCCTCTCTTCCATCCTATCCAATTTTGGAGGGTATTATCATTTTACATTGTATACTCCTCTCTTTCCTCCTTGTTGTAACAAACGCACCAAATCACACGAAATCAAAAACAGAAAAATAAGCATGCCAAACACAGATTTACAAGGTTCGGCACAAGTCATGCCTACATCCTTGGCGGAGATCCAGCGAAAATTTTCACTATGCAAGAAACAAAAGATTACAAGTACAACCACAAGAAAAGAAACCCTAACTTTCTCTCTCTCTGTGAATTAGGTTTTATTTTTCTCTCTTAACTCCAAACCCTTATTGCCCTTATATTTATAATGGGCTACAAAAGAGATTAAACAGGCGGACAGCCCATAAGAGTAAAACAGGTCAAAAAAAATTTCCTCAGGGTCGATGCCCCCAAACCCCCAGAGCTTTGGTGGCTTGCGTCCACACAAAGCTCACTTTTCGAGTCAACCAGGTCGCAACGCGACCCGAATCCAAATTCGGGCCATAATATCACACTACTCTCTTTGATCCAATTTTGGAGAGGTGAGAAATGCTGGACCAAGAGGGATCACTAATACATCTGTCCTCCCCTTCCCTCTAGCTGTCCCTTGTACCAAACAAATGAAGACTTGATCCATACCCATCAGATCCTCCCGCCACCTCGCTTCCTCCACCAAAGGGTAGTGCAAACTAGCAAATCTTTTATAAAGAATAAGGATAAATGAACAGAAGAAAATTCAGCCAAAATAAAAGGTACCCCGTGAATCATGAGACATCTCAGCATCAGTGTATTTTTAGACCCGGAAATGTTTCTCATGAAACACATAATATCATTAATAGCATGAAATATATGCAAACCACGCTATCAATTATTTCGAACGACAGACCGGCAGAGCCAGCAAAAATCGAGTCACATAAACTTAATAGGATATATCGATTCTGAAACAGCAATGATAAATGTAGTAACAGCAAAATACCTCGAGTAACTGAAACATGGCCTTCATGTCAACAAGACTCTGTATAGTCTCACGATATACACTGCCAAGAAAGTTGAGTGGAAGAGATAACTGGAACAGGAGCCCGTTTACCATAACCTATGCATTCCATAAATCCCATGTCATGTGTCTGACCACTATTAACCAGTTCAAGGATACAGAAGTTAAAAGACTAGTTATGTAGCAATTTTACCAAATCACCAACTGTCATTGCACCATTCATAATCCCGTGTGAACACAAAACCATAGCAGCTGAAAGAGCGGTGCTAAATATCACACTTTGGCCAAAGTTTAAGAAGGCCAGGCTACGTTGCGTTTTTAAAGCAGCGTCTTCATACCCTGAGAAAAAGTATCACCGTCATCATGTGAATCATATCATAGATAATATTTGTCAGTGTCTTAAAAAGGAATGTTACGTTTAATTGTGCATTATTTTAAAATAAAGTAGAATTATGAAATCAGGTCTCATGTTCTGACCCACGATGGAGAACCAAAACAATGAAACTCTCTATCCAGAATATCATTCCACCAGTTCTATATGTTGGTTAGGTGGCAATACCCACCCAATTTGATTATATAAGCATGTCTCAGCGCATGGATCTGGATCTATGAACATTAGAAAACACCAGCTAAAGCAATCTACCTAATCTAAACCACTAAAGGTTTACAACATAATTCTTGTTTTGCAATTCATCTGAAGTTTTGAGAATGCAATTCCTAATTCACCACCCAGCTATAGTTAAATCATGGTGATAAACTTCCATAAAAAATAACCAACTTACTCTTTAAGAACTCGTCATATTTCTCGGCTTCATAACCCTCATTGTTGAAATATTTGACAGTCTGAAAATGACAGAACATCCAAAAAGAGAAGAACCAGAAAGTAAACGAGATGACGAGGAAAAAAAGAGAAATCAATTTCACAAGAAATGAAAGATATTTTCATAGAATATAAATAAATACTTCACCTCGTAGTTGATGAGTGAATCAATCGCCCTTGTACTTGCATTATTATCAGCTTTGTTCATGGCCTTCCTAAACTTAGTCCTCCACTGGAGAAAAAATATGGGTAGAAAGGCTTTCAGTGACATGTATAACAGCACAAGTACCACCATAAAAGAAAAAGTAACCAATGAAATAAATAATTTAAGTAAAGGATAAACAAGTTTAAAATGTACAATTACTATGGTTATTAGAAATTAAAATTACCATAACCTACCCTTTTCCAATAATTTTTTTTTTTAATAAGTAAGTATTATTATAAAGAGCACTCAAAAGGGGAGCGCATCCCAAGAATACAAGACAACGCTCTATGAACCAAGCGAGCCCCAAAAAACAATCTTTTCCTCTGTAGATGAACAAAATCTACCCTCCACCCAATAAAACAAAAAGGAAATGAAAGAATCCTTAAAGAACCCAACCGGGGACTCCACCCCCTCAAAACACCTTTTGTTGCTTTCGAGCCAAATGACCCACCAAATAAACAAAGGCGCCACTCTCCATAAAGGGCGGGCCCGCAACCCCGCAAAGCAATCCCACCACTCATCAAGAACCTCGCGGACCGAAGCCGGCATCACCCAAGAAATGTCAAACAAACCGAAAACCAAACACCAACAATCATATGCCACCAGGCAGTGAAGGAGAAGATGATCAACGGATTCCGCATCATTCTTACACATGAAACACCTATTTACCACAACGAAGTTGCGACACTGAAGGTTGTCCAAGGTTAGAATTATGCCCCAAGCCGCCGACCATGCAAAAAAGGCGACTCTAGGAGGGACACCAGAACGCTAAATCTCCTTCCAAGGAAAAGCCAAGCGCGGCAACTGAGAAGACACCCTGAAAAAAGAGGACACCGAAAAGCCTTCAAGAGGAGAAGGACACCACACCATCCGATCAGACTCGACCCGCCTCCTGGGAAGGGTAACTTGTACAGTAACCCCAAAAGGCCAGACACCTCCTCTAGCTCCCAATCCTGAAAAAGTCTCACAAACTGAACATCCCATACGATCATACCGTTATCAAGCCGATAACAGTCAGCAACGCAAGCATGTCGATCACAAGCAATACGAAAAAGCATAGGAAAAGAAGAAGATAAGGTAGAGTCACCGCACCAAAGGTCAGACCAAAAATAAACCGAGTTACCCATACCAATGCCGAAACGAATATGAGAAGAAAAAGCAATCCAACAACGACTAATATCCTTCCAAACCCCCAAACCTCTGCGAAAGCGTACTGGACGCGAGCACCAACCCCTATGATCCTCTCTGTAACGGCATACAATCACCCTCCTCCACAATTGGTCCCTCTCAATCCCAAACCTCCCGAGTCATTTCCCCAACAAAGCTTTATTGAAGGGCACCAATCGTCTAAGTCCCAGCCCCCCTTCCTGAAGCGGGCGGCAGACTAACTCCCACCGAATAAGAGTAATAGAAGAATGCGCAATCTTAAGAGCCACACTGCTGGGAATCTGATACATAGACAGAAAATAAGTGGGAAGATTGGACAACATACACTTTACCAAAGTGAGTCGGTCTCCTTTGGAAAGGTACTGACGTTTCCAACCTGCTAATCTCTTTGCAACTCGGTCAACCATAGCATCCCAGAAAGGTTTACGCTGAGCCGCAGATCCCATCGGTAAATCCAGATAAACGGAAGGTAACCGACTCACACCACAACCCAACACTGCAGCCAAAGAAATAATGTTCCCCACCTCTCCTACCGGAATCAATGAACTCTTCCCCGTATTAATTTTCAAGCCCGAGACAGCCTCAAAACAAATCAAGATATATCTGAGATGCCGCAACTGAACCTCCACTGCATCGCAAAACACGAGTGTATCATCAGCAAAAAGCAAGTGAGACACATCCACACACTGATGCTCCTCACTCCCCACTCTAAATCCGCACAAAAGAACCGCCTTCGAGGCCCAAGTCATCATCCGACTGAAAGCCTCTATGACAACCAGGAACAGGAACAAAGAAAGGGGATCACCCTGTCTCAGGTCATGCAAACTCCCAAAAAACCTTGAGGGAGAACCGTTAACCATAACAGAGAAACTCGTCGAAGATATGCAGAACTAGATCCACCTTCTCCATCTTTCACCGAACCCAAGCTGCTCCAACATATACAACAGAAAGCTCCAACTGACGCGATCATAGGCTTTCTCCACATCCAGCTTCACAAGGACCCCTAGAGTCTCACTCTAAAGTCTGGCATCCACCACCTTGCTCGTGACAAGAGTCGAATCAAGAATCTGGCGGCCACTAACAATGGCATTCTGAGAGTCAAAAATAACCCCATCCAGAACACCGCACATCCGAAATGCTAACACTTTAGCGATCAACTTATAAATGCATCCAAGCATGCTAATGGGTTTAATGTCCTTAATGTTACTAACAACCCCCTTTTTAGGGAGAAGAGAGATGAAAGTAGCATTAAGAGACCTCACAAAGCAGCCCTCACGATGGAAATCACGAAAAGTGCCCATCACCTCCTCCCGCACCAAAGACCAACACTCGAGGAGAAACCTCATAGTAAAACCATCAGGTCCAGGGGCTTTATCCCCATTACAAGACTTTAGCGCCCTAACCACCTCCTCGGAGAGTGGAATCTCCAAGCTAATACGCTCCTCCTCAGAAATAGAATCAAAATGTAGTCCATCCAGCCATGGTCTCCACTCCTGTCTCTCCTCAAACAAACATTGATAATAATTACCAATCCCCAGACGGATCTCCTCCTCAGAACTCAGCAAAGACCCCACAATAATGATACTTCCAATATGATTGGACCTCTTGTGGGCATTGGCAACATGATGAAAGAACTTTGTGTTCCGATCGCCCTCGATCAACCAAACGGCTCGAGATTTCTGACGCCATGAGATCTCCACCTGAATCGCAATCTCCTCAATCACAGTCAAACACTTCGCTCTCATAACCCTCAACATGTCATCCATGACTCCACTGAGCTCAACACCGTTAATCTCGACAATCTCCGCCACAAGTCTGTTTCTTCTCCATTCCAGATTCCCGAAAACCTCCTTACTCCAGGATATAATCTTGGTCTTTAAAGCATATAACTTCAAAACCAAGGTGAAGCTAGGCGACCCCAATCTGACCGGGAGAGCCCATAAATCTGAAGACAACTCAAAAAATCCACGGATCTCAACCACATATTCTCGAATCTAAACAGAGACTTTCCTTTAGAGATACCTCTGCAATTCAGCACAATAGGAGCATGATCAGAAGTAAAGTGAGGATCAATAGGCTGAACAACATCAAAAAACCGTTCCTCCCAATCACCGGAAATAAAAAAACGATCAATCCGAGACATAGTAGGATGATCACGACAACTAGACAATGTGAAAGCAACTCCAACCAACGGGAGATCATGCAAAAAGTGCCCATCAATAAACTCAGAAAAGTGATCCATAGCAGGGGTCCTACGCCCCCCTGAAGATCTCTCCGATGGAAAACGGATAACATTAAAGTCACCCCCCCCCCCCCCCCACACACACACACACCAAGGAAGCCATCAAGACTCCTGAGCCTCCCCCAACTCCTTCCACAACACGTATCTCTCGCCATCCTCAACATGACCATACACACCTTAAAAAGCCCAACTGAATCCATCATCTACCATCGAGAAAGAGCAAGAAACTGAAAATCTTCCGACCCATGAAGCCACTAAAGATACACACCGCCTATCCCACATCACAATCACCCCACCACCAACCCTTATAGAGCTCAAAGCACACCAGCAAACAAATTTGTTACCCCACAAACTCTTAACCACTTTATCAAAAAGTCTCCATCTTGGTTTCTTGCAAACAGACCACATGAGCATTCCATTTTCTAAGAGCCAACCGCACTATCCGATGCTTATCCGGATTATTTAAACCCCGGACATTCCAAGAAAAATTTTTAAGCTTCATCAAAAACAGTTATAGTTCCCACCGACCCCCTCCGGCCACTCCCATACCTCTTTTCCATATGTCTCGACCCATCACATTTTCCATTATAATTAACTTTACAGACAAGTCTCTGAAGCTCCCTTTCCCCTTTCCAAGGAGTAGACGGGTGAGGGACAATGCACAAAGTCCTCTCCTTCTTGTTATTCTCCTCAAGGAGTAGACGGGTGAGGGACAATGCACAAAGTCCTCTCCTTGTTGTTATTCTCCTCAAGGAGTAGACGGGTGAGGGACAATGCACAAAGTCCTCTCCTTGTTGCCATTCTCCTCATGATGGTCCGCATTCATAGCATGAAGCAAAGCTTCTCCTTCCTCCCAAAGCTCCCCAAAAGACACACCCACTATCCCCGCAACATCCACCACCGTATTGAGAGGCCATTTATGAGGCTCTCAACCGGAACAATCCACCGCAATCGGTTTCATTTTCTCTAATATCATCAATTCATTCGCAACATTTGAAACCACAATATCCCCTCCTCTAACACCCCTTTGCAACTCAACATTATTTCCCAACGGCCCATCCCTTTCTGCCATACTGTCACCACTACCAAGTCCCTCCACCACATGTTGTAAATCACTACAACCACCAACACCCACATCAAACTCACCCACCGAAGAAGAATCAAATTCCTCGGATGTTAAACTTCCAGTCAACCCATCAGAGAAGTCAGTCTCCCCCACCAACTGATCAACAAACTGACTTGCAACAACATCCCCATCAACCCCCAATCCCTGGTCACCAAGTTGTTGATCCAATGGAGAAGCAAATGAAACGCACCTTTTCGGTTGCCTATATGAGCAAGATGTTACATCAGAATCCATCATCTTCTGATGATCCTGATTCGCAACTAAGAAACCACTCTTCAATAGCCAGTGATGCTCCCCAACTCCACCTTCACCAGCAATAGCAAGAACAGACGTACCAGTCATTGAATCTGCAGACTTGCTCTTCTCGTCGTTGGAGCCTATCGACATAAGACAAATAGTTGCCAGTCTAGCTCTTAGCAACAGAATCCAACATTTCTACCACTTACAAGTTGAGAGATGCTCCATTCCCACAAAGACTTGCCATGGTAAGGAAGAAGGGGGGAACAAGCACACTTGGAGAGCGCAGTGCAACGGAGAGTTGTATGATGCGTTTGGGAAGGATGAATCGCTCCCGAAAAGGAATCTATTGATTCTCTCCCAATTGGTTGGACCGTAGGTACGAGGATTTACTTCACGGGCGAGGTCTCTAGTTCAAGTCTAGGATGGCCCAGCTACACCAAGGAAAAGAACATCTGCGTCGGAAAGTGGTCGGAGGAGGTCTAACGTCGGTCGTCACCGAAGGTCGCATCTCTCTGGGATGAAGAAGCGCCTCACGATGCGCTCCAACTCATCTATTCGACCCAGAAACCATCCGGATAAAACCACGACCCGAACCCGCATTTGAGCCCTGCTTTCCCGGTCCCCTTTCATGAATCCGACCCATTCCATAGGAACCCGAGTCTCCTCCGACCCTTATTGTTGATCGACCCGACCCAACCTGCATGGGCCTCCTCCTTTCTCCTTAAACCTGATGATGCCTGTAGAGGTTGGGCTTGGCCCTTATGAAAAGGCCCAGACCAAGCCTTGAGAACAGGCCCAAGACCACGAGATGGAACAGAAATCCTTCATAAAGTGTGCTTAAAGCTGGCCCAAGGAGGCAAACGAGACGCAAGTGGTTGCAACGTGCGTGAAGGAGACCTACCACCCCACATCGGGCCCCGCATTGGCTTCTCACCCAACAACGAACCGCCATGTGTTCCTACCTTAGAAACTTCCATACCTCGTTTGAAATTCGAATGCATCCCAATTATAGACCACTATCGATCGAAATACTTGGCTACCAAGCCGCCACGTGTCACGCGCCCATGATCCCACACATCCTCACCTACCATCTTTCTCTCACCGCGTGGGAAACGGCTAACCCAACACACCTCCATCTACACCATACGATGAGGCGAAACACCATGTGTCCTCCTATCATGTCTCCCCATCAACACCGTTCGATGAGGAGAACCACCACGTGTCACGATCTCATGGCCCTTAACACGATCCGATGGACTAAACCTTTTTCTTCCCCCATCTCTCACCGGAAGAACCAGTTTACTCCTCGTCGGCACAAATCGATGTCTATCTCTTCTTGACTCCCCACCCTCCAAACTCTCCGTCGTGGGCACCAAAGAGGGAGAGTAGGCATCAATGATAACGACCCTGAAACACAGCAGTTCATCATGTATGAAGATTTCCAAAGGGGTTTTTCCACCCACTGCCACCGTGATTTGAACCAGACCGTCTCTCGAACGTCGTCAATGCCCACCCCTTTAAAGCCTCCACACAAGTCCCCAATCATTCTGAAAATTTCAAGACACCACAAGTGGAGAGGAAGGCCACAAACCCAAACCATCCTTACCCCCCACTTCTTCAAATAACCCGAACACCCCAGCCCTAAGTCCCCTGTCTCCAAAGTCAGATAAGCCTTCCCCCAACTCCAGCGACCCCTCCTCAACACATCTTTAGCCGCTGCCAGAGAAGGGAAACAAAAAAGGTAGCTATCCTCTGCCAATAATCGCCAGAGAAAACCCACAAGACACATTCCAGGCCCTTTTCGCCCACTCAGAGATCTCCATGACGCTTCCTACCTCCATATCGAAACGATCTACCAAGCACGACCTCTGCATAGCACGCCGACCACCGGTAGAGGTAGCATCAAGATACAGGGATGGACCTATGGGAGGAAAGGCAACCTTCACATTGCCACTAAGTGACAGTCGTGGCAGCTTTGCCACCTCCAAAAAAGATGGCATCACTGAAAAGACCAAAAAAGAAAGAAGAAACGAAAAGAGAGAGAAAAAGGGGGAAAGAAGGACCAAGGAAGGTCACCGGACTAGAGCGCCGGTGACCTGAGAACTAGAGAACATGAGAGAGAGAGAAAACTGGGAAGCGAAAAGTGAAGCATTTTACCCTTCTTATTAACATAACAAAAAACCAATGATATCAAATAAATTACTGTGTACAATTAGCAGCACACATAATCAAAAAAAACAAGAATTCCATCATGGAAGACTCTATGTAAAAGCCATATAAGCTCCTTAATATCGTGGGCTCCTTAGTTGACTTCCCAATATACCAATCGATCTATTCCTAATACTTAGCCTTGTGGCCCTTCTAAAGTTTAAGCCAGTTGTCCAAATGTCAACAAAGAAACATACACAAACCCATAAAAATTCCAAAATGTAAAGTTAAATAAATTGTTTTTTCCATCTTAGGCCATTTGGCTCCCCTCACTAGTATGGATTCAATGATTTCTATTCTAGGAAGGTAAATTGTAAACAAGGATTTGATGTTGCTTCCTTTTAAATTGTTTTCTCTCTTCCTTTATTTTCTTCTTATTATTGTTTTTTTTACCCTTGTGGATATTTATTTCCACAAACACACAACTTCAAGTGAATTGACGCAGCTTTTTTCTCCAAATTCTCAAATGCAGTAACAACAATAACAACAAGGTTTTAAGCTTTGACATACAGAAGTTGAAGGGTGAGTAATCAAAAAAAAAAAAAAAACTTATGTAGTCGACTAAAATTATTTAAAAAATGATGAATACAGGGTGATAATTTGAAATGTTTCCACCTTATCATTCAAAATAAACGCAAATCTTGGGGTGGACTACTAGAAGCCCGTTTTATTTAAAAGATTGCTCATGCTGTTTCTGTATATGTGCTTTTAATGATTTTTTGGCACATTTCTTGTGTATCTCTAAGATCTTAAGATATGCAAATATTACTATGTTATTAGCAGTGTTATTTTGTAGAAATCTTGCAGTTCCTCCAACCCTACAGTCAAGATCCCCTTGTGATCCAACCTTCAATCTAAATTATGCCAATATTGATAAATATCAGGAGAGAACAACATATCTGACTCTATATTGAGTTAAATGATGGAATTAAATCTCTGCAGTGAAGACCACTGCGAGAACAATTCCAGTCAACGAAAAGAGAAAACAGTTGATGGATATTAATGATAAAGCTATACCCTCTTTAACAGCTTAAACTTTTAGAGTGGATGGTTGTTAACATTGTACAAGAGCAGATAATTAACCAGACCGTGTGTTCAAACATCCTCGTCAACCAGATAATTAAAGTTGAACTTGTTGGACCAAAAGAATTTGCGCTAAAGGATATAAGTATTAAAATAACATCCCCTCTAACAGCTTAAACTTTTAAGTGGGGGGTTGTTAACAAAAACAAAGCAAACTACTAACTTACTGAAATGAAAAAGTGCAACCCCTACCAACCCAACCCCAAAAGGAAACAAAATAATAATAATAATAATCTGCAGAGGATGATGTACCTGGGTTATGCTCAACGTGAAAATAATATACGCAACAACTGAAAGAGAAGTAATCCATGCAAATGGTGCTCCAAATTTGTATGCCAGTATACCTGATACCATGGATATCTGGAAGGACACAAATTAATTCTGTAGAACTTATATTCAGGGACAGAGATACAAGATAGGGTCTAATGTGATCTTAACAAAATACTGAATGAAAAACTACAGCACAAGTAGGAAAACAAATGCCTCTATCACAGAGACTGCCACTCTATCATGGATTGCGAAAAGTAGAAGTTATAGAATCTAGGACAGCTTCGCTGTTGCATATCCACGCACACGCACACACATGTTATGCAGAATAAAACAATACATGCTAGAGAATCATACCTCTAAGAAGGTGGGTACAACATTGAATACCATGGATGAAAGAATGAAGTTTATTGCACGGCTACCACGATCTATAATTCGATTTAAAGCACCTGTTTCTCGACTGCGGACATGATGACCAAGACAAAAACAGAAAAGCAGTTATGCAAACACACTCTGAAGAACAAATATACTATATTAAAAAAGTGGCCGCTATTGTAGTAAAAACCATTGAAATCGGGATTAGCATCATCAGTTCGCGTAATATAAATGTATAATGACGTATTGGCCCAACACTGATTTAAGTCTAAATTCATGGTTTTACTGTATATGCAATAATGCATACCAATATTTGTCCCGAAGTTTGAAGTGAAAATCTGAGTCTGCATTTTACACAGTTCCTTTAGGCTGTGGCTATTTTCCTGAGAAAATCCAGGAGTCTTCAATCAAATGCTTAAAAAAACTTCTATCACATAATTTAGGATTAAAGAATCTTCAACATGAGATGAATGTGCATCTATTGAAGGATGTAGCAGTAGCAGTAGGGTTCACGAACTGTTGTGGAGTAACCATGTTTAGTTTATATGCTGGGGAAAAACATGTGTTGGTATGTATGAATTACCACTACAAACATCAATATTGACCTTAGTAATGAACATGGCAAAGGAGTTAAATTGCTAAGATTATTTACAAATATGGACCTGCCTCCCTCTCTTAGTTAGGTAATTACTCACAAACCCCACTATGGGGCTAGAAACACTCGCCGTGTTTCGTCTTCCCCTTCTTGAGGCTTCAAGCACCAATTTACCTCCTCAAAATGTCCTCATTAGCAGATTATACACGCAATTAATGTACATGTCTATGAGAATCATGCAACACCACTAGGGGTGGACAAAAATCCGGCGAATCCGACAATCCAATCTGTCCAATCCAGGCCGGACATATTGGATTGGTTTGATTATGGATTGGATTGGACATGGATCCAAAAACACCGAATCCGTTATTTTATGGATCAGTTCTGGATTTGATTTTCAATAATCCGTCAAATTCGGTTCAATCCGGTACTGTTCATATATATTTTAGAATATTTTTATTAATATATATTATCTTAAACTAAATTATAATATCTTGTATCACTAGTATACTATTTTAAACTAAATCATAGTATCTTATTTTACTCTAAATAATTTTCTATTTATATCTATAATATTTTAAACATGCAAGACATTTTTTTATTATTTCTATACATTTATCTACTAAAATATATATATATATAAGATTAAAAAAACTACATTCAAATAAGTATCTTTAAAGTTCATTATAATAATATGTTGTTTCAATATATGTATCTTCTTCAATCAAGTAACTATAATTAAAGTGGAGAGTTATTTGGAAGAAACTACTTGGAAGAATGAAAACTTAACTTTTGACATCTTGAATTGGTGTAAAGTAAATTCTTCAAGGTATGAAACTCTATCCAAAGTTGCTCGTGACATCGTAGTTATTCCTGTTTCAACTATTGCTTCTGAGCAAGACTGTCAGAATCGGGAGTCTAGGAAGAATCGTTTTGGGATTCATAGAATCGGAATCGTAAAATCGTAAGTAGAATCGTAAAATCGTAAGATTCTACCTATACGTATTTTTTTTTTTAAAATATATTAAATATTAAATATTTAATTTAAAAGTCTAAATCATATTAGAATTTTCAAAATTTTCTAATACATTAGGTCTTTAAATGTTTTCTCATAAATTTAGGCCATATATTGGGATATTAGACTAAATCATTAAGTTTTTGGACATTTCATATGAAGGGCTAAACCATCCAACCATTATTTTAACGTAGTAGAATCGTGGTAAAATCGTAAAATCGTACAGAATCATATAAAATCATAAGATTTTATCAGTTAAAATCGGGATTCTGACAACTATGCTTCTGAGTCGGCCTTTAACACGAGGGGGTCGTGTCCTTGATCAATTTCGTAATTCTCTTTCTCAATAAGTTGTTGAAGCCTTGATTTGTGCACAAGATTAGTTACGGTCTCGCAAGTGCTGATTCAAATTGAAGCACTCGACTCTTTTGATTTTGAATCAAGAATGTTTTATTTTTTCACTATAAATTAAATATGTTTTATTTATTCACTAAAATTAGTTATAATTATTTATTAATAATTAATTAAATTCAATTTTACTTTTGTAGCTATAACTACTACTTGAGGACTTTTGAATGTAGTACCGGAGTGTTTGGTGGTTCCTGATCCTTTCTACCTTACAAATCCATTTCCAGAGTTCTTTGAGTTGGTGCTATTACATTTTCAATTTCTGTTGTATTTTTTATTTTCTCTATTTTCTTTTTGAGTTGGTGGATTGTCATAGGTCCTTTTGTTATGTCTGGCTATCCTTATGGGTTTTTGTATGAACTTGGATTTCTTATAGTATCTTTGTCATTAACTGGTAGTATCTTACTATCTTTGCATGGCTTTTTAGCCTTTTCTATTAATACTAAGTTTGCTTGCCTTTTAAAAAAAAAAACAATATCTCTATTATGAACTTGTTCTTTTGGTTCACATCATATGTGTGCAGTGTATAAATTTGTTTCCTCAATTTAAGTAATGTAATTTTGTGTTTCACTCCGCGAAACTGATCCGAACCAATCTGGCTCACCGCGGTCCGGTTTGGATTGGTTTCGTTGGACAAATGGATTGGATTGGTTCCGGAAATTGGGAATCCGGTATTAGTGGATTGGATCCAAAATATCTCCAATCCGGTCCAATCCGATCCGTGTCCACCCCTAAACACCACCAATCAATCCTTTTTTTCCCAATTACTTGGGACGGTTGTGAATGAGAATCATCAAATCCAAATATCTTTCTCAATAGTTTCGACAGGATCTTCATGTTGGAAGTTTGACTTTTCTCTTGTATAGATTTATAAAATTTGAGGAACCAGAAACATTTTCCACAATCATAGCAAGGTCTTATGGTACTATAAGGAGTGTTACCTGCTGTCCAGAGTGCCCCCATACACTCAAGTGTGTATTAACACCATAATGCAAACTGAAAACTTGGCCAAAATGAAAAAGAAGAAAAGAGGGAAGAAGAAAACAACATATGGCAGCCGAATATTACAATCTTCCCAGTTTAATTGGATATCTCTGTAGGGACCCCTATATAGCAATCTATGTCTTGGTAGATAAAAGTAACAACCATCATCAAAAGATTATTTCTAGTGAGCTGAACATAGAGTTCTCCAGACAGTACCTTAGATGATACCGAAGGTCAAGCTCGTGCAAATGGGAAAAGACCTGCAAAAGTTAAATCTGCTTTAAATGTCACAACTGACGAGCAATAAATTAGGATCAAATCAGAAACAAGTCATGTAGCAACTGTAATTGTAGAAACATAGAATACAGGCTTCATAAATCTTATGCAAATTAAATTGTGCTAAGTTATGCCCCATGAAGCCAAAAATAAGCGGGTTGCACAATTAAATGTCGTACACGGCATCATTCATCAATGGACCAAGAAAGCTGACATTTTCCATATTCTAAAAAGATTCTCTTTGTTATCAGCACAACAGTTCTGCTTTTCTATCTTTACCCAGCATTTGAGCATCTATTGCTCATGCATCTCCAGCAACACAAGCCTACATCTTGTTTCACTTTTTTTATGATAAGGAAATGTGAAAGAAAATGACAAGATATCCTTTGAAAGTTTTAAGAACAAAAACATGCCAAAAAATGACTAGCTGTTGCCAAAAGAAAATACACAATTTTTCTCATGTAGTTCATGGATCTCTAAGGACCAAAAATGTTATCTCGTTCATGGTCTCAAATAACACTTGCCTGAATGGTAAAAAGAAAATGATAATAAATAAATAAAACAAAAATCAAACCAAAAAAAAAAAAAAATTGATGTTATTCCAAGTAATATGATCCAGCCAACAACAAAATTGAACTTAAGCTCCACATCGAAGGAGTTTAAATCTGAAGTAAGGACACTTTTATGAAGGTGTCGTGTCTATTAGACACAAGTCAGATACTGAACTAAGGGCATCAGGTATGGTGGAGAGTAATTGGCTGGCTAAATGAGCCGTACGAGGAGAAAACTTCCTATACGTTTCCCGGGGGGGGGGGGGGGGTGTTATGGTTCGTCTACATCTATCCCAATGGGCTGTCTATTGAATCGTTGCAATTGATGTTCGATCTGAAAGGGAAGGAAGAGATCTTCACAACGTAGGTTTTTATGATCCGATAAAGAATGAAACTTATTTAAATGTTCCTGCTATTCTATATTTCCTTGAAAAAGGCGTTCATCCCACAGGAACTGTTAGCCAGCCACGTCACTCACTTTGTCTGATTTAACAAGTTTTTATTTATGGCCAGCCAAAGGTTTGGTATGGTGGCTAGTCAATTAGTTAATTTATTAATTTCTCTCTCTAAAAGTCTTTTCTTTCTTGCTTTCATCTCTCTTCTTGCAGCTTTTCATCTTCATTTATCGATGCTGGCTCACCAAGAGACTAGCCAAGTTGCCAGCCATGGTGTGGCGCCTACTTATGGCCAGCCCCACTCCACACCCTTAGGCTGGCCATATAAGCTACCACCATATAACTAGCACACCGGATGCTCTAATGGACACGTGTCAAACAGTTGATGTATATGTCCTTAAACTTAATTTCGTTATCCCCCCCCCCCCCTCTTCCACTGGGACCACCACCCCTGCACCCTCCTCTGAAAATCCTCCACCCTAAGCCACATGTTCTTGAACCGGAAAGGAGTCCTCCGAGAACAAAGGCCACCACACTAACACCAAAGGAGAATGATAAAAAATCAGTCGAGCCGCCAAGGACTGCGTCACATCCAAAATGTGCTCCTCCCAATCCCCTTGATCCAAAAAGTGCTCCTTCCAACAATAAAATCTGAAAACTGATCCATAGTCGGGGTCCATCTCCCTCTTGAAGACCTCTCAAACGGGAATCTAACAACGTTAAAATCTCAACCCAGGCACCAAGTAAGCCTCTAAGAATCCCGAAAAAATGAAACTCCTTCCACAGACCCCCTCTGTCTTCATCCTCAACAGAGCCGTACACGCCGGAAAACATCCATCTTAAGTCATCATCCACAGAAGCAAAGGAACAAGAGAGAAAGGAGATCCACCGCTTATCCCACATAACCACAATGCCTCCTGAAGCACCAACAGAATCCAAGGCATGCCAATCAACAAACATGTTACCGAAAATACTCCTAACCAAATTATACATCACCAAGATAGTTGTTTCCTCCAAACGCACCACGTACGGACTCCGCAAAGCTAACAAAATCACAATTCTCTTGTTCGAGTTATTTAGACCCCAAACAATCCATGAAATAACCCGCAACTTCATTAAAACAATTGTAAACCCCTTCCCTGTCCCTACTTCCATCCCCCACTTCATTCCGAGCAACTACTACCGCAGAAGAACTCATTCCCTAACTTTCGGACAATCGAGGTGTTCGGAGGGCCTAGGTTGGGCATTGATCTTCGTCCTGCATCTGATTGAGAGCCTGCCTAAAAAGGGTAAGAAGCCTTAATTTATAAGTATAGTGTAACCCTATGCTTAAATTTCCCATCCCCTTCCCCTCTCCTTTCCCCTTGCTCCCCTCCTTGGAGCCCCCGACCATCATAACTGATATATATAGGAAATCATGTTTCTCATCTCCCTGTCTCCTTTCCATCAGACATTGTCGTTGCTTTGACAGGATTAAGTCCCCTATTTACACTATCAAAGACAAGTTTATTTCTTACTTATACTATTGGGTCATGGGCATTTTTTATACATCCATAAAGGCGAAATCTTAACCAATAATGGTCACTAACGAATTACCACCTTTTTTAATGCCAACCACTTTACCGTCCTTCGAAAAGGAAATTGAAAAAATATATGGAATGAGGTATATACATTTTAGACCTAATTTTATTGATCGTCTTAGTAGTTAGTTCAAAATTTTCATATCTCAAACAATAATGGACACTCATGACTCACCAAACCGGCCACCAATGAATGAATTACATCATTTTTTAATGCCAACAACTTTACCGGCCTTGGAAGATGGAATTGAAAAATATTTGGAATGATGTATATATATTTTAGACCTAATTTTATTGTTTTAGTACTAGGTTCAAAGTTTTAATATCTCAAGCTACCCATCCCAAGCTACCGAATAACATCTGGACTGCTTCCCCCCCTCCCCCTTACCTAAAGGGAGAAATACGTCGAAAGGTTGGACAAGACACCCTTAACTAAGGTCGGCCTTAGGGAGATATTGCCTTCTCTAACCAGCCAACCTCTGTTCCACCACCGAATGCCATCATCGCCGCCTCTGATGACCAGTTTGGTGAGTCATGAGCACTCATGACTCACCAAACTAGTCACCAAAAAAAGGTATAAAAAAATTACCACCTTTTCGATGCCAACCACTCACCGTCCTTGGAGGAGGAAATTAACAAATTTTATGTAATGATGTATATATATTTTAGACATAATCTTAGTATCTGAGTAGTTGGTTCAAATTGTTCATATCTCAAACAATTCACGATTGAGAAGCATACTTTAGACATCTTTTGTCAAAAGAGGGTGTGGTGGACATGGTGTGTATTGTATTAACAACCACAATGGCAACTCGTGACTCACCAAACTAGCCGCCAGAAAAGGGTGTGACTGAATTACCACCTTCTTGAATGCCAATCAATCAGTGTTGTTAAAGGCGCGCCTAAGCGTGCGCCTAGTCTCCAGGCTCCTTGCGCCACAAGTGTGAGCAAGAGTGCCTTTGACAACATTTACTCGTTAAATATTGAACATGAATTCGTTAGTAATAATTTTAATTTTTAATTGTATTTTTCATTATGTGTCTCACTTCACTCAGGCATGCGCCTCACCTAGCGCCTAGGCTCCAAAGGACCTTTAGCACTTTAGTGCACTTTGAGCCTTTAATGACTATGCAACCACTTTACCGGGCTTGGAAGAGGAAATCGTGAAAAATATATGGACTGATGTGAATATATATTTTCAACCTAATTTATTTGTCTTAGGCCCTGTTTGGTAGGTGGTCTGGTCCCAGGTGGTCTGGTCTGGTCTTGCGTTTTATGGGACCAGACCATGTTTGGTAGCATTGGTCCCAAATTTTTGGTTAGACCAAGTAAGACCAAATGAGACCAAAATGGCCTCATTTCAGACCAAAAAAAAAGGTGGTTCCTGGTGGTCCGGTCTGGTCTTATTAATAAAATATATTCATAAATAATTAAAAATGAATAAATAATAATAATAAATTATTATTAATAATAATAAATTAAATAAAACATATTTTAAAAATAAAATATAAATAATAAATAATAAACAAAATGAAAAAAATAATACCTAATAATAATTAAAAAATGAATATAATAATAATAAATAAATGAATAAATAATAAAATATATTTATAAATAATTAAAAATGAATAATTAATAATATAAATAAAAAATTAAATAAAACATAATAATAATAAAAAATGAATACAATAATAATAAATAAATATAATAATAATAATAAATAGACTAAATAATAAATAAAAAAATTTAATAAAAAAATAATAAATTACATAAAACATATTTAAAAATATAATAAAAATAATTAATAATAAAAAAAATGAAATAAATAATAATAATAAATAAATATAATAATAAATAATAAGTAAATATGATAATGAATAAATACTTCATAATAATAATAATAAATGAGTATAATAATAATAAATTAATATTAAATTAATAAAATATATTTTTAAATAATTAAAAAATGAATAAATAATTTATAAATAAAATGAATTAAATAATGAAATAATAATAAATAAATAGAATATATTTATAAATTAATAAATAATAATTTAATAATAACATATATTATAAAGTGAAGAAATAATAAATAAATAATACATAAATAAATATTATAATAAATAATAAATAAATAGTAAGACCAGACCGCTTACCAAACAGACTTTTTCAGATCAGATTAGACCAGACCAGACCGGACCAGACCAGACCGGACCAGACCGCCTGCCAAACATGGCCTTAGTAGTTGGTTCAACGTTTTCATATCTCAAGCAACCCCTTCCCAAGCCACCATATAGCATCCCTCCCCCTCCCTCAAAGAAACAAAGGAACCTAATACAAAGAGCGGAAGTTCGTCAGAAGGTTGGACAAGACACTCTTCACCAAGGTCATTCTCCCGACCTAAGAGAGACATTGCCTTTTCTAACCAGCCAACCTATTGTCACGGACTTATTCTTGAGCCTCCGTGACAACACACCTCGACCTTTCGAGAGACAAGCATGCTGGCTGGTGGATGTACTTCAACGTCATATGACTGGAATGGTTCCAAGGAAGGGGCGTGCAGAAACAAGGTGGTAACCTCCATTGGGCCACCCCTGCACAAACTGGTTAGGAGCTGGAGCCGTTCCCCTGATGAGACCAAGGCAGGCCGAAACCAGTCAGTGTGCAAGCCGATTGAGGCACGTCGTGCGAGGCTTACCATGCCCTCACAAGCTCATATTCGAGGCATGGTGCCGCACGGGCCGTGCCGCTGCGCGTGAAAACTCTAGGCCCGTGACAAGTGGTATCAGAGCAGGACTTGGGAGTAAGCACATCCAATTGTGTCCCCAGGTTGATCTTTGGGCCAAGACGGAGCAACACGTGTACCAGAGGATAATCCTCCATTGCCACCTCCCACGAAGAAAACGCTTCACCCTGAAGCTGATCGGGTGATCTCATTGAAGTCAGGTGTCCCGGGCCATGTTCACATCGTGATCGTGCGTAGAGAGTAACTACGACGATTGCAGAATTCACCCGACTCTCCGTGACAACGTAGCGTTGGAGGCCGACGGGGTAGAAGCTGCGGCGGAGCTGTTGAGATCTCTTGGCCACACCTACCATAGACCTCGACCCTTGCTCGAGGATATGGCAATGAGATCCACTTGTGACTGCGACGAGGACGTTCGCAGATTGAGTGGGGGAGAATGTCACGGACTTATTCTTGAGCCTCCGTGACAACACACCTCGACCTTTCGAGAGACAAGCATGCTGGCTGGTGGATGTACTTCAACGTCATATGACTGGAATGGTTCCAGGGAAGGGGCGTGCAGAAACAAGGTGGTAACCTCCATTGGGCCACCCCTGCACAAACTGGTTGGGAGCTGGAGCCGTTTCCCTGATGAGACCAAGGCAGGTCGAAACCAGTCAGTGTGCAAGCCGATTGAGGCACGTCGTGCGAGGCTTACCATGCCCTCACAAGCTCATATTCGAGGCATGGTGCCGCACGGGCCGTGCCGCTGCGCGTGAAAACTCTAGGCCCGTGACACTATGCTCCGCCTACTCTACCATCGAATCCCGACATCACCTCCTTTGAGGACCGGTTTGGTGAATCATGAGTGGTTCAAAATTTTCATATCTCAAGCAAAAATGGCCACTCATGACTCGCCAAACTGGTCACAAAAAAAAACAAGGTGAAGCGCGTGGAATGAATCTTGGGGCAACAATGTCTTTTTCTTCACAGCTCAGCCTACTACCCAAATATACCTGCAGTGTTCTCTTAAAAACTCAATGAAAGCTCTAGCGCTCATAATAAATGAATTTTTCCAAACACCGATGCTACTTTATTAGAAAAGTGAAAACTTTGGAGAACAAAAACAACAAGAAAACCCAAAAATATTAGAGCTAATGATGATCTTATGCTAGTAATGTACATAAGTGTATAAATAACAAGAAAACAACTAGTTCCTTACCTTTCTAGATACTGATCGTATTGTACGTAGTGCCACCTTAGAAAATACAGCAGTTCGCAACTCTGGAGCATTTGATGTGCATAGGAGTATAAGAATGGGAAAGAAAAGAGGAATCAACAATTTTTCTTATGTCAATTACCATTGAAAGCAGACGCCCCAGTTCGTGCGATTCCATATCCAATTAAAACAGCTGCTGGGCTCACAAAAAGAGCTAAAATGGTTGAATTAGCTGTTGTAAATGCAGCAAGAGCACTAGCATTACCAGTTGCTGTTGTCAACCAGTCCACAGCAAGCTTGAACAGAAAAGGTACCTGAACATTAAGAACCTGAATAATAGAAACACCACAACATTGTTCAGTGATAAATAGTCAATCACTATATTTACTTCCTAAGCAAAAATTAATAACTAAGAGGCACAAACTACCACCCACCTTAGCTCCAATAAGAAAACCCAAGGCAATAACCACCCGCAACCGGAACTCAAGGTTATCTCTTGACCACAAGTATGTTGCAAGAGTACGAAGAATTTTTGTGTCTGCAACCTGTTCTTCTGGATCTTTTCCTTTAGCAACCGCAGCCATTTGGTCTGTCTTTGCAGGCTGCTTTACCTCATCCCCAGTGGATACTGAGAACAATGCAAACCCATTTGGTACCAAACCCTGTTCCCAATTTCCAATTAAACCCACGAAAGAAAGAAAAAAGCCAAGTATGTATAGAGGTATACATACATACATATACATATGCAAATATATCAGCAAAAACACACAAGTTAGGGCCCGTTTGGTACACGTTTTGTTTTTGACATTTTGTTTTTAAAAACAGACAGTTAAAATTGGAGTCATGTTTGGTAACTTAGACCCTGTTTGGTATGTGTTTTTGTTTGGTACTGTAGCACTTTACGAAGCAAAAACGCAAAAACACGTCTGGCAAGCTCTACTTTGTTTTGAACAGTAAAAAAACTTCCAAAAATGTACAAATTTTGCAAGCAAAAAAAATGTGTTTTGTTTTTGCACTGTGCCCTCAAAATATATATATATATATATATATATGTATATATCTACAACCCCAAAACCACCTCCACCGCCACTTCCTTTTGCCCCAAAACACCACATATGTATATTTACAACAAAAGCATCGATACCAAACATGCTTCTGTTTTAGACTCAAAGCACTCCAAAAACACAAACATGTACTTCTGTTTTTTATGTTTCAAAGCACAAAAACACAAGCATGCCTTATATTTGAATTTGTTTTAATTTTGCCCAAAACATTTTTTAGTTACAGTGTTGAAGCAAACAGTGCAAAAACACAAATTACATCAAATTGGTGTTCCAATTTTTTCTGAAACGTTTTAACTATTCACGCTACTATGCAACACAACATGTTTTACTTCAAAAAGTGAATTGGTTTCCGGCCAAAATCAGAAACATCAGGAACAAAACGCAAGTGCGTAGAATAATGCAAACCCACTCCCTACCTAGCCCTATTGGCAATTTCAAATTCAATCCACAAAATAACAGAGTGTGCTGGATGTGTGTATACATATATGTATGTGTATCAGCAAACAGATACGAGTGTGAATGGGTACAACAATGCAGACCCACTTGATACCGAATCTTATTCGCAATTTTGAAACAGAAGACATGAGTATATATATGATTACACATAAACGCAGCGAACACACGGCTTACAGGTGGTTGTTGTGGAGGTCTTCGAGTGGAATCAGAGAGAAAGCCATTAAGGTGTTTGAAGAAATGCGGGGTGGTTCTGGAAGCATCCCAGAAATTGCGCCTACTACCAGAAAATACACGATTCATACGATTGTATCGACCCGAGAAACCAACACCAGCACACCGACCGGTTGCGAACGATTTCGAATAAGAAGGGCGAAAAGGGGCAACAGAATTGCGACAAGAAGTGCAACGAAAGTTCACAATCGAACCCATCTCTGCCTTGCGCAAGACGAGCTCGCGAACCCTAAAGCACCTCGAAGCGACCGCCGCTTGCATTCTTTGAAACCTCACATATACAGATGCATAAACAGGTGTTTTTTATTGAAAAGCTGGGAGAATTTCAACGGCGGAAATTTGGCGTGCTAAAGAGGTTGATGAATCGATAGAGAGAAAACCCTAGATGAGATACAGACTGTGTTTCTTAGTGAAGTGAATGGCGAATTGGGGTGTTGACAGGTCTCTGCAGAATTGCAGAGGTACAGAGATACTACAATGGCGAGATTTGAGCCTGAGTTGGGCCGAGTATATGCAGACACCGGTTAGGGCTGCGTACGTTTGTATTTTATTGTAAAAATTAGAGTAAAGTGAAGCAAACCCCCCTCAACTATTGCCCTTTTGCAGCAAACCCCCTGAATTAAAAATAATCCCCTTAAACTATTAAATTGTTGCAACTAGCCCCAATTTTATTCAAAAAGATCACTTTTTACCCTTCTTGTTAAATTTCTCATTCTTTAATTATATTAACAATCTTTCTCTCATTTGTAATACTATCAAATCATTCAACTTAATTGCATTTGAAAAATATCTCCTCTAATGAAATTCAGATAGAGTTATAAATTCTACCTATATTTTTAGAAATAATTAACAATTTACTAAAATTGATTTTAAATTAAGTAATAAAACTTGTTATTCTAAGTTTAAATTTTTTTATGCTAAAATAAAAAAATTATTTTCATAAAATTAAACTTATTTAAAAAGAATTAACCAACAACTTGAATAAAAAATACTTTTTTATCATGTTATATATATATATATATATATATATATATATAGTGTTGAGTATTTACTTATCCATTTTTTAAAATTTATACTTAATTTTTATTTAAAAAGCTTAAACACATTATTTAATTAATTAAATTAAAAAGTTATGTGAAAATTTATGCAACTTTGAATGGGGACTTGCTATTGAATTAATAGCAAATATTTTCAAATTTATGTTAATGAAAAAAAATGCATTAATCATAATTGATAAGGACATTGTGGTTATTTATGAAAAAATTTGAAGATAAAGGGGCAATTTGTAACAAATGGTGATGGTTTAGGTGTTAGCTGCACAAATTATAGTTCAAGCGGGTTATATACAAATTAGACAATAGTTTAAAGGAATTTATTGCACTTTATCCAAAAAATTATTAATGTTGAACAAATTATTATATTTTGGCAATTAAAGTAGAACAATATTGATGTATATAAAAGGAAAACAAAAGGTTGAAATTAGTTGCAGTTTAGTAAAAGTACCAAAAACTTTTTGCCTAGATTTGGCAAAATGAGGGCATGAATTAAAAGAGTTAGGGTTTACTAAAAAAGAGTTAAAATTGTATAAGAATCGACTCAAATATGATAAGAGAATATTAGTGTCGGGTTAGGGTCAAATCCGAATAACCCGAACAACTCGTTTGACACTATTATGTTTATATTTTTATTTATTTTTCTTCTCTAATTGGTCATGGATTAAAATATATCAATAAATTATTATTGGGTCGCGTCAAATTCAATTTAATTTTCTAATAAACATGTTAAATAATTTGTTTCGTAATGGATTGTGTCAAATTTAATTTAATATATTACAATAAATAGATTAAACGGGTTACATGGATCGATACTGATAATTTGTTTAATAAATGAATTGGATTAATGTTAAGCATATTTGACATGTATATTAATCAGATATTTTTCATTCTAAGACAAAAGGCTTACTTTAACACTCAAGTGCATTAACTTTAGATTAAAAAAAAAAAGGTAATGATTTAAAATATAACGACATGTGCAGGTTGATCATTACGGGATTTGATGGAGCAATAAGTGAAGTGTATGTGATAATGAATGACATAAAAATCAACCCAAATTGGGCAAAAAAGGTTGTCCATATCGATTTTAAGATGTTTCAACGTTCGACCGCAAACAAATTATGTGCAATTCGAGGTATTTGAAATACTAACTAGACCATAATTAGATAGCCCTAGCATCCCCTACTATGCGAAGTTAAGGATGTGTTTTGCAAGATTATCTATTTATTTCATCCATCAAAGGGAGTACCATTTCACTTTTTATATCAGAGTTTGAAAATCAAATTTTCTTCTATTCGTTAACCCCTCTATTCTCGCCCAATTTATTTTTCACCCACTCCATCTTCACCTTTGCCTTCACAATATCTTCTTCCAAAAATTCTTTCATCATACTTGATTTATGCTTTTTTTCACATCCAAATTCACTTGCCTCCCAACCTTGTATCTTTTATTCAAAATTACTTTCTTCAAAGCTAAATTCGGAGTTTTTCAAATTCCTCCACCAAGTTGTTATTGTTCAGATTGGAGATTATTTTGCAGGTTCCATCTCTTTCTCTCGGAGGGTAGCTCTCGTAAGTCTTAAAAACTACAAATATTCATAGATACTAGGATTTTAAGGTTAGTAATTTGCATTTGGGTTAACTTCATTTGCATCTACTTAGATTTGTTTTTATTTCAATCACACTATTTCAGATTTGAGAATCTTCATTTACATCCCTTAATTTTTCAAATTCACATCATTCATATCTCTTAATTTTTCAAATTCACATCATTCACACCCCTCAGACATGACATCATTCTAAATTTTTTTTTAATACTTAAACTACCCTCAATATATTAATTATATAATGTTTGAAAACAAGAATATAACTTTTATCAATTTGACTCCCTCACATTAATTTATTATTTCCCAAGCTTCTAAGAAACTTTTTAATACTTTTAAAATTTTAAATTTAAACTAAATAGTATATCTATATATAATTTTGACTTAATTTTAAATTTATCAAACTTTTTAATTTAAAATTAAACTAAATTATATATCTATATAAATCCTTGATTTAATTTTGCATTTTAGAATTTTTAATCTTGTTTGAATTTTTAATCTGACAATTCTCAAATACTCATGGGCACATGTTCGGATGTGTTATCATCAACGAATGGTTTTTAAGCTCTATCATTGGGAATCAAAGTTACATAAACTCTTGAGTGGTTATTATGAAATAAATTAGTCAGTCTCATATTTTGATAATATTTTGGGGAACCAACTTCTAAGGAGAGGATAATTAATTACTTTACTACATGATAATAAATTAACTTTTAGGAAAAAAATGCAAATATATAGAGATACTTACAGCTATATATACACTTATATAGATATATCCATATATATATTCACATATCTCATGGCCTCAAGGTCCTCTTCGTCTCTCTCCTCCCACCTTGCCATGATTGAGCTCAAGCAGCCAGTCCTCACATCCCTCTCCAAGCTCTCCGACAGAGACACCCAACAGATCACCATTGAAGATCTCGAGAAAATCATCCAAACCCTCTCTTCCGACGGCGTTTCAATGCTCCTCAATTGCCTCTACGACGCCACCAACGACTCCTAACCCGCCGTCAAGAATGAGTCTCTCCGCCTCCTCGCCGCCCTCTACACCATCCATGGTGACCCACTTGCCCAAAATCATTGCCCACATTGTGAGAGGCTCAAGGATTCCGATTTGGGCGTTAGGGACACTTGCCGAGACACGATTGAAATAGATAATTTGGGTTTAAGATAGAAATTAAGAAAATTAGGGTTTGAAATAGATAATTTGTTTGTTTCTTTAAATGGTAGTGGGTTATTTTGGATACAGGTTAAGAGTATTCTGTGATTAAACTAATTGAAGTGATTTAAGTAGAGTTTGGTTTAGGGGCATTTTAGACATTTTATTATAAATTAACCATCATAAGCTGATAAGGGATGTAAATGAAGATTCTCAAACTTGAGAGAGTGTAATTAAAATAAAAACAAACCTAAGGGAGTGTAAATGAAATTAACCCTTTGCATTTTTGTTGTTCTCATTAATAATGGATGTTTGATCCTAAAGCAATATATGTTGTTCATTTTTTTATATATAAACTTAAAATTTAGGGTATGTTTGTTTACTTGGTTTTAGGGGTTTTGTTTTGGTTTGTTTTACTTTTTAAGACTAGTTTCTGTTTGGGAAGGTTGGTCTTGAATTTTCAAGACAAAACTACTCCAAAACTTTTAAAACATGACTTGCCATTTTGTTCATAAAGAAAGACGAAATTTAAGATTGTTTTCGTCGGTTTTGCAGACAAGTCTCCCTCACGAACTCAAGATCCCCTTTACGCCTCTCTCTCTCCACCTTCACGCCTTGGACCAAATCCCCTCTTTCTTGTTTCCTTCTTCACCTTACGCCTCTAAATCGTCTCTCAGAGGAAGCTAACGACCCTCTCGTCTCTCTCTCACAAACCCTAGAGTTGCAGAACTCTGTGAAAGGCAAAGAGGTAATATGTGTTTAGAGTTTCTTTATTCATTCTAATTTATGTTTTATGTTGTTTGTTTTTATTATTCGTGATATATCATACACATATACATACACACCCACAGATTATATATAGTGTTATATATTCTAAAGTTCTAAACCTAATACTCAATCTCATGTATTAACTGAAACTGAAAATTCGTGATATAACTGAAACTGAAAATGTTGATTCTTGTATTAACTTTGTTATTTCTAACCTTCATCATCGCAATACTCTTCAAATTCATCACCGTTGATGGTATTTACACGAAATCTAACATAAGTACATAGTAAATCATAGATGTATGAAACTGTCCAGGAGGAGCAGGACCAACAGATTTAGGTCTTGTCAGGTCTACTGAAAGAGCTCACAGGAAGACCATTTAGGTCTAGTCTGGTATGTGTCTTCTGTTGCGGTCAAGGTGTTTGTTGTTTTGTCTCTGAGATTAGGTGGTTATATCCGAGAATGCAAACTGAGACAGTACAATTACATTAGGTATGAAAATTGGAAATGGAGAAGAACATTCTTGGTAGCATCAAATTTCTACTAATCTGTTTACAGCTGCAATTTTATACATTTGTGAATGATTGTTCTGCATTACGTGCAAATTCAGTTTTCATGTTCATGAATTGTTTTCTACTTATATGTGTGTTCTCTTTTATGATGTTGCCTGTTTTTATATTTATCCTATGTCCCAATAGCTCAAATTATTAGTTGATCATATATATTATATATATATATATCATTTCAGAGTTCTCAATTCTCTCTCTATGTATGTGTCTTCCTCAGGGGATTTCACATTGTTATCAAAAGGGCATGTTAAGCGTGAACAAGTAGAAGATAAGGTATGCATTTTTTGTTACAAAAAAAAAATATATATATATAAACAATTTGATTTTTTAGTTCTTAAAAGGGGAACATGTTTGTCCCTTTGAATTTGAATTGTGTAATTCTTTACAGAGAAGAAGATTTCATCTCCTCTGTTACATCATTTTTTTCTTATCTATATGGATGGATATCACATGGAACCTTGTGATAGACTCTTGTGATTTCAAACATGATATGCAGAAAAATTGAAATCAATATATTCAGTTACTATAATTAGTGTGAAGAAGATAGAATTTTTGTTCTTGTTTTGCCTGACAACTGAAAGCAGCTAAAAAAATATCATCACAAACAAAACTACAATACTTCAAAAGCTCAGCTAAAGTGTGAGCATTTGTTGCTTACCCACCCAAAAAGCAAAAAAAAAAAAAAAAAAAAAATTAAAAAAAGGGAGTAAATAAGGGTCCGTTTGGTAACCGTTTTTTGTTTATTATTTATCGTTTGAGTTAAACATAAACACTCATTATGTTTATATTTTTTAGTGATGGAAATGTTTTGTCCTCTCATGAAGTTGTGCTACGATTTGTTGATTAGTATCATACTTTGTGGGATTGTTTCCATTTGTCCATTACACTGTTCATTATCTCCAGTATGCTTCCCATGGTTTTGAAAACCTTGTAAGTTTGTGTATTAATGCTTATATTTCTTAACCCAAATAATCAACTTATGATTGAGTTATATATTCTTTTACATGTCAATATTACCATTATTTCTTGATTTGTGTATTTATAAATTTTATGTTCAATTTTCTTCTAATAAAGATTTTAGTTATGTGTTCAAATTATATTAAACCATATTATTGAAGAGCACAAATTTAGTCATCGTAGGACATTGTTCATCTCAAAATGGACCATTATCTGTGAACAATAAAAAAAATCAGAAAACTGTAATTAACTCAGCTAGCTAGCCATTCTCTGTTTTTATTTTTCTTTTATTTATCACTATTATTTTTGAACAGCTGATATTATTTTGATTTGAGTAGATGGATATCAATGATGTGGAGAATGTAGAGGGAGATTCGCAGATTGGGAAGGGGAAGGGGAAAGGGAAAAAAAGAATGGCATGAGGATCAAACACAATTTTTTGTGAATAAAATGGTGGAAGAGGTGAAGGCTGGTAACTGTAGTGGAAACAGGTTTACTTCCGTGGGGTGGGATAATTTGTGGCGTGCAATGAACGAGTACACGGGCTATAAATGGGACATGGAACAACTGAAGCAGAAACACAAACGTTTGAGGGAGGAGTGGATGCTTTTTGACAGATTAATGAAATTAAGCGGAACTGGCTATGACCACAATATGAGTATGGTCATTCTCGACGAAGAGATTTGGGCAACTATACCTAAGGTGAGTAGTATCAATCTCAAATATTTTTGAGGATTTTTATATAACAATTGTGTTATTGTTGGACGAAATTAGTATTCAAACATTTCCATAGTAATTGTGTTAGTGTTGGATTGTTGATGATGTGTTCTATTTTCATGAGTTAATCTGATTTTGTTTCTCTAGTGGACAAAGTATCGAAAACCCCTACTAGATTGTCACTCTCATCAGTGTCATCACATGTATATGCATTATAGAAAAAGTGTATACAATTTGGCTATTTTATTGACAGTATTAAAATTTATGTTGTAGGATCTAAAGAAGTTCAAGAAGAAAAGTTTTCCTTTTTACCACACTTTAGATGGCATATTCAGAGAGGGAGTTGCCACTGGGAAGTATGTTCAGTGTTCGGCTAGGGTACCCCCATCACGTACTGATTCATCCTCTCCTCATCCACCAGCTTACACAGACTTGGGTGACGATGATGAAGAAGTTGATGAGTTCACTCCATCTCCCAAACATGGTCGTAAGAAAGAAAAAAGATCATCGGTTAGTTCGGAAGTTGCTTCAATTCTCGAACGTGCATTGGAAAAGGTCGGTTCTGTTACCGTCCAAAATACCGACAAAGTCGTTGCAGCAATGAAGGCACAATCATCAACAGTTCCTACCTCACGATCGGTGGACAAAGAGCAAGAGGCATCATCTCCATCCCGTTCTACTAAAAAAACTCCTGCTCAGATACTTATCGAGTGTAATCATATCTTGGAGACAATGGACTTGGAGGACAACATTTACTTCAAGGTTCTTCACACCCTGAAGGCCGATTTGGAGTGGAGGGAATTCTTTTTGGCAGTGGATGATGCAAATCGGAGGAAGTGGATTCGGAATCTTTTGTCCCCGTGACTGTTAGGTTATGTGGGGCTGCTTCGGATGACTGTTTTATTTTTATTTTTTTAATGATGGACTATGTTTTAATTTGGATTCACGTGTCTTTCCTTTTTCAAACATTGTTTTATTTCTGCTTCGGAGGTCTGTATTTTATTCAGGTATTTGAACTTATATCTATGACATGGCATGTTTTCTGTTGCAAAATTTATTTAATATGTAGTGAATTTACGAAACAAAATACCAACTTTTAAATTTATACAGAACTGCTCCACTTGTGAGTTTTAATATACACACTTTGAAGCAGTGTGACAACTTGTTGGAAGATAAGGGACATACAAGTTTGACTACTCAGTACACAACAAATGACAACTATCAATCAATTTGGAATCATCCCTTCCTCCAATATCATGGCAGTGTAGTGCAAATGACAGCCTTGAATTCGTGCCATACTGTTTGGTCACAAGCATGTACTGTGAACTCACAAGCATGCATAGTGAAGGAGTGTTGTCTATTAATACAACACTTTGCCTTTCAAAAATAATGGAATTCAGTAACAAGAGAGGACATTCAATATATCCTGCATACAATCAGAGTTCATTCATTATTTTCAGGTAAATATGTTATTATTATTGTATTTGATTTTAATTTTTTAATTCTTAGATATTATGCATGTTTATTGTATTTAAATTTTTTAAATTTTATAATTCATAGAAATTTTTGTTTAATTTAGTATGCGTAAAAAAATATTTGAGTTTCTTAATAGTTTATGAGTTATTTTTGCACAAAATCTTTATTGTTGTTATAAATTTGTTATGGGTAAATTTATTAGAGTATTTTTGAATTTTATATATTATTTATGTATTTTTTATATTTTTTTAATATATAAATTTGATATGGGTAAATTCTAATTTTATATATAAGAATAAAAAAACATTATAAAACATTAAAAAATAGGCAACGTATAGAAAAGTAAAAAATAATATAAATTTTTTGAAATATATATATATATATATATAATTCAAAAATAATATATAGAAATTTGAAAAAAATATATAAAGCACTCCAATTTTCTTGATAAAAATAATATTTAAAACTTTATATATTATTTATGAATTTTATATATTATTTTTGAATCTTATATATTATTTTTGAAATTTAAATATTATTATTAAGTTTTATATATATATATATATTTGGATTTTGAAATTTATCAACCAAAATTTAATATAAAAAATTAGAATTTCATATTTTATTATCATGAACTTTTGTATATTATTTTTGAATTTTTATATTATTTGAAATTATATATATAATTTCGAATTTACTGGAATGTTATATATTATTTTTTGAATTATATATATATTTATCAAATTTTATATATATTTTTTGAATTATATATATTTTTTCAAATTTAAATATTTTTAAATGAATTGTAGTTATGTGTTAATTGATTTGCGGAAGCATTGACAATATCTATTTGATATGATTTTAATTGCCAGAGTAATTGAAACATGGATAACATTTTGCCGGTTCATCACTTGCTCCAGACAAATGACACAGTGGAACAGTGTATTAATATAATGCATGAAGTCTTCAAGTATCTCGATGAGATACAGGGCAACCCAGCTCCATGTAGGAATTCAACATTAAGTGGTTACAATTACATAATTGAGATCATCAACAGCAAAACACGTTGCTACGAATTTTTTTGGCTTTCTCCACAAGTTTTCATATCTCTATGTGAGCGGCTAAAACTATTAGGGCTTCAAGAATCGAGAAATGTAACTGTACTGGAACAAGTAGGTATTTTCTTACTTACGTTATCCCATAATATCATAAATTGGGTGTCGGCTGAAAGATTTCGGCATTCAACAGAAACGATTAGTCGACACTTCCATAATGTGTTAGATTATGTTCAAGTCCTGGCTGCGGAAATTATTGTTCCACCCGATTTCACTGCCATCCCAGATGAGATTAGATTGAACCCAAAATTTTGGCCCTATTTTAAAAATTGTGTGGGTGCAATAGATGGCACCCATATCCATGCACAAATCCCTTTGCGTAGACAAACACCATTTCGTTCCGGAAAAGGCGATACGACCCAAAATATCATGGCAGTGTGTTCTTTCGATCTGAAGTTCACATTTGTCCTAGCAGGTTGGGAAGGATCTGCAAATGATTCACGCATTCTTAATGAGTGTTTGGCAGACGAAACGCTTGGATTTCCAAATCCACCAGATGGTATTTTCCAATTTACGGTATATCCTGCATACAATATTAGAAAAGTATATTAAATTTATTTTGAAGGGTAATTTTTTTTCTGTCCACTCAATACAGGGAAGTATTATCTGGTAGATTCTGGTTACGCAAATCGCCCGGATTTTTTGGCACCGTATCGGGGCTATCAATACCACTTGCAAGACTTCCGTAGGAGTCGTAGAAATCCACGCAACAAAGAGGAAGCATTTAATTACAAGCATTCTGCGTTGAGAAATGCCATTGAGCGATGTTTCGGATTGCTAAAGATGAGGTTTAGTATATTGAAGCAAATGCCTGGGTACAAGTTCAAAACACAAGTATCAATTGTGACAGCTTGTTGTACGCTTCACAATTTCATTAGGATGCAGTCTCTATCGGATATATATTTTGATGATGTTGACGATATTGATGTTGATATCGATGCGGACCATACGGGTGACAATCCTGGTTCAAGTTCACGCCAAAATCAAATGGACACAGTGCGTAATGAAATTGCTAACGACATCTTTACATACACAGTTCGTACTTGAAATGCACAAAACTCGTTTGAAGCACCTGATGTTTTGATTGGCCTTATATGGGAATGTAGTTTATGGTTATTTCAAAGTTGGTGGAACTGAGATTTTTACAATGACTTGTATTTATGGAGTATGGCACATGTTGTTAATAAAGTAATTGTAATAAATATTATAACTTTTTCACCTGTATGCATATATAAAATTAGAGTATCAAAAATCCATATAAAAATTTAAAATATATATAAAATGTTAAAATAATATATTGTGAAATTTTAATAATATATAGCATTAAAAATTATTAACCCTAAAATTTAGAAATTATTTTAAATTCATAACTATATCAAAAATTCGAATCAATTATAAAAAAAATTAATTTCATAATATATATATTTTAGAATTTTTTTAGGGAAGTATTTTGGAATTTTATATATTTTTTTTGTATTTTATATATATAATATTTTATATATTATTTTTAAATTTTATTAGAGTGTTTTCGAATGTTATATATTATTTTTTAATTTTTTTAATGAAGTATTTTCGAATTTTATATATTGTTTTTGTATTTTATATATTTTTTTATATTAAAGTCGGGAAGTATTTTGGAATTTTATATATTAATTTTGTATTTTATATATAAAATATTTTATAGATTTTTTAAATTTTATTAGATTATTTTGGAATTTTATATATTGTTTTTCTATTTTATGTATAAAATATTTTATATATTTTTGATTTATTTATTTTTAAAGTTTATTACAAAATAAAGACTATTATATTCCAATATATTTACAATCAGTTTCAGACCAGAGCATTATTTGGAACTAGAGAGTTTGCCAAACATGATTTTGTTTTATTTTTCCAGTCAAAACCTGAAAGACCAGACACTTTGCCAAACATGATTTTGTTTTACTTTTTCAAACAAAACCTGAAAGACCAGACCGTTTGCCAAACATGATTTTGTTTTAGTTTTTCAGACAAAACCTGAAAGACCAGACCGCTTACCAAATAGAGTTTCAGATCAACACCCAGAAAAAACAAGACCAGACAAAACCAAACCAGACAAAACCAGACAAACCCCTTTCCAAACGGGCCCTTATTGATTTCAAAATTCAGATGTGCCACTTCGTCAAATTGCACTCAATTTATGTATATTTGAGATTGTTCGGTTATTAATATACATGTGGTATATTGGACCGAAATACTCGATCAATGCATATTTGTCATCTTTATTTTTAATTTGTTATATAGTTTTGTCATATTGTGATCGAGCCTAAGTTATAGCGCTCGGTCATAATTTGCACTATAAGAAAATAAGTTTCTTACAACAATTTTTTTAAGATGGGCAAATGTTTCCCATCCTAAAAAGTGGTTTTTAAGACCCGCATATAATGTTTTAAAATATATATTTTTTGTAATAGCCTGCTAATAGGTGTCAAATATTAGTCATTTTGACCCCTTAACTCACTATTGTTACGTTCTTTCATTCTATTATTTGGTATTTTTATGTTGTTTGCGTGTTAAAGTATATTTCAGGAGCTTAATGAATAAATAGAGCTAACTTCGGTGAATTAATTGAAGAATGTGTTCTTTCTATCCAAAAGGAGAGTTAAAGAGGCAATCCGAGATAAAAATGGCTTCTGGAGGGCAAAAATGGTTTTTTCAGAAGCCGTCATCTTCAGCAAAAAGTATCATGGGTTCGAGACGGACGTTTTAGCGCATTCATGAAGAAAAGTGGTTTTCCATAAAAACCCTATGCTTGTACCTAAGCTTCCAGTACCAAAAAGTAGTTATAATTGCAAAATCTACGCTTTGACCTACGCTTGAAACGTAGGCCAGCTATGCTTGAAACGTAACCTCTAAACGTAAGTGCGGCAACTTTGAGGATTTCTGCATGATTTTTCCTATTTCACCCCAGGCTTAATTGAAAGACGTGTCCAAGACTCCAGACCTCTGTATACATGTATGTATATACACTTATATTTAGGGTTTGGATAAGTTTTGAGAGTGAAAAGACTAAAAAGGGTATCTCTATTCCATTGCCTATATATACAAGACCATACATCAAAGTTAGGTCTGTTGAGTTGGAGAGTTCAGACGTGAGTTTTTGGAGGCTGTTCATTCATTCAGATTTGCTGCTGTTGAGAGCCATATTCAAACCTAGAGATCCGAAGAAGAAGACTATGAAGGGTGATTCTACATCAACGATGCAGTCTTCTCTTACCATGAACAACTAATTCAATATCTAGGGTTTTCTAGCAAAACCCTATCCAAGTAATGTAGTTCTTTCATTGTTTTCAATTGTAAAGATGGGAAACTGTTGACCATACTGTGATGATTGTAGTAGTTAAAAGATCGTACTGATTTGCAATATAAAATTCTACGTTTGTTCTAAATTCTTGTCTTAGATGGAATTAATATATTATTTTGCACAACTATGATTATTCAATATGAGCAGGAACTCGGATGCTTAATTATGGTTTTCTACACAATGGTGGTAATGAAACTTGAAACCCTAGGTTGACACATGTCGTGCCTTGGAGACTTAATATACACATGCTTTAGTTTATTTTCATGCAGTAGGAGTATATTAGAGTAATATAATTGACATGTACTAGTTAGGTCAGTCATGAGATGGCTTGTTGCGATCCGGTTGATAGTACTCCTTTTTGGAGTCGTATTTAACTATTTGTGGTACGACTTGATTCACAGTTATGGATCGCCCTAGTACAATTGATACAGTGAGGAACTATATTATGTGGTTAGTGGTGGAGTGATGAAAACCCTAGTTTTCTCTCTCATCTAAATCATAACTAATTTAATTTGATTTCTAGATAATTTTAGTTAAAATAAATAATTTAGTTTTAGACCATCCAAACAAACCATTTTAAAAAAAATATAATTCAATGTTTTTAAACTATTAAAGTGAACAATCTCAATCTCTATGGGATCGATATCCCTTACTCAAGTCATTTGTTATTCTACAATTGATACGTGCCCTTGCGTAAGGTAAAACCTAGAGTCGTTAATGTGTTATTTTTAACCATATATTTTTGCACACCCGACGGACATCACCTGCTCTAATACATGGTATGATATTGTACGCTTTAGGCACAACTCACACGGTTTTCTTTTTGGGCTTCCCCTAAAAGGCATTATACTAATTGTTACGTCCTTTAATTCCATTATTAGACATTTTAACCCCTTAACTCAATATCAGACATTTTAACCCCTTAACTCAATATCAGACATTCTAACCCCTTAACTTAATATTGTTATGTCATTTAATTCCATTATTTGGTATTTTTATATTATTTGTGTGTTAAGGCATATTTCAGGAGTTTAATGAAGAAATAGAGCTAACTTCGGTGAATTAACTGAAGAGTGTGTTCTTTCTATCCAAGAGGAGAGTCAAAGAGGCAGTTCAAGACAAAAATGGCTCCCGAAGGGCAAAAACGGTATTTCTAGAAGCCATCATCTCAGCAAAAAGTATCGTGGGTTCAAGACGGTTGTTTTGGTGCATTCACGGAGAAAAGTGGTTTTCCATAAAATACCTACGCTTTTGCCTACGCTTTCAGTTTCAAAAAGTGGCTGGAAATCACATTTTTACGCTTGGAGGTATGTTTGGGGCCTACATTTGAAGCGTAGGCCAAGTACGCTTCAAGCGTAAGTGCGGCAAGAATTTAAGGTTTTTCGATGGATTTTGCTTGTTTCACCCCTGGTTCGATTGGAAGACGTGTCTGCGACTTCAGACCTCTATATACATGTATATACACTTATATATATAAGAAGTTAGGGTTTGCATGAAGTTGAGAGTGAAAAGACTGAAAAGGGCATCTCTATATCATTCCCTATATATACACGATCATATATCAGTATAAGGGGTCGTTGGTTTTGGGGTTCAGTTATGAAGGGTTGTTCATGTTCATTCATAGAGTTCTTTCACGTTCATACTTGCTGCTGTAGAGAGCTATATTCCGACCTAGAGATCCAGAGAAGAAGACCATGGAGATCATTTCTACATCAACGATGCAGTCACCTTCTACCATGACCAACTAACTCGGTATCTAGGGTTTTCTAGTAAAACCCTAGCCAAGTAATGTAGTTCTTTCATTGTTTTTAATTGTAATGAGGGGAAACTGTTGACCATACTATGATGATTGTAGTAGTTAAGAGATCGTACTGAATTGCAATATAAAATTATATGTTTGTTTTAAATTCTTATCTTAGATTGAATGAATATATTATTTTGCATAATTATGATTATTCACTATGGGCTGGACCTCGAATACTTAATCATGGTTTTCTACATAATGGTGGTAATGAAACTTAAAACCCTAGGTTGACACAGGTCATGCCTTGGCGGCGACTTAATATAGAAATGCTTTAGTTTATTTTCATGCAGTAGGAGTAGATTAGAGTAATATAATTGACATGTACTAGTTAGGTCAGTCATGAGATGGGTTCTTGCAATCCGGTTGATGGTACTCCTTTTTGGGATCGTATTTAGCTATTTGCGGTACGACTGATTCACAGTTATGTATCGCCCTCGTACAGTTGATACAGTAAGGAACTATATTATGCGGTTAGTGGTGGAGTGATGAAAACCCTAGTTTTCTCTCTCATCTGAATCACAACCAATTTAATTTGATTTCTAGATAATTTTAGATAAAATAGATAATTTGGTCTTAAATGATCCAAAGAAACAATTTTTCAAAAAATATAATTCAGTATTTTTGAACTATTAAAGTGAACAATCTCAGTCCCTGTGGGATCAATATCCCTTACTCAAGCCATTCGTTATTCTACAATTGATACATGCGCTTGCGTATGATAAAACCTAGAGTCGTTAAGGTGTTATTTTTAACCACATATTTTTACCCACCTGATGTCGCATCATATTGTTTTTAAATTCACCACCATACTGAAACTGCAATGATCCAACTTTTAGTTCAGGTGGCTCAAATATCACTTGAATCCACTTCTCATCCAGAGCCTTCGGTTTCCCTACACACTCTAAATAAAATATATTATAAGTAATCTTACACTTGAATGGAATGATTTGTTTATTATTATTTTTATTTTGTTGCATGAATTCTTTGCTTCTTTTTTGTTGCATGAATTCTTCCTTTAGGTGGTCTTGAATCTTTGTCATCTTTATTTTTTGAAAGCTTATTTTTTTGGAATCCTTTAGGATGACTTGTATGCCATCAAATGCTTTTGATATAATGTTGCATGTGATGGTATTCTGTTTAGCAACTTTGACATTGAATCATTATTATTAGACTTCATTTTTTGTTTACAAGTGTTAGGATGGACAAGTATATATAAATATATAAGTTATTGCATTTTTATACGTGGTTGAGAATTTATATTTTTTTAAAATTAAAGTGATCAAAGCAATGGATTAAATGAAAAAATAATAATAAATTATTAGCGACGGTATGACTATGAAAAAAATATTCTCAAAGCGTCACCAGTACAATATTTTTTGGCAAAAAGAACAAGGTATTATGGACGGTATGACTGTCACTAAAATGTATTAGGGACAGTAAAACCGTCATAAATAACCTTCTTATTAGCGACGGTTAAAAATCAATGTTTTAGTAACGGTTATACCGTTGTCAATAACCTAACTTTTAACGACGGTATGAAATAACCGTCGCGAAAAACCTTTTGTCACGCAATTTTTAGTGACAGTCTTTGATGAGCATTAGTGACGGTTTTTGAACTTTTAGTAACAGTTTGGACTGTCGCTAAAAGCCAGATTTCTTGAAGTGAAACTAAAGAAAACAACACTATGCATAAGCGTCCCAATCCGGCAACGACATTCGTGCCATAAGCCATCCTGCAAGAAGAACCTGGTACCTGCAATTGGGGGTTGGGGAAAATGGAAAGGGGTGAGCTCACTAGCTCAGCAGGAGAAACCTTAAACTGCCACATCCCCCGACTGTCCAAGTCTAGTGCTAACCAACCCATGTACATATATCTATCATAGGTCGGTCAATCGTCCCACATGACACTCATGCCAATACGAGACCCCTGAAACATATCCCTCTAGCCCTCTACCATGCATCATCAAATAGGGCAACTAACACATAATGAAACCATGACATAACGTCACATGGCAAACGCACACCTCTCTATATATATACATATCTATAGAGAGACGGATAAATAGGTACAAAGGACGTGATACAGGCCATATAAGAGATCACTACGACTCGTACCTATCAATCCCATACTAGTAGTCTACACTACTCATATAAACGTACACCAAATACACAATACACTAGTCTCAACATAACCAATCACTCTAATGACCACAACGTTAAACAAAGGATTCTAGATAATCAAGATCACTCCCAATATTCATTGAAAGGAAACAACCACAACTGGTACCAAGGAAAGCTCTCATGTCCTTGCGTACAAACATAACCATCGTCAATGTATATATATATACACAATACATACACGAACCATCAATCCATTCATAAAGAGTAATCCACTCTCACTTCAATGCCACTAATCATGTCACATCATCAATCTCGTAATACTATCCACAAGAAGGTCAATCCAATCACCAATGCTCTCACTAAAGATGAGGAAAGCTAACCGATCAACCACCAAAACACGTGGACACAACTCTCAAGAATAGCCACATAAGGACCATGAAATCAAGCAAAGGAAAAGAATTCCAATGCTACCAAATGAATAACCGGAATATCACGTCAAGGCAAAAGACATTCACCCGTGACAAAGAAAACACCACTATATGTGTGCACTAAGCCACATATCTCATACCCGAGACCTAGAAATGAAAGAAGGTATGAAACAACCATACTGAGATGACGCACTCTCAAGTCAACCAAAACAACAACTAAATGATTCCTATAGCGTCCAAGAGGATGATGAAGGAGAAGCAACGCGTTGGATCTGCTGAACATAACTGTCCGTTTCCAACCCCACGGATCAAATGACAACATAAAGAAGTGGTTCGACACCACGCCACAACCAACAGCTCAAGAAACAACATCTAAGTCATGAGCATACACTAATGTGTAAATGAGAGTGAAAGATATGCACAGAAGAATGCATAAGAAACGAAACTGCAAAACTGCAGAGCTTCGAGTACTCGGTGAAAGGCATGCTGAGTACTCGGTGAAAGGCATGTCGAGTAATCGGTGAAAACATACCGATTACTCACTAAAAAGGGCGTCGAGTACTCGGTGAAGAACATACCGAGTACTTGGTGATCCACGCTAAGGCGCAGTATCAGAAGCTATGCCACGCCATCAGCATGCTATCACGCGCTATGAACTTTGAGTACTTGGTGAAAACCTACCGAGTACTTGGTAGTTCATCCATTAGAAAAGTCTATGGTTAAACCCGAAAATCCCCGAAACGACGTCAGATGACTCCGAGCTAACCCTAAATACAAACCCTAATTTTATATTTTCAAATATGCAACTTAGCAAATATATCAAGGGTTAGAAAACCCTAGAACGAAATCTCACACTCACGAAACCAAAGGATGAGAGAGAATTTAAGTTTCCCCAACCTAAAATGGAGAACCAAACAAAACCGCAAAACAAGCCAATGAAACCCTAGCTTTCACCCAATACAAAAATCGAAACAACCAATTGGTGAAAAACTTCACCATAGCTTCCTAACAACGAATCAAGACCCAACACAAGAGGGAATCAAGAAATATGAAGTGGTTCATTAAGAAAACCCAAAAATAGGATTTAAAAAGAAAACCCACAAGGAGAGAACACTTACCCAATCATAACTCAAATCGAAGCCAATAACACCACGATCAACTTTCGTGTTGAAGCCGTCATCAAAATTCAAGCCCATGGTGATGAAATAGGGCAAGGATGAGAGAAAATGAGAGAGAAATAGTGATATCCCGAAATGGGGAAATGAGGAAGTGAATTGAAATAATTTTTAGGTTAAAACCTGCTTATATAGAAATCTGCAAAAAATCTCGAGTAATTGGTGAAATAGTTGCCGAGTACGTGGTGAAAAACCTATCGAGTACTCGGTGAAACAGTTACCAAGTACTCGGTGCCCAAGAAATAACAAGTGCAAAGAAGGCCCCAATGCCGTAAGATGATACCAGAAGACTCCGAAACAATTCGTAACACATCAAAACACATAAGAAGACTCTCATACTTCCTCACCAACTCACACAGAAGTGAAATACCGAGAATACCCCTCACTCTCAAAAGTTCTAAAAATAAACATAAACACAAACACATAATCACGTAAGTGTTACACCGAAACGTCAACAATAAACTAAAGTAACACGTTCGAGCATGGAACACGATCGCTGAAACACCAATAAGAAAACGTTGCAACGAATCCACATAGTCGTCAACGAAACACAAATCCACAAAGTCGGAAACGAAAGTCCATGAAGTCGTCCTGCTAAGTCCGAAACATAAATGTAAAAAATTTACACGTACTAAGAATACATAACACGTCATGAATAAGTGACGTCACAAATCGTTAACAATTGAAAAGGAATTCAAGAAAGGATAAATGAAACGCGGGGCATTACAAAATATGAAATGTATCAAATCATTTACAAGTACCATATTCATCACTCTAGCTAATTAATAAGAAACAATTTTGGAATGTTGTGCATGTAAAAAAGTGAATTATATCTTCAAACACACACCTTAGAATTATGAGTTGGTGGTGTTAATTCAAATCTTCAATCTTGTTTTGGGGTGGTGTTAACTCGAAACTTTAATCATGTGTAAGTTCATTGGAAATGAATTTATGACATTGATTTGTTCCTATAGCACAATTCAAATTCAAAAAGTATACTGTAGCAAAATAAATATAATAAAATGTATATGTAGCTATAAAATTAGTTACCGTTAAGTGTGTATCTTGCTACATACCATAAAAACTTTCACCCTCAAAATTTATAATAACAGTTATTAATCTCCATTTCGATAAATAATAACAATATACTAACATTTATTTAATCTAAGGAAACAAAAAGGCTTTCAAAAAATTATTGACAAACCTCTTGTTCTGGGTACTTTCTCATCCTCTTACCATTAGACACTTTTAGATTTTTTTTTAACCTGTGAATTAATATTAGCATGCACAAATAATTAGTAACTAAAATATATTTTACGAAATAATATAACAACAAAGAAGTTGAAATTTTTACCTCTTTTGGCTTGTCGACTTCTTCTTTTTCTCAATTCTATTTTTCATCTTCTTTGCACTCCTTTTGTAATTGACACTTGTGGGTCAATCACTAAAACTTCATGCATGACATCACCAACAACATTCTCTACCGGTACAAGCCTTTAACACCCCTATACTATGCATATGGTGCGTATAACACCCTTTAATTTGATTTCATCTCAAATCTTTCATTTATGTGCGAATTGACCATATTTCGTGTAAAATGACATATATGCCCTTAGTATATAAATTTCAAAAAAATGAAAAATATATATATTTTTTGAAAAATATATAAATTTCTAAAAAAACATATAAAATTCGAAAAATATATATAAATTTTGAAAAAAACAGATAAAATTCGAAAAATATATATAAATTTTGAAACAAATATATACATTTTGAAAATATATATATAATTCGAAACAAATATATAAAATTCAAAAAATATATATATAATTCGAAAACATATATAAATTTCAAAAATATATATAAAATTATAAAAATATATATATAAAATACGAAATAAATATATAAAATTTGAAACAATATATATATAATTCAAAAAAATATATATTAAATTTCAAAAATATATAAAATTTGAAAAAATATAAATTTTGAAAAGAAAAATATAAATTTCAAAAAATTATATAAAATTGGAAAAAACAATATAAATTCAAAATATATATATAAATTTCGAAAACATATATAAATTTTGAAAAATATATATAAAATTCGGGAAAAATATTAAATTTGAAAAAATATATATTAAATTTCGAAAATAAAATATAGAATTCGAAAACATATATAAATTTTGGAAATATATATAAAATTCGGGAAAAATATACTTCTATTTTCTACTTTCTTTGACTTTAAATTTTGTTTTGGTGTATTGTACTTTGGTCACTTGTGTTTTTTATACTTCTATTTGCATAACTATTTGAATTTTATATATTTGTTTCAAATTTTATATATTTGTTTCGAATTTTTATGTTTTTTCAAATTATATATATTTGCAAATTTTATATATATTTTTTGAAATTTAATATTTATTTTTTGAAATTTATATATTTTTTTACGAATTATATATATATATTTCGAATTATATATATATAAATTTTGAAAATTTTATTATATATATATATATATATTGGTTTCGAATTTTATATATATAAATGTTGAATTTGAATTTTATATATTGGCTTTGAAATTTAATTTTCAAAATTTATATATATATTTTGAAGAAAAAGGGTAAAATGAGTATTTAAGAGAGTATAAAAGTTAAAGAAGGGAATATTCACACGTTTTTGAAACTTTTTTTTTTTACAGGGGGTGTTCGCACGTTTTTTAAAAGTGTTGGAGTCTATACACACATTTTCAAAATACAAGGTGTTATACGTACCGTAATAATACTACAAGGATGTTTTTTTGTACTTAACCCTTATCTTTATCAAAACTATGACAACCGGTAAACTCTTTGGGCCCGTTTGGGAACTTGGTTTTGGTCTTGGTTTTGGTCTTGGTCTTGTGATTTTGGTTTTGGTGGTCTTAGGTGGTTTTAGGTAAATCTAAAACCTATATATAATGTTTGGTAAGGAGTTGGTCTTGGTCTTGGTATAATTATATATATATACTAATATGTATTAAAAATATATAAATATGAAAAATATATATATAAAATTGGAAAAAAATATTAAAATGAATATATATATATATAATTAAAAAATATTTAAAATTCCCGAAACCATTTGACATTTTTATTTTTTTTATTCCAAAAAATATATATATAATCGAAAAAATATTTTAAAATGTGAAAATTATATATAAAATTCAAATAATATATCTTAAATTCGAAAAAATATATATAATTAAAAAATATATATAAAATTATGAATAATTTTATTATATACTGAAAAAATTTAAAAATTTAGAAATAAAAGGATATAAAATGGGGAAAAATAATTTTTTTTCGGAAAAAATAATTTTTTTCCGAAAAATAATTTTTTTTGGGAATAAAATAATTTTTTCGGAAAAAATAATTTTTTCCCAAATATTATATATTATTTTTTTCAAAATAATTCATATTTTCGACCATATTTATATATATATAGAGAGAGAAAAAAAAAAAAGAAGTCAAAATTGGTATGCCAAAACCATGGTTTTAGTGGTTGGTTTTAAAAAGCCCAAAACCAAGTCCAAAACTCACCAACCAAACATGGTTTGGTCTTGAAATCAAAGACCAAAACTAAAACCAGGCCCAAAACCACCTATCCAAACAGGCCCTTTGAAGTCTTAACTCTCATGGCATATTAACCCTTCCTCACTCAATTTGGTAGATTCTTGAAGTAGCGCATCAAACCGTTGTTTCTTTGAACAAACTTCTTTTGAAATGTGTCTTGTGGTATCAACACATTATGCATTTTTAGTCTATCCCTTTAACATATAGTGAGACGGGATATGAAAAACTCTCAAAGATTGAAGTACCACCAATGAATGTCTACAAAGATACCCATTTTATTCAAATAAATGACATAAAATGATGATGGGTCGAATGATCAGGTAGAAAACGATGTCGTTCTTGTCAAAAAGAACAAACAGTGTCCGGAAGAGGTACCAGCCATATAGGCTCCGACGGTTAAGTTAGAACTTGGATCGTTTAGAAAAATATAGCAGGAGTAATGGTGGGTGATTATTGCGTACCTCTTTAGGTTGACCCGACCCTCTATTATAGAGTCTTTAATACGGTGGTTTTGATATCGTGATAACTACCCGTAGGTATCCTGGTGAGATAGTGACATCTACCCGTAGGTATCCTGGTGAGATAGTGACATATACCCGTAGGTATCCTAATGAGATTGTAGAGTCTTGGTAGAAAACAACCGGTTAACACCCTTATCTCCATGTGCCGTACAAGTTACACCTATCAGTTGCCCCCCGTTCCCGAATTCGCTTGCCGTGTTTAGGAAACGAAATCCCTTTTTGTACATATATAAATTTGTGAATGTACATACTTATATTCTAAAATATTTGTTTGGAATATACCCACCTTGTAATTTATTTATTATACCTATATATATATATATATATGCAGAAAGTGGGTGAGAAAGTGATATAATATAAGTTACTTGGATAATTATGAATTTGTTTTGGGCTTTTAGGTAATAATTTTAGAAAAGTGAAATGAATCCCCACAAGTTACGTGTGGATGTGATGTCCTGACCTTTCTCCATATTATATATATATATATATATATATATATATATATATATATATATATCACTATATGCAACATATAATCATGACAGAGTGGGACAAAGAACAATCAAAAAAAAATTGAGCATAGGTTTTTACTAGCGTGTGCTTCACGCCCTTTCTTTTACTGGCGTGTGTTTCACGCCCTTTCTTTTACTAGCGTGTGCTTCACGCCCTCCCTTTCACAGGCGTTACTTCACCCCCTGAACCAAACAGGTACAACTTGCTATTGAGCTGCAACGAAAATATTTTGTTGAGTCTATAAATTTTCTCTTCGGCTCCTCTTTTACAATTCAATCACCAGCTCTATTCCTGCTAACATCCGATAAATCACCAGCTCCATTCTATTTTTCAGTAGCTTGCCTCTTCCCTTTTCTTGGTCTACATTTTTCTTTTATTTGTCTGAATATTTCTACAAAAATATTTTATGGCATCAAAAAATATAGGGGACGTAATTTCCACTGTCCACCCGACCATGCTTGATAAATTGAAGACGAAATTTATATTTCCGTACGAAGTTGAGCTAAACTGTCCGGGTCTAAATCAAAGGGCGCATCACTCCCTTCCACATGGGATGTTTCTTTACACCTCATATTTTGATGTTGGGCTGCGCCTTCCGCTTCCCCGACTGTCGAGAGAGATCTTGGACCATTTTGGTCTCATCCCTTCCCAGCTCTATCCAAACGCCTGGAAGGCTATTCTAGGGGCTCATCTTCTATGGTGCCTGTGCGGGAATGGAACCATGTCTCTTCAAGAGTTTCTCTCTTGCTATTATATCCAGCGTAATGGTGTTTGGGCCAATTTTTTAACTGCAGTAAAGGGCTTCCCACAGGAGACTGGTGACAATCCAAAGTTTTGGTGGAGTCATTTCTTTCACGCTAAAGGCAATGGATTGGAGTTCATGGATGCGGTCGAAGGCGAGGACAATGGTCCGTCCATTCCAAAGGAAGCAGGTGATCTTACGGAAGCAGGTAAATTTTTTTTTTTTTTAAACACATCTTCTATTCTCTTCTGTAGCGAAAAAGAAGTTACCCATTATTTCACCGGAAGAGAAAAAACATATGAAGGAGAGACTGAAGAAGACAAATTTTTTCTTGGCCCGTCATAAGGAAGAGTCTTTTTTTGACTCGAGTGCTTTGTCAAGATATTGTCTTGGCCTTCGTGGAAACCATAATATCCCACCCGTACCTCATTTCCCTGATTCTCCGAGTGGGAGTTCGTCAGCTTCGCCATCAAATCCGGAGCTCCATTCTCCGGTATCTGGAGGATGTCGGGTAACTGTTGACTCTGGTCAGACCTCCCCCGCTCCTCCGACGACTGACAATCGGGCACTCTCCAGTCCTCCCCCAATTTATGGTAGGAGTCAGGCACTTTCTACTCCTGGAGATCCTAGTTCATCCCTGATAGTTGGCGGGAGTCGAACGTCTTCCACACCTGGATATCTTGGCGTACCCCCGACAGCTGGCGTGAGTCGAGCGACTGGAGATCTTGACTCACCCCCGACAGTTGGCGGGAGTCGGGCACCTTTCACCAGTTCTAGTGTAGGTATCATTTTTTTTTTCTTGTATTACTTATTTGCTTTGTCTTTAATACAATATTTTATTATGTACACAGGGGGATCTCAGTGGTTTCCCCAGGATGTGCTTGATAACTTTTTAAACAAAAAGCGCAAGACAGGTTTGTCGCTACCGATTCCCTGCTTCTCTTCCTCCCTGCCTGGCCAATGTTTTTCTCCCTCTCACCAGATGACGGAGAGAGAATCCTATGGTCCCGTTAGGACCTTGGATCTTGATGCAAATACTATGAGCAAGGGGTCTGCCATTCAGACTGGGTTCAGGTGGTTCTCTGGACCGTCTACTTTCGGCCAGTCTTCGCGACCTGGGTCCATTTTTGGGATGTCCGCCCCTAAGTCCAAGTCTTCATTGGGTGATACCGTGATGTTAAGTGTGCAGGTAGCGACTGAAAAGCTCATGGGCGCTTTGATGGATGAGGACCTTCGGTCATTGGAAAATGAGAATGACTCTATTGTAGAGGTTTATCGGAGATCTCTCCTTGATGCAGGACGGGTTAGTATATCTACATTATTTATGGTCTGCCTTTTATATTTTATATGTTGACTCATTTTTTCTTTTTGTAGAATTTGACCCGAGGCCGGTACATAGCCCATAGATGCATGGGAGCTGAGTCTGAGAGAGATCAGATGGCTGTCAATCATCAAGCAGAGATCAACGAGCTTCGGAGCCACTATGAGCGTCAACACCAGCAACTTGAGACTGCCCGACTGGAGGAGATCAGCAAGCTAAAGGTGACTTATGAGTCTGACCTCAAGAGGGCAGAAGAGGAACATGCCTCTCTTTTGGCCCAACAGTTGGCCGAAGCAAGGATTGCAGCAATTGAGGAATTCAAACACTCTCCTGAGCTCCAGGAGCAGCAACTGGTATATTACCTTGCTGGTTTTGAGGATTTCCGCGAGCAGGTGACTACTTTTTATCCAGCCCAGGATTTCACTGGATTCAATCCTAGTGGATGTCGTAGGTAGTAGTTGTTTCTTTTTATTTTAGTTTCATTTGATGTACTTCGAAAGTTTATGAATGAAATGATGTTTACGGACCTTGATCCTTGGTTTATGTAGGAAAAACTTGACCTTTTATATTAAGGCAGTTTTTGTGAGAAGATGAGTAGTAATTTTACTCTCTTTTATTTATAGGATTTGGGTTTCACTTAGCCATATCCTTTCAATAATAAGATAATAACCCCGAGCTTCACTCAGCCCCCCCTTTCTGCTAGGGGACCCATTTTTTGGGTGGAAGAATATGTTTATGATAACATAGTAGATGCTCAAGAATTGTAGAAAAAGAATTCTCTTTATTGATAATTAGCGGGATAACCGCTCTAACAATTAATGTAAAATAAATTCTACTGTAGAATGCTCAATGACTTATTACAAACTAAATCTAAGTAAATGAAACTACTCAAAATGATGTTAAAGAAAAGAAAATACAGGGTAGCCTAAACTGACCCTGATGCTACCTTTTCATTTTTACTGGTGATACTTCCTCAAGTGTTGCACATTCCAAGGACGGGGTAGCTGCTTTCCTGGAGGGTCTCTAGCCAGTATGCCCCCTGCCGGTATGTGTGGGTTACCATGTAGGGGCCTTCCCAATTGGGAGCCAATTTTCCCATTTTCACAATTTCACAATTTCACGGTTGCTGGTAAGTGGGGTGACTTCTCGTAGGACAAGGTCTCCTGGATGAAATCTTCTCTATTTTACCCGTGCATTGTAATATCGTGACATTGCTTGTTGGTAGATAGAAACCCTCATCTGAGCTTGCTCCCTCCTTTCCTCAATCAGATCTAGGTTGATTGTCAATTCCTTTTCATTATGTTTTGAATCGTAGTGACTTGTCCTGTAACTTTTGACTTGTCCTGTAACTTTCCAACCCGATTTCAACTGGGGTCACAGCCTCACTACCGAAAGCAAGGAGGAAAGGGGTCTCACCCGTGGGTGTTTTGGCCGTAGTCCTGTAAGCCCACATTATAGCGGGCAGTTGTTTAGGACATAACCCCTTAGCCTTCTCCAGACGTTTTTTGATCATCCCAAGAATTGTTCTGTTGGCAACCTCCGCCTGCCCGTTAGCCTGCGGGTGTCCAGGAGAAGAGTAGTGATTTTTTATTCCCAGACTCGAACAAAACTCCCGGAATACACTTCCTTCAAACGGTTTTCCATTGTCAGACATTATGACCCGAGGGACACCGAATCTGAAAATGATCGACTTCCAGGTGAAATCTTTGACATTCTTGGCAGTAATTCGGGCTAGTGGTTGTGCTTCCACCCATTTAGTGAAGTAGTCAATCGCTACTATCGCAAATTTGGTTTAACCCTTACCCCGAAACAATGGGCCAACCAAGTCGATTCCCCATTGAGCGAAGGGCCATGGCCCAATCATGGGTGTTAATTCCTCCGCTGGAAGTCTGGGGACATTAGCAAATCGCTGGCACTTGTCACATTTCTTCACGTACTGTAATGCGTCATTTTGTATTGTCGGCCAGTAGTATCCTTGTCTTTTAGCCTTATGGGCTAGAGATAGCCCCCTGCATGGTTTCCACATAAACCCTCATGAATCTCTTTGAGGATGTAGTTTGCCTCCGTAGTAGAGACACAACGCAAGTATGGTTATAAAGAACTCCGTTGATGAGAGCATATCTGGTAGCACGAAGCCTTATCTCTCGGGCTTCCATTCGGTCTTCTGGTAATTCCCCATCCTGGATATACTTGATGATAGGTTGTGCCCATTCCATACCTTGTTCCACTTGCATACTCATTGTAGTTTCCTCCTGGTGAATACTTGGTTGATGTAAATGTTCCAAGGGAAATATATCATCCTCTGGCTTAATAGTTGTAGCTAAACAGGCAAGGGCATCTGCATGACCATTCTTTTCTCTTAGTATTGGGCAGATTTTGCATTTTCTGAATTGACCGATCAATTCCTTTACCTTCAGTAGGTAAGCCTTCATTTTTTCTCCTTTCGCCTCATAATCCCCATTGACTTGGCCTGCAACCAGTCGGGAGTCGGTATTGACCTTCAGGTAGGGTGCCTGCAAGGTTTGCGCTATTCGGAGTCCTGCTATCAAAGCTTCATACTCTGCTTCGTCATTGGTAGCTTTAAACTTAAACCGGAGGGCATAAGAGAATCTTTCTCCCTCAGGAATGATTAAAAACAAACCTGCCCCGCTCGCCTGCGAGTTGGATGAACCATCCACATATAATGTCCAGAGCACCTCCGTGTCTATTGGTTCTTCTGCCTCAGGAATGAGTATTTCTTTAGTAACTTCAGGGGCTTCTTTTAGAGGATAGGTGAACTTCGCCACAAAATCTGCAAGTGCCTGTCCTTTAATCGCTGCTCTGGGCTTGTAGCGGATGTCGAACTCTCCCAACTCAATCGACCATTTCACTAGGCGACCGGATGTTTCCGGCTTGTGGAGCACCTGCCTGAGTGGTTGATCAGTAAGGACTGTTATCGTATGAGCCTAAAAGTATGGCCTTAATCTCCTAGCAGAAATAACGAGGGCGAATGCCAACTTCTCCATTACTGGATACCTTTCTTCTACTCCCTGTAGGGCTCGACTTGTGTAGTAGATTGGTCTCTGAATAGACCCATCGTCTCTCATTAGGGCAGAACTTACTGCCGTTAAGGAAACAACTAAGTAAAGTAGAAGTTGTTCCCCTGGTACTAGTTGGGCCAACAGGGGTGGAGAAGCGAGATAATTCTTTAAATCCACAAATGTCTGTTCGCACTCAGGGGTCCACTCAAATGCCTTTTTAAGCACCTTGAAGAAAGGAAGACATCTGTCAGTAGCTCGAGAAATTAGCCTGTTGAGGGCAGCCACCTTTCCCGTCAACCGCTGCACCTCTTTGGTTGACTGGGGAGACCTCATGTCCAGGATGGCCCGAATCTTTTCCGGATTAGCCTCAATGCCTCTTCTACTGACCATGAACCCCAAGAACTTTCCTGATGATGCACCGAAAACGCACTTGGTTGGGTTAAGGCGCATTTGGTGTTCTCGAAGCACCTCAAAAACTTCTTCGAGGTCCGCCAGATGATTCTCCTTTTTGACACTCTTAACTAACATGTCATCTACGTAGACCTCCATGTTCCTTCCACTTTGATCTTTGAACATTTTGTTGACCAACCTCTGGTAGGTAGCTCCAACGTTTTTTAACCCGAAGGGCATGACTTTATAGCAATAAATGCCTCGATCGGTGATGAAAGATGCTTTCTCACAGTCGAGAGGGTGCATGGGGATCTGATTGTAACCTGAATATGCATCCATAAAGCTAAGTAGTTCATTCCCTGAAGTAGCTTCTACCAACATGTCAATTCTTGGTAACGGGAAACTATCCTTTTGACAGGCTTTGTTCAGATCTGTAAAGTCGACACAGAGCCTCCATTTTCCATTCGCCTTCTTTACTAAGACCACATTCGATAACCAGTCAGGGTAGTGGACCTCTCGAATGAAGTCCGCCTTTAGAAGCTTGTCAACCTCCGACATTATAGCTGCATTCCTCTCTTGGGCAAATGTTCTTTTCTTCTGCTTTACAGTCTTGGCAGTAGAATCCACATTTAGGCGATGTTACATAACTTGAGGATCAATGCCCGACATATCTTCATGTGTCCAGGCAAACATGTCTTGATTTTGTTTTAAGAATCGAATAAGTTGATCCTAAACATCATCGGGGAGCAGAGACCCGATGCTTACTGTTTTTCGGTTCCCGCCCTCTTCCAGGCTTACCTCTATGAGGTCCTCTACTGGCTTTGGTCGGGGAGTATTTTGACTTAAGACTAATTCGAGACCTTCGATAGTAAGTGATTCCCGCGACCTTCTATCTTTTAAAGCGGTTGCATAGCATTCCCGTGCCATAGCTTGGTCTCCTCTTACCTCTCCTAGACCATGATCAGTTGGGAACTTCATTAGCAAGTGGTAAGTTGAAATTACTGCTTTCAATGCATTAAGAGTTGTTCTTCCGAGGATGATATTGTAGGTGGAAGGGAAATCCACTACAAAAAAATCTACCATGAAGGTAAGCTGTGTTGGAACCACCCCTACAATGAGAGGAAGGGTCACTATCCCCAGTGGAGAAACCTTCTCTCCAGAAAAACCGACTAGAGGCGATTTGGATGGCTTTAACTGGTCCCTTACTATACCCATCTTGTTGAAAGCTTCAGAGAATAACAAATCCGCAGAACTTCCATTGTCGATCAGCACCCGCCGGATAGGAAAATTGACAACTGCCATGGTAATCACCAGTGGGTCATCATGGGGATGTTGTACTCCCTGTGCATCATCGTTGGTGAAGGTAATGACCTGCCCTTCTCGTCGTGGTGATTTGGAGGGTGGAGTAGAGGTATCCACCCCTTGAAACTCCATCATATTTCTAGCCCTTCTCGCATGAGCTTTCCGGGATGAGCTTGTTTCTCCATCTCCAGCAAACCCTTCAGAAATCACATTGATCACCCGAACCGGCTGTTTATCTGGTGTGCGACTTCTTCAGGGAGCATCCTGTCGGCCTTTTCCTTTATTGCCATTGGTCGTGAACCGGCTCAAACGCCCTCTCTAGATCAGGCTCTCAATCTAATTTTTGAGGTCGATGCATTCATCTGTCGTATGTCCATGGTCGCGATGAAAGCGACAAAATCTATCGCGTGCCCTTTTTAATGGATCCGACTTCAGCCTGGGTGGCCAAGATAATGAATGATCGTCTTGTATCTGAAAAAGGATCTCACCTATCGGCTTGTTCAATGGAGTGAAGCTAGTGAACTTATCTTGAATCTTTGCAGGTCGAGATGACCTGTCCACAGTCGGTTGGGTTCTCTGGCCTTTAGCTTATCTCTCGTCCCTGGTAGTTATTGCTAGTTTCTTTTTCTCCACCTTTTTTTCTTCAGTCCCTTTTCCTTTTCGGGCATTCATGGCATCCTCCGCATTCATATGCTTCTGGGCTTTAACAAGTAGTTCTGCCATTGTCTCGGGCAGTTCTTTCGGTTCTTTTGATAAGGAAAAAAGAAACCTAGAAGACTGTAATCCTCCCATGAAGGTTATCACTGCTACGTTATCATTAACCTCATCAACCTGGAGCATCTCATTATTGAACCGACTTATATAATCTCGAAGCGACTCTCCTTTATCCTGTTTGACGTTTAGCAAGTAGGTGGCGGGCTTCCTATGTCTCCGCCCGGTAATAAAGTGCCAGATAAATTTTCTGCTTAACTTGTCGAAGTCACGAATAGAACCGGGCCTCAACTTATTAAACCAGACCCGGGCTGAACCTTTTAGGGTGATGGAAAAATCCCGACACATGATAGCATCTGGGACAACCTGTAGATCTATGAGTGCCTTGAAGGTCTCCAGGTGGTCAAGAGGGTCTTTGGACCCATCGAAGTTCTCCAACTGTGGCATTTTGAACTTGTTAGGTAGAGGAACACTCATCACCAAAGCATCAAAGGGGGAATTAGTCTTCTGTAAGAGTTCATCTACAATAGCGGGGCTTTTGCCCTTCATTGTCTGTGCCATACCTTCCATCTGTGCTTTCAGATCTTGAATATGTTGATCCACACCCACGATTTCTGTAAGATCATCGGGTGTCCTACCTCGTCGGGTGCTCCTGATCACCGTCCTCTGATCCTGGTTATGGCTATGCTCTGCCCCCTCTTCTAAATTATTGTGTCATGTCGCATCCAGGGCGGGTGGAATGGGACCAGCCAGTCGTTGAAGAAGCAAAGCGTTTTGCTGGGTTTGTTGGATCAATTGGTCCATCCCCTGGGCCAGAGTTTGAACCTGTTGTTCTAATACTACCATACGTTCTGTAGGATCGTTTTGTCTGACTGGGTCTGAATTTTGGGGACTTTCGGAGTTGTGTGATGACCTGTCATCACCAACTTGTTGATCTCCCAGAGAAACACGTGCCTCCTTTTGGTCATCAGGTCGGGGAGGATGCACTGGAGGTAGACCAGTATGGGTCAGTGGTACTCCTTGGTTGGTTGGGAGCAAGGGATCATTGGGTTGAAGGGGAAGATCTCTGGGTTGTCCAGAGGCATCACCCACCTTACTTTTGCTTCGTAGTTGGACCATTCTAACGCTTTCTGGAAGTAAGAAGTTGTCGCTTCCCACAGACGGCGCCAACTGATGATGGGTCGAATGATCGGGTAGAAAACAATGTCGTTCATGTCAAAAAGAACAAATAGTGACCGAAAGAGGTACCGGTGGGGTACCGGCCAAATAGGCTCCAACGGTCAAGTTAGAACTTGGATCGTTCAGAAAAATATAGCAGGAGTAATGGTGGGTGATTATTGCGTACCTCTTTAGGTTGATCCGACCCTCTATTTATAGAGTCTTTAATACAGTGGTGTTGATATCGTGATAACTACCCATAGGTATCCTAGTGAGATAGTGACATTTACCCGTAGGTATCCTGGTGAGAGAGTGACATCTACCCGTAGGTATCCTGATGAGATTGTAGAGTCTTGGTAGAAAACAACCGGTTAACACCCTTATCTCCATGTGCCGTACAAGTTACACCTATCATAAAAAATAAACCTCTTTCTTTTCCACATCCTATACTACCCCGAAATTTTCATTCTTTTCAAAATCTTGAACTTTCAAACTCATAACCATACCGTCGTCCCATTCTTTTTTAGGATAGCAACCAAATACTCCTAAAACCTAACCTTGGAATTTTTTGAAGACTTCATGTGTATAAACCATTGAATTTGTTTATCAAAAGGTGAAGTGGACTTTATAGCGGACTCTTTTTGTAAAGTGCAAAAATTAGCATATGCCTCATTCTTTTAAAGCCACCACGTATTTGTTCAACAAACTCTTTCAATGAAGTCTTCTTATTCATGTAAGAGCCCGCTCCAACATTTGGTATGACATTGTTCGTTTTGGGCCTAACCCACACGGTTTTGCTCTAGGGCTCCTGCCCAAAAGACCTCATACCAATTGTAGACAACACTGCACATATAAATACATCCTCAGACCTCTACTTTGACGGTGTGGGACATCACAATCACTCCCCTTGGGACCTAGTGTTCTCACCGGCGACCCGCGGGTGATGTGCATGCTCCCACACTTAATTCCTGTTGGGCTTTGGTATTGTGATGTCCCACATCACCCGGGTAGAGGTCTGGGGATGTGCTTACATGTGTAGTGTTGTCTCCAATTGGTATGAGACCTTTTGGGCAGGAGCCCAAGAGCAAAATCGTGAGGACTGAGCCCAAAGCGGACAATATCATACCAAGTGTTGGAGTGAGGTGTTACAATTGGTATCAAAGCCAGAGCCAGGCCGAAATTAAGTGTGGGTGCATGCACAAGCCCGTGGGTAACACCAGCGAGGACGCTGGGTCCCAAGAAGGGGTGATTGTGATATCCCACATCGCCTGGGTAGAGGTCTGGGGATGTGCTTATATGTGCAGTGTTGTCTCCAATTGGTATGAGACATTTTGGGCAAGAGCCCAAGAGCAAAACCGTACGGGTTGGGCCCAAAACGGACAATATCATACGAAGTGTTGAAGCGGGGTGTTACAATTCACATATTTATCAAAAAATAAATTTATACTTTATACATTCCAGAAAAAAAATATATCTCTCATGTAAATGGGAACCCAATGTCTACGATCATCGAATGATGCTTTCATCCATTCATTCTTTGTAAGTTCAAATCTTTCAACCCTATTTTTCCATTTATTCTCAAATTCCTATTCAGTCCACGAATTATAGATGCATTTATTGAATATTCCCATAAAAGTTTCATATTTTCTTATCACATAACCAAACTTATCGGGAATCTTTCTCAATATATGCCATAAAACCAAAGCGATGTCGTGCATTTGGAAATACTATAGAAATGGTAGATTTCGTAGCTTTATCCTGGTCAGTTAGTATAACAATTGGAGATTTTTCACCTATTGCTCTGATCCATGTATGCATTAGCCACACAAATATTAATTTAGTCACATCTACAAGTAATGCACATCCAAAGAGAGTGGATTGAAAGTGATTATTTCCACCAATAAATGGTGCAAATGGCATTTAGTATTAGTTAGTGATGTAAGATACTACATCTCCAAAAAAATTTGTAATCTTCATGTCTGTTTTTGCATCAACCTAAAATACATTTCTTAAACGTCGCTCTTCATATAAATTGAATGCATAAAAAAAGCATTATCTTCTTGCATATGTATAAAATGTTCCAACATTGCTTGAGCATCCCCCTAAGGCTATGTACAAACGTTTTTCTTTATCAAAATGGTTTTTTTACATCTTTCTCCAAAAGTCCAATATTCTCACACCCACCATTTTGTTTTGTCATTGCAGCAAAAATCTTACTTGTCTTCTCTTCTCTTTACATGTAACATTGCTTTGCAATCAATCTTCAAATAAGGTCGTCGATTGAAAGCACCACACTTTCATGTAAATCCATGTCTCATACAAGCAAACTTGACATCAATAAATTCTCCACTTGCCCTTGACTTATGACTAGCTTTTGTTGAGGCAACGAACCTTACGAACTTTGCATACTTTAGGTAAAATGAATGTGCTTCTTGGTGTGAATTAAATTCCATACCATTTTAAAGTTCTAATTCTTGTTACCTTTCCTCATCTTTCTCACACTTTATGTCATTTACATTTTCACCCAAAGCATTCTCATTGTCACATTCTTCATGGGTTAAATTCAAATCAATATCTAGACTGATGTTTACTTAAGATGAGGAAAAATCTGCAATCAATAAGCAATCAAATTCTAAAAGATCATAAAATATATAAATAACATCTTCAAATAATAGATTTCAAAAAATAAATTCCTCAAATTAATAAAACAAATAAACAAATCATGAGTATGCAGGAAATGATATTAATTGTCTGAAAATTGTAGTTTCTAACCATGATGACTTTTACTCTTCTGTTAAAAGATGTTATCCAAAATACAAAGATGGGTTATGCAAATTAAAAAATAAAACTTTAAAAATCTGAATTCTTACCAGTAATAAATTTGGATAGCTTTCTCACTAGAAAGAAGAATCAAACATCAACTTCTCGGCGGAACAACGTCTTCAAACATTTAAGTATTTCCAAATACATGTGATCAAGTGTTTATAGAATGGTTAGTGATGAAGGGTTTGCACTGGTATGTAATAGAGAATGAAAATATTGAGAAAGGAAAGAGAAAGTGGGATGGTAATGCAAAGAGTCTCTAAAACAATTTCTCGCTTATGAAAATGAAAAAAGTAAAAATGAAATAAAAAGTTAAAGTAATCAAGAATTGATTGTAGCATGTAATAGAGAGATAAAATATGTGAGAAAAGAAAAATGAAGGGTAGGTTTGGAAACTGGTGTTTTCGTTTTTGTTCTTGTTTTTTTCACTGTTCACCGGAATAAAAATATGTTTGGAAGCCTTTGATAATTTTTGTTTTCGTGAATAGTAAAAAAATATTTTCTCACTTTTAGTTCAAAATTTGAGAACACCAAAATAGTGTTTTTTTTTTGTTTTCGGCACTGTTTGTTCTCAACCAAAAAAATAATTAATTGTTGCAGATTCCCTAACCACCATCTTCAACCTCCAAACCCTAACCTCCATCTTCAACCTCCAAACCCTAACCCCCACCACCAACACCAGCCGTCATCCCACCACCACCACCACTGCAAATCGACACCACCACAAACCCCCACCACTGCAAATCGACACCACCACCAACACAAACCCTTACCTCTGCAACTTGACACCCCCAATCGAATTAGGGTGATGTGGTCTTTATACATGCTACTACTTATATATTTATATACATATATTTTCCTGTATGCTAATCTTTTGAACAACAGTAAAGTGGTCATGTTCACTGTTGTATGGAAGACATGGAAGTGTACATTGTAGTTGATTTGTACAAAGGATGACAATCAAGTCAAACTTAATCTCACCATTTGACAATTTGTTTTATATTTTTTATTCCAAATAAATCTCAAAAACGTGTCTTTTTTTTTTGTTCCCGAAAATTTTTTAGACAAAATTTCCAACCAAACATGTTTTTGTATCCGGATTACCCTTAGGACAAGAATAAGAAAATTTTTTGTTCTCAAGAGATAAAAAATGAAAACGAAAACAAAAATACTAGTTTCCAAACGCACCAGAAATGTGTGTGGGTATGGGAACAATTTCCCATAAAGTTGCCATTGTCTTTGTAGGAGAGGAGTTGTATTTTCAATAAAATAAAATCCTATAAAAAAACTTGAGCTGACCAATCACTAGTGCGACTATGAAATTATAGTCGCAGTTGCATATGCGACCGTAGTTAGAATTCCTCTTAATTATAGAAACAAAAGAAAAAATTTAAGTATAACAAAATGTGTAGGTTGATCAATACCAATAAGTGATGTGTGTATGTCTTGATAATAAATGACATAAAAATCAACCAAAATGGGGTAACCAATAGGTAGGTTGTTGGAATCGATTTCAAGATGTTTCAACGTCATGGCTAGACGGCAAACAAATGTGTGGTGCTTGGAATGGGTTGCAAACATTATATTTTAATGATTGTCTTTATGCATATATGTGCATTGCACCGACTATAACTAGCAATAGTTGCCGCATCTAGAGAAGTAATTCGGATCTATCAATTATTTTTGAACTTCAACTTCATCATCAATATCATTGAAGATTCTTGCAAACGAAATAATGAATTTCATTCGCCTCAAGCTTCTGAAATTAGTAATTTGATAGCTCTTGATGAACTTAACACCGATAGAGGAATTAACCAAATCGGTACATTGCAATAACCGGGCGATACTCGTTGAACTCTCATTTAAAATGAGTTTGTAGTTTGATAAGGTTGTTTCAGTTCTTGGAAATCTCATACGAGATGGATCTAATTTAGCCCGTCGAGGGGATGCCGATTTCGCTTATAATATTCTTAAATCATTTCACTTCGTTTTTTATTTTCACTTGATAAAATGTTATGAGGGCAACATATATCATTTGTCAAGCTTTGCAACAAAAATCTCAGGATATAGTCAATGCTATGCATTTAGTTTCGATTACAAAAAAACTCATTTTAAAATTGAGAGAAGATGGTTGGGGCAAATTACTTGAGACTAATAAATTATTTTGTGAGCATTATAACATTGATGTGCCTAATATGAGTGCTCCTCATATATAAGAAAGATTAAGGTTCGACCACGTCACAAACAAGAGAACATCACACTTGAGCACCACTGTCGGTTTGATATATTCAATGGCACAATTGATTCACAGTTGCAGGAGTTAAATAATAGGTTTAGTAAAAATGCAATGGAACTCATTATTCATAGCTCCGCGTTGAATCCTAAAGATGGTTACAAGTCCTTTTAAAATTGATGATATTTATAATTAAGGATGGGCAAAAATCCCGCCCCGCGCGGGGAACCACCCCATTTTTTACGATTTTTAACTGTACCATTTAAAAATGAGGTGGTTATGGGGGTTGTAAAAAAAAACCGACGGTTATGGGGTGGAGGAAGGTTTTAGGGGTTCCCCCATTGGGGAACCGCCCCGCCCCAAACCACATAATAATTATATAATTTTTAGTATTAAAATTACATAAATTAAATATATATATTTATAACTTTATATAAAAAAATCACACTAATACCCTTAAATAAACTAATTATGTACTTACCTACCCTCTCTCTATATATACATATAAAATCTTAAATCTAATTATTTAATGTGTTATTGTTGACTAGTATTTTATGTAATTTCTTATATGTTGTTAGATTCGTAAATTCTTATCAAAGTTTATTGATGTACATTTGAGTTATTTTTTGGTCTAAAACTATTATTTTTATTTTAGAAATTATTGCAATTAAATTAATTAGATAATTGCTTGTTTCGATTATAAGTCATATTGTTATGGTAAATTATTTATTATTTACTTGCTTTTAGGAAGAAGAAAAAATACATGATTTAATGGGGCGGTTTGTGGCAATTATGGGGGACATGGGTGACGGTGCGGGGCGGTTATGGGGGTAATGGTGAAATTTTTAAACGGTTATGGAGCGGTTATGGGTGATGAGAATTTTCACGGTTTTGGTTATGGATTTTGAGAAAACCGCCACATGACCATCCCTATTTATAATCTTGCGGATAAGTTCTATCCTCAAGATTTCATGGATCAAGAGAGGATAAATTTGGGATTTCAATTGTAACATTATGAAGAAAACGTACCTAAACATCCATATTTTCAAAACATGTCGACAATTTCCGAATTATAAAGAGGATTAGTGGAAACGGAGAAGTCCAATGTCTACTATTTGATATATAGGTTGATTCGTCTTGTTTTAACTCTTCCGGTTTCCATGACAACTATGACAAAAGAATTTTCAACTATAAAAAATTGTCAAAAAAACACTTCGTGACAAAATATGGATGAATTTTTTGTAGACTACTTGAATGTCAATATCGAAAATTGCTTCTGATGCAATAATAAATGACTTTTATTCTCTAAAAGATTGTCGAACTTAGCTTTTGTAGAATTTTTTGTGGGTAAATCAATTTATTAAGAAAAGAAAACTCAAGCCAGGTAAAGCCAAGCAAAGAAGGCGATCAAGGCAAAGAGCAATAACAATACACACCAAAACCAACACCGGAAGCTAGAACCAGATGTAAACATGGTGCAACAAAGCCCAGCACAAACACTACCCAAATACAAAAGTCCTTGCTTGGATTCTGTTTCTGAGAATTGTTTTCAGAAATGGTTTTAGAAGAATCAGAACAAAAACTAGTTTTCAATTTTCTGAGTTTGAAAATTCGCTTGGTAAAAAAATTTACAAAACAGTTTTCCAAATACTCAAAAAACAAAATCTGATTGGTTGTTAAAAATTGAAAAATGAACTATTAAAAAATTTCTTCAATGGTATTTTTCACATTATCAGATAATTTGTTTTGGTATTTAAAATTTTATAATATACTATAATTGTAATTCTTTCTTTACTAAAACGACTCAAAAATGATCTCATGTAAATTAGTACATATTAAAACAATTCATTTGCTGAAATAAGTCTCTTGAGTCATTAAATTAAGGATAAATTACAGTTTGACCCTTGTTGATAGTGTAAATTACATCCGCACCCCCTCTATTTTTTATAATTACAGTTTCACCCTTTATTTGTTTCACTTTCACCCCTCAACTCATTCTCCGGCAAGGTCAAACCGGGTCAACCAAAATCTGAGATGCGAAATGACCAAATTACCCTTATATGTGTGTAAATACTTGTTTGCCCATATAAAATGATGTGAAATGCCTAAACTACCCTCATCACTTATATATATATGTGCATAAATATATGTAAATACCCATATACATATATGTATATGTATGAATTGTGTATTGGGAAAATTCAATCTATATTCATAGAAACATAAATTGGGTCCAAGATCAACAAATACGTCATATAAAAAGCATGATTTAGACCAAAAATATCAAAAAATCAACACACCCATTTCATATGTATGTAGATTTATATGTGCGAATATATATATAGATAGATATATATAGTTATGTATGTATATATATGTGCGTGTATATATATAGATAGTTATATATATATAGAGATATATGTGCGTATATATATAGATAGATATATATAGAGATAAAGATATATATAGATATATATGTTATTTTGTTTTGATTTTTCTGTCATTGAAAATGGATAATTAATTGAGTGGGTAGAAATTGATGTTTGATAATTGGTAGTTCATTTTAGGATTAAGGTTTGATTTGAGGGGTTTTAGGAGGGATGAGATGAAGAAGATGGTGGAAGGATAAATAGGTAATTTAATATAAAAGAATATTTGATTATTTAAAATAAATATAAAAAGGGGTATAAGAGTAATTTCACATATCCGGTTGTCGGATATGGGATTAGGGAGTGAAACTGTAATTATTAAAAATAGAGAAAGTGCGAGTGTAATTTACACTATCAACTGAGGTCAAACTGTAATTTTCCCTTAAATTAAAATATTACAACTCCAATGACATGTGCACGTTTAAAGCTAATTCAAATAGGAGTCGTACAAAAATAAAAATTCAGTACTCTAATGTCACATCAACTTTTAGTTACACAATTATTAAGTTTAGGGCGTACAAAAATAAAAATTCAGTACTCTAATGTCACATCAACTTTTAGTTACGCAATCATTAAGTTAGGTCTGCCTTTTTATGAGATTTTGTATAATTACTTTTAAATTAAAGTTAGGGTAAATTTCATTAAACCCCCAATATTATTGAATTTAATTAATTAATCCTTACTGTGTGCACTTTGCCCTCTATATTATCCAATTTCATTACTATGCCCCCTCATCCTCACATTTTGAGTTAAAATGTCTAAATTACCCTCCCTTAATAGTATAAGGGGATTTAGTGAAATAAACCCTTAAAAAAATTATTTTTCGAAAATAAATTATATTTTTCGTAAAAACTATAAATTTCAAAATATTTATTTTAATTTTTTCCGAAAAATAATTTTTTTGCGAAAAATATATATTATGTTCCAAAATATGATTTTTTTAAGAAAAATATTTTTTTGTGAAAAATATATATTATGTTCCAAAATATGATTTTTTTCTGAAAAATATTTTTTTTGCGAAAAAAATATTTTTTATTATTTTCCAAAATATGATTTTTTTCCGAAAAATAATTTTTTGCAAAAAAGTATATATTATGTTCTAAAATATGATTTATTTGAGAAAAATAATTTTTTTTGCGAAAAATATATATTATGTTCCAAAATATGATTTTTTTTTGCGAAAAATATATATTATGTTCCAAAATATGAAATTTTTTTTTTTGAAAAATATATATTATGTTCAAAAATATGATTTTTTTGCGAAAAATATATATTATGTTCCAAAATATGATTTTTTTTGAAAAATATGTATTATGTTCCAAATTATGATTTTTTTCTGAAAAATATTTTTTTTTGCAAAAAAGTATCTATTATGTTTCAAAATATGAATTTTTTTCCGAAAATAAGTTTTTTACGAAAAATATATATTATGTTCCAAAATATAATCTTTTCCGAAAAATAATTTTTTGCGAAAAATATATACTATTATGTTCCAAAATATGATTTTTTCCAAAAAATATATTTTTGCAAAAAATATATACTATTATGTTCCAAAATATGATTTTTTTTTTGAAAAATAATTTTTTGCAAAAAATATATATTATTTTTTCCGAAATAATTCATATTTTGGAAAATAATATACTTCCTTCGAAAAATATTTTTTTTGCGAAAAATATAATTGATTTTCGAAAAATAATTTTTTTTAAATTGTTGATTTCACTAAACCCCCTTATACTATTGAGGGTAGTTTAGGCATTTTGATTCAAAATGTGAGGTGAGGGGGCATAATGATGAAATTGAATAGTATATGAGGCAATGTGGACACAGTAAGAATTAATTGATTAAACTGGATAGTATATGGGGGTTTAATGAAATTAACCCTTAAAGTTACCTCCCATGTAATATTAATGTAATATTTTTGTGCATTTACTAAAGTAAACATAATTTTAGTGTTTTAAACTGAGTAATTTATGTTAAAATAACATAACCAACTTGTATGGAAAAAGATAAAGATGTTTTGAGTGGTGTCAAATGAGAAGTATTTTAGTAGTTTAAATGATAAGAGGTCATTAGATATGCAGATCATAAATTACTTCAGTTTGAAACATTTAAGTTATGGATACTTTACAATATGTACAAAAATGTTAATGTAATATTAATCTTACAAGGGAGATCAGAGTAAATTTACACAAATTTTAATCTAAGAATAATTATGTGAAACCTCGGGGGAGCTTAGAGTAATTTACCCTTAAGTTTAATTATACATAACATGATCAAAAGTTTTTGTAATTACACAAATAAGTTCACCTACCATTGGCTCTAAATGATGCCCACGTGGCATCTCTTAAGTGATTTCTATACGCTGCCATTTGTGCTGCACCATAAGTTAAGTGCGTTCAACAACCCAGTGGTACTGTTTCCATTTTCTCCCCTGGTGACATTTTGATCCTCTTCTCCATACTCCATAAAAAAAACGGTCATCTAAATAACATATAAACCAAATTAAGGAAAACAAACTACACATCTAAACCATGCATTGAACGTCGACAAATAAACTAATTTAACTAACCTAAAATGGAACTGATACAGCAGTATATGTAGAGAATTAGAAGAGGAAAGGAAAGAATGGTACCTGCTGTTGAGTTATTTTGAATATTCAATTTAACTAACACTTTTAGGGCATGTTTGGTATAGATGTGTTTGTGTTTGTGTTGAAATAAATAAAAAACACGTTTTTTGTTTTTTTATTTATTCATCCAAAAACAGAAGTATGTTTGGTAGGGATGTTTTTTGGGTTGAAATTGAAAAATTAAAAATCAATAATTAAAAATTAATAATATAAATAATAAATAAAATATAATATAATAATAATAATAAATGAATACAATAATAATAAATAAATATAATAATAAAAAATGGACTAAATAATAAATAATAATAATAAATTAATCAAATAAATAATAAATTAAATAAAACATATTTAAAAATATAATAAAAATAACAAATAATAAATAAAATGAAATAAATAATAAGTAAATATAATAACAAATAAATACTTCATAATAATAATAAAAAATGAGTATAATAATAATAAATTAATATTAAATTAATAAAATATATTTTTAAATAATTAAAAATGAATAAATAATTTATAAATAAAATGAATTAAATAATGAAATAATAATAAATAAATATATAAAATATATTTATAAATTAATATATAAATTAATAAATACTAATTTAATAATATAAATAATAAATATAATATAATAATAATAATAATAATAAATGAATACAATAATAATAAATAAATATAATAATAAAAAATGGACTAAATAATAAAATAATAAAAATAATAAATAATAAACAAAATGAAATAAATAATAATAAAAAATAAATATAATAAAAAATAATAAATAAATATAATAATAAATAATAAGTAAATATAATAACAAATAAATACTTCATAATAATAATAAAAGATGTGTATAATAATAATAAATTAATATTAAATTAATAAAATACATTTTTAAATAATTAAAAATGAATAAATAATTTATAAATAAAATGAATTAAATAATGAAATAATAATAAATTAATATATAAATTAATAAATAATAATTTAATAATATAAATAATAAAATAATAAAATATATTAGAAAGTGAAGAAAGTGTAAGTGATAAACACCCCAATAAACACCAAATTCATGTTTATTCTCATATGCCTAAAGTGAAAAAGTGTTTTTAAACACACATATCCCAAAAATACTAACCAAACAAATTTATAAACACAAAACACATAAACAAACACAAAAACACCCCAACCCCATGTTTAGACTCCATCAAATTCGCTATTCTCTAATTAAAATTGAAAATAATGAATATGATTAGTAAACCCATGAATTTCTAGGGTTTTGTCATTTACAGTTTGGGAAGATATTGGGTACGAACGTAGGGTGAATGACACTAAATATACACTTATATATATATATATATATAACCTTAAGAGAAAAAACCTACGTTCGTAGATATACATACACTAATATATATACATATATATACACAAAACAAGAGACCTAAAGCAAAACTCTGATGAAAGTTGAGAGAGAGAGAGAGGAGGACGTTACCTTGGCGTGTTGGAGTTGAGAAGAAGAACGAGTACTGGTTAAAGCTCCAGAGGAGATGCGAAAAAGGGGTGTCGTTATAAGCTAGGGCAGAAATAATAGAGATTTAAGTGAGGGATAGGTGTATCTCCGTGTTTTGCCCAATTCTCAAAATTCCCAAAACATATTTATTTGGTTCTCACTTTTTCTTAACTCTCTATTTTCAGTTTCATGAAAACTATTCTCTCAAAACAATTCCAAGTGGATTTTCACTATTTTGTATCTCAGAGAATATAAAACAATTTTTTTAAAAAACAAACCAAGCAAGGCCAAAACTACTCATTAACCTCCATAGCAGAACTAGGAAGTCTCCAAGAAGCTGCGATATCTCTAGCCTTATGGCTATTCTGGAAGTTGAGAGATGAGAGTTTGAGTCTTATACAGTTTTCCAACCTAGCTCTAAGCTGAGTCACATGAGTGAGCTTGTTAGAGAATACCCTGGCATTCCTTTCCCTCCAAAGATAATATATAACAGTTGCAAAGTTGAGTCTGAAGACTGTGCCAACCAGAGAAGAGGACTTAGACTTCCACATCTTAGAACCCCAATCAATGATGGACACAAGAGATAGGCCCCCAAGGTAAACTCCACACTTGTCTTGACACCTCTGCCATAAGTTGCAAGAGTAGCTGCACTTGAACAATAGGTATCCATGATTCTCTGGCTCAATGCCACAGAGAGGACAGACAATGGAGGTATCAGCTGGGATACCTGGTTTGTCCTTAGTTCTAAGCTTCAGATGGACTGCCATCCAAGCGACAAAGGAATGCCTTAGAATATGGTTTGGGAACCAAAGAGAGTGATGCCAATAAGGCTCAAGAAGGTGTGCTTGAAACTAAAAATTCCATTTGGGGAGAGGGTCTAAGTCACTCAGTCACATTGGCCAAGATGGATAAGAGGCATTGTGTAAAAGCAACCAATAAGAGTACATGCACTGACAAAGGGGGGAATTATCCAATTGCTTCTTCTAATCCGGAGCAAACCTTAGAGTTCATATCCCAACCAGAGAGGTCAATGGTGAAACTGTTAGTAAAAGTGTCCAAGGTCTAACAAGGAAGCCAGCAGTCATGCCAAAGGGAGAAGTTTTTCCCATTCACCACATTGTGTTTAATGAATATTTTAGCAAGTCCTTTAAACTTTAGCATTCTCCTCCAGTTCTAAGAATTAATGGAGGAATGAATAACACTCCAAAGAAAGTCATTCCCAATGATGGTAGAATGCACCTACTCAATCCATAGAAATTGATCATTTTTCTTGACAATCTGCCAAATATGTTTCAGAGTGGCAACTCTATTAAGATGGAGGAGACTAGGAAGGCCAAACCCACCATACTCTTTAGGCTTGTGGATGCTTGACCACCCTAACTTAACACCAGTAGACCTCATATCCTTTCTAGTCCACAGAAATTTCCTCAACACCGAGTCAATGTCCTTTAAGACTTGGATACTAACGAGGATGACCTTTATGAGCTGAAGCCTCCTAGCATAAGAAAGGTTTCTCCAAGTCCAACTAGAAATTTTATTGGTGATTCTCCCAATACTGGATCTATAATCATTTGCCTTGAGCTTAGAGGAATAGAGGGGGAAGCCCAAGTACTTGAAGGGTAAACAACCTTGCTCATAACCAACCTCATAATCACAGAAACCCGGTTCACTTGAGAGACACTAGAAAGGAATATTAGGCTTTTAGACACATTGGGTTTAAGCCCAGAAAGGTTTGAAAAAGTGTGAATACCATTGATAAGAGTTCTAAGAGAGCTTGGGTCACTATGACAGAAGACCATGAGGTCATTAGCAAAGCATATGTGAGTGATTTGATTCCTATAGCATCTTCAATGGTGTAATAGTCAAAATAAATTCATGACCCAACTAAGAATGGACCACAAGACTGATGGGCCGACGACTGATGGGCCGAAGACGGATGGGCTGAAAACAAGTGGGCTAAAGAAATAATGGGCCTATGGAAAATTCTAGAAGATAAAGTTAAAGAATTGTCTTATTTATGGATTGTAGAGTCCATAAGGAAAAAGGGGTTTTATCAAATCCCTGATTTAAGGGATTTGATAAACTTGGGGAAGATGTTTGACCCATTGACCAAATTGTGTATAAATAGGGGATGAAATATTGAATAAATAATTCAATTTTTGTGCCCAATTATTATTGTGTATTTTTTTGCATTTACACAATTGACGCCGTCTGTGGAAAACACCGTTATTGAAACCTTTTTCAATAAGTTTCTCGTTCTCTACGAAAAAGCTGAGATTCATACTATCCATGGCGGTAATCACCCGTTCACACCAAACTGATCTACCTCCAAACGGAGGACAACAGGCCGAGGTTCCAATTAGGCGAGCCCTGGAGGAGAGGACTACCGAATTGGAGAGACAGAACGCTGAATTAGTTGCAAAACTAGCCCAGTTGCAAAACCCTCAAGAGGTCCAAAACGATAAACAATCAAGCCAGTAGGATCGGTCCATAGGCCACCGGTCAGAAAGGGACAACCACCAAGTAAAATCCAATAACGATTGGGAGGAGCACGCAAAATCATCCCTACAGGTGCTTGAAGGGCACAATCCCGAGGAGATTCTGACCATGAGGAAGTTGGAGGAAATTATGACCAGATTCCAGAGGGAAGTGTTGAAGGATCTGAAGGTTCAGACCCCTATCGATTTGGCATCCGAGGCATCCATCGACGCCATGCAGACTTCGTTCACCTTGGCGATCACAAGTGTGCCCTACCCGGAGAGGTTCAGACTACCAAAGTTCACCTTGTTCAATGGTACAAAAGATCCGACGGAGCACATCTATCACGTGCATACCAAGATGAATGTCTACAACGAAAACGAAGCCCTAATATGTAAAGTCTTCCCCACCAGCCTGACCGAAGCGGCCCTGCTCTGGTTCAGAAAGCAGCCACCCGATCAATTGGAAGATGGCTCAGACTCTGTTAACTATTTGTTGGCTTTGAAATTTACTTTCGGCAAACAATTCCAAAATTGATGATAACAAACCATTGAGAAGTGTTTGATACTAATGAATTATCGAGTTTATGTTTTCAGCAAAAGACAGGTGAACGACTCGGAAAACAAGCTTGGAAAGAAAGCTTAATTTAAAGCAAAAAGCCGTGAAAGAAATTGAAGCGCAAAAATGGAAAGTTGAAGACTCAAGACTTGGGGTAGATAGGTCGGGGAGCGATCATTGTAACAAGGTAATTTTATGCGTTGATTTTATCGTATAAGCTCAAGTATAAAATGAACCAAAATTAAATGGAATGAAAAACGCTTTACCGAAATTAAACGGAAAGAAAAATATTTTTATTAAATGTTTTTCATGTTGTAGTCGACTAGAATGACCCTGTGTATTTTCTAGTAGTCGACTGAAACAATCAGAAGCTACACGTTTTCAACCATTTCAAAGTAGTCGACTAGAGGAACCTTTGAGTCGACTAGGCTACATGTTGTAGTCGACTAGACCTCAATCTAGTCGACTAGATGAAGCATTGTAGTCGACTAGAACATCAAAGTAGTCGACTTAAAGCTTCTCAAAACCTGTAGATTTTTCAGGAAACATTTTCCATGTTTTGTGGGTTGTGCTTAATGGTGTTCAAACGACTCTTGTCTTTCAAATACAATACTCATTCTTCAAAACCCTAATGTATTGATATATATAGAATGATATGTGTTCATTGAAGACTAAGAGATTGAAAAACAAAAGAGAAAGAAGTGAAAGAAAAACTCTCAAAATTATGCAGAAATTTCTCTACAAAAGCCATTGAAACCAAGCTTTGAAAAGTTGATTCTCTTTAAGTTTCTTTAAAAATCAAAATCTCTAGTATCTCTTATTATTCTCCAAATATTATTTATTGATCATATCTTTTGAGAATACATTTCTAGAGCTATTGTAAAATCACCAAAAACACTTGAGCTTATAATTATTTATCTTCCATAAAAACCTTTGGGTTTTGAGTGTTTTTGTTCTTGAGTCATTTTATTGATTACATACGAATTTGTAATCTCGGACAAGTGAAGTCCACCGATTGTTCAAGAGAGGGTTGTTCTCTTGATTGAGAGACAAGCTCGAGAGGCTTGTGTTGTAAAGGTTTGTCATTCCACCTATGAAGGAAGGGCCATAGTGAAAGGATCGGGAAAAGTCTCAAGAAGGGGTTCTTGAGCCGAGGAGTAGGAGTTACTGAGCCTCGAAAAAATCACGGTGTCAATCTCTCTATCTCTTTCTCTTTACTTGATTAACTTGCTTGCTATAATCACTTGAATATCTTGTATGCTATAATTTGTCTTGAAATTAATTGTTAGAGAATTGTAATTGAATCATCCACTAGTTTATTGAGAAATTGATTTTTGGTTATAGCGTGTTCCAATTTCGAAAAGAGTTAGAAATATTTTTGAACACTCTATTCACCCCCCTCTAGGGTTAATTAGTGACTAACAATTGGTATCAGAGCCTAATCTCTATTTATTTTAGACCTAACCGTCTTAGAGAACGATCATGTCATCAAATTTAGTCACTCATGTTGAAGGACAATCGAATAATAGGCCCCCATGGTTTGATGGATCAAATTATAGCTATTGGAAAACTAGAATGATAGATTTTCGTCAAGCTATCGATTACAAAATTTGGCAAGTAGTTCTTGAAGGACCATTTGTATTGACCAAAATTGTTGATGGAAAAACCGTCCCCAAATTACCCAATGAATGGGATAATGATGACCGTAAACTCATGTCTTACAATGCTAAAGCCAAAGTAAATTTAAATTGCGCTTTAAGTCCAAATGAATTTAATCGTGTATCTACTTGTTCAACAACAAAAGAAATGTGGGATAAACTTGAGGTAACCTATGAAGGTACATCTCAAGTACGAGAATCTAAAATTGACATACTCATGCATGAATATGAATTATTTGCTATGAAAGATGATGAAAATGTGAATTCTATGATGTCTCGTTTTACAAATATTTTGAATGGACTAAAGCATCTTGGTAGAATTGTTCCTAGATCCGATGCGTCACGGAAAGTGCTTAGAAGTCTCCCGGCAAAATGGGATGCAAAAGTAACGGCTATCAAACAAGCTCATGACCTCAACACCATGAGTCTCGATGAAATTTTAGGCTCTTTACTCACTTGGGAAATAACATTAAAAGCTCGTGAAGACGACATCAAGCCAAGAAAGGGGATAGCTTTGCAAGCCTTCACCAAAAATGAAAACAATGAGCCGAGTGAAGAAGAAGAGGATGAGGACATTGCCTTGTTCACCCAAAAATTCAAGAGACATCTTCAAAGAAAGAAAACAAATGGTGGAAGATTCGTGAAGAGAATCGAACCAAGAGGCGAGCCCAGCAAAAGAGAACCCCCAACGTGTTTCAATTGCGGAAAGCCGGGACACTACAAAAGCGATTGCTTCAAGCTCAAAAAGGAAAACAAAAAAAGACCTAGCAAGATGGCAATGAATGTCACATGGGAGGACTATGACTCATGCGACTCGGATGAGGAGAAAAGTAGCGAGGAAACGGCAAACATTTGCGTCATGGCAAATGATGAAGATGTACATTTAAATTTAAATGATTTAGATAAACTATCATATGATGAACTTCTTCTTGATTACAATAAATTGCAAGATGTGTTTGAAGAATTACATGATGAATTCAAAAAATTAGCTAGAAAATATATCTTTCTTAAGAAAGCTAAATCTTCATGTAGTCTTACTAGTTCAAGCTTAGAAGTTTCTTGCAATGACAAAAACATTGAGCAAGAAAAGGAAAATATTCGGTTGAAAAATAATATTGATGTTCAAATAAATGTTTTAGCTAAATTTACAAAAGGAAAAGAGAACCTTAGTATCATGTTAGGAAGACAAAAATGATCATTTGATAAATGTGGTCTAGGGTATGATGCTTTTGACAAAGATGTTCTTATATTGAAAAAGAGAAAATCATTTAGCTCTACATTTGTTAGAAAATCATCTCATATATCATCAAATGATTATAAACATATTACTTGCTACTATTGCAATAGAAAGGGACACAAAACAAATGCATGCTTTCATAGAAAGAAGAAAATTATGTCAAAAATGGTTTGGGTTCCGAAAGGGACTATTGCATGCTCACATAGAAAAGAAAATGTTGTAACGAAACAAATTTGGGTTCCAAAAGGAACTATTGCGTCTCTATCTAACCAAAATGGACCCAAAACGGATTGGGTACCAATAAAAGTTACTTGAACTTGTTTTGTAGGTATGCTTGAAGTCCACATCAAAAGAAAAATGGTTTCTTAATAGCGGATGCTCAAGGCATATGATGGGAGATAAATCAAAGTTTATTTCATTAAAACCATATGAAGGAGGAAACGTAACTTTTGGAGACAACTCTAAAGGCAAAATTATAGGAATTGGCTCAATCGGTATTTCCTCTTCTCTATCTATTGATGATGTGCTATTAGTAGATGGTTTGAAGCATAATTTATTTAGCATTAGTCAATTGTGTGACAAGGGCTATGATGTTATATTTAGGACAAATGCATGCATAATCAAGAAAGATGGGAAACAAATGTTCAATGCCAAAAGAAATGGAAACTTGTATACTTTGTTGCTATGTGAATTGCATGATCAAGATGTTAAATGTTTTGTCACATCTAGCGAAAATAGTTGGTTATGACATAGACGTCTAGGACATGCTAGTATGGACCTCATTCGTCGTTTATCCAAAAATGATTTAGTCAAAGGCCTCCCAAAGACTAATTTCTCGAAAGATAGAATATGTAGCGCATGTCAAGTAGGCAAGCAAGTAAAGTCTTCTTTCAAGAGAAAGAAAGATATTACCACTTCTAGACCTTTAGAGTTACTTCACATGGATCTTTTTGGTCCGGAGAGAACGGCTAGCTTAGCCGGGAAACTGTATGTACTTGTTATAGTTGATGACTACTCTAGATATACTTAGGTTCACTTTCTTGCTCATAAAAATGAAACTCACTCCATTCTTGAAAGATTTTATAGAGTCATTCAAAATGAAAAAGATTTGAAAATCTAGAAAATTAGAAGTGATAGAGGTAGGGAATTTGAAAATCAAGACTTAGAGAAATTATGTGATGACCTCGGTGTTTCTCATGATCTCTTGGCCCTAGAACACCTTAACAAAACGGTGTAGTTGAAAGAAAGAATCGATCTCTACAAAAGATGGCTAGAACCATGTTAAATGAGCACAACCTTCCCCGAAGCCTTTGGGCGGAAGCGGTAAACATCGCTTGCCATATAATTAATCGTGTTATTATTCGGATGAAGTTGGGGAAAACGCCTTATGAGTTGTGGAATGGTTGAAAGCCCAATATTGGGTATTTCAAAATTTTCGGATGTAAATGTTTTGTGTTAAATGATAAAGATAACCTTGGAAAATTCGACTCCAAATCGGATGAAGCAATTTTCCTAGGATATTCTACAAGGAGTAAAGCTTTTCGTGTTTTTAATAAACGGACTCTAACTATGGTTGAGTCTATTCATGTTGTTTTTGATGAATCACCCTCATCACCATCTCCTAAAATTGACCTAGAAGAAGATGAGGTTGTTGGGATTGAGGATAATTTAAATACTCTCAATATCTCAAACTCATCAAGTAGCCAAAAGGAAATGAGGGAAGTTGAGCATCAATCCAATGATGACTTGACCAACTCAATGCCTAAAGCATGGAGGATTGTTCACAATCATCCTCTTGATCAAGTCATAGGTAATCCTTTAAAAGGGGTTAGTACTAGAGCTCAACTTAAAGATTTTTGCAACCACATGTCTTTTGTATCGCAAATCGAACCCAAGAACTTCCACGAAGCTCAATGTGACGATTCTTGGATTGTAGCAATGCAAGAGGAACAAAATCAATTTGAACGCAATCAAGTTTGATGTTTAGTTCCTAGACCCGAAAATCAAACTATAATTGACACAAAATGGGTTTTTCGAAACAAAAAGGATGAGAATGAAGTAATTATTCGAAATAAAGCAAGATTGGTAGCTCAAAGATATAATCAATAGGAGGGCATCGACTACAATGAAACCTTTGCACCGGTAGCTAGATTAGAAGCAATTAGAATGCTTCTTGCATTTGCATCATATAGAAATTTCACTCTTTATCAAATGGATGTCAAAAGTGCTTTCTTAAATGGTGTCATAGAAGAAGAAGTTTTTGTGAAGCAACCAGCCGGTTTTGAAAATAATCTTTTTCCAAATAATGTTTTCAAATTAGCTAAAGCTCTATATGGTTTAAAGCAAGCTCCTCGAGCTTGGTATGAGTGACTTAGCGGATTTTTAACTAAAAATGGTTTTACAAGAGGAAGAGTTGACAACACACTTTTTGCAAAAACCATTAATAATAATTTGTTGATTGTCCAAATTTATGTTGACGACATTATATTCGGCTCAACAAATAATTCTTTATGTAGGAATTTTGCTACAAGCATGCAAAATGAATTTGAAATGAGCATGATGGGTGAGTTGAATTTCTTCTTAGGGTTGCAAATCAAGCAAAGCTCGGATGGCTTATTCATTAGCCAATTCAAGTACACTAAAGATTTGCTAAAGTGATTTGGTATGGAGGCTACCAAACATGCCATAACTCCTATGATCTCCTCTATTAAAATTGATAAAGATGAAAATGGTAAATGTGTTGATATTACAAATTATAGAGGAATGATCGGTAGTTTGCTTTATTTAACCGCTAGTAGACCGGATATAATGTTTAGTGTATGCTTATGTGCCCGGTTTCAATCATGTCCTAAGGAATCTCATTTGCTTGTGGTAAAATGCATTTTTCGCTACCTAAGTGGTACAATAAACTTAGGGCTTTGGTATCCACGTGGAACCTCAATTGATCTTATTAGTTATTCGGATGCCGATTTTGCGGGATGTAGAATTGATCGAAAAAGCACAAGCGGCACTTGTCATTTTCTAGAACACTCACTAGTATCTTGGTCAAGTAAAAAGCAAAATTCCGTTGCATTATCTACAGCCGAAGCCGAATATGTGACAGCCGGTAGTAGTTGCACTCAAACTCTTTATATTAATCAACAACTACTTGATTTCGGTCTTACTTTCTCTCACGTGCCTATTAAATGCGATAATACGAGTGCGATTTGTATTTCAAAGAATCCTATTCATCACTCATGCACCAAGCATATAGAGATTAGGCATCATTTTTTACATGATCATGTTGCTAAGGGTGACGTTGATTTGGTTTTTATCGACACTAAAAATCAATTGGCGGATATTTTTACAAAACCAATTGCGGACGAATCATTTTCTAAAATTTGTCGAGAAATCGGAATGGCCATGGACTTTGATGTTTTATCCTAATTTATGTCATAATCTTTATTTTTCATATTTTTGTTATTTTTGTGTATTTATTTCTTGAATTGTTTTCTATTTTTATCATTTTTATTTTTCCCTTGCTTTAGTCGACTCATCCTGTGCAGTGTAAATCATTCTAGTCGACTACTTTGGTCAGTAGCTTCACTATTGACACTCTTTCACATTATAGTCGACTACTTTTCCATTGTAGTCGACTCATTTGTCTTTTAGTCGACTACTTTCCTCTTCTAGTCGACTCAAATCTTGCCGAGTCCCCTCCTAGTCGACTCAAACCTTGCCTAGTCGACTCAAACCCTCTATCTAACCGACTCAACCTTAGCCCTAGTCTACTCAAATCCTATAAAACCTAACCCTCATCTCATCTTCTCCATCCGCCTCCTTCAACCTTCACCCACTTTCAAACCCTTTCCTCTCAATACCTCTCCTACTACCATTTCTACCTTCAAATCTTCACAAATCTTTCATTTATTTTGCATTTCTACCATCATTCACTCATTTCCTTCATTTAATTTCTTCATTTTCATCATCTTTCTCACATTCATATACACTATCATATATCTATATATACACCATCATATATCTATATACACCATCTTCTTTACATATTTGTGCATTATCATCCACAATGCCACCGAAGATACGAGGTCTATTTCGGAAACGTTCCCGTATTGATGGAGGTCAAAGCTCTACTAATCCAAGCATTCCTACGACTGTTGACGAAGAGGAGTCGAATGAACCTCTTCTTCTTAAGGTACTTCTTCTTGATGATGATGATAGAAATAAATTCATCACTATTTTTGATCATCGCACTCCTACTCCTTGCCGTATTGTCACACAAGTTTTATGCACTGAAATTAGGGCTCGAACTTTCGAGTTATTCCGAGCAATTGGTTGGGATTTTTTCATCTCTCTCGACATTCCAGCACTTTCGCGAATTGTCAAAGCTTTTTATGCTTCTCTTGACAATCACAAAGAGAAACTCCTCCCTCATCTTCATTTCAATTTGTGTGGTAATGAGGTATCTGTTGACGACGACGATATCAAGAGCATTTTCTCGCTTTCGACTGATGGAATCCGCCATTTCTCTAAGGATTGGTATAGGGCTGATAGGTTCGACTGTATTGAAGCAGTTCGAACTATATGTGTCGACAGGGACATCTCACAAGACGCCGGTATTCTCTCTTCTATGCTACTACCCGAGGCTAGATTAATCCATAATGTCATTACTTACTCTATTTTGCCTAAAACTGGTAGTCGTAGTAGTGTATCTCGCATGGAGGCTTTTTTAGTTTACTGCGTTATGACAGGAACCCGAGTTGATTTAGCGTATATTTTCCGTTCCGTCATACTTACCTGTCAGCGCAAGCCATCCGGCCCGCTTTTCTTTCCCGCACACATTACATATTTACTGCAGCGGAAAGGTTTTTCATTTCCGAATGAAGTGTCTAAGCATCACCCTATTTTTCTTGATGCCACTCATGTCAAACATATGCACATTTCTTCTGATGGGGAAGGAAATTTCATTTCTGAAAGTGCACTTGCTCCTCGTTTGCGCCCGGCTCCTAGCGGTTTTGCACCGCGCCAGGAAGCCTCTTCCTCGGCTCCTCAGTTGGACAGTGCATCGGCTTCTCAGGCTGCTCTTCTCCAACAAATTCTTGGGGCTGTTCAGAGCAATACGGAGTTACTTAGGCAACAGGAACAAGTGCTTCAGCGCCTTGATACGACCGTGAACCAGAATACGGAAGCCATTCGATTGTTCAATGAGCACCTTGTTCTTCATGATGACGAAATGTCTACCCGTATTACTAATTTGGTCGGGTCACTTGATGACCTCACTCTTGGACTCATGAACCCTCGCTCACGCGCCCCTCGACGCTGACAAAAAGGGGGAGAATTTATGCTATTGTACAGTCATGTATTTCATTATCCGACATTAGCAATTTCTGTTTTTTGTGGCTTGTTATGGTTATTTGCGACTTGTTTGTTATTTCCATGTTTTTCATTAGTATAAACGGCTTGTATTAATTGAAACATCTATGATATGCTGTTTATTTTTGTTATCTCAAATGTGCGCCTATTTATATATTGTATAAAAAAGCCCATTAAATTGAAAATTTCATTTATTAAGGGGGAGCATTTGAACAAAATATTATGCACATGTTGAGGGGGAGCATCACTTGATGTTTCGCCAAATGCCAAGCAAACACAAAATGTTTTGTCATCATCAAGGGGGAGATTGTTGGCTTTGAAATTTACTTTCGACAAACAATTCCAAAATTTATGATAACAAACCATTGAAAAGTGTTTGATACTAATGAATTATCGAGTTTATGTTTTCAGCAAAAGACAGGTGAACGACTCGGAAAACAAGCTCAGAAAGAAAGCTTAATTTAAAGCAAAAAGCCGTGAAAGAAATTGAAGCGCAAAAATGGAAAGTTGAAGACTCAAGACTTGGGGTAGATAGGTCGGGGAGCGATCATTGTAACAAGGTAATTTTATGCATTGATTTTATCGTATAAGCTCAAGTATAAAATGAACCAAACTCAAATGGAATGAAAAACGCTTTACCGAAATTAAACGGAAAGAAAAATATTTTTATTAAATGTTTTTCATGTTGTAGTCGACTAGAATGACCCTGTGTATTTTCTAGTAGTCGACTGAAACAATCAGAAGCTACACGTTTTCAACCATTTCAAAGTAGTCGACTAGAGGAACCTTTGAGTCGACTAGGCTACATGTTGTAGTCGACTAGACCTCAATCTAGTCGACTAGATGAAGCATTGTAGTCGACTAGAACATCAAAGTAGTCGACTTAATGCTTCTCAAAACCTGTAGATTTTTCAGGAAACATTTTCCATGTTTTGTGGGTTGTGCTTAATGGTGTTCAAACGACTCTTGTCTTTCAAATAAAATACTCATTCTTCAAAACCCTAATGTATTGATATATATAGAATGATATGTGTTCATTGAAGACTAAGAGATTGAAAAACAAAAGAGAAAGAAGTGAAAGAAAAGCTCTCAAAATTCTGCAGAAATTTCTCTACAAAAGCCATTGAAACCAAGCTTTGAAAAGTTGATTTTCTTCAAGTTTCTTTGAAAATCAAAACCTCTAGTATCTCTTCTTATTCTCCAAATATCATTTATTGATCATATCCTTTGAGAATACATTTCTAGAGCTATTGTAAAATCACCAAAAACACTTGAGCTTATATTGATTTATCTTCCATAAAAACCTTTGGGTTTTGAGTGTTTTTGTTCTTGAGTGATTTTATTGATTACATACGAATTTGTAATCTCGGACAAGTGAAGTCCAACGATTGTTCAAGAGAGGGTTGTTCTCTTGATTGAGAGACAAGCTCGAGAGGCTTGTGTTGTAAAGGTTTGCCATTCTACCTGTGAAGGAAGGGCCATAGTGAAAGGATCGGGAAAAGTCTCAAGAAGGGGTTCTTGAGCCGAGGAGTAGGAGTTACCGAGCCTCGAAAAAATCACGGTGTCAATCTCTCTATCTCTTTCTCTTTACTTGATTAACTTGCATGCTATAATCACTTGAATATCTTGTATGCTATAATTTATCTTGAAATTAATTGTTAGAGAATTGTAATTGAATCATCCACTTGTTTATTGAGAAATTAATTTTTGGTTATAGCGTGTTCCAATTTCAAAAAGAGTTAGAAATATTTTTGAACACCCTATTCACCCCCCTTTAGGGTTAATTAGTGACTAACACTATTCATTGCCCAGTACTTCGGCAATAAAAGACAAAAGAAGACCATCTCAAGCTTATTCTCCATGATTCAAGAGAAATGCGAGTCCCTCAAAAGTTTTGTATCAAGATTCAATGTCGAGATGTTTTTCATTGATATTTGCGACCAATATTCGGCCGTCGAAGCCTTCAGAATGGCCCTGATCCCGGGAACCAAGTTCAATCAGTCCTTGGTCAATAGGCCAACAGCTAATATCGAAGAACTCAATTCCAGAGCACAAGGGCATCTCCGAATAGAAGAGGAGCTGGCCATACGCCAAAGGAGAACAAACTTTGCAACAGTAGAGGCAAGGGCATCCGAACCATCCAGGGTAAAGGATCGGGCACCTGACCAGAAGCGACCGAGCGCTCTTCCTGCACCCTCCCCAGTCCCAGAGAAACGCTGTAATACCCCATATTTAATGGATATTTATTTAATTAATTATTTTGGATGGCATATTGGGTGTTTAAATTATTGAATGAGGTTATCTTAGTCTTTTTAAGTCTAGTAGGTTATAATGAAATTTTGTGATTTGAAGGGGGGCAAGGTTGTCATTAGTGTTTGGGTAGTTTGGTGATTTATGCATAACACAAGGATAGTTTGGACATTTCCCTAACCCTAGCCTGCCTCTTCTATATAAACATCCTTAACTTTAGATCTAGCCCCCATCTCATTTCTTCTACTACTTCTTCTTCTTCATCAATTATACCCGAAATTGTGAGGGTTGAGAGGTTGAAAGCTTAGAATTGGTTTGGATATGTACTTGTGGATTCAGCTCTACATTACAGGCAAGACATATGTTGTACTCTTCCTCTTTGTACTGAAATTTCGTAGCCTTTACTTTGTGCATCTATAATCTGCTAGATAGTATTTTTCATATATGTATAGGTATGTATAAAGCATGTTCATATATGACTTTTATATATTCTATTTATACATATATGTATAGATCCGTAAGTATATATATAGATCTTGTATATATGTAGAGATTCGTGGATCTATATAGGCATATATGTATAGATCCGTAAGTATATATATAGATCTTGTATATATGTAGAGATTTGTGGATCTATATAGGCATATATGTATAGATCTGTTAGAGTATATTCATATTCATGTTTATTTATATAACTTTTATATATTCTGTTTATACATATATGTATAGATCCGTAAGTATATATATAGATCTTGTATATATGTAGAGATTCGTGGATCTATATAGGCATATATGTATAGATCTATTAGAGTATATTCATATTCATGTTTATTTATGTGACTTATATATTCTGTTTATACATATATGTATAGATTCGTAAGTATATATATACATCTTGTATACATGTAGAGATTTGTGGATCTATATAGGCATATATGTATAGATCTGTTAGAGTATGTTCATATTCATGTTTATTTATGTGATGATATATATTCTGTTTATATGTATATGTATAGATCCATGATCATATGTATTGATCTTGCATATAGGTAGAGATTAATAGACTTATATAGACATATATGTACAAATCTGTTAGAGTATATTTATATTCATATATATATATATGATGATTTATATTCTGGTTATACATATATGTACAAATCCATGATTATATGTATAGATCTTGTATATACATAGAGATTTGTGGTGATATATTGATATATGCATGAGACTATGTTTATGTCTAGCTATACGTACAAATTTGTTTTTACCATGTGTAGCTATACATGTATGGATTCGTGGTTATGTGTCTGGTTGGTATGATTCTGATGATGTGTATATGATTGGAACTTAGTATAAATATCTGAATACATAAATATTTTAGGTTTCAATGTTGACAAAGATTTCAAAACTGTTATTAGAAAAATATTGCATATTTATGTAATTATTTTTTTATATTTTCTTTGTTATCAGACTCTGGACATTGATTTATATTATTATTATGTGTATCACGAATTATACTAGATTACGTATTTTTGACCATATAAATGAATAGTTTTGACCGTATAAAATACCGTATACCTTGGCGCTGGGGCGCTGCCCCAGACCCCGCCAAGGGGGCGCTCAGGTAATAGTCCCGCCGCCCCCCCTGGACCCCCCAGGCTCGACCTTATAAATTATTATACGTTCCCGAATAAAGATTACGAGTGAATTATTAAATTCGTAAAATCATAAGATTTAAATTAAATGACTATGTTTTGGAAATTTATAAGGAACCACAAGGAGACTGACTATTACTGCAGTCTAACTAGTACCACGGAATATGGGTGAGTTGTCACGACATGGGTGAGTTGTCGGGTACGTGGTTATGGTAGGGCATGGATGTTGTATGGAAAAATCAGATTAATGTAAGAAATTTATAAACATAATTATATTAAATGGTGGTATATTAGTGACTATAGTTATAGTTAAATATATTATTATTTTATAATATAATTTTGGGGGTTAGGTGTCACTAGGAAAGGGGATGGATTTTGGTACTCTGCTTGGGATTATGTAGAGTTGTACTTCCTCGTGGGTTTAACCCACATTTTTGTTGTTTCAGGTCCTCGGCAGTTTCACCAGCAGGGTTGAGGACTTCATATCTATCCGTCTGGTTCTATCATATTTTCCTTCCACTCCAGGGTAGGATCCGATAAATGCCATATGTTGTATTTCTTATAAGTGTGTTTCTAGGGGTCCATATTTATGGGATTTCCAAGTTGTACTGTGTGGGACTTATTTTATTTAAGGATGTATTGGGGGTGGTCTTCTTCATGTATAAGTTGTATCCTTATTTTGTTATTGTTGTTATTATTATATTTTGATTTTATGTCTTCTCTTCTGTGCTTATGTTATCAATTACTGACGCTCCTAGTTTTCTGTGTATGGGTCTGGCCAACCTATGCATGGAAATTTGGGGGTGTCACAAACGGATAGTTTTCACTTATGCGGATATGCGAAACATTCAAACACCACATGATGACCCTTTGGTTATCTCCCTTATGGTCTTAGAATGCTTGATCAAGAGGGTGATGGTTGACCCTGGGAGCAGCGCCAACATTATCACAAAATGGGCCTTTGAGAAGTTAGAAATCAACCCTCAAGAGATTATACCTTCCAGAAGCCCGATAGCAGGATTTGATGGCAAAAGAGTGGAACCAGTGGGAGAGATCCAACTGCCAGTGACAACATCAAGGCGCACGCTCCGAGAAACGTTTGTGGTAGTGGATGTCAAACATTCCTATAATCTCCTTATGGGAAGGGGTTGGATCCATCGGATGCACGGAGTCCCTTCAACCATGCATCAAGTCATGCGATGTATTGACCCGAACGAAGTTGACGTGATTGATATCAAGGGCGATCAAGTGGTAGCGAAGGAGTGTTATGCTGTTACCATGAAAAGTCTAAAGAGAAAGGCGGAACCAAAACGAGGGTCACAATCCAAGGCGTTGCCTGAAGACAAATAACAATTACAGGAAGAGGGTGCGGGGTCATCAATAGCAGCTGAACCTTTGCTTGAAGTACAAATCTGCCCCGATCATCCTGAAAGATTGAGTTATATCGGTTCCGGCCTCAACACTCAAGAGCAGGAAGTAATGAAGGACCTATTCCGTTCCAACACCAACGTATTTGCGTGGGGCCATATGGATATGACTAGCATCGATTCGTCAATAGTACAACACTTCCTCAACGTAGATCCCAACGCGAAGCCTGTTAGACAAAAACAAAGGCGGATGGGAGCTCACAGAAACCAGATCATAGCTGAGGAAGTTGATCGGCTCTTCCAAGCAGGATTCATTAAGGAGGTACAATATCCGTCCTGGCTGGCAAACGTTGTGGTAGTACTAAAAAATAATGGGAAGTGGAGGGTGTGCGTTGACTTCACCGATCTGAACAAAGTATGCCCGAAAGACTGTTTCCCCTTGCCAAAGATCGATCAGATGGTAGATGCCACTGTAGGGTTCGAGCGCTTGAGTTTTATGGAGGCGTACTCTGGATATAACCAGATACGAATGAATCCCGATGACGAGGAGAAAACGAAATTTATCACCGAATCAGGTACATATTGTTACACAGTTATGCCTTTTGGACTAAAAAATGCAGGTGCAACCATTCAGAGGTTGGTGAACAAAGTTTTCCAGGGAATGATGGGATCCACCATAGAAGCTTATATTGATGGCACGATGGTTAAAGGCAAAACAAAAGGCGATCACCTGATCGATCTGCAGCAGGTGTTCGAGACCCTCAGAAAGTATAAGATGAAGCTCAACCCATCCAAATATTCATTCGGAGTGGCTTCGGGCCAGTTCTTAGGACACATAGTCAATCAGACGGGAATACAAGCTAATCCAGCGCAAGTCAAAGCCCTTGTAGAGACAACAGAACCAAGGTCCCGGAAGGAGATCCAGGTGCTAACAGGAAGGGTAGCGGCCCTCAGCCGTTTCATTTCTCGATTAACCGATCGGTGTAGGCCGTTCTTTCAAGCTATAAAGGTGGCAAAAGGAGAGGTCTGGGGACCGGAGCAATCAGAGGCTCTGAAGAAACTTAAGAGCTATATGGCAAAGCCTCATATACTGACAATCCCAGAAGCAGATGAGCCGCTACACCTGTATCTAGCTATATCTTACACGTCTACCAGCGCCGCTCTGGTCAAGGAGGGCAAGGGGTACCAGACACCAGTCTTCTACACCAGTAAAGCCCTTGCTGATGCAAAAACTCGTTACACGAAGTAGGAGAAACTGGTACTATCACTGGTTAATGCGAAGCGATGTCTTCGGCATTATTTTGAAGCACACCCGATCATAGTGCCAACTGCAACCCCGATAAGATCAATAATGGAAAAACCTGAGTTATCAGGGAGGGTATCCAAATGGGCAATTGAACTCTAGATTTTTGACATAACCTATGTCCCCCGAACTGCAATCAAAGGCCAAGGAGTAGCTGATTTCTTGCTAGAAACATAAACTACAGACTCCTTGGAAGAAAGTGAACCTGGCTTATGGGTTGTGTTCGTAGACGGATCCTCAAATGTCAATGGAGCAGGGATCGGTGTGGAGCTCGTGACACCAGATGACACTAAAATCCAGCAATCCGTTCGACTGGAGTTTCTTGCCTCCAACAACGAAGCCGAATATGAAGCCCTTATTTCAGGAATTCGGTTGGCCCGAAGCCTTCAAGTACAGAAAGCAGAAATTTGAAGTGACTCCTAGTTGGTCGTACGCCATTTAAATGGGGAGTATGAAACCCGAGAGCCAAAAATGGAAGCGTATAGGAATTTGGTTCTAAAAGAGGCCGAAGGGTTCTAGCAAATAACCTTTGAACAGATTCCTAGAGGAGATAATTCCGTAGCAGATCATCTGGCTAACCAGGCCTCCGCGGCAGGAGAAAGTATGACTCGCACTGTACCAATAGACTTCATCGTCCGATCCAGCTTTGAGCCCCCCGAAGAAGTAATGGTCAGTCCATGGGAGCCGAGTTGGATGGATCCTTTAGCAGATTATTTGAGAACTGGTGCATTGCCTGAGTCTAAATCAGAAGCCCGGAAGATAAGAATGAAGGCAGCCATATATGCTCTCTACAACAGCTAACTATACCGCAAGTCTTTCTCCGGGCCATACTTGAGATGTCTCACGCCCTCCGAAGCTTCGGCAGTTATAGAAGAGATTCATGCAGGAGCCTGTGGCAATCATTCCGGAGGAAGATCCTTAGCTCATAAAGTTCTCACCCAGGGATACTTCTGGCCCTATCTGGCAAGGGACGCTGAAGTCTACACCCGACACTGTAAAAAGTGCCAATTTCACGGAGATGCCATTCATCCACTGCCGGAGTTGTTGAACCCAATAATTATCCCTCACCCCTTTGCCCGATGGGGTATGGATATTGTGGGTCCTCTTTCGCAGGCTATACGGTCAACCATTCATGTTCTTCTGGCTACAGACAATTTTACCAAATGGGTGGAGGCCAAGGCATACCCCACCATAACTGGCAGCCATGTTATAAAGTTCATCTTGAGCCACATCATGTGTAGATTCGGTTTACCCCGAACTATAATGATGGATAATGGCACCAATTTTGATAACAGGAGGGTTCAAGTGTTCCTGGCAAAACATGGGATCAATCAGAACACTTCTTCCGTCGGCTATCCGCAAGGAAATGGGAAAGCTTAAAGAACAAACATAACCATTTTTGATACACTGAGGCAAAAAACTTGAAAAAGCGAAAAGGGCATGGTAGGAGAAATTGGCCGAGGTGTTATGGTCCTATCAGACTACTCCAAGGCAACCGACGGGAGCTACACCTTTCGCAATGGCTTATGGGGTCGAAGCCGTTATCCCAACCGAGTTGAGGGTACCTACTTTAAGGAGTCAAGCATGGGAAGAAGATCCTAACAATCAACACCTAGCCCATGATCTGGACCTCCTAGAAGAAATAAGGGAAGCTGTCGGGGTAAGACTGGCTGCCTATCAGCAACAAATCAGGGCACGGTTCAATCAGAAAGTCAAAAGGAGAGAATTCCAGGTTGGCGATATGGTACTCAGAAGAAAGATTGGGATTGTGGAAAAATTACGAGAGACATGGGAATGAACTTACACAGTAATTGAGGTCATCGGGCGCAGATCTTATCGGGTACGAAAGAACGAAACAGGCCGCATAAAGTCCAATTCTCAGAACGCTTATCGACTCAAGAGGTATTATCCTTAGGAAGTTTATTTTTTGTTAAAACACTGGAGATGTATCTCTCTTATGACATTTTCTTCTAATTATATTAAGGCATTTGTGCCCGATGTCGGCACCGCCGCTTCATAGTTCTTAAGATTCATCCCAATAAAGATACATTCTATTCTTATGAGTGTTCCATATCTAAATTCAGATTAAAATTTTCCGAAGTGTTGAGTTCAAACCTGACTTGAACTAACCAGAGGACAAATACAAGCCTCAGGGGCCAGATGCCCGAAGGCTTCATGTTCAATTAAAATTTTCCTAAGTGTTTGAGTTTAAACTTAATTTGAACTAACTAGAGGATAAACAATAAGCCTTAGGGCCCAGATGCCCGAAGGCTCCATGTTTAATTAAAATCTTCCTAAGTGATAAATTCAAGCCTGATTTGAACTATCTAGAGGACAAAGACAAACTTGAGGGGCCAGATGCCGGAAGGCACCATAATTAAAATTTCCTAAGTATTGAATTTCAGATGGGATATGAAACAGCCAATGAATATTGCATGAAAAACAAAATGAACACTAAAGTGAGAAAAGTTCTTTTCATTGATAAAGGAATAAAGTACAGAAGTACCCTTTTAGAAGGGGTAAAGTACAGATAAACTTAAAGCCTATTCTACTGGTCTTGAACTCTCGAGCTTCCAGAGGAATATGCTCCATTTCATGCCTCTGTCGCCAAGCTCTAGCCAATCGGAGATCACAGATGACGCAGTACCGATTGTACATATCGAGGCCTTCTAGGCGGCACACTTCCACTTTGGCCCGCTCAAGAGCCAGAAGGTTCTCTCACTCTATTTTTTCAGATGCCATCTTCTGGCCAGCTGCTTTCACTTCTTCAAGCTCAGCAACTAAAACTAGTTTTTCAGCAGTCAGAGCCCACTTTTTCGCCTCACCGATCTCCAGAAGGATCTTCTGTTCTGAGGCGGTCTGGCGAATGCCATCTACCTCCCTGACTAGTGTAGCCCAGTGGATATCATTCTGCTTGATTTGGGCCTTCATACTGGCCATTTCCTTAACATCAGACTCAACGATGTTGTTGTAAGCCTGAACCCCATAGAGAAGCTGTACGAAATAGACATGTCAGTACATAATGTGGCAAATAATCAATAAACCAAATTCCAAAAACAAAGAACAAAGTGTGTACCTCCATAACCATTATGGAAGTCTTCTTTGCCAGATCGGTCGTGGAGATTTTGGACTGAGCGGCCCTGTCAGCTGGACTCCAGATCCCTTTTGCCATAGCCCGAAGAGCTTCCGGCTGGGTAAGGGTAATTTGATCGGCGCAGACCGGAGTCCCATCTGGCAGAAGAAACTTTGGTTCCCAAGGAATGGAAGTACGGGATGCCTCAGGAGCTTTAGGGGCATTGCTTGTAGAAGCATTATTAGCTTGAGTTCTGGCCCTTTTATTGGCCAATCCACCGCCTGTAGTGGACCGGGTCCTGATAACTAAAGGATTTGCTGGAGGTTGGGGTGGAGTTACCGGATTCTGTGATGGTGGCGCTACCGGGATCCGGGCAGGAGGAGCTACCGAAGCTGCCGACGGTGCTGTTGAGAGTGGTACAACATTAACCAGGGTGACCCCTTCGGGAACTTGGGGGCGTCTGGCAGAAAAAGGTTTGTCAGGCAAGTCCATCCTGTCAACAGCAACGCTCAAATTTGAAATTGACTCCAGATTTTCCAAAGTCAGCATGTCAGTGGCAGATCGAGCTTTTCCCCAGATATGGGTTTTTAGGAGACCTATACGTTGTTTTATGAAGGTCAGGGGGATGTCCCTATTCTCATAACCCATAAACTTATAGGCATAGTCTCCCCAATGAAGATCACAGTATTCACAAAGGCAAGAGGCTTTATGAAGGGGGCGGTAGATGGGCAGACGGATGGCACCAAAATTACTTGGGATCGGGAATATATGCGAAAAAGGGTAAGATGAGTTGCCACTCACAACTACCATTCTTTCCTTCCATCCCTTATCAGACTTTTCAGTGTCAGTACATATGATCCGGCCTTGGAAGGGAAAGAGATTGTATCTACCCTTACTCGCTCTAGCGTTCTGGAAAAAGTAACAAAGGAGCAGATCGGCTAAACCTAAGTTGAGATCCAAATCCCTATTGTACAACAGAAGCATGTATATAATCCTAAGACTGTTCGGGTTCAGCTGAAGGGGGTGTAAGCCTAGCGTGAAGAACACATAGTGAAATAAAGGGTGAAGAGGGAACCTTAAAACCCTAAGGTGAGATGCCGATAGCAGAATGCTACCGGGTGCTAGTCCCTGACTCTTAGTAAAATCTAGGTAACCTGGGTAAGGGGATGCATCAACATCCCCAGGTACTTGGGTCTCAGCCCGAAGATGTTTTACATCTACTTCAGGCCGGACTCTCTTAAATGGGGCCACTACAAACGGTTCAGCGGGCTTGGGAGTCACATGTTCGTTCGTTGATGAACCCGGAAGGTCAGTATTTTGGGTAGTTGTTTTTTAGGCTCCTTGGCTATTTGACTGGGGGCTGTCACTACTGGTGGGATTGGTACTAGTTGTAGAGGACAAGACGACTTCTTCTACCGACCGGGTGTCGTCGTTATCATACATAGTGCCAAGAAAGGTAGAAGGGACAGAAGGGAGATAGAGGTGAAAATAAATAGAAAGGAAGAGGCCGTACGACTTACTCGGTTAACTGTGATGCGAAAAGAGAAGCTTCGGGTGGAAGTAGACTATCGTGCTACTGGAAAATCTGGAACTGACCAAAGCGAAGAAGTTCTCAAGGAATAGAGAGGGACGTGCTTCAGGAGATGGATATTGGGAGCAGAGAGTGGTTGAAAATGAAGAATGAAGAAATGAAATGCATAGAGTGGGTTTTTATAGAAGGAGAGAAGGAGGCCAAATGACTGCACGAAGTCCGAAGGTCACGCAAACCACGATGAGCCGTCATGGTGCAAGATTTAAGGGAGTAATGACCCTTTATTTTGAAATGCCATTAATGCTCAATGATGGCATGACAACTCATTGTTTTATTTTCCCAAAAAGGTTATTAATATATATATATATATATATACATATGCATTTGCAATTATTCGGTCATGGGCTTTAGAAGAAAATCTCTAGCCCATAACCTCAGGGGCCTGTGTAATAGTCAAAATAAATTCATGACCCAACTAAGGATGGGCCACAAGACTGATGGGCCGACGACTGATTGGCCGAAGACAGATGGGCCGAAGACAGATGGGCCGGAAACAAGTGAGCTAAAGAAATAATGGGCCTATGAAAAATTCTAGAAGATAAAGTTAAAGAATTGTCTTATTTATGGATTGTAGAGTCCATAAGGAAAAAGAGGTTTTATCAAACTCCCTGATTTAAGGGATTTGATAATCTTAGGGAAGGGGTTTGACCCATTGACCAAATTGTGTATAAATAGGGGATGAAATATTGAATAAAGGATCCAATTTTTTAGCCCAATTATTATTGTGTATTTTTCTGCATTTACAAATGGTAAACAAAACATAGACCATTCTCAACATCTTTACGAATGACAGATGATAACACATCCATCACAATGACAAAGAGGAAGGGAGAGAGGGGGTAACCTTGCCTAAGACCTTTTTCACTTTTGAAGAAACCCTCAAGTTCCTCATTAATGGAAATAGAGAAAGCAGGAGTGCAAACACAAGCTCTGATCCAAGTAATGAAGACTCTAGGAAAGTTAATCACCTTTAGAGTGTCAAGGAGGAAGTCCCAATTCACATAATCATAAGCTTTGTGGATATCAATCTTCAAAGTGAATTTGGGAATGCATAAGTTCTTAAGCAAGAATGAAACCATTACTAGTCCTTATACCCTTAATGAAAGCAATTTGGGCCTTGTTAATGAAGAGAGGAAACAAACGTTGAATTTTCTGAGCAATCAGTTTGGAAATGATCTTATAGATAGTATTACAACAAGTTATGTGTCTACCTTTAAAAAATAATAAAAATAAAACAAGCTATGACCATAAAATCACTTATTGATGATGGGTTTTGGTTTTTACGCACGAGGGTCAAAGAAGTGGAATTAACCATTTTGAGGATTTGGCCATTCAGAAAGAATTCTTGAATAACCTTAGAAACATCACGCCCAAAAATAGGTCAAGCTTTTTTGAAGCCATCACAACTTTACTATTAACAACTTCACTAAGCTGTTACTAAACCCACCCGACAATATTCAAGTTAGATCTTATTATATATATTATAGTCACCATCACTGCTTCGGCCAGAAACTAATCGATTCCTTAATTCATTTTTACAAATAAACTAAAAACCAAATCTTTCCAAAAGCCATTTGTGGTTCACACTTCCCATATCTTTTTTTTCCCGGTGCAAAACACAAAGAAAAAGTAAAGGAAAGGGGTAACTAGCAGGGCTGGCCCTGAGAGTGCCAAAATATTTTAGGGCCCTAGGCGAGATTGAAGGCGGAAAAGTTTTTGGGGCCCTTCATTTCACGCGACGCAAATTCCTCATGCGAAATTGTTTTTGGGCCCCTTCACTTCACGCGATGCAAATTTTTTTTAAAAATGTAAGCATTTTATAAATTCAAATTTCAAACGAATGACAAAAGTACTACATAATTACTTGGTGCTTATTTTGTATAGATTTCACATATTAAAACATATAAATATGAAGGGTATGAAATGAATGATTAATACAAGATACTTTTGAAATAAAAATTGAATCTGAACTTATTTGTAAATGCTTGTCAAAAGTAAGACGTATGTGTCCTAGTAAAAAACATTTAGAGAGCAAAAATACTACTCTAAAAGAACTTTCCCTATTATAAGTGTAATATTGGGTTGAGTTCTAATTTATATTGGATTATAATTTAAAAAATCATATTTGGGCCTATACTAACACAAAAGGGAAAAAAACAATTGGAGCCCCTTTATATGCATTCAAAATTCTTGTATTAGTTTTAAGTTCTCTTTGGGTTGTGTTTGTTTTAATTTAATTATTGGAATAATGAACTGAATTTTATTAGTTTAACATATGAATTGATATTGGGTTGGGTAAGAAGCCTTTTATATTTGGGTCTATACTAACATATATATATTTTTTAATTTTGAACCTAATAATAATATAACAAAAAAAATATTGTGAGGCCCATTGGGCCCAGAGGCTCTAGGTGGCCGCCTAGGCCCAGAGCCAACCCTGGTCATTAGTAACCAGATGAATCAAATCCAAAAAAGGAAAAGAGAGAGAGAGAGAGATAGATAGATTAGAACCAGATTTTTTTTCTTTTTTGGAAAAAGGAAAAGGACTGAGTTTTTTTTGTTTAAAAAATAAATAGGGTCATTTTTCTTTGAAAGAAGAAAAAAAACGGAAAAAAAGAAAAAAGAAAAAACGACTGAGATTTTTTTTTTTTTTAGAAGAAAATAGAGAAAAAAGAAAAAAAAAAGACCTTATTTCTTCAAAAATTACCTTCATTTTCTCCCATGCATGTGTAATCAGAGCAGCTTTGGACTCCAACATTAAGCCGCAAGTTTTGCACGAAAAAGTGTTTTGATTTCCGTGAACAACAACCTGGTGACTCAGAAGAGAGCCAAAATTGTAGAAGGAAAGGGTGCACAATGTACAAGGCACTCTTGGGGGATCCATGTCCGACAGTACTCTTTTTATTTGTGAAAGGAAGTATGGAACTAGCACAGACAGGACAAGACAGGACTTAGAAGAATGAGGGACGTGAGTAGGTATAGTGGAGCTGTATGTAATAAGTTGAATTAATATGTGAATTCTTAGGCCCAAACGACAATTTTAAGCCCAAGCTCTAGATTCTTCTATTTTGATGTCTTAATTTTTGATCATGTTTTGTCCTTTTAAATGGGAAAAAATCGTCTCCGGACACCCTCTCACTGGAGACGTACGGTGAGGTGTCCACTGGGTAAAAAATAGAAAAGTTACTACAAGGCTAGTTTAGGAAGTTTACAACAATATATAATATACCTATATGTATATATCTATCTTTATATAAAATCAGTCGGAGTCAGAGATGAAACCGAACAAGATATAGCCCCAAATGTTTTGAAAGCTCCCCCAAAATTTTCATTATTCGCTCCAAAATCTTTCCCATCTTCAATAGTCCGGAGATGAATTTTGTTCTATTTAGAGAGCCCATAAAGCAATCTTCTCTCTTCTTTATTTGAGAAGAGAAGTGCGGAAGTATTGGGCATGGACGATGATGTGATGCAGCGAGTATTCCAAGAAGGGGGTAGAGATTACTACCAATAACCCTCCACTTCTTCATCTTCTTCTCCTTCCATTCTCCAATCCCTCCCTCTCCATGTGGTATGCAGCTCTCTCTCTCTCTCTCTCTCTCTCTCTCTCTCTCTCTCACTATATATATATATATATGTATCCATCATTCTTACCCGATAAAGATTTTGGGGTTTTTCCAATGCGGAAAATGTTTGATGGTCTATTCATTTTCAGTGCAAATTGGGATAAATTTTCTGCTGGGTTTTCTTGTATGCTTATATATATATATATATAGGTTTCTTGAACACTGCATATGTCTGATTCGCTATTCGGGGGAAAATTTTCTGCTGGGATTCTTATATGGTTATATATTGTATGACTTATTTATGTAGGGTTTTTGACCACTGAAAATGTTTGATTGACTATTTGTTTTCTCACTGCAAATTTGGAAATTTGTCTGCAGGGTTTTGTTGTATGCTTATATATATATATATATTTATATATAAAGCACTATTTCTATATGTATTCATCTGGATGGTTTCTATACGTGTTCTTGATCAGTGTTTGCACCTTAGTTACCCTTTTGTTGCCTTGTTGGCGGTGTATTAGAAGCTATATCGTGTTAGACACGAGCATTGGCAAGCTAGTACTATGAATAATCTGACGCAATTGGTCCATTCAGCCATCTCTCCCAATTTGTTTTTCCCTTACCTTATTTATAAGTATAAAGGGGCATAACCCTGATGTGTAGCTTCAATGTCTGGAAGTTTTTACATAACCACGAATCATGCCAGTGTTTTGTATCATCTAAACTGATGACCAAAATTCTAAACCTTCTTTGAAAGCAACTACGCCTTTCATATCAGGACCCTTGACACATCAAGTGAAATATCTTCTATCGTGAATTTGGATGCTGGTGTGAAATGCTTTTATGTACGGGTCATCCAATTAAAATTTTAAGTGTGTGATCTGAATTTTTATCTCTATGGCCTTACAACGGTGAGTTTTGGAATTCTGTAGTCCTTTGATCATGGATATTACTTGCTGATCAAATCTATTCAAGAGCTTAGAGAAAAAAAGGAGGGCCTTGTAACGGTCGGTATTGGTGGCCCAAGTGGGTCGGGTAAAACAAGGTATACATGCTGTGTATAGTAACTATAGTTGTATTATATTGTTCTATATTGGGTTCAAAGTTATTGAAAATGTTTCAAGTACAAATAGCATTTGCAAACATTGAGTTGTTATAACTAATCTTGTCAATTTAATGGTCCCTGAAGCTTAGCAGAGAAGATGCCGTCCGTGATTGGTTGATCTGTTGTGTTGATGGAGAACTATCGTGTTGGAGCCGATGAAGGGAATGATTTGGATTCAATAGATTTCAATGCTTTAGTAAAATCTTGAAGGATGCAACTCATTGTCATTTTTGTTATCGTGGCATTTAGCTATTTGTTTTCAATAATTTTATAGTACTTCAACAAGCCCTGAAAAGTTTTTTTCAACTTAATTGTCAAGTTGTGTAAGGTTATAGGTGTATTCTCAGATTCTGAAAAGGGGTTTTGTGTTTATATAGGATTTGATAAATGGTAGAGATACACTGACCCCAATCTTCGATTTTCAAGCAAAAAAACGTGTTGGTTCGAAACCAATAAAGAGTACTTCATCTGGGGTGGTAAGTGCGCATGCAAGTACTTTATTTTTTTCCTTTTGTTAAACTGTAGTCTTATTGATTTTTAACTTAAACTGGGTAGGTTATAGTTGATGGTACTTATGCTCTACATGCAAGATTGCGCTCTCTGTTGGATATTCAAGTGGCAGTGGTATTTTTTCCTTCTTGAATAATTAAGAGCTATATTATGGTTTCGTTGTTGGTTTTCTGAAATATCTAATGTTAAGGAACTGTTTATATAATCTGCAGTAAAAGTTACATGTTACATGTTTTGTGGGTCAGGTTGGTGGGGTTCATTTTAGTCTTCTTTCCAAAGTGCAATATGATATTGGTGAATCTTGTTCTTTGGACTCCCTTATTGACAACATTTTCCCTTTGTTTAGAAAGCATATTGAACCAGATCTGCATCATGCACAGGTTGGTGTATAAATATCCTAGCTTCATAATTTTAGTTGCTGCTTGTTGATTTCTTCTATTTATCATGCAGATCAGAATTAATAATAGTTTCGTTTCATCATTTAGAGAGCCAATATACAAGCTGAAATGCAAGAGTGAGGTCCGTAAGTATACCTTTACACCCATGTGTTGCATCTGCTCTTCTATTTTCTCCAGTTACTTGCCTAGAAGATATTTGGAAATTCTAATTTTGATTCAAGAATTCGAGAAAGCCAGCATATTCTAGAGTCTGTATATGGTTAGATTCAACAGATGAGAAAATAATCCCTTTTTTTGGTTAATTTTAGTTTTTTCTGTTTTTCTTTATTATTTTTGAATGAAAAATAATAATTTGTTAGTTTATGTCAGGTTGAACTAGGTTGAATTCAATCAACACCGATAGGATTTGCATATCTTAAAAAGTTGAATCGCAGGTTGAGGCGCGAGGGAGTGGGATGCCAAAGATGTGTGAGATAGGCATTTTGTGGTCTGGTTATAATTGTTAAGGTTTCATCTAAGGATAATGTATGTGTATATATTTTTGAATGGTAATTGTGTAAAGGAATATGCACGGTGTGGGTGAGATGGAATGAAATTTGCCTAACTTGAACCCCCCGTCTGGCTAATCAGTTTTACCATACCTTCCCCTAACGCTACAAAGAATATTCCATACCTGTTACAATAGGGGCGGGGCAGAACAGGGCATGGCCGAAACCCACTGAGACGGGTTAAAGTGCCACCCAATTTGGAGTATCCATCTGTGGGGCACAGAGGATTATTTGAGATAGTTGGCCTCTGTAAGTAAACTTGATGCGAGGTCCTACAGCATGCGATATGATGAGAAGGAAATAGAGTTTGATTTTTAGTCTATTAGGCATGGTAATGTTCATTTGAAAGTGAGTTTGTGTTTTATTTAATGTGATCAGCAACCGTGAAAGATCTGTTTGACAATTCAAAATTTGGGGTATATTAGGGAAGTGCTTCCCAATCGGTGCTAGATGTGGAGTAAGGCAATAAAATAATTCTAGTGTTACCCTATCACTAGTACCTCAGAGTAGACTGTGCTCCACATTGATTTAGATTGGTGAATAAATAACACTAACAAATTTTTAAATTCACAATTATATTTTAGATGCAACAATAAGAATCAATTTGGTATAGTAGAAGTAGAAAAGAAAATAACCACACAAGAACATACTAATTTCACGTGGAGAACCGAAATGGGAAAAGACATCGGTCATTGTTCAGGCAAACTAGATCCATGATGAGAAAGAGAAAACAACTAGGCTAACAGATTCGAAACCCCTTGAACTCCTAGTTATCACTTGACTTTGAGTTGTTGATTAATTGCAAGAGATGGCTTAGAACCAATAGTTTGATTGATCCACCAATCTCGAGTCTACAGACTTATGATCCGCTTGTCATCAAACTTTGCTTCTCGGTAACTTTATTTGAGAGATGCCAACACTTATTTCCAATCATAACAATGACGATGATACATTTATCTAGGGTCACGTCAGCCGTGGATGTTTAGGTAACGACTTTTGGATAATAGATCCTTTATGCATTATGTGGAGTTTTTGGAGGGAGCAGAATAGTAAAATTTATGAGAGAATTGAGATGGTCTTGTAAAGATTTCAAAACCAAAAATACAAATTGCAATGCCTTTCTTTTTCTGTACTTCAGGGCTTTTCTTAGTTCATTTTCTCCTCTAGTATACAGTTGTGTTGTTTAATTTCCGCTCTCAAATAAGAAACTGAAATAAGCAAGTTGGAGGTAGCATAGTTTGTTGCTCCTGCATACCATGCATATCAATTAGTTCCACTCCCCTTTCACCTTTTGGATGTAAATTTGTTAAACATAACGATTCTTTGTATTTATTAGAAGTTTTCTTTCATTGCTCATGGCTTCTGCTGACATTTCCTTTTTTTTCTTTCTTCTGTCTAAAATCTGCGTCGCATTGCTTAACATACTTTATTTATTGCCTAATTCTTCTTTAACCTACTTCTTGTAGAATTCACCAAGTGGACATTCACCTTATTCTTTTCAAGAAAAGGAAGCACAAAGAGATAAGTGAGTTGCTGGATTATGGCCTTCTGTATATAACCAACAATTATCATGTATGTGTATTTTTTTATTTTTCATATAAAATTTATTTTGTTCATTTACATAAATGTAAATTTGTTTTTATTGTTTTTGTTTCTTGAATTTGATTTGTTTTTAAAAGCTTTTGAGATAGATTTTACATCTTATTTACTTGCTTCTATGTTGTCGTTTTGTGTGGGTAATGAGAAATTCTAGATAATGGGAAAAATTGAGTATGGGTATTTGAGATGATGAATAACTCGTCTTGTTTCTATATTTTTTTGGTTTATTGATTTTAACAACCAAAGAAGTATGGAGAGTTTTTCAGCCGTGGATTTTCTTTTTATTTTTTTTTTCCTAAAAAGCTCTAAAGATGGATGAACTTTTTTCTTCACTTGATTCCTATTTGAGGTTCGAAAAAATTATGGAAAATGACATAAAATTGAGTTTTTCATTTTGGACTTGAGATGATGAATAAATCGCCTTGTTTCCTGTAATTTTGGATGATAATATTTAACAATCAAACAAGCATATAATATATATATATATGTATATATATTTCTGTATATATCGCTATATATATGTATAGCCCATTCGGAGAGCTTTCACAAAGACGAAACTTTTGCCCCAAAATTTTGAATCTTCCCAAAACGAAATCACAATTCCCCCCAAATCCTTTCCCTCTAATTTCTAATTCTCATTTCAAAATAAGCTTATATGTTTTATATTAACCCAGGATTTGTATTTCTATTTTGAGAGAGAGGAAAACAAGAAGAAGAAAGAGTATATTTTCAAAAAAGTCACCATTGTTGGAAGATCTTGAAGAAGGTATGGCTATGTTGAGCCTTAATTTGAATCAATTTAGTATAGTATAATTAAATATTGGTTTGTATCTTTGAATTTTTGGTGATTTATGGTCTGATTGCAATGGCCGGAAAGAGAACCACCACCAATCTCAATGGACAAAGAACATTGAGCTAGGGTTTTTTACCGCCGTCGTTCCTCGGTAAAAGCAAGCAATCCATCAATTTCCAAGTACTTTTAACCTCTCTCTCTCTAATGTATTTTCTTTTTCTATTTCACCATTTTCTCAGCACTCATAATTTGAGTATTCAATTGTGCCTGATTAGCATTCAATCTCTGTTTGGTTGTTGAGAAAATTGTTTTTGCGCGTGAGAAGTCGACTCTATTAGCCGAATTTGGCACATGCATTTGAGTAATCAAGCCATGCATTACTGTTTTCTCATTACCCTTGTTTGGCTGCTGAGAAAATGGTGGAATAGAAAAGCAATTCACAATCTAAATATCTGTTTCTTTGTTGTGGCTTCAGAATTTTTTTCTGTTATTACATTGTAGTCATACTCTGTTTGTCGACTCATGCAAACACACACTTGCACAGATTATTACAGTGCGAGTTGAGATGAGTTGTTAAATTTTAAAAAATATATCAAATTTTGGCTTGATCCTATGATAGTAATCGATTTTAATAAATAAAAAAAATATTTATTTATTTAAATTCTCCCCCTTTTGATGTGTGCATGTTCTATTTTCAGGCTGAAAATTGTATATTTTTTAGGAATCTGTTTATCCTCAGCAAGGTATGATTTTTACAACTCTATTCATCTTTTCTTTACAAAATCCCACCCCATCTTCCAATTCTCTCTAAAATTGCAGCGGAATTCCTAGAAGTGGTCATCACTTGTATTGTTTTTTTCAAAGGAATATATCCTCCTCATCAGTATCTCCTCTCAATTTCAACTTTTAATCCATTTTTATATCACTTTCCAATGAAATAATGCTCCCATACATCCGCGCACACACACACATATATTGAAAGGTAAAAAAAGAGTGAATAAATGAATTCAAGCAAACCCAAAAGCCATGATGTTGAGGGTTTTTTTTGGTTTGGTTTAGTGTTTTAGAATAAATAGAATGTAGATGCCTTTTAGTCAAAGACGACTCATGGCCTACTCATCAGTGTGTGAATGAAAATTATTCAATTTTTAGATTTTGCATGTTGTAGTTTTTATTTATTTAGATGGTAGTGGTACTGAAGTTTGGGGTAACGACTCATTTAAAGGAGGTTATTCAAAATATTTTAAAAATGAAAATGATGGAATAATTTCATACAGTATTCGGTTTGATAAGAAATTTCATCCCCAAATTATAATTTGAAACTAGCTAAATTTATTTTTTCTCCAATCTGTTTTATTTTTATTTTTATTTTTATCATATTTCAATTCTGGGCCAAAAAAACAAATATAAGAGAGGCAACCACAGACCTCTTCCACTTTCAAGCAAAATATAAAGAACTTTGTCTCTGCTAATCAAATATTTTTGTTGTTCACTGATATTTTTAGGTGGTGGTCTCCATCTCTCTATATCATCTCCAAGTGTTGTAAGTTTTCCTCAGTATTATTTTTATTATTATCAATATCAATGTTATTATTACTACTACTATTCACTATATTTTTAATTATTGTTTTATGATGGATTTTTGTTTTTACATATATAACTTTTTGTATTGTGTAATTGAAGTCAATTGCAAGTACAACTCTTACTTTGTTTAGCTTATTCATGGGTATATTCTTTTTGTTCATGTTATATTTTTATATAAAAGAGAAAAAAAATAACGAAAATAGTAAAAAGAAAATTTATATTATTTATATCTTCAAAGAATAAAAACTAATCTCGGAGTAAACTATATGTTACCGTAGAATTGAAAATATGGAGGATGTTATTACCTAGTTCTTTAATAACTACAATGGGGATAAAAATAAATAAAACATTGTTAGCATTTGATACTCTCTAAGAGTAAAGAGTGCAAATAGTTCTTTTGGCATCGGAGAAGGTCAAGTTAAGAATGGAAGTATATAAAAAATAATATGCTTCTGAATTGGTTATTGCAAAATACTGATTTTGTGTTTATATCCTTTCAACTTACTTAGTTTGCCATTTGGAAAGTGTGCAACCCTTTTCTTTTGTTCTTCTGTTTCAATTAGTTTAATACATTATTTTCACTGTCATGGAGTAGTTAAATTTTTTTTTGTTGATGGAGAATTGAAAGTTAAATAAAAAAAATTGTAGTAGTGAATCCTCTCAAGGCTGATGAAAGGTCTCTCTTCGTCCTCGAGAGCTAGTAGTAAAAAATGTGTATTCATGTGACGACGTGTGTAATCATCAGGCATGTTGTTTCTTTCCATTCCATATCTGAAATGCTTTTGCAAATTAATGTACATCTGTTTGTTGTAAAAAAGATTGTCGGAGGATCTTGGCAATTAGCGGGCAAGGCTTTTTTGACCTTCTCCACATTTGAAATGGTTTTGCCAATTTTTATAAACATCTAACAGAAGAAAGTTTATGGTAGGTTTTGACGTTTAACGGGATGCAAATAAAGAACATCCACCGCCTAGCTCGCCCAGGCTAGTTGTGAATTTTACGACAATTACCTCGTTGTTTTGGAGAGGAAGGTGGGTTACTGAAAGATCAGTGCGTTGTCATCATTCTTGTTATGACATAGACCAATGGTTTGTTACTGAAAGGTGGGTTACTGAAAGACCAATGGTTTGTTTCTCATTTTTTTTCGCATATCTTCATTCTCTTGGTTTCCAGGAAAAGCTTCTAAGAAAAAACTAGTCTATTTTTTGGTGAGAGACTTCTTGGTTCTTAATTTATTTGTATGTTTGTTCTGGGTCCTCACTCTTCTGAGTGTAGAGTCGGAAGGACTTTGAAAGGCATCTCTTCGTCCTTGAGAGGGTAGTACTAGTAGGTAACGTATGTTTTTGTTAAGTTTTATTGTGGTTTATGTTATATATGGTGACATAGATATAGATATCTGAGTTTATCACTCTACTCTGCTTAGGGTTGTACCATATGTGATCTTGGTGATGATTTTTATTTTATTTTTCATATGCTATGTCATTGGTTTGTATTATAGTTGGTTCAGATGGGATTGAATTTGTTTCTCAGTTGTTCATTTGTTTAAATCTGATTTTTGTGCTTATATATGATTATAAAATAAATTAGTCATGAAAGAAAACAATTGGAGTTTAAAACAGTGACCTCAAAATGCAATTCTAACCTGATAGCGTATTAGTATATCTTTCTTGGTTATTATTATTTTTTAAAGGCTTATTGATTATTGTAAGATGGTATTTTCTTTATAATGTGTTGACATCAAACTTCCTTTATAGTTTATAGATTTGGAGCAGTTTTTAGTGACTACCAGAGGAAGGATATTTATGCTCGTGACCTATACTTCATGTCTGAATTAGGCTTTGACAAATGTCCCCTTTGGCTTAAATAAAAATGACGCTGATAATCATGCAGTGGTAGTGCTTTAAGTCTGGTGGTGGTGGAATTGAAGAAGGTGAATGGGGGAAAAGTTTTGGTGGAACTACTAATTCTGACGATTTGGGCTGGGATGTTGCATTATCTTGGTCAACTTGTGTGACCAAGGAGCATTTTGAGTCATCTTGCAGGGCCTGTAAATGTGTGTATTTTTTTCTTATGAAATCAGTTTGTGCAAGTGATGTTAAATAAATAGACAGGGACATAAGAACTCCACAATGGAGTATGATGATTTGTCTTGGGAATCTCTCGGATGCATAACATTATCATATTTGGCTAAATGATTTTTAGGTTTTGATTGCTTATGTAGTTCAAATTTTTTTTGTTTATTGAGGAATTTAATATGTTTTTATTTTAGATTGTCTCATTCAAGGTTTATATTTGTTCATAATTCAGGTAATTTTATTTAAATATATTCCTTGGTTTTTTGGGTTTGATAAAGGGTACTTACAGATTTGTTTGTCTACTGAAGAACATGATGGCTGTGGATGTCCTAAGAAGAAATTCCGGATAAACATATTGGATCTATACTCTTTTCCTCAGCTGTGGGTGAAGTAATATTTTCTTTTGTTCTTTTTTCTTGTAGATTTTGACTTGGGCATGAGAAGGACTTGGGCATTTATTTTCTTATTAATTTTTGTAATAGTGAATGATACAAAGACATTTAAAAAATATATATTTTTTTCTTGTAATGATTTAGTTTAATGCTAAATAAGTTTTTTTTTGGTGCAATATCTATGTATATGTTGAGAGATGTTTTTTTGTACATCACTAGCTGAATAATCTAATGCAATAAATTCTGACAAGTATAAAACTAATTTCTTAACAAATTATGTGGAGCTCTGTCAAACTTTTTTCATAATTAATATGACATTATCATGTTAAAAATATAATAAAAACCTTTAAAAAAATTAATGAAACATTCCATATAGAAATTGGAAATTTACTTTCACAAATGTTTAGTTCAAAATTTTCATTTTTTTAGGAGTGGTGTACCTTCTCTACCACGTTTCATAACCGGCAGAGATGATTGGAAAGTTATATCAATCAAAACCCCATTTTTAGGAGTGGGACTTGCACTCGCCATCCCCACAATTACGAATTTATCGCTCTTTCTTGAAATTTTTAACGCATACAACAGAAACATATACATGTACTACAAAAGCTGGTGACCTTTATTACAAAAGTGCATACTGCATATTACAGACCACATCTCTAACCCCTAAGCGGAAAAATTTCCATTGTGTTTGCGTTTGGGGTTAGGGCATGTATTCAAGTTCCTGAACCCCAAGGTCTTGTGAGCAACCACGGTGACCATCCCGCCATAGTTCATTGCAACTTACATGACCATACGCTCTAAAATCCACTTGTTTTGAAAACAAGTGGATTTTAGAACTTTACCATGTTTCATAACCGGCAAAGATAATTCGAAAGTTATATCAATCAAAACCCCATTTTTAGGAGTGGGACTTGCACTCGCCATCCCGCCAATTACGAATTTATCGCTCTTTCCTGAAATTTTTAACGCATACTACAGAAACATATACATGTACTACAAAAGCTGGTGACCTTTATTACAAAAGTGCATACTGCATATTACAGACCACATCTCTAACCCCTAAGCGGAAAATTTTCCATTGTGTTTTCGTTTGAGGTTAGGGCATGTATTCAAGTTCCCGAACCCCAAGGTCTTGTGAGCAACCACGGTTACCATCCCGCCATAATTCATTGCAACTTACATGACCATACGCTCTAAAATCCACTTGTTTTGAAAACAAGTGGATTTTAAAACTCTACCACGTTTCATAACCCGCGAAGATGATTCGAAAGTTATATCAATCAAAACCCCATTTTTAGGAGTGGGACTTGCACTCGCCATCCCGCCAATTATGAATTTATCGCTTTTTCCTGAAATTTTTAACGCATACTACAGAAACATATACATGTACTACAAAAGCTGGTGACCTTTATTACAAAAGTGCATACTGCATATTACAGACCACATCTCTAACCCCTAAGCGGAAAAATTTCCATTGTGTTTGCGTTTGGGGTTAGGGCATGTATTCAAGTTCCCGAACCCCAAGGTCTTGTGAGCAACCACGGTTACCATCCCGCCATAGTTCATTGCAACTTACATGACCATACGCTCTAAAATTCACTTGTTTTGGAAACAAGTGAATTTTAAAACTCTACCACGTTTCATAAACCGCGAAGATGATTCGAAAGGTATATCAATCAAAACCCCATTTTTAGGAGTGGGACTTACACTCGCCATCCCCACAATTACGAATTTATCGCTCTTTCTTGAAATTTTTAACGCATACTACATAAACATATACATGTACTACAAAAGCTGGTGACCTTTATTACAAAAGTGCATACTGCATATTACAGACCACATCTCTAACCCCTAAGCGGACTACTAAGAGGCTTTAGTTGACTCAATGAAGTGAGGCATTAGTTGACTAGATGGTGGTGCTTAGTCGACTAGATGGTGGTGCTTAGTCGACTACTAAGAGGCTTTAGTTGACTTAATGAAGTGAGGCATTAGTTGACTACATGGAGGGAATTAGTCGACTAGATGGTGGTGCTTAGTCGACTACTAAAAGGATTTAGTCGACTCAATGAAGTGAGGGATTAGTAGACTACATGGATGGACTTAGTTGACTAGATGGTGGTGCTTAGTTGACTACTAAGAGGCTTTAGTCAACTTAATGAAGTGATGAAAATCATATTTTGGAACATAATATTTATTTTTCGCAAAAAAATTATTTTTCGGAAAAAATTCATATTTTGGAACATAATATATACTTTTTCGCAAAAAAAAGATTTTTGGGGAAATTTTTTTTTATTTTGGAACATAATATATATTTCTCACAAAAAAAAGTATTTTTTTGTAAAAAAATCATATTTTGGAACATAATATATATTTTTTTCGTAAAAATTATTTTACGGAAAAAATCATATTTTCCGGAATATATATATATATTTTGAAATTTATAGTTTTTACAAAAAATATAATTTATTTTCGAAAAATAATTTTTAGGGTTGATTTCACTAAACCCCCTTATACTATTAAGGGAGGGTAGTTTAGACATTTTGACTCAAAATGTGAGGATGAGGGGGCATAGTGATGAAATTGGATAGTATATGGGGCAAAGTGAACATAGTGGGGGTTAATTAATTAAATTGAATAGTATAGAGGGGTTTCTTGAAGTAAACCCTTAAGTTAAATAATATCATCTAAAAAAGAAAAAGAATTATATAATATTAAAGTAGTGACGTGTGTAGTTTATATATGTAGTAGAATTATTTATTTATGTAAATATCAAAAATAAATTACATGATTCTTAAATAGTTTAATTATAATTGGGTTTTTAATTAAATACTAAATTACTAATTTTATGATAGATTTTTCAGAGTTTGAGTCTAATTAAAATTAAATAAAAGAGATGAGGTTGATTAAAATAGATAATAATATGATAGATAAATTAATAAGATATTATAAAATAGTTTAATTTGAAATAAGAGTGTAGTTAAATAAGAGATTAATATGATAGCGGTAAACTGTCATTATAACTATATTTGATATTTAAATATAATTTTAAAATTTTGAGAATAGGGGATATTATGCATTTTTTCACGAATTAATTTTTTTTTCGGTAAACAAAATGCAAAATACCCCTTATTCACATTTTATTATTAATTTTTTCTTATAAAAAATATACAAATCTATATATATGTTTTCACGAATTAAATATAATTTTAAATTTATTAGTATAGATATTTCAAGCACAACTCTTTGTGGGGAAAAAAACAAAAGCTTTCGGCTTGGTTCGGAATTTTCTTTTGGGGAGAAATGAACACTGTGTATCTATATGTATATATCTATATAATATATGTAGTATGGTAACTTTTTGAGTGAAAATGGTAAACAGACTTTTATTAAAGTTTGACTTTTGCTGAATTGGGCCCACCGAACGCGTGGCTGCTTCTGGACTGTTGGATGCTAATTGGGACTTTTATTTTCAAATTTATATATATATTTTTATTTTTTTATATTTAATTTTTTTTTATTTTAAATATTTCTTTCAAATTTTATATATTATTTTTTAATTTTATATATGGTTTGGTTATAGTTTTTTCAGACCAGATCAGAAAGACCAGACCATTTATGAAACAGAATCTTAATCAGCACCAAAACCAAACCAGACCAAACAAAACCAGCCCAGACCAATCCAGTCATACAAAACCAGACCAGACCAGACCACTTTTCAAACAAGCCCTAAAAATCCACTTGTATTCAAAACAAGTGGTGTACAAAGGGTATCACGTTTCATAACCCACGAAGATGATTCGAAAGTTATATCAATGAAAACCCCATTTGTAGGAGTGGGACTTGCATTCTCCATCCCCACAATTACGAATATATCGTTAATTCTGGAATTTTTTAACTCATACTACAGAATCATATCCATGTACTACAAAATCCGTTACCGTTTATTACACTAGTCATTGATTTTCTTGTATTACAGTATAGGGTGATCTTTATTACAGCTATTGCATTTCACACCTACCCTGCGTCATCTTTTAGTCGACTAAACCCCAAGACTTAGTCGACTAAAACTTAATAATTAGTCGACTAAACACCTACTCATTTCGCTCCTGACCTTTTTCTCTCTTAGTCGACTATACACCTATTGAAGGTGGCTCCCAAACTTAGTCTACTAAACACCAAGACTTAGTCCACTAAAGGATCCTTATAGCCTCCTATTTAACCTAGCCTCCACTTCATCTTCTTAATTCGCCTCTCCCACAACCCTCAACCAAACCGTGTCCTTTCCTTTTTATAACTCTCAAACCCTCATTTCCACATTCATTCCATCTCCATTTTTCATTTATTTCGCATTTTCATCCATTTGAAAACACAAAGTTTTAGTCGGGTTTACAGGGGTAGGCGAAAACGGAATTTTCGGTTTACAAAGTTTTAGTCGGATTTTTTTTTTTTGATAAAATTAAGTAGCAATAAATATATCAAAGAGAAAAAAAAATGGCACGATTATTTTCCTACCCTACATATTCTACAGATTGATACAAAATAAAGTGCAACTCCAAATAAGGATCAAAGAAAGGATTCAATATAACTCATTCTCATATTGATACAAAAGACTGAAAATCTCTAAACTTATTATAATATACACAGAATTGATTACAAAGAATAATTAAATTTCAGTCACTAGCAATTTATAACGTTGGTAGATATACCACTGTATAGTTTATTACTTCCAATAGTTTTTATTTCCCCTTGATTGTTTGGAGGAGTACAAATCAAGCTGTTGAAGAAAGCGGAAGAGGAAAGCGATTCCACCATAAGAAACGAGCCACTGATGGTCTCTACAACAGTCTAGGTCCACCATGGATGATCTCTTCATCTTCATTCTGGTTTTGTTGTACTTGTAACTTCATCATGGGAATACACAATAAAGGCTTTATATTCATGAGCTCCGGATCGTGCAAATAATTATACGGTAACTTGCTCTCATCCATTTTCTTGAAAGTTATTGAAATCCTGAAACTAACAATTCAATAAATAAGATATGGTGGGTTTTTTTTCCATATAGTTGAAATGAAAAAAAGAATTGGAAGAATTAAAAACCACTTCCAAGAGCAAAGCAGAATTGTTTGCCCTATATATATATAATATATATATATATTATAAATAACACAAACAGAAGGGATTCGAATAGATAGAGAAATTCAGCTCCTTAGTAGTCTAAGTAATAGATATAAACCAAAAATTGAACAAGTACAAAGCAAAGTTTAACAAACATACTGGTAACAGAGGAACCTATAAATCTCTATTCAAATTAAGGAGACTCAAAAATTAAATTCAAATACCTTAGACATCTTAAAGAGCTTCAAACTTGGGTGGTGGGCTCATGCCAATGAAGTCCACATATAATGCGGAAATATTTCATCATAATTCTATACAGAGTAGATCAGCACACTACGAAGAAGAGTCTTTATTCTCACAGTAATATTACCTCTTTACCCTCAAGCTCATGACCAAGAAACTTTAGGTGATAAATTTACAAATACAAATTAGCAATTCAAGTAAAGAATAAACCTTTCATGAACTACAAGTTTATTTCTAGTATTTAATCTCTCTCTGGTCCCTTATTAGTATGCTTGTATCTTAAACTTGATATGTTCTTTGTGTTATTTGAATGTTAAAGAGTATTGTGTGTTATTGTCTATATTTTGTGTTCTTTATTTGTAGCATAGAATGAATTCAGCTTTGTATGTTGGTTTTGCATGACAATCTGAATTGATGCTGCAGAGAAGTGTGTACCCTCCTCTCCTTTGGGGTATCGTAGTTGTTATGTGTTCTGTTGGGGGCATTACTACTAAGAATGTTTTCCTAAACTAGAGCTGTGAAAAAATAACTTTACATTGAAACATAGTTTTTGGGAAAACACTCTTTGATTGTTTCCAGGAAATTGAAATATGAAGGCGTGCTAGTTAGACAACTGTAATTTTTTTCATGGAATGAATCATGGGTGATTGCACACCCATGTAGGTTTAGTAAGAATAGAATTATATAACTTGCATCATGTAGACTTTGAGAGTGTCTGTTTGAGACATCTCTCCAACCAGACATAGCAAGCAAGGTGCAGTCATTGGATAACATGGTAGTTTGTAATACCATGAAAAACAGGACTGTTTTATCCCCAAATTTCGTGGATTCAGCTTATTTTATTTTACATTGTTACTATATTAATATATAGTGGATATTAATATATTGTACATTGTTACTACATTAATATATAGTGTCACTAATAGAACTTTTGTTGGCTCCTAAAACATCAATGGACAATACAAAAATCAGGTATTTCAGATACATAAAAGTTGCAGAGGTGCTTTGCTATGTACTGAACAGTTGAGTGCAAAAACTGAAAACTACTAATTTCATAAATTAATCATGATAAACATGGCACACTAAAAATGTATATAACTGGTGTCTTGAAGTACCTTGATCCAACACACATCAAATATGGCATTCTCATGGGCAATCCATTCACATAGTCTAGCTTTTTCTGCAAATTACATCCAGAATATAGGTAATTAAAAATTTGTTGGGTGATTATTATCAATAATCATCGGTCAACATACAAAACCCAAATCAAATTACCTGTATTTTCTTGGTAACTCGCAGAAGATGGGAAGTTCAAACGAGTATTGTACAAACTAATATACCCAAATTCATCAGTCACAGCAATAATATGGGAATTTTTACTTGTCTGCAAAATTGCATTTGAGGAATCAATACATTGATAATGGTTGTATGTAATCGTCGTTTATACCTAATTTACACGTAAACTCACATTGCAGAAAGAGAGGGCCATTGGAGGAGTTTGGTCGCCTCTGTGCTCAACAGCCACACCTCCGATTTGACTGTATTCCGACGAGTCGTTGTTGATGCATGGTCGTTTCCGAACTGAAAAACAAAAATTTTGAATATACATATGTATAAAGCTAATCAATGTGTTCCGTATAAGAATACATATGAATGTATATATATATGTATAGAGAGAGAGCACCTCTAAACCCATTTCGCTCTTTTGATCTGATGTCTTAAAAGAACGACCGAGATTTGGAGCTCTCCATTTGCGGTAGTCACAGAGGAGGGAGAGAGAGTGGAAGAGAAGCAAACCTGACCAAATCGATAAGGATCGCCTCTCAGCTGAAACCCACGCGGTTCAATTGGAAACCCTAGCCGTCGCCTCTCTATCGAAACCCTAGATCGGGCGACATGAGGATTTTGGGGATTTTGTTGAGAGAGAGATAGAGAGTTTGTAGAGAGACGCGAGAGGAACCAGATTTGAAGTCGGTGACATGAGGATTTTCAGTCCTCTGCTCTACCAACGACGCGAACTAGGTTTGTAGAGAAAGGCGAGAGTGGATCTAGGGTTTGTAGAAAGAGAGAGTCTGTACAGAGAGGCGAGAGAAGGAAAAATTGGGGAAAAAATAACCAGAAATTAAATTCACTAATTGCAAAATTTCGGATTCGTTTTGGAGAGCGGTGAGAAAAACTGATTGTATATATTGAGATACAATATATATATATATATGTATATATAGATTATAAAAGGGACATGTGGTAAATGATTGAACAGTGCTGAGTAAAAAAATTCATCTTTGTTGACTTTAAGTCAGTGGCCCCCACAGGACGCGTGGCTCAATATTGACCATCGGATGGTAATTGGAGAGGGCTTGTACAGTAGACGAATTCTGTTCCTTTTAAATGGCTTTGTAAAATTATGATATAAAAATTAAAAAATAAAGGAAAAAAGATGGATGGTGTATTATGATAGTGACGCAATAGCCAGCTATATATAGTAGGTTGAGTATATATAGCTACAGTACTAGAGTATGTATATAGGGTTTCACCTTCAACTTAACGCGTGCTTGGAAAGCGTGTCATCATACATACATCTATGTTGTTGTATTATATTTATATCATCATACATATATTATCCTAACCCGTTTATGTACATACATATATGTATGTACTGTAATATATGTAATATAGATCTAATAAATGAGAAAGAGATAACGAAGCTTTATTCCTTCTGATTTCCTATATGTATACACAAGCATGGGTCATGCATTTATAGGCACAAAATTTAGCTTATGATACAAGCTTTGTATAGGTGTCCGTGTCCCTTCTAAGCTATATAATACACCTCGCCTTCAATTGTGCATGAAGGCACAATAAGGAGGAGATTTTAAAAAAAAACTTTTTTAAATAGCCTCTAAGGAGGAGATTTCAGTGAGTGATTGATGGCTATCAATAGGGATTTTCTTAGAGTAAACTTCTTGCAAGGCATCCATACCAGGATTAGAAGTGTTAGCAGTTCCAATCAAATTCTTGAAATGACCAACAACTTCCTTCTTAATATCAGAGATGGTTTCAGTGTATATCCCTTCCTTTAATATCAGAGAGTTGATTCTTTTCCTGTTGCACCTATTGCTAAAGGTCTTCAAGAAGAACTTGGTGTTTTTGTCTCCCTCCTTAAGCCAGTTGATTCTGCATGTACAACAACTCCTCATCCCTAGCAATATCACTGTACTGCTTGAGAAGGCCCTTTTCTTCTTCAGTAATAACCTCATTAGAAGGGTTAACATCAAGGTTGAACTGACGGAGGTCAAGAATTTCCTTGGCTTTGACAGAAATATCACTAAATTCTCTTGTATTCAGGAGTTTCCGTTTGGTCTTAGAGGTTCTCAGCTTCGTAGTGACCTGAAACATAGTTGTGCCTTCAATGGATTGGTTCCAAACCTCCTGCACTGTATTCAAGAAATCTTTGTGGCTAGTTAGGAAATTAAGAAGTTGGAAGGACTACATCTTTTAAGCTTGGCAGTGCCACTTTTAATGACCATTGAGGAGTGGTAAAAAATGCTATAAGGGAGAAAAGTGCGCTCAGCATCAGGAAAGAAAGTCATCCATTTGTAATTGATAAGGGACCTATCACGCTTCCTTGAAACATTAGTCATACAGGGCTTTTATTTGTCCAAGTATGAAACATACCAGTCAACCTAAGGTTTGATAATTCAGCATCATGGAAAAAGTCCCTGACGTCAAGAATCCTGTTGGTCTAATGATTCATCCAAGGGCAATGATGTTCGTTTTGATGTTAACGAACCATTAAGTGTGTTTGGTATTAATGATAAATCAAGTTTAGTGTTTCAGTTAAACAGGAAACTAACTCAGAATTGAAACACAAAAGCAAGACAAGGAAGGCCGAAATCATCATTTCACTCCGGAAAAGAAAGAATCAAGACTTGTGGTAGATAGGACGGTGTGTGAATTATATTAAAAGGTTATTTATGTTTGAACACACGGTCTAAGATCAAGTGTCTGGTTTCATTTGAAATTGAACTTAAAATTAATGGACTAGCTATGCCAATCAACTGGCCATTAGTGGACAGTCGACTAAGACAAGGTTTCAGCTGACTAATAGTGCAATGGTTGCCTGCTGAAGGAGTTAGAGAGTTAAGGTCTTTAAAGTCGAGATTTGTAAGTCGACTGATGACACACACTCTGTCACGCCCCTAAATTCCTAAAACTCCCGAACCGAGACATCCAAGAACTTCGGGGTGTGATCCATAAAATGAGTGACCAGCTAATGATATCAATAACCATTAAAACGTATGGAATAATGATAAAAGTGGTATACTTCATACCCAATTGAATGATAAAAATACAATAGTGGAATCCAACGAAAATCCGGCAGAGTTCCGTTTATAATGGATCATTAGGAAACACAAACACAACAGAATAACCTACCAATAACAAATCGATAACAACAATGGCGTACAACCCAACATTCAACACATCTACTAAGGCCAAGGTAGTGGAAAGAAAATCACCGCTACCTCTACACAACCCTTCATAATCAACAGAGCAACAACACTCGAATAAAAATACATGAAGCACATGACGGTGCCGAAGAAATACTGTGACATCCTGAAATAAAGGAATACATGGAATAAAAGATACACCGAAAGGAAATATGCCAACAGACTGGCTCCCAAGAGAAATACATGACAATCCCATACAACATGGGTAAAGAAACTAACTGAATAAGAAGACAATAGATAACTATTATTGTCACGCCCCGTTATTCCTGAGACTCCTGTCCGGAGAATCAACGAATCCCGAGGTATGACGTCACTTAAAATGACAACCAAAATCAACGATAATACTGAAATACATGGAATGGGAATGAAAATGAAGTATCCCATTGTAAACACATAAAAATGTTCAACACTATTTCGAATCCCTTTATTAATTTTCGGATTCTCTTTATATACATTTTCTGAATGGGCTTCATTACTGGGTTCATAAAAAGCTTGCTGGCCCAAAAAGTTGATGGGCCTGATGACAGATGGGCTTTGATGGGCCTAATGACAGATGGGCTTTGATGGGCCTGATGACGGATGGGCTTTGATGGGCCTGATGACAGATGGGCTTTGATGGGCCTGATGACAGATGGGCTCAGTTGGGCTGGACATTTCCACTCTTACACAGGCCCTATCCTTTGTGATGGGTTGTCGATCTTCCCGGCCCATTAAAAAGGATACAGAGTGGGGATGAGATACATCACCCCTGATCGGGGTGACGTGGCTGACGCAATTAATATGACGGTTGTACAATCATTGCAACGTTTGAAATTCGTGGTCCGGGTGGCCTCGGTTGGCGAAAAGGGAGGCCGTGGAGGCGCACGTGAAGTGAGATGACGCTTCGGTTCCCGAGCGCACGGCTTTTCAGGCGCCTCTGAGATTTCTATAAATAATGGCTGCAGTGCTATGGATTCATTCCGTTTCACAGTTCAAAAAATTCTAGAGAACTCCCTGCACTTGAGATCTTGACTTATCATTGCCAGAGTCCACCTCCTCTCTCAGGAAAGCGTCAGAAATCCTTCGGGATTCATCTTAGAGTAAGTTATTTCTTTCCATCTCAACGTCTTTCTTTTCGAAATGTCTGATAGTGATGATACCCGGTCGGGTAGCGACCGTTTACCTTTCCCTGTAGACCCGGACGTATCCCTCAGTTCACCCTCAGTGGAGGTGGATAGGACAATTGTGTCTAGCCCACCGGAAGTTAACCGGAACGCCGCAGCAGCCGGAAATCTGGTTGCAGGGGTTTCGGGAGATCAGTTTTATGCTGATCCCATTCCCCCTATGAACAGGGTAGAGTCGGTATTGAAAAAGTTAAGGGTTAAATGCGGGGTACCCGATCGGGTGATTATTAAAAATTATCCTAAAAAGTATGATTTTAGGAAGGGTGAGGGAGTTTTGGATCATCAGATTTTGTTGTCGGCCTTTCACCTTCAGGTCATTAGATTCCCGATCCAGCCCTTCTTCCTTTATGCCTTAGCTACCTTAGGTTTGGCCCCCCTTCAGGTGGGACCTAACTTCTTTCGGGTCTTGGCCATGATCTTGATGATCAATCGGGATCTAGGACTTGACCTTGGTCTGGCGGAACTTCTGTTATGTTACAAAATACAGGCCCAGAAGGAGTGCAGGGGCTGGTACAATCTTTTTCCCCTTAGTGGGAGGAAAATTTGTGATGGTACTGAAAATTCCAATAAAGGGTAGAAAGAAAGGATGGTCCTTGTGAGTGGGAGTTGGAGACTCCCAAGCTCATCCAGATTCAAAGTCCCCAACGAGTTTAACCAACACCTTTTCCCCTATTTCAAGCCATTCCATAGGGGGGCATGCAATTGTGATCAGTGCAATGATAAGTTAGGCCTCCATGTGCTTGAGTTTCTGGGAGCGCCCGACGAATATAAAACCTCAAATTATATAAGAACCCATTTTGAATTGCTTAAATTGAAAATTTGGGGACAACCTTTGAGGATGTGTACCAGTTTCTTGACAGGTTCCAATTTGCAGGCCCTATCAACAGAGATGCTGAGGATCCCGCAGGCGATGTTGAAGAAGAAGCCTAAGCGGGCAGTTGGACCTCAAGCCTCAAATTCAGCCCCCGGTGAGATCCAGATCCGGCAGGGATCACAAAGTGTTCTAACCCCTCCGGCTGGTCCTGTTCTCTCGCCTCCTGTAGAGAATAGCCCGGTAGCTCCATCCCCACCGATGGGAAATGTGCAAATCGGCCAGACTCCTCCTCAAGGATCAGAGGAGGTTGCTCAATCCTCAGGGGATGTTCCCGTCCCTGAATTCGGGTTGGTCGAAGGGGAAACGAGCCTGACGGGGGCGCGACATCCCCGATCGGAGGAGAATCTACCCGAACGGTCAGTAAGGGCCCGAACGGAGACACAATCATCTCCCATCGTGCTGGATGACAGTGGGGCCGCAGCTGAAACGGAGCTACCCGTGCCCTGGGCGCCGAAGATTAGACTCCCGGGCGGCGACTTTCTGGTTGCAGGGCATGCGACGATTGACAATGACACTGCCCTTCGGGCTATGGGATCTCAGATCTGGACACCCATAGACCGAAAGAGGCTGAGAACCATCGATCGGGAGGAGTTGGCACTGACAGGTCCAGAGATTGCTATGAAGGTAGTGCTTGAATCTGCAGATTTCTCAACTGCATTTAATATTTTATTTACTTCCTTATCAGGCTAACACTTAACCTTTTGGCAGATGCTCTACCTGACACAGGCCTACAATGCAAAAATGGAGGAGGACACTAAGTTGCTCAAGAAGTCCAACGAGCTCCTGAGACTGAAGGAGGAATCCCGGATGAAGGTCGCCAACCAACTGTCCATATCCAATGAAAAGTTGGATGTCCAGACCCGAAGGGCAGTCGCTGCAGAGCAACAGCTTCGGGCGGCTCAAGAAAAAATTAAAGAAATGGAAGCAGTTCGGCGGGCCCTCTTTGCTGAGACGGAGGCATTGAAGGCTGAGAATGGGAATCTGAAAGCTAATAATGAGAGCTTGACGGTTTCCAATTCGAAGCTTGACGTGTCTAGAAATGTGTTCCACGTTACAATACCCAAGTATAGGTAGTCAAGTTATAATATAGTCTTCGGTGAGTCCAAGTGTCGAACCTCAGGGAGAGTCGGAAAGATGTATGAAAAATGAATTTTATTTTTGTCCTTGAATTGATTTGATTGATTGATTTTGGTTGTGTTCTTGAATTAAATTAAATACTAAGGCATTGGGAATTCCTTTACAATGTCGAAACCAAGTGTACCACATATCCAAATAAGTAATAAAAAGTTAACTAATACAATCATCATATGTTAATTATATTTGCATGGCAAGAAAGGGGTCGCTTGGTAGGATAATCCATACTAACAACGCAACTCTCCAAATCATGCCTATAAGCAATAAATAATTGACATACTAAAGGAATTATATAAGTTAACTAATAGAAACATTATATGTTCATTATAAATGCTATGGCAAGAAAGTGGTCGCTAATGAAGCAACTCTACAAATCATGCCTATATTAGCAATAATAATAAACATACTAATGATCTAGTAAATCTCATTTAAATAAGTAGTATTATTAATTACATATGAATCATAAGAATTGTGAACTATGATGATGTAATTACATTCAAAGTATTCATTATACCTATGTAAGATCATAAGAAATCAAGAACACCACATAAAGTGGGTTAAGCATTACTTATATCATTGTATGGCATAATGAATCTTAGATGTAATTACATAAGTGTATTCATTGATTCAAAGAACTCAATATACATGGCATAAAGAGGCAAAGAATCATTGAATAAAATTATTAGATTCATATATTATCAATAATACTAACCTTGAAGCACTAAATACTTGGATATGCAAACACTTGGTTCTTCATTTTAAATTCATTCCCTAGCCTTAGCTAGAGAATTACTCTTCCATTACAAATGTATAAATCACTATGTTTCTCTTCACTCCTTTTCTTTCTCTTACAAATGAAAGACTATCTCTATTTATAGGGAAAATATGGAATCAAATGACAACTAGAAAAGAGAAATTGGATTTCTTTTTGTTTGAATATTCATTACTTTCCACCCCATTGTCTTCTTTTTACATGTGTCTTTGTTTCTTCCATGTGCCTTTGTTTCTTGACATGGATCAGATTTACTCTTGTAAAATCATAATCCAATGAATGTGGTAAATCTTCAAGAAGATGTAAAATTCGCATCACCCTTTGGTAAACCCGAACCCGCATTGAATTCTGCACAATTCTGCAGTTTTGAACCTGACTTGCAACTGCCATAACGTCTTCATTTCAAATCGAAATAAGGTCATTCTTGTGCTCAAATTTAAGGTCTCTGAATTACCTTTCCAATGGTACCAATGCCATTTCCAGAATCAAAACACAGAATTATTTATAGGCATTTAACTAAAGGGTGGTCAGGATGAATATATTTCATGCATAGTTGATGACCCAATTTGCATGGAATTGATTGAATTCTTCATGAAGACCTAGAAAATAAGATAAACACAAAAATATCATAAAACTTGAATAAAAGATATCACTATAGAACTAAAAGATGTAAATTAAGGGGTTTAAATATATAATATTTGGCACTTATCAACATCCCCAAACTTACATATTACTAGTCCCTAGTAATACCAACATAAATTAAAAAGAGTAAAATTAAAATTGATAAGTCTTTTAAACCCCTAGGCATCCCTAGTAGGACGAGTGAAGTCTCGTGAGGGTTTAACAGAAATGATACCCACAAACAACCTTTTTTTTTATTTTTTATTATTATTATTTTTTATTCTTCATTCTTGTATGCTCATGAAATCAAATACACATTAATCATGTAATGCTATGATGTCGTAAGAATAGAATGCATACAAATTATCCTCACTCACTCATAAATAACAGTTTTCATGAATTAAATTTAAAAGAATGGTCCCCACAGTGGTGAAATAAACTTGCTAATTTCTACATCCGATCCACATAGTTTCCCGTGTTTTTGTGAACATTCTCTATAGTAGACTAATCTCCCTTGTTCTAATTCATTGATCAAGTTTTGCCATGACACAACTTCAAAATCACTTTTGCATTTTTATCCCTTTTTGTCTTTCTAAGTCTCCGGACTTTCCAGCGAGGATTTTTTTAATCCCAACCAACTGGGCCCGAGCTTCTTCCATGGGTTATGCTCATTAGCTTTCTCCCCTTTTTACGCGAACAATGATATTGGTGATACCAAGGGCCGGTTACTCAGATCGAAGAACTACTTTTTGCATTTTTATTTGTTTTTTCCAGATTTTCCCCCTTATCATTGAAACAAAACTATTTTTTCAACTACATAGTCAAAGATCAATTAATCGTCCCATAGAGAATATGTGCAAGTGCTTATAGGTCAAAACTATCTTTCTCGGTTTCAATTTCACTCATCTATTCATCCATGTGGACCACATCTTAAAAATCAATTTAATCAAACTATTACGTACTCATGAGTGGGGTAATTGTATACAACTATCTTCCTAGTCATAACATGTTCACAAATTAACTTATACTTGACCTCAATCATATATTTCGAATGAAGAACTTAATAAAATTTTCAATTTTTTTATTTTTTATTTTTTAACACATCACAAATTGAAAAAAATTGAAAACAAAATAAAAACTAAATACAATCACCCAAAATAATAATACAAAATAAAAACAAAATATAATCACCTTACCCCCAAACTTGAAATGGACATTGTCCTCAATGTATAAAGAGATTGTAAGGTTGAAATCTTACCTATTCTGTGATGAGAAAAGAGGAAACAAATCTGCAAAACAAAACAATATATATACACACACTCTAAAGAACAACCAATGTTTTTACACATAGGTTGGGTCTTCTAAAGACATGGATTCTTTTAGAGTTGGAATTTCAAAGAATGACTTCAATCGTTGTCCATTAACTTTAAAAACAAAACCATTACTTGGATCCTCCACATCCACGGTGCCATATGGATACACATGTTTGATTAAAAAGGGACCTTTCCATTTTGATTTTAGTTTTCCGGGAAAAAGATGTAAACGAGAATCATATACAAGAACTTTTTGCCCAATTTGAAAATCTTTTCTCAAAATCTTTTTCTCATGAAATGCTTTCGCCCTTTCCTTATATATCTTGGCATTGTCATAAGCATCCCTCCTTAATTCCTCCAGTTCGTCGAGTTGCAATTTTCGATTTTCACCTGCCTTAACAAAATCAAAGTTCATTATTTTAGCTGCCCAAAAAGATTTATGTTCTAATTCTACAGGCAAATGACAACTCTTACCATAAACTAGCCGATAGGGAGACATTCCAAGATTGGTTTTAAAAGCAGTACGGTAAGCCCAAAGTGCATCATTTAAACGTAATGACCAATCTTTACGATTTGGATTTACCGTTTTTTCTAAAATTTGTTTTATCTCCCTATTAGCCAATTCGGCTTGCCCATTTGTTTGAGGATGGTAGGCGGTCGAAACTTTGTGTGTAACACCATATTTTTGCATGAGTTTCTCAATTGTACGATTGCAAAAGTGCAACCCTCTATCACTAATGATTGCTTTAGGAATGCCAAACCTTGCAAGGATATTTTCTTTTAAGAATTTCACGACAGTTTTGTGAGTATTATCCTTGCAAGCTTTAGCTTCCACCCATTTTGAAACATAATCAACTGCAAGTAAAATATACAAATTACCAGATGAGGATGGGAATGGTCCCATGAAATCGATGCCCCAACAGTCAAATATCTCAAGGATTAAGATTGGGTTCAATGGCATCATGTTTCGTCTCGTAATTCCCCCTAGCATTTGACATCTTGGGCAGGCTTTGCAAAAGTTGTGGGTGTCTCTGAAAATGGAAGGCCAATAAAGTCCGCATTGAAGAATTTTTGCGGTTGTTTTCTTTGAAGAAAAATGACCTCCACAAGCCTCATTATGACAGAAAGACATCACACTTTCAATTTCTTCATCTGGGATGCATCGTCGAATGATTTGATCGGCGCCATACTTGTAAAGGTATGGTTCGTCCCAGTAGAACCTTTTAGCTTCTTGGACAAATCGCCTCCGATCTTGAGCACACCATGCTATTGGCATTTTACCTGAAACAAGATAATTCACAATATCAGCATACCAAGGTACAGATGAAATAGAAAATAAATTCTCATCTGGAAATGAATCTTTAATAGGACAGGGTTCTAAAGATTCATTAAAAGTAAGGCGGGACAAATGGTCTGCCACCACATTTTCTACTCCCTTTTTGTCTTTGATGTGGATGTTGAATTCTTGAAGTAGAAGGATCCATCTCAACAGTCTGGGCTTAGAATCTTTCTTTGTAAGAAGATACTTAAGTGCAGCATGATCGGTGAAAACAACAATTGGGGAACCAATTAGGTATGACCTGAATTTGTCAAGTGCAAATACTATAGCAAGAAACTCTTTTTCTGTGGTGGTGTAGTTCATTTGAGCATCATTGAGCGTTCTACTTGCATAATATATAACACATGGTTTCTTTTCCTTTCTTTGGCCAAGTACCGCCCCCACAGCATAGTCACTAGCATCACACATTAGCTCAAATGGTAGGCTCCAATCCGGTGATTGCATAATGGGTGTAGTAGTGAGCATTTCTTTGAGTTTGACAAAGGCTTTATCACATTTTTCATTCCACTCAAATGGTGTATCTTTGGCTAGAAGGTTGCATAAGGGTTTTGCAATAAGACTAAAATCCTTAATAAACCTCCTATAGAAACCAGCATGCCCAAGAAATGATCGGATGTCTTTTACCGTTTTTGGAATTGGCAATTTGGTAATGACATCAATTTTGGCTTTGTCTACCTCAATTCCTTCTGATGATATAATATGACCCAACACAATTCCACGTGTCACCATGAAGTGACATTTCTCCCAATTGAGTACTAAATTCTTCTCCACGCACCTGCACAAGACTTTCTCAAGATTTGTAAGACATTTATCAAATGAGGATCCATAAACAGTAAAATCATCCATAAAAATTTCAAGATCACGTTCCACCATGTCACTAAAAATGCTAAGCATACACCTTTGAAAAGTGGCTGGTGCATTGCACAAACCAAAAGGCATTCTTCTATATGCAAATGTTCCAAAAGGACATGTGAAAGTGGTCTTTTCTTGATCCTCTAAATCAATTTCAATTTGATTATACCCCGAGTAGCCATCTAAGAAACAGTAAAAACTATGACCTGCTACCCTTTCAAGCATTTGATCTAGGAATGGCAAGGGAAAATGATCTTTCCGGGTCACAGAATTTAGTTTCCTATAGTCAATGCACATTCGCCACCCTGAAGTGACTCTTTGGGGTATAAGTTCATTATGCTCATTTCTTACTACAGTTAATCCAGATTTCTTGGGTACTACTTGTGTAGGACTTACCCATTTACTATCTGAGATTGGGTAGATGATTTTTGCATCAAGTAATTTTAAAACTTCATTTCTTACAACCTCTTGCAAATGTGCATTTAATCTTCTTTGAGGTTGCCTTGTTGCTTTAGCCTCTTCCTCGAGATAAATTTTGTGTGTACAAACCAAAGGGCTTATACCTTGGAGGTCGGCTAAAGTCCACCCAATTGCCTTTTTATATTTTTCAAGAATTTTAATCAATCTTACCTCTTGCTTACCATCGAGTTTGGATGAAATTACCACGGGGTAAGTATTGTTGCTTCCCAAAAAGGCATACTTCAAGTCACTCGGTAATGGCTTGAGTTCCAAGTTTTGCTCTTCTCTTGTGATGACAATATCTTCATGTACCATGTGTATCCCCATTGCAATCTTCTGTTCCTGTGGATCATCAAGTAATGAGTCAATGTTGTGTAAATAAGTATTAGATTCATTTAAACATTTTTTTAATGGATCTAATACAAAAGACTTTTCAAAATATTCTTCCACAACTGTTTCAATGAAGTTAACCCCCTCGACTTCTTCCTCATTATACTCCTTATGTTGATTACTTAAGGAGAAAACATTAAGTTCAAGAGTCATATTCCCAAAAGTTAATTTCACAATTCCATTTTTGCAATTGATGACAGCATTTGAGGTTGCAAGAAATGGTCTTCCCAAAATCACTGGAATTTGACTCGAGGGGTTGGACACTGGTTGGGTGTCTAGCACAATGAAATCCACAGGAAAATAAAATTTATCCACCTGAACAAGAACATCTTCCACAACTCCTCTAGGGACTTTCACTGAACGGTCAGCTAGTTGTAATGTCACATTAGTTGCCTTAAGTTCCCCCAAACCCAATTGTTCATATACCGAAAATGGAAGTAAGTTTACACTTGCTCCAAGATCAAGCAACGCTCTTTTTATATGACAATTCCCAATGATACAAGAGATTGTGGGACAACCAGGATCTTTGAATTTTAAAGGTCTCTTGTTTTGTAAAATGGAACTTACTTGTTCAGTCATAAAAGCCTTTTTTCTTACATTCATCTTCCTCTTCGTTGTGCACATGTCTTTTAAAAATTTCGCATAAGAAGGGATTTGCTTGATAGCATCAAGCAATGGAATGTTGACTTTTACTTGCTTAAAGACTTCAAGAATTTCAGCATTGGAACTTGCCGACAAAGATTGATTTAATCTTTCTGGGAATGGAACAGTGACACTATTTTTGATTTTTTCAATTTCCTCATTTTCTTGCTCATTCTCGCTCTTTTTCTCAGCTTCCTTTGAAGGTTCCAATTCCTCGGGCTTTTGGGCCTTTGAAATAGTTTTATCAACCACCTTTCCACTTCTTAAGATAGAGATTGACTTGGCATGTTCCATGTTGACTTGGGAAGGTTCTCCACTTTGGACCATAAATTGGCCTTGTGGATTAGGAAGAGGTTGGGCAGGAAATTTACCTTTTTCTTGGGGTGAAAGCATGGGGGTTAATTTTGATATGTGAGACCTTATATCATCAATGGCTCGGTCAGTCTTTTGCATGTGTTGTATGAATTGGTTGGTACACTGCACAATTTGGTCAAACTTTTGATCATTTTTTTGAATGAATTGTGCAAGAATATCTTCCAAATCTCTTTTGGGAGGTGGAACATAAGGAGCTTGTGGCCTTGGTTGGGGTTGACTTTGTTGAAAATTAGAATTACTCCAACTAAAGTTGGGGTGATTCCGCCATTCTCTATTGTAAGTCTCAGAGTAAGGAGAATTCTGTGGTTTTTTGAAAGTATTGAAAGCATTGACTTCGACCGGAGCATTAAGGACTTCCTTAAATGCAGGGATTGTCGGACATTCATTTGTCAAATGTCCAAGTTCATCACAAATTCCACACACTACTTCTCCTATTGCATTAACCCCATTCACATTTTTGGACTCTAAGGCTTCCAATTTCTTAGTTAAATGCATTACTCTTGCTCCTAAATCATCATCACTTTTTAAATGATAAATTCCACCCCTTCCCGGAAGTTTAGTTCTTTCATCAAGATGACAAGTGTCCCAAGTTTGGGCACTTTCGGCTATTTGGTCAAAAAACAAAAAGGCTTCCTCGGGATCTTTGTTTAAAAAGTCTCCATTACACATGGTTTCGACAAATTGGCGCATATGAGCCGGTAGAGATTCATAAAAGAAACTCACTATACTCCAATTCTCATACCCATGATGTGGACAAGCATTTAAAAGTTCTTTGAAACGCTCCCAACATTCATAAAAAGTTTCATTATTTTTGGGAGAAAAATTTGAAATTTGTCGTCTCAAAGCATTGGTTCTATGAACCGGAAAAAACTTTTTCAAAAATTCCGCTTGTAAGTCTTGCCATGATCTAATGGAGCGAGGCCTTTGTGCATTTAACCAAATTTTGCCTTTGTCTTTTAAAGAAAAGGGAAACAATTTAAGCCTTACAACTTCTTCAGTAGTCCCCCGATCTCGGAAAGTAGAACATACCTCTTCGAATTCTTTGAGATGAAGATAAGGGTTTTCAGATTCCATACCATGAAAGCTAGGTAATAATTGAATCATACCTGGCTTGAAAGAAAAAGTATTGGCATGAAGAGGAAGAATAATACATGATGGTGCAGTGCTTCGCGGTGGTTGGAGATAATCCCTCATAGTTCGGACATGAGGACCGGGAGGAACTTCCACTCCTCTTGGGATTTGATGTTCTTCATTATCTCCATGCACACTTTGATCGTCCTCCATTGAACACGATGATCCTGAATACAAAGGATTACAAAAAGATGTACCCACTACAAAATTTCTTTCAACACGTCCTACAGAATTTCGTGTCCAAACAATCATAAACAAAATGAAAAAAATAAAAGAAAATAAATTTATTACAAAACTGAAATTTCTTCTTTCGCCATCTCCCCGGCAACGGCGCCAAAAACTTGACGTGTCTAGAAATGTGTTCCACGTTACAATACCCAAGTATAGGTAGTCAAGTTATAATATAGTCTTCGGTGAGTCCAAGTGTCGAACCTCAGGGAGAGTCGGAAAGATGTATGAAAAATGAATTTTATTTTTGTCCTTGAATTGATTTGATTGATTGATTTTGGTTGTGTTCTTGAATTAAATTAAATACTAAGGCATTGGGAATTCCTTTACAATGTCGAAACCAAGTGTACCACATATCCAAATAAGTAATAAAAAGTTAACTAATACAATCATCATATGTTAATTATATTTGCATGGCAAGAAAGGGGTCGCTTGGTAGGATAATCCATACTAACAACGCAACTCTCCAAATCATGCCTATAAGCAATAAATAATTGACATACTAAAGGAATTATATAAGTTAACTAATAGAAACATTATATGTTCATTATAAATGCTATGGCAAGAAAGTGGTCGCTAATGAAGCAACTCTACAAATCATGCCTATATTAGCAATAATAATAAACATACTAATGATCTAGTAAATCTCATTTAAATAAGTAGTATTATTAATTACATATGAATCATAAGAATTGTGAACTATGATGATGTAATTACATTCAAAGTATTCATTATACCTATGTAAGATCATAAGAAATCAAGAACACCACATAAAGTGGGTTAAGCATTACTTATATCATTGTATGGCATAATGAATCTTAGATGTAATTACATAAGTGTATTCATTGATTCAAAGAACTCAATATACATGGCATAAAGAGGCAAAGAATCATTGAATAAAATTATTAGATTTATATATTATCAATAATACTAACCTTGAAGCACTAAATACTTGGATATGCAAACACTTGGTTCTTCATTTTAAATTCATTCCCTAGCCTTAGCTAGAGAATTACTCTTCCATTACAAATGTATAAATCACTATGTTTCTCTTCACTCCTTTTCTTTCTCTTACAAATGAAAGACTATCTCTATTTATAGGGAAAATATGGAATCAAATGACAACTAGAAAAGAGAAATTGGATTTCTTTTTGTTTGAATATTCATTACTTTCCACCCCATTGTCTTCTTTTTACATGTGTCTTTGTTTCTTCCATGTGCCTTTGTTTCTTGACATGGATCAGATTTACTCTTGTAAAATCATAATCCAATGAATGTGGTAAATCTTCAAGAAGATGTAAAATTCGCATCACCCTTTGGTAAACCCGAACCCGCATTGAATTCTGCACAATTCTGCAGTTTTGAACCTGACTTGCAACTGCCATAACGTCTTCATTTCAAATCGAAATAAGGTCATTCTTGTGCTCAAATTTAAGGTCTCTGAATTACCTTTCCAATGGTACCAATGCCATTTCCAGAATCAAAACACAGAATTATTTATAGGCATTTAACTAAAGGGTGGTCAGGATGAATATATTTCATGCATAGTTGATGACCCAATTTGCATGGAATTGATTGAATTCTTCATGAAGACCTAGAAAATAAGATAAACACAAAAATATCATAAAACTTGAATAAAAGATATCACTATAGAACTAAAAGATGTAAATTAAGGGGTTTAAATATATAATATTTGGCACTTATCAAAGCTCCTGGAGGAGAGGGCTGAGATAGAGAATCTCCTTGCCACAGAGAGGTCGGTGGTGGAGATGTGTCACCGGGGTGGGAACGAAATGTATAAGCGTTTCTGCGAAACCTCCCAATACCGGATCGGGTTTGGTTGGAGGTCATGCTTTAATGACATGCAGAAACCCGTCGAAGAAAGGACTTTTGCCTCGGTGGAAGAACTGGATGAGAGTCTGGGCATCTCCCCTCCGTAAGACGATCCGGTTGGTGGTCCAGACGACGTTCGTTTCTGCGAGTTCCTGACCAAGCCTCTCCCAGGAATGAGCATAACCGCCCCTCCTGATCCTCCGGCTCCCGATGGGGCCATCGTTTCAGTGAACCCAAATGTATCGGGCACCAGCGTTGACCTTTAGTATTTACTGTTTATGAAATGCATTGTAAGCCATGGCCACGGGGGCCCATTTTGAATGAGATATAATAGGTTTTGTCCATTTCACTTTCGACTTTTACAGTTATAACGATTCTTGGTTACTTTGTTTATTTTTTTCAAAGTTTTGTGACTTCGGGCTCTTCAGGCCATGCAAAAGTCAATGGATCACTTAGTTTGTTCTCGGAACAATGATCGCTTCAGGATCTGTGCTGTGACTTCGGGCTCTTCAGGCCATGCGAAAGTCAATGCAACACTTAGTTTATTTTTGGAACAACGATCTCTTCAGGATCTGTGCTGTGACTTCGGGCTCTTCAGGCCATGCGAAATTCAATGCAACACTTAGTTTATTTTTGGAACAACGATCTCTTCAGGATCTGTGCTGTGACTTCGGGCTCTTCAGGCCATGCGAAAGTCAATGCAACACTTAGTTTATTTTTGGAACAACGATCTCTTCAGGATCTGTGCTGTGACTTCGGGCTCTTCAGGCCATGCGAAAGTCAATGCAACACTTAGTTTATTTTTGGAACAACGATCTCTTCAGGATCTGTGTTGTGACTTCGGGCTCTTCAGGCAATGCGAAAGTCAATGCAACACTTAGTTTATTTTTGGAACAACGATCTCTTCAGGATCTGTGTTGTGACTTCGGGCTCTTCAGGCCATGCGAAAGTCAATGCAACACTTAGTTTATTTTTGGAACAACGATCTCTTCAGGATCTGTGTTGTGACTTCGGGCTCTTCAGGCCATGCGAAAGTCAATGCAACACTTAGTTTATTTTTGGAACAACGATCTCTTCAGGATCTGTGTTGTGACTTCGGGCTCTTCAGGCCATGCGAAAGTCAATGCAACACTTAGTTTATTTTTGGAACAACGATCTCTTCAGGATCTGTGTTGTGACTTCGGGCACACCAGCAGATTTTATAATAATCATAATAATGATTTTTACCAACCAGTTGCTGTAGCCTTTTTACAAAAAGATCCAAGTAAAAACAGGACTTGGCCCATCAAGGGTAGTACCTCTTGAGGCGAGAGGCGTTCTGGGAGTTTGGTTCCATTCCGCCATCAATATTCCTTCGGACTCGGTATGCTCCGCGACCGATGACTTCAGAGATGGTGTACGGGCCCTCCGTAGGCTCCCTGAGCTTGCCTACAAGCCCGATTTTGCGCCTAAGGACCATGTCTCCGATCTGGAACTCTCTTCTTTTGACTCTTTGATTGAAGTGGTTCCGGACTTGCTGTTGGTAAGCAGCTAGCCTGATCCCGACGGCCTCCCTTCTTTCATCCAGAAGATCAAGATTCTGAGCCAAATGCTGGTTACTTGGTCCTTCGACCCAGGCCTCGCTCCGGAGGGTTGGAACCCGGATCTCAGTCGGAATCACAGCTTCAGTACCGTACGCCATGGCAAAAGGGGTCTCTCCAGTGGGTTGTATGGGGGTCGTTCTGTATGACCAGAGAACTTCGGGCAGTTTCTCTAACCAGGCCCCTTTGGCCTCTTCAAGTTTTTTGGCCAGAGTGTTGAATATAGTTTGATTTGTCCTTTCCGCCTGCCCATTCCCTTGCGGGTAGCCGACGGAAGACGTGTTCTGGTTGATACCATGTTCGGCAAAGAATGCTCTAACCTCCTTGTTGTCCAGGTTTGTTCCGTTATCCATCATGATCGTTCTTGGTAGTCCAAATCTGCATATAATGTTGGTCCATACGAATTTGACGACGTGACTCCCTTTGACGGTGGGATAGGCTTCGGCTTCAACCCATTTGGTGAAATAGTCGGTTGCCAGAAGGACGTACGCATTCGACCGGATTGCTTTCGGTAAGGGTCCCACTATATCCATTCCCCACCGGGCGAATGGGTGCGGTACTATAGTGGGATGCAGGAACTCAGGTGGCCGATGGATAGCATCCCCGTGCATTTGACAGGGCTTGCACCTTCGGACGTATTCCTCGGCATCCCGAGACAGGTAGGGCCAGAAGTACCCTTGAGACAGTACCTTATGGGCAAGGGACCTGCTACCGGAGTGGTTTCCACAAGCCCCACTGTGAATCTCGTGCATCACTGCTCTAGATTCTGACGGTGTGATATATCTCAGGTAGGGACCGGAAAAGGACTTTCGGTAGAGTTGCCCGTTTATGATTGAGTACCGGGCCGAATTCCTCCTGACCTTGTGAGCTTCAGCTTTATTTTCGGGAAGAGTTCTATTACGTAAGTAATCTGTCAGGGGATCCATCCAACTGGGCTCCCATGGGATGAGCATTATTCGTTCGGGCTCTTGAATGCTGGGCCTTTGAATAAAATCCAACAGTGCAACCCGGGTTAGATCCTCTTCGGCCGAGGAAGCTTGATTGGCCAGGTGGTCAGCTTCAGAGTTTTCATTCCCGGGGATTTGGGTAAAGGTGACTCTGTGAAAACTTTCTGTCTCTTTCAAAACTAGCGCTCGATACAACTTCATTGTCGGGTCCTTTGTTTCGTATTCTCCGTTGATCTGACGGACAACAAGTTGAGAATCACTGTGTACTGCTAAGGACTGAATCTTGAGGCTTCGGGCTATCCTCAAACCGGATACGATGGCCTCGTACTCTGCCTCATTGTTTGTGGCTGGAAACTGCAATTGCACCGACATATGAAGGCGTGTCCCATCAGGTGTTAAAACTTCCAGGCCAATTCCTGATCCGGAAGAGCTGGCTGATCCATCCACAAAGATCTTCCATGTATCCAGTTCACTGTTCTGGTCTGGCTCCTCAGTCTCACTCTCGAGCAAAAAGTCCGCTACAGCCTGTCCTTTGATGGAAACCCGGGGTATGTATGTCAAATCATATATGCCCAACTCGATGGCCCACTTAGAGATTCGTCCAGAGAGGTCAGGCTTCGACATAATAACCCGTAGGGGTGTAGCTGTTGGGACAACGATCGGGTGGGCCTCAAAGTAATGCCTTAGCCTTCTCTTGGCGTTCACCAGTGACAGAATCAGTTTTTCCTGCCTGCTGTATCTAGTTTTTGCCTCAGCCAAGGATTTGCTGGTGTAGAATATTGGCATTTGAAGGTTCCCGTCCTCTCTGATGAGGGCGGCGCTGGTTGAAGCGGAGGATACTGCTAAATAAAGGTATAAGACTTCATCGGGGGTTGGTGTAGACAAGATGGGGGGCATGGTCAGGTACTCTTTTAACCCCGCCAGGGCCTCCGATTGTTCGTGACCCCAGATCTCTCCCTTCTTCACCTTTATTGCTTGAAAGAATGGTCGGCACCGATCAGTGAGTCGTGAGATGAATCTGCTAAGTGCTACCACTCTTCCCATCAAGACTTGAACGTCTTTATGTGTTCGGGGCTCCTTCATTTCTATGAGAGCTCTGACCTGTGTCGGGCTGGCTTGGATACTAGTCCGGTCCACGATGTGCCCCAGGAACTGTCCAGATGATACACAAAAAGAACACTTTGCTGGATTGAGCTTCATGCCATGGGACCTGAGGGTAGCGAAAACTTGGCGTAGGTGAGTGATGTGGTCCTCCTTCTTTCTGCTCTTGACTATAGTATCGTCAATGTATGCTTCGATTACTGTGCCCATCATACCTTTAAAGATCTTGTTGACCAATCTCTGGAAAGTAGCACCTGCATTTTTCAGTCCGAAAGGCATAACTTTAAAGTAGTATGTACCTGTTTCAGTAATGAAGGAAGTCTTTTCCTCATCCTTCGGGTTCATTTTTATTTGGTTGTAACCTGAATAGGCATCCAGGAAAGTTAGACGGTCATAGCCCGAGGTAGCATCAACCATCTGGTCTATCTTTGGGAGTGGAAAACTGTCCTTCGGGCATGCCTTGTTCAAGTCGGTAAAATCAACGCAAACCCTCCATTTGCCGTTTTTCTTTTGGACAACCACGACGTTGGCAAGCCATTTGGGATACCTGACTTCCCGGATAAAGCCGGCCTGGAGCAGTCTGGATACCTCATCTGCTATAATTCGGTTTCGATGTGCCCCCATGCGCCTTTGCTTTTGCCTGACTGGTCTGACGTTTGGGTCAACATGCAATGAGTGCTGTGAAACGTCGGGATCTATCCCCGGCATGTCTGTATGCTCCCATGCGAAGACGTCAGAGTTGTCCTGCAGCAATTGTGTTAGTTCCTCAAATTCAGAATCGGTGAGGGTTGTACCTGCAAAAGTAACTTTTTTCGAGTTGTCGGGCACGACACAAATCGATTATAGTGGTTCAACCACAATTGGGGAGCCCGGCTCCCCATTCTTTAATTGCTATTTGGAGCATGAACTTTGCTCATTCGATCGGGGTACCCCTGGGGCCTGGACCTTCCGGATCTCCTTCAGAGTGACCGAATAACATTCCTTGGCGGCCACCTGGTCGCCCTTGACATCAACGGTGCCTGAACCGTCAGGGCTTAAGCATCTCATGACCTGGTGAAGAGTCGAAGGCACACCTTGCATTTGGTGAATCCATCCCCTTCCCATAAGTAGATTGTATGAAGGTTTGGCGTCCACCACAACGAATGTCTCGGTCAGGGTCCTATGAGCAGCAGACACAGGTAACTGAACTTCACCGATCGGCTCGATTTGCCTGCCGTCAAAACCTGCGATGGGGCATCGGGATGTCATAATTTCAGATGGATTGATCTCAAGCTTTTCGAAAGCCCATTTGGTGATGCTGTTGGCACTGCTCCCAGGATCGATCACGACTCTTTTCACAAGGCAATTGGCCACCATTAGGGTCACAACCAGAGGGTCTTCATGCGGGGTTTGGACTCCCCGAAGGTCCGACACCGAGAAAGTGATGTGAGTTTCTTCAGCCTTGTATCGGGCTTCACTAATTTCGTTGACTTTTCTCATTTTGTGGGCTTTCCGTAGATAGCTTCGGCGCGATCCTTCGGTCTCTTTGGGTGGGGGGCCACCATGAATCATGTTGATGATTATAACCGGCTGTGCATCCGAGGGGTTTCGAGGGACGCCGGGGGCGTGCTGATCGGTTCTTGGCCTATCTTGTTGGACGTAATCCCGGAGTACTCCGCGAAGTAGTAACGTCTCCACCTGTTGCCTTAGATTGCGGCATTCGTTCGTGATGTGCCCGAAATCACCATGGAAAGCGCAGTGTTTTGTCTTGTCTCTCTGGTCAAGTGGTTGTCGTATGGTAGGGGGTTGCTGGAAAATTCCTTTGGCTTTGTTCTCCTGGTAAAGTTTTGCAAGGCTAACCTTCAGGGGTGTTATCCTTTCTTCTAACCTGGGTCGTTTAGATGGCTTTGTGACTGATATTCCCGTTGGGGCTGACGATCTCGGTGGAGTTAATCGCTTCCGATCGATCAATCGATCCTTGGACTGGATTTCAAGGCCGACAAACGCTGATCTCCTTTGCCTGATAGTTTCCTCCTCTTCAATTCTCAAGTATCCCTGGGCCCTAGAGTTTAGTTCCCCAATGCCCGATGGAGGGCGCTTCACCAAAGATTGATGGAACTTTCTTCCAGGAATGAGGGCCATCCTGAAGGCCTCAACTGCAGAGTGCTGGTCATAATTATCCACAGAAGAGGACTCGATGTTGAATCGGGATAGAAAAATTTTCAGTGACTCTCCTTTCTCCTGGATCATGGTGAAGAGGCAGGATATGGTCTTCTTCTGTCTCTTGTTTCCATAATACTGGGCGATGAAGAGCCTGGTTAACTGTTGCCAGCTGCCAATGGATCGGGGTGTCTGCTTCCTAAACCATAATAGGGCGGCCTCAGCAAGGCTTGTGGAGAACACTTTACATAGCAGGGACTCGTTCTCGGCGTACATGGTCATTTTCTGATGAATCTGGTATATGTGCTCTTCGGGATCCCTTGTGCCATCATAAGAGGTGAATTGTGGCATAACGAACTTCTTTGGGAAAGGCTCTTGGGTTATTTCCTGAACGAAGGGCGACTGTTTCAATTCAGTGGACGCCTGGATGGCCATGTCGTTCGTAGATCAGGACCTCAAGTCCCCGAGAACTTTCCTTTGGAACTCGTCCATCATTGCTTGAAGTTTCTGGGGGGTTATAGACTCTTCGGCTGCTGGAGCCTTTCTTGAGCGCTGAGAAGATTCGGCGTGCTCTTCAGGTTGGTTCAGAGAATGGTCGATCGCCGCCACCGGAGGGTTAGGCGTAATTGTCGGTAAGGCAGCTGCTGGTAGAGCCAACCTCTCCCTGAGCTCTGCATTCTGTTTCTCCAAGGCCACGCTACGTTCCTCAGCAGCCGCCAGGCGTTGAAGAATTTTCTCCATGGTCTGGGTATCCTCTGCACGATTGTCCTCAGTGGGCAGAATGCCTGCCTGTGAACGAGTGACTGGCATTCTCGTCCGGGGAGGTAGTGAGTGGAGGTTTTTGGAGGTGGAGGGTCTTTTGCCTATCAAACAGACTTAGCCTTTTGAGATGGGAAGAAGGAGGCGATTTTACAGGTACCAAAGGGCATTTGAAAAATCAGGAACTCCTCCTCTGGTTCCCACAGACGGCGCCAATGTGTAAACACATAAAAATGTTCAACACTATTTCGAATCCCTTTATTAATTTTCGGATTCTCTTTATATACATTTTCTGAATGGGCTTCATTACTGGGTTCATAAAAAGCTTGCTGGCCCAAAAAGTTGATGGGCCTGATGACAGATGGGCTTTGATGGGCCTGATGACGGATGGGCTTTGATGGGCCTGATGACAGATGGGCTTTGATGGGCCTGATGACAGATGGGCTCAGTTGGGCTGGACATTTCCACTCTTACACCCATGAAACTCAGTAAAGGAATTCTAACGAAAATCCGGCAGAGTTCCATTTATAAATGGAACATCCGGACAACCCAACAACAACACAACAAAAGAACCTGCCCATAATAACAGAAATAGAAATAATGGCACGTAGCCCAACATTCCAGAAACCTAGTAGGGCCGAGGTAGTGGAAAAGAATACCAATACCTCTCCAAACCCCTCTAAAATCAATAGAGCCCCAAATGCTCAAATGAAAACATAAAGAAAACCATATGGCGATGCCGAAAAGGTATAAAGGCACCCCAAAACAACAATTACCGACTGAACCACCAAACTCAAATAAGAATACATAAAACTCAGGGGTAGTGCCGAAATGATACAAAGGCACCCCGAAAATAATAAATACACCGAATAAAGGATACAACACAAGGGGATATGCCAACAGCCTGGCTCCCAAGAGAACAATGAATATACACAAGGATATCTACGAATAAAAGGAATGAACTACTAAAAACGTCCCAAGTCACCCGTACCATCGTCGCCGTACACGCCGTGCTGCATCCACCTGCAAACCTGAAAATGTTGTGTGTGGGGGGTGAGCAAAAAACCACGCGCTCACCATAATATCAAAACATCACACTCATAGCCGTCTAGAAAATGCTAACCATCCCGTGTGCATGCATCTATCCTAGGTCAAGCTATCGTCTCCCATGGCACGCCCGCCAATCTGAGACACCCAACAATAACCTCACAACTAATCTCGAAACTACTCAAGAGTCGTAAAACAACACAGATCATAAGATATATCTACCACTCGTATATACGCATGTCTAATCAATATATATATATACATATATATATACATAAAGTCCTGTAAACAGCTAATCCTAGCACCTAGTGTATAAAAGCACCCAGTCGAATACACACTCTCGTCTAGGGATACAACCAAAACTAACTATCTATTATACCGTGCACCGAGCACGCCACTCAAGATTCTTAGGAGGTAAGATCACTCACTAGGACTACCAGAAGAGAAAAACCATAATCATGTCCACAATTAATTCATAATTCTTACACATCACCTCTATCAAATCATACCTAGAGAGTCTCACTCTCACAATTTCTATCCTCAATACAGTCCAATGGTATCCTCAATACAGTCCTTTCTGTCTACAATCTTTCGTGAACTAATCCATTTACCCCAAGGAAATACAGAAGGAAATATATTATCACCACACTGGGTTCGGTAACCAACCAACTATCTCTAACTCACACTGCCTATCGAGGCACTAAAAAGGGCACAGATCAACAAGGTCACTTCTAACTCATACCGCCTATCGAGGCGCAATAAAGGGTTACTGGAGTCATTTAGTCCCAAACAGATGCCATGGCCCTCGAGTTTTTAAAGAAAAATATTGAACCCCAAAGGATTCAACTGGTTTTTAAAGAAAAAGTTAGGGTCCGGTCAAATCATATTTGGTTCCAATGCCTCCTAACACAACCAAACACTAGGAATCGCACTATGTGTGCTTAACTTAATCTCACTTCTCTTACCCGAGAAGATCCACAGACCACACGAATGATCATATTCCTTACCTAAATGAATGAAACCTTAGAAACACATATTCGGGTTAAAACCCGAGAAACAATAACACGGGGAACAGAACTATTAGAGTTCAACTGAATATCACCTCAAAGTCACATTCAAACTTATTTCGAAACAGGTTCTAAGACCTTCAACTTAATATAGGAACTTATAAACAAATCCTCAAAGGTTACCAAACCAACACCGGGATTCAAGTGTTCCTCGGAACAACTAGGAGGAATCTGAAACAATCAAACTCTAAAAACATATCTAGATCTCAGAACTGACCTCGAGTCTCAAGAACGGGACAAACCATGTCCAGAGGTCACTAACTTTACCAGAACATACAGGAAAGAAGATTTTTAGGGCACACGGCTAAAAAACATTTACTACTCGAAACATTTTTAAAGTGAAAAGGTGAGCGACAAGCTCAAAATACACAAGTCAAGAGAAGCAAAGTCAGACTAACGAGTCTTACCCAACCTTTAACCTGAACAACTCTCCCCACTACCGAAGTGGTCTAACAATCATCCAGTGATAACACTAATCATCAACCACAAAGGCACAACCACAACCAAGTCTCAATATATGACTAGCCAACTTAACTCAACTCCAACTCAAGGGGGAAAACAATTAATTATCAAAACCTCTTTTCATCTATATCCACGTAATCACCTGGAACACATGCCAACCATGGCTCCACTAATCCAGGTTTTAACATTATTACATTTCATTTTTTTTAAAATTTTAAAAGCTTTAACTTTTAATCACATTGAATTAATTTCCACCATTTATAATAAAGTTACCAATATCATCAGTTTAATAACAACAAATATCGACAATATAAAAGATCCATAAACGATCATATAAACGAATGAATGCTCAATATGTATGTCAATGCAATGACAATGCAACCCTAACCACTAAAGGGTGAAACAAATATCCAGGAATCCCAAATCGTTCACTGCTGGGGCAACAAACCCACAACAGGAAGGGTGGGCGTCGCCAAAGAGAGTGCGGATACCACGACCGCGCGGAAAACCGACAAGTGAGGCCCAAGCCCTCACCCCCAAATGTCTAGAGAATTGAGAGTTACTAGCTCCCTGGATGCTAGACCACCCCCTGGCCAGTTGTTGCGACATTCCAAAGGATCCAGACATGCACGTGATATAAATGAGGCATGCAACATGCACCGAAACAATCTATATAACATGGTGTTGTATGAATGCAAAATGCCTCCATATGAATTAAATATGCTCAGTAACACGGCTTCAAAGCCAAACAATCTCATATTAAGCATGCTTCACAATTTAAATCACACAGTAATTAAATTTTATTTATCACAAAAATACTCGGGTTCTCAATTACCCCATCTTTATAGATTTTATATAACAACATACTTTTAATTTAATTCCCAATAATAGTTTCCAAATTAATCCGCCTCAGGGAAAATTAGACAATTAAATTCGCAATTTAATTTATTTATAATTTACGAGAAAATCATCAAGGGACCTAAAAATCAAGTCTATAACGTCCCTCATTCTCGTGAATCCCCTAACATATTTTTAATTTCAATAAAATATAAATAATAGAGGAAATATTTATTAACCGGCCCTACGTCCCTCAATACATATCTGCCCCTCAATAATATTTTATTTCAATTACATATAATCCGGGGGCTAATTACAGGTTCTAATTTCACACAAAAATTATACAAAATCCTACTTTAAGTCCACGGGTACTAAACCACCTATTTTAATCCAATTTAAGTAGGATTTAATTCCTTAAAATTTTTCAGGGAATTAATTTATTTAATTTCCCAGGGAATTTCTATTCCCAACCTCATTTACTCGGTTATGGGTATTTCATGAATTTTATAAAATTCTTAAATTCCATTTATCGCTTAGGAATTTAATTTAATGTTTTTATTATCCATAAACAAACAACGGGGCAACTTAGCATTTTTTACGCACTATTAGTGAGTGTTAGATAAACATATATATAAAATTCCCCACCTAAATTAAACGCTTATAAACACTCTCGCCGTGAACAGTACCGGCCGTGAATAGTGCTCGCCGCCCAAAGTCGCCCGAAAAATATTTCGGATATGTCTAAACGACCGTCTTACTGTCTTATTCAATATTGTTGAAACTTGTTAGTAATCGATAATTAAATTTGAACAAATCTACAAAAATCGAAACCAATAATCATACCGAAAATCTGAAATTACCGGAGAACCGTTCAACGGTTTCGCACCAATTTTGGATATAACGTACACGGTACCAAGGCCGAGCTATCCTCCGAAAATTAGCCCAAATCGAGCCCGACTCGCCATTGAGTCAACCTGACTCGGTCGGGACGAACCCAAAACTGGTCGTCACTACACATGGCTGGACCGTGCCACCACCAGCGTGACTACCTATAGCCGACGCTGCTCCAGCCATGGCCACCAAGAACCGGCGCTATCACCTGGGTCGCCATGTTCGGCGACCTCCAGGTCACCAGGTCGCGTAGTCGCACGACTCCACTCTTTGCTGCATCCTCCATCACCACCTTCTCTCTCTCTCTCTCGATCGGCGACTAAAAATATGATGGAGAGGCTGATGCAGTCGTTCGTCCAGGAGAAGGAAGTGAAACAGGTCTGTGGTCTCTGCATACCAAATAGATAACAGTGATGGATATATATTTAGGTCAATTACGAAAGCAACGCTCTAACTTAGCCTAATTGAACAAGTGACTTTCCCATTTTTCATATTTACTAAAATAACTTTCCAATTCTCCATAAATGCACTAATGACTCTCATGTTTTACCAATTTACCTTTTAACCTCAAGACATATATTATACTCCCATGAATATATAATTATAATTAAATTCGCATAAATAAAATAAGTCCCGTAAAATATACCGGGGACACTCAAATAATTTCCAGTGAGCCCATAAAATTCACCGGACTCCAAATAAATAATATAGGCCCAAATAAAACTCTGGGGCACAAAATTTATCCACCAATTAAATCACCGAAAATCCCACGGTACCCCGAATAACTAATACAATCCAAAATGAATAACCCGATTATATAACCGGGTATAAACTAAAATAAATCATGAATCAACTCGCAATGTATATCACGCGAACTTGAAAAATAAACGGGATACCCAATAATCCCTATATATATCGGGAGCCTCCAAATAATAACACGTGAACTCGTAAGTCCACGGGACGTCAACTAAATAATATAAGCCTAAATAAATACGTCAGGGTTCGAAACTCATCCATTTATTAAATCACCGAAAAACCCACGGTCTCCGAATAACTAATAAAATCCGGAATAATTAACTCGGTTACAAACTCGGGTATGAATATTTATATAAACCAAATTAAATCACTATTCGCCTAGCGGTTTATACTACGCGCTCCCCGTAAACTCTACAGATAGTCAAGAAATAATACCAGTCAAAATAAACACTCCGGGTACGAGACTCAACTACCCGGTCATCGGAGTCGTCACTAACCCAATCGAATCAAAACCATAAGTGCCGAACTAACCAAATGTGTCGTTAAGCCGAAGTACTAAACGCTACAGGTTAAAAAAAAATCGCACTAACACTTATCACGTATGTATAAACATGAAAAACGAGCATAGAAATACAAACACACATAAACACATAAGTCAAGCAACTAAGACACCTAATGCCACATCAATACACAGGGCATCAACACACAGAGCACGTATATACAAACATAAATAAAATGAGCGAAAGGACTATCAATACTCCTAAGCACGTCAGCTAAACAAGGCACGTACTAACCCCATAACCAGGGGAAACAAAAACGTCGAACCCCTAAAGCACTAACTACCGAACTCAAATCACTGAGTTGAAGCCCTAAGCGTTAAGCGTCAAAACAAATACATTTAGTCGATAACAAGAACACACGTAAACGTTTCACCAAGTCCGAAACTACTAAATGTTAATGTCCAGTCACATAGTCATCATCGATACTCCACAAAGTCGTTAAGGTGATGATCGCCAAGTCGCACAATCGAATCCAAGCGTAAATGCGAAAAATTTACTCATAAAATACACAGAGTAACCATGACGTCATGAACAAGTGACGTCATCACCGAAAATAAATCGGGAATAATTTAGAAAAAGGGAAAATGAAACGGGGTGTTACAATTATCCCCAATCCAACAGCGCTGCAACCGTAACCGCATCACCCTGCGCAACTCCAAAACTTGTAATGAGGAAAACAAAAAAAAGCTGTCATTGCACCCCATACTGCCCGTATTCGAAACATTTGTGTATTTCCCATTGTTAGCTAAAATCATCCATGCTTTTGGGATTGAGAAATATTAGTAGATTTATAACTAATTTAAAGAAATTATTCTTGATAGTTTGTTGCCGTTGGTACAGATTATGCTTGGATTATTTTCAAATGAATTTAAAAGAGATTCAATGTTTGTGAACATCCATGTTGTTGATAAGTGTCAAATATTAGTCATTTTGACATCTTAACTCACTATTGTTATGTTCTTTCATTCCATTATTTGGTATTTTTATGTTGTTTGCGTGTTAAGGCATGTTTTAGGAGCTTAATGAAGAAATGAAGCTAACTTTGGTGAATTAATTGAAGATTGTGTTCCTTCTATCCAAGAGGAGAGTCAAAGAGGCAGTCTGAGACCAAAAATGATTCCCGGAGGGTAAATTTTGTTTCCAGAAGCCGTCATCTTCTACAAAACGTATCGTGGGTTCGAGACGAACGTTCTGGCTCATTCACGAAGAAAATTGGTTTTCCATAAAAATCCTACGCTTGTGCCTACGCTTCCAGTACCAAAAAGTGGCTAGAATTGCAAAATCTATGTATGGACCTACACTTGGGACCTACGCTTGAAGCGTAGCCTCCAAGCGTAAGTGCGACAACTTTGAGGATTTTTGCGTGATTTTTCTAATTTCACCCCGGGCTTAATTGAAAGACGTGCCCATGACTCTAGACCTCTGTATACATGTATATACACTTATATTTAGGGTTTTGATGAATTATGAGAGTGAAAAAACTAAAAAGGTCCTCTTTATTCCATTGCCTATATATACAAGACCATACATCAAACGTGAGGATATATATATGATATTTTGGTGCTGATATATGGGTTGAGTTGGAGAGTTCTATGAGACGTTCATTCAAGAGGTTCATTCATTCAGACTTGCTACTGTTGAGAGCTATATTCAAACCTAGAGATTCAAAGAAGAAGATTATGAGCCTGTTTACTAACAAGAAATATTTTCTGTTTCCGTTTCCTGAAGAAGTAGAATTATATTTTTGATTCCTTAAGAAAAAACAGAAAGTAAGATCTTGTTTACTAAATTTTGATTTTTTTCAGAAACAAAAATAAAAAATAGAAATTAAGTTTACTAAACAAATTTTGTTCTTACTTTATATTTATTTATTATATGTATTTCTTATTCTTTTTTATTTATATTTATTATTTATCATAACTTTTATTTATCTATTATTAATTTTGTATATTATTTAATTATTTTTATTTAATTTCTAAATATATTTAATTTATTATTATTATTATTATTAATTCATTATTTTTATTTAATTTATAAATATATTTTGTTTAATTTATTATATATTATATTTTTATTTAATTTATAAAAATATTTAATTTATTTATTATTTTTATTTCTTATTATTTTTTATTTATATTTATTATTTATCATAAGTTTTATTTATTTATTATTAATTTTTTATATTATTTAATTTATTATTTATTATTTAATTATTTATTATTTAATTTATTAATTTATTATTATTAATTCATTATTTTTATTTAATTTATAAATATAATTTATTATTTATTATTTATTATATTTTTATTTAATTTATAAAAATATTTAATTTATTTATTATTTTTATTTCTTATTATTTTTTATTGATATTTATTATTTATCATAAGTTTTATTTATTTATTATTAATTTTTTATATTATTTAATTTATTATTTATTATTTAATTATTTATTATTTAATTTATTATTTTTATTATTATTAATTCATTATTTTTATTTAATTTATAAATATATTTTGTTTAATTTATTATTTATTAAATTTTTATTTAATTTTAAAAATATTTAATTTATTTATTATTTGTATTTATTATTATTTTTATTTTTTATTTATCATAATTATTATTTATTTATTATTATTATTATGTATTATTTAATCTATTTTATTATTGTTTATTTTGTTTATTATTATTTATTCATTTACTTTTATTTTATTTATTAAATATTTTTTAATTTATAAAAATATTTAATTTATTTAATATTATTTATTATTTATATATAATATTTAAATTTATTAGTGCAAAAGACATGAAGGTCCCAATTTTACAACTTTGAAATTTGGTCATTTTGAAGGCGAAAGGAAACAAAAAGAGGAAGTACCATTTTTCTTGTTTCCTCTTTTCTTTACAATTAGAAGAAACGTTTCCTGAAGGGCAAAAGTAAAAATAAATTGGTAATCAAGATTTTACTTTTACTTCTTCATTTCAGGAAGTGAAAATAGGAAAGAAGAAATATTTCCTGTTAGTAAACACCACCTATGGAGAACGTTTCTACATCAATGATGGAGTCACCTTCTACCATGGCCAACTAACTCGGTATTTAGGGTTTTCTAGCAAAATCCTAGCCAAGTAATGTAGTTCTTTTATTATTTTTAACTGTAAATGAGGGGAAACTCTGACCATACTATGATTATTGAAGTAGTTAAGAGACCGTACTGATTTGCAATATAAAATTCTATGTTTGTTCTAAATTCTTATCTTAGATGGAATAAATATATTATTTTGCACAGTTATGATTATTCAATATGGGCTGGAACTCGGATGCTTAATCATGGTTTTCTACATAATGGTGGTAATGAAACTTGAAACCCTAGGTTGACACAGGTCGTGCCTTAACGATTTAATATAGACATGCTTTAGTTTATAATTGACATGTACTAGTTAGGTCAGTCATGAGACGGGTTGTCGCGATCTGGTTGATGGTACTCTTTTTTGGAGTCGTATGTAGCTATTTGCTATATGACCTGATTCACAGTTATGGATCGCCCTCTTACAGCTGAAACAGTAATGAACTATATTATGCAGTTAGTGGTGGAGTGATGAAAACCCTAGTTTTCTCTCTCATCTGAATCATAACCAATTTACTTGCTTTTTAGATAATTTTAGTTAAAATAGATAATTTGGTCTTTCAACCACCCAAACAAACAAGCTTTCAGAAAATATAATTCGGTGTTTCTAAATTATTAAAGTGAACAATCTCAGTCTCTGTGGGATCAATATCCCTTACTCAAGCCGTTTTTCTATTCTATAATTGATATGTGCGCTTGCGTAAGGTAAAACCTAGAGTCGTTAAGGTGTTATTTTTAACCATATATTTTTGCACACCAAATGACCACATCAAGTTTTTGGCGCCATTGGCGGGACTAAACATTGTTCAATAACTTTAGTAATTTATTTGCATTGCGTTACTGTAATTGTAACTAAAGTGAGATTTTTGTGTGATTGACAGGTACTCTGAAAAGCATGAAAGGGAGGATCGGAACTTCTAAAGTTGTATCTGGAACTTTTGTGAGTTTTAGTCACCTAGTTTTTTGCATATTAATTATTGCTTTAATTTCTGTAATTTAGAAGTAGTTAAGTTAGATTAGATTTTATTTTAGAAAAATTTCAAAAAAATAAAAATAAAAATAAAAATAGTTGTTTGAGTAGTGTATGACCGATAGATCGACCCGTTCTAATTTAAGCACTACGTTAGTCGAGTACGATCCTGAGATCGAAAAGACTCTTCGTCGTTTACGTCGATCTATTGAAGAGCGTTATCGTTAGCAAGAAGAAGCGATGGGCGACCACAGACCCGTCCCGCCGAGGGCACCAGAGACATCATTGAAGGGATATTACGCACTTGATGCATATAACTCCTATGCAGATTTTCCAGAAGAAAAAAGAGCAAAACACTTTGAGATCAAGACAAGCATGATCAATATGCTTCCAAAATTTTCAGGCCTTAAAATAGATGACCCATACCAAGACATAAATGATTTCCAGAGGTAGCCTCTACTGTTAGGTTTGACAATTTGCCCAAAAATGACTTGCGAGTGAGATTATTCCCTTGGTCATTAAAAGAGAGATAAGAGATGGTACATCAAATTAGCAAGAGAAATAAAAATTGATTGGGAATCCCTTAAGAGAGAATTCATAGAAAAGCACTATCCAATAGGAAAAATATCAGAAACACAAGATGCAATCAAAAGCTTTAGACAATTGCTTAACGAACATTTTCTTGATGATGCGTAGGAATGATATAATGAAATTTTGTATAAATGCCCCCATCATAGGTTTTCCGACTATGATATTGCTAAAAATTTCTACATGGGACTTGATGAAACTCATAAAACCTTGGTAAACGCGGCCACGCAAGGTCAGTTTACTCTAAATCCAGCTAAAGAACTTTTGGATTTATTTGATAATATTAGTGAAAACACAATCCAATATCAATATGAGTTGAGGTCTAGGGGTGGACAACATGATAGGAGATTCGAAAAATCTTATGTTGTGGATCATGATGATGTGAGAGATACCATGGCATTGTTTGGAGAGATATTGGAGATAATTGATAAATACCTTCAGCGAAATCATTCCCCTCCTAGAGAGACATATGAAATCGAAGCTAAGTATTCCCAAATTGAGTGTCAGGAAATAATTGCTGCTGAAACAAATGCATCCTGGAACTATTCAAATAATGCTCCTTTCACCAATTGATACACCTCCAATGCCAGAAATCACCCAATCCTGTCTTACAAATCTACCAATGTGGAAAATCCACCACCAAAATTCCAACAAGGGCAATCATACAATCAATCACCAAAATTCCAACAAGGGCAATCATATAATCAACAATCAAGGTTCACAGAAAGACAACAGTCATACAACCAACAACCGAGGTATACTGAAAGACAACAATCATATGGCCAACAACCAAGGTTTCAACAGAGTCAGCAATCATTTGACTCCCAACTGATAATTATGGCTAGAAATTCTCAATCCAACTACCAACTGAGAACATCTAATAATTCCCAAGCCCTCTAGTCATTCAATAACAACCAGGCCTTACAGCCTTCCAATCATTCACAAGCTCTACAACCATTCAATAATTCACAAGAGCTTCAGCCATTTAATAACAATCAGGCTATTTAACCCTATAACTACCAACCCCAGCCACCAAGAAGCTAAACTTCTCCACCCGGTTTCCAGACTAGTCGGCTAGAGCAGGTCATAATGGACATTCATAACAAGCTAGGCCTTCATACTCAATCTTTAGCATAACTGCACATGCAGATGGGTTAAATGGCTAATGAGAGGAATGTGAGAGAGCCAGGAAAACTGCCAAGTCAGCCCATAGTCAACCCTAAGCCACAACAAGCATTGGAGCTTGGATCTTTCGCTAATAATCCTCATGAGTCAGTTCAAGCAATCACGACTCTGAGAAGTGGGAAGAAAGTGGAGAATTGAGTTGAGACAGAGCATGAAGAAAGGTTATAAAGAAAAAGGGAAGCAGAACAAGAGAAGAGGAAGGAAGCTGAAGAAGAGCAGAGGAAGGAAGCTGCAAGGAAAGAGGTTGAAAGAACGCAGAAAGACCAATCATCGGTGGGGGGCAATGTTGATGAGATATTACTTGAAGAGCTAGAAATAGTGCATTATAAGGAGGTAATGCCATTTTCTCAATATCTTAGAGAGCTGTCAAAGTATGGAAAGATGAAATAATCTGATATGTTAGATACATTCTGACAAATCAATATCAATTTACCTCTCTTTGATGTAATCGCCCAAATACCACCTTATGCTAAGTTTTTCAAGGATCTTTGCACCCAGAACTAGAAAAGCAGAGGAAAGAATCCAACGAAAATACTCTTGATTGAGCAAGTGAGTTCATTGCTTTTAAGTGATACTCCACTTAAGAGGAAAGATCCCGGTGCTCCCACTATTCCATGTGTCATTGGTGACCAGGAAATTAGTAGAGCTCTTCTTGATCTAGGTGCAAGTATTAACTTCCTTATTCAATATACCAACAGCTAGGGTTGGGTGAGCTCAGTCCCACATCGGTTGTACTACAATTCACTGATCGATCAGTCAAACAGGCAATATGAGTGCTTGAAGATGTCATTGTGCAAATGGGCAAGTTTTATTTTCCGGTTGACTTTGTAGTCCTGGATACAAAACCTGTCCTTGATGCAAATAAGCACATTCCAGTAATATTGGGAAGACCATTCTTAGCTACGGCAAATGCATGCATCAATTGCAGAACCGGAGCCATGGATCTGACATTTGGCAATATGAAGGTCAGGATGAATGTGTTCGAAAAAAGTCACCACTTGCATGAATCTGGGGAATGTTTTCATATTGATGAGTATGATGAATTGGATGCTATTATATCAGATTTTGGAATTCAAATCTTGGAAGGAGATGAGCTAGAGTCATTTATGACTGGAGAAAGTCCAAATTAGGAAGTTGCTGATTGGGAGACATATTTGAAGCTGTAGAATGAAGAGCTGGATGCAATGGAGACTGCATTATACACTCAACCATGGCGGGAGCCGGTTGAATAACTTCCAATAGTTTCAAATATTCCACCAATTTTATCTCTAACTACTCCTCCTGCATTGGAACTCAAGGAATTGCCTGAAAAGCTGAAGTATGTTTTCTTGGGATCCGATGAGACTCTTCCTGTAATTATATATTTGAAATTGACTAAGAAATAGGAATTGAATCTAGTCAAGGTTCTAAATGATAACAAAGAGGCAATAGGATGGAATGTTGTTGATTTGAAAGGCATGGACCCTTCGATTTACATGCATCACATACACCTTGAGGAGGATGCAAAACCATCAAGAAAGATGCAGCAGAGGCTGAATCCCAATATGAAAAAGGTGGTGATGAAAGAAGTGGTAAAATTGCTAGATGCGGGTATAATTTATCCCATCTCTGACAACACATGGGTAAGTCCAACTCAGGTGGTGCCAAAGAAGTCAGGCATCACAGTGGTGCCAAACTCAATAGGTGAGCTAATTCCACAACGCACGACCATGGGATGGCGTGTGTGTATTGATTACAGAAAGCTCAATCAGAGTACCAGGAAAGATCATTTTCCACTACCATTCATTGATCAAATCCTGGAGAGATTAGTCGGGCAAAGCTATTATTGCTTTATGGATGGGTATTCCGGCTACAATCAGGTGGCAATTAACCCTGTTGATCAGGAGAAAACCACATTTACTTATCCGTACGACACGTTTGCTTATAGACGGATGTCATTTGGTTTATGTAATGCGCCAACAACATTCCAACGGTGTATGATGTCTATATTCTTTGACATGGTAGAGAAATTTCTTAAAGTGTTCATGGATGATTTTTTAGTTTTTGGGGATACCTTTGAAGACTGTTTGAGTCACCTAAAAATGGTACTTAAGAGATACAAGGAGACGAATCTGATTCTAAGTTGGGAAAAGAGCCATTTCATGGTTCAAGAGGGGATAGTACTGGGCCATATTGTATCGAAGAGAGGGATAGAGATTGATAAAGCAAAAGTGGAGTTAATTTCAAAACTGCCTCCTCCCACATCTGTTAAGCAGATACGCTCTTTTTTGGGCCATACCAGGTTTTACCGAAGGTTTATCAAAGATTTTAGCAAAATCGCCCGGCCGCTATGTAACTTATTGGCTAAGGAAACTACTTTCATTTTTGACGAAGAGTGCCTTCACGCCTTTGAGGAGCTGCGTGCTCAACTATCATCAACCCCGATTATTCATCCACTAGTCTGGTCTCTACCATTTGAGCTCATGTGTGATGCATCTGACTATGCAATAGGAGTTGTGTTGCGTCAGAGAAAAGAAAAGTTGTCATATGTTATTTACTATGCTAGTAGGACTCTGAATGAAGCTCAAATGAACTACACAATTACCTAGAATGAGTTGCTGACAATTGTTTTTGCCTTGGATAAGTTCAGATAATATTTATTAGGCACCAAGGTTGTTGTTTACTCGGATCATGCCGCTCTGAGGCATTTGCTGACAAAGAAAGATTCTAAGCCCCGATTGATTTGATGGATTCTGTTGTTGCAAGAATTCAACCTGGAAATCAAAGATAAGAAGGGTTCAAAAAATGTTGTTGCGGATCATTTATCAAGGATTATTGTCGAGTCCACAAAGGAAATTACTCCTCTTAAGGATTCATTCCCAGATGAACATCTGTTCAGTATGGCTATGGTGGAACAAATACTGTGGTATGCTGACATTGTCAATTATAAAGCTATAGGTCGAATTCAAAAAGGATGGTTTAAGAATGAGAAATACCGATTCTTCAGCCAAGTCAAATTTTATATCTGGGATAATTCGCGTTTGTACAAGTATTGCTCTTATCAGATTATTAGGAAATGTGTCCCCGAAAGTGAGGTGCAAAACATACTTACCTTTTGCAAACCGTGTCTGCGGTGTCAAAAACTTGGATCCATATCTCGAAGAGACATGATGCCTTTAACCCCGATTCTGATTGTAGAATTGTTTGATGTGTGGGGTATTGATTTCATGGGACCGTTTCCAAAAGCAGATAAGAAGAAGTATATACTTGTGGGGGTTGATTATGTTTCGAAATGGGTAGAAGCGATAACCACCAAATGTGTTGATCATGACGTGGTGGAAGAATTTGTAAAATTGAGAATTTTCTCACGATTTGGTATGCCGAGAGTTCTGATCAGTGATGGTGGAAGCCATTTTGACAACCAGTTTCTTTATGCTATGTGCGAGAAGTATGGTGTCACTCATAGAATTGGTACGCCATATCACCCCCCAATTAAAAATATTTTGGAGAAAACGGTGCGTCCGGATTTGAAGGATTGGCCGTGAAGGCTAAATGATGCACTTTGGGCATACAGAACTGTGTTTAAGATACCAATTGGTATGTCACCATATTGTCTTGTGTATGGTAAAGTGTGTCATCTCCCCGTAGAGCTGGAACATCGAGCATATTGGGTTGTTCGAAGATTGAATTTCGATATAAAGAAAGCCGGTGCGCAGCGAAAACTCCAAATGCAAGAGCTTGAGGAGTTGAGAAATGATGCATATGAAAATTTTCAGATTTATATGGCTCGAACAAAAAAATTCCACGATAAACACATCATAAAGAAAGTTTTTGAGCCCGGCTAAAAGGTTTGGTTGTTTAAATCGAGACTCAAGTTGTTTCCTGGTAAGCTTCAGTCAAGATAGGATGGGCTATACAAGATTACGAAGGTTTTCCCCCATGGAGCAGTGGAGCTCAATGATCCTGACACTAGAAAGACATTTTTCGTGAATGGGCAGAGATTGAAGCATTATATAGAGGTTCGATTAGTTGAGTGTGTGGTAGAAATGATCGATTTGACTGAACCACCACCTGTGCTGGATAAACTTGATCCGGAGTGCTGAGAAGCGACAACGTCATACCAATGACGTTAAACATTGGTAATAGGTAGAGAAGAATAGCTTTGACGCCTAGTTTGTATTTGTAAACGGTAATTTACTTATTTCGGCATTTAAGATCGAGTCCAAGGCCATCATCATTGAAGTATGGTGTACATGGGGCCTAGGAATCATTGAAGAAGTGTGGAGTTGAAAGATGGGACGAGATGACGAAAAAGAGAGCAAAATTCAAAATTTGGGCCAGGGGCCTACGCTTCAAGCGTAGGCCAAGCTACGCTTCAAACGTAGCTGCGCAAGCCTGTCATAAACAGGTCGCGATAGTGTTCCCTCCTCTATTTCATTCAAACTCTATTTTCTCTCTCAATTCTCCACCATTCTTCAAGAGGTTAGATCCTACTAGTTACCCATTCAATTCCTCATCATTCATTGCCAACGGATCGTTAGAATAGTTGGTTATTCGACCGGATTCGCGTGAAGAACTCGAAAAGTCACCGAAATTCAATTTTTGGAAATCCATCATTTCTCTTTATTCGGTGAGTTTTGTTCCATTATTGTGATTTCATATGACTTAGTTAACTATTCTAAACTAGTATTGACGAACGAGCCCGATTAAAATCATGTTTTGATCCGTTTTCTAAAAGTTGAGATTTTCAACATCGGAATCAGATTGAATATTGAATTTTTGGGATGATGGCTTGTTTGATCGTCTTATTGGATATATTTAGATATAGTTTGATTTTGATTCGGTGTTCGGTTTGTTATTGCTTACTTTTCAAAAATTGCCTATTGTAGGCATGGCACGAACCAAGATATCGGTGAGGCTAATGGTTCAGGCTGCCATTGCGGCTGATCCACCAGTACGACAGAGGTCGAGGTCATCATCACCTGCACCATCACCTATTCGTCGCTATAGCACGCGCGCTAGGAGGCCACAATATGTCAATTCAACATCCTCATCATTTGAGGCAGAGGAGCCGGAGAGCTCGACATAGGGGTGCGACATCTTATTACTACATAGTCGCTTAGTGGTTGAGCCAGTTATTCCACAGGCACCATCACTGCCACCTATGCCATAGCAACAGGCTGAGCAGATGGATGGGGATATAGAGGATGATCATGTTTAGCAGGGGGATGACGCTGATGAGGGTGATGGGGATGATATGGCTGATGAGAGGGTGCACAAAGAAGATGGATTATCCTCCTATGCTATGGTTCTGGGATGTGATAGCTTGATCTTAAATTCTGCCATATAGCTAGATTACTATGTGCTATGCGTCATTCCCGGCTTTCCACTACGCATTTTAGTTTGAGAGGTGGATTTCTATTCCATAGATTTTGTGGGGAGGCCTATATGTGCACTATGTTCATCTGCGCAAGGTGTCTTGATAGGTGTTCAATATTGGTAATTTTTTGCCCCTATCTTGCGTTTGTTATATCTTTAGATTCCGTTACTTGGTATTTTTATCCTGTTTGTGTGTGTAAGCATGTTTCAGGAGCTTAATGAAGAAATAGAGCTAATCTCGGTGAATTAACTGAATTCGTGTTCATTTCTATCTTGTGAAAGGAATCAAGAGGTGCATCAGTGCAAAGAAGATCTACCGGAAGGCAAAATGGTCATTTCCCAATATCGTTATCTCACCAAATGGAAAAAATGTCATTTCCAGACATTATTACTTCACCCAACAACATCGGGAGTCAAAGGCGACCAGTCTAGCTCAAATATGAAAAAAACGAGTTTTTACAGCAAAAGATGCATCATACCCTACGTCGTTAGAGGGAAAAAGAGGCAGACTGGACCTGAGCTACGCTTTGGTTTATGAGCCAAAGGGGGACCCTACGCCCAAGCATAGGTCAGGAGCGTAGGTCCCACCTTGTGGCCACGTGATCCCTTTACGTGCAGAAGTTGTTTCGGAATTTTCCAATTTTGACCCTTCTTCTATATTTTAAGTGATCGGTGATTCGAGACCTTTACATACAGACTTATACACATATTTACATCATATTTTATAGACATTATTCATGTATTATGAAATTACAGAAAAGAGCAACCATTAGGGTTTCCTTCACTTATCTATAAATATGAGAGGGTTAGGTTTAGACTTCTAGTTTTGGTTCTGCTTTTCATGCATGTTCATTCATAGAGTTCTCACGTTCAAAGTTTAGACTTGCTTCCATTGAAGAAAACTACCATTGAAGACCTAGAGATCTGGAGAAGAAGGCTATGGAGAGCGTTTCTACACCGACAATGCAGACTCTCTCCACCATGATCAACTAATTCGGTATCTAGGGTTTTCTCGCAAAACCCTAGCCAAGTAATGTAGTTCTAATTTTATATTCAATTGTAGAGAGGGGAAACTGTGACTATACTGTGATGATTGTGTTAGACGAGAGACCGTTTTTATTCGTGATACAAGTTTATATATTTGAATTGATTCTTGTTTTAGACTTTTTGAATATATTACACAATCACAATTATTCACTATGGGCTGGAACTCGGATGCTTAATCTGTGATTTTCTACACAATGGTGGTCATAAAACTCCAAACCTTAAGTTGACATAGGCCATGCCCTGATAAACTGATATAGACATGCTTTAATTTATTTTCATGCTTTAATTTACTTTTCTGCATTTACTTTCTATTAGTAGTTGACATGCACTAATCAGTTTAGTCTTGAGATGGGTTGTCGCGATCCAGTTGAGAGTAATTCTTTTTGGGGTCAAATTGCTAGCGCGATGGGACCTGATTCACAGTTAATGGATCATTCTCATGTAATTGATATATAATCTGAACTATATTATGCGGTTAGTGGTGGAGTGAGGAAACCCTAGTTTTCTCTCTTCTGAATCACAACCATTATTCATTATTTCTTTCTGTTTTATTTTCATTAGTATTAGATAATTCACAAAACCAAACTCTTTTCGGAAAAATATAATTTAGTGTTTTTAGACTATTGAAGTGAACAATCCTCGTCTTTGTGGGATAGATATTCCCCTATTCAAGCAAAACTGTCTACAATTGATCTGTGTGTTTGCAGAAGGGTAAAACCCAAAGTGTCATTAATGTGTCATTTTTAACCACATATTTTGCACACACCTAACGCCCACCATGTTCAAGGTTAAGCTGCGTAGATTTCAGATTCGATTCCCATGCCTAATGATAAAGATTATGATGGATGCCGAGATTGAGATAGATGTGGTTGTGGACTAGTGTCTAGACTAGGGTGCATGCAAATGGTATTATGCGACGCCAACCAGTGTTTGGTGTAGTACAGGCACCAAATGCATAGGTTCAGGCTGATGATGCGGGCCGGGCTAATGCCGGGATAGCAGAAGATGATGCCGGTATGGCTCACGAGGCTGAGATGCCATAGATACCAACTGCTGCTGAGGAGGTCGTGATGCCAGAGGCACCTGTGGGTGGTATTGTTACTCTATCCCAGGCTCAGTTTGACATTATTATAACACAGATGTAGGGAATAGAACAGAGTTTGGCAGAGGAGAGACAAACATGGTAGCAGGAGACAGTGCGTTGATAGAGGGATCAAAGGTGGTTATTTCATAGATTTGACTATATGTGTCAGCATGTGGGTGTGCCAATTCCACCTACACCACCGCTCTCTGATGATGAGTCTTAGCTTAATGTTAGTTAGGGTTTTGTTATATTTTTATTTTTATTTCCCATTAGAGATAAATTGTCGAGCGGATAGTTTCATATAGGGCTGATGTGACCGCTTGAACGATTATCTTCTAAATGTTCTTGATATTTTTGTAGTTTATAAAATTGCAATTTTGATGATTTAATCGAATTATTTGATATATCCTCGGAATTTCACGATTATTTTACGTCTGCGGATAGCTTGAATTTTTTTCAAAATTTTATCTCGTTTTATGAGGACATTTGTGCGTTCAAGTTTGGGGGTGTATCTGCAGTGGTTTAATCAGAGAACTGTGTTTTTTTAAAAAAAAATTGTTTTTCAGGCCTAAGCCTATGCTTGAAATGTAGGCTACCCTACGCTTAAAATGTAGGGTTCAGCAAGGGAGTTTTGAAATTTTGAAAATTTGACCCGTTTTTTGGGTGTTTTGGCCTGGTTTGTACTTATACTTGTATTAGGATTTGTTTAAGTTATTTTTAGGATTTTGTGTAGAGTTTGTTTTTAGAATTTTTAGAGTAATCCTAGTCTGACAAGGAGACAGACTGTAAATATAAGATGAAGTTGGATTAGTTATTAGTTCCCTTTTCCTAGTCAGTTAAGGGTTTTAAATCATTTTTCTCTTCTAATTCTACTCCATCCATCTATAAATACATCCATAGGTTATACATAATTCACAATTCTCAAGGAGTGAACATTAGATTAGGTATTATTCTTCTATTATTCTTTTATTCTTTCTATTTCAAGGAGGGTTAGTATGGATAATGCTAATGAAGATTATTCTGACTCGGAGGAATTCATAGAAGGGACAGAACCATATGTGGTCATGAAGAGCGCGAATGAAGGAGCTACGAGTCAGAAGGGAAGCCGAACCACACCAAAATATTTTTTACAGTGTTGGTTGCAATTTGAAGAGATATTTTTTCCGGAGAGGATGAATCGAGTATTAGTTATGCCCGGAAGGAAAATTCTATGAGAGCGAGGATTGAAGAGTTTAGAAAAACCGGTGGGTGAAAAGGTGTATCCGGGCTTAGTCCGAAAATTCTATAAAAATATGATAATTTTGGGACCGCTAGGATTTGAGGTGATGAATGATGAAGTGACTCAGTGGAGTGCTCCTGTTGTGATTGGAAGAAGAAGTATTGTTGATGCATGGAATATACCAATCGGTACTCCGACAAACTTACAAGGAATATTGAAGGAGAATCCTGTAGTATGGCCACATAAGGATGAGGAGATGGTTTGGGAATTGTGTGCAGTATCAGATCCGAGAGATAAGACGTGTGATAATTGGTGGTTGGAGTCGGATCTGCTTTATTTGGATTGTGTCGTTGCGGCTCAACTTTGGCATAATAATCGAACTAGTGTGAGAGGTTACACTATGCTTAGAACTTTGTATGCCCTAACTCATGGGTATGAAGTGTGTGTTCCAACATTGATTATAGCTGAGATGTCATTTGCTCAAGCAATTGTGAGTAGAGAATGGGCGGGTGCTGATAAATTTAAATATTATCTTCCATACCCATTTTTACTATCAAAGATCATTACTGAGCAGTTGGGTGATAGAATGAAGGAGTTGGATGAGATGTGGTGGACAATTATGAAAATATATCCGAATGAAGATTTAGAGAAGTTGAAAGAGCATGCAAATTGCCGGATATAGTTGAAGAGTGTCCTGTCAAGTGATGATGAAGAAGAAGAGGTAGACTAGGATTTAGGTTTAGAATTTTTAGGTTATTTTATTTGTAGGGACGGTAGACACTTAAGGCCACGTCTTTGGTTTCTTTTATTTCTATTTTAGGATTGTAGGCCCTTAAGGCCAAATCAAATTTTATTTTATTTTATTATTTTATAAAAAATAAATAAAATAATAAAAAATAATCTTTGATTCTTTAACAACATGTGTCGATTTCTGGATATTTATGATGAAATTTATTTTCTCTTGCTATGATTGGATATTTGTGCTTTGTCGATAATATCTAGAGGTGATCCAATTAAAGTTTGGGGGAGAGGATTCATGTTTTGCTTTGGAATCCAGAATTGAGCTTCAAGGGTAACTGTATCTGTTCTCCTATTTTATTTTTGACCATGAGGACATGGTATGATTTAAGTTTGGGGGTGAGGATATAGTATTACAAGGAATAAAGAAATTTTAGGAATTTTTTTTTAAACAGTTCTTTGTTTTCGCGCATGAATGTTTTGCATTACAGTTTGATTGAGTTTATGTTTATGAAGCATGAGTAGTATGTAATGTGATATTCCCATTCATGAGAGTAATGATTAAATGAAGTTAGTGAAGTGATGTGGTTTTACATGGGTGAGTAAATGAGTGAAATTGAAATTAAGAAACACGACCTTGACCTATAAGCACAGGCACACATTCACTATGAGAAATAGGTTGATTTTTTTACTATGTAGTTGAAAAATAATTTTGCCATAATAAAAGGGGAGATGGGGAGATGTTTTGGTTGAAATGAAGAAAATTGAATTTTTTTTTTGAGAAAATAAAATACAAAAAGTAGTTCTTCGATCTGAGTAACCGGGCCTTGGTATCACCAATATCACTGTTCACGTCAAAATGGGAGAAAACTAATGAGCATAAATCCCATGGAAGAAGCTCGGGCCCAGTTGGTTGGGACTAAAAATCCTTACTGGAAAGTCCGGAGATTTAGAAAGACAAAAAGGGATGAAAAGTGGAAAGTCGAAAAGTTACATTTTGATGAAAAAATGGCAAAGTTTGATCAATGAAGTAGGAGAAGAAAAACTAAAATATCATAAGATGAATGCACACAAAATCACGAAAGGTTGTCTGGATTTAAAGTAGTAAGTAGTGAAATCATTCACTTTAGTGGGGACCATTCATGACACAAAGCTTGATATAATTGTTTTTCGGTAGTGAGTGGGAGTATTTGCATCCATACTATCTTTTGCATTGTATCATGACTTAATTAATTTGTGTGTGAATTCATGAATGCATGACCATAGAGAACTGAGATGTTTGTAGGTACCATCACTGGAAACTTTCACGAGACTTCACTCGTCCACTAGGGGTAACCTAGGGTTTAAAAGGCTTGTTACACGTGCTAAGTGTAATCGTCAACCCTCACGAAAGTAAGGGATTAGGTTAGAGTAGTTAGATTAGATAGAATAAAAAGATCATCACAAGAAACGTTTTCTGAGTTTATTGCTAAGAGACTAGCAATATGTAAGTTTGGGGGTGTGATAGGTGTCAAATATTAGTCATTTTGACCTCTTAACTCACTATTGTTATGTTATTTCATTCCATTATTTGGTATTTTTATGTTGTCTGCGTGTTAAGGAATGTTTCAGGAGCTTAATGATGAAATGGAGCTAACTTCGGTGAATTAACTGAAGATTGTGTTCTTTCTATCCAAGAGGAGAGTCAAAGAGGCAGTACGAGACAAAAATGGTTCTCGGAGGTCAAAAATGGCATTTTCAGAAGTCATCATCTTCAACAAAAAATATCGTGGGTTCGAGACGGACGTTCTGGCGCATTCAAATAGAAAAGTAGTTTTCCATAAAAATCCTACGCTTCCAGTACCAAAAAGTGGCTAGAATTGCAAAATCTACGCTTGGACCTATGCTAGAGACCTACGCTTGGACCTACGCTTGAAGCATAGCCTCCAAGCGTAAGTGCGACAACTTTGAGAATTTGCGTGATTTTTCATATTTCACCTCGGACTTAATTGGAAGACGTGCCCATGACTTCAGACCTCTGTATACATGTATATACACTTATATTTAGGGTTTTGATGAGTTTTGAGAGTGAAAAGACTAAAAAGGGCCTCTCTATTCCATTGCCTATATATACAAGACCATACATCAAACGTGATGATATATATATATGAAATTCTGGTGCTGATATACGAGTTGAGTTGGAGAGTTCTGTGAGACGTTCATTCAAGAGGTTCATTCATTCAGATTTACTGCTGTTGAGAGCCATATTCAAACCTAGAGATCCGAAAAAGAAGATTATGGAGAACATTTCTACATCAACGATGCAATCACCTTCTACCATGGCCAAGTAACCGGTATCTAGGGTTTTCTAGCCAAGTAATGTAGTTCTTTTATTGTTTTTAACTATAAACGAGGGAAAACTGTGACTATACTGTGATGATTATAGTTGTTAAGAGACCGTACTGATTTGTAATATAAAATTCTATGTTTATTCTAAATTTTTGTCTTAGATGGAATAAAAATATTATTTTGCACAATTATGATTATTCAATATGGGCTGGAACTCGGATGCTTAATCATGGTTTTCTACACAATGGTGGTAATGAAACTTGAAACCCTAGGTTGACACAGGTCGTGCCTTGGAGATTTAATATAGACATGTTTTTCTTTATTTTCATGCATTAGGAGTAGATTAGAGTAATTTAATTGGCATGTACTAGTTAGGTCAGCCATGAGACGGGTTGTCGCGATTCGGTTGATGGTACTCCTTTTTAGGGTCGTATGTAGCTATTTGCGATATGACCTGATTAACAGTTATGGATCGCCCTCTTAGAGTTGAAACAATAATGAACTATATTATGCAGTTAGTGGTGGAGTGATGAAAACCCTAGTTTTCTCTCTCATCTGAATCACAACCAATTTACTTGCTTTCTAGATAATTTTAGTAAAAATAGATTATTTGGTCTTTCGACCACCCAAACAAAGAGCTTTCAGAAAATATAATTCGGTGTTTCTAAATTATTAAAGTGAACAATCTCAGTCTCTATGGGATCGATATCCTTTATTCAAGCCGCTTTTCTATTCTACAATTGATACGTGCGCTTGGGTAGGGTAAAATCTAGAGTCTTTAAGGTGTTATTTTTAACCACATATTTTTTCACACCTAACGGCCACATCAGCTGTGAATTAATCTCGTGTGTTGCTGAAAAATAAATATTTCAAAGCTTTCCTAGATTTACCATGAGTGATTTAACAGACTAAAAGATCCAAATTAGTAACTCACATATGTTTATTGTATGTGGAACCCCGAAACCTTAGTATTTCTTTATTTTTGAAATTTACTCTAAATTGCAAAACTGATATTTTTATTACAAGTAGTGATTTTTGCGAACTTGACACCACTCTCTGTGGATTCGACACTTGATACTTCGAGTTATACTGCTACGCGACACCTGCACTTGGGTTGAGCAAGCAATTTTTAGCGCCTTGCCGGGGAGCGGCTTGATAAAGAGCGCATATTGTTTTTTTTTAGAGGGGAGTTTGCTATTATCCATCTTGTTATTTCTTTGCTTATTTCATTTTCATTTTATTTAGTTATTTTATTTTTGTAGTTAGTTCTTTTTATAATTTTTTAGTATATGGATCATAGAGATCATTTAGGAAGATTTGCTAACAAAATTGAAGTTGATTCTGCATTTGAACATTCATTTGAAAATATTTTCAGATCATCTAGTTCATCTGCCGTATTTGAAAAAATGGGTGATGATGGGGATAATGATCAAGACATAGTCCATAGTGTTGAATGCCATCCTGTTTTGAGGACGTTGCAGACTTATTTGCATCCTACTCGTTCTTCTACCACTTTATGCATTATATTTCCACTGAACATGCCTAATTATGATTTTAAACCTGGAATGATTCAACTCTTACCCACTTTTCATGAGATGGAATATGAAAATCCTTATGTGCATATTCGAGAATTTGAGGAAGCGATAGACACTTTCTATAATCAACCAAATGTTTTAGAATTTATAAAACTAAATTTTTTTCCATTCTCTTTGAAAGATAAAGATAAAAGTTGGTTATATTCATTGAGGGCTAGGTCTATAGGTTCATGGGCTGAGATGACCGAGGCATTTTTTAACAAGTATTTTCCAAATAAAAAAACAATTGCATTGAAAAAGAAAATTCAGAATTTCTTCTAAACTGAAAATTAATTATTATATCAAACTTTGGGAGAGATTTAAAGAATTATTAAGCATGTGTCCACACCATGGTTTTGAAAGTTGGCGGGTAGCTAGCCATCTCTATGAGGGACTTCTCCCTCGAGATCGTCAATTTGTTGAGACTTTGTGCAATGGAACTTTCATGGAAAAAGATCCTGATGAGGCTTTGGAGTTTCTTGAGGAAATTTCCCAAAAAGCTCATCAGTGGACTGCTCCTAGTCCATTTGAGAGCACTAATCGCTCTAAATCTTCTGTTAATAAAGGAATATATCAATTAAAATAAGAAGATAATTTGAATGTGAAATACGAGGTTTTGGTTAGAGAATTAGCCTCTTTAAAAATGGAGAAATCTAATGTTCATGAGCAAAGCGAAGTTTGTGATGTTTGTTATGAGATTGGTCACTCTATTAAAAAATGTGAAACTTTGCAGGTGATGAAGGGAGCTTATGAAGAACAATATGCTACTTTAGGGAGCTATCAAAAACAATATTCTCATTTCTCTCAGGCATACAACCCAACAACAAGAAAACATCCAAATTTTCGCTAGAGCAATGAAACTTCACAACTGCAGGTAAGTTTTCCTAACCAGAAATTTTCTGCACCTAATGCTTTCACACCTAAACCATTATTAGGAGACACTCTTTACACATTTATTCAAGAGCAGCAAAAGCAAAATCAAAAGATTGAAGCACTTGTTAGTCAGTTGGTAGAGGATAATAAAGAAATTAAAATTAAAATTTCTAATTTGACTAATTCTTTGGCTTTGAATGAAAAAGGAAAGTTCCCTGTTAATACTGAAAAGAATCCAAAATGTGTAAATCTTTGTAAGACAGTTGAGCATGCTAAATCTATGACTCTTAGAAGTGGGAAAATAATTGATAACACACCTTTGAATAATGGAATTGAGACTTCTAAGAGTAGTGAAAAAGATGATAGTTCTAAATATAGAGAAAGTGTTGAAAAGTGCCCATTACAGCCTTTCCCAAAGCTTTACTGCCTCTTAAGAAAATGAATAATAATGCTGAAATTTTAGATATCTTGAAGCAGGTAAAGGTCAACATTCCATTTTTGGATGTTATAAAATAGGTTCTATCTTATGCCAAAATTTTAAAAGACTTGTGCAAGTATAAAAGAAAGCATAATGTCAAGAACACTGCATTTTTAACTGCTCAAGTGAGTTCAGTGTTGGAAAATAAAATTCCTCCCAAATACAAGGATCCTGGGTGCCGTACCATTTCATGTGTTATTGGAGAAAATTTTATTCATTGTGCTTTACTTGATTTAGGAACTAGTGTAAACTTATTGCCATATTCAGTATATTTGCAGCTTGATCTTGCTGAACTTAAGCCGACAAAGGTGAGATTATAACTAGCTGATCGTTCTGTAAAGATCCCAAGAGGGATGACTGAAGATGTGTTGGTACAAGTAGACAAGTTTTACTATCTTTTTGATTTCATTATCTTGGACAGAACACTTGTTTTGCACTCTAAAAATCATATTCCTATAATTTTAGGGCGTCATTTTCTACATGCAATGTTAATATCAGTTGTAGAAGTGGAGTTATGAATTTGAGTTTTGGCAATATGATAATGTAAATTAACATTTTTAATGTAGTCAGGCATCCATACGATGCGGATGAATGGGAGATGGCAGATTCAATCAACACTATTTTGCAGGAAGAATTTTAAGAAAATATAATTTCTGATCACATAGAGGCTTTGTTGCTTAATTCTGAAATTTTTGATAATTCTGAAATTTTTTAAAATTATGAAATTTCTTTTCTAAAATCCCTATTTAATTCCTCGCAGGCACTTGGAGTACCAAAAGTGGACTTGAAGCCACTGCCAAAAGGTCTTAAGCATGCATTTTTGGGGCTTGACAACACTTTTCCAGTGGTAATCTCATATGAATTAAACTCTTTGCAGGAAGGTAAGCTACTTAATTTATTGAGAGAGCATAAATCTGCCATAGGTTGGACCTTGCTGATATTAAAGGTATTAGCCCTCTTGTGTGTACCCATAAAATATTTTTAGAGGAAAATACTAAGCCTTCTAGGGAGGCACAATGTAGGTTAAACCCGAACATGAAAAAGGTAGTGAAAACTGAGGTTTTAAAATAGTGGGATGCATGAATTATTTATCCCATATTTGATAGTCAATGGGTAAGTCCTACTCAAGTTGTCCCTAATAAATCTATCATTACTGTGGTCAAGAATGATAAATATGAACTAGTCCCTACGAGGATAGTTTCTAGTTGGTGCATGTGCATTGACTATAGGAAACTAAATTCAGCGATTAGAAAAGATCAATTTCCCTTGCCTTTTATTGATCAAATTTTAGAAAGGGTTGTTGGTTATGAATTTTATTGCTTTTTAGATGGGTATTCAGGGTATTATCAAATAAAAATTGCCATGGAAGATCAAGAAAAAACCACTTTTACATGTCCATTTAGTACTTTTGCTTTTCACCGAATGCCTTTTGGTTTATGTAATGCTCCTGCTACATTTCAGAGATGCATGATTAGCATTTTTAGCGATATGATTTAGCATTTTCTTAAAGTGTTTATGGATGACATTTCTATTTTTGGTGATTTTTTTATAATTGCTTGTCTAATTTGCAAAAGGTTTTGATTCGCTGTCAAGAGAAAAATCTTGTTTTAAATTGGGAAAAATGTCCTTTTATGGTTTCTTCTGGAATTGTTCTTGGTCACATTGTTTCAACAAAGGGATTTGAAATTGATAGAGCTAAAATAGATTTGATTGCTAATCTACCTATTCCAAAGAACATAAAAGGCATTCGATCATTTTTGGGACATGTTGGTTTTTATAGGAGATTTATAAAGAATTTCAGTGCTATATCTAGACCATTGTGTAATCTTTTATCCAAGGATGCTCCTTTTGAATAGACCAGTTCTTGTCAACATGCTTTTGAAAAATTAATTGAAGCTCTCACGTCTGCTCCAATTATGCAACCACCTGATTGTATCTTACCTTTTGAAATTATGTGTGATGCTAGTGATTATGCTATTGGGGCTGTTTTGGGGCAACGAAGAGATAAGAAACCTTTTGTTATATACTATGCAAGTAGGACTCTAAATAGTGCTCAAATGAATTATTCTACTACTGAGAAAGAACTTCTTGCTGTGGTATTTACTTTGGATAAATTTCGTGCCTATCTTATTGGATCGCCTATTGCTATTTTCACTGACCATGCAACTTTAAAGTATCTTTTCACCAAAAAGGATGCCAAATGCAATGCCAATTAATGATTCTTTTCCAGATGAACAACTTTTTGCAATTTCTTATGTACCTTGGTTTACTTATATTGTTAATTTTCTTGTAACAGGTTAACTTCCACCTAATTGGACTACTCAAGATAGAAAAAACTTTCTCGTGGAAGTACGCAATTTTTATTGGGATGATCCTTATTTGTTTAAATACTGCCCAGATCAGATATTAAGGAGATGTGTACCTGATAATGAAATGAATGATGTGATTTCTTTTTGCCATAATAACGCATGTGGTGGTCCTTATTCTGTTAAGAAAACTGCTTTCAAAATTTTGGAATATGGATTTTATTGTCCTACTCTTTTCAAGGATACAAATGCCTATTGTCAAACTTGTGAAATATGTCAAAAGTTAGGAACAATAACTCGTAGGAATATGATGTCTCTAAACCCAATTTTAGTCATTGAAATATTTGATTGTTGGGGCATTGATTTCATGGGTCTTTTTCATGTTTCTTTTGGATATCAATATATTTTGGTAGACATTGACTATGTTTCTAAATGGATTGAGGCTATTCCATGTTGTAAGAACATTTATTGTAATTGTTTATATATGACATGTTCTTGACAATAACTATATTAAGTGTTAGATAGGCCGTGTTGATTTTAATGACATCTACAAGCTTCGACAAAGGTGAAATCAAACATTAAAGTAGTGAAGAATACAAGTGATGTGTACAAATGAGTGGATTGATAAAAATGTCTCCCGGAGGGCAAAAATGGCATTTCCCAAAGTCATCAATTCAAGCAAAAAGTCTCGGGGAGTCAAGAAGGTTATTTTGGCGCAGTTACGAAGAAAAATGGTTTTAACAAAAATGCCTACGCTTTCAGTTTCAAAAAGTGGCTGTGGAAAGTGGATTTGTACGCTTGAAGGTACGCTCCAAGCTATGCTTTGACTTACGCTTCAAGCGTAGGGGGGCTACGCTTCAAGCGTAGCTGCGGCATGATAGGTTAGTGATTTGTTTGCAATGAAAAATTGTTACGTATTGTGACCTATTATGAATTGGGTTACACTCATATATATCCTAGGACGTGTATCAAGGATATATACACAAAAGATTTACTAGATTCTTTCCCAATTATAAGAGTATTAAATAAAAGAGGAATCCTAGTACAAAAAGGAAACAGTGATTTCAGCAAGATTTTTAGTCAACTTCGGGAGCTCGTATCTCGGTCAAGAAAGGTTCAAATGAAGTGATTATTGAGCCTATCATCAAGATCTTGAAGTCATATTTCCAAAAATATATTACACACCTTAATCCAATGTGTAGCTCCAGATATGATCAAAGGAGTGAGAGGTGTCCTGCAGAAAAATCTGGAAATTTCATAATCGGGCTGAAATTTTATTTTGACTCAAATTGATTCGTGTTGACCCGAATGACCTTGAGTTCGACCTAAAAACCTAGAAGCACATGTAGATCACATATTATACATAATATTGAATGGTTTGGCTTAGTTGAGGGTGAAATTACCAAAGAGGGCGAACTTATGGTTTCTCCTCTACATTGCCTATAAATACCAAGGTCTACAATAGAGAAGGTGACGGTTTTTGAGAGATCTCTGCAGTATTGTATCATTCATATTCTTCTACATAGATATACACAAAGAGCGAAAATATTGAGTGATCATATTTATTCGAGTTCTCTCTTGTTATTAGGATTTTCCAATTGTGTTTCTACACCAAAGATCTTATGCACAATTGGAGGATCTAGTTGCTGAAAAATCATCACACCGTCTATTGCAATGAGGTTGCTTTGATCCATTTAAGAAATGAGTTGTCTAAGTGTAGAGATCGGAGTGAGAAACTTCATGGTTATTTGATTTATTGAGGAACAGAGTCGTCAGAGTACGGAGTGGAGCGAGAGCTTTGTAGAGCGCAAGTGAGTCTAGACTTTCAGACATCGAGTGAAGAACATCATATTACATTGGTTGTAATTAATGTTTTCATAGAGTCTGTACAAATTCTCTGATTCATAGTGCATCGATACCCGAGTGTATCCGTGGTTTTTACTTGGTTTCTTTCCAAGGATTTCCACGTGAAAATACCGTGTGTCTCTATTGCTTTATATTCTGCACTTAGATTAATCTTTGCATGATTTATCTTGTTAGTGAATTGGATTAAAATTGTTTTTTTCGCAATTAATTTTAATTTGTCAATAAATCCACAAAAAGCCTATTCACCCCCGCTCTAGGCTATTTTCACTATAGTCTAGGTAATTTCAATTAGTATCAGAGCGTGGTTGCCCCATTTTAGGTTAACTACCTAGGGTTAGATCTTGAACTTAGACGATGAAATTTCTTCATGAACAAGGTTTTCTTGATAGGCCCCGTGTTGTTGATAGGTTAAATAATGAGGGTGATGATAATTGTGATGATTCGCTTAAAGCTAAGTACAATAAATTGCATGATAAGTACATTCATCTTAGTGAAGTTTTCTCAAAATCTATTGGTAGATTTAAAAGTGTTGACAAGGAAAAAGAATCCTTAAGAGAAGAATTAACTAGCATTACCCATGACTTTAATTAACACATGAGTGATAAATCTAAATGGATTGAAAGTTTGAGAAAGTATGAAAAAGAAAGGATGGAGGTTTTAAAGAGTGTAGAAGATCTCAATAAGGATCTAACAGCTGTAAGATCTAATTTGATTGAGAAATCTATGAATATTGGAGATTTGGAGAAGAATTTGGAAGGTGCTAACTCAACTATTCATATGTAACACCCCGTGTTATTATCCTTTTTACTGAAATTATTTATAATTTAATTTCAGTAATGACGTCACTTGTTCATGACGTATTGTTATTCTTGGTATTTGATACCTGTAAATTTTTCGCGTTTAGTTTTAAAGTCGACTGGATGACTTTACGGTTTCTCCTGGACGACTACGCGAACTCTTATTCTCGACTACACGGTATTAGTACTTTTACTGATCCGGTGTGAAGCATATTAAATTACCTTCTTGGTGTTCCGGTTGTTGGATTTCTAAACCGGTATAATTCTTTTGGACTAATTTGGTAAATTGGTGTCCCGTGTAATTACCAGTTACGTAAACTACACTTGGGGGTTGGTCCGTAATAAATTGGGATTTATTATATATATATATATTTAATTATATATATATTGAAGTGGGGTTCGTTTTGCAATTATAGAGAACTTGAGGGTTAGTTATGCAATTAGTATATATATGTATATACATGTACGCATATCTGTTATCTTCTCATTCTCCACATGACGACCTAGTTCCTCCTTTCTCTGCAGCCGACCACATCTTCATTCACTCCTGCTCTCCATCATCACCATATTCTCCGGTCAGGCGAGAGAGAAAGGGAGAGAGAGAAGCGGCGAGAGAGGGTCGCGCTGGTACAGGCAACAGGTTGCCGCAGCAGCAGCTGCGGCTGGAGCCAGGGTCGGCGACCTGGAGCGGCGGCGACCGGGCTGGGCGGCGATGCGGCGGCTACGGCGTGGTGGTCCGGTGGTGGCGGTCTGGCAGTCGCGCATGGTGGCGCCAGGGACGGCCAGTGCTGTTCGCGCGAGCAGTAGCAACTTCGGCTGGGCTTCGGCCAATTTTTCGGCGACCTTCCGGTGATCGGTTTGAGCTGATTTTCGGTGAGTAGTTTCGTACCTACGTAGTATTCGTCATATATTAATTTCGTGAATTTACGATGAAAGATTTGCCCGAAAATCGCATTTATAGGTTATAGATTTCGTTTGAGTTATTTTAGATTTAACCCAATTAATTAACCGATTATTAATGGGCTTCATATATATCGTATAGGTTGTCGAGACGGACATTTCGATATATTCGAAATAGTTTTTGGACGATTTTGGTCGGCTGGCTTCATATTCGGGTGCCGGTACTGTGTTGTTTCGGGCTGTTCGGTAACGTATAATTAGGTGGGAAATTATATTTCTCACTCCGCATTATTGAAGTAGTTTAGGGGTGTAAAACCCTTATTTAATTTAATATAGATATTTTAAATCGCTAATTTAAATATCTATAATTCGTTTAGAATCGGAATTGGACTTAGGGATTAATTTAAGAAAATTAATTAAATTATTCCCTATGTGATTATATTAATTCCTATTTTAATTGAATAGGAATATGCGGCTTAGAAATTCTCTTGAGAATTAAATGAGCTAGAAGATTTTGTAAACGTTGGACGTGAGAGACTTAGACGCTATTCTAGGTCCCCTTTTATCACGTGGATGATCTGTGTAAATTATTTTAAAAAGACATGTTAATTGAAATTGAAATATTTTCTAAAGAATTAAAGAAAATATATTGTTTAGAACATGAATCTATTTTCTCACGATTTAAATGCTTTAATATATTTTTAAAAGCATGTACAGAGATTTGAGATTTATGTTGGTATTACCATGTGGGTATTTTTATAAATATGGTGCATTACATATTTATGTTGGACATGATTTATTTGTGTACACCATGTATTGTGAGACATGGGTGTTGGTGCATGTAGTGCATGTGTTCACCATTTGCAGAGATTCATTTGGTGTGGTCTACTTCCTTTGTGCGTGGTGCACGAGTAGACGTTTGTGTTTGGATCGTCGAAACAACTGGCCAGGGGGTGCTTCTTGCTCCCACAGAACTAAAAAGCTGAGAAACGCAGATGATAGGGGGAGGACATATCGTCCAAAGCCTATGCGCACGACCGCGTCGTGGAGGACGTCTTCCTTGGTTAAAAGTGTGAAGTGTCAAAAGCACTTGGGAAGAACGGTACGATGAGTCCACATTCCCTAGTGAGCTGCAGACTTAGGGGAATGGTGGAGAATGATCCAGGACCCTTTGGTAGGGTGTGTTTTTGTGTGTGTGTACTACAGGCGGCCTGTGAGTACGGTGCGTTGCATATCATCATGTGATTTATTGATATGTATATATATATATGTTGGAGCATGATTATTTATGAATATGCAAAATGAATTCATTTTATAAAATGCTCAGTTGAAAGTGATAAATGTGAAAACGGGAATTAAAAGCAGTAATTATTAAAGTATAAACGAGGCGTATATCCTTATACTTGTGTTGTATACTTTGTGCCCGTAGGGGAGGTTATGTATTGGCATAGTGATCTATGTGGCTAGTTGAGGCTAATGGTGGACCGTAGGCTTGACCTTGAGTTGAGGCCTTAGAGATTGTGGTTCGTAGCCTCAGAGATGTGGTTAGTAGTCTTGTGGTTGTGATTAGTTGAAGTTAGAGATGGATTGTAGAATTGAGGTTGAGTTGAGGCTTTAGAGAGGACTGTTAATTGTTTTGTGGTTGTAGTTAGTTGTGTGATATCCTTAGAGAATTGAGATCAGTAATTGATTTAGTATCAATTGTAATTGAGGCCTTAGATAAGGTGGTTGATGTGATTGTGGTCTTAGTGGATGGGGTAGTATAGACCCTTAAGTGTTTTTCATTCTTTTGAGGAATGGGTAGAGGTTATGATTGAAGTGATTTCATTAAGTACTTGGAGTACTGTAGGGTGGTTCCTCATACTTAGTTCATTTCCCTAAGCATTCCTTGTACTGTGTTTTGTACACTAGCACGTAGTCGTTGACTTGTATGTCATTCCTTGAGTCGTTGGTTACGGTGTGGTGCCAAACCTCTTCCTTGTGGTGTCATTTGAGTTGGTGGAGTTGGAACGGATATTTGTCTTCCGTGAGTCCAACGTGTTGTTCGTCCTTTCCTTGTCCTATCGGACATTATAGAAATCTGTGGAGTTATGTTCCCTCTTGTTTGGCTGTCATTTCGAAAACGGTGTTTTCTAATGTTTTTAAATAAACTCTTTGTATTTAAAAGGAAAAACCCGTTTTCGCCTACCCCCGAATAAACGAACAGTTTTAATACTTATAAAATGATCTTGAGATCTTCTTTGAAATGATTTTCAACTTTTAAAAGCCTGTGATGGCGACTGACGGAGACCGGGGGCAAGACGGTCATTTTTACTGTGTGATTTCTAAAAAGAAAACTATTTTATCACTTGTCTCGAGATTCTGAGATTTTGAGACTTCTTTCTCAAAATCTCGACTTGTAGTATTTTGAAAGGTGGTTTCTTGTTTCACCTTTTCTTCGGATCGTTCTAAGTCTCGGTTAGAAGGCTTGGTGTTGTTCAGTGCACACTTATAGTGTTGCCTTTCCTTTCCTTTGGGTTGTTGATGTTACCATCTAGGTGATTGGGGTTTTTCACTTATTAGGGGCATGGATGCCGAATGAAATGGTTTGAGTTTTAAAAACCTTTTTCTTAAAAACTATGGAAATCCTTGGGATTCCTCTTTTATTTACTTTCATACTCGGCCATTCGCTTTTGGTTCCCTTGTCCACTTGTGGTGTTCCTTTCTGGTTCATTCGTGGTGTTCTTTCCTTGTTTGGGTATTCTTAACCTTGACATTGTGTCTCGGTTATCTGTTGGTGTAGCATTGGGACTTCTTTTCCCTTGCTTGGGTTCTTGGCTCTTACGTGGTTTTTCTTATCCTTAGTGAGAGTGTTGGTGAATTATTAATATTGTTGGAGATAGCAATTGAGGTTTGTTATATATATATGGTATATATATATATATATATTGATGATAGTGTTATGAGGTAAATGTGATGATGTGATTTAAGGCATTGAGTAAGAGATATGATTGAGGTGATCTAGCCTTTGAGAGGTAGATTTTCCCTAGGACTGGGATGAGGTTTGTCGTATATATATATATATATATATATATATTGTACATATATATATATATATATTGAGGATGGTTGTGTTAGTACGCAAGGACGTGGGTGTTTTCCTTCCTGTGTTATCGGGGTGTAGGATTTGAGCCTTCCTTGGTACTATTGGTGGATTTTGTTTCCTGTGGATATTAGAGGCGAGTGTGTTTCCCTCTGTTGGATTTGGTGGTTAGCGTGGTGAGCATTGATGATTGTTAGATTTGACTCGGGTTGTTGTGTACCTAGTGTACGTTGGTGAGAGTAGTGTAGACTACTGGTGTTGGGTACTTGGAGTACGAGTTTTAGAGACTCATGTTGTGTATTTATATATATATATAGGTGTATATATATATATATATATATATTCCCTATATACTTATGTATACTAGTTTACGATAGTATATGAGCGTGTGACTTGGATTTGCTTGGATGGGACTAGTTGGGCTATTTATATCTTATTAGACGGTTTAGTTTTACCTAAACTATCAGAGGATGTGGTAGTTAGAGTATTCTTTCCCACTGAGCTTATTTGCTCACAGGGGTATTTCACTTACCCCCTGGTATTCACACGCCAGGTTGCAGGAATTATACGGCTATGGGCAGGATGCGGTGCAATGGCAGTTTTCCTTGGTTTTCTTGTTACAGGTTTGGAGTTGCGTTGGGTGATGCGGTTATGGTTGCAGCGCGACTGGGTTTGGGGACGGTAGTATTCTTCTTTCAGCTTCTTTACCCATTGTTATGGGATTATCATGTATTTCTTTTGGGAGCCAGTCTGTTGGCATATCCCTGTTGATGTATCTTTTACTTCCTGTATTTATTCTTTCAGGAGATTATTGTATTTATTCTGCACAGCTAGGTGCTTTACTGTATTCTTATTCGAGCATTTGTGGCTCTGTTAATGTTAGAGGGTTGGGAGGGGTTTTGGTTTCTTTCCACTACCTCGGCCCTAGTAGAATTGATGAATGTGGGGCTTGGAAGCCGTTGTGATTATTGAATTGCTTTGGGCAGGTTATTGTGTTGTGGTTGTTGTCCGGATGTTCCATTTACAAACGGAACTCTGCCGGATTTTTGTTAGATTCTGCTGCTTAGTTTTGTTAGTCATTTGGGTATGGAATATACCATATCTATCATTAACCCATATGTTTTCACGGTTAATGATGTCTTAGTTGGTCATTCATGTTAAGGATCACATTCTGGATTCCTTGGATGTCCCTGTTCGGGAGTCTTAGGGATTTAGGAGCGTGTCTGTTGGTATCTAAGGATACTCTTGTATTTTTAGTATTCGTGTTGGCATGGAGTATATTTTTATTGTTATTCCATGTACTTCTTTGTTATTGTTGACTCTAGTAGTCGCTTGGTTTGCGTCACCCTTTAGGGGCGTGACAGCATGGTATCTAGGCATTCATTGCAACCCTTTGTGGGTGTTTGATGACTGAATGTCTTTTGGTTTTCGTTTCTTTTTACTTCCGCAATCACTCCCTTAGCTCTTAGGCTCGGGTTTCGGAGTCCTAGGAATTTGGGGCGTGACATCATAGATGGTGTAGTGGAGCTCTTAAGCTTGATCATATGTTGAGTGTAGGTAAATCAGTAAGAAATACAAAAGGTTTGGGGTTTGTAAGAACACTGAATAATCATGATGTCATTCTCAAAACTATTTTTGTTAAGGGATCTCATGTAGAATCGAGTTCTTCTCAAGGTAAGTCTGATAAGAATCTTAATACTCGATCTTAAGTCAGAAAACCTGTTGAGAGTAAGCCTCCCTTTACCTCTAAAGTCAATAAGGGTTCAAATAATGTTTTTCAAAGGTTTATTCCAGCCTGTCATCATTGTGGAGTGAAAGGTCACATTCGACCAGTATGTTCAAAGTTAAGAGGAGAAACATTGAAATCTGAGCGGAAGCATAGAATTCAGAAAATACCCAATGTTGAAGTCAAATTTGGGTGTTGAGTGAAGAGGTTGACTAGGCTAGCAAGTAGAGCACTGGAAATTAAACAAATGTCGGTTAGAAAAGATGAATTGCATTGCTTGGTTGCTCATACTGCATGTCTAGCACGTAATTCTAATTCTGAGAAAGGTCTTAAGTATATATCTATAGATTCTCAGTCAATAGACATCTCTACAAAATCGTTAGATTTTCAAAAGCATATGCATTTTAGAAAATCTGGTGGCATATTATCATTAGGATAAATGTCTTCATATGTATCATTCTAGGATTATCTTGCATTATCTTTTATCCTAGAATTGATACATTATCATGCATTTTGTATTTTTTGCATGTTTATATATTTTTATTATTATTATGCATGCATCATATTTTGCTACTATTAGGATTATTCATGCATGCATCATTATGACAAAAAATTCACAAAAACTAAAAAATAATAATAATAATTCTTAGCATGTTTAGTTTGGCTAAGGGTACAAATGATTGGCATATTTCACTTTATTCTCATATTTACTTTTCTTATTATGCTTATAAGAGTTAGAGTTGTTAGTCTGACCTGAGATTGAGTTATTCACTTGACATGTTTAAGTATTATTTTTGAAACTCATCAACTTTGGGTGCTTGTTTTACTTTGGAGATGACTGTAATACTTGTTGAAACTATTAGTCTTTCTCATCTAATCCAAAGTGATATGTAGGTTCATGAGCTATTCTAGATTGATATATGATTTGAATTACCTTTTGTATCCTTATGAATATTGTGGTGATGTTGAAAAGAGGAAAGAATGAGATGTTTAAAATATAGAAATGCAAAAACTAGTTCTTCGATCTGAGTAACCGGGCCTCTTGCCTCAGTAAGCATTGAGTGTTCGCGTAAAAAGGGGAGAAGACTAATGAGCATAAATCCTATGGAAGAAGCTCGGGCGGCCCAGTTGGTCGGGATTAAAAATCCTCGTTGGAAAGTCTGGAGCTCAGAAAGACAAAAAGGGATATGGTGAAAAGGTTGAAAGTATTAAATTATGTTTTCTTTATTTAGCAATAAGGTCTAAGTTAATGATTTGACTTCTAGATTAGGTTTTGAACTGAAGTATCATCACGGTTTGTGAGGAGATTGTTAGAATTAACACGTATTGTTTTCATCTTAGTTGTTTGCTTGTAGCTGAATATTTTTTCATATATGCAAATGCTATGTAAATCTTGTCTTGTGACTGCTTATAACTACAAGGTACGTGTGTTGATTTTCTTCACTATCATATGTATAGTAGCTAAGTCAAATATGCGAATATGATGTGTTAATGATTAACTCATTATCTTTACTACCCTGCTCACATGTTTCTAAAAGCAAAAATATTTTTTGTTTTGCATTTTGCATTCAGAATCTAATTCAAGCACTAAATACTAAGATAAAGTACTCTTTAAGATTAAGATCTGGATATAATCTTAAAGAGTACTTTATCTTAGTATTTAGTGCTTGAATTAGATTCTCTAGAGTATCCTCCGTTACCCTTTCCCTATGTTTTTCATCTTGAGACTTTCCCTTGTTTCTCTCATGTGTTTTGATTGTTTTTATTGTTCCTTGTCAATTCAATGACAAAAGGGGGAGAAATATTGAGTAAGGGGGAGAAGTATTAAGTAAGGGGGAGAAAGAGTGTGTGTTTTATGATCATTATGCTTACATGGATATTGTGTTTTTATTCTGATAATTTTTTTTTTATCTATTTTCCACACTTGCGTTTAATGAATTGTTTAGTGTTGTGATTACAGGATTGGTAGACCGTCATGAAAGCAAGGTGACAGTTTATAACTATGTTTGTCAGTGTGTGTTCATAGGTATAGATGTTATGTTGTTATTTGTGAGGCTATATTGTAAAACATGGTTTTGTCTCAGAAAAGGTAAGGGGGAGATTGTAAGAACATTTATTGTAATTGTTTATATATGACATGTTCTATACAATAACCATGTTGAGTGTTAGATAGGTCGTGTTGGTTTCAATGACATCTACAAGCTTCGACAAAGGCGGAATCAAACATTGAAGTAGTGAATAATACAAATGAAGTGTACAAATGAGTGGATTGATAAAAATGTCTCCCGGAGGGCGAAAACAACATTTCCCAAAGTCGTCAATTCAAGCAAAAAGTCTCGGGGAGTTAAGAGGGTTATTTTGGCACAGTTACGGATAAAAGTGGTTTTAACAAAAATGCTTACACTTTCAGTTTCAAAAAGTGGCTGGAAAGTGGATTTGTACGCTTGAAGGTACACTCCAAATTACGCTTGGACCTACGCTACAAGCGTAGGGGGGCTATGCTTCAAGCGTAGTTGCGGCAGGATGGGTGATTTATTTGCAATGAAAAATTGTTACATATTGTGACCTATTATGACTTGGGTTACACTCCTATATATCCTAGGACGTGTATAAATGATATATACATAAAATATTGACTAGATTCATTCCCAATTATAAGAGTATTAAATAAAAGAGGAATCCTAGTACAAAAAGGAAACAATGATTTCAGCAAGATTTTTAGTCAACTTCAGGAGCTCATATCTCGGTCAAAAAAGGTTTAAATGAAGTGATTATTGAGCCTATCATCAAGAGCTTGAGGTAAGATTTCCAACGATATATTACACACCTTAATCCAATGTGTAGCTCCAGATATGATAAAAATAGTGAAAGGTGTCCTGCAGAAAAAACTAGAAATTTCATAATCGGGCTGAAATTTTATTTTGACTCAAATTGATTCGTGTTGACCCGGATGACCTTAAGTTCGACCTAAACACCTATAAACACGTGTATATCACAAATTATACATAATATTGTATGGTTTGGCTCAATTAAGGGTGAAATTAGCAAATAGGGCGAACTTAGGGTTTCTCTTCTACATTGCCTATAAATACCAAGGTCTACAATAGAGGAGGCGATAATTTTTGAGAGATCTATATAGTATTCTATAATTCATATTCTTCTACATCTGTACACAGAAAGAGAAAAGATTGAGTGATCATATTTATTCGAGTTCTCTCTTGTTATTGGGATTTTTCAATTGTGCTTTTACACCGAAGATCTTATGCACAATTGGATGATCTAGTTGCTGAAAAATCATCACACTGTCTATTGCAATGAGGTTGCTTTGATCCGTTGAAGAACAAAGCCGTCTGAGTGCAGAGATCGGAGCGAGAAGCTTCGTGGTTATTTGATATGTTGAGAAACAGAGCCATCAGAGTACAGAGCGGAGTGAGAGCTTAGTGGATCGCAAATGAGTCTAGACTTTCAGACGTTGAGTGAAGAACAACAGATTACATTGGTTTTAAGTATTGTTTTTATAGAGTATGTACAAATTCTATGATTTATAGTGCATCGATACCGTGTGTGCATCGATACTTGGATTCTTTCTAAGGTTTTTCACGTAAAAATACCGTGTGTGCTTTATATTCTACACTTAGCTTAATCTTTGCATGATTTATCCTGTTAGTGAATTGGATTAAAATTGACTTTTCTGCAATTAATTTTTCATTTGTCAATCAATCCACAAAAAACATATTCACCCCCCTCTAGGTTGTTTTCACTATTGTCTTGGTAATTTAACATGTCGAAATAATGATCACAAAATTATTTTAAAATTTTTTAAGGAAAATATTTTTTCAAGACATGGTCTCGAGCCATTATCAATGATGGGGGGAAACACTTTTGTAATAGACCATTTGAAAGTTTAATGATAAAATATGATGTAACTCATAAATTTGTTACCCCTTATCACCCGTAAACAAGTGGTCAGGTTAAACTTGCCAATCGGGAAATCAAACGGATTTTAGAAAAAACGGTTAACCCAAATTGTAAGGATTGGTCTTTACGATTAACCGATGCACTTTAGGCTTATTGTATTGCTTTTAAAACCCCGATCGGTATGTCTCCCTATATATTGATTTACGGAAAAGCTTGTCACTTGCCTGTGGAACTTGAACATAAAGCATACTGGGCTATAAAGACATTTAACTTTGGTTTGGATGATGCTAGTATTGTTAGAAAGCTTCAATTAAATGAACTAGCAGAACTGAGGAATGAAGCATATGAAAATTCTAGGATTTACAAAGAACGAATGAAAGTTTTTCATGATAAAAAAATTTTGAGAATTTTTTTTTAGTCTGAACAAACAGTTCTCTTGTATAATTCTAGATTACATCTTTTTCCTGGGAAACTTCACTCTAGAGGGACATGACAGGTCCGTTTGTGATTAAAAGAGTTTTTCCTTTTGGATACACTGAAATTGAGGACCCAAAGAATGGTAATATGTTTAAAGTTGATGGGCAGCGTCTCAAGCCATTCCTGGAGAATTTTATTGAAGAGGTTGACACCATATATTTAGAAAATCCATGTTATGAAGACTAAGAGTGTGTATTTCCCAGAATCTATTTTTGTAACTCTACTTCCATTGTTGTATTTGTTTTTCCATTCCGTTATGGATTCTAAAAAAGGCAGGCCTAACTTGAAAGAAAAAAATATATCATCTCTTAGGTACACTTCTACTCTCATTCTCAAACTTATGTTCTACATATTTACATTAAAGACAATGCTTATATTAAGTTGGGGGGACTGGTAGTCTGTTATATATATTTTTTTACTTTCTTATGTGATTCAATTTAAAAAAAAAAAAAAAAAATGTGGAAAAAGACAAAATAGTTTCAAAATGTTGTCTGGCTGAAGACGTTAAACTTAGCGCTTTTGGGAGGCATCCCAAAGTTTTCTTTCACTTTGTAGGATATTTTTATTATTATTATTTGTTATGTTTTGATCTTGAAACTCAATATTTTACTTTTAAAAAAAAGTGTTTTCTTGATGTTCCTCTGAGTATATAGTTATGTTTAGCAGATTCAATCTATTTATTAAGCGATACCATCTTGCTAAGTGAAGTTTTGATTGGGCTGAGCTTGAATTGTATTTACTTCATTTTAACGACATACACGTATTTTTGAAAATTAATTGAGCATGAGCTTTTGTGATACAATATTTAGATATTTAGGTGTGTGTCCAATATGTATAAAGCTCAGTAGATTTGATTTTGTTGTAAAATCTTTGGTATCCTTAGTACTTCTCAATCTACTATCTTAGTGTTTCATGCTAAATTTTTTAGAGTTATTTTCAGATGACATGAAGGTTGAATAAATAGTATGTTCTTATGAAAAAAGTGAAGTGCAAAGAGCTTAAATTTTAAGCACATGTGAAGTAGTAATTAGAGCAATGGTCTCTCTACTGAGTAACCGGGCCTCGTGCCTCAGCAAGCATAGAGTGTTCGCGTAAAAAGGTAGAGTTGGCTAACTCTATTTCGTGGTTGATGGTTGCTACGCCTTTTTGGTTTGAGGTTAAATGCATGAGGGATGCCTTATCATCTAGTGCCCTAAGCCAACTGGTTGGGAGTCATTTATTGAAATCTCGCTACATGGGCCAAATAGAAAGCAAGAGAGCACTAGCATTGCACAGTCATGAACTTGAAAAAAAATATAAATAAATAAATAAATATGAAGTGTAAAGAAAACATATTATCCATTTATGCATGTGTGGATCCTATATGATTTAGATATGGACTTATACTCCTTGTGCTTAATTTCAGTATGACTCCTGTAAGTGTGGAAATCTTCGGGCCCATAGAAGCCCATCAGGCGTCGGACCCATCATGTTGACAACCCAACAAGGTTATCGAACGTCCGAAAATTAGGCCCATTTCATCTTATAATTCCTTGAAAATAGAGATAATGATGTAAGCAAAGTAGTGTTGCCCTAATGGGCTCGAAGCCCAAAAAGGGAATGTATATAAAGGAAACAAACCCTAAATAAAGATTCCATTCCCGTGTTGTGCATTTTTTGGCATTTACACATTGGCGCCGTTTGTGGGAAGATCGATGAGGAGTTCTTGATTTTTCGGATCTGTTCTTCGAGATTTGTAAATCATCTCTTTCTTCCCATCTCGTAAAGCTGCGTTTGTTTTGTTTAACCTGAAGATCTGAGAGCTTCTTCCTGTTCTTCACCAACTTCTAAAATCTTCATTCACACTAACCCACAACTTCCCGATCAAACATGCCGGTCAATTGTTCACAAGCGGACGTTTCGACCACTGAAGACAGTCGTGCAAAAAGTTCTCAAGCCATTAAGCAAATCCTGCAATGCCTGACAGCCGCTGAGGAACGTAGCCTGGCTCTTGAGAAGCAGAATGCAGATCTCATGGCGAGATTAGCTCTACCACCGTCTGCCCCTCCGGTAGCGGCGCTCGACAATTCTCAGAACCAGCAGGATAGCAACAGCCCGGAAGAGCACGCTGAGTCTTCCCAGTGCTCAGGAAATGCTCCCGCCGCTAGGGGTGGCAAAAAAACCCACCCCGCCCCGAACCCGCCCCGTTTATCCTGCCCCGCCCACCCCGTTTAGCTAAACGGGGCGGGTATGGGGAAAAAAAAAATTCCCCGATTATAATCGGGGCGGGTATGGGGCACCCTCGCCCCGCCCTGAACCCGCTCTGATTAGTTATATAATATATATATATATATATATATTTATCTATATATATGAATAAACATGTATTGACGGATTGTTTATTATGCTTTTGAAATCTTTGATTTTGATTTCATATAGATTTATTGTTTCATTTTGATCTCTTATAGTTAGGTTTGATTTTTGGATTTTATTGTTATTTGGGGAAAAATTAATACATAAACCAGCGCACATGTGTTGCAATGGTATAATCTCACTCCCAAATTGGAAAGGTGAGGAGTTCGAGCCTCTTAGGAGACATTTGTGGGTGTGGTGTGTGAGTTTCTTACCATTAAAAAAAAAAAAAAAAAACGTAATCGGGGCTGGGCGGGTCAGGGGCGGGGCATGGAGTTGGATGGTACGGGGAGGGGCGAGTCGGGGAAATAAAAATTTAATCGGGGACGGGGCGGGGAAAAATAATCGGGTTCGGGGACGGGGCGGGTGATACCCGCCCAGACCCGCCCCATTGCCATCCCTACCCGCCGCAGACGAAGCCATGACCCCCCAAAAGCTCCAAGCAATGATGGCCGAGTTCCAAAGGAAAGTCCTCAGGGACTTGAGAGCCCAGTCTACCTATGACCTAGCCATCCAAGCGTCAACCGAGTTGATACAATCACCCTTCATACCCGAGATAACCCGGGAACCTTTTCCAAAGAAGTTTGTTATGCCTTGGTTTACCCCCTATGATGGCACCAAGGACCCCGAGGAGCACATTTATCAAATCCATCAGAAGATAACCATGTACACTGAGAACGAATCCTTGCTTTGCAAGGTATTTTCCACAATTTTTGTTGATGCAACTCTATTATGGTTCAGGAAATAGCCACCTCGGTCCATTTGATAGGTGGTAACAGTTGACCAGGCTCTTCGTTGCCCAGTATTATAGGAACAAGAGATAGAAGATGACCATATCCTGATTTTTCACTATAATCTAGGAGAAAGGAGAATCACTGAAGAGGTTCCTATCCTGATTCAATATCGAGTCTTCTTATGTCGATAACCGTGACCAACACTCTGTTGTTGAGGCCTTCCGGATGGTCTTTATTCCAGGAACTAAGTTGCATCAGTCTCTGGTGAAGCGCCCTGCATCGGGAATTGGGGAGTAAAACTCCAGAGCCCAAGGGTACCTGAGGATTGAAGAAGAGGAGACCGTTAGACAGAGTAGGACGACCTTGGTTAGCATTGAAGTCCAATCAAAGGATCGGGCAACCGATTGAAAGCATCCAATACCATCAGGGCCACCAGCTCCTTCGGGACTTCCAGCCCCAAAACCTTTCAAATGTTCCAAATCTGAAGAAAGAGCGACCCCCCTAAGGCTCAGCCTTGTCAAACTCTACCAAAAGAACAAAACTAGAGGAAACTTCCAGCAACCCCCAACCATCAGACAACCACTTGACTAAAGGGATAAGTTAAAACATTATGCTTTCCACAGTGATTTCGGGCACATCATAAATAAATTCCGTAATCTCAGACAGCAGGTAGAGGCATTGTTGTTTTGTGGAGAGCTCCGGGATTACATCCAACAGGACAAACCGAGGGCCGATCAACGTGCCCCTAACGCCGCTCGGAACCCCGCAGCCGCACAGTCAGTCAGGATCATCAATATGATTCTTGGTGGTCCCGCCTCCAAAGAAATGGAAGGATCCTACCGGAGCCAGCTACGAAGGGCTCGTAAAATGAGAAAAGTCAACGAAATCAACGATGTCCACCACAGGACAGGAGAAACACAAATTATTTTCTCTGCATCAGACCTTCGGAATATCCAGACCCCACATGATGACCCTCTGGTTGTGACACTAATGGTGGCCAACTGCCTTGTCAAGAGATTCATGATCGATCCTGGGAGCAGTGCAAACGTCATTACCAAATGGGCTTTCGAAAAGCTTGAAATTGACCCGAACAAGATTGTGGCGTCTTGGTGCCCTATTGCAGGATTCGATGGAAAACAAATCGAACCGATCAAGGAAGTCCAATTTCCGGTATCTGCTGCTCAAAGGACCCCGACTGAGACGTTTGTTGTGGTGGATGTGAAGCCTTCATACAATTTACTCATGGGAAGGGGATGGATTCACCGAATGCAGGGCGTGACTTCAACCCTTCACCAAGTAAAGAGATGCATAAGCCCGAACGGTCTGGACATCATTGATATCAGGGGTGACCAGGTGGTCGCCAAGGAATGCTATGCGGTCACCCTGAAGGAGATCAGGAAGGGTAAAGGCCCAATGGTCTCCCATTCCAAGGAAAGGAATCCAGGACCCAAATAGCAATCAAAGGAAAGGGACTTGGGTACCCCGATTGTGGTCGAGCCATTACAACCAATCTCTGTTATACCCGATAGCCCGGAAAAAGTTACTTTTGCAGGTACAAACCTTACCAACTCAGAATTGAAAGAACTGACACAGTTATTACAGGACAACTCTGATGTCTTCATATGGGAACATACAGACATGCCTGGTATCGACCCTCTTGTTGCCCAAAACTCATTACATGTCGACCCGAACGTGAGACCGATCAGGCAAAAGCAGAGATGCATGGGAGCGCATCGGAACTAGATCATAACTGACGAAGTGTCCAGATTGTTGCAGGCTGGTTTTGTCAGGGAAGTGAAGTACCCCGAATGGTTCGCCAACGTAGTGGTCATCCAGAAAAAGAATGGTAAGTGGAGGATTTGTGTTGATTTTACTGACCTGAACAGGGCGTGCCCGAAGGATAGCTTTCCACTGCCAAATATCGACCAGATGGTTGACTCTACCGCCGACTATGAACATCTAACTTTTCTAGACGCATACTCGGGATACAATCAGATAAAAATGAACCCGATGGACGAGGAAAAGACCTCCTTCATTACTAAAACAGGTACTTATTGCGTTAAGGTTATGCCCTTCGGTCTGAAAAATACAGGTGCCACTTTCCAAAGGCTGGTCAACAAAATCTTTAAGGGAATGATGGGTACAGTGATCGAGGCTTATATTGATGACACTATGGTCAAGAGCAGAAGAAAGGAAGATCATCTTGCACACCTGCACCAAGTGTTTGACACCCTCAGGATGCATGGCATGAAGCTTAACCCAGAGAAATGCTCCTTTGGCGTGTCATCCGAACAATTCCCGGGGCACATCATGGACCAGACAGGGATCCAAGCCAGCCCGACACAAGTTAAGGCCCTAGTGGAAATAAAGGAGCCCCGGACACATAAAGATGTTCAAGTCCTGACGGGAAGAGTGGTTGCCCTTAGCAGATTCATTTCATGACTCACTAATCGATGCAGACCATTCTTTCAGGCCATTTAAGCAAAAAGGGGAGAAGTCTGGGGCCCTGAGCAGTATGAAGCTCTAGCTAGGTTAAAGGAGTATATGACCAGACCCTCAATCATATCCACCCCAAAACCTGATGAAGTCTTACACCTGTATCTGGCAATATCCTCCATCTCAACCAGTGCAACCCTCATAAAAAAGGATGGGAACTTGCAAATGCCAGTCTTTTACACCAGTAAATCCTTGGTCGAAGCAGAAACCCGATATAGCAGGCAAGAAAAGCTGGTTCTATCACTAGTAAATGCGAAAAGGCAATTGAGGCATTATTTTGAGGCTCATCCAATCGTTGTCCCGACCTCCATGCCTCTCCAGGTAGTTATGTCAAAACCTGATCTTTTGAGCAGAATCTCCAAATGGGCCATCAAATTTGGCATATATGACATAACTTACATACCCCGGGTTTCCATCAAAGGATAGGCGGTCGCAAATTTCTTACTTGAAGATGAAACTGAAGAATCTGACCAGCTGACTGAGCTGAACACGTGGAAGCTTTTCGTGGACGGATCAACCAGTTTTACCGGATCGGGAATCGGCTTGGAGATCCAGACACCCGATGGGACACACCTCTACATGTCAGTTCAAATACAGTTCCCAATCACAAACAATGAGGCAGAGTATGAAGCGATCGTATCTGGCTTGAGGTTAGCCCGAAGCCTCCAAATTCAGGCCCTAGCAATGCACAGTGACTCTCAGCTAATCGTTCAACAAATTAAAGGGGAATACGAGGCGAAATATCCCAAAATGGAGCCTTACCGGGCATTTTTGCTGAAAGAAACAGAGAGCTTTCAAAAAATAACCTTCACTCAGATCCCGAGAAATGAAAACTCTGTAACTGACCACCTAGCCGGCCAGGCGTCCTCAGTTGGAGAGGACCTGACCTGGGTTGTGTTGGTAGATCTCATAGCTAGACCAAGTATTCAAGGCCCAGTACAAGTAATGCTTATTCCATGGGAGCCCAGCTGGATAGATCCTCTGATGAATTACCTGAGAAATGGGACACTCCCGGGAGAACAAAGCCGAAGCTCACAGGATCAGGAGGAATTCAGCCCGATATTCAATCATAAATGAGCAACTCTATCGAAATTCCTTCTCGGGTCCTTATTTAAAATGCATTACGCCCTCAGAATCAAGAGCAGTGATGCAGGAGATCCACAATGGATCTTAAGGGACCACTCCAGAGGAAGGTCCCTTGCCCATAAAATACTTTATTAAGGATACTTTTGGCCCTATCTATTAAGGGATACCGAGGACTATGTCCGAAGGTGCAAGCCATGCCAGTTGCACGAGGACGCTATCCATCGCCAGCCGGAGTTCCGACACCCGACCATAGTCCCATATTCTTTCGCCCGATGGGGAATGGATATTGTAGGACCTCTCCCGAAGGCAATTCGATCAAATTCCTATATCCTCCTGGCCACTGATTACTTCACCAAATGGGTGGAAGATGAAGCCTACCCCGCCATTAAAAGTAACCATGTCATCAAGTTCATTTGGACCCACATAATATGCAGATTTGGGCTACCAAGGACAATTATGATGGATAATGGGACGAATCTTAACAACAAGGAAGTGAGAGCGTTCTTTACCGAGCATGGTATCAACTAGAGTACATCCTCCGTCGGGAACCCGCAGGGGAATGGACAGGCCGAAAAAACAAATCGAACCATATTCGACACCTTGGCCAAAAAACTTAAGGAAACAAAAAGAGCCTAGCTCGAGAAGCTACCTGAAGTGCTCTGGTCATATAGAACTACCCCTAGGAAGCCCACCGGGGAGACTCCTTTTGCCATGGCATACGGCGCTGAAGTTGTGATCCCAACAGAGGTCAGGGTTCCAACCCTTCGGAGTCAGGCCTGGGTGGAAGGCACGAATAACCAGCACCTGGTACACGACTTTAATCTACTAGATGAAAGAAGGGAAGCTGTCGGTATCAGACTGGCCGCCTACCAACAACCTGTTCGAAACCACTTCAACCAAACAGTTAAAAAAAAAGGAGTTCCAGGTCGGTGACATGGTCCTCAGGCGAAAGATTGGGCTCGTGGGACAGCTCAGGGAGCCTTGGGAGGGCCTGTACACCATTATGGAAGTCATCTGGGGCAGAGCATACCGCGTCGGAAGGAACATTGAATATGGAATGAAACCTGAATATGGAATGAAACCAAACTCCCAGAACGCCTCTCGGCAAAAGAGGTACTACCCATAACAAGCCAAGTTTACTTTCACTTTTAAGTTTACTTTTACAAAGATCATTTTTGTAAAAAAAGGCCCCCGAGCCAGATCAATCAAAAAAAGAAATCCATCAGTAAAATAATCTTTTATGCCAAAAATAGCTTACAAATATCTACTTATGCAAAAATAAAAAAAGTATTGTCATGTTTGTCCCATGGCTTGAAGTGCCCGAAAGACATAGCACTGATTCTGAACATATCAAAATTATACAAAAAATAAACAAAGTGTTGTCATGTCTCTCGCATGGCCTGAAGTGCCCGAAAGACACAACACTGATCCTGTAGAGATCAAAACTTTACAAAAAATAAACCAAGTGTTGTCATTTCTCTCGCATAGCCTGAAGTGCCCGAAGGACACAAAACAGATCTTGAAAAGATCAAAATTTTGCAAAAAATAAACCAAGTGTTGTCATGTCTCTTGCATGACCTCAAGTGCCCGAAAGACACAACACAAATCCTAAAGAGATCAAAATTTTACAAAAAATAAACCAAGTGTTGTTGTCATGTCTCTCGCATGGCCTCAAGTGCTCGTAAGACACAACAATGATCATGAAGAGATCAAAAATTTACAAAAAATAAACCAAGTGTTGTCATGTTTCTAGCATGGCCTGAAGTAACGAAAGGACACAACACTAATCCTGAAGATATCACAATTTTACAAAAAATAAACCAAGTGTTGTAATGTCTCTCGCATGGCCTGAAGTGTCCGAAAGACACAACACTGATCCTGAAGAGATCAAAACTTTACAAAAAATAAACCTAGTGTTGTCATGTTTCACGCATGGCCTGAATTGCCCCAAAGACATAACACTAATCTTAAAGAGATCAAAACTTTACAAAAAATAAACCAAGTGCTGTCATGTCCCTCGCTTGTCCTGAAGTACCCGATGGACAAAACACTGATCTTGAAGAGATAAAATTTTGCAAACAATAAACCAAGTGTTGTCATGTCTCTCGCATAGCCTGAAGTGCCCATAAGACACATCACTGATCATAAAGAGATCAAAATTTACAAAAACTAAACCAAGTGTTGTCATATTTCTCGTATGGCCTAAAGTGCCCGAAGGACATAACATTGATCATGAAGAGATCAAAACTTTGAAAAAAAAAAACCAAGTGTTGTCATGTCTCTCGCATGCTCTGAAGTGCCCGAAGGACACAACACTGATCCAGAAGAGATCAAAATTTTGCAAAAATTAAGCCCAGTGTGGTCATGTCTCTCGCATGGCCTGAAGTGCCCGAAAGACACAACATTGATCCTGAAGAGATCAAAATTTTACAAAAAATAAACCAAGTGATGTAATGTCTCACGCATGGCCTGAAGTGCCCAAAAGACAAAACATTGATCCAAAAGAGATCAAAACTCCACAAAAAATAAACTAAGTGTTGTCATGTTTTTCGCATGGCCTGAAGTGCCCGATGCACTCAACCATGATCCTGAAGAGATCAAAATTTGGCAAAAAATAAACCAAGTGTTGTCATGTCTCTCGCATGCTCTGAAGGGCCCGAAAGACACAACACTGATCCTGAACAAATCAAAAATTTGCAAGAATTAAACAAAGTATTGTCATGTCTCTCGCATAGCCTGAAGTGCCCGAAAGACACAACACTAATCCTGAAGAGATCAAAATTTTGCAAAAAATAAACCAAGTGTTGTAATGTCTCTCGTATGGCCTGAAGTGCCCAGAAGACACATCATTGATCCTGAAGAGATCAAAACTTTACAAATAATAAACCAAGTGTTGTCATGTCTCTCCCATGGCCTAAAGTGCCCGAAGGACAAAACATTGATCCTGAAGAGATCAAAGTTTTGCAAAAAATAAACCAAGTGTTGTCATGTTTCTCCCATGGCCTAAAGTGCCCGAAGGACTCAACACTGATCCTGAAGATATCAAAATTTTGCAAAAAATAAACCAAATGGTGTTATGTCTCTCACATGGTCTGAATTGTTTCAAAGACACAACACTGATCCTGAAGAAATCAAAATTTTGCAAGAATTAAACAAAGTATTGTCTTGTCTCTCGCATGGCCAGAAGTGCCCGAAAGACAGAACACTAATCCTGAAGAGATCAAAATTTTGCAAAAAATAAACCAAGTGTTGTAATGTCTCTCGCATGGCCAGAAGTGCCTTAAAGACACAACACTAATCCTGAAGAGATCAAAACTTTTTAAAAAATAAACCAAGTGTTGTCATATCTCTCGCATGGCCTGAAGTGCTCAAAAAACATAACACTGATCCTAAAGAGATCAAAACTTTTATTAAAAATAAACCAAGTGTTGTTATCTCTCTCGCATGGCCTGAAGTGCCCGAAGGACACAACACTAATCCTCAAGAGCTCAAAAATTTTCAAAAAAGAAACAAAGCGTTTTCATGTCTCTCGCATGGCCTGAAGTGCCCATAAGACACAACACTAATCCTGAACAGATCAAAATTTTGCAAAAAATAAACGAAGTCTTGTAATGTCTCTCGCATGGCCTTAAGTTCCCGAAAGACAAAACACTGATCCTGAAGAGATCAAAACTTTACAAATAATAAACCAAGTGATGTCATGTCTCTCGCATGGCCTGAAGTGCCCGAAGGACAAAACATTGGTCTTGAAGAGATCAAAGTTTTGCAAAAAACAAACCAAATGGCCTCATGTCACTCGCATGGCCTAAAGTGTCCGTACGACACAACATTGATCCTAAAGAGACCAAAATTTTTCACAAAATAAACCAATTGTTATCATGTCACTCGCATGGCCAGAAGTGCCTAGAAGACACAACAATGATCCTAAAGATATCAAAAATTGACAAAAAATAAACTAAGTGTTGTCATCTCTCTTGCATGGCCTGAAGTCCCGAAAGACACAACACTGATCCTGAAGTGCTCAAAAGTTTGCAAAAAATAAACCAAGTGTTGTCATGTTTCTCGCATGGCCTGAAGTTCCCGTAAGACACAACATTGATCCTGAAGAGATCAAAATTTTACAAAAAATAAAACAAGTGTTGTCATGTTTCTTGCATGGCCTGAAGTGCCCAAATAACACAACATTAATCCTGAAGATATAAATATTTTGCAAAAAATAAACCAAGTGTTGTAATGTCTCTCGCATGGCCTGAAGTTCCCGAAAGACACAACACCGATCCTGAAGAGATCAAAACATTACAAAAAATAAACCAAGTGTTGTCATGTCTCACGCATGGCCTGAATTGCCCGAAAGACACAACACTGATCTTGATGAGATCAAAACTTTACAAAAAATAAACCTAGTGTTGTCATGTATCTCGCTTGTCCTGAAGTACCCGATGGACACAACACTGATCTTGAAGAGATCTAAATTTTACAAAAAATAAACCAAAAGATGTCATGTCTCTCGCATGGCCTGAAGTGACCATAAGACATATCACTGATCCTGAGGAGATCAAAATTTACAAAAAGGAAACCAAGTGTTGTCATGTTTCTCGCATAGCATGAGGTGCCCGGAGGGCACAACACTGATCCTGAAGAGATCAAAACTTTGCAAAAAATAAACCAAATGTTGTAATGTCTCTCGCATGGCCTGAAGTGCCCGAAGGACACAACACTGATCTTGAAGAGACCTAAATTTTGCAAAAAATAAACCAAGTGTTATCAGGTCTCTCACATGGCCTGAAGTGCCCAAAAGGCACAATACTGATCCTGAAGAGATCAAAATTTTGCAAAAAATAAACCAAGTGGTGTAATGTCTCTCGCATGGCCTGAAGTGCCCGAAAGACACAACACTAATCCTGAAGAGATCAAAACCTTATAAAAAATAAACCAAGTGTTGTCATATCTCTCGCATGGCCTGAAGTGCCCGATGAACACAATACTGATCCTGAAGAGATCAAAATTTTGCAAAAAAATAAACCAAGTGGTGTCATGTATCTCGCATGGCCTGAAGTGCCCGTAAGACACAAGACTGATCATGAAGAGATCCAAACTTTACAAAAAATAAACCAAGTGTTGTGATATTTTTTGCATGACCTGAAGTGCCCAAAGGACACAACACTAATCCTGAAGTTATCAAATTTTTGGAAAAAATAAACCAAGTGTTGTAATGACTCTCGCATGGCCTGAAGTGACCGAAAGACACAACACTGATCCTCAAGAGATCAAAACTTAACAAAAAATAAACCAAGTGCTGCCATGTCTCACGTATGGCTTGAATTGCTCGAAAGACACAACACAAATATTGAAAAGATGAAAACTTTGCAAAAAATAAACCAAGTGTTATCATGTTTTTTGCATGGTCTGAAGTGCCCAAAGGACACAATACTAATACTGAAGATATCAAAACTTTACAAAAAATAAACCATGTTCTGTCATGTCTCACGCATGGCCTGAATTGCCCAAAAGACACAACACTGATCTTGGAGAGATAAAAACTTTACGAAAAATAAACCAAGTGATGTCATGTTTCTCGCTTGTCCTGAAGTACCCGATGGACACAACACTGATCTTGAAGAGATCAAAATTTTGCAAAAAATAAACCAAGTGTTGTCATGTCTCTTGTCTGGGCTGTAGTGCCCGTAAGACACATGACTGATCCTAAAGAGATCAAAATTTACAAAAAGGAAACCAAGTGTTGTCATGTTTCTCGCATGACCTGAAGTACCCGAAGGACAGCCCTTTGATCCTGAAGAGATCAAAACTTTGCAAAAAATAAACCAAGTGTTCTCATGTCTCTCGCATGGCCTGAAGTTCCCGAAGGACACAACACTGATCCTGAAGAGACCAAAATTTTGCAAAAAACAAACCAAGTATTGTTATGTCTCTCGCATGATCTGAAGTGACCGAAAGACACAACATTGATCTTTAAGAGGTGAAAATATAAACCAAGTTGTGTAAAGTTTCTCGCATGGCCTAAAGTGCCTGTAAGATACAAGACTGATCATGAAGAGATAAAAACTTTACAAAAAATAAACCAAGCGTTGTCATGTTTCTTGCATGGCCTGAAGTGCCCAAAACACACAACAGAAATCCTGAAGAGACCAAAATTTTGCACAAATTAAACCAATTGTTGTCATGTCTCTCGCATGGCCAGAAGTGCCTAGAAGACACAACACTGATCCTGAAGATATCAAAAATTGACAAAAGATAAACTAAGTGTTGTCCTCTCTCTTGCATGGCCTGAAGTCCCGAAGGACACAACATTTATCCTGAAGTGCTTAAAAGTTTGCAAAAAATAAATCAAGTGTTGTCATGTCTCTCGCATGGCCTGAAGTTCCCGTAAGACACAACATTGATCCTGAAGAGATCAAAATTTTATAAAAAATAAACCAAGTGTTGTCATGTTTCTTGCATGGCCTGAAGTGCCCAAATAACACAACATTAATCCTGAAGATATAAATATTTTGCAAAAAAATAAACCAAGTGTTGTAATGTCTCTCGCATGGCCTGAAGTTCCCGAAAGACACAACACTGATCCTGAAGAGATCAAAACTTTACAAAAAATAAACCAAGTGTTGTCATGTCTCACGCATGGCCTGAATTGCCCGAAAGAGACAACACTGATCTTGAAGAGATCAAAACTTTACAAAAAATAAACCTAGTGTTGTCATGTCTCTCGCTTGTCCTGAAGTACCCGATGGACACAACACTGATCTTGAAGAGATCTAAATTTTACAAAAACTAAACCAAAAGATGTCATGTCTCTCGCATGGCCTGAAGTGCCCATAAGACACATCACTGATCCTGAGGAGATCAAAATTTACAAAAAGGAAACCAAGTGTTGTCATGTTTCTCGCATGGCCTGAAGTGCCCGGAGGGTACAACACTGATCCTGAAGAGATCAAAACTTTGCAAAAAATAAACCAAATGTTGTAATGTCTCTCGCATGGCCTGAAATACCCGAAGGACACAACACTGATCTTGAAGAGACCTAAATTTTGCAAAAAATAAACCAAGTGTTGTCAGGTCTCTCGCATGGCCTGAAGTACCCGAAAGGCGCAATACTGATCCTGAATAGATCAAAATTTTGCAAAAATAAACCAAGTGTAGTAATATCTATCGTATGGCCTGAAGTGCCCGAAAGACACAACACTAATCCTGAAGAGATCAAAACCTTATCAAAAATAAACCAAGTGTTGTCATATCTCTCGCATGGCCTAAAGTGCCCGATGAACACAATACTAATCCTGAAGAGATCAAAATTTTGCAAAAAATAAACCAAGTGGTATCATGTATCTCGCATGGCCTGAAGTGCCCGAAAGACACAAGACTGATCATGAAGAGATCCAAACTTTACAAAAATAAACCAAGTGTTGTCATATTTCTTGCATGCCCTGAAGTGCCCAAAGGACACAACACTAATCCTGAAGTTATCAAATTTTTGGAAAAAATAAACCAAGTGTTGTAATAACTCTCGCATGGCCTGAAGTGGCCGAAAGACACAACACTGATCCTCAAGAGATCAAAACTTTACAAAAAATAAACCAATTGCTGCCATGTCTCACGTATGGCTTGAATTGCTCGAAAGGCACAACACAGATATTGAAAAGATGTAAACTTTGCAAAAAATAAACCAAGTGTTGTCATGTTTCTTGCATGGTCTGAAGTGCCCAAAGGACACAACACTAATACTGAAGATTTCAAAACTTTACAAAAAATAAACCAAGTTCTGTCATGTCTCACGCATGGCCTGAATTGCCTGATAGACACAACACTGATCTTGAAGAGATAAAAACTTTACGAAAAATAAACCAAGTGATGTCATGTTTCTCGTTTGTCCGGAAGTACCCGATGGACACAACACTAATCTTGAAGAGATCAAATTTTTGCAAAAAATAAACCAAGTGTTGTCATGTCTCTCGTCTGGCCTGTAGTACCTGTAAGACACAACACTGATCATGAAGATATCAAAACTTTACAAACAATAAACCAAGTGTTGTCATGTCTCTCGCATGGCCTGAAGTGCCCAAATGACACAACACTAATGCTGAAGAGACCAAAAGTTTTCACAAAATAAACCAACTGTTGTCATGTGTCTCGCATGGCCTGAAGTGCTTGTAAGACACAACAATGATCCTCAAGATATCAAAAATTAACAAAAAATAAACCAAGTGTAGTCATGTCTCCTGCATGGCCTATAGTGCCCGAACGACACAACACTGATCCTGTAGAGCTCAAAATTTTTAAAAAAAGAAACCAAGTGTTGTCATGTCTCTCGCATTGCTTGAAGTTCCCGTAATACACAACACTGATCCTGAAGAGATGAAAACTTTACAAAAAATAAACCAAGTGTTGTCATGTATCTCGCATGGCTTGAAGTGCTCGAAGGACACAACACTGATCCTGAAGAGATCAAAATTTTGCAAAAAATAAACCAAGTTATGCCATGTCTCTCACATAGCTTAAAATGCTCGTAAGACACAACACTGATCTTGAAGAGATCAAAACTTTACAAAAAATAAACCAAGTGTTCTAATGTCTCTCGCATGGCCTGAAATGCCTAGAAGAAACAACACTGATCCTGAAGAGATCAAAACATGATAAATAAGAAACCAAGTGTTGTCATGTCTCTCGCATGGCCAGAAGTGCTCGAAGGACACAACACTGACCCTGAAGAGGTCAAAATTTTACAAAAATTAAACCAAGTGTTGTCATGTTTCTCGCATGGCCTGAAGCTTCCGAAGGACACAACACTGATCCTGAAGAGATCAAAACTTTGTAAAAAATAAACCAAGTGTTGTCATGTCTCTCCCATGGCCTGAAGTGCCTGAAGGACACAACACTGATCCTGAAGAGATCAAATTTTTGCAAAAACTAAATCAACTGTTGTCATGTCTCTCGCGTGGCCTGAAGTTACTGTAAGACACAACACTGATCATGAAGATACCAAAACTTTACAAACAATAAACCATGTATTGTCATGTCTCTCGCTTGGCCTGAAGTGCGTGTGAGACACAACAGTGATCCTGAAGATATCAAAAATTGACAAAAAATAAACCAAGTGTTGTAATGTCTCTCGCATGGCCTGAAGTGCCTGGAAGACACAACACTGATCCTGAAGAGATCAAAACTTTACCAAAAAGAAACCAAGTGCTGTAATTTCTCTCGCATGGCCTGAAGTACCCGAGAGACACAACACTGATCCTAAAGAGATCAAAACTTTACAAAAAATAAACCAAGTGTTGTAACGTCTCTCGCATGTCCTGAAGTACCCGATGGAGACAACAATGATCTTGAAGAGATCAATTTTTTTCAAAAGATAAACCAAGTGTTGTAATGTTTTTCGCATGGCCTGAAGTGCCCGAAGGACACAGCACTGATACTGAAGAGATGAAAACGTTGCAAAAAATAAACCAAGTGTCGTTATGTCTCTCCCATGTACTGAAGTGCTCTTAAGACACATCACTGATCATGAAGAGATCAACACTTTACAAAAAAACAAACCAAATGTTGTCATGTTTCTCGCACGACCTGAAGTGCCCGAGAGACACAACACTGATCCTGAAGAGATCAAAACTTTACAAAAAATAAACCATGTGTTGTAACGTCTCTCGCATGGCCTGAAGTGCCCGAAAGACACAACACTGATCTTGAAGAGATCAACACTTTACAAAAAATAAACCAAGTGTTGTCATGTCTCTCGCATGACCTGAAGTCCCCGTTGGACACAATACTAATCCTTAAGAGATCAAAATTTTCCAAAAAATAAACCAAGTGTTGTCATGTCTTTTGCATCTCCTGAAGTTCCCGTAAGACCCATCAATGATCCAGAAGAGATCAAATTGTACAAAAAATAAACCAAGTGTTGTCATGTTTCTCATATGGCCTGAACCTTTCGAAGGACACAACACTGATCCTGAAGAGATCAAAATTTTACAAAAAATAAACCAACTGTTGTCATGGTTCTCGCATGGACTGAATTGCCTGAAAGACACAACACAGATCCTGAAGATATCAATACTTTACAAAAATAAACCAAGTGTTGTCATGTCTCTCGAATGGCCTGCAGTGCCAGATGGACACAACACTGATGTTGAAGAGATCAAAAATTTTACAAAAAAGAAACCAAGTGTTGTTATGTTTCTTATATGGCCTGAAGTGCCCGAAGGACACAACACTGATCCTGAAGATATCAAAATTTTGCAAAAAATAAATCAAGTGTTGTAATGTCTCTCATGGCCTGGAGTGCCCGTAAGACACAACATTAATTCTGAAGAGATCAAAACTTTACAAAAAATAAACCAAGTGTTGTCATGTCTATCGCATGGCCTGAAGTGCCCGAAAGACACAACACTAATCTTGAAGAGATAAAAACTTTACAAAAAATAAACAAAGTGTTCTCATGTCTCTCACATGGCCTGCAGTGCCAGATGGACACTACACTGATGTTGAAGTGATCAAAATTTTGCAAAAAAGAAACCAAGTGTTGTCCTGTCTCTCGCATGGCTTGAAATGCCCCAAACACAAAACAATGATCCTGAAGAGATCAAAAAATTTAAAAAAAATAAACCAAGGGCTATCACGTGTCTCGCACGGCCTGAAATGCCCATAAGACACATCACTGATCATGAAGACATCGAACTTTACAAAAAATAAACCAAGTGTTGCCATGTTTCTCGCATTGCGTGAAGTGCCCGAAGGACACAACTGATCCTGAAGAGATCAAAACTATGCAAAAAATAAACCAAGTGTTGTAATGTCTCTCACATGGCCTGAAGTGCCTGTAAGACACAACACTGATCCTGAAGATATCAAACTTTTAAAAAAATAAACCAAGTGTTGTCATGTCTCTCGCATGGCCTGAAGTGCCAGATGGACACAACACTGATCTTGAAGAAATCAAAAATTTGCAAAAAAGAAACCCAGTGTTGTCCTGTCTCTTGCATGGCTTGAAGTGCCCCGAAGACACAACAATGATCCTGAAGAGATCAAAATTTAAAAAAAATAAACCAAGGGTTGCCATGTGTCTCGCACGGCCTGAAGTGTCCGAAAGACACAACACTGATCCTGAAAAGATCAAAATTTTTAAAAAATAAACCAAGTCTTGTCATATCTCTCGGACGGCCTGAAGTGCCAGAGAGACACACCACTGATCCTGAAGAGATCAAAACTTTACAAAAAATAAACCAAGTGTTGTCATGTCTCTCACATGGCCTGAAGTGCTCGAAAGACACAAATCTGATCCTGAAGATATCAAAACTTTACAAAAAATAAACCAAGTGTTGTCATGTCTCTCGCATGACCTGAAATGCCTGAAAGACACAACACTGATCCTGAGGAGATCAAAACTTTACAAAAAATAAACCAAGTGTTGTCATGTCTCTCGCATGTCCTGAAGTACCCGATGGACACAACAATGATCTTGAAGAGATAAAATTTTAACGAAAAATTAACCAAGTGTTGTCATGTCTTTCGCATGACCTGAAGTGACCGTAAGACACAACACAGCTCCTGAAGGGATCCAAACTTTACAAAAAAGATACCAAGTGTTGTCATGTTTCTTGCATGGCTTGAAGTGCCCGAAAAACACAACACAAATCCTGAAGAGATCAAAACTTTACAAAAAATAAACCAAGTGTTGTTATGTCTATCGCATGGCCTGAAGTGCCCGAAAGACACAACACTGATCTTGAAGAGATCAAAACTTTACAAAAAATAAACCAAGTGTTCTCATATCTCCCGCATGTCCTGAAGTACCCGTTGGACACAACACTAAACTTGAAGAGATAAAAATTTTGCAAAAAATAAACCAGATGTTGTCATGTCTCTCGTATGGCCTGAAGTGCCTGTAAGACACTCCACTGATCCTGAAAGATCATAATTTACAAAAAATAAACCAAGTGTTGTCATGTTTCTCGTTTGGCCTGAAGTGCCCGAAGGACACAACACTAATCCTGAAGAGATCAAAACGTTGCAAAAAATAAACCAAGTGTTGTCATGTCTCCCGCATGTCCTGAATTGCTTGTAACACACATCACTGATCTTGAAGAGATCAAACTTTACCAAAAATAAACCAAGTTTTGTCATGTTTCTCGCATGGCCTGAAGTTCCCGAAGGACACAACACTGATCCTAAAGAAATCAAAATTTTGTAAAAAGTAAACTAAGTATTGTCATGTCTCTCGTATGGCCTGAAGTGCCCGTAAGACACAACACTGATCCTGAAGAGATCAAAACTTTACAAAAAATAAACCAAATGTTGTCATGTCTCTCGCATGGCCTGAAGTGCCAGAAAGAAGCAACACCGATCCAGAAGAGATCAAAAATTTACAAAAAATAAACCAAGTGTTGTCTTGTCTCTCGCATGGCCTAAAGTGCCCGAACGACACAACACTTATCATGAAGGGATAAAAAAATTGCAAAAAATTAACCAAGTGTTGTCATGTCTCGCGCATGGCCTGAAGTGCCCGAAAGACACAACACTGATCCTGAGGAGATCAAAACTTTACAAAAAACAAACCAAGTATTGTCATTTCTCTCACATGGCCTGTAGTGCCCGAAAGACACAACACTGATCCTTATGAGTTCAAAATTTTACAAAAAATAAACCAAGTGTTGTCATGTCTCTCGCATGGCCTGAAGTGCCCGAAGGACACAACACTAATCCTGAAGTGATCAAAAGTTTGCAAAAAGTAAACCAAGTGTTGTCATGTTTCTCGCATGGCCTGAAGTGCCTGAAAGACACAACACTGATCTTGAAGAATTAAAAAATTTGCAGGAAATAAACCAAGTGTTCTCATGTCTCTCGCATGGCCTGAAGTGCCCGAAAGACACAACACTAATCTTGAAGATAAGCCTCTCCTTTGGCTTCAAACGCCCGAAAGACACAGTAATTTTTGGATAAAATAATCTAAGTTTTGCAAAGGTCAACTGGACAAAAACCATGATTTTCATTCAAAATATGGGCCCCGATGGCCAAGGTTTACAAAATGTTTTACAAATGTAAAATCCTAAGTGCCAGCATCCGTGCCCGCCACATTTGAGCTCACGGGAACAATGGCCCCATCGGGAACTGAAGGATCAGAATCGGACGTGAGCCCCGAAAGGGGATTCGTCTGGAACTCACAGAAGCAAACGTCATCAGGACTTCTAACCAGATCATCATACTGTGGAGCAATGCCCAAAGACTCATCCAATTCCTCCACTGAGGCGAAGTCCCTCTCCTCAACAAGTTTCTGGATGTCCTTGAAACATGTCCTCCAGCCGAACCCGATTCGGTACTGGGTAGTGTCGTAGAGGCGCTTATACATCTGATTACCACCCCAATGACACATCTCCACCATCGACCTCTCCACTGCTAGGAGATTCTCGGTTTCAATCTTCTTCTTCAGAAGCTTCTCTTTGGAGGCCATCAGGCCCTTATTCTCAGCCTTCAGGCTCTCGACTTCAGCGCTAGGGCCCACCGAACCGCCTCCATCTCCTTGATCTTCTCTTGGGCATCCTGAAGCTATTGCTCCGCAGAGATTGCCCTCTTGGTCTGAACCTCCAGTTTATCATTGGATATCGATAACAAGGTGGAAACCTTTTTTCTGGCATCCTCCTTCAGCCTCAGGAGTTCTGAAGACTTGTTTAGCAACCTAGTGTCCTCCTCCATCTTTGCATTATAAGCCTGGGTTAGGTAGAGCATCTGCAAAGAATGCAAGTGTTAGCCAGATCAATAAATGAAGTGAGGAAATACAAAATATGACTGAAGGAACATCGTGTCAAAAACGTACCTTCATGGCAATCTCCGGACCAGACATAGCCAACTCTGCTCGATCGATCTGTGTCAACTTTTTTCAATCTGCATGGGTCCAGATCTGGAAACCCATTGCCCGAAGGGCAACATCATTATCAATGGTCTTATGTCCCCTGACCAAAAAGTCACCACCCAGAAGTGTTATCTTTGGTGCCCATGGGACAAGTTACTCCTTCTTGGGTGCAGCCCCAAACTCTGCCACTATGCTTGGCAATTACGTTGTAGTTAGACGGGGCCTAACCGATCCATCGGGGATATCTTCCTCAGATCGGGGACATTGTGTTCCCGTTAAACTGGGTTCTCCCTCCACTGGTCGGGATCCTGGAACAGGGATTTCCCCTGAAGGAGGTGGTGGAATAACTGGAATATTTCCCATTGGTGGTAGAGGAACTGTCCCAGAGGGAGGAGCTGGAATACCTTTGGATCGTTGATCACCTTGGGTTTTCTTCGGTACCGAAGGGTTTGCTTGAGGGCCCTTTACTCGCTTGGCCTTCTTCTTGAGGACAGGTGTCAGGATCTTCAGCATGGTATTTTGTCCTTCTGATGTTAGTGCCAGCAAATTAGAACCCGTCAGGTAACTTCCACACATCCTCAGGGGCTGTCCCCAAATTTTAGATTTAAGGATATCAAAGATGTAATTTGGAATCTTAAATCGGTCGAGCACTCCCAGAAACTCTAGCACATGATGACCCAACTTATCATTGCACTGTTCGCAATAGCATGACCCCCTATGATAAGATTTAAAGGAAGGGAATAAAGGTTTGCCATCACACATCTTTATCCCACTTAAAGGAAAAAGATTATACCGACCCCTACAGTCCTTCTGGTCCTGAATCTTGTAACAGAACAGGAGCTCATCCAGACCCAGATCAAGAACCATCTCCCGATTAATCATCATGACCATAGCCACGATCCTGAAGAAATTAGGCCCCACTTGAAGCGGATCCAGACCCAAGGTAGACAGGATATGAAAAAGAATGGGTGGATTGGGAATCTAAGAGCCTGAATGTGGAAGGCTGACAGCAAGATCTGATCATCCCTGAATCCCTCCCCTTTCCTGAAGTCGTACTTCTTAGGATAATTCTTGACTATCACCCCATCGGTTATCCCACACTGAACCCTCAATCTCTTCAGCACTGTATCTACTCTATGAGCAGGGGGAAGGGGATTGGCATAAAATTGATCTCCCGATCTTCCTACAGCCGGATCCCCACTCACAACAGCGTTTTGGGTAACCTCAGGGGGACTAGATCTGACCCCCACAATCACTTCTACCGATGGAGAACTAAGGGAGGAATCAGGATCTACAGAGGAAGGAAGACGGTCGCTACCCAACCGAGTGTCATCACTGTCAGACATATTGACATAAATATAGGAGAGTTGGAAGAAAGAACTTACTCTAAGATGAATCCCGATGGAATTTCGTGAGTTTTCCTGAAGAAATGTACAGATTTTGGCCGTAACAAGAAGAAAACCCAAGTTGCAGAGAGTTTCTAAGAGCCAAGAGCTTGGAGATGCAATGAGTGTTTGGCAAATGGACACTGGGTATTTATAGAGGTCACCAAAATATGCGAAGAGTCATGTGCACATGAAACAAAGCATCATACCGCCTCATCAACCCCCATCTCGCAAATCGAGACCACCTGAGCCATGAATTTGAAATAATTAATGGTGATACAACCGCCGTATTAAATGAACCTGCCACGTGACCCCGACAGGGGTAATGTATATATATTCCCCCACTTTACCTTCTTGGTAATGGGCCTGACTACCCGAAAGCCCACCACCAAGAAGAGGGCATGTGTAAGTGTGGAAATCTCCAAGCCCATCAGGTGTTGGGCCCATCATGTTGACAGCCCAACAAGGTTATCGATGGCCCGAAGATTAGGCCAATTTCATCTTATAATTCCTTGAAAATAGAGATAATGATGTGATAATGATGTAAGCAAAGTAGTGTTGCTCTAATGGGCTCGAAGCCCAAAAAGGGAATGTATATAAAGGAAATAAAACCCAAATAAAGATTCCATTCCTATATTGTGAATTTTTTGGCATTTACAACTCCCTTATATGATTTTGGTAGAAGGAATGGAAACCAATGTCTTTTTGGGGATTGAATGTAAAAACACTAAGTTGAAGTGCATCTGGGTGTCATGTTTAAAATCTTTGGATTGTTATATCTTTGCGAGGTTCAACTTGAAAAAAATATACTAGTATTTACTTGTGTTTGTTTATAGAATGAAGTTCGTAGGGTGAGTGCGACATCCTACACGAGCAGATCTGAGTGGGTGTATTTTCTACTATTCCTGGATTGAGTATGTTAAATGCTAGTTATATATGAAACAGGAGCAAATTTTTGTTCACTGTTATTTTTTTTGAGTTAGAGAATTTTGTTACACTGTAATTGCTAGGGCCTAGCAATAAGCTAGTTAGGGGTATGATAACTACCTAAAAGTGCACGCTTATTATGCTTATTTTATATATTTTGAGCACTTTATGGAAGCGAATATGTTCGATTTACATTATTGATTTTATATGTGAACTAATGCTTGAATTTGAATATTTGTTCCAGAATGGTCACCTGAAGCAGTTAAATTGGATGTGTGAGCAATATGAGCGGTGTGTATAGCCGTTCAGAAAAGTCCAAAGTCATATATTAGAAGTGGGTCTTGTTTTGAAGATCTCATCGACACCATCACAACAGTATAAAGAACACATCAATCTGAGCTTGGGATAAAAAGTTGTGTTTATTGTTATTTTACATATTTTTTAGACTTTATGTAAAATAAATCAAAAAATAAAATAAAAGAAAAGAAAAGAAAATAGGAGGAAAATGAAAATTTTCTACCCAAGTTCTCCACCGTGAGACTATATTGGTTGGTGGGGCCAGAAAAAGAAAAAGATGGAGCTTACTCCTTAAGCTTTCAACCAGGAGAAAAAAAAATATATACAAAAAAGGGAGGCGGCAAAAAGAAGAAAAGGAGAGTCAGCACATGGAATTAGGGCAACGAAATAGAAAAAGAAAGGGGGGCTGTTTTTCCCTACTGACCCAAGGGATAGAGGAGAAGAAGCTGCTTGCGTTTTCAGATGGAGAAGCTTTTGAAACTCTACCTTTCTTGTTTAATTTTCATGGAAGGCTAAAACCCTAGCTAAGGGTAGGGGTGAAACCTACTTTAACTATGTGATTTGCTGATTTTGTTCAATTTTGGATTTAAATGAATGATTTTCCTTTTGGATTATTCTTACTTAATTTCTGATTTTTCTCCTTTATGAAATTGATGGGTGTTTGAGATCATTCATGGGTTCAGTTATTCTTTTCCCATTGTTCGCTAAAATCATCCATGCTTTTGGGATTGAGAAATATTAGTAGATTGTTAACTAATTTAGAGAAATTATTCTTGATAGTTTGTTGTTGTTGGTACAGATTATGCTTGGATTATTTTCAAATGAATTTAAAAGAGATTCAATGTGTGTGAACATTCATGCTATGAATTAATCTCGTGTTGTTGAAAAATAAATATTTTCAAAGTTTTCCTAGCTTCACCATAATTACTGACATATACGTAATAATCCACAAGAATATCAATTTCATTTATATTAACATGCTTTTAATTCAATTAAAACAATAATCCATAATTATATCAATTTCCTCTCCTTTAATATGCTTTTAAATTTATTAAAGCAATAATCCACAAAGATATGGGAACTTAGAATAATGTTCTAAGTAGAGAAGACACGTCTTATAAATCACATAATTTCATACTCGGTTCCACTAATCACAGAAAATGGAAACTTACTCAACCGCGCCTACACATATACACTAAACTACGTCTAGCGCTATTATTTCCAATCACCTAGATGGAACAAGCCTAATCCACTATCCAAGGTCAAAACACAACTCCTCCCTCTCTCTATATATATATATTTATAAACATACAAGCATGATAATTAATCCTAAACAGGATTTCTAATTCATTTTATACAATTAGCATGCTCAAATCCAAATATCACATATAAGTCTGAGTCATCTGTACCAATAGTGATTTCCCTACCTCTCGACGCGTCTCTACGGACTAATCGTCCCACCCATGACCTAGCCGGATACATCGATATGAGGCTCAACACGTGCGCTAAAATTTGCCCCAAAACACCTTTGCCCGAAAATGGGGCCCACCATGAATAGTGTCGGCGCCAGAATATGGGGCCCACTGACCAAAGTTGTCTTAATGAAATTTTGAATATACCAAAACTTCCGCCTCGACAACCTATTAAATATATACGAGGCCCATTAGCAATAGATAAACGGAAATGAACAAATCAGGAAAAAACTAAAACGAATTTCATACCTATAATCGTGATTTCCCGTTGAACCACTCAACTAATCATGCCCAAATTTTTGTATGGCGTACATCATACGGAAAAGAATCTACCCTCCGAAAATCGGCCCAAACGGAGTTCGGGAAGTCGTCGAACCGATAATGCGAAATCTGGCTAAAACAAGCCCTGTCATCGCTGTCACGCACGACTCCGCACCACAACGCACTACCACCTGCGTTGTCTTCACCACTTGGCTACCATCGCCACCACCTAGGCCGCCGCTACTCGTTAGCGACGCCCATCCCTCCCATGGTCACGCCTCTGTTGCGCGACCCACTCTCTCTCCCCGACTTCTCTCTCTCTCACTCTCTCTACAGGTCGCGATGAAGAAGAGATGGAGAAGGAGCTGGTCTGGTGATGTCGTGATGAAGGAAAGAGCAAAAGGAGGTGCGTAGAAAAAAAGGGGAAGATGGAGCCAATCTGATTCTGATGTGTGTGGTGAAAGAGTCCACTGCCTAATTCAATTTTCTTTTCTCTTTTTCTTTTTCTTTCTATGTTATATTAATCTTTTTCAATTTTTGTCCTCCACATCACTTTGTTTCACACATTACACGTGTGTGGTCTAATAGTTAGACATGAAAAAAAATACAATACATGGTGTGTGGAATAAAACATTGACCTGTCCAAGCCCAATCACATGGTCACTTAATTTCCATTTCATTTTCTTTGTAGTTATATATATATATATATATATATATATATATATCCACGTATATATACATATAAGGTGAATATGTCCCTCACATTTCTACAGAATGAAAGGATGAGGTCTTTGACCACTTAATCTACACATGCAACATATTATAATGGTGACTCTCCAACTTTCCAAAATCACAAAATAGCCACACTTCACTGCTTAGTCGAAACAATCCCAAAACGTGATGTCACGAACACAAGAATCAACAGAATGCCATATAATTAAAATAAACCAAAATACATAATTCAGGGTATGAAACCAACCACTGAAACACCGAATAAAGTCTAAACTCATTGAAACTTCTAAAATCACTGGACATCAACATTTATCGCACAAGTCACAAAATAGCGTCACGAAAATATATACGTACACGAAATAAGTACTAATACCAAGGAACAATTAAACGGAGGAAGCAAACAATGGGCTTCACGTCTAATCCTTAAAAGTACTAAATGCGGTAACTGAAACAATCGAGTCGGAACCTTAAACGTCGAATAAACAAAATGTGTCGCTGCCTAGTCAAAGTACTAACGCTAAACGTCAAAATAAAATCGTGTAGTCAGCAACAAGAAAGTCCACGAAGTAGTCAAGGAGAAAACGTAAAGTCGTCCAGTCGACTTTAAACGTAAACGCGAAAAATTTAAACGCAAAAAATTTACATGCGAAATACCAAGAATAACGATGATGTCATGAACAAGTGACATCACAACCGAAAATAAATCAGAAATAATTTTAGAAAAAGGGAATATAACATGGGGTGTTACACGCTCAGCCAGCTGAAGGCATCAGAAAGATTAAGTGTTTTAAAAGGGCTATTTTCCAATCGACTGATGAATGTAGGCAACTGATTGATGGTGAGTTTTTTCCGCCGAATGATGTGTTAAGTAACGTCTAGTTTGGAACAATTAATGCTCATAACCATCGTCACTACCACCTACCAACACTCTCACTCACTCTCCATTCTAAACCTAGATATAAATACACTCGTATGTGTATGGCGTGAGGTATATGTGTGTATGAGCTCTTGAAAGAAGACTCCAAGAATTCAATTTTTTCTCTTCTCCTTCAACTACCATCTTACACCATTGAAGAGAAAACCATCAAATCTTGAGCTTTAAAGCTTCACCCATTTATTTCTACTCATTGTGAAACCTTTACTCTTAATCTTTTAGTCATTCCATTGATCCAAATCACTTGACCCATTTATTAGAGAGTTTCTTGATCTTGAGTTTCAAATACATCACTAAATACACTTGAGCTTAAACTTGTTTCTTATCCGTAAAACCTTAGGGTTTTGAGTGTATCTTGAGTGATTTTCATTCTTATTCAAAGACTTGTTGTCTAGGGTGAGTGAAGCCCTAGATCTCCAAGAGAAGGTTGTTCTCTTGGTTGTGTGAGGAGCTAGTTATTTCCTTTGTAAAGGTTTGCTCTCCACCTTAAAAGAGGAGCCTTAGTGAAAGGCTTTGGAAAGTATCAAGGGGGATTGAGCCGAGGAGTAGGAGTATCGAACCTCGCAAAATTTTGGGGTTGATAGTTCGATCTCTTTATCTCTCTTTACATTATTATTTTTACTTGTGTTGAATCTTTTGTGCTTATACTCATATTTTTCTAGGTTAGTTTTGATTTATCACAAACTAGCATATTAGATTTATTGATCTATAATTTTGATCATTAGTGCTCTTTAATGAGCTTCCTTATTTCCATTTGTTTTGCTGGAGAATTGAGACCCCTAATATTCCAAACTCTTAATGATATTCTCCTTATGATATAAAATCGTTAGGAAAAGGATTGTGCTAGTAAACCTGTGAATCCAAAAATGGGAGGCTTAGGATTAGCATCTCATATCTTCTTATTTGGAAATGTTATGGTTTTGAATGTCAACTAAAGCTTCATCTCTCACGACCCAAAACTCAATGAAATGATACTATCTTGTCACGACCCGATTCCAAATACCCGAATAATGATTTAAAATTCAAATCCACAACTCAAGAAAACTAATGCGGAAGTGATTTTAAAATACCATAAATCATCATTTAATCCAACTTAGTCAACCGACACTGTTCACAATTTTCTATAGCAAACCTCATATCAATACATTCCACAATCAGCTCAACTCCAAAATCATCCCAACTTCATCCATCAATTTCTAAACCAACCTCTAGACTTATTCTAGTAAAACAGATGAATAATCATTTTAAAAATCAACATTGAATCAATTATAGTTACCTCTTCCAATAATCAAGTACCCAAATCTAATCACAATGAATATATATAATCACCACTTGTCATTTCATTATTATGTACAAAGATCAGTTTTTCACAACCTTGGATAACTCATAAATCATCAAATTCCGCGATCCTTTCCCTGAAAAATGTTAAGGGATGAGCACGACGGCTCAGTAAAGAAAAATCATGAAGCGTAAGATTCCACAAGTATGTAAATCAATGAATACATATAGGGTCAGGTCTCTACCCTAGTCCAATCCGTAATATAAATGCATAAAAAATCTCAATATAAACTTATATAGAACAATTTAAATATCATCAACAAGATAATTAAAAAAGTTCCAAAATCTTGAAATTAAAACCAATAATCTTAGCATAAACTCAAATCCAACTATCATAAACCAGATAGTATAAAGCTTCAAAATCATCAAGTCCAACTATCGCAAACCAGATAGTATAAAGTATCAAAATCATCAAGTACCACTATCATAACCAGATAGTATAAAATATCAAAATCACGTAGTCGGGAAAATTCAGACATGAAACAAACCCTAGACCATGAACTCGCCGTCCATCTGCCTAGTGTCGCGCGATAATTTGAGGACTTACTCCTTCATCCCCCCCTTGCTCACACCACACGACAATTTTCCCAAAATCAACAATCAATTCACAATTCATCACATCATAAATATCATTCACATGTGCACGTAAGTAATAAATATATATCTGCACTCCATGATCCACCTAATAAAATGTTTATCGTGGCATGTATCAATGCACTTAACACATTAATGCAATTTTACAACTCATGTCAAAAATAATAAAAATGTCATGCTCAGGCTATATATAAGCATTAAAATGCATAAATGAAGATTCTTAAACTCAGACGATACCCCAATAAATCCCTACCTCAAACCTAGATGAAAATCTAATAAATACCGAGATTAAATAATAAGATTGCGTCTTTCACACCTTCGCTTGCACCCTATTTTTGCCCAAAACCAATTAACACATTTGAATAATTCACACAAAAATAACCACATTGATTTTTATATTAAAATTCGTCAACGATCAACTGATATCTTTACACAAAAAGTTTCGGAATCAACTGATGAAGATAAGCCACTCAATTAACAAAGAGAAGTTCAATTTCAGATTTCTACCGCAAATCGGATAATACGTAATCAAGGGATTTTATTACAATATGTAGATTTGTAAAATTCATGAAATTTTCAGACTTTACTTTAGACACATACATGGTACTACTTTAAAATTTTCAGAAGTTTATATCAACATAAAGTGGTCTAAATATATACCAAAAGATAGCTTTGATAACAGATCTGCAAACTGAACCTCTGACTCACAGATTGTTCAAAATTTATCCGTATGTAAATAAAATCTGAAACTATGGATATTTACATCGTACATACTTATAATTATGGTATAAAATTTTCAAGACATAATTATAAGTATAAACCTCTCAAATCAGTACCCAAAGTTATGTTTTCACAATAGAGGAGTAAATAGAACATCAAGTACTCTTGAATTTTTATACAAACTTCTATACTTGATAAAATTATGAAATTTTGTACATATATACTAGACATATATGGTAATAAACTATATAAGTTTCAGGAATTATAAGAGTACTAAACCATGTGAAACAAAGGACTAAACTGAAACTAAAAATAGATCAGCAAGTAGTAAAACTTTACTAGACAATTTACTTCCGTGATTTTTCATCAATTAAATACTTATCAAAATATTTTGAACTTTTCAAACATGATAGTAGACATATAGAAATATGCTGTAAAAAGTTCAAAAATTTCTAGGTACTGGAGCATGAGTAATAAATTGATCAAACTGATACAACCAAAATAGTTCTGCTACTGAAAAACAAATCCGAACAATATGCACTTCCAGATTTTTAATTAAATATCTACTCATAAATAATTTTTAAAAGTTTTAGGAATACACTATAACATACATATACACATTCTGTAAAATGTTCAGAAAATATAAACAAATCGAACATAGATTAAAAATAATAGATCGAAAGCTTTCATTTTGCTAAAATATGTAGAACTAGAATCTGAAAATTTAGATAAATAAAATAAATTAAACCAAGGAAGATCACATACCGAAATTGGTATTAAACCAAAGATCGGAACATGTAGAACAATTTGTACTTTAACCCGAAATCTAAATCCAACTCCATCATACCCAAAATGTAGAAAGAAGGTGGAGAAAAATGAAGAACAATTTTGACTGAAAACCATGTACTAAGGTCTCTTTTACACTTATTTCTCTCTCTACGCCAACACAACAGTGTAAGAATGAGTGGTGTGTGAGTTGTGTATAATATGATATTTTGAAGAAAGGGAGTTGAGTGGGTTCATATATTATATGAACATGTATGGTGAGGAGAAGAAGTGGGTCGGCCAACCAACACCCACTCCACCACCAACTCAAATCTCTTTTTTTTTTTTTCCCTTTTCTTTTATTTTATACACCAATTGAAAATTTTAAAGGGAAAAAAGTGTAACAGTTAGGTGTAAAGTTACAAAACCAACACAAAGACCAAATGAATGGTTTCATCCTTGGACACCAATTTAATACAAGTGTATTATTGACAAAGGTTGTAATGGAATCATATAATAAGTGGTAATTAAAGACCACTTGATGTTTGCTTTATCAAATTGCAAATACACCCCAAAATAATACACCGAAAATCCCAACAATTATGAAACGGTACTAACCACAAATAAATGATGCCAAAAAGAAATAAATGATAGTGGAAATAATTTCCGAACCGACCTAGAAACATAAATCATGTAATCTCCGATGCATGAAAACACATGAAATGTCATGTAATGCCACAAAATAATGATATCTTTAAAAAACAATTAACCAAAATAAATAATTAAATAAACTAGGTCATTACATCATCACACGAGCAAGGAGGATCAACTTTGGTTTTCCCTTTAGGGTCGGACAAGTGATGCTGGGAGGCTAAATGACAATTTATTGTTGATTGGTTGTCACATGGTTAGCGGGGGAAAGTGAGGTACCCTGATGGTTAATTAGCAGACTTATTCTTCCTGGGTTGAACCTCAATCCACCGAGAATTAAATGGAGGAGGCAAGCTATCAACAGGTGACGAAGGTGGGGTAGAAATAGTTTCATGATCAGTGGGCAAAGGAGCAGGAGAAAAGGGGCATTTAGCTTCAAAGTGACCAAAACTCAAGCAAGAACCATAAACTTGTGGTTTCCATTAGAACTCGACTCTAATATCAATGAGTTTATTGTGTCCGGTTTTGAGTTTAAAATTATCTTAAAAGGGTTTGGAAGAATCAACTTCCACATAGAGCTTTGCAAAACTAATTTTCTTTTTGGATTCAGTGATCTTATCTCTTTTTGGATTCAGTGATCTTATCTCTTTTTGGATTCAGTGATCTTATCTGCAAAGAGAGGTCTCCCAATACAGTTAGATATGAAACTTAACCCCTTTTCTATCCAGAATTCAAGAGGAATATTGAACAATTTCATCCACAAGGGAATGAATCTACATGTGTCCTTAGTGAATTCAAAGCCTTGGTGCTATTTCTTAATGATCAAAGGCCTCCCTGCTATCATGCATGAGCCATTGGCAATGATTTCAATGCAAGTTTCTCCATTAAATAATTTAAAGATATAGAAGCCTTCGTCATTAGAAAAGACCTATTCAAGCCCTTTATTTCTCACTGGTTTTCACACTCCTCAGCAATTTCCAAAGGTAGTTCAAGAACAAAATTTGGTTCAGCACATGCTTCATGCGCGTAGTAGTTAAGCTTCATTTTTAGAGCTTCAATACATGGGGATGCAGTAATTGTAGCCCATATAGGGGTGCATTGGTGGTTCAGACTAGGACTGCTTGTAGTAGTAGGTAAAGAAAATAGCTGAAAAGAGGAGTCAACCTTACCTTGCTCCTGATAATACTGTTGGGTGGTCTTGGGCTTCTCTCACCCCAAAAGCTAGCTCAAAGGGTGAGGCCTTCCTTCACACTTATATACTGACCACCAGCCCATTCCACAACCGATTTGGGACAACCCCAACAATCTACCCTCACACATCAAGCCCTAGGTCGGAGTAGAGACAACCCGTATCTCTGGAAACTGGGCTGAGACTTGTTGGTAACATGGGTTGAGACTTGTTGATAACCTGGGCTCTGATACCACTCTGTTTGCTAACCCTTTGTTAGAAGCCTTGTGTACCTACAAATCAGAAAATGCACACAACACACACACCAAACAATCGACACAAAGATTTATACGTGATTTGACCAAAATCAGGCTACGTCCATGGAGAGCACCGTTTCACTATAATCAATGAGAGGATTATAAGGGGATGATCTGCATATCATACATGTGCATACACGCAGTGTATACTCACGCTTGTATCACCGAAATAATATAAGTCTATATTATTCTCAACTCTCACCAAGAAGAATACTAGTATGTATCTCTTCTCTCTCTCTATCTTGTGCACACAATACAATAGGGCTGGCCCCTATATTTATAAGAGAGTCCGGAGTGGAGGACATGTTAATCAATTCAATTAGGAGTCTGATCTCCTACCATAACTGTGATTGCTTGGTGGCTAAGTTTAACTTTCCCTATAAGGAAATGAGTCACCTAAATATAACAATCTCCCACTTGATGACTTTCCATCCAACAATCAACTCTATAAATGATCAGTGCAATACGGTGCCCTCACTTCTGTCTTCAAGCTTGAAGACCCACTAAAGTTGCGCATAACTTCAGTTTCTCTGTTGTCACCACTTTGGTCAACATGTCGGCCAGATTCTCGCTTCCTTGAATCTTCTCAAGTGTCAACACTTCATCCTCCAATAGAGATCTGATAAAGTGATAACAAAGATCTATACGTTTAGACCTCGAATGAAATGCTGAATTCTTTGCCAGATGTATAACACTCTGACTATCACTGTGCAAAACACTCTTCCCTTGCTCAAATCCCAAGCCAACAAACCCTGTAACCAAATCATCTATTTGCTAGCCTATGTCACGGCTACATACTCAACCTCTGTATTAGATAACGCTACAATCCTCTGTGGTATCTTATAGATATCATAATATCCACTTCACTGTTTCCCAGTGAATTTTCCCTGGATTGGACATGAACCTCCTGACTGCTCCTACTGTATATGCAATATCTGGTCTAGTACAAACCATTACATACATCAAACTACCAATGGCTGAAGCGTATGGAACACTGGCCATATTGTTCCTCTCTGCTTCTGACTTGGGAGACTGCTCTTTGGATAATCGGAAGTGACTAGGCAAAGGTGTGCTAACTGGCTTAACATCACTCATGCTGAACCGCTTCAGAACCCGTTCAACGTAGTCAGCCTAATACAATTGCAAAGTACCCTTCTGCTTGTCTCTATTGATTCTCATACCAAGAATATGTTTCGTTACGCCTAAGTCCTTCATCTCGAACTCATTTGCCAACTGTTTCTTCAACTTGCTGATTTTCGCAAAATCAGACTCAGCTACTAACATGTCGTCAACATAAAGTAGGAGGATGATGTAACTCGTGTCAAACCTCTTTAAGTAGTAACAATGGTCAGTGTTGCACTTGTTGTAACCATGTCTATAGATATCTGATCCTTTTGATTTTATTTTTTTTACATATTTATGTCAAATTTAACTAGATAGGTCAATGTCTCTTGTAAACAAATACACAATGTGTGATTATATATATTTTGGAAGTCGTCTAATAGATGATGAAATACTTTTGGCATTAACATATATTTGGATTAGAATGGCAAAATGTTTAATAGTTCAGCCCCTCCCATGGTAGAATCTTGACTCCGGCCCTGTGCTCAACTTTAGTATAACATCATTTATCTCTCAATTTCGTCTTTAACTTTCTTTCTTCTGTATGCCATAATTTTATTTTCCTTCTCATTTTTGGTAAATTTTTATTCTCTTTCCAACGCTCTCAATTACTAAAATGATTATTAAACCATATATTTTTTGTGAGCAAGTAATACAGATTTTTCTCAGTAACTGCATGGCAGTTTCCCAGTTGATATAAATTGTAATAAAAATTATTGCATTTGTTTATATCACAATCCAATTTTCGATATTAGACCCTGGAACATTAGTTCCTTTGCCGGGATTGTCCCACTCCTTATACAGTAACATGCACAATTAAATTAAACGTACAACGTCATTATTTGAAGTCTCACTATTATTGTATTTTATACTCCTTTTTAAATGTATTACAGTTGTAATTAATCAAAGGTAAAACACAATAAATCATGCACAAACTGAGGTAAAAGTTCAATATCACCATTTTTAGTCTCACAATTCTAGTGTTGTCTACTCATTTTAATTGGGTTAGTGTTGTAATTAATGTAAGGTAAAACACATTTAAACAATGGATGTAAAACAATTAATCAAGAAATAGTAGTTTTGTACCTTGATATAGATGTGTTGCACATGTGTACAAACACTACAGGCACTAAAAAACATACAAAAGAGGCCTCACTCACATCACAGGCAGAGAACACAATTGGTCCAAGACAGGCTTGGCTCATCATAGAGCCCAAATTTCGTTTTAGAAGTAAAAACCAACACTTCCTTATCTTGTTTCTCCACCATAGAACTTAAAACTCAAACACACCAAGCCAAAACACCATTCTAACTCCTATTCTCATCTCTTCCTATGGCCTTGTCTCCCACCACCTTCTAGCCACACACCAACCTCAAAGACAATGGCAGCCACTGCGTGGTCGTATCGTGGAGCACTGCTCCCTCAGCTCAATCTCAAGCAACAACAGCCATGCTACGCTGCAAACATCACAACACGAAAGAATGGAATGAGCATGACACAAGGATATAGAAAGGGTGTTGTGACGTGTGGCATTGGAATAGGGGACTTCATTGGAGGTGACCTCGTGAAATTCGACTTGGGACGTTGGTTGTCGGATGTGGAAGAACACAAGGCCCTGGCTATCTACAGCCCCCATGAGGGAGGCTACGAGGGGCGTTACCTGAACAGGCTCAGGTACCAGGGATACACTTTTTTGGACCTCTCAGCCAGAGGCCTTGGTGACCCTGAGACAACTCTCACCAAAGTTCATCCTGTTTGCCCTGTGAGTCTCATATAGTCTCTTTCACCTGTGACGTTTATAAGTATGAATTTGCATGAATGGTGTGGAATGCAAAACTTGCAGGCTCATGTAGGGAAGCAGCCCATAGCCAGATGGTATTTCCCACCAGAGGTTGATTATAGGCTCTCATTGTTGCCTCCCAATGCCAAAGGCTTAGTGGTTTGGATAATTGAAGCCAAGGTGAGTGTGGATGACCTTAACAAAGATATATATATATCAATTCCACCAGTGTCAGAGAAGATATGCTTCAAGCATTGTTTCTTTGTGCATTCAGGTTTTGTCCAAGGCAGAACTGCAGTTTCTAACTTTGCTCCCCACTCTCAGGCCTAAAGTTAGGGTCATTGCAGAATGTGGAAATTGGTAAGCCTCTGTGTTTTTCTTCTTGTACTTTAAGAATTCCAAGAATTGGCTCCAGTACCTCCAGGCTTCACATAGAAATGCTGTGATACAGTTCAATCAAAACACAGTTAGAGCAAGTCATACACACTCAAACACCCGCTAAAACATAAATATGGATTCATACACTAACCAGAAGATCATTGAGCATGCAAATGCTTAGTATTTCATGCATTGTTTCTTGGATCTGCTTTCATTTGGTCGGTATCATTTTCATTTTGTCCTCTGCATGCTATGTCCAGGAGGAAGTTCATATGGACACCGCTCAAAGAGATTGCAGGACTATCAGCAAATCAGCAATAGGAACAGAGGTCAACTCATCACAGCAACTTTAGACTAAAGGCTCTGCTTTAGTCCTCCTCTCATGCAAAGACTTCTTTTATCCTGTATCATCAGAGAGCTTTACTATGTCTTGGTTTAGGTGGTACTGGTACCAGAACTTTGTCTTGTACATTTCACTTGGGAGACGAAGTGCCAGTAACGAAGAATATTATTATCAAATGGCCTTTCATTGCAATCTACACACATGATATACCAATGAAAAAACAAGCGTTGAGATATTCCCAGTTAGGGTTTTTTTTTTATTTTTTTATTTCATATAATATTTATCACAATCTAGTAACTGGCTATTACAAGTGTTAATCATTTGGCTTATATTAATAATAAGGAATTTTACTTGCAGTTTATATATTTCCAACAACAATGTCAAGCAATCAAAAGCACTGCAACAGCTAGATCAATTAGCTTGGCTAAAATTACAATGACCTTATAATAAAAGAGGAGGAAGAAGAAGAATGCATAATGATGGTAGCATTGGCTAAAGCATTACATAACAGTTCTGGACAACATCTTCACAATGTTGCCTATGGTTGAAAGGAACCAGTGTCACTTCTATGCTGTACAACGGAGCTGACCTTTAGGCTCATATAAACAAACCCCCCCCCCCCCCCAACCGGAAAACAAAATTACAACGAACAAAAAAATAAAATAGAAATATAAATAAAAAAAACTTATTTTTATCTTACTTCCAATTTCAACTAAAGAAAGAAAAACATCTGCCAAGTTGAGAACTAAATTTTCCTCTTTCCACGTCTACCAATGTCCGAGTCCATGAGCCTTGAGGGCGCGGGTGATTGGTTTGACAGACCAACTGACTCTGGAATGTCGAGATTTACACTCATTGACGGACCAGCCATTGCACGCTTGATCTCAGGCTCATGCAGTTGATGTACTTCGATTTTTACTCTGTCAACCTGCTCATGTAATATACAGGTGAATCAGTAAATGAGTGCATGTCAATTTAAAAATCTGTTATAACCGCTTGGTCAGATATTCCAAGCTAATCATCATGACAAGGCCGAGGTATAAGAATAGGATTGATGCCCTTACTAGTTCAATATGATGAATAGATGCATGTGCATCCACAAGTCTTTTTTGCAGCTCATCAGCTTTCTTCTTTTGAAATTCAAGATTATCCACTTCGTTCCCTTTCTCACCCACTTCCTGATACAAAGCTGCAAACAAGGAGATTGTAATAAAACAAACACCATAGATCAGATAAATGCATCGAGCTGAACTATCACGATTCCAAGTCAATAGATTGGGAAACCGAGTAAAATAACATAGTATCAGAAAACTGTTCACCAGACCATATTAAGTTGTCAACCATGACATTCCATCTCACTAAAAATTTATTGGAACAATTTACCAAGAGTCACATTCACAGGTCATGAAATCTCCCTTAATGTTAACATTTCTTCCTAGTCGTTTTCATTTTTCTTTCAACCTTCCCTTTTCTTTCATAATGTTCAAAGCAGTGGAAGAATATTGTCAAAGAAACTAGAAAGTTGCATGATGCAAAATCACCACCTAGTTCAACACAAATAAAATACTGCACATCATCCAACTCTCAGACAGTTTGCAGTTTTACCGCCAAATTCTTTACTGCTTCATGATATAGTTTCATAGAATAATTTTTTCTAATATAAGCAATGGAAGGAGAATAATGACAATTTATATGGATAAATTTTGGTAACATTCACATCAAAGGTTGTAACCCACCTTAATAATGCATCATGCTAGACTGTCATATACCCATTAATGGGTGTACACAAGATTGCCTTTATTGGTGCTCTCTTTTTTGGGTTCTGGGTAGATATTGTACTCTATATAGTAGTTTATTGATTGTTTGGGTTCCCCTTGCTTTTTGGGATGTAAGAATTCTTGTGTGACACTGCTTATTGGAGTTGCCAAAAAACTGTTTCGGACTTCGTAGCATTACTAGTATATATTTGCCAGAAATCACAGATTCTTATTCCAAACTGTGGCAGTCAAATCATAGTATGCCTTCAAAAGACCATTCTGTTTATTAGGGTAATAGATACCTGTCAAATTTGAAAGTACCCAGATCTGAGTTGGGATATCATAGAGCTTCTTTGCAAGTGTAAGGGACGATCTCAAGATCTCTCTGGCTTGTCCAGTGTCATGAAGGGCAAGTGCTAAATTGCCAAGGATTGTCAAATACTGTGAAACGAGCTGAAGATTCCCCAGACGAGTATGTGTAGTCTGCAAGCCAGTGGCCAGCTGCATTCTGCATCAAAGTTACTGCCTGGTGAAAAAGAGAAAAGGATGGGCCACGGGGAGGAGGGTTCATGCATGAGAAAGAAATATTATAGATAAAGCATAAATGATAAAGCCTATGGCCACCTGCATTATGCATCAACTGTGAATGCTTTAATAGTAATTTAATTGTGTTCGATTGCGCTCGTCGCTTCACTCAGGCGCGCACTTCAGCTTGCACCTTGTACCTAGGCTCCAAAGGACCTCTAGCGCTTTAGTGGCTGCTTGGGCCTTTGATAACACCGATAGTATCTCACTAGTGTGGCTTATGACCTTTTCTGTCTTGACTTAAAATGCACATCATATCACATCAAATTTGTCTGTTTTTATTTTTATTTTTTGGGTGCTGAAGCTTAGTAGAGTTCACCTAGTGCCACAACAATCTTAATAGACCCAGCAGTGCAACAACAAGAAGACCGCACCATGCTTACCTTCAATACCTCCTCAAATCAAGCTAAGCACCAGGGCAGTTGGGAATCATGGAAAGGTTTAGTAACAATAAGATAAATCTAACATTGCCTATTGCATATTATATGTTTTCCTTTGCCTATAAAAGGAAGGCTTTACCTCTTGTAAAATATAAGCAGTTCCTTCTCCTTGCAAATCACCTCTAAAACCTTTTCAACCTCAAACTCTGGATCCTCCCTCACAGCCTATTGCATGTTATATGTTTTCCCCATCCTCATCCTGGAATGAAGAAGAATTTCCTCCTCTGCCAATATCCATGTGGCTTCACTTTACAATATCCAATTCAAAGTACGGGCCCTATCACAAGTTACCCGGAATTGGACTCATTTGGTATGGACATGTCAATAGGTTAATCCACAACCAAAAGCATTGACTATCTATGCTAATATACCATATGCTTTTGAGGAATCCTATGTTTAGAAATAAAATAATTTTACTACCTACAAATCACATACTACTGGTGTTTTACTTCGTAACATATCTAAAACAATAACTTATACTCTTAAAGATAGATGACTAGCATGAGAGAATAGAATTATGAAATCCGTATCACATACGCATTAAGGTATTATGATTCATTAATACAAGATCTATGCTAGCATTTAATACCCACAGGCACTATCTTGCAAACATTTTCAAACTTGGCACCCAAGGCTCCAAGACACCGGCTGGACCCCAATCTGATGTCACATTAAGGTCATTGAAGGGAATTTAATGCCATGATGCGTGCCACCATGCACACTTTTGCAAGCCGCCATGAATTGCTAAGCCCCTCCACACACTCTGATGCAGTCACAATATGTAACCGTGCCTTCTTTTATGATGGTGGCAGAGTGGCATGCTAAAGAAAGAAAAAGCAAGAGCATCAAAATAAGACCTCAAAAGGGTGGAATTGTTGGTTAAGAACCACAAATTGCAAGGAGTTTCTAGGTTCAGTTCTCCCCCCACGAGGCCAGGCTAACAGAAGTTTCTGGGTCGGATTCTCCACTATGAGGCCTGCCTCATACACCAAACTCTAATGTAGTTGCAATATGTGACCATGCCTTCTCTTATGATGGTGGAACATTGGCATGCTAAAGAAAGAAAAACAAGAGCTTCAAAATGAAGCTGTGTCAAAGGGTTTAAATAGTAAAGTCACACTTTACTAACATCTTAAGGTTCTAGAGTTAGATGGGTAATTAACATGGCCACAAAGCCAAAAGTCTCATGTTCAACAACATTAAAAATCGTTACACGTGTTGGACCAAAAGAAGGGCACAAGGGCATATTAAAGGTTTTACTTTGACTTTACAAACTATCAGACATCTTAAGATTTTACAGGAGATGGTAGGAAGCAAGGAGTTTCGAGGTTGAGTTCTCCCACCATGGGGGCAGCCTCACATGGGTTCTCATGAATAAAAAATGGCACGTCAATTAAGGGCCTGCAATGATTCCAAAGTGGAATAGTCCAAAGCATAGGGTAAGAACACCTCCTCTGGGCTCTAGTTAAAGGGCCTCTAGCCGAATGGTCTAATCTCTCCATCCTCAAAGAGGAGGGTAGCGGTTCGAGTCCCCGGCTTGGGCAAAAGTATGTGGAGAGTACTTACCTGAACCAGGAAGAAAAAACAAAGGACACCCATCTATTTTATAGGGTCAGAAAGGAAACAGAAGAAGTAAAAATATAAGTAGGAATTAATAAGCATAAGTAATAATTTCTAAGAATGACACTTCTAGATTTGCTAAAACAATGCCATAGAACCACATTAAGCTAAAAGTAAGACATACCCCGAGAAAAGGAGAAGAATAAGATTCAAGAGATGCAAAATAACACAGTTGAATGATTCACATCAGATGCAGTTGTTTGCACCAGATTTCTAATTTATATGATTACCGACCCATTCGGGGAAAAGATTAATAAGAAGGAACAGCTACCGTGCTTCTTGCAGATTCTGCTGCCTCATCAAGAGAAAACCATAAGCAAAAAGGACACTGGTTTTCTCTCTAACTCCAACAAAAGAATCCAGCATTCTGTAAACTGGTCCAATCAAATCAAGGGCCTGCATAAGGAAGAATACCACTGCTAAGAAAATAACTCGCCAACAAAGATCAACAAAAATAGAAATCTGATAATAGCAGGAAATAATTTTACTCTTGAATTAGATTCCGCATCACCAATGCAGATGTAAGAGACAGCTGCATAAACTTGGCACATAGCTTGCATTGATTTGCTCTGTGTTAGCTAAATTAAAAAATCACAGCCCCAAGTCAGTTCTATCATTACAAAATAAAGATCGATGGTGACCTATCGTAATTTCTAAAACAAACTACATCTTCATTTTGAAGAAAAAAACATACAGGGACAACACACACAAATACATAAACATATGTATGTGTGTATATGTGCATACAAGAATATTCAGATGTTGACAAGGTCATTTCTCCTCTCTTTCCGATCTCTAACTCCCATTTTCTTTAGCAACAAGGAAGCCAAAAAAATTCAAGTATCAAATGAAGATATGAAGATATGAAGATACTTTCTATATCAACTATTACAGTTCTACTTACATCACTTGCTAATAATGAGTATTTCAGTCAAAGGATTTATCAAAAACACCTTCTGCTTTATGTTTATTGCATGCCATGGAAAAGAACTAGTAGAGACTCCGAAATAATTCCTCGTCAGTACAAGCGGAAAAACCAGGAAACAAATGCATGGTAAAATGTGTTGGTAACACGAATACAACCATACAATACCAAACTAATATATCAGCCCAATCTAAACTTTGCAGCAATGTGACTTAAAACTGCTGCTCATACTTACCAAGTCTTTTACACCACGTTACTAACGTTAGAATTCAGAACACGATAAATAAAAGGGGAAACTGCTCTTCAACCAACATGGAAAACTGTTGCTACTAAAAATCCTTTCCAAGGACGTCCTCGTCAACGCTAGAACTGTCTCATTAGGTCAATCAAAGATGCTTTTATTTCTTCTTCTTCTTCTTTCTTCTTCTTTATTATTAATTTTTTTGTAGATATTGTAAATTCGTAGAGGAACTTTTTGACTTTTTGGGTTCCCTTGGAGGTTTCGGGTTGTGCTTTTGTTCTAGACACTCCCTTTTGAGGCCTTTTATATACATCTTATTTATGAAAAAAAAAAATGAAAAAAATATCATCTCACTTTTGCCTTGATCCCACATGAAGAAGGTCGGCCACATCAATTCCCTCTCTACAAGTTTTTCTATTACATGCTAGTTATTTCACTTTTTAAAATCATTTTTTAATAACCTTATACCGCGATAGGTTTGGCCATGTCTCTTTGCTTCTGCAACGAATAGTCTTCCTCACTTGACCAGAAAATCGATAGGTCTCGGATGTATATGCCCAAACCATCTAAATCTACTCTCTCGAATTTTCTTACAAAAGCCTGATACAACTAATGTTTCTCCCATACCTTCATTACTGACTCCACCTCTTTTACTCAGTCCACTCATCCATCTTAATATTTTTATTTCCATTACATGAAGACGTTCTTGTTCCTTGCTTAGGGCCCAACACTCCGCTTCTTACAACTTAATTCGTCTAATAATAGTCCCACACAAAATTCCACTAGCCTACCTCCATCTTGTCCAGCCCACTCCAATTCTACTAGTCGCTAACTGTCTAACTCTAATCCTTTTGTACAATCGATCCATGCCTTCCTAGATACTGAAAGTAGTTGTTTGAGTAATCCTTTGGTTTTGAAGTGCTATTGTTTTATTATCAATGTCCAAGTAGATATTAAACTTTCCCTCCGTATCGCGATTTTAGTTCGTCCAATTTTCACTGCAATTATAATTTTTCGGGTAATTCAACACACTATTAGGACTTGTTTGGTAGAGCTGTGTTTGTGTTTGTGTTGAAATAAACAAAAAAAAAAGTTTTTTGTTGTTTTGTTTATTCATCCAAAAACAGAAGTATGTTTGGTAGGGATGTTTTTTAGGTTGAAATTGAAAAATTAAAAATCAATAATTAAAAATTAATAATATAAATAATAAATAAAATATAATATAATATAATAATAATAAAAAATGAATACAATAATAATAAATAAATATAATAATAAAAAATAGACTAAATAATAAATAATAATAATAAATTAATAAAATAAATAATAAATTACATAAAACATATTTAAAAATATAATAAAAATAACAAATAATAAACAAAATGAAATAAATAATAAATAAATATAATAATAATAAATAATAAGTAAATATAATAACAAATAAATACTTCATAATAATAATAAAAAATGAGTATAATAAAAATAAATTAATATTAAATTAATAAAATATATTTTTAAATAATTAAAAATGAATAAATAATTTATAAATAAAATGAATTAAATAATGAAATAATAATAAATAAATAAATAAAATATATTTCTAAATTAATATATAAATTAATAAATACTAATTTAATAATATAAATAATAAATATAATATAATATAATAATAATAATAAATGAATACAATAATAATAAATAAATATAATAATAAAAAATGGACTAAATAATAAATAATAATAATAAATTAATAAAATAAATAATAAATTACATAAAACATATTTAAACATATAATAAAAATAATAAATAATAAACAAAATGAAATAAATAATAAAAATAAATAAATATAATAAAAAATAATAAATAAATATAATAATAAATAATAAGTAAATATAATAACAAATAAATACTTCATAATAATGATAAAAAATGAGTATAATAATAATAAATTAATATTAAATTAATAAAAAATATTTTTAAATAATTAAAAATGAATTAAATAATAAAATAATAATAAATAAATAAATATAATATATTTATAAATTAATATATAATAAATTAATAATATAAATAATAAAATAATAAAATATATTATAAAGTGAAGAAAGTGTAAGTGATAAACACCCCAATAAACACCAAATTCATGTTTATTTTCATATGCCTAAAATTTGCCTAAAGTGAAAAAGTGTTTTTAAACACATATATCCTAAAAACACTAACCAAACAAGTTTATAAACACAAAACACATAAACAAACACAAAAACACCCCAACCAAACAGGCCCTTAATGTTATTGGTAGACAGTGAAAAAACTGCATACATAGAGAAAAAGAATAAAAGAAAAGAATTAAATGATAAGCTGGATGTAAAATAATGGAAATAGTATTTAGAATTTCACTTAAGTTAAGCGGATGGGGTTTCTCATCTTCCTATTGGTGTGTTGGCTTTGACTCTGGGGTTTGGGGTTGTTGGAGAATATTATGATAGGAGTGATAAAAGCCTAAAATCACTTCTTGACTTGATTTGATTGGAGCAATTTATGGAGTGATTATAGGAGTCCTCAACTGATATGTTTCTATATTTATTAGATTATTTCACCTATATATAGTGGTGATTACTGTAATGAAAACTAAGAGAGAATGCAATGAAAGAGATTTAGTCATCTGGGCTTTGTGTTCGTGGTTTGAACCACGTCTTGTTCTTCTTATTTCATTATCTCTCTTCAATTGTTCAACATGGTATCAGAGCAGGTTTACCATTATACTTTCTCTTGTTTTGGATCTTCGGATCAACTCGATTAAGATCTTTTGATCAACTTTTCTTGGATCTTTGGATAAACGTGTCTTGATTCTTTGGATTTACTCGTCTTGTACTCCGTACAACTTCACTTTTCAGTTTCAAGTTGAACAAGTTAAAATCTCCGCCAGCTTAAGGGGGGTTGTTAGAGAATATTATGGTAGGAATTATTGAAGCCTAAAATCACTTCTTGACTTGATTTGATTGGAGCAATTTATGGAGTGATTCTAGGAGTCCTCCACTAATATATTTCTATATTTATTAGATTATTTCACCTATATATAGAGGTGATTATTGTAATGAAAACTAAGAGATAATGCAATGAAAGAGATTTAGCCCTCTGGGCTTTGTGTTCGTGGTTTAAACCACGTTTTGTTCTTCTTATTTCATTATCTCTCTTCAATTGTTCAACATGGTATTATAGCAAATTTACCATCATACTTTCTCTATACACTCAACTTATTTTGGATCTTCGGATCAACTCGTTTCAGATCAACTCGTTTCGGATCTTCGGATCAACTCTTCTTGGATCTTGGGATCAACTCTCTTGAATCTTCGGATCAACTCGTTTAAGATCTTTCGATCAACTCTTTTTGGATCTTTGGATCAACTTGTCTTGAATCTTCGGATTTACTCGTCTTGTACTCCGTACAACTTCATTTTTCAGTTTCAAGCTGGACATGTTAAAATCTCCGTGTACCAACTTGAGGGGGGCTGTTGAAGAATATTATGATATGAGTGATTGAAGCCTAAAATCACTCCTTGACTTGATTTGATTAGAGCAATTTGTGGAGTGATTCTAGGAGTCCTCTGTTGATATGTTTCTATACTTAATAGATTATTTCACCTATATATAGTGGTGATTATTGGAATGAAAACTAAGAAAGAATGTAATGAAAGAGATTTAGCCATCTGGGCTTTGTGTAAGTGGTTTAAACCACATACATTTTCTGTTCTTATTTCATTCTCTCTCTTCAATTGTTCAACGGGGGTTTCTCATCTTCCTATTGCATACTTAAGTATGGCCTTGGGAGCGTTCTCTTACAGATGGAGATATTGACATTCGCGTGGTTGAGTGAGTGGGGAAGTGGTTGGCTGGGTGGATGAGATAATATCTTTCCAAGGGATGGAGACTTACCTTGGTAAAGAGCATTTTGTGTAACCTGCTGACATACTTTCTTTCTCTCCATCAGATTCCTTCTTCTGTGCTTTGAAGATGGAAAGACTTCAAAGGCAATTTCTTTGGGAATGGGTAGGGAGGGTGGGTTGGAGGGGGGGCTTCTTCTTGTCGTCTTCTTCTTTCCATCTTGGGGAGTTCGAGAGGATATGCAGACCGGTGCAGAAAGTGGTGTTAGGAATTTAGAGGGTTCAATAAGGCTTTGTTAGAAAATGGCTATGGAGATTTAGGTTTGAACGTTAAAGGTTGTGGAGGAAAGTCATTGCTGGGAGAATTTGTGAGGAAGTGGAGGTTGGTGCTCGAGGGAGTGAGAATTAGGAGGGGGTAGGGCGTGGAGGGATATTAGGAGAAGTTGGACTTTTTCTCCCAAACTCATTTCCTTTAGAGTTAGGAATGAGAGGTTTGTTCGTTTCTGAGAGGATACCTGATGTGGAGGGCGGTCGTTGGCTATTGCTTTTCCTCGCGTATTTCGTATTGCTCATAACCGTCATGCTTTGGTTGCCGATTGTTATCAGCTTGCTATGTGCAAAATAATATAAGCTTGGGATAAAGGGGACCACCTATCCTTGTAGTTATGCTCAATTGGTGTGGAACTAGTTGTGTTTCATGGATATTGGGGTCAACTTAATTCATTTCACAGTTCATTTCCCAGTTTAATTACAATTCTCAAAGACACTGGCTATATAGACATGGTCCTTTGTTACATTTGGAGAGCAAGGATTCAAGATTGCATTTTGGTTCAGACCCATGAAAAATTCAAACTGCTGGGATGGTGGTTTTGGAGGCTTTGGACTCTATAGGTCCAAAGATTGATGTTGAGATGTGTCTCCAATTCCTAAAGAATGTTGTTGTGAGAACTAAAGGTTTGGGCTGAGTTTTTTGGTTTTGGGCTGAGAAATTATAAACCAAACCATGTTTGGCCACTTTGGCTTGGTCCAACAGTGTCAGCCCATGGTTTGCGAATAGTGTAAATTTATAACCCATGTTGGGAGGTGGTTTGGGAATGGTTTGGGTATTGTTCACAACCCATAACTACCACATGGTTTGGTTTATAATTTCTCAGCCCAAACCCATGAACCAAACAGGCACTAACCGAACACACTTTTGTTGATCGGTTGGACTTTCTCCATTGAAGAGTTATGGAGACTTTTGGATTTGTTTCTCTTGAGGTATTGATTTCCTAAAGGCTTCGGACTTGCAAGGCAAGTTATTTCTTAGTTATTATGGAATTTTTTCATAAAGATGAGCCTTTGTTAGACAATTTCAAGATTCCTTGTCCAACAAGAAATTGGTTTGAAGAGACTGTAAAATAGACATGGAGCAAAATGGAGAAGGTAGAGAACAAACGAGGGTTGAAAGGGTGAGTTACGCAAGGATAGGAGAGTGTATGTATCCACAAAAGAGCCGAGTGAGAGTAGTTGGTGGGCATTTTTCACGGTTTCCATAATAGACAAATTCTTCTCCCTGTAGACATAGCCCACATTTGGGGTGAACCACGTAAAATTGTATTATGTGTGTGCTTGATTGATGTATGGTTGTATCCCCATACATTTTCATGTTTGATGTGGTGTGATGATTTGCTCAAACGAAGGGAACTTAATTCCCGACAACTGGTATTGGAGTTAATTCGAGGGAGTTAAATTTCTGACAATTGGTCTCAAATCTTGGGAAGGGAATAAAATTCTAATGCAACTGAAACTGATGGTTCGTCTTTGGAGGTTCAGCCTTTATCAGAGCCGAAGCATGGTCCTAAAACGTTTGCCATGTCAAACCAAACGTGAAGCTTCAGCCTTTATTAGATCCGCATGATGGACTTGAAGAGGTCGTCAAGGCCAAAGATTAGTTGTTGGATGTTTGTTAAAGCAAAAAAAGTGTTTTGGAGATTCACCCAGAACGAAGAAGGGTGTGTGCACCCAAAAGGGGCAGATAAATGAATGATAGGGTTCATGGAGTGGATGGAAGAGTGGATGAACGAGTGGTGAGTGCAGCCTCATTGAAATTGGTGGGATACAAGCTAGTGACTGAACACCAATGGTTAAGATTTGGAATTTTATGAGTGTGAAGAGAGAAAGAAAGATGGAAAAAAAGACACTCTTGGAGGGATCTCCATTTTGATTTACATACACTCTCCTCTCCTCTCCTCTCCTCTCCTCACATCCCTCACCCTTTCAAGACTTATTTCTTCTCTATTCTCACCACCCTACTCCACCTAATTTATAGTCTTCATACCCAATTTCTTCAATTGCTTGTTGGACAAGGGTTCCAAAATTTGTCTAACAAGACTTGCCTTTACAACTAAAATCCTTAATTACAAAGAAATAACTTGCCCTACAAGTCTGTAGGCAATCCCACACATACAAGCAAGTGCAGCCGGTCTCTTCAGCCAAGAAAGTGTGACCACGGTCAGACTTCTTCAGAACAACATTCTTCAAGAATTTGAGACAAGTCCCAACAATTAATGATTTACATGTGGTTCATCTGACTAACATGGCTCGCAGCTTTGTAAAGGTTATTTAAAAATCATTTTTCTGGGTGTTTTATAACCTCTGCTGATATCTCTGTCACGACAAATGCTTCTGGTAGGTGGGTTAAAAGACGGATCTTATTCTGCACACTCGGCTTCTTTGGGTTGTAAGTTATAACAGGATATCTCCTAGGTATATTAGGCATTTTTAAGTATGAGTTACAGCAGATGGTGGATCTTTCCAGGGTGGCAGTGTCCTATTTTTCGTTCCTTGAATTTTCTGTCTGTTAGGTGTTGAATTTTGCTGGTTTTATTCTACCTTTCAAAATAATGAAACATGAATCTGAATGTATACATTGGTCTCTGGTAGGGACGGTCAAAAGATCCGCCCCACTGGGGAACCGCCCCATTTATTACAGTTTTTAACCGCCCCATGTTTAAATGGGGTGGTTATGGGGGAAAAAAGAAAAGAAAAAACAATGGTTGCAGGGCAGGGGACGGTTTGAGGGGTTCCCCCATTGGGAATCCGCCCCGCCCCATAACAAACAATAATTATACAATTTTTATATTAAAATTATATAATTATATATTTTTCTATAATTTCTTATGTAAAAATTACACTAATACCCTTTAATAAAATAAATATTCATTTATATACCCTTTTTCTATAAACATTATATACATCGTCTGATTCACCTCTGATCCCCACACGCCAGCGCCTCCTCTCCCATCCCCAACCTATGCCACACGGCTTGCGCCTCCCAGGCGGTGTGATGTGGACTAGTATTGTATGGGTTTGTTGTGGACTTGCCCTTTTATGCGGTTTGATTTATGTTGTTGGAATTGTAGGATGTCATAAAAGTTTGTTTATCTAGATTTGTATCATTTGATGCTTGATTCCAATTGAACGTAAAAAATTGATTTTAAATTATTAAATTTGCTTGTGTTAGGAATTATTACAAGTAAATCAATTGGATCATTGCTTGTTTCCTATATAAATCATAATGATATACTAATTTACTTGTTTTTTGCTTGCTCTTATGAAAACAAAACACACACACACACACGCACAAAAAAAAAACATTTAATGGGACGGTTTTGGATGGTTTTGGGGGACCTTGATAACAGTTTGGGGTGGTTTTGAGGGGTGAAGGTGAAATTTTTAAGGTTTTGGGGCGATGATGGGGGATAGAAATTTTCATTGTTTTGGTTATAGAGACCGAGAAAACCGCCCCAAACAGCCCCATTACCATCCCTAGTCTCTTGGGAACGTACTACATGTTCCAAGCCTTTAGACCCTTTGAATGTGTGCTTTCCTATCCCACTCTCATTTCAGGATTTTAAAGTTTCGTTTCCCAATTTTTTGCTCATTGCTATTTTCAGTCCAAGAATCCGGAAGGTTCTTTGGACTTTATGGATAGCTTGAAAGTATATTGTTGCCTCGGGCACATTTTGTATGCTTTTGGGAGCCTCCCCTCTTGTGCGCCTTTTATTGTAATCTTATTTCTCCACACAGAAAAAATAAATTCTTCTAAACCATCTTGCACATGCCGGACCTGCACTGGATAATGGCCTTTGCTCAGATACTGTAGCACTGGGCAATTTTATGAAAATTTATAACAACCTAATCATTTAAGCTAGACTTCATCAAACTCCTAAATGATTGTGTTGAATCTTAATGCTCTTTATTCTTGTTAGGTGTCATTTGTTTAATGAAAAACAGAAACTAAAAACACTATAATTATGCATAATTCGGCTCTCAAATTTCGTAAGAGACCTAATCACCAAACTTCAGCAACTGAGTCACTGAAGGTGCAATTTGTTCTCTAATATTTTGTTGAATTTCCAGTTCTCTCTCTTTCCAACAATTATAATAAAGACAAAGCACCTCAGGTTTCTTCTCTACAAGCACTACGGTAAATGACAAACTTGAGAAGCAACATGTAGTACCCTATGAGCTAATCTAATTGTTTTATCTATCTTCTTAAATGGCCAATTAGTTTACTCTGAAATTTTCTCTTTCCGAAGGGGAAGGAGAAGGAAAAGTGCACCGAAATTCCTGAATTTCATTTTCACGAGTCATGTTGTAACATTTCACAAGTCATTCTAAATACCAGGATGTACTGCAAATCGTTTTGTGAACCAGACAACTTAAATTCATGGCAACAGTAGAGGAACTGGTGATATAGCATCTCCAAAGCAAAGGGTATATTAAGGAACACACCTTTGCTGCTTCAATAAAATGAAAGGCAGCTTCATCACAACAACCAACAGAATGAGCATACTGCCCTCTAAGCATCTCAATAATGCTCTCACAAGCTTGTAAAATTGTTGGAAATCGAATGAACCAATTCCTCATCTGCACCAAAGCCTGCAAGCACAACAATCGTGTATAAGTGCGATATATAGCTCTGATGGGTACGGAAATAGGGAAATTTTGTCAACTCAATCGCCAAAATGAATTAGGAAAAAAATTTGTGGAAAACACACAGCACCACAACATCACAATCTGAGATGCTCCTAATTGCAGCTGTTTATACAGCTGCAAATCTGCAGATCTTTGACACAGCAGCAGATCTTGAATTTGTATACCCTAGAGATAGCTATTATTTATTTGTCTTGTACTGGTATTTATGTCCTTAGTATAGCTGTTATTTATTGTATATATAGAGGCCTTGTAATATCTGCAAAACTAGGAAGAATAGAAATAGAATTCTCTATTCAAGATCTTCTTCATGGTATCAGAGCCCTCTTTCAGTTCTGGGTTCATTTTTCTTCTACGTTAACCAGCCTTCATTGCTGGTTAACTTCCTTCAAAAACCCATCTGAAGTTACATATGTTAGTGCTTCAGGTAAGATGACTAATTGGGAGACCTCATGTCCTTGAATCTATCCTACATGTTCCAAGCCTCTCTTGCAACCTTATATCAGTTTCTAAACTAACTCGAGATTTGAATTGTATAGCCAAATTCTCTTCTACTCATTGTGAATTTCAGGAACCGTATACGGGGAAGAGGATTGGCAATGCTAGAGAAATGGATGGCTTGTTTGTCCTTAAAGGAAGCAAAGCTAAAGAAGAAGGCATGAAAGCTATGCAATGTGGGAGTTTCAATCTGGATAGTAAGAATGACATTCTTTTGTGGCACCTTAGGTTAGGACATCATAGTTTTCCCTATTTGAAAAAATTGCTTCCTTCGTTATTTACAAATAAAAATATTTCAGATTTCAAGTGTGAAACATGTGAGTTATCTAAGCATCATAGAGTGTCTTTTCTAGCATTGAATTACATCGAGTCTAGCCCTTTTACCCTTATCCATAGCATTGTTGTTAAAGGCTCAAGGCGCACAAAGGCGCCAAGGCCTCTTAGAGCCTGAAGCGCAAGGCGAGGCGCGCGCCCGACTGAAGAGAGGGGCAACGTAATATAAAGGGAAATAAAATGACTTAATAAAAGATACAATAATAAATATAAAGATGGAAACGTTGAGTCAATCAAAAACTCTACTTCAATATTCAACCTACTAACAAAAGTAGTAAAAATTAACTAAACCAAATAGGTATCTAACAAAAGAAAATCTTCACTTCTTTCTAAAAGGACAAAACAAAATATCTAAATATCATCCTCATCATGAAGCATGGGATCATCTTCATCATCACTACAAGATTCATAATTCTCGAGATCTTCTTCAGTCTCATCGGAATTTGCCTCTTCCTCATCCACATCTATGCATCGAACTGAAGAGGAGCTTCCTACTTCCTTCGTGGTTGGTAGTAAACTTGATTTTGATCTAGATTGTTGCCTGTTATCCTCTCTGATACCAGCAACACTAGCTACAACACCCCATGTCAAGGAATCTTCATCAGTAAAGACTAGATCATCTTCTGCATTAGGATCATCATCATCCATCCTCCCAGTCAACCACTCGTTGCTCTCATCAATGTCATCAAGTAAATGGGATTAAGAGTGTCACGCATATTATATCGACGTCGTAATGCCCTATTGTATTTGATGAACACTAAGTCATTCAACGTTGTTTGGGCAAGCCTATTTCTTCTCTTGTTATGAAGTTGCAATAAATTCGATTTTAGGTTGTGAGAATAAGAACTTTAACACATAACTTTCGATAATCACTCTAGTTACAAGATACTTACATGTTCAAACACACTCCAGTTTCGTTCACAACCAGAGCCACTACATGTAAGGTTTAGAACCTTCATAGCAAACTTTTGGAGACTTCTTGTGGACTTGCCATATGTTCCCCACCAATTAGCTATTACAAAATTTAACAAATGTTGTTTAGCTTCAAGTTTGAATTAACTAATTAAACTCGATTGTTTATATGAAAAAATAAATTAATAAAAGATTTACTAACTTAATATAGTTTACCTGGTCCTCGTGTCTTTCTCTGTCTAATTGCGAATTCATTTCCAAAACGACCTTCTTTATTAGAATACATGGATAGCTCCTCGGTAATCTTGTCTTGTTCTCTAGTGTCAAGGACCAACCTTGCTATACAGTCATACAAACCCTTTGCGATCTCTGCATCTTCATCAATTTTTGGATTTGAATAAAAGAACTCGGGATTCAAATAATAACCTGCAGCATGCAAAGGGCGATGAAGTTGAACATCCCACCTCTTATCAATAATTTCAAAGATTTGCTTGTACTTCTCTTCTTTTTCCCCAAATGACATTGCAATAGCTTTTTTAGCCCTATCCATAGCCTCATAAATGTATCCCATGGGAGGCTTTCTCTCACCATCAACTAATCTTAACACATGAACAAGGGGACCAAAAACTTTAAGGCTAAAGACGATAGTATTCCAAAAAGAAGGCATCAATACATAGGAAGCTACTCTTTTACCAGCTTGCTCTTTTGCCCATTTACTACGACTCCATTCTTCGGAAGTAAACATTTTTCTCAAGTGATCCTTTTGCTTGTGAATACTTGATAATGTGATGAACGAAGTAGCAAACCGAGTCTTAGCGGGCCTAAGCAATTCCCTTTTATGAGTAAAGCACCTCATAATATTCAACAACTTCGGGCGCATATAAATATAGCTATTAAACTCCACTACCCTTTTCAATACTGTGGAGATAGCTGGTATCTTCCCGATGTCTTCCAAGATTACGTCCAAGCAATGAGCAACACATGGCGTCCAATACAAATGCGGGTATTCAAGCTCTAACATTTTCCCTATTTAAACCAAAAAGAAGAGAAATTAATATATATATATATTTAAACTTTAATGTATTTGAAATATTTAAAATTCTAAAACACTTACCGGCAAACTTATTGCTTGATTCACTATCCATGACTACTTGCACGACATGTTCTGCTCCAATGCGCTTCACAAAATTTCCAAGCAATTCATGCATCTTCTTACCATCCTTTGTGTAAGAAGAAGTATCCACTGACTCGATAAACATTGTTCCCTTTGGACTATTTACTAAAAAATTAAGCAGAGTCCTCCCCCTCCTATCTGTCTACCCATCCGCCATCAATGAGCATCCATATTTTGCCCACTCCTCTCTATGGTCACTCATAATAGTAGTGTTGGTATTACTTAATTCCTTCTGAAGCAAAGGAACTCTAACCTCGTGATAACTAGGTGGCTTCATACCAGGACTATACTGTCCAATTGCTTCAACCATCTCAGCAAAGCTATCAAACTTAACAGCATTGAATGCAATTCCCGCATCATACATCCACCTTACAATAGCAGCGCATGCTCGTCCCCTCAACTCTTTTTCGCATGCCTCATTAATAGTTGTTTGTTTTCCATTGGCCTCCTTTCTCTTTTGCACAACAGTTTCTCTTTTGCACAACAGTTTCAAGTCTGGGAGTAAAATACAAATCAATTAGCCCCTTTTGCTTTGGTTTTTTCAATGAAGTGACACTAATGTTAGCTACTCTTTTTCCTCGATTTCCAACTTCCACAACATCTTCGTCATCCTCTTCATCAATGATATTAAAGTCATCGTCCGGTAACAAATTCATTTGCTCTTTTTCTTCCTTTTTCTTACTCATGTACTCTTTCAGTTCTTCCCTAACACTTGGTGGGCAACTTGTGCATGCACTCACATTTCTATACCCTCCAACTAAGTGTTGCTTCGCTCGGAAAATACCACCTTTTGTAACTTTTGCACAAAAGTTACAAGTAACTTTATTTGTATTTTTGACATCTTCTAAGTGTACGTAATTCCACACTAGATCCTTTCTTAAACCTTCACTTGACATCTTTCAAAGTGTAAAAGTAAAAAATTTAGATTACAAAAAAATAATTTCAAAGCATATTATTAATGCTCAAGCCTCAAACAGAGAATGAAAAGAAAAAAGGAAAAAAAAAGTGTAGAATGTAGATAATAAAGTGTTAAAAAAAATCAATGTGAAAAAGAAGGAAAAAAACAAAAGGGCAGATTACAGAGTCTAGGAAAAAATCAGTGTTAGAAAAACAAAAAAGAAAAAAAAAAAACAAGGCAGATTATAGAGTGGGGGAAAAATTGGAAAGTGAAAAAAAAAAGGAAAACAAATAGAGCAGATTATAGGGTATTTAAAAAGCATCCGTTTGTGAGAAAAATAGAAAATAAAACAGAGCAGATTATACTGTCAAAAAAATATTGTACATGTATGTGTATAGACAATTTTTTTATTATTATTTTAATTTTAAAAAAAAAGAGTAATTTATATACAGTGTCTCTGTGTGTAATTCTATGTATGTGTGTGTATGTGAGAGGGAGAAACAAATAGAGGATAAAAATCAATTATTATTTGGGTTTTCTTTTGAAAAAAGAAAAAGAAAAAACCAATTAACTCAAAAAACAGAAAATCAAGTAAAAAAGTAGGAAAAAACAGGAGCAGCAAACGTGTGGGTCTCCTTGAAGGCTTGAACAGGTGTGCATGTGGGGGGAGAGAGAGGTGGGGAGGAGAGAGAGAGAAAAAGTTGCCTACCTTTGTTGACTATGCAGACTGCAAACCCTTCAACTTTTGTCGCCTTTCTTCTGTGTTCTACTTTTTTCTTGAACAGGTGTGCTGCTGTGCATGTGACTCTTTTCTTTTTAATTTTTATTCTAATTGATTAGTCATCCAGCTATCATAAGTTCATAACAATTGTCATAATATGTGATATATACATATATATCACGTGTTCAGTTAAAAAGAGTCACATGACAAATAAAGCAAAGTCAAATTAAAAGAAACTTTCCAGGCTTTAAAAAGGCGCGCCTCTTGTCGCCTTGGAATTGGCACGCCCTAAACTAAAGGTGTGCGCCTTATTCAACCTGAGCAGCCTGGCCCTTTAAGAGGCGCATATGCTGAGCCTTTAGCCGCCCGGCGCGTGCGCCCGGGTGGCTTTTGACAACTATGATCCATAGTGATTTTTGGGGACCTTCGCGTGTCACCAATGTTTCCGGTTCAAAATGGTTCATAACCCTCATTGATGACCACACTAGGATGTGTTGGACTTATCTTCTTAAACAAAAATCCGAAGCAGCCCAAGTATTTCCAATCTTTCATAAAATGATTGAGAACCAATTTCAGAAAAAAATTCAGATCCTTCGAACGGATAACGGTAAAGAATATTTTTCAAATATTTTGGGTGATTATCTTGTTGCTCATGGTATTGTCCACCAAACCTCATGTGTTGACACACCCCAACAAAATGGGGTAGCCGAAAGGAAGAATAGACACTAAGTTGAAGTGGCAAGGGCCCTCCTAATCCAAATGGGTGTTCCTAAATATCTTTGAGGCGAAGCCATTTTAACAGCCATATACTTAATTAATTGAATGCCTAGTCGTATTCTTAAATATGAGACACCATTGAACCAAGTCAAGAAATTTTTTCCATTGACAAAACACTTATTCCTTTCCTTAAGCCCAAAAATTTTTGGATGTACTGCTTTTGTTCATGATCACAATTTTAACAAAAGCAAATTAGATCCTAAAACCATAAAATGTGTTTTTCTTGGTTACCCTTCAACAAGGAAAGTGTACAAGTGTTTTGACCCCACTACCAAAAAATTCTATGTCTCCATGGATGTAACTTTTTTTAAAACTCAATCGTTCTTCACCAAAACTTCACTCCAGGGGGAGAATTATCCAATGGAAGATCAGTTTTGGGATGATATTGTGATACCCAATCATGTTCAATTAGGGCTGCAAATAAACCGAGTCGTTCGTGAGCGGGCTCGACTCGTTAAGAGCTTGGCTCGTGCTCGTTCGTTTAGTAAACAAACCGAGCCTGAACATTACTAAGCTCATGAACAAGCTCGTCTAAGTTAAATAGTAAAATTATCTCATATTTGACAAAAGAATGTTCAAATTGAACAAATTATGAAGATTGTTATGAAAAGATTATATGAATTATGCGGCCAGAACATAAAAATCATTCATAAAAAATTATACTGGTGGAAATATGTTAAAAATAGATATGCAACTCAATCCAGACAGCTATTGGCAAGAATAATATATGTTGCAACTGAAACAAGTCGCTCATGAGCAAAATCAGGTTCGACTCGTTAAATCTGGCATTCGGATGGGCTCGTTTGTTAAGCAAATGAGTCAAGCTTGAACACATTTTCTAGGCTCGTTTAGTAAATGAATTAAGCTTGAACATTCCAAAGTTCGGCTCGGCTCATTTACAGCCCTATGTTCAATCCACACAAAGCTTAAACCTTCAACCGAGCTTCCTTCCCAGCTTGCAACAACCATTACAACAGCTGAAACAACAGTTGCAACCATCATAACAGCAACAACAACCATTACAGCAGTTGCAACAGCCGTTGCAGCCATCACAACAGCAACAACAGTCGTTGATTGATCAACAACCAACAACCGACGATGGACAGAATGAAGGGCAGCCTAAAGAATTGAAGGTTTATACAAGGAAAAACAAGGATAAGGAAGCTGGAACATTTCCTTTGCACTGCTCAACCCCAGAACCAGCTACGGTCACTTTAAATTCCAATGAGATCAAGGAAAGACAAGGTGGGTTCCCTAATGAAATTTCTGATATTTTCCAATATGATCTGGACATGCCTATTGCACTTAGAAAAGGGAAAAGATCTTGTACTCAATATCCACTTTCCAATTATATTTCATATAAAAATTTTAACCCTTCCTTCAAAGCATTTTCTACTAATGTTTGTCAAGAAAAGATTCTGAAGACCATTTAGGAAGCAATGGCAGATTCAAAATGGAGAAAAGCTATGATGTAAGAAATCAAGGCACTCACCAAGAACACCACTTGGGAACTAGCTGATTTGCCCTATGGAAAAAGAAGACAGTGGGGTGTAAGTGGGTGTTTACTATCAAATTCAAGGCATATGGCTTGGTTGATCGATACAATGCAAGATTGGTCGCGAAAGGCTTCACACAAACCTATGGGATTGACTACCAAGAAACCTTTGCCCCCGTGGCAAAAATGAATATAATTCAGGTACTACTATCCATAGTTGCAAACCAGGACTGGGCGATGCACCAACTTGATATAAAAAAATGCATTTCTTCATGGAGACCTTGAGGAAGAAGTGTATATGGAGTTTCCACTGGGATTTGAAGGCAATTTTGGAAGAAATAAAGTGTGCAGCTTAAAGAAGTCTCTTTATGGATTGAAGCAATCCCCACGTGCTTGGTTTGAAAAATTCACCAAGGTTGTCCGGAGAGAGGGGTATATGCAAAGGCAAGGAGATCACACAATGTTTTACAAACACAAATGAGGGAAGGTAAATGTATTAATTGTGTATGTTGATGACATCATTGTGACTGGAAATGATGACACCGAAATAGAGAAATTGAAGAAGTCTATTGTAAAAGAATTTGAGACTAAGGACTTGGGAAATCTGAGGGATTTCTTGGGAATAGAAGTTGCAATGTCAAAAAAATGAATATTTCTATCACAAAGGAAGTATGTCCTTGATTTACTGAAGGAGACCGGTTTATTGGGATGCAAACCAGAAGATACTCCTATTGACTTCAACCACAAACCTGATGGTATAACCACAAGTCCAATGGTAGAAAAGGAGAGTTACCAACGATTAGTTGGAAAGCTCATTTACCTATCTCATACTAGACCTGATATTGCCTATGCCGTTGGAATTGTCAGTAGGTTTATGCACGCTCCTAATCAAGACCATCTCAACGCTGCACTCAGAATCTTAAGATATCTCAAGGGCACTCCAGGAAAAGGAATTATATTCTCAAAAAATGGGAATATGGAGATTGAAGCCTGCACCGATGCAAACTGGGGAGGATCACTCAGTGATAGACACTCTACTTCCGGATATTGTACCTTTGTAGGAGGTAATTTGGTGACATGGAGGAGTAAAAAGCAAACAGTTGTGGCTAGATCAAGCGCTGAAGCTGAATTTCGTGCGATGGCTTTGGGAATGGCTAAAGTCTATCTTAAAAGAACTGAAGTTTAAAAGTTGTAATCCCATGAAACTCTACTGTGACAACAAAGCAGTCATTAGTATCGCACACAATCCAGTCCAACACGACAGAACAAAACATATCGAAATCAACAGACATTTCATCAAGGAGAAAATTGAATGGGGCCTTATCTGTACTCCCTACATCAGATCTGAAGAACAGCTAGCTGATGTCTTGACTAAAGGATTGGCTAAAAGACAATTTCAGGAGTTAATTGGCAAGCTGAGCAAGACTGATATCTATATGCCAGCTTGAGGGGGAGTGTGGAAAAACACAGCACCACAACATCACAATCCGAGATGCTCACAGCACCACAACATCACAATCTGAGATGCTACTAATTGCAGCTGTATAAATAGCTGCAAATCTGAAGATCTTTGACTTAGCTTAAGTACAGTTGTTGTGGATCTTTAACACAGCAGCAAATCTTGACTTTGTATACCCTAGAGATAGATATTATTTATTTGTCTTGTACTTGTATTTATGTCCTTAGTATAGCTGTTATTTATAGTACATATAGATGCCTTGTAATATCTGAAAAACTAAGAAGAATAGAAATAGAATTCTCTACTCAAAATCTTCTTCAAAAATTAAATCATCTATTTGGAAAGCATAAATGTCCCACCGGAAAGAACCCATGGCATACTATAACTGGTGATATGGGGAGTATTACCTCACATTCTGACTCAATTGCATTAAAAAGGCATAAAACACTTCTTCTTTACATAAAACTCAAAGGGGATATGTTAGGATGTGTCCTTAAGAGTACAGGAAAAATTTAGACACAAGTTTAATAATGTCAAGAAGTTGGAAATTGGCATGCCCAAATTAAATTTGATTGGGGAAGTGTCCCGCATATCAAGATGTCCCTTTCGCTTTTCACCGCATATGAAACGAGTTTATGTACAGAATTATATCAAGGTCGTTATAAATCAAAATTACATACATTAGAGCTACCACTATCGTATCCCAATTGATAATCACTCTTCTTTCACAAAATTAATTGTTAAGCCTCGGTAATTCTATAAAAGAAACGAAACATAGTTCTGTATCTTAGTCGTATTCTTCTTCTTTTTCTTCTTTATTAATTTTTTTTAAAAATTTTTTTGTAGAATGTCCAAGGACTCCCCAGAAGTGAAAAGAATCCCGATGCGAACAAATTTATCTCTTGTGAACTCATCACAGACCTCCTCCTGAAGTTTTAAAATTGCATGGACCTCCCATATAGTTTAAAATATTACTCTGACCCCCCCGAAATGAAAACCTAGTTCGGGGATTGGGACAGGGGGATCCACTTTCTCCAATCTTGTTCTTTTCTGTTATGGAGGCTCTTAGCAGATTAATAAGGCTGTGGAAAAAGGTCTTTTGAGAGGCTTTCGAGTGGGAAGATATACCGCCAATCAGTTGGACATTTCTTATCTGATTTTTTTCAGGTGACACTTGGTTTTCTTTGATGCAGATGCTTAGATAAGGTAATTGAGATGTGTTTAAATATGGTTTCACGAATATCAGGCTTGAAGGTTAACGTGGGAAAAGGTGTTATGGTGCCAGCTGTAGAGGTTCCGGAGATATCAAACCTAGCGAACATTCTGAGGTGCGGTATTGGCTCCTTCCCTATTACTTATTTGGGATTGCCTCTTGGGGCGTCATTCAGGAGAGATGGAGTTTAGGATCCTTGGTGGAAACATTTGAAAGAAGACTGGAGTAGTATCTGTCAAAAGGAGGGAGAATCACCTTGTTGAAGTCATGAAGACCACTTTAGCGAGTTTGCCTACCTACTTTCTTTCCCTCTTCAAGATTCCTTTTTGGTGGCAGAGAGGAACTAATAGATTCAACTTCTGATGGGAAGCTATAAGAGAGGAATTCAAGTATGATTTAATCCGCTGGGAGCAGATGTGCAGTCCAATCCACAAGGTTCAGGAATTAGAAGACTCATTCAATTCAACAAGGCCCTCTTCGGAAGGTGATTATGGAGGCTTGAGTCGAAAGGCACATACTTTGGAGAAGGGTGATTGCTAGCAGATTGGAAAACGCCTGAGGAGGAAGTTAATATGGTATTCTTCTGAAGTGCATCCCGTTTGGGGCTAATAATCTTATTAGGAATGGTAAATATGAATTACTCTAACAGATCAACTTCCATCTTAGGGATGGCAGTCGGATTCGCTTTTGGGAAAGTAGTTGATGTGGTGACTGGCCTCTTTTCTATCACTTTTCCCAAACTCTTTAGGATTGATTTGGACAGACATACCATGGTGATTGACTGCTATAGACATATTTAGGATTCATAGGTTAGTGTTGTTGTTGCTTTCTATAGTTCTTGTATTGTCAAAATAGTGAAGGTTATGTTCCGGATGAGTGGGTATGGATCCATTCCACTCAGGGGAGTTGTGAGGTCAGATCCTTCTTCAGCCATCTTCAAGTGGTTGATCCCCGACTGCTAGAGGCCTGGAGAGGTTGTACAGTTGAGGACAAGGTTCAATATTACCAGAGTTGCACAGTTGTGTGACTGGTGGTGCTTCTGCCTTGAAATAAAATAGGCAATCCTTAGAAAGAAAGAAAAAAAAGCACTTCTAAGTTCATTGAAGTTCTCCATGAAAAGTGCTCCTTGTTGGGTGCTAAGGAGAAAATGTAACTCCTTCGAAGAGATAATTGATTTTGTGGGCTCTTTGAGACCTTAAAGGCCCAATTTGGCCTTGTGTAGTTTCTACACAGTTGTGATTCCCCTTCTGAAGGCTCTTTTACATCATCACTTCTCAAATTTTATTATTATTTTTTTTTTTAGAAGATGATTGATTTTGTTGGCTCTTTGAGACTTTAAAGGCCCAATTTGGTCTCGTGTAGTTTCTTCTGGGTTGTGATTCCCCTTCTGAAGCCTCTTTTAACTTTATCACTTCTCAAATTTTATTATTTTCTTTTAGAAGGAAAAAAATAAATATTTAACTCTTGTAACACGAACCACCTTGTTAAGGGTCATCGTTAGTTAACAACAAAAAGTGCTGATGTGATATACTTAATACTATTATAATTTCAGGATTACCCTGGTTGAAAAAAAAGTACATCTGAACCTTGTAACGTCAACAGCAATTACCAATACGCCCTCATCTCATAGAAAACTGTAACAGAGATTATATTCTCAATTCTATAGGCACACTTTTTCAGTCGATCCCTCTCACAGCAATATCAACAAAACACATCGAAGTTAATCTTTTTATTTCTGATAAGCAAGATGTATACAGATTGCGCAGCGTGTCCCAAGGAACAAACAACCAAACAAAATCCTAAGGGCGGACCCAAAAGAATCAGCTTTTTCTTCTATAAATTTACAAAATCTACCCATAACCTAATAGAAAAGAGAAGATTTAGAGAAATATCTAATAGTCGCTATACATAGGTTTTAACCCCATTGAAACACCACCAGTTGCATTCCTTCCAAATGCACACCATATACAAAGAGGCGCTGACTTCCAACAATCAAGGGCGTGAACACCCAAAAAACGGAAAGGGGCAATGTAGAAGAAGTTGATCATCCGACTTACCATCTTTCTAACACATGAAGCACCAATTGACCATGATCGCATTTTCCCTCCTTGGAGTATCAAGAATAAGAATCTGACCCCAAACCACTGTCCAATCAAAGAAGACCACCTTTAGAGGGATCTTGGAATGCCAAACTGCCTTCCAAGGGAAGGTCTGCCTGTTCTGGCCCGAAAGACAACAAAACAAAGACAAGACCTAGAATCTCCTATGTGAAGTGGCATCCACACAATGGACTCCGAACCTCCTCCATTAAAATTCTGATGATAAAAAAGTGCAAGAAAGCTAAAGACATCCTCTAACTCCCAACCTAAAAATGTCTTGCAAAATGCACATCACAAAACAAGCCTACCTATATCAAGCCGATAACAGTCAGCAATCAACCAGCGCACAGTCAGCAATCAACCAGCGCACATGTGGTGCACGTTTTGGCTTCCCATGTGCCTTGCGCCTTCCCCCTTGGGCTCGTAGGGGTGGGATGGGGGGTGTGGGCTTTTTTACTAAAGCCCAGCATGGTGGTTACACTAAAATGTTTTGGGCCAGCCTTCCTCATATGGCTGAGTCGGGTAGAAGAGTTGGTTCTCCGGGTCGATTCGTGGGGCGAAGATGGGGACCCTCTTTTTCGGGTCCGGGTCACGCTTTGTAATCAAGGGTTGGTTGACGACGAAGGAAGCGTGGAAAGTGTTGGTTGATGACGACGGCTTCACAATGATTTCTCGGCGACGGTGACGCCGATGGAGAAGAGTCTGATGGCCGATGAGAAGAGGCGTTTTTCTGGGGATCGTTGGTTCATGTACTCCCGACGGCGTAGCCGTGAAGAAAAAGGGAAAAATAAAGTGGAAGGACTGCTGCTTTCTCCAGTGAAGGAGTCCTCTCCGGTCGTGATGGTTGGTAGTGGGTGTGAAGGGGATGGTTCAGTTCTTGGGCATTCTTTGTCTCTTTTAAAAGAGTGGTCTGGATTTGCAACAGATAGAACTTCTATGGCGGATTCGGACTGTTCATCCTTGGGTGGGGTTTGATATGGGTTGTGATTGGGTGCAGGGGCTTCGCCCATTGTCGGAAAGCTTTGACAGGACGGAACGGGGTGGCCTGGATTTGGGTCTTGTTGCTAATGACAGTGATAAAATTGCGGGTGGTGTTTTGAGTATGGTTTTGGGAGGTGAGGATGGTACTGGCCGTATTGAGAAGGAGGGGTAAATTGTCTAATATGCAAGTAATGGAAAGTGGGTATAATGAAATGGGGTCCTTAGAGGTGGCGGTTGACATGAATAACATGGAAATGATGGAAGATATTCGACCCATGGCGGTGAATTGTTCGGATTCGATTACCCAAAAGTGGATGAAGGAGAATGTGGTGGATATAGCCGCACAAATAGGTGTTGATTTTGGCAGTTGTAAGGAGCAAGGGGAGGCTTTGTTATTGGAGATAGTGGATGAAAAAGAGGACGACGGTAATTGCAAAGAGAAGGCTATTATTGTTCACTGTCCGTCTTCCTCATGGAAAGGTGAAAAGGAGTTGTGCAATTTGGTGTGTACCGTGAATTATGATGGGATGAGTGGTGGAGGGGGTGCGAAGGAGGGAGGTAGAGGTGGAGGGATGAGGGGACCTTAGCTGTTTCCAAATGAAGTTACGAATTATTTCTTGGAATGTCCGGGGTCTCAATTGCCCGGGAAAGAGGAAGTTAGTTAGGTTGGCGCTTGGGAAGTGGAATGCTCACATTGTTTGTTTATAGGAAACGAAGATTGATTGCATGGATGGTAGGATGGTTAGGAGCTTGTGGAGCAATCATTTTGTGGATTGGGTTTGTTTGGAGTCTAGTGGTGCTTCAGGGGGTGTGATTGTGATGTGGGATAGGCGATGGGTTTCTTTGCAGGACACCCGCAAGGGTAGGTTCTCGATTTCTTGCTCCTTCTCGATGGTTGATGTTGGTTTTAGCTGGGTTTTCTCCGAAGTGTATGGTCCTATTGATGATGGGTTGAGGGGGGTGTTGTGGGAGGAGCTTGGTGATGTAAGGGAGGCATGACATCTTCCTTGGTGTGTGGGTGGTGATTTCAATGTTGTTAGGGCCCCGTCGGAAAGATCTTTTGGGGATGACAGACTAGGGCCACGGAGATATTCTCGGAGTTTAGTCATGGGCAGTCTTTACATGACCTTCCGTTTGTGGGGGCCTCTTTCACTTGGTCCAGTTGCAGGAAGGTTCCGACTTTCTCTCGCATCGATCATTTTTTGGTATCCAGGGACTAGGAGGAGCAGTTTCATGATGCTTTACAGACCACTGTTACTTGATTCATGTTGAATCATGCACCTCTTTTGTTGGATTGTGGGGGTATTATCTCGGGACGTTCTCCGTTTCTTGTTTGAGAACATGTGGCTTCGGGCGAATGATTTTCAGGTTCGGGTAGCGGAGTGGTGGGCTTGTGTTGTTCGGGCGGGTTCCCCGAGTTTCATTTTGGCTTCCAAGTTGCATATGTTGAAATCTTCCCTTATCACTTAGAATAAAGAGGTCTTCTATAACCTAGCATAGAGAAGAAATGTGTTGATAACTGAGATTGAAGACAATAACAGAGCTGATTTGAGTACATGTATGGATGAGGCTATGAGAGCCCGGAGGGTGCAGTGCTTGGCTGATATTGAGGAGATAGCAATTCAGGAGGAGATTTCGTGAAGACAGAAATCTCGAGCTATTTGGCTTAAGGAAGAGGATCGGAATATGAAGTTTTTTCACCGCTCGACAAATGCTAGAAGGAGGACCAATTTCATTGGGAGTCTATCCATTGATGGTTCTTTGTTGTCGTCTGAGGAGGAGCTTTGCTTAGGGATTCCAGCTTACTACCAGCAGTTGTTTTTTGAGCATCGAAGCTGGAGACCGAGTTTGGATGGGCTTTGTTTTTATTCTATTGATGAGGGTGATCAGGACAGGCTAGAGGTTCAGTTTGTGGAGGAGGAGGTTCTTCGGGATTTGAAGTCGTGCAATGGGGATAAGGCTCCTAGTCCCGATGGGTTCTCTATGCGTTTTCTTTTGGAGTGTTGGCCTATTGTTTGGGAGGAGGTGATGGGCATTTTTCGTGTTTTTCATAAGGAGGGATGCTTTGTGAAGTATCTTAATGCCACTTTCATTTCCCTTATCCTAAAAAAGGGGGATATGAAGGATATTAAGGACTTCCGACCTATCAGCCTGGTGGGTTGTATTTATAAGCTCATTGCGAAGGTTCTCTCTTTTCGGTTGAGTGGTGTGTTGGATGGGGTTATCTCGGATACAAAAAATGATTTTGTGAGGGGTCGTCAGATTATGGACTCGACTATCATTGCTAATGAGATTGTGGATGCTAGGTTACTAAGTGGGAGGCCAAGGATCTTGGTGAAGCTGGATGTGGAAAAGGCCTATGATCGTATGCATTGGGGATTCTTACTTTATATGCTGGGAAGGATGGGTTTTGGGAAGAGATGGCGCAAGTGGATTGAGTTTTGCATTTCGTCGGCTCAGTTCTCTGTTCTGGTAAATGGTTCTCTCGCGGGTTTTTTCGAGAGTTCTCATGGGTTGAGGTAGGGGGACCCCCTTTCTCCGTTTCTCTTTCTTGTGGTGATGGAGGCCATCAGCCGGATAATGAGACGAGCGACGGAGTTGTGTTTTATTTCAGGCTTCCGAGTGGGCGATGGGTTTACTCAGTCTGTGGATATATCGCATTTGCTTTATGCAGATGATACCCTTGTCTTTTGTGATGTGGATGTGGACCAGTTACAGTACCTTCGACGTATTTTGACGTGCTTCCAGGCAGTCTCTGGTCTGAAGATCAACATAAGCAAGAGTTCGATGATCCCAATGGGTGAGGTGGGTAATGTTTATGTTTTGGCTACGCCTCTTGGCTGTAGGATTGGTCAATTACCCGCAGAGTATTTGGGATTACCTTTGGGGTCTTCTGGGCAGCGATTAACTTGTTGGGACTCGGTGGTGGAGCAGGTGGAGAGGCAGTTGGCGAGTTGGAAGCGGCAGTATCTTTTCAAGGGTGGGAGACTCACTTTGGTAAAGAGCACGCTTTCCAATCTTCCCACTTATGTTTTATCCCTTTATTGGATCCCTTGTAGTGTGGCCCAGCGGATTGAGAGGCTTCAGAGAAAGTTTCTGTTTGGGGGGTAGGGAGAGATCTTCGATTCCCCTTGTGCGGTGGGAGGTGGTGTGTCGGCTCTATCAGGAGGGGGGTTTGGGTATTCGTCGGTTGATCCCTTTCAACAATGCTTTGTTGGGGAAGTAGCTTTGGCGCTTTGGTTCCAAGAGGAACCATTTATGGAGGAGGGTGATTGTTTGTCGTTATGGGGAGGATAGGGGTGGTTGGTGTTCTGGCGAGGTTTGGTCTCGTCGAGGGGTGGATGTGTGGAAGGACATATGTCGGGGATGGGATTCCTTCGCTACTTTTTTCAGGTTCAGTGTGGGCGATGGCTGTCATGTTTGTTTTTGGACGGACTGGTGGTGTGGTGAGAGTTCCCTTGCCTCTTCTTTCCCTCAGCTCTTTAGGATTGCCCGTGACTACCATGCTTCAGTTGTCGACTGATATCACATTGATACCAGTAGGCTTGTGTGGGATGTCCTGTTCGTGCGTCCTTTCTAGGACTGGGAGCTAGAGGAGGTCGCTGGCCTGTTGAAGTTGTTGTACTCTCAAGTGGTGGGCATTGGGCAGGATGCTTTGATTTGGAATCCTTCCCCCTCGCGGCATGTTTCGGTTGTTTCCTTCTTTCATTGCCTTTCGCCTAGGGCTGAAGAGGCTTTTCATTGGAAGGCAGTCTCGCGCTCTAAAGCCCCTTTCAAGGTGGCTTTTTTTCTCTTGGTCGGCTACTTGGGGTCGCATTCTCACTTTGGATGTGCTGAGGAAGCGAGATGTTATTATGGTCAACCAGTGTGTTTTGTGCAAGAAGGAGAATACGTTAATCACCTCCTTTTGCATTGCCCGGTGGCCTATGATTGTTGGTGTCTTCTTTTTTGCCCTTTTTGGTGTGCAGTGGGTAATGCCGGCATCAGTTCGCGATGTTTTGGTCGCTTGGAGGAGCATGTGAGTTGAGCCGCAAGCTCGCTCTTTTTTGGAGGGTGGCTCCCCTTTGCCTTTGGTGAGGTATTTGGCTTGAGCGGAATAGATGTTGTTTTGAGGGTATTGAGTCTCCTATATGGGTCATCAATGATTTCTTTATTTCAATTTTGTTTTATTAGATGGAGGGTCGTTTTTGTGTATCCATTGATGAAAAGTTAGAATTTTTGGGCTCGCCTAGCTCGTAGGGCCTTTCCTTTTTGTATATGGGATGCGCTCACCGTTTGAGCCTTTTTTTATACATACTTATCAAAAAAAACAATGGTAAAGAAAGATACAGCAGCCTCGGGCAATCCATATGCCATTTTATCTTTCTTTAGAACTCGACCCACGTTTACCCTGGTCCTCCATTCACAAGCATTAACTTTTCCTAACAGGTACATTTTAAGGTCTTCTTTGCACATGTCCAAACCATCTTAACCGAATTTCTCTCATTTAATCTCCAAGTAATGGTGATCAAACCATCTTGCTAATGTGCTCATTTGAGTCATTTCCAGTCTTCCCAGACATTCATCTCAGCATTTGTATCTGCCCGAACTTCCTTTACAAAAATGTTGTGTCCAAGCTACCCTATATTTTGTTCCAAAAAGTGTGGTTGGTCTAATAGTTGTCCGATAGAATTCCCTTTTCAATAATTTGTCCAATAGAATTCCCTTTTCAATATACGAGATGCATTTCTCCATTTAATTCATCCTGCCTCGATTTTATGATTAATGTCTTATCCAAATTCTCCCTCGTTACAATAACTGAACCTAAATAACAAAATTGTTCACCCTTTTGTAATTATTGATTCTCAATTCTCACCGATAATACCAGGACTCGTGTACCGGTTTCATATGAGTGTGCAGAGGTCAGATTTGTCTATGTATCAAATTGTCAGACAGGGGGACACAAATTAAAACTGTTCAGAAATCAGACGAGGTACAAGATATTCTCAGAACTGTATACTATATATTATACTTTGTTCTTGTTCCTTCAGTTGAAGAGAGACTGTCAAAGATATATGTTGAAACATATATTTCAATGCTTTACAGCTAGCTAAGTCAACTGTTTAAAGTAACAGTATTATTATATATTTATGAAGATTATGTGTCACAGTTGTATCCCAAATATCATAAGTTCATATAATATACTCACTCCATCACATACTCTTGTTCATCTTTTGCATTTTGGGATGTCCCAAAATACAAGTTTCATTAAATAAAAATAAATAAATGGATGTACTATTGTTCATAATATACCCAAACCACCCTTTCAAACTCCACTACCATAAGAAGTTTGCCCCATCATATAATACTACCAGTATGTTTTTAAGGACAAAATACAAAAATTTATTCATTACCACTACAATGAAATATATTAAACATTTAAAACTCCACTACAATAAAAAACTGATACCCTAAACGCCCATAAATTTCGGGATTGAAGGGGTATTAAGTTAAGTTGTAATATACAGTCTAAGAAAGTGGGGCACATGGGTTATAGTTGTAAACACAAGTAGAGACGCAGGAATATTTAGTTGGAAAATTCAACACTAAATGCATAATACGAACCTCTTGTGCTTCAACAAATTCAGATCGTGTGAGTTCTACAGCTACTTTGTTTTCCAGAAACTGCATCAGAAGCATCAAATACACACCAGCCGTCCATATCGCAGAGTGTTGCAAATCAACTTCTGCTTGCCATAACAGTCAGAAAACTTACTTCGGTAACCCAAATACACCAATGCCATGATTTGATAGAAACAAAACTTCGGTCTTTCTAAAGAACATCAAGTGATATTAAGCAGCACAATTATTAACTACAATTGGCAAGTGACCTAAGCGCTTTGTACAGAAGTAATGAATGAAGAAGAATAGCTTTTGCAAATGATAAATAAGATGGAAAGTGCACCTCTAACACCATCGGTGATTCCAAGCTTCACCAGCTCCTCTGCATGAAAGAAATTTATTCAGATCTGGAATTTGTGCATGTCAATGTTACCAAAAGCTAAAAGCTTAATTTCTAAATCCAAAAGAGCGCAAACATGAAAATATCTGAAGATGCTGAGAAACCAGGATCTCTGGAAATCTGAAAGCAATACTTGTTGTGTGCATGAACATAGAAAAGAAAACGAACAATAAAAAGAACAAAATAATAACTTTGACCTCATAATATTAACAATGTTCGATGAACTTGGGTATACTAGTCGGCTGCGGTTATGTGTCTAGGCTTTAACTAGTTCTCGAATCCCAGGGCATGAAACCACATCTACATGAGCAAATTGTTTAATGATTGTCTGTCATTTCTCAAGGTAACAGGTGGGCCCTATGCAACAAAGAGTTTATAGAACAAGGACAGCTACAATTTTGAAGCAACCAGGTAGCAAACAAACATAATTAGAATGTTTTGTGTACATTTAATAGTATCAATTCAAAATAACAACTAGGTGTTGGATTAAATTTCTTGCATGCATACCTTATATCCATCACTATGTCAAGATTTGTTCGTTTGGGAACTTCATAAGTTTATAAGCCCATGTAACATATAACATTAATCTCTCAATTTCCCTTCCCCCAGACACAGAAATCTACACATTTTCCCTTACCATATAATCTGTGGTATTGTGAGAAAATCAGAAAGGGCAGCGGAAGCTAAGCATTTTCAACTCAACTATCTACCAGCTCTGGATGAACAAAGGCATTACCCTAAACCGGCTAATTTCCACCAAAAAGATCAGAACAAATCATAATTAAATTGGTTAGCCATTCCATGTGACCAATGCTAGCAGAATGTCCAGTAGCAATTTTAATGCTTGCCATGTCTCGTATTAAAAGAATAATACTATTAATAAAACAGGGAAAAAAATAGATGAAAATACTACTGAACCAACAAAAAAGTCAAGACAATGATCACCAAATTTTATGCACATCTCTCTTTTCTGTTTCATTTTTTAATCTATTCATATATATAAATTTCCATATACCGCAACACTGAAAGCCTTTTTTGAGACACACAAGCTTAGCGGTACAGAACCTAGATGACTACCCAGGTCAATTGTGTGCTTTACTTTTCAAAAGGTACGACTAGACATAATTACGACCTTTGGGGGAAGTTATGATAATGTTGTATACAAACATAAGACATAGGAAGAAAAAAGGTTACACATCCTCGAATTTTGGTGGCCAAGTGAGAAATTTGACTGGACAAAAATATTTGAAGCAATTAATAATTAACAGAAATTTCAGGACCTGTTCAAAAGGAAAACAACTAGGATCCCACCTTGAATAGTTTGTAATCCAGATTGAATCCGTCTTCCACACTCCTTAAAAAGTCCTTTTGGACGCTGAAAAATGACAACCATAAGATCAACCAGTGCATATACAGCAGTTTTTGGCAGCCATTCCCCATCCATAGGATGTGGAGCCAACCCAAGCTTATCTACCCAGTCTTGTCTGATATTTCCAGAATATGCTGTATCTATAGAATCTTTGCTTGCTGCACTCAATCGAGTAATATTACTGAGTTGTTCTTCAAGCTGAGATTGTTTTCGAGAAAGTGCAGACCTATCCCTGTAGTTTAGGTCAGGCTGAGAGAGACTTTGATTTAGTGTATGAAGCTCCTTGGTCAGCTCTTGGATCTGCCGCATCTGATGTAAGTCAGTCTTCATAGCAGCATCCAATTTATCGACGCCCTCACCAGCACTTTTGTAGTCACATATCCGTAGTGAATAGAATACGTGCAGCAATTCATTGTAAAAGAGTAAACCAAAGCAGTTTTGTCTCTGAGAAGATGCAAGGAAGTGACCAGAAAAAATTAATAAAAATATGAATCAGCGATTATGGCGGATCACTGTAATATATATATTAAGTATTCTAAGAGTAACATATTAAAGAAACAATAGAAAAACTATTTGCATCATGAATGCTTCCTTTGGTCGGAGAGATGAAAAAGGGGATGGAAGGGAGAGGGGGAGGGATTGATGACGCATCCTTAGGGAAGGGATTGTGTTTCTCTTGCCTTTTGTTTGGTTGAATGGATAATAGAGAGGATGAATGTTGCAAACACCTTTTTCTTGTTTGGTAGCAAGGAAGGGAATCATAGTGCTTTTACATTATTTTTACAAATATACCCTCATTAGGTGTAATATGATTTATAAGCAATATGTCATAAAGACTAAAAATGTCCTTTTGTATATTTTGGAGTAGTTAGTTATCTCTCGCTCCTCTTCATGTGGAGTTAGGGATGCTTCATCCCTCCATATTCCTCCATGCTTCCTCCCTCTCATCCATCCCTCCTTAATCCTATCCTCCAACCAAACATAGCAGAAGTAAAATAGTAGGAACATTGCTCTCTAAATCAGATGTAATGACTCAGTTCTAATATGTAGAAGTGGTGGCCATAGAGTAATCCATGTCTCAAAAACTCCATCAAAAATTGTGTTTTTTAAAAGTGTTCATCTTATATAGAAAATCAAAAGACGAACTAAAGGCCACAAGAAACAGGTTTCAAGGTTTAAAGGCCTCTATTATCAATAATAGCCTGAATAATTATACAGAGACCCCTTCCTTGGAAGGCAGTCTGGTGCTGTAAGGCCCCTTTCAAGGTGGCTTATTTCTCTTGGTCGGCTGCTTGGGGTCGCATTCTCACTTTGGATGTGCTGAGGCAGAGGGTTGTTATTGTGGTTAACCGGTGTTTTCTATGCAAGAAGGAGGGGGAATCCGTTGACCATCTCCTTTTCCATTGCCCGGTAGCCTATGATTGCTGGTGCCTTCTCTTTGCCATCTTTGGTGTGCAGTGGGTAATGCCGGCGTCGATGCGTGATGTTTTGGTCGCCTGGAGGAATATGCATGTTGGGTTGCAAGTTCGCTCTTTTTGGAGGGTGGCCCCCCTATACTTGTGGTGGGGCATATGGCTTGAGCGGAATAGACGATGTTTTGAGGGTATTGAGTCCCCGTTAGGGACCTTAAAGAATTTCATTATTTCAAATTTGTTTTATTGAGTGGAGAGTCGTTATTGTATATCCATTGATGAAAAGTTAGTTTTTGGGCTCGCTTGGCTCTTAGGGCATTTTTTGAATTTGGGATGTGCTCCTCGTTTGAGCCTTTATTTATACATACTTACTTATCAAAATAATAATAATTATATAGAGACACAATGAGCAAGACAAATAACCTGACCATACAATGGGGGATTTCACTTCCAAGCTGGTGCCATACACTAAAATTTGAATAGATAGGTTTTTCCTCTTACACACGAAAACCCTAGAAAGAATTGGCCAAAATACTTGTCAGTAGGACTTAAGTTGGCAAATTTGGGAAGGTAACTTAGATTGGAAAATTTTGCAAAACAAAATTAGTGTCTGCAACTTTTTTTTTAAAATCTGTAATTTGTAATTTAGCTTAGTTTTCTTAAAAGATGGTTATAATGATTGATAACTACCACTCAAGGTTGAAGAAGGAAGTTAGGGCTACATTTTGGGGTATATGCATAATCTTTTTCTAGAAAGATAAAAGGGTAACTTAGCAGATTGATGCACAAATAAAACTAGCCTTCATGCATTGATAATTAGGGTCTCTAAGTTTTACTTGATTTGATCTATCTAATTCCTAAATTGTTTTAAAAGAAGCATGAAGAGTTTCTGAAAACTAGTTGTTTTGAATTTTTCCAAGTGTAAGAACTGCAGTAGACTTTGACTACCTGAGGGTTAGAGCTAGGCCCACATTAGTCTTGTTGATCAATTGACATGTTTTTTTGAACGATCGACCATTGCGAAAAGCAATTTCCAAATTGAATTTAAACTCTACCGACCCTACTCTTCCTATATTAATCATTATATTGCTACATAGTTTGACATTGCTTTGTCACAAAGCTGAACGATTGAACAGTCAGCCATGACATTTTGCTTTTAAAATCCCTTCAATTGATGGAATATTAAAATTTATCACAGAAGACTTATCATATAACTCAAAATTTTGGCTCGAGTTGCAGTTGAACATCGGGGTTCCAAAAAAACAAACTTATAACGATTTAACTTACCTTATGTGGCTCAATGGACTCCCAGACTTCATTGCACATGTTGACAGCTCTTTCAACCAAATTTACATCATCCCACTGCATGAGGTGCACATGCAAGATAGAAGTTGCAAAAAACATCTGATCTACCAGCATAAGACAAAAATTAAAAGATGTAAGCATTTCTCACACGAGTGACCATCAGACCAGGAACAGTAACAATCTAACCAAGAAAAAGAGTCAGTGATGGAGCATGCGCTACCACAACCCAGGTAGTAATACACTGCCAATCATATTCGACTGGTTTCACTTTAGTTTCCACAAACCTGTAACTCTGGATAATGTATTTCGGTTGCACAAATATAGCCACGTTCCAAAGCAGATATTGAACCTTGATAATCTCCTTCAATTATTAGAGCATTTGCAAGCTGCGAGTTGAAGTTGCACGACCATAACTTCCCCCCAAACCTTCATGGGAATAATCCCTAAACAATCAGTGTGTTTCCAAAATGGTGCAATAAAGGTAGCATTTATTATACCTTCTATTTAGATACACAAGAAATTAGGAGCAAACTAATGATCTTAGACAATTACAACATATTAATCAAATTAATACAAAAACAGATGCAATATGTCTTCAGTGAAGTACTAAATTCTTTTCTAATTCTTATTAGAAAAATTACTTTTTCAGAACATTTTTTCAGTTAAGTACATTAAAAATATGTCTTCACTCAATTTTATAATTACAAGTGGCGTGTCAGTTCATTTTGATCAAGTTTTACAACCTTAAAAACGATCCACAACTATGAAATTTGACAACTGTTACCCCCTGCAACCACGACACGTCCGTGTAGGCGGCCACAATCATGACTTAGAACATTGAACATATCTAGATTAAAAGGGCCACTCTCAGCAATGAAATGGAAATTATTTCACCACAGGACACAAATATGAAAAAAATAAAAGATAATGGAGAACAGTCAGCTCTCAACGCTGAACCTCCACAACCACTTCCCTAACAAAGCCTTATTTAAAGGCACCAGCCTCCTAATACCTAGACCCCCCTCCAAAATCAGTCTGCACACCTTGTCCCAGCCAATCAGATAGAAAGAAGAGTTCTCCCTAAACTCTCCCCAAACTATGAGCATGAAAACCCAAGGAGAATAATAAATATGCTAATACTTTTTATTTACATACTCTATTTACGTTAATATATTCTTAAAAAGATCTAGATAACAAAGTTTAACTTGTTTTACATACAAATGTATATAACAAAGTGAATGTAAATAGTCAAATAATCCTTAAAATTGACAAACCAAATTGTAAGAGTATGACATGAGTAAATACTCGATGGTGCATATACCGTAGTCTACATAAAATAAAATAAAATAAATCTTAGGGAAAACAAATAAAGAAGTGAATTATACATTACAAATTTGCAGATGTGCTCAATAAAAATCAACTAAATAATACTTGACAGTGACTTAAAATTTAATGTGTAGATTATCACTCATAGAGAATAGAGTCATTGCCCAGTGCAGTCCCCTCACTGAGGATGCTGTGATGGGCAGACTGGATGGACCTATTTTTTCACAATTTTCTTTCTAGTGACTGATTTGAAAATTGGGAACTGTGTTCTTGCACTTGATGACCCAAGTAGTATACCACTGCACCACTGGATGCCCACTCTATTGCTCATTTCACAACACTTTTTCAGTACAGTACGTTGAAAAACATCTTTATTGATCGTTATAAGTACGAGTTGCGTGTCGGATTATTTTGATCAAAATTTGTAGCCTTACGAACATTCCAAAACTACGAAATTTGATATCCGTTACACCTACAACTACAACATGTCCGTCTTAGCGGCCATAATCGTGACTTACAACATTGCACATATCTAGGTTAAAAGGGCTGACTCTTAGCAATGAAATGGAAATAATTTCACTATGGTACACAAATATGTGTACAAAAAAAAAAAAAATTATCGTACAACAGTCGATGCCAATCACTCCACTTCGAAGTAGTGTAAGAATATGAAATAATAATCCTCAATAAACAAGCTGATGTCCAAAAGACCTGCATACCCGTGTAACCCATCAGTAGATGATGCCGTAAGCTCCAAACCCTTGGTCAATATCTGCTTTTGCGGAGGAATAGCTCCCACAAGATGGTAACACTGGCTGAGTAAGCTATATGCTCTACACTTCAATTCAAAGCACGAAGGAATGGACTTCAAAAGCAGTTGCTGTAGGAACAAAGTGCAAGCTATCAGCCTCATTTGTCCTTTTGTAGCTATTGAATGTGGTTGTGAATTGATCAAGGACGAATGCTTATATATAACAATTTTACATAACATTATACATTCATAAGTTTAGCGCAGATTATTCTGATAACTGTATGGTATGTGCTGAAGAAAATAATGGTTCCTGTAAGGAGAATCCATAAAAGCTGAAATAAAAAGATTAAAAGAAAAAAGAAGATGTTAATTCGTCCGAAGCATATAACTACATTCTTCATAACGATTTTTCTTTCCCTTTCCCCTTGATGCTTTCTTATCTTGTGCATTGTGCCATTCAAATACAAGCTTTCTTTGCAAAACCAAATGCCATAATAATGCAACAATAGGGGACATTCCTACTGATTATGCTTCAAAACAAATAAAAATTAAAAAATAATCAAAGGAAACAAAGTTGAAGATGGTGAAATATTAGTACATCAGAAAATTCTTCAAAAGAAACATTTGCAAATCAGCACAAGAAAAATCAAAATCAACATTTTAGGAATATCACCCGAAAACTCGGGGTGAAGACAATTGTTTACGATACTGACTCAATTTTTCACATAAAAGTACAAATGATAAACTCCTGCAATCTCAGTTCTCAATAGCAGCAACGCATTCAGCAATGCATTTAAATAAACCACCAACAAATTCGAGACGAATATAGAGTATCACAATGCCCTTAAATTCCAACCTTTATTCAAAATGGTAAGAGACCCGAGACATTTAATTTTTCAATTAATCTAAGCAAAAATCTATCAATTATAAGTAAATGTATGGGTAAACTACACTGACCACCCCTGAGGCCTGACTCAACTACACATGCCGGTCATGTTGCTATTTATTACACTTGAGTACTTCTATTAATAAAAAATTGCCTTTAAGTATCTTGATCAAAGGGTATTTTTATGAACTTGCTATGTCCTTTCTTGTCATATAATTGAAGAATATTTGAATTTTTACGCAAAATTTCACTAGCAGATCCGAATCTAAGATAATTGGAGTCGGTTGTTGAGATCATATGTCAGACCTCAATGATATACAATGTAATAAATGGCAAACATAGTCGCCACTGAGTAATTGAACCAAACCTGAGGGGAGGTCAATGTATTTTACCCTAAATATATGCCAGAAAGCATTGTCACATAGCCACCAGAATCTTAAAAGAAAAACTACAATTAACACAACGGATAAATAATAACAAATGAAAAAAAAAAAAAAAAAAAACTTGGCATTGGAAATCCAAGAACTCAACTCCATGTATTATTAATAACTAAATTGTATTAAGCAAAGTAAAAATAGAAAACACAGCATATTAGTGTGCGTGCGTATAATATATATATATATATATATGAGAGGGGATGAGAACTGACGGAGCGTTCGAGGTGAGATTTGGCGTGATTGACGTTGTGGGAGTGGTTGAGAAGGAGAGTGGCGATGCGGAGACGAGTTTTGACCTCGATGATTGGGAGGAAAGAGACAGTGCTTTGGCAGATAGCTTCCAAGCACTTGATTGCCTTGCCTATCTCCCCCACCTTCTCGTGCTGGTCCGCTAGTCCCCACAGTCCCTCCGCCACCGATTCCATTTCCCTTTTCCTTCTCTTTTCTTCAGCTAGGGTTTCGAGTTTTGATTTCCCTCCATTTCTCTACCTAGGGTTTTGGTTCAGTCATTTTGTGGCCATGGCTGAGAGTTTGAAAATGGAGCTCCGTTTTCTTCAGATTGGCTGATTCGTTTCTTAATCGGCTGATTTCGTTTCTTAATTCGTACCGTTTGGGTTGGTTGGGGTGTTTTTGTGTTTGTTTATATATTTTGTATTTATAAATTTATTTGGCTAGTATTTTTACGATATATATGTTTAAAAATACTTTTTTATTTTAGGCATATGAAATTAAATATGAATTTGATGTTTGTCACTTACACTTTTTTCACTTTATAATATATTTTATTATTTATATTATTAATTTATAAATATATTATATTTATTTATTATTATTTTATTATTTAATTCATTTTATTTATAAATTATTTATTTATTTTTTAATTATTTAAAAATATATTTTATTAATTTATTATTATTATACTCATTTTTTATTATTATTATAAAGTATTTATTTGTTATTATATTTACTTATTATTTATTATTATTTTTATTTATTATTATTTTTATTTATTATTTTTTATTATATTTATTTTTTATTATTATTTATTTCATTTTGTTTATTATTTATTATATGTTTAAATATGTTTTATGTAATTTATTATTATTATTTATTATTTAGTCCATTTTTTATTATTATATTTATTTATTATTATTGTATTCATTTATTATTATTATTATATTATATTATATTTATTATTTATATTATTAAATTAGTATTTATTAATTTATATATTAATTTAGAAATATATTTTATTTATTTATTTATTATTATTTCATTATTTAATTCATTTTATTTATAAATTATTTATTCATTTTTAATTATTTAAAAATATATTTTATTAATTTAATATTAATTTATTTTTATTATACTCATTTTTTATTATTATTATGAAGTATTTATTTGTTATTATATTTACTTATTATTTATTATTATATTTATTATTATTATTTATTTCATTTTGTTTATTATTTGTTATTTTTATTATATTTTTAAATATGGTTTATGTAATTTATTATTTATTTTATTAATTTATTATTATTATTTATTATTTAGTCTATTTTTTATTATTATATTTATTTATTATTATTGTATTCATTTTTTATTATTATTTTATTTTATTTTATTTATTATTTATATTATTGATTTTTAATTTTTTCAATTTCAACCCAAAAAATATCCCTACCAAACATACTTCTGTTTTTGGATAAATAAACAAAAAAACAAAAAACGTATTTTTTGTTTTTTTCAACACAAACACAAACACAAACATGCCATTGGCGGTTGTCTCACAAGTGTACTGTGTCCGGACCCAAATTTACTATGGGTTTTCTTTCAGGATCATGCCACATACATGGCATAATATTTGATAAAATAATTAAAAAGTAATAATAATAAAAGCTTCAATGGGAAGAGGAAACGTGGATAAAATGGTCAGGGTGTAAATCAATTAGGTAAGGCAATGTCATGAATGGAATAAAAAAATTTGGAAAAAAAAATTAAAAATACTCTTAACAAAATAATAATATTCCCTTTGTCCTATATTAGTTGTCCACTTTTTCAATTTTAGTTGTCCTAAAATATTTGTCCATGAAATTACTTAGACGATCAATGAAATTACTTAGAAGGGGGTGAATAAAATTATCTAACAAAAATTCAATTTTAATTAGTCACAAACCTCTAAATTCTCAAAACAGATTAGTCAAGCAGGTATGAATATAAGTGCAGAAAATAAATCATGAGAAGACACATAAATGTTTGTGTGAAAAATCTTGGAAAGACTCCAAGTAAAAATCACGAATACGCTCGGATATTGATGCACTATGAATCAGAGAATTTGTACAGACTCTATGAAAACAGAATTTACAACCGTTGTAATTTGTTATTTTTCACTCACTGTCTGAAAGTCTAGATTCACTCGCGCTCCATGAAGCTCTCACTCCGATCTTCGTACTCTGATGGCTCCGCTTCTCAATGGATCAAATAACCACGAAGCCTTCTGTTTCGATTTCCGCACTCAGACGGCTCTGCTACTCAATGGATCAAAACAACTACGTTACAATCGTCGGTGTGTAGATTTTTCAGAATCTAGGTTATTCAATCGTGCATAATATCATTGATGTAGAAGTACAATTAAATAAACCCTAAACAAAAGAGAACTAGAAGATGATCACTCAATAATTTTTTCTCACTATCTCTATCTCTATAGAAGTATATGAATGTGTAGAAAACTTGTAGAGATCTCTCAATTGTTCAAAGGCTCCCTCACATTTGTAGAAGACCTTAGTATTTATAAACAATGCTAAAGAGAAACCCTAGGTTTACCCTTTCTCGTAATTTCACATCAAACTGAGCAAAACCATTTGATATGGTCTTCAATATGAATATATCACGTATATCAATATTCAGAGTCGCAACCGCATCAAGAGAAATCAAATTGGGGTCAAAATCAAAATTTCACAACATGATTACGCAACCCTAACTATGTGCGGCCCGTAGGTGCCCTACGCACAACGCGTAGGCCTAGGCTACGCGTAGCGCGTAAGCTTCCTACGGGTGGCGAGTAGACCTCTTTTGGTGGTCCGTAGATGGTCCGTCAAAATAACATTTTCTAACCACTTTTAGTTACTAGGTCTGTAGGTGGTGCGTAACATTTTTCGTGAAAATCACTTTTTTGGGGAATAATGTCATTTGAATCCCCTCGACTCCAATAGAATGATTCTTGAAGTTACGGCTTCGAAAAATGACGTTTCTACCCTCCGGGAGGCACTTTTTACCCAATCTTGTTTCTTCTTCACTTCTCTTGTATTCTTCACTTCTTTAGGCTTGATTTGAATTTAACAAAGCTTGTCAATGCCGATCAAACCTTCCTGACTCCACAATTCACTTAACATGATTATTGTCTATAACATGTCAATCACAAATAATATTATAAATGTTCTTACAATCTCCCATTTGACATTTCTGAGATAAAACCATGTTTTACAAAGCCTCACGAATAACAACATAATATCTATACCTATTAACACACACTAACAAACATAGACATAGAATATCAAATTGTCCTCATGACAATCTTCCAATCCTGCAACCACAACACTGAACATACCATGAAAAATAAGTTTGGAAAATAGATATAATGATCATACAAAAATCATAACAACAATAAAAGCATAATGATCATCAACATAAACACAGTATAAACGTACTCCTTCTCCCCCTGAGAATATACTCCCTCTTAACCAAACAATCTCTCTCCCCCTTACTAAATACATCTCCCTATTTTTGTCACTGAAATGACAAGCAAAGATATATCAATCAAAACATAAGGAAAAAATAACAAAGGAGACACTAGAGAATCTAAGACCAAGCACTAAATATGAAGATAAAGTACTCTATAAGATGAATATAAGGAGAAACCTAGATTTATCGACCTCTAACGATGCCGAGATCTCGGAAATAACATCAAGATTTCTAAAACATGGGGCAACCCGTGCCCTAATTCACCGATTTTTCAAAACAATTTCAAATGGAATTTTCTAAAATTTCTTTCAAAAACGGATTTCTACCGATACTCTCGATACTGAGAAATTAAAACATATTTTATAAAACAAGTATTTAAACTTCTGTCTTTCCAAAAATAGTTAACAAGTCTCGGGGTAAACGAAGAATGCGTTTTATAAAAAAAATCCTCAAGTTTTAAGTTTTCAAAACTTTGAATATTTAACTCAAAAGATCCGAACCATAAATGAGGTTTCAAGAACGGGACCAACCATGCCCTGAATTCACTAACTTCACAAGAGTACTTACGGAAAGAGATTTTCAATAAACACGTCAAGAAACCGTCTATAATTCATACACTGTCGAAGTGGGAGAATAAACAATAAGCTCAAAATTACAAAAGACAAGGGAACATGATCAAACTAATGACCTCTATCTGACCTTTACCCGAACAATACTCCACACTACCGGAGAGATCTATCAATCCTCTTGTGATGATACTAATCACCAATCACAAAGGCCTATGTGGCCAAGATCACAACTTCGACTAAGTCTCAATATATTGCTACCCAGCTCAACTAGAGCCCAACATACGGGGAACCCTTACACCCCAAGGTCACTTTCACTTTTCATCTTTTAACTCTAAGTTTTCACGGTTTCCTTTACACTAGGAAATTCACAATTTTCATTGTAAGTTAATCACGGTTAAAAATATCAATCACAAACACCGCGCCCTAGCGCCCAAGAGAATAATACAAATCTCTTATTAAAATTCAAATATAACCTGCTCAATATCAATAAGCAATAATAAAAGATAATCTTAACAGATAAGCACATGTCAAATAAATGTTCAATATGAATGCCAATGCAACTACAGTGCAACCCTAACTGCATGAGGGTTAAACAAATATCAAGGAATCCCAAACCGTTCACTGCTGGGGCAACAAACCCACAACAGGAAGGGTGGGCGTCGCCAAATAGAGTACAGAGACCACAAGTCCGTCCGGAACCGGCAAGTGAGGCCTAAGCCCTTACCCTGGGTGCTAGACCACCCCCTGGCCAGTTGTTGCGACTTTCCAAACGATCCATACATGTACGTGATATAACTGAGACATACAACTCGCACCGAAACAATATATATACCATGGTGCTATATGAATGCAAAATGCATCCACATGAATGCAATATACTAAATAAAACGGCATAGAAGCCAAGCAATCTCATACAAATCATGCTTTACAATTTAAATTATACAATAAATCAATTTCCATTTATCACAGAAATATTCGGGTTCTCAATTACCCAATCTTTATAACTTTTATATGCTAGCATGCTTTTAATTTAATTTTAAATAATTATTTTTAATTTAATCCACCCCAGGGACAATTAGATAATTTAAATTCGCAATCCAATTTCTTTATAATTTACGAGAAAATCAACAACAAGGGAACTAAAATCAGGTTTAAATTTCTGACGTCCCTCATTCTCGTGAATCCCCTAACTTATTTTTAATTTCAATAAAATAGAAACAACATGGGAAAACTTATTAACCAGATCTACGTCCACATACACTTTCTATAAACCTATTCCGAGCTCAAGGGGGTACTAAACCGCCTATATCGATTTAATTTAAATAGGTTTATAATTATTTTAAATCCGAGAAATAATTTATTTAATTTCTCCAAAGGAAATTCCAACTCCGACATCATTTAATCCATTTATGGGTATTTTATAAATTTTATAAAATTCCTAGATTTCCGTCTACCGCTAGAAATTTAATTAAACATTTTTATTTACCCATAAACATACAACGGAGATTAATTAACGTTTTCTACGCACTATTAGTCAGTGTCAGATATGTATATGTATAAGAATATATATATGTAAATTCCCACCTAAAATAAAGCTTACAGAACAGCCCCGAACTGTCCCGCCGTGAACAGTGTTGGCTGTGAACAGTGCTCGCGGCCCATAGTCATCCGAAACTTATTTCGAATATACCAAAACGTCTATCTCGACGACCTATACGATATATATGAAGCCCATTAACAATCGATTAATAATTTTGAATAGATCTAATATAACCCAAACGAAAATTCAAACATATAAATCGAATTTCCGGATAAACCGCTCAACGGAAAAATACGAAATTTTAGTATGATGATCATGAAGTAAAGACGAAGCTACTCACTAAAAATTGGCCCAAAGCGACAACAGAAAGCCATCCAAATCATCGGTCGAAGTTCCGGCCGAACCTGCACTGTCGCGCCACTACTCGCGGCCATATGCGGCAGCTCCAGCCTTGCCACCACCTGTGCGACCATCGTCTGTCCTCTGCCTCGTGCCGCCCTACCGCCGTTCAGCACATCCATCGTCGGCACACCGGCTACCTCCCTAGGTCGCGACTCAGTCGTGAACATCCCCTCTCCGTCACCACCTCTTTACCCCTCTCTCTCTCTCTCGGCAAGATGAAGCTGATGAAAGAGGTGGACGAGAAGCTCGCCTGATTGTCGTCGCATGATGAGGAGGAGAAGATGGAGATACGTGTAAATGAGCAGATCTGTACACGTATATGCATATATATGTTATATTGCGAAGTGACCCTCTAAATATCCATAATCACAGAATAACCCCAAAACAATATATATATATATATAATTACAATTAAATATATATATATACAATAATTCCCGAAAAATACCGGGAACACCCAAACGTAATCTCACAAACCCGAAATAATAACGGGACGCCCAAGAATTACTATAACTAGTATAACTAGCGCGGGGTAAAATCCCAATCACCAAAACACCGGTTCAAACCCTCACAAAGGAACAATTCAAAAATCCTCCGAGTCGAGTACTGCACAAAATAAAATATTTAACTTCCATTTAATAATAAATAATAATAAAGGGACTATTATCTGAAAAATCCCTAAACGAATAAATGAATACCCTGAATAACGACGGATGCCAAATAACTCAAATAATCCGTAATTAATACCTGATCGACTCACAATTAATATCACACAAGCCCGTAAACCCTACGGATAGCTAATAAATAATATAAACCATTCCTTAACTATTCCGATTTAAACCACAATGCCGAATAATAAAATAAATCGAAAGAATTAGTCCAGGATGTGAAACCCAACCACCGGAACATCGGGTACGTATAAGACCCACCGAATAACTACAAATAATCAGGGCACGAAAATAATCCAAAACAATAACCATGTATATCCATATCAACACCTAGGAGCACTTAGAAACACAAAAGAAGTAAGCACACCAAACAAACAAAACACGTACGTACAAATACAGAGCACGTAAATCAAATAAGGCACATAATAATCCCATCACAAGGGGAAAACAAAACCTCAAACCCCTAACGCACTAAATGTCGAACTCGGACGACAACGTCAGAGCCTTAGACGTCGGACATACTAAGCATGTCGCCACCCAGTCGAAACACCAAACGTCGAGCGTCTAAATGAATCCATGTAATCGGCACTAAAGCCCACGTAAATCTCTAGCCACGTCCGAAACATAAAACATCAGCTCAAGTAACGTAATCACGAAAGAAATCCCACAAAGTCACCGAAGAGACAATCACAGAGTCGTGTTGTCGAATCCAGAACTCACATCAACGTTTCACTAGTTCGAAACAATACATTCACCGTCAATTCTCGTAATTGTCAAAGAATTTCCATGAAGTAGTCAATAAGACAATGGTCGCGTCATCCCGTCGTATCAAGACATAAACGCGAAAAATTTACACATGAAACATTAAGAATAACCATGATGTCATGAACAAGTGACGTCACAACCGAAATTAAATCGAAAAATAATTTCAGAGAATTGGGAAAATAATATAGGGTGTTACATGCCCTATGCGCGGTGCGTAGGCCTAGGTTATGCACGGCACGTAGGCTTCCTACGAGTGGTGCGTAGACCTCTTTTGGTGGTCCGTAGATGGTCCGTTAAAATAACATTTTCTAGCCACTTTTAGCTACTGGGTCCGTAGGTGGTGTGTAGGATTTTTCGTGAAAACCGCTTTTCTTGGGAATAATGTCGTTTGAGTCCCCTCGACTCCATTAGAATGATTCTTGAAGTTACGGCTCTGAAAAATGATGTTTCTACCCTCCGGGATCTTGTCGTTTGCTTCTTCTTCACTTCTCTTGTATTCTTCACTTCTTTAGGCTTGATTTGAATTTGACGAAGCTTGTCAATGCCGATCAAACCTTCCCGACTCCACAATTCACTTAACATGGTTATTGTCTAGAACATGTCAATCACAAATAATACTATAAATGTTCTTACAATCCAGTTTCGAATCTCAATACAACATAATCTTATAATTTCTCAAATGATCCCTCTTCATTAACTTAAAAAAGTAATAGCCCTACTAAACTAAAATTATACTACATTATCAAAGGGCAAAATTGAAAACCCAAAATAACCAAAAACATATTCAAAAGTTAGACTTTGGACAACTAATTTGGGACAAAGGGGGTAATAATCTTTATTTTTTAAAAAAATAATTGGTATATGGTAAAAGGAATAGTAATGATCGCAGTGGAGATGGTGATGGAGGAGATGGAATGCGGTGGTGATGGCGGTGGTGGTGTTTTGTTTATTTAAAATATGTGAGGGTTGTTTTAGTCATTTCATAAGTTTAGTAAGGGAATGAATTTTCATTCCAGTGAATTAATTTTAATTCAATGAGAATGGTCATTCTCATTCAACAAATAATACCAAACAAAAGAATGGATACAATAAATTACTATTTGTGCATATACTTGTTGTTTATTGACTATTCAACCATGTTTTATTGTATTTGCTCACAAATCTACACAAACACTTACATTTCAAAATGGACTTTCCGTATGTATTTCTCTACATACATAGCTCCATTCTCCCCATCTCAACCCTATTTTGGGTTTTCAATAATCAATTTCATCAATCCATGTCAAAAATTAAAATTCCCAAATCATTGGGGTCATTTTCTCATGTATATGCTATTTATGTATTTTTTGATCACTTTTGTGCATAGTTGTTGTCCAATAGAATTGTTTTACACATTCTTTCATTTTTTGATTCATTATCATGTTTGTACACATGTGGCTAAGTGAATCATTAACAAGTGACCCATCTTTGGGGATGACATGTGAAGAGGAATCAACATACATCCTCTTTTTTAGGTGATGCCGATACACTCACACGTGTATTGATGATAGTCACCTATTATTTCTTCTATACATATTTAATTTGTCCATATTTTCTTGTATAGATGTTGCTTTTGGGGTGTTAACATACGAAAAATGAATAGATGACCCCTCCCTCCATGAGAGACGATGTCTATACACTCACGTGTACTCACCGTCTTTCTTGTCTGTAACATGTATTCTCATATTCATTTGTACATGATTGTCCATATTACATACATTTTTGCTCAAGTTCATTTGTACATGATATTTGTGTTGGCCCGAGGATTTTTCCAAGGGTAATAATGACCGTTTTGATGCTAAAAAACATTCAGAGTGTTTAGTATTAATGACAAATTGGGTTTAATGCTTCAATTAAGCAAGAAACAAACTCAGTATTGAAAAACAAGAGATTGACAAGAAATGGCTAAATTATCTTTTCACTCCGGAAAGGTTGGAGAATGAAGAATCAAGACTTGGGGTAGATAGGTCGGTGAGTGATCTTGTAAAAGGTTTTTACTGTTTGATGTTAAGGTCTAAGCTCAAGTGTTAAAACCGAACAAAATTTTCTAGACATAAAAATATTTTTTTAAGAACTGGTTCAACCAGTCGACCGTTGTTGGCCGAAGCTCAAGCTTCTTGGCAATAAGGTTGGGTAGTCGACTGGCCCTTGCAAGGGAGGGCCAGTAGACTGGTGGAGATCAAAACTTATGAAATTGAACTTGTTCATGGGCAGTCGACCGGGCCATCAAGGCAGTCAACTGGCTAGGCCTTAAAACGACTAGTTTCTTTATTTAATGGTTTGAACCACCTTCCAACCAACACCACTCTCATGCTCACTCTTTAGAGGTGTTGCTCACTCTCTATATATCTACCCTAGATATAAATAGAAAGAGATGAGTGTTGAAAAAGCTAAGAAACTCATTTGAAATATTTTTCTTGAGATCAAAAGCTCTAGCATTTATTTCTCTACTCATTCTTCACCAACTTCTTGAGTAATAATTAAATAAGAAATATTTAAGGCTTGTTTGGCTTGAGCATTAAAAGCTTTTTCTTGGTCATTTACTTCCAATCATTTGAAAAGCTTATTGTCTTGATCTTATGATATTCTCTTAATCACAAATTATTCTTTATTGTGAGAGAATCTTGGTCTTGAGTTGATAAACACATCACTAAAAACACTTCAACTTATACTTGATATATCATCCATAAAACTTTAGGGTTTTGAGTGTTCTTGAGTGAAACTTCTTTTCTTCAAAAGAATTGTAATATAGGATGAGTGAAGCCCTAAATTCTTCAAGAAAGGGTTGTTCTATTGTTGTGTGACAAGCTGGTTAGCTTGTGTGTAAATGTTTGTTTTTCCACCTTTAAAGGAGAAGGCATAGTGAAAGGTTTGAAAAAAGTATCAAGGGGGATCTTCAGCCGAGGAGTAGGAGTTATCGAACCTCAATAAATTGTGGTGTCATATTTCTATCTCTATCTCTTTATTTTGATACATTGCATGCTACTTGTCTTGTGATAGTAAATTTGCTAGACTATCTTGTTTCATCATTAACTATAATATTTGTATCAATAGGATTTGAAATATTTATATTGCTTAAATTTCTCTTGAAAAATAATTAAGAATTTTAAAACCCTATTCACACCCCCCTCTCTAAAGCTATTTAGTAAATAACAATTTGTAATACTTTTAATGTTCATTTCATGATGTAAAACTGTAACATCCTGGGACGTCGTGTCTTTTGTCGTTAATTTCTAGTTTTTCTTATGTGGATTTATGTATGTTAGAATGTTGTGATTAGCATTTTGGATTAGTTTAAGTATTTAGAGGTTCTTCTGTTTTGGATTTTTGGTGGGCCTGGGATATACCTGGTGGACCAACGGTTGAGTTAAGACCCGAGTGTATCCACCTTTATTGTTGACTTTCAGTTGGTGGTTATATTCCACAAACCATCCTAATGTTCACCCCTTAGGAAGTAGAGCGGGGGATTTTTTACTGCAGTTCTCGAGTTCTTGGAGGTGTGGGTCGAAAAATCGGCTGCCCAAGAACTTGGTAATACAATTACGAGTTCTCAAGATGACCTACATGTTTTATTACTTATTATCTTTTAATCTTGGATTAAAGGGGTGATTAGGGGTTTGTTAAGATGTGTTTGGCTGGTATTTTGCTAGAATTCTCTAGAGCTTGGGTAGGTGGCACCATCTTGACCCTCCATTTCTATTTCACTTTTCCACCCTCATTTGTGACCCTTGGATTGGAGTGAGTAGGTGAGGATTTTTCTTACACACATATATATATGTGTGCGTGTTGACTCAAAAATCATATTTTCTTTCCTCTGCTCACAACCCTGATCTCCATCTCACAGGTCTCTCTTCTCCCTCTTTTCTCCTTCTACTTTACTTCTTTTCTCTTCTTTTGGGTGGGATTTTGAGGAAGTGTTCAACTACAACTTTGTTCATTATGCTCTAACCTTTCATTTAAGCCTAGCCTTGGTAAGTGATCTCTTATCTCTAGGGTTTCTCACTATAAAACCCTAATTTCAAATTTCGGTCATGATTATATGTATATCTCTTGATTTTTGATTTTTATCTCCCTTTGATCTTGTTAGAAACTATCGTGTGAGATCAACCACCCTATGATTTTATTTCTTGGAGCTTGTAAGATCACTTGTGTTTTCTTGGACTTCATTTTCTAGTTTTGCTTGGACTTGAGGTAGGGGTGTGAGGTCCCTTTTTCCTTCGATTACATGAGTATGGGCTTATAGAAATTCCAAATCATAGTTAGAATTGTGTTTATGTAATATAGATATACATATGTATAATTATTTGATATATATGTACGAATTTGATTTTAATTGTATGACTATGAAAGTATGCTTGAATTGGTGATTTATGAAGATAGAAGTTTGGGATATATATCTATATATAAGTTATCAAATATGTTGGTGTTGAAGCATGCCTAGGTATATGTATATATACATGGATTTATTGAATAGGTGACTATATGTGTGTGATGAAACATGTTATGTATCCTCATGTATATGTTTACTTGAAAAATGGTATTTAAGTCGGTAGTGATTAAAGATATAAAAAGCGGCATTCCAAATGTTGGATGAAATGACTAAGTGAGTTATTTGTTGGAAACATAATAGTACTTGACATTATATGCTTCTATGTTAATAATATGTCCTACATGATGTAAAAAGCATGATAATGATTTTGTTTATGTGAACCATGATTTAAATGTATTTTTAGTGACCTTAGTAGCATGTTAGAGCTTGTGATCATATTTGCACCTAAATGACCCTATGTATATTGTATTTAAGCTAATGTTGATGTGGCAATTATGATATTGTAGAGTGTGCAAAATACTCCAACTTGAATAAGAAGGTGTTATTGTTGAGTTTGGAAACATGATTGATTATGTATGGTTCATATTATAAAATTTTGTGCTCCTAAGTTGAGGCATTTAGATTCTAAAATGCATTTCATGTTAGGCATGGTATCGGTCCTAGGCATGGGATGTATTGGCGCCTAAGGGCGGGTCTTGGCCTTTCTCGAGTATTCTTGTGGTGTGAGACACCTATGAGTTATTCTTGTGACAAATGGTGTAAGCACTCATGTGATTTGCCTAGGGTGTGTGTGTCATACCTCGTTCTTCCTGAAACTCCCATCCGAAGAATCAGCGAATCCCGTGGTATAACATCACTGAAAATGACCACTAGAATCAAGAACAACAACGAAATACATAGAATAATGATGAAAAATACATATTCCATATACAGTGGAATCTAACAAAAATTCGGTAGAGTTTCGTTTGTAAATAGACCATCCGGACACACGACCACAACACAAGAAGAAACCTGCCAATAATGAATTCAAAAATAACATTGGCACGCAACCCAACATTCCAGAAACCTACTAGGTCCGAGGTAGTGGAAATAAGACCATCGCTACCTCTATACAACCCTTCTAAAACCTTTAGAGCCACAATGCTTGAATACAAATACAAAGAAAATACTTGGCAGTGCCGAAGAAATAAAATGGCACCCCGAAATAATAAATACACTAAATAAAATATACAACGAAAGGAGATATGCCAACAGGCTAGCTCCCAAGAGAAATAAGAATACACAAGGATAACTACGAATATAAAGGAACAAAACTAATTAAAAATGTCACAATTCACCCGTACCATCACCGCTGAACATACCGTGCTGCATCCACCTGCGATCTGTATGGGGGTGAGCAAAAACCACAGCTCACCAAATATCCCTAACAAACACACCCCTAGCCGTCAGGAGCCTCTAACCATCCCGTATGCATGCAATTATCCTAGGTTAGTCAGTTGTCTCATATAACACCCACGCCAATCCGAGACCCCAAAATAGCCCCACAACTAATCTCAATCATATACCGATGCCACATAAAAAGATACATAGTATGAAACATAAATAAATTCACAAATCTCAATACTATAAATGCATACAACTACCGTCGCATATATATCTCTATACATAAGATATATATATATATATATATATATATATATATACATGTAGGTATCTAATCATGTCTGTGCATATATATATCCATATATATTCCAATATGCACTCTCGCTCTGAGATACCATAAGAACTAACTATCCATCGCACTGTGCACCGAGCATATCGTTTAAGGTTCCTAGGAGATAAATAAGTCACTCCTTAGGATTTTCCGAAAGGAATATGTTGGCCTTGAAATTTATTCTCGGACAATAAATCATATTTTGATATTAACAAAACATTTAAAGCGTGTTTAATACTAATGAATTACCGAGTTCATGTTTTCAGCAAAAGACATGTGAACGACTCAGAAAATAAGCACGGAAAGAAAACGACTCGGAAAGCAAGCTCGGAAAGAAAGATTGAATTAAAGCGAAAAGCCGTGAAAGAAATTGAAACGCAAATGGAAAATCAAATAATTCAACGGCAAAGGCAAAAGTCCAAGACTCAAGACTTGGGGTAGATAGGTCGGGGATCGATCATTATAACAAGGTAATTTTATGTGTCGATTTTATCGTATAAGCTCAAGTATAAAATGAACCGAACTCAAATGGAATGAAAAACGCTTTACCGAACTTAAACGAAAAGAAAAATATTTTTATTAAATTTTTTTTAAGTTGTAGTCGACTAGAATAACCCTGTGTATTTTCTAGTAGTCGACTGAAACAATAAGAAGCTACATGTTTTCAACCATTTCAATGTAGTCGACTAAATGAAGCTTTGAGTCGACTAGACTACAAGAAGTAGTCGACTAGAACTCATTGTAGTCGACTAGTTGGAGCAATGTAGTAGACTAGAACATTAAAGTAGTCAACTAGTTTGAACCTCAAATCCTGCAATTTTTCAGAAAACAGTTTCCATGTTTTGTGCATCATGTTTAATGGATTTCAAACGGCTCTTGACTTCTCTAATTCAATACTCACTCTCATAACCCTAATGTATTGATATATATAGAATGAGATATGTGTATTGAAGGCTAAGAGATTGAAAAACAAAAGAGAAAGAAAAGGAAGAAAACCTCTCAAAATTCTGCAGAAATTTTCTCTACAAAAGCCATTGAAACCAAGCTTTGAAAAGCTGATTTTCTTCAAGTTTCTTTGAAAATCAAAACCTCTAGTATCTCGTCTTATTCTCCAAATATCATTCATTGATCATATCCTTTGAGAATACATTTCTAGAGCTATTGTAAAATCACCAAAAATACTTGAGCTTATATTGATTTATCTTCCATAAAAACCTTTGGGTTTTGAGTGTTTTTGTTCTCGAGTGATTTTAAGAAGGGGTTCTTGAGCCGAGGTGTAGGAGTTACCGAACCTCGAAAAAATCACGGTGTCAATCTCTCTATCTCTTTCTATTTACTTGATTAATTTGCATGCTATAATTGCTTGAATATCTTGTATGCTAATTTGTCTTGAAATTAATTGTTCGAGAAGTTTAAATTGAATCATCCACTTGCTTATTGAGAAATTTCTTTTTGGTTATAGTGTGTTCCAATTTCGAAAAGAGTTAGAAATATTTTTGAACACCCTATTCACTCCCCCTTTAGGGTTAATTAGTGACTAACAATTAGTATCAAAGCCTAATCTCTATTAATTTTAGACTTAACCGTCTTAGAGAACAATCATGTTATCAAATTTAGTCACTCATGTTGAAGGACAATCGAATAATAGGCCCCCATGGTTTGATGGATCAAATTATAGCTATTGAAAAACTAGAATGATAGATTTTCTTCAAGCTATTGATTACCAAATTTGGCAAGTAGTTCTTGAAGGACCATTTGTATTGACTAAAATTGTTGATGGAAAAACCGTTCCCAAATTATCCAATGAGTGGGATAATGATGACCGTAAACTCATGTCGTACAATGCAAAAGCCAAAGTAAATTTAAATTGTGCTTTAAGTCCAAATGAATTTAATCGTATATCTACTTGTTCAACGACAAAAGAAATGTGGGATAAACTTGAGGTAACCTCTGAAGGTACATCTCAAGTACGAGAATCTAAAATTGACATACTCATACATGAATATGAATTGTTTGCTATGAAAGATGATAAAAATGTGAATTCTATGATGTCTCGTTTTACAAATATTTTGAATGGACTAAAGCATCTTGGTAGAATTGTTCCTAGATCCGATGCGCCACGAAAAGTGCTTAGAAGTCTCCCGGCAAAATGGGATGCAAAAGTGATGGCTATCAAAGAATCTCATGACCTCAACACCATGAGTCTCGATGAAATTTTCGGCTCTCTACTCACTTGGGAAATAACGTTGAAAGCTCGTGAAGACGACATCAAGCCAAGAAAGGGGATAGCTTTGCAAGCCTTCACCAAAAATGAAATCAATGAGCCAAGTGAAGAAGAAGAGGATGAGGACATTGCCTTGTTCACCCAAAAATTCAAAAGACATCTTCAAAGAAAGAAAGCAAATGGTGGAAGATTTGTGAAGAGAATCGAACCAAAAGGTGAGCCTAGCAAAAGAGAATCCCCAACGTATTTCAATTGCGGAAAGCCGGGACACTACAAAAGTGATTGCTTCAAGCTCAAAAAGGAAAATGAGAAAAGACCTAGCAAGATGGCCATGAATGTCACATGGGAGGACTATGACTCATGCGAATCGGATGAGGAGAAAAATAACGAGGAAACGGCAAACATTTACCTCATGGCAAATGAAGAAAAGGTACTTTTAAATTCTCATGTTTTAGATAAACTATCATATGATGAACTTCTTCTTGATTATAATGAATTGCAAGATGTGTTTGAAGAATTACATGATGAATTTGAAAAATTAGCTAGAAAATATATTCTTCTTAAGAAAGCTAAATCTTCATGTAGCTCTAATACTTCCAACTTAGAAGTTTCATGCAATGACAAAAGCATTGAGCTAGAAAAGGAAAATAATCGGTTAAAAAATACTATAGATGATCAAATAAATGTCTTAGCTAAATTTACAAAAGGAAATGAGAACCTTAGCATTGTGTTGGGAAGACAAAGATGATCATTTGATAAATGTGGTCTAGGGTATGATGCTTTTGACAAAGATGTTATTATCTTGAAAAAGAGGAAATCATTAAGGCATACATTTACAAGACAATCATCTCATGCATCCTCAAATGATCATAAGCATGTTACATGTTATTATTGCAAGAAAAAGGGACATAAGACAAATGCATGTTTACTTAGGAAGAAAAAAATGATAACAAAAATGATTTGGGTTCCAAAAGGAACTATTGCATGCTTACATAGAAAGGAGAATGTTATACCAAAAATGATTTGGGTTCCAAAAGGAACCATTGCATCTCTCTCTAACCCTAGTGGACCTAAGATAAATTGGGTACCTACAAATGTTACTTAAATTTGTTTTGTAGGTATGCTTGAAGTTCGCCTTAAAGGAAATGGATTCTTGTTAGCGGATGCTTAAAGCATATGACGGGAGACTTATCAAATTACATTTCTCTAAAAACTTATGAAGTAGGAAACGTAACTTTTGGAGACAACTCTAAAGGCAAAATTATAAGGATTGACTCAATTGGTATATCTTCCACTCTTTCTATAGATAGTGTGTTTTTGGTTGATGGTTTGAAGCATAACTTATTTAGCATTAGTCAAATTGTGTGACAATGGCTATGACGTTATTTTTAGGACCAATGCATGCTTAGTTAAGAAAGATGGGAATTAATTGTCAAATGCTAAAAAAAACGGAAATTTGTATACTATGTTGTTTTATGAATGTTTTCTTTGATTGATAAACGATCATTATTCATGTATCACATTCTTTTGTTTCTTGAAATTGCATGAGAAAAGTGTCACATTGATTTAGGGTGAAATTATTTAAAAAGGGTGACTCTTATGGAAATATATTTTCATTGTGCTTTCATATGTTCAAAGAATTTTGAAATGAAATGAATCTTCCTATGTGCTATAGCTTTACAAATCTTGAAAAATGGCTTATAATTTATTTTTGCTAATCAAGGGAAGTTATATTGGTTTTCTTGTCAATTCTTGATGATTGAACATGAATGATGCATAGGGTTGTTTACTATGATTCATATATGAAATGGAGTTTCATTCATATTACTAATTTCATATTGGTTCATTGACTTGATAAATAACCATAAGCATATCTTACTATTTGAATTGACAAATGAACTTCATGATAATGTTCTTAAATGATAAATTCATTTGAAGCATAATGGTTGTTGAAGATCATTCATTTTGTGCTAATGTGTTTATAATGAATTATGCTCATAAATGTGCTAACACAAATGGACCCTAGAGCAAAAAGGGTGCCAAAGAAAGCTACTTGAGTGTGTTTTGTAGGTGTGGATTGATTCTTCACTCAAGAGCTATTATTTCTTCAATTGTGATGCCATAACTCAAAAGGGGAGATGAAATCAAGATTTATCACAAAATGAACGAATAATACAAATCATCTACAAGTAACTCTATGTAAAATGGGTGAAGCTAGCACCATGGTACACATTTTCTATTCTCCATTACTAATGTGCTTTTATTGTTGAGATTAAATATGACATACACATTAAGGGTGATTGGCTACTAGATGCATGAAATTGACTATGCCTTTGATGAATTCTTGATAATCCCTTGTTTTGAAATGACTTGGATATATGAAAGAAAGTCTTGATCATGCATGAATTTTAAAGAATATAATCATGTCCCTTTCTAGACCATCAAAGCTATTTCACTTGAACTTGATAGATTACTTGAATAGCTATTTCTTGATATTTGTTCATTGGTCTTCATGATTTTAGTGCTTTATCTAAATTTTCTTGATATGACATATTGCACAGTAAATTGAGGTGTTTGATTTTGAAGTGAAATTAAGACGGACTTGGGATATATGTTTAATCAAATAAGTCCACACTAGTAAACCTCAAGAGAGCAAAATTTTGTTGAATGATCTATCTAATACAAATAAGGATAAGGAATATGTGATGAAATTCTATGCGGATAAATGATTCATCATCCTCTATTATATATCTTCTTGGTAATCATCCTAGAGGGATTTGCATAAAGATTTTCATAAAAATGATTTTCATGATGATTAGCCTTTGTTGTTTCAAATTGAAATCTTGGTTGAAGCTATTTAATATATGCTTGGATCTTTATTATGTAAAGGAACTATAGGTTTCTCTTTGAAGGAAGCATGTTAAAAAGATGGAGATTTTGTGCTCAAATATTGTTATCTTGAATGTTTATTGAAAAACATGATTTATGAGTTTTATGTGCACATATCATGAAAGACATACGTTTTTATTGTTCTTACATTATTATGATTTTCTCAATGATATATAATATTTTCTATATCTTAAACTTTTATATCATTATCATACATGCATACTCTTGTATATTTTATAATGCATATTAATGTTGCAATCTATGTCTAATAGTGGTGACCCAAGGTTTTGATCATTATTATCCCATGATCTTAACCATGAAGGATATAGATTATTCTTTGCACATGTGAATGAAATTAAATTTCTAAAAATGTCACATACCTCTTTGCATAAAATGTTTTTATCTAATGCATTTCTATATGATTTTAAATGAAAAATTTTCATGAAGTGATTCACTATGCTTTGAAATGTATAAGTTTTAGAAAATGGGTTTTAAAACTATCATAAGCCGTACTTAATTTGAAAAATGATCGAAGATGGTATTTTGAATGGCTTTAATTGATTTTCTTATAGATGAAGGTTATTTTAGAACCTATATTGATAAACATTCTTTTTGTTGTTTATCATTTATAACTTATCACAAATTTGGTTATAAGATTCATTGGAGTATTATGTTTACTAATTTTTGATGTGTTGTGAAAAGACGTTTATCACAAACATGCAATCTATTTCAAAATGAGCATGATAGATGAATTTATTTTCTTCTTGGGAAAAATACATTTAAGTGTCATGACATAATTTCAAATACTTTTTGACACTTCGGTTTTGGGATTATATGGTTTCCTTGGTTGACTACTCTTGGACTTAGATGTTTAGTAACATAATTAAGACTAAAAATTATATATTATCTTGGTTCATCTCTTATTATTTTAGATAAGCATTTTTACCATATATATAAGAGATATATCTTGTGTTTTTAGCACTTGTGAAGATTACATATCTTTGCCATTATATTAAAGTTTTCAAAGACATGCACTTATGAAAAATATTGAGATCATCCTCATGATTATAATTTTCTTCGTCAATATTCTCACAAAGTTTATCCAAAAGAACTCATTGTGTAAAATTTCATAAAGATATGGAAATGCCTTTGAACATTAATGTATTAGCAATTGTCTTGTGTATTTTTCACTTGCTTATTTTAGAATATTCTTTTCTTAGTCATCATCATGATTTTTACTCTATTCACATTACATTCTATGATTAGATGTTGCATATGTGTTTATTTATTTTCATGTGATTAAGATGAATGTGTTGTTGACTTATTCTTAAGTGCTCATATGTGATTTTAAATGAATTTTCATACATGACTATGTGAGTTTAAATGATCTAGTGTTTGAGTGTTCTTTGTTTACATATAGTATGTTGAATACTTATGGTTTGAGCTTTAATTCAAACACACACACTTGAACATTAAGTTACTCTTCGTTTAAGTCATTCACTTGATACATGTACTTCATATATGAAAATCTATTTTGATTATATATCCTATTTGTCTATGAAAATCAAACAAATGTTTTAGTCATCATTGATGACATGTGCAAGCATGTCCTTGTTGCCATCATGAATGCAATGCTATGTTTGTAAGTTGGTATCATCTTAAGCATATTCATGAAAAGTATGGTAAATATGAGTTTGTGTTACTTCAAATGATATATTCTATGATCACAATTCATTTATGCAAATTGATTCTCTTCTTATACTTAATTGTATCTATTCTTTTTGATGATGTCAAAGGAGGAGAAAATTAGTTGATGAGTATATGTTGTATGCACATTATTAGGGAGAGCTTTGCTCCTTGGTGATAGGGGAAGAAATCCCAAGCTTTATGCATATGACTATGTGCTTATTTTCAATCATGTGCTCATTGAATGTGGTATTACAAGCGCAATTTGTATATCAAAGAATCCTTTTCATCGTTCACGAACTAAGCATATCGAGATTATGCATCATTTCTTACATGATCATGTTGCTAAAGGAGACGTTGTATTGGTTTTCATTGACACTAAAAATTAATTAGCAGATATTTTCACAAAGCCTTTTCCGGAGGATTCTCTTTCAAAAATTCGTAGAGAAATTGAGTTGGCTTTGGACGTTGATGTATTAGCATGATAAATTCTTTATTCAACCGTCACTTCCCACATTTTTATGTTGTCAAAGGGGGAGAAGTTAATTGCTTTCGTGTATCATGCTTTCATGTATGTAAGTCATGTTTATGTGTGCCTCCATGCTAGTTGTATGAAATTGCAAAAATATATTTACTAAGGGGGAGCATGTAATGCACACATTGAGGGGGAGTATCACTTTAGTGTGAAGAGGAGACTTTAGTGTGAAGAAATATTGGGGTTTTGGCCATGGAAGTCCATACACTAGTGAAGATATTCATGTCACTTGCTTTAATTTATGTGGTAGGATTGTTTGTACATTTGTACAGTACCCTGGTGGCCAAGCTCGGGAGGCTCCGCTCGATGCTGAGGAAATAAGGGATTAGTGGGCCGCCACCAACCTTTTTTCTTGGGAACATAAGGGAGATCATGAAGGCCCAGAATGGTGGTCCCTAAAAGGCTCCGGCTGCTAGTGCTGAAACCTCGGTCTATCACAACTGCGCCGACGTTCTGTTTCCGTTCTTTGAGCAATGGAGGAAGCAGTATGGTATGTGTTGATATTTGAGCTTGCATATCATTTTCATCTATTGTCAAGTCAAGCATTATGGTAATTAATCAGTTTAGCCCGAGTCACTTGGTAATATAAGTCATTTTGTGATGCATGTAAGGATAGTAGAGATCCCACGCTGTTACAGCCCGATGCTATAACGTTATGGAAGATTATTGTGAATTTGAAATATAGTATTTATATGATTTAACATGCCTCTTCACGTGTAACTTTTTTTTTTGTTATAAATACGCGCGTTTAACAATTTTTTAACGTGGGTGAGAGTGATATTCGAATACAAAACTTTCTACTTTGATACCATTTTAATCACTTATATATCTAAGCTAAAAGTTTAAGCTTTTAGATGTGTAATTTAAGCATATATATGCTTCAACAGTTTGGAGGATCTAAGCTCTTTAAAGGAATAGTCATGACATTCTATATTAATTCCAAGAGGAGAGAAAAAATTATTCACTGATTATGGTAAACAATCATATATGTTCATGATCACCGGAAACAACAAAATAGAAATAAATAAAGTACTTGGGTGGAATAAGTTCAATAAAAGCTACAAAACAGAAATTAAAGGATTGAATAATCTTTCAGTTTGACAAAAGTTATTTGTTATTATTGCATTATTGCATTTCTCATATACATGAATCTAGACTATAAACTAAATATGTTTTGATAATTTTTTTTTGTTTCTACAGGTCAAGTGTTTATGTTTTCACTTGGTAATATACAAATAGTACATGTGAATGAGCCTGATACAGTGAGAGAAATTACCATATGCACATCCTTGGACTTGGGAAAGCCTTCCTATCAGCACAAAGAGCGTGGTGCTTTGCTTGGCCAGGGAATACTAACTTCAATTGGAGCTGTTTGGGCTCATCAGAGAAAAATCCTTGCTCCTGAACTATACATGGAGAAGGTTAAGGTATGATATATATATATATGTATACCACAGTTTACATTCAATTTTACTCAAGGTTGATTATAGCTTGATAAGGTTACAAAAGAATTATGGGATTTGACTTAAAATTCCTTGCAATGAATGATGAACCTTATAACAGATTCCACAAATACACTAATAAACTCATGGAAGAGTAGAATTAAGACGGAAGGTGGAGTTGTAGACATAAAAATCGACCAGGACATGAGAAACTTCTCAGGAGATGTGATTTCGAGAGCTTGTTTTGGGAACAAATTTTCTAAGGGGGAAAAGATTTTAAGAGGCTTAGTGCTCTCCAAGAAGCTATATCCAAGAAAGTCCTCTCTATTAGGAATAATTGACAATTCGTGTCAACGGGTCGACCATGTAATCTGATACTAGTCAACACCAAATATAAACATTTTAAATTTGACACAATCCAATATGAAAAATAAAAAATAAAAAATAAAAATGAAATTGAAATTGAATTCGACATGATCCATAAATAGTTTATTAATATATTTCAATCCATGATCAATTAGAGAGCACGAAAAATCTGCAAATAAATATAACAATAAATATAATCGTGTCAAGTAATGTCAGAAATTGTCAGCTCTAACTGGGATCCCAAGGATGAGGTACGATATATATATATTGATTGGTGCAATAACAAAACCTATTAAGGTGACAAATGTGGACTCAAATTGGAGTTTTTCTAAATGAGTAACTCTTATAACACGAAAAATTTAAGGTCATCGATTAAATTTTATAATAGAGTTGTGATACACATTATGAATACAAATTAGAAGATTTAAATCATAAATTTAAATCAAAAAAATTGGTTTTAATTCGTTATGTATCATATTTCTTTATTTAATGCTTTAATAACAATGCACAAGCAATAAAAGATGAAATTAATTTTATAAATTGGCAATGGGTTGCAGGCATCTTCCTACCATGAGCAATAGGGAAGCATGGGCATTGGAAAAAGAGGTGCGCACACTAATCCTAAAGGTAGTTGTAAGAACATTTATAGTATGTATAAAATTTTTTTTAGTATTATTTGTGATTGACATGTTCTAGACAATAACCATATTGAGTAAATTGTCATGTTGAGTGAATTGTGGAGTTGGAAATGTTTGATCTACATTGACAAGCTTCGTCAAATTCAAATCATGCCTAAAGAAGTGAATAATACAAGAGAAGTGAAGAAGAAGCAAGATTGAGTAAAAAGTGCTTCCCGGAGGGCTTAAACGATATTTTTCGAAACCAAAACTTTGAGAAACATTCCAACGGAGTCGAGGGGTTTCAAACGACACTATTCCCAAGAAAAGTGGTTTTCATGAAAAATGTTACGCACCACCTACGGACCCAGTAGCTAAAAGTGGCTAGAAAATGCTATTTTGACGAACCATCTATGAACCACCAAAAGAGGTCTACGTACCACCCGTAGGAAGTCTATGCGCCACGAGTAGGGCACATACGGGTCGCGCGTAGCTAGGGCTGTGTAATCATGTTGTAAAATTTTAATTTTGACCCCGATTTGATTTTTCTTGATGCAGCTGCGCCTCTGAACATTGATATATGTGATATATACATATTGAAGACCAGATCAAAGGGTTTTGTTCAGTTTGATGTGAAATTACAAGAAAGGCTAAACCTAGGGTTTCTCCTCAGCATTGTCTATAAATACCAAGGTCTTCTACACATGTAAGGTAGCCTTTGAGCCTTTGAGAGACCTCTGCAAGTTTTCTACATATTCATATTTATCTACAGAGATAGAGATAGAGAGAGAGAAATATCATTCAGTGATTTCATATCTTCTAGTTCTCTCTTATTTTGGGGTTGATTCTATTGTGCTTCTACATCGACGATCATATACACAATTGAATGACCTAGATTTTGGAAAAATCAACACACCTCCTTGTGAAACGTGGTTGCTTTGATCTGTTAAGTAGTGAATCCGTCTGAGTGCGGAGATTGGAGCAGGAGGCTTCGTGGTTATTTGATCCGTTGAGAAGCGGAGCCGTCAGAGTACGAATATTGGAACAAGAGCTTCGTGGAACGCAAATGAATCTATACTTTCAGACGTCGAGTGAAGAACAGTGGTTGTAAGTTATGTTTTCATAGAGTCTATACAAATTCTCTGATTCATAGTGCATCGATACTCGAGCGTAGCTGTGATTTTTACTTGGAGTCTTTCCAAGGTTTACCACGTAAAAATATTTGTGTCTTTTCATGATTTATTTTCTGCACTTATATTTATAATTGCTCAATTTAATCTGATTAGAGTATTAGGGTTTGTAGCTGATTAAAATTGAATTTCCGCTATATAATTTTAATTGATCATAAAATCTATAAAAAGCCTATTCACCCCCTTTAGGCTATTTTCATTGATCGTCTAGATAATTTCAATTGGTATCAGAGCAATGTTACCCTGATTTAGGTTAACGACCTTGGGTTAGATTCTGGACTTAGACAATGGAGATACCTCATGAAGGAGGTTCCATATCTATGTCCTCTTTGTTTGATGGCTTAAATTACACGTATTGGAAAGCGAGGATGAGAGCATTTTTGAAATCATTAGATGAGAAAGCTTGGTTGGATGTAGAGGTAGGATATTCACCTATTACTGTGATGGATGCAACAACTAATCAATCAAAACCAAAACCATCAAGTGAGTGGACTGCTATTGAGACGAACAGTGCTAATCGGAACTCAAAGATGTTGAATGCATTATACAATGTTGTGACTGCGAGTGAATTTAAAAGAATTGCCACATGCAAGATTGACAAAGAAGTGTGGGATATTCTCCAAGTAACTCATGAAGGAACTTCAAAGGTTAAACAATCAAAACATTAAATTCTGAATTCTCAATTTGAACAGCTAAAGATGGAGGAGGATGAAGTTTACACTGACTTTGAGGCTAAACTTACTAATATTGTCACAGGTTGTCACAATCTAGGTGAACCCATTCCTGATACAACCATAGTGAAGAAAATTCTTATGTCTCTACCTGAACATTTTTGGTCTAAGGTTACTGCCATATCAGAGGTCATGAGTCTTAAAGAAATTAAAGATGAAGAATTGGTAGGGAACTTAAAATCCTATGAAATGGAGATGTTAAAAAATCCATCTAAGAAGGCCAGTGGCACAAAAGAGAAGAACATAGATTTCAAAACCACTAGGGAGGATCTTGTTAAATCTGATAGAGAAAGTGAGTTGAGTCTGCATGATATTGCCATGTTTGCTAAGAGGTTGAACAAACTTGTTAAGGCTAAACAGAATAGCTAAGGACAAAAATTTGGAGATAGGGTGGGTGAGTCTAGAAATAGAAATAAGACTCAAACTCGGAAAGACAAGTCTGATTTTAAAAAGAAAAAACCTCAATGTTTTAAATGTCAAGGATATGGTCACATAGCTGCATAGTGTGCAAACACTTTGAAAAAATCCAAAGGATTAACTATTAGTTGGGATGATGAATCTGATAATGGATCAGCTAGTGATGCGACAAACTCGGAGGTAGGTGATGATTATGAGAATTTCACTATGTTTGCTGCTCAAAGCAAGGAGGTTAGAGAAGTTGCTATAAGTTGGGCGATGCTAGAGAGGAAGATTCTGAGTGTGATGAAGATTGTGATGACACGCTTCAAGAGTCTTATGACAAATTACTTGATAAAACCACTGATAGGTGCTCAAAAGTATCTATTTTAAGCCCTTATCTTACTGTTGTTACGTCTTTACAATCCATTATTTGGTATTCTTATGTCGTTTGTGTGTTTAAGCGTGTTTAAGTGTGTTTCAGGAGCTTAATGAACATTACGAGCTAACTTTGGTGAATTAACTAGAGAAGTGCTTGTGTCTATCCAAAAGAGAGAGCAAAATAGGTGTTTTCAACAGAAAAGTTTCTCCCGGAGGGCGAAAATGTCATTTTTCGGAGCCGCAACTTCAAGAATCATACTGAGGGAATCGAGGGGGTTCAAACAGAGCAATTATCAAGCAAAGTGGTTTTCGGGGGTTTTCTACGCTTCACCTACGCTTTCAGTTGCAAAAAGTGGCCAGAAAGTGAGTTTCTACGCTTGAAGCGTAGGAAGCTACGCTTGAAGCTTAGGTACGGAATGCTATAGTGTTTTCAGCACAAAATTTTAGTCAACTTCGGGAGCTCATATATCAGTAAAAAACTATTCAAATGGGATGATTCTTGAGCCTATCATCAATATCTTGAAGTCAGCTTTCTAAAAAGATATTACAGGCCTCCATAAAATGTGTGTTGCTCCAGATATGATCATAAGAGTGAGAGGTGTCCTGCAGAAAAAGTTGGAAATTTCAGATTCGGGCCAAAATCCTATTTTGACCTGGATGACTTTAAGTTCAACCTCAACACCTCTATACATGTAATATACACATATTATACATCAGATATTAGAGTTTTGCTTGGATGAGTGTGAAATTACGAAAAAAGGTAATCCTATTCCACAAGTTAGGTTTTTCCTTGACTTTGTCTATAAATACTAATCTTTGCTACAGATCTAAGGGACTTCTCTACACATAGTTTTCAGAATATTTTTTGGAGATTCATCTATCATTCTCTACACATAGCATAGGATGAGACAATACTAGGAGAGTCGGATGGGGCATACTATGAGGATGCAGCACCATTCCCTCAACATCTTAGAGAGCCGACCAAAAATGGTAAGAATAAAGAGTCAGACATGTTGGAGACATTCTGAAAAGTCAAGATTAATCGGCCTCTCTTAGACATTATAGACCAAATACCACCCTATGCTAGGATTTTGAAGGACCTCTATACCCAAAAGTGTAAAAGCAGAATTAAGGTCCCGAAGAAGATTTTGTTGATTGAACAAGTAAGTTTGATCTTACTAAGTGATACTCTACCTAAGAGGAAAGATCTCGGTGCTCCCATTATTTCTTGTGTCATTGGTGACTAAAAGATTGGTAAAGCTCTTTTTGACCTCAGTGCGAGTGTTAATTTATTACCTTACTCAGTCTATCAATAGCTAGGGTTGGGAGAGCTCAATCTTATATTGGTGGCGCTTCAATTGGTAAACAGATCAACTAAACAACCGAGAGAAATTCTGGAGGATGTCATTGTTCAAGTGGGTAAGTTTTACTATCCTGTGGATTTTGTGGTGTTAGACATGGAATCTGACCACAGATCAAGGAGACAAATCCCTGTTATCTTAGGAAGATCGTTTTTGGCTACGGTAAATGCATGCGTTGATTGCAGAATAGGGGTTATGGATATATCTTTTGGGAATCTAGAGATGAGGATGAATGTATTTAATATCAACCATCAATTACCGGAACCAGCTGAGTGTTTTAATATTGATAAGATGGTTGAGGAAGTGGTACCTCAGAGGAGTCGAGCAAGGAATGACTTGGATGCTGTGATAGAAAGGTCGAATGCAAAGCTTGACACATGGGAGGAGCTAAGAGATTCGTCTGAATCTCCATTTGTGTCACCAGCGGCATTGGTGCCTGACAACTCACTTTATAAGATTGGCTTGTATGACGGCACTGAAGGTCGAGAGAAGAGCTTAGTGACGAATAAGTAAGATATGGAGGCTATTAGAGATGATCAATTATCACAAACTTTTAAAGAACCTACTAAGGATGACCCCCCTCTTAAGGACACCTTTCTAGATGAACCAGTGGTAGGTATACACATGGTAGAAAAGCTATATACCTTGGAAGATTCGTGATTGAGAGATAAGTATGAGGGGATATGGAGTTGTGCATATAAGGACGCTCGAAGATACATAGCTCAAACAAGAGTACATCATGTTAAACATGTTCGTCTTAAGTTCCTTGAGCTTGGCCGAAAATGACAATGTAATCCAAAGCTGAAAGTGTTTCTAGGTAAATTCCAACAAAGATGGGACGGACCACAGAGAATTAGATTGGTTTACCCCCGCGGAGAAGTAGGATTTGATAAAAGGTTCATGATACATGGGCAGAGATTGAGATATTATAAGGAAATTGATCCAGGACCAAAATTTATGGCATTTGTCAGTTTAATGGAAAGTGATGAATTGGTGAAGGGAATATTATATAAGGTGTTGAAGGAGGATCCATTGGACACATTGCATGTACATGGGGTAAAGTTAGAACATTATAGATGAGATACTTTATATGGTGATTATTGTTTTATATTTCATGTCATGGATAGTACTAATTGTTTATAAGTGAGAGTACTGAAGGAGTTACTTCTTACATTTTATCCTATGAGTAGGAGAAGTGTTGTAGAGAGGAAGGGTGTTGGATAACCCTTTGAGTGGACCTATCATGCCGATGACGTTAAACATTGGTCCTAGGCTGTGAAATTTAGTTTCTAGCATCGGTTTGTAGAATAGGATGTCATTTAATTTTTGTAATTTAATTTTTTTTAGAGTCGGTAGACACTTAAGGCCAAGTCTTTGCATTTTTAATTCATAGGATTGTTGGCCTTTAAGGCCAAATCAGAATTTTTTTTTTTTTTTTAATTCCTTGAAAAAATTGTGTGAATTTTTGGATATTTTTGAAATTTCTTTTTCCCTTGCTATGATTATGGGTATTTGTGCTTTGTTGCGTATATCTACAGGTGATCCAAATTAATTTTGGGGGAGGAGATCAAGTGCTTTAATGTTGAATCCAGAATTGAGCTTCAAGGGTAAATGTATCTGTTCTCATACTTTATTTTTGACCATGGGGACATGGTCATATTTAAGTTTAGGGGTGGCGGTATAGAATTACAAGGAATGAAGTTTTTGAAAAAATTTGAAAATTTAAAATTTTGGACTAGTTATTTATTTTTACGCATGATTGATTGGCATTACAATTTGATTGACTTCATGTTTATGATGTATGAGTAGTATGTGATGTGATGTTCCCATTCATGAGAGTAATGATTAGATCGAGTTAGTGAAGTGATGTGATTTTACATGGGTGAGTGAATGAGTGAAATTGAAATCAAGAATGACGACTTTGACCTATAAACACAATCACACATTCACTATAGGAAATAAGTTGATCTTTGACTATGTAGTTGAAAAAATAATTTTGCCACAATAAAAGGGGAGAAGGGGAGATGTTATGGTTGAAATGGAGGAAATTGAAAAAAAATTTAATTATTTTGAGAAAATAAAATGCAAAAAGTAGTTCTTCGATCTGAGTAACCGGACCTTGGTATCACCAATATCATTGTTCGCATAAAAAGGGGAGAAAACTAATGAGCATAAATCCCATGGAAGAAGCTCGGGCCCAGTTGGTCAGGACTAAAAATCTTCGCTGGAAAGTCCAGAGACTTAGAAAGACAAAAAATGATGAAAGTGGAAAGATGGAAATATGTGTTTTTATTAAAAATGAAAAAGTTTGATCAATGAAATAGGAGAAGAGAAACTAAAATATCATAGTCGAGTGTTCACAAGATCACGGAAGGTTGTCTGGATTTAAAGTAGAAAGTAGCGAAATCATTCACTTAAGTGGGAACCATTCATGACATAAAGTTCGATATAATTATTATTCGGTAGTGAGTGGGAGTATTTGCATCCATGTTATTTTTTTTTTGCATTATATCATGAGTTAATTGAACTTGTCTGTGAACTCATGACTGTGTGATTAATAGAGAACTGAGATGTTTGTAGGTACCATCATTGAAAATCTTCACGAGACTTCACTCGTCCACTCGGTGTTGCCGAGGGGTTTAAAAGGCTTGTTACACGTGCAAAGTGTAATCGTCGACCCTCACGAAAAAAAGGGAGTAGTGTAGATTAATATATGGTTAGCTAGGATAAAAATCATCACAAGGTAGTTTTCCAGAGTTAATTGCTAAGGGACTAGCAATATGTAAGTTTGGGGTATGATAGGTGCTCAAAAGTATCAATTTTAAGCCCGTATCTTATTATTGTTATATCTTTACAATCCATTATTTGGTATTTTTATGTCGTTTGTGTGTTTAAGCATGTTTCAGGAGCTTAATGAAGATTACGAGCTAACTTTGGTGAATTAACTAGAAAAGTGCTTGTGTCTATCCAAAAGAGAGAGCAAAATAGGTGTTTTCAAGAGAAAAGTGTCTCCCGGAGGGCAAAAATGTCATTTTTCGGAACTGTAACTTCAAGAATCATACCGAGGGAGTTGAGGGGGTTCAAATGAAACAATTATCAAGAAAGATGGTTTCCGAGGATTTTGCTACGCTTCACCTACGCTTTCAGTTGCAAAAAGTGGCCAGAAAATGAGTTTCTACGCTTGAAGCGTAGGTGCGGAATGCTACAGTGTTTTTAGCACAAAATTTTAATCAACTTCGAGAGCTCATATCTCGGTCAAAAACTATCTAAATAGGGTGATTCTTGAGCCTATAATCAATATCTTGAAGTCAGCTTTCCAAAAATATATTACAAGCCTCCATAAAATTTGTTTAGCTCTAGATATGATCAAAAGAGTGAGAGGTGTGCTACAGAAAAAGCTGGAAATTTCAGATTCGAGCCAAAATCCTATTTTGACCGGGATGACTTTAAGTTCAACCTCAACACCTCTATAAATGTAATATAAACATATTATACATCAAATATTAGGGTTTTGCTTGGTTGGGTGTGAAATTACGAAAAAAGGTAATCCTATTCCACAAGTTAGGTTTTCCCTTGACTTTGTCTATAAATACTAAGCTTTGCTACAGATCTAAGGGACTTCTCTACACATAGTTTTCAGAATATTTTCTGGAGATTCATCTATCATTCCAAGGAAAATCCATTCAAGACCTAGAGATCCGGAGAAGATGACTATGGAGGGCGATTCTACATCAACGATGCATACTCCTTCTACCATGAGCAACTAATTCGGTATCTAGGGTTTTTTAGAAAAATCTTAGCTAGGTAATGTAGTTCTTTCATTGTTATTCAATTGTAACGAGGGGAAAATGTTGACCATACTATGATGATTGTAATAGTTAAGAGACCGTACTGATTTGCAATATAAAATTATATGTTTGTTCTAAATTCTTGTCTTAGATGGAATAAATATATTATTTTGCACAAGTATGATTATTCAATATGAGCAGGAACTCGGATGCTTAATTATTGTTTTCTACACAATGGTGGTAATGAAACTTGAAACCCTAGGTTGACACAGGCCGTGCCTTGGCGATTTAATATAGACATGCTTTAGTTTATTTTCATGCAGTAGGAGTAGATTAGAGTAGTATAATTGGCATGTACTAGTTAGGTCAGTCATGAGACGGGTTATCCCAATCCGGTTGATGGTAATCCTTTTTGGGGTCGTATTTAGCTATTTGTGGTACAACCTAATTCACAGTTATGGATCGCTCTCGTACAATTGATACAGTGATGAACTATATTATGCGGTTAGTGGTTGAGTGATGAAAACCCTAGTTTTCTCTCTCATTTGAATCACAACCAATTTAATTTGCTTTCTAAAAAATTGTTAGTTAAAATAGATAATTTTGTCTTTGACCACTCGAACAAACTATTTTCAAAAAATATAATTCAGTATTTTTGAACTATTAAATTGAATAATCTTAGTCTTTGTGGGATCGATATCCCTTACTCAAGCCATTTGTTATTCTACAATTGATACGTGCACTTGCGTAGGGTAAAACCTATAGTCGTTAATGTGTCATTTTTAACCACATATTTTTATACACCTGACATCGCATCAACGACACAACTTCGCAAAAACCACATGAAACTGTTTACTAAAAGTCTTAACATGGACAAATAATTAAATTTTTTGAAAGATGAATTAGTTAATAGTTCTTAAACTCTAAATCTCCTATAGACTTAAAAGGCCAATTTGTTTGAGGAATTGAATAAGTATGAACATGAAATAAGTCAGGCTCTGAAGATAGTAGATGATCTTAAGAAGGAGTTAGTTGAGAAATTTACTAAAATTGGAATTTGGAAAAGGAATTGGAGTATTCTAACTCAACTATTCATAAATGGTCTAGTGGAACTCTTAAGCTTAATCATATATTGAGTATGGGAAAATATGCAGGGAATACAAAGGGGTTAGGATTTGAAGGAACAACGAGTATTTCAAACATCGGTTCCAAAATAACTTTTGTTAGAGTTGCTCAAGTAGCATCTAGTTCTTCTCAAGGAAATTCAAATTGGAATCCTAATTTTTAATCCAGTGACAGAAGAAATTTTCAAAGCAAGCCTTCTTTTAACTCTAGATATCCTAGGAGGTCAACTGAGGGAGTTCAAAGGTTTATTCCTATTTGTCACCACTGTGGTGTGAAAGGTCACATTCGACCTTTGTGTTCGAAGCTAAGAGGAAAGGTTTTGAAATTAGTTAATGAACAAAGAATTCAACAAGGAGATTATGTTCAAGATGTGTTGTATGTTAAGGGTCTGAAAGCTAACTTGCTAAGTATAAGTCAGATATGCGATAACAATCATAATGTCAATTTCTCTCCTGATAAGTGTTCAATCATCGACTCTTCTGGAAATTGTGTCATGAAAGGTATGCGTTTGTCTGATAACTGCTATTGCATTGTTCCTGATTCTAAATTATTGTGCAATAGAGTTAAACTTGATGATGTTGAAATCTGGCATCAACGAATGGGTCATGTTAATTTTGGTGATTTAACAAAAAACACTAAGAGTGAAATTGTCAGAGGTGTCCCTAAGCTTGGTTTTGAAAAAAGGGTTGTGTGTGGACCATGTCAGAAGGGTAAGCAAGTTAGATGTTAGCACAGGAAGATAAGTACCGTTCGTACTTTTAGACCTTTAGAGTTGTTGCATATTGACTTAATGGGTCTTACTTGAACTATGAACAAAGGTGGAAAAAAGTATATTTTTGTGATGGTAGATGATTACTCTAGATTTGCATGGGTTGGTTTTTTGAGTGAAAAGTCTGAAGCTACTGAAAATTTTAGAATTTTTTTTGAAAATTCAGACTGAGAAGAATTATCCCATTACTCGAGTTAGGAGCGATCATGGAAAGGAGTTTGAAAATTCAGGGATTGACTGAATAAAACATGAATTTTCAGCAGCACATACTTCACAACAAAATGGGGTTGATGAGAGGAAAAATAGAGTTCTTCAAGAGATGGCTAATATTATGCTGCATGGTAGGAAAGTTTCTTGGTATTTTTGGCCCGAGGAGGTGAACACAACTTGTTACACCTTAAATAGAGTATATCTTAGGCTTGACACCTTAAAAACTTCCTATGAACTGTGAAGTGGAAAGAAATCAAATGTAAAATATTTCAAGGTTTTTAGAGCAAAATACTATATTCTTAGAGATCGTGAGTCCATTGGGAAATTCGAGTCTAAGAGTGATGAATGAATATTTATGGGGTATTCATTGATGAGTCAGGCATATAGGGTTTTTAACCTTAGAACTAAAACGATGATGGAATCTGCTAATGTAGTGGTTGATGATTCATGTGTTGATGAACCACCAATGTCTGTTGAGGAGGAAGATAGTGAGTTATTTTTTTTGTTAGGAAATGATTCGTTAGATATTAGTAAAGAGGACAATGTGGTTCATGATGATAGTTTTAGTCATATAGAATTGCATGATCGAACTTGTGATGTTCAGGCTACTTCGTCTAAAGAACCGTCTGCAAGGGTAAAGTTATACCATCATTTGGATAATGTCATAGGATCTGTTGATCAGATGATGGTGACCCGTAGAAAGGCAAGTAATGAGGTCTCGTATGCATGCTATACATCTTCCTTGGAATCCTAAAATGTCAAAGAAGCTCTTCAAGATAGTGAGTGGATAAATGCTATGCAAGAAGAACTTCAGCAGTTTGTTAAGAATGATGTGTAGTATCTTGTGCCTAAACCGAGAGAGATAAATGTGATTGGTACCAAGTGGATATTCAAGAATAAAAAAGATAAAAGCGGTACAGTTGTTAAGAATAAGGCTAGGCTTGTTGCTCAAGCTTATACTTAGTTGGAGGGTATAGACTTTGATGAGACTTTCGCTCCAGTAGCTAGACTTGAATCTATTCAAATTTTATTTGCTATAGCATGCCATCTTGGATTCAGTTGTATCAGATGGATGTAAATAGTGCATTCTTGAATGACATTCTTCATGAGGAGGTATATGTTGAGCAACCAAAATAATTTGAAAATCCTTATTGTCCTGGTCATATATATAAGTTTAAAAAGGTTTTGTATGGGCTGAAGCAAGTTCCTAGGGCTTGGCATGAAAGATTGACCGACTACCTGTTGGGAACATGCTTTATTCGAAGGGGAGTGGACAAAACACTGTTTATTCATAAAATTGAGAGTGATACAACTGTTGCTCAAATTTATGTTGATGATATAGTGTTTGGATCTACTTCTGATCGACGTGTTCATTATTTTGAGATCAAATGAAACATGAAATTAAGATGAGCATGATTGGTGAATTGAATTTCTTTTTAGGGCTTCAGGTTAGTTAATTGAATGATGGGATTTTTGTTTCCCAAGCTCGTTATACCTTGGAATTAGTGAAAAATTTTGGTTTGGAAAAGGCTAAGGATGCTCGTACTTCTATGAGTACTAGTGTCAAGCTTAACATTGATACTAAAGGCAAAGATGTCTATCCTACACTTTATAGGAGTATGATTGGAAGTTTGTTGTACTTTGACTATTAGTCGACCTAATATTGCTTTTAGTGTTGGTTTGTGTGCACGTTACCAGACAAGTCCTAAGGAGTCTCATATTACTGCGGTAAAAAGAATTATCAAATATGTTAAATAGACAGTGAATTATGGATTGTTGTATCCAACAGGGACTAATACTGAAATCGCATATTTTTCTGATGTTGATTGGGCCGGTAATATTGATGATAGAAAAAGTACCAGTGGAAGGTGTTTCTAAATTGGTAATTGCTTAGTTGCTTGGCATAACAAGAAGCAGAATTGTGTCTCTTTCCATTACTGATGCTGAGTATATAGCAGTTGGTATTTGTTGTACTCAGGTATTGTGGATGCGTCAGATATTACAGGATTATGGTTTTTCCTAAGGCACGATGACTGTGTTCTATGATAACACGAGTGCGATAAATATTTTTAAAAATCCTGTTCAACACTCCAGGACTAAGCATATAGATATTCAACATCATTTCATTCAAGATCTTGTTAAAGATGGTATAGTGTCTCTAGAGTTTATATCTACAGATTCTCGATTAGCAAATATATTTACAAAACCATTAGATTTTCAAAAGTATGTTAGTCTTAGAAAATCTATTGGTATGCTTTCTTTATAATAGATATCTTATTATTTATCATTCTAGGAATACATTGCATTATTTTGCTAGAATTGGTAGATAATCATGCATTTGTATAATATTTCTTCATGCATGCATTTGTAAAAGAAAAATAAAAAAAAAATCATAAAATGAAAAATTGTTTTTTTGGAATAATGAGCTTGGCTAGAGTACAAACAATTGTCATATTTTACTCTATTCTAATAGTTAGTTGTCTAATTATGCATATGGGAGTAGAGATATCAGCCTGATCTAAGGTTTTTGGATGTTCACTTGGAATGATTATTTTATGTTGAAAAATCTTAATCTTAGGTGCATGTTTTAGTTCGGCGATGATCATAATGCCTGCTAAAACTATTAATCTTTTTCATTTAACCCGAAGTGATATGTAGGTTCATGAGCTATGCTAGATTGATCTATACTTTTAAATACATGTTGCATGATTATGAATGTTGTGATAATGTTGAAAGGAGAAAATAATGAGTTGTTTAAATTATAGAAATGTAAAAAGTTGTTCTTCGATTTGAGTAACCGGGCATCTTGCCTCAGTAAGTATTGGGTGTCATAAAAAGGGGAGAAGACTAATGAGCATAAATCGCAAGGAAGAAGCTCGGCCCCAGTTGGTCGGACTAAAAATCCTCGCTAGAAGTCTGGAGCTTAGAAAGATAAAAAGGGGATAAGGTGAAAAGGTGCGATATAATGAATTATTTGAAATTTTTTTAAGCAATAAAGTTCAAGTTAACGATTTGACTTCTAGTTTGGATCTTGGATTAAATTATCATCACGGTGATGAGATTATCATAATTAGTGTGTATCGTTTTCATCTTACCTTAGTGCTTGCACATGAGAATTTTTATATATATATATATTTGCAAAACTTGACTTGTGCATTCTTGAGTCTACAAGGTATGTGTGCTGATTTTCTTCACTACCGTGTGTATAATGGCTGAGTTAGATATGAGAATATGATATGTTAATGATTAGCTTGTTGTCTCTACTGCCTTGCTCACATATTTCAAAATACAAAAATATTTGTCTTATTTTATTCATGACAGTTTGCATTCATGCATTTAGTATTAGGGTCATGCATTGTAGAGATATTTGCTACTCAAGAATCTGGATATAATCTTACAGAGTACTTTATCTTCATATTTAGTGCTTGGTCTTAGAGTCTCTTGTGTCTCATCTGTTATCTTTTTCCTATGTTTTGATTGATATATCTTTGCTTGTCATTTTAGTGAAAAAATGGGGGAGATGTATTTAGTAAGGGGGAGAGAGATTGTTTGGTTAAGAGAGAAGTTTTTAGTAAGGGGGAGTATATTCTCAGGGGGAGAAGGAGTATGTTTATACTGTGTATATGTTGATATGTTGATGATCATTATGCTTGCATTGTTGTTATGATTTTCTTATGATCATTATATCTATTTTCCACACTTGCTTTTCATGGTATGTTAAGTGTTGTGGTTGCAGGATTGGAGATCGTCATGAGGATAATCTGATATTCTATGTCTATGTTTATTGGTGTGTGTTCATAGGTATATATATTATGTTGTTATTTGTGAGGCTTTGTAAAACATGATTTTGTCTCAGAAATGCCAATGGGGAGATTGTAAGAACATTTATAGTATGTATAAAAACATTTTTAGTATTATTTGTGATTGGCATGTTCTAGACATAACCATATTGAGTGAATTGTGGAGTTGAGAAGTTTTGATCGGCATTGAAAAGCTTCGTCAAATTCAAATCAAGCCTAAAGAAGTGAAGAAAACAAGAGAATTGAAGAAGAAGCAAGATTAAGTAAAAGTGCCTCCCAGAGGGCTTAAACGAAAATTTTCGAATCCGAAACTTCGAGAAACATTCCAATGGAGTCGAGGGGGTTCAAACGACACTATTCCCAAGAAAAGTGGTTTTCATGAAAAATGTTACGCACCACCTACGGACCCAGTAGCTAAAAGTGGCGAGAAAATACTATTTTGACAGACCATCTACGGACCACCAAAGGACCCAAGGAAGCCTACAGGCCGCGCGTAGGGCACCTACGGGCCGTGCATAGTTAGGGCTGCGTAATCATGTTGGGAAATTCTGATTTTGACCCCGATTTGTTTTCTCTTGATGCGGCTGCGACTCTGAACATTGATATACATGATATATACATATTTAAGACCAAATTTAAAGGGTTTTGTTCAGTTTTATGTGAAATTACAAGAAATGGTAAACCTTGGGTTTCTCCTCAGAATTGTCTATAAATATCAAGGTCTTCTACACATGTGAGGTAACCTTTGAGCCTTAAGAGATCTCTGCAAGTTTTCTATAGATTCATATTCATCTACAGAGATAGAGATAGAAAGAGAGAAATATCATTGAGTGATTTCATATCTTCTAGTTTTCTCTTGTTTTGGGGTAGATTCTATTGTGCTTCTATATCGACGATCATATGCATAATTGAATGACCTAGATTCTGGAAAAATCAACACACCTCCTTGTGCAATATGGTTGCTTTAATTTTTTGAGTAGAGGAGTCGTCTAAGTGTGGAGATCGGAGCAGGATGCTTCGTGGTTATTAGATCCGTTGAGAAACGGAGCCGTCAGAGTACGGAGATTGGAGCAAGAGCTTCGTGGAGCGCGAGTGAATCTTGACTTTCATACGTTGAGTGAAGAACAATAAATTACAACGGTTGTAAGTTTTGTTTTCATAGAGTCTGTACAAATTCTTTGATTCATAGTGCATCGATACCCGAGCGTATTCGTGATTTTTACTTGGAGTCTTTCCAAGGTTTTCCACGTAAAAATCTCTGTGTCTTCTCATGATTTATTTTCTGCATTTATATTTATAATTTCTCGATTTAATCTGATTAGAGAATTAGGGTTTGTGACTGGTTAAAATTGAATTTCCATTATATAATTTTAATTGATCATCTAGATAATTTTAGTAGTGAAGGAAAGCCAAAAAGCTGGATATGAGAAGTATCTATTGCAAATAATTCTTGAAGGTGCTGAGAATAGGGACCTCAACCAGGCTACTGTTGACATGTTCATTGTCGACAACTGCAAAAACATATACTTGGCTGGGTATGAGACCATTGTAGTCTTCGCAACATGGTGCTTAGGGATGGCAATTTGTTTTGCCTTGTTGAAGCCCCGCCTCGTCCTGCCCCTTTATTTAAAGGTTTGAGAGTGTTTTAATTTCGTAGGGGCGGGTATGGTAAAAAAAAATCGAACCAATTATGGATTATGGGGCGGGTATGGATTTTAGTTGAAACCCGTTGGAGCCCCGCCCCGCCTCATCTCATTTATATAAATTTACCTTATTTATATGCTAATGTAAATATTAATATATATATATATATTAATATTAATATATATATATATATATATTAATATATATAAGACTATTTATTATGTATTGCTTATTTGCTTGAATCAATTTAGTGAATAAGATATTGTAAAATTTCAATAACAACTTTACTAACTGCATAGGCGTAGCATAAACATATTGTCAAATTGTGCTCTATCAAATTATGGATGTGTATTATATCTAAGACGAAGATGTGAGAACAAATGTTGTCAAATGGAAATAAAGAATGAATAATCAGCAAACTAAAGTTTAACCTTTTTAAATATTAGTATAGTATGTGTTCAAACTACATATTGTTCATACACCGTGTTGGCTTATATTGGCTCTATTTAAATTTCTAAATTTAAATTTTTGGGTTGATATTATTTTATAATTCATTTTAGTTTGTATGCTCTATTATTGAGAGAAGAGAAAATTATGTTATATTATGCAGTTGGTAAATTTGTTTATTGATTCGAAACAGATACTGAGAAAATTTGCATTAATGGGGCGGGGCGGGTAAGGGTTTAGTAAAGTTTTAATGGGGCATGTATGATTTAGAAAAAGATAACTCGTGACAAACTCGTGAAGGGTATGGTATTTAAAAAAAATTAATGGGGCGGGTACGGATATAGACAAACTCGTTTCGTACCTGCACCATTGCCATCCCTAATGGTGCCTGAAGCTTCTAGTTGCAAATCCAGAATGGCAAGCCCGTGTTCGCGCTGTGGAAAACGGGCGGGTTATGGCGGGTTTGGGTCGGATCGTTAACGGGTGGGTCATAAACGGGTCACTGACCCATTTTTTACCCGCTATTTCGGGTCATTATTGGGTCGGGTTAACCCACGTGTTGAACCAACCCGTAAACTTTTTTTCTCCCTTTTTTTTTGAATATATATATATATATATATAACTGTGTTAGAAATTTTCAAATGACTTAAAATGCTCCTAATTTAGTTTTTAAAAAATAAAAGTTGAGATATTGCCAATTCTCTCCAACTTCAAGATGAGTTTCAAAATAACTAAAATACTAGTCCTCATAAATGTAGCAACGAGAATAATCTCAATCAAAGTAAGTTACAAAAACTTAGATAAATTCAGTTTTAAATTACTGCAATGATAAAAAATTATGGCTACAGTGACAAAAATTTAGTGGCAGACTAAGATGCACTTAGCATAATTTTTTATTTATTTATTTATTTTTTTATCTTGGAGACCTAAGGTATAATAATAGTTTTTCCTTACACTGTAGCCAAAAAAATATTTTAATGTTGGAACTTTATGTGATAACTTACTATCCGTAACTAAAAATTATAAATGTAGTTTCTACCCCTTTTAAAGGTAGTTGCAACTGCCATTAACACCCTTAGTTTTTGTAGTGATATATTTTGATTTAGACATTCATATTGCTAATGTAAAATTTCGATAATGGATGATATACAACTAACGATGGTGATTAATGAATCATTGCGCCTTTATCCCTCGGTAGCTGTTGTCTCGAGGGAGGCTTTGAAGGAGATGAAATTTGGGAACATAAAAGTACCAAATGGTGTGAATGTATGGACCCTTGTGGTGACATTACACACTGACCCTGAGAATTGGGGTCCTGATGCCCTTAAGTTCAACCCAGATAGGTTTGTGAATGGCATCACAGGTGCATGTAAGCTCCCCCATTTGTACATGCCATTCGGAGTGGGACCCCGGGTGTGTTTTGGACAAAATCTAGCCATGGTTGAAATCAAGATACTCATTGCTCTCATATACTCCAATTTCTATTTCTCCCTCTTTCCTAAGTATGTTCACGTGCTCGTACTTCAATTGGTTATAGAGCCTAAATATGGGGTCAATCTCTTGGTGAAGAAGCTATGAGCTGATGAGACTAAGTTAGAGTTCCTTTTACAGTGTCGAGCGGAGATATTGTTATTTACATTTCTTGTTCAAATGCTTGTTTTAGATATAGTGTAAGTTCGTTTAAAAGCAAATAATTTGGATATTGAAATTTCATAGAAGACGGTAAACTAAGCCTAGAGGGGGGTGAATAGGTTTTTTGTGAATTAATTGATAAATTAAAATATTAATTGCGGAATAGTCAATTTTAATCGAATTCTATAACAATATAATCCACGCAATAACCCATGCAATAATAAATATAAGTGCAGAAAATAAAGTAGAGACGAAACCAATATTTTTACGTGGAAAAACCTTAGAAAAACTCAAAGTAAAAAACCACGGATACGCTCAGGTATCGATGCACTATGAATCAAGAAATACACAGACTCTATGAAGTTAGGACTTACAATTACTCTGATTCGCCATTTATCACTCGATGTCTAAAAGTCTTGAATCACTTATGCTACCACGAAGCTCTCGCTCTGATCTCCGTACTGTGATGGCTCCACTTCTCAACGGATCAATGCAATCGCGTTGCACAAGATGGTGTGATGATTTTTCAGTAACTAGATCATTCAATTGTGCATAAAGATTCAGGCGTTGCAGCACAATCGAAAAATCCCAAAACAAGGAGAGAACTAGAAGATGAATAATCACTAAATATTTTTCTCTCTGTAAGAATGTTTTAACTGTAGAAGAATTGCAGAGCTCTCAAAACTTGTCTTCTCTTCTTAATATCTCCTTATATTTATAGAGAGAGAATTCTTTAATTATGGAAAAAGATTTCTTAATCTCCAAGTCTTTTTCTTGTCCTCTAAGACTTGAACTTTTGACCATAAAGTCTCCAAATATAGACCAATATACCAATAATAACTTTTAATCACATCCTAAAGTGATTAGGACTGTTAAAATATTCACACCAAACTTCCTTGTAAATCTGCAGTGATATTCTCGAGTTCTCGAGATTTTTAGGTCGAGTACTTTAGAATTGTGTTTTTTCGAGTTCTCGACCCAAAATTTTCGAGTACTCAGTGAAAATCTAATAGCGCAACATGGCGCACCATGGCGCCCCAAACCCACTGTTTTGCTATGCCACTATTTGTGCTATAGCGCATTTCTCGAGTACTCGACCCTTATTTTTTCGAGTACTCAACAGGTACAAAAAAAAAGTGAAAATACTATCCTGTTACATTACCGCTTCCAACCATTGTTCCACTCCATTTTCGTTGTATTTTCACCACTTTATACTTGATTTGACACATAAACTTCTTACTATTCAACACTTAACAACCCAATCTAAAATTCATAACTCTCAACATGGTTTTTGATCAGAACATGCCATTAATAAATAAATGTTCTTACAAATATAATTTTTTTCAGTGAGGGAGTCAGAAATTCACACACAAAGGAGCAATGTAAAAATAATTTGAAGAAATTAAAATAATTCTAAATATTTTTTATTTTGCTGAATGAATATTTATATTTTCGAGAACATATATACATAGTACACATTATATAAGGGAAGAAAAAAGAGAGAAGATTCATCCATTACTGGGGCAGAGAGAGGGGGTGATATATAATTTTGAAGGAGTTTATAAATAAATATATTGTTTGTAAGTTACTAGAGAAGTTTTTGAAAAATATAGGGGGCCATATGTAATTTTTTATAACCTTATTCATAAATATATAAATTTATAGGGTACTAAAGTAGTTTTGGTAAAATATTGTTTGGGGGGGGGGGGGGGGGGGGGTTTGACCCATTGACAATACACACACCCCGTCCATTACTCAAATTGTTGAGCAACATGCTAAACATCATGAAATAAATAATCATGAATGATGTGAATGTATACATGAACTGACAAGTGTCCATTATAATAAATTTAAAAAAATAAAAATAATGAGTGAAAAAAAAATGATTTCATGATGGTTCTCCTCTATAAATAGATGATTCACTTATTGTAATTAATCATTGATTCAATACAGAAATTATTCATCTTTTTCTCTTCTTATTTATTTTATCAAGGCTAACATGGTATCAGAGCCTTGTTATTTCATCAAAGTCTTCTTCTATTCTTTTCTGGTTTGATCATTATTGCTTCCGCACCATACATCATACTTATTCTTCAACACCTAAGTAAAGATTCGAAATCCTAAAATCGTTATCGTACTTATTCGCTGGAACCCTAATAAGAGATTAGAAAACCTCAGAATTTTTGACATCCCAAAAGCCTTGAAATCAAAAACCAAGTTCACCAAAAGGATCGCCTTGTCCAGACGAAGCGAACCATGTTTGAAGCAAAGCAAAAGACCACCGCAAGAGCCTCCACGCATAGCTCACTCGCCAACCCTCGATCTTACGCGCCAGACTACCCTGGAACCTTACCGGCACCGGAGACGACGCCATAATCCTATCGCCGGCAACCCATTGCCGGTCATCTTTTTTGACTACGTTCACCATTTCTGGTGACGGTTGTCCTCTCCGATGACTTTTCCAAAAACCGGCTACTTTTCCGACGCCAGTCACCTTCTCCGGCGACATCTGCAAATTCCAGCTACGTCACCGGAAAATTCTTTCAGACAGTGACGTCATCTGTGATGTCACTTGCCATGTGTCCTTTCCAGAATGAGCAATGTGTCACTGCCAGATTGTGCCACATAATCAGGTTCTTACAAAACTACAATTTTGCCTTTGTTCAATCTTTTGTGCATTCCGGGCTTATTTTAACTCCGATTTTAGCAAAAGAGTAGTCGATTTTAGCTAATTGGACTGCTCATAACGCAACCGTGTAGTTAGATTTATGAGATTTGATTTTAATTTTATCTTTATTCATATTTTCCATTACTATGGATCGTTCCGAAGTCTCTTATCCTATCTCCACTATTCTCAATGGTTCCAACTACACTCTTTGGGCTCAACCTATGACCAATTTCCTCAAGGGTCAAAAATTTTGGCGACTCATCATTGGTAATGTTACCATACCAACTCGAGAAGAAAATGAAACTAATGTCAAGTTTACGGAACATCTAGATGACTGGGATAACAAGAATGACCAAATGCTCACCTGGTTTTGTAACACATCAATTTTGTCAATTCATCAACAGTTTGGTCGTTTCACTACCGCTAAAGAAGGTTGGGATTTTCTCAAAAGTTGATACACCGCCACAGATCTTGCTCATCAGTATCAGCTTCTGACCAATCTTCATGTTAAGAATCAACAACCATGTCAGTCTATTAATGATTTTGTGTCAGAGATATATGCTATTTGGGATCAACTTGCACTTTCTGAACCAACTTGGAGTTGTACCTCTGATGCCGAGAAATTCATTGCCTATTGAGATCAACGTGTTGTAACACTTCTGATGGCTCTTTATGATCGTTTCGAATCAGTTCGAGCCTCTCTTCTACATAGAAGTCCTTTACCTCTCTCGATAGTGTCATCATTCCAAATATGCTACATCCTCTTCTCAGTAATCCTCTTAGCAGACACGTACCTACTGTCATCAAAATACTCATGATCGTCTGAATTATCCTATTCGAGTTTGCAAGCATTGTCGTAATAAAGGGCCCGTACATTATCACAGTGATTATTTCAAGAATCCTTACAATCACTCTCCCTCCTATTCATCTCGCGGAGCTCCAGCCAAATAATACCAATCATCTAAGTCTGTCAATGCTGCCATTGTGGAAGAATCTTGTCCTTTAGAAGGTGTCAGTCCAGATGTCTCCACAAATGACCTTGTCACTTTACTTAAACAGGTTCTATCCCCTTTTGGTAATGCTATGTCCGTCCCCACAGGTAATTCTTGGTTCTTTGATTCTGGATGTTGCAATCATATGACTGCTGATTCTTCAATTTTTCATTCTAAAAATACTATCTCTCATCCATCATTAATTAACACTGCTGATGGATCTTAACTGTCAGTTAGTCATATAGGATCAGTGTCTACATCCAATCTCTATCTTCCAGCTGCTTTACATATTCCACAATTGACTATCAATCTTATCTCTGTTGGTCAGTTATGTGATCTTGTTCTCAAAATCATTTTTTCTTTTTCTGGTTGTCATGTGCTCCTCCAAAGACTGGACGGATCATTGGGATAGGCCGTAAGGTTGGACATATGTTTGAGCTTATCCATTTTCACATTCCACATCATTCCTCTAGTTCTACAGTTGTTGCTACATCATTTTCCTTTCCCTTCAACTTATGGCATTCTAGGTTAGGACATATGTTTGTTGATAGACTCCACTCTTTAGTATTAGCTGACAAACTTGGCAATGTCAAATCTGATATTTTTTCTTGTTTATCTTGTCAATTAGAAAAACAACCAACTTTATTACTTAATAAAAGTTTTTCTCATTCCATTGCTCCATTTGATCTTATTCACTCTGATGTTTGGGGTCATTCCCCTCATGACAAAATGGGGGGATCAAAATATTTTGTCATTTTTGTCGATGATTACACCCGTTTCACTTGGATTTTTCTCATAAAAAAGTGCTCAGAATTACCTCAAATATATTATGATTTTGCTCATATGGTTAAAACTCAATTCTCTTATCCCATAAATGTTTTTCGTGCTGACAATGCCATGGAATATAAGGAAATAAATGTTTTAAAATTCCTTCGTTAACAGGGAACTGTGTTTCAATATTCTTGTTCTGGAACCTCTCAACAAAATGGTCATGCGAAATGTAAACATCGTCATATCTAAGATATTGTTTGTACCCTTCTTATTGACAGTTCTTATCCTGAACATTTTTGGGGAGAAGCTACTCTCACGGCTGTTTACACTATCAATCGCATTCCCATGCCCAATATTGACAATCAAACTCCTTATGAACGATTGTATGGCACATCTTCTAACTATAATCTTCTTAAGGTTTTTGGTTGTGTTTGTTTTATCTTACTACAGCCGCACGAACATTCCAAACTTGAACCTCATTCTCGTCTTTGTTGTTTTTTGGGATATGGAATTGAACATAAAGGGTATAGCTATTGGGATCCTCTTTCTAAACGACTTCGCATCTCTCGTCATGTCATCTTTTGGGAACACAAAATGTTCTCCTCCCTCTCCAAGTTTAATCTTACACCATCTTCTATTACTCCATTTTTTACTGATTCTACACTTAACCTTTTTTCATCAGAGGATCATACTGCACCAACAATTGATTTTGATCCATCTACAGAGATCTCCAATACTCCATCTTTGCCCATTACACCCGATGTACCTATTCTTGCGCTCTTCCCTATGGTTTATCTAAATGAGCCAACCCCGTTTGATGATCCTATCACTGAAGTCTCTGTTACTGACACTGTTGATGAGACCAGAATAGTTGGTATTTTGGGCGTTAATATACCTCTTGTTAGTCTCTTTATTATATTAATTTGGTATTTTTATGGAAGTTGCGTGTTAAGTGTATTTTCAGGGCCTTAATACAAAAATGTGTTACTTCAAAGTACAAGTCAGTGAAGTAAGATATAAGTGGCGAAAGCGTAAAATTCACGAATTAAATAAATATTAAAATTCAGGAGCCACCGATCGATCGGAGTACGCCGTCTTGGAATATGTGTGAACATATACTGCAGAATTCTAACTTTGTGGACAAGTATATAGCGGGGTAGAACCGTCCATTCAATGCCATTCTTATTAGCCCTTAAGTTCTCTTGGAGTGCAAGCAAGGAACATACTATATCTGCACCAACTTTTGTCTATAAATACGAGTAGAAGTCGTGAAGAAAATATATCTTTGACATCTGGAAAATATATTTGTATTATCTCAAGAATGTATCATTGTTCATAAAAAACCTCTCTCTTTGAGAGAGGTTCCCTTTCTCAAGAACTCAAGAACCAACCATCCAATCATGAAGACGGTGGCTTCATCAACAATGGAGTCTCCCATTTTCATTAGCAGTTAGTCGGTATCTAGGGTTTCCAATGAAACCCTAGCCGAGTAATGTAGTCTTTTATTTATTTTTATTATAAAGAGGGGACTCTGTTGAAGGACACTCATATGATGATTATGTAGTGAGAGAACAAACAAAACCACCTAAATAAGATTTATTTATTAATTCTTTACTTAAGCTGAGATTGAATTAATGATTTATTTTGAACAACTGTGTTTTATCAACGGGACAAGAAATTCCGTGATTTAATAACGGTTTCTACATAATGGTACTTATTTGGCATGATAAAGTTTTAGGTTTACACAGTCCATGCCTGGAGATTGTGATTGTTAACGTGCTTTTTAATTTCATGTTTTAGGAGTATTTGTAGTATAGATGCATACAATAGTCATACTAATCGAAGATGGATTGTAGCGAATACGGATCAGTTGCATCCTTTTTGGGACTAGGCAACTGTTTGTAGCATTACTAATCTGATTCGTATGAACTATACCGTCCTCTTGCAATAATATAATTAAAGGACTATGTTATAAGGCTAGTGGTGGAGTTGGAATTCAACCCTAGACTTGTTTATCTTGAGTGAAACCAAAAATATTTATCTTTATTTTATTTTATGTTTAGTAGTTTAAAACATCAGACCAATTAAACAACTTTTATAAATATAATTCAATTTGCTACTTTATAATTATTTGAAATACGACTTTGTTTTTTGTGGTTCGATACCTTCTCTACCCAACTATACTATATACTACTCGCGTACTTGCGACTGAGAGGTTAAAATTAGATCGTGCTAATTCCTTATTTTTAACACAATTATTTTCACACGTCTGGAACCGATCACAAGTTTTTGGAGCCATTGCCGAGGATCAAACGGATATTTGAGATTGTTATATTGCAGTTCTTTGAATTATTTTATCAATTTTTATTTTTTATTTTTTATTTTTTGCATTTTCTTTTGCAGATGCAACTTTTGCCGAAACTGCAAATTTTCCAGAAAATTCACGGACTCCAGTCTCCGATCGATCGGCTCCTTCAGCGATCGTTCGGTAAGTACTAACGATAATTCTTCGATCGTTCAGTATTATCTCTGATTGATCGATTGTCTTTCTGATCGCTCGAAATACGTTCATACAAAAAATTGAAAACATGACAGATACATTGATCCATATCTCAACAATATCAGAAAACAATATAAATATAAATCTTTTCTATATTTGCAGATTTACATACCTAAACATCTTATTTTCATAAAAAGAAAAAGAATTAGAATAAAATCTTTTCCAAAAATAAAATATATATTTCAATTTTGATTATATTTACTTACCCTTATATTCTATTAACATAAAAATAATAATTTTATTATATATATTATATATACATACATATATATTGATATATAAAATAAATAATAGTTATTTAAATAGATAAACATAAATAATAAATAATAATATTTTTCATTTTAATTCCTTATTCAATTATTGCAATTCAATACTTATTATTCGATATTATTATTGATTGTTTATGCTTGGACGTCGTTCAATTAATAGTCCCCTTGTGACTTTTGATCCTGAAATTGACCGAACGTACCGAATAAATAAAAGAAATAATTTAATAAATAATATAAATAATTTAAACATTGCTAAAAACGTAGTCGTGGCACCGACCACAGTTTTTAAAGATTTCTATACACCTCAGGACTATACGTCACCTTTAGAAATCTGCCTACCTGATAGAGCGGAAAACTTCGAAATAAAATCAACAATAATAAATATGTTATCTAAATTTCATGAAAATGCTCACGAAGACTCGGATCAACATATAGATGAAATTTTAGACGTTTATTTTACCATACGTATGAGAGGACAAACTGATGATGAATTTAAAACTCGATTATTGTCTCATTCCCTAAAAGATAAAGCTAAAGTATGGTATGGAACTATACCAACCGATACTAAAACTGATTGGAAGAAACTTCAAAAAGAATTTTTGCATAAATTATTCCCTATAGGAAAAACTTATGAAACTAGACGAACGATTCTAATGTTTACACAATTACTTGGTGAGCAATTCTATGAAACTTGGAAATGATTTAACGAAATATTACAAAAATGCCCTCACCACGGATTCCCAACACATGAGTTAGTCCATAGTTTCTATATAGGACTAGGAGAGGGACATAAAAATACAGTTGACGCAATTTGCGGAGGTACCTTTACACAAAAACCTGTAGACTTTCTATGGAATCTTTTCAAGAATCTCAGTGAAGATTCTCTTCAAAATATGTCGGACATTAGGGCACCACGAACTATCCTGTCTAATCCTAAAAGAATGGATAATGCATTTGAAATCAGTCAAATAAATGAAGTAACCTCAAAAGTCGATGAGTTAAATAAAAAGTTTGATATATTAATGAGAAATAATCAATCTAATAATATCCAAGAAGTCTGCTCAGTGTGCGTTAATCCTTCGTACTTTGCTAATACTTGTCCTTATACACAATAAGAGTCAGAGTTTATCACTGAGGATGTTAATGCTACTTTCACCAACCCGAATAACGACCCATTTTGAAATACCTATAATCCCGGTTGGCAAAACCATCTTAACTTCTCGTACAAGACTCAAAACAATACCTTTAACCAAAGTCCTAATCAACCATCTAACCAATTCCGCCCATTTAACCAAAACCCTACACAACAACCAAATCAATTCCAACCATTTAATCAAAATCCTAACCAATAACCTTTTAGAAATCCAAACAATACACAACCTATGAGGTCACCTGGTTTCGATCAAGAAATCAGGAGTGTCCTAAACGAATTCAAAAATGCTACCCAACTCTTACATACACATTCCCAATCTATTTCTAAACTAGAGACCCAAATTGGGCAAATAGTTAATTCTATGAATAAAAGGGAAGAAGGAAAACTACCAAGTCAGCCGTTAATAAACCCTAAAGGGAAACATATGATAGAGCATGTCATTCCTGTAGGAGAACCAGCCATTAAAACTATTCAAGGAATAACCACTCTTAGAAGTGGAAAGGTAATAGACAATAAGGCTGAAGTGCAATTTGAGGAACGAGTGAAGAAACAAAATATTAATGAAGAAATAAATAAAGAAATAAAAAAGAACCTATGTTTGAGGAATTAATCTCTAAAGGAAAAGAACCTATTAAAGAAACACAGAACAATTCCACACCACTTAAAGAAACAGGAGAACCAAGCAATGAACCAAAAACATCTTTTTCATAACGCTTAAAAGATCGTGTTCCGTATGGTAAACAAGGAGAAAAGATTCAAGAAATGTTCGAAACTTTCCAACAAGTGAAAATCAATCTTCCTCTTCTTGATGTTATTAAGCAAGTTCCTGGCTATTCTAAATTCCGAAAAGATCTATGTACACAAAAAAGGAAGAATCGAACTCACAATACTAAGAAAATAGTATTGACCAATCATGTGAGTTCAATAATATCAAACACCATTCCTCCAAAATATAAAGACCCTGGAGCCCCAACTATTTCCTATGTAATTGGAGATCAAGAAATTGGGAAAGCTCTTCTTGATTTAGGAGCTAGTGTTAATCTGCTACCATATTCTGTTTATCAGCAACTAGGCTTAGGAGAATTAACTCCCACACCTGTTATTCTACAACTTGCTGATAGATCAACCAAAGCACCTAGAGGAATTGTAGAGGGTGTTATTGTTCAAATTGATAAATTCTACTTTCCTGTGGATTTTATTTTTCTAGACACCGAACCTGTGTACGACCCTACTAAACAAATACCCGTAATCCTGAGAAAACCTTTCTTAGAAACTGCTAATGCATCTATTAACTGTAGAACTGGGGTTACGGATATATCCTTTGGAAATATGAAAATGAGGAACAATGTTTTTGAAACCGGTTATCAGTTCAATAGTAATGGGGAATGTTTCGTGATCAACACCTTTGCTAAACCATTACCAAAGCTAATACTTCAACTAGTAGATAGACCGCCAGAAAAATGCTTAGCATATTCACTAGACACGCCAGAGGACAGACAACTTCCAAAAGATGGCAAAACAACAAATACTTTGAGATCTGACTCTTTTAAGCATCCTAGATTTATATTTTGAAGCGATTTGAAATCAACACATAGCTGAGTTAGAAGAAACAAATAGAAAGGATGTGATGAAACCCGAACCTACTTTACCAAAATTGCATCCGTAACCTATAAAAGACAATTATCTTATAAATCATCCCTTAAAATATGAATGCGTTTTCTTTGAGGATGAATATTCCGAATTAGCAATCGAGAAAGTCATAGCAGAGCTTAAGAAACGAAGATTATAAAATATTTTACATCCTGCTTCATTTGTGGCTTATCCCAATTTAGTTTGGGAGTTTTATCAAAATATATACTTAAAAGATCTTGAGATGAATAAAATATTACATACTACAGTGCCGGGGCACGAGATAAAAATATCCCCTAGCACTATCGCAAGAGCATGGCGAATTCCCAATAAAATACCCTCGGATTTAGAAAATGCTTTTTGAAAAATAATCACTCCCAGTCCTACAACTCTTAATATGACTAGAAGAATATGTGGAGATGATAATATTAAATTAAGCATGGGAGGTATTACAAAAGCTAGAATTAAACATGAACTATGGTTCTTAGATACGATTATTTCAAGACAAGTTGGTCTAAAATTTGGTAATATACGAGGGCAATCGCTTATCAAAATGCGTTATTATTTCGATAGGGGATATTGGATTTCAATCCCCGAGCTAATTTACGATCATATGGAAACATTTTGGGAAGCCGTAATAGATTGTGAAATTCCTTTTGATAAGAAATGGAAAATTCCTTTTCCTTTCTTAGTTCAAACTATGATAAGAGATCAATTAGAATGCAACTTCGAAATTCCATCAGAGACCGACATTTTTGTTAGTAAAGAATATGACCATTGGAAAATTTTCAATACCCTAAGTTACGAAGAAATGGGTCGGTGGTGGGGATTTCAATTAAAACTGATTAAACGTATTAAGGAAAACATGTCACGCCCCTAAATTCCAAAGACTCCCGAACCGGGACATTCGAGGAATCCGGGGTATGATCCATACAAAGAACGACCAATTAAGTTCTTAAACAACCATAAAATGAATGGAATATTATTAATAACAATAATTCCATACTAAAATCAAACGGAAGTTAAACCAAATGATACAATAGGCACATTGAGATACCAAAAGAATACATTTATACAATGATGCATTGATACCAAATACAAGGAAGGGATATGCCAAGAGACTGGCTCCCAAGAAGTATAACAACAGTCCCAATACAGGGGACACGTAAATGAAACTAAAATGGAACAACTCTACGTATGACCATCCTAAATCCCTAACAACATCCATAACACTTTGGGAAAATCCAGAACCTGCAATGAGAAAATAAAAGAAAGGTGGCGTTGCACCCCATGTCGTGCATAGGCAAAATGAAACCTGCAAACTGGTGTGAACCACATAGGAAAACCAACGCCGGGGTGAGCTCATTGAGCCCCGTAGGAAAACATATCCTAACCGTCACATCCTTCGACCGTCTAAGTCGAATGCAAACTAACCCGTGTACATGCATCTACTCTAGGTTAGTCAAATGTCCCACATGGCATTCACGCCAATACGAGATCCCAAAAACATATCCCCCTAGTCCCCTACCATGCATCGACAAATAGGGTAACTAGCATGTAATGAAACCATAACATAATAACATATAATAAGGCACACCTATATATATATATGCACGTATATATATATAGAGATATACAACATTACAAGCCACGTAGTACAGACCACCTCATAGATCCCTACAACTCGTACCCGCTAGTCACACACTAATATTTCACACAACACGTATCACCAAATCACGGGAGCAACACTCCTAATCATAACATTCTAAGAAGATAACAATCAAACTTCCTCGTTCACGAGCATACCGAGCTACAAAACCTCAAATCAGTATCAAATCATACTATCAATCACCTCACATGTCACTACCAATATCCGTAAACCCAACACAGGGGTAAAACAGTCACTTCAACCTAAGGGAAGTCACAAAGGTTGCCGAACACATAAAGGAAAGTGAAAAGAATGAAAACAAATGACTGATAGTCGTCAAACACCCACACAAGGGTAGAAATTTCATTTCATGCCTAAAAGACATCAACAAGATCAATCAGGATCGAAATAGAAGTGGAACAAATCAAACGACACCTTAATCGGACCATTTAAACACCCGTGTTCACTCAAGGGTAAAATGGTCATTTCAGGGGTAAAATAGTAATTTCAAAGTATAAAGATAAGGTTTGGACCTAAAATAAGTCATAGGAACAAATGGAAACAAATTCGAAGGTGCAAAAAGGAAACTACGACATTTTGAAAATCGGTCGTCGCAATGTAGACTCGAATGAAATTATTCAAAATCCTAACATCAATAGCTTTAAGTCAGTTTTCTAAACAGCTATCCATCCGACACCCATAGCTCAATATATGAGCGAAATAGTAAAATATGGTCAGAACAGGGCTAAACAGGACCACCCAGTTAACTGGGTTACTAAGCCAGTCGACTGCCTTTAAAACCCAGTCGACTGGCAGTTCAAAATGATCCAGTAGACTGCCTTTGACAGAGATTTTTGGCAAAAAATGTTCATTTAGTCAGTCGACTGCCTTTAAGGGCCAGTCGACTGCCTCTACTTGAAAACCCAAAAAATGACTTAGAAATAGCTTCAAAGCCTTAGGAATCATGAGACAAAGTCTTCAATTCATTTAGGAACTTTAGAAATGAGAAAATGTCATTTAATCTCAGTTTAGTTTTATCGAAAACATTTTCTTGAAAATTCGTAAAACTAACCGTCTTGCCCCCTGTCTCCGTTTTGTACACCATCGACTTTTAAAAGTCAAAATATTTCATTTCATGACTTTAAAACCATTTCAAAACTCAAAGTGTTTGTCGGCATCAAAGGGGTAGGCGAAAACGGGTATTTCACTTAAAGACCGAATAGACTCAAATGGAAGTCATATGAAAAATCCGTTTTTGGGAAACAAATCGAAACACCAACGGAAAAACTAAAGCGAATTTGTAGACGCTCAAATGGAATAAGAGAAGCAAGAAGCGGAAGTAAGTAACCAACATGTCATTCATACCCCAACACTTCGCCAAATCTCTACACTTTCCACTAAGTGCTCTAAATATGAAAATACTCATTTACCCTTCGATCATTTCTTTCCCGAAATCGTTTCTAACTATTCTCATTAGTTACAACATGAAAATATAACAAGAAATTCACATAAGTGTTACACTGAAACGTCTACAATAAACTAGGTTAACACATTCATAAATGCAATAACATTGCCGAAGCTCCAATGAGAAAATGTTGCACGAACCCACATAGTCGCCAATGAACAATAAATCACAAAGCTAGAAACGAAAGTTCACGAAGTCGTCCCGCTAAGTCCGAAACTCAAACGCGAAAAATTTATACGTACCCAAAATACACAAGACGTAATGAATAAGTGACGTCACAAAACGTGAATACTTGAAAAAGAATTCCAGAAAGGAGAAAGGAAATGCGTGGCATTACAAAACAAATTAAAAGTTTGGGGTACTAGCACATCTATCAATGATAGATGTCATGGAGGAGCCCGGTTAGCCACACTAAAGTTGTCGTGCCATCATCAACATTAAACAAAGGTCTCGGTTTAAAAGTTACCTAAGATTTTAACCGAGTGTACTAATTAGGATTTTAAGTATGCTTTATTTTATTTATTTAACTAAAAATTTTGAAAAATTATAAAATTTTATTTCACCGATCAATCGAAGATTTTCACGATCGATCGATGTAGGTAGTTAGCGATAATTAAATGTTCATATTTATTAGGTTATTACAAAAATTCAATTTATATAAAATAATCACCTCATTCAAAGAAAAAAAAAATACTAGCCAAATCTGAGTCATTCATCATAGACCACATATTATAAAATTCAAATTTGCCCCTTTTGACCTATACTTGGATAGTTTTGTGATCGATCGAGTGTTCATTCGATTCATTATCTAGCGATTGATCCCCCCTCATCCGAAGAATTGTCCAGCGATCGATCGATCCCTATTACGATCGTTCCCTTGTATCAAGCGATCAATCGATCCTTATTACAATCATTCGATACAACATTAGCGATCGATCATTATTCGTAGCGATCGTTTGGTTTTCACTTCCCCAAACCTAATCATATCTTAGCTTCTACCAATGGCCCCACGCCAGAAACACACAACTGATACAAGCCCTAGCCGCAAAAAGAATAGGGCCACTACATTAGAAGAGGCATGGGTTGCAGTAGCTAGGGCTGTCAGAAAGGCATTACGCCACGAGTGTGTTTACGATGTCCAACACTTTTTGACAGAGCCTACCACTTCATGGGCTGTAGGTGAGATTATTCCACGTGGATTGCGGTCCATATTATTTTGTCTTGCGTCCGTTATATATGAAGAGTTACTCCAAGAGTTTTGGTCAGGGATGGAGGTGCGGATAGAGAGGGGTCGGATACGGCTGCATACGAGTATCCATGACCAGTAGTTTGAGATCACCCCTAGGATGATATCTACAACATGGGGATTGCCTATCGATTGCCCTCCGGATGTACGATCGAAGTACCCGAAGCTACCTACAACATTGTCATCCACGCGGATAGTGGCAAATGCATGTTCTGGTGGGAGGTATGGATCACCTTCTTGCACCACCAAGGTGCATTATCCAGAGCATTTTTGGTTTATTGATGAGGTGCTTCAGGTACAGGTTCACCCGATGGGGCACACTACTAATAGGTGCAGACAATTCCAGACATCGCTCTATGCTTTTAAGAGGAGTTATTGGATTTCTCTCCCCCATATTATATTTGATCAGATACGATGGGCGATGGGATAGATGACGAGTCCAGGGGAGGTGGACAACTTTTTATATGAGATTCCATTTCCTGCATTGGCGATGAGGCTTTTCTTTCAGGCAGGTATCCGACCTACCCTAGATGATTTGTGCATGGAGGTAGGAGTTGCATTCACATAGATTGATTGGACACAGTCCTATTCTCACCTCATTCCTCGTAGAGCAGTGCGTATAGCAGCCCAGGCCGCTGCATGCGCAGCCACGTCAGTTTCCACCCGTCCACCTACATCAGCCTCTATAGCTACAGTTATTATTCCTAGGGCTGAGTGGGATAGATTTCGAGCTACTTTGGCGGTTATCATGGAGAGACTGATGACACTGATAGAGAAGGTACACACACTTAGAGGTGTCCCACCTAGACCTCCTACAGATGGCGCATCAAGGGATCTGTAGGTAGGATCGACAACCACGAGTGAGAGTGATTATTATAGGCATTTATGTATTCGTTTGTGTCTTCCATTTTTGTTTTACCGAAAATGCTTCACATTTCGGTGTTCTTTTGTATTTAAAAAAAAACACAGAAAACATACTTTGAAGTTTTTTTTTTATTTATAATTTTGGATATGTATAAAATATATATACATATATTAAAAGTATATACATATTGTTTATTTCATATATAATTACATTTATTTTATGCTCTTCTCTAAATAAGTTTGGGGGATGAAGTATAGGGATATGCACATTTTTAAATTATAATAACAATTTATATTATATATATATATATATATGTATTTATGTATTGATTTATCTATTTATTTATTATTTTTATTATAAAATTTAAAAAAATGACTAACCGATTGATTGAGTATCATAGAGATCGATCGGTATGCTGCGATTTTGCTGACTTTCATATATTTGGGAAAATATTGATTTTTGCCTTTTAGGGACCAATCTTATCCAAATTCTAGTACAAATTATGAAAATTATACAATAATTGGTTTGGGAGGGATTGATATTTTACTATCTAACTTTATATATTATTATAAATTTAACCTATAATATATATTGTCTTGATATCTAAGTTATATACTTCCATTTTTAAGCATTTTCTAGTATTATCAGACCTTGATTTTTCTTACAAATAGTACCCTAAGGGTTACTAATTTTTCATCCCTTACACCAATCCTCTAGCAGCCATGGTTGTCAATTATTTGTCTTCTACTTCTACCTCCACCATCATAAAGTATGAATGTGCTTTCTTCCTGGACAAGTATAGTGAGTCCACCATAGAGAAAACTAAGAACATATTCAATGAGAGGGGTCTTGCTCCACTTTTTGTCCCTACTTCAAGTTCCACAAACCCTTCATTAGTCTATGCTAAAGGATCAGATTGATCGACGTATCTATGGTGAATTCCAAACAAAGGTTCATAATTAAATCATCCATGTATCAGCTGCGTCAATTGCTAGGGCGTGGAATCTTCCTAATGAGCCAATGGGTGGTGAAAGGTATCTTCCTCAGCCATATCCTTCTTTTTAAACCATGGTTCAAGATATTTGTGACGGTTTCATGGTAGGTCCACAAATGTTTACAATTCCTAGGGCTAAAGTTGACCCTTGTTTTTCAGTAACTTTGAACTTATTAAGGCGATAAGTTTGTCCGACTGTGCCAAAGGATGTCTGTCATTATACATTGGTGAAGTTGGTCCACTGTCTGAAGAATGGGTATTGGATTTCCCTGCCGTAAATTATTTTCGATAATTTTTGGGCAACGTGGAATAAAATTAAGAATGAAGGGGACAATCCTAACACTATTAAGCTGATTTATCAATTCTTGATTTCTGCATTGGTTAAGGACCAATTGGGGGAAGAAAGGCCTAGTTGGAAGCGTCCAAAAGACTATGATGAGTTTGAATTTCTAACGGTAATTGAGGCCAATGATCCTTATGGACATGAAATAGGAAGGTGTACGGAATACGTAATCTCTCTGTATGGGAACAAGAATGGTTTGGAGTGAAAGCTTGGAAGAATCTTACTGCTAGGGATGGAATTAATTTATTTTTATTTTTGCATTATTTCAAGTTATAGGATTAGGTTATTTTATTTTCATGCAATTTCAATTATATATAGGCCTTTGGCCGAACAATTTTTAATTTTCTATCATTTAATGAAAATTCCATTCCTTTATAGTTTTTATCTAAATGCAATACATATACTATGATCTTGTTTTAGTCCTAATTAGAATGCAGATTATGGTACACACAATGTTTGGGGGAGATATCGTCACCATTTGGAAATCTTGCTCAAATCAGTGGTAATATTGTTCTATCCCTATGTTTGTATGATTATTATAACCATGAAGACATGGTTCAATTCAAGTTAGGGGAGGGGGGTGGAATAATATAGACATGGATATAGAGGAATGATAATTTTTGAAAAATTAAGAAAAAAAAAAGATGAAAAATTGCAGTAGGCTACTGGAGGCCACTATTGAACACGTAAAAAGCATGTCTCGGTCGATCGAATCATGTTGCGATCATTCGGAAAATAATAATAATAATAATAATAATAATAATAATAATAATAAAACAATATATATATATATATATTTTACATTTACATAATTACATATTGATCTATGTAAAATATATATTTATTATAGTATATTCTAAGAATTAAATTAAGTTATATTTACTTTGATTTTAACATATTCTTGATTAAATTTGTGAATTTATTAGATGTCTGTGATTATTTTATGCTTTTCTGAATAATAGTTAAATTAGAAAAGTGGAAAGATGTGGTTCTCCATAGGTGAATAAATTTGGTGAAATTGAAAATAGAAAAGACAGTCTTGACCTATAAGCACATGCACATGATCTCTATAGTTTCATTTATGAGCATATAAGGTATTATCTCGAAAAAATATATATATTGAGAAAAAAAAGAAATGTATAGAAGTGCGTAAACATTCTCAATCCACAAATCAAATACGAAAATGTGGAGACTGGCGTACTAAAAAGAAAAGATAGAGTGGAAAAAACAAATAGGAGAAAAAAGCATTCTTTTGGGAGTAAAAATATATATATGTAAGAAAAAAGTAAAAATAAAGAGGAAAACCCTCTTAAAAATAGAAAAAATATATAGAGAAATACTATAAATGGGTGTAAATGTGTTATAGAGAAAGTTCACAAGACACGGAAGACTTTTGGCTATAGAAGTAAAGATTAACTAAGTTTAGTCACTAGTGGAGACCATTCTTGACTCTAATCTAAGATAATTATTGTTTTGTAAAAGTAGAATTTATTTTCTTACATTTATTCTATAGATTATATCATCTCCTAGTCAACGAACAAGATTATTCATGAATATGTGCAAATTAAATATTATAAAGAAGTTGTGGGTAGTCTATTTAACCCTCACGAGACTTCACTCGTCCACTAGGATTTTTCCTAGGGGTTTAAAATGCTTGTTACACGTGCTAAGTGTAATCGTCTTCCCTTACGAAAGAAAGGGATTAGTTTTTATTTTTTTAATTTTTTTTTTACTCTTCATGATTTCTTTGATTCTTTACTGCTTAAGGAGTAGCAATGTTTAAGTTTGGGGGCTTGATGAGACCAGAATAGTTGGTATTCTGGGCATTAATATACCTCTTGTTAGTCTCTTTATTCTATTAATTTGGTATTTTTATGGAAGTTGCGTGTTAAGTGTGTTTTTAGGGCCTTAATGCAAAAATGTGTTAATTCGGGGTTCTTAGCAAGTATGTGGAATTTAGAGCAATACTTAAAAGATATTTTCACTCAAAACTCAACAAAGTACAAGTTAGTGAAGTAAGGTAAAAGTGGCGGAAGCATAAAATTCACGGATTAAATAAATATTAAAATTCAGGAGCCACCGATCGATTGGTGAGGCTTTTTGATCGTTCGAAGTACGCCGTCTTGGAATCTGTGCGAACATGTACTGCGGAATTCTGACTTTGTGTACAAGTATATAGCGGAGTTCTCTTGGAGTGCAAGCAAGGAACATACCATATTTGTACCAACTTTTGTCTATAAATATGGGTAGAAGTCATGAAGAAAATATATCTCTGACATTTTGAAAATATCTTTGTATTCTCTCAAGAACGTATCATTGTTCATAAAAAATCTCTCTCTTCAAGAGAGGTTCCCTTCCTCAAGAACTGAAGAACCAACCATCTAATCATAAAGACGGTGAATTCATGAACAATGGAGTCTCCCATTTCCATGAGCGGCTAGTCGGTATCTAGGGTTTCCAATGAAACCCTAGCCGACTAATGTAGTCTTTTATTTATTTTTATTACAAAGAGGGGACTCTGTTGAAGGGCACTCATATGATGATTATGTAATGAGAGAACGAACAAGACCACCTAAATAAGATTTATTTATTAATTCTTTACTTAAGTTGAGACTGAATTAATGATTTATCTTGAACAACTGTTTTATCAACGGGGCAAGAAATTCTGTGATTTAATAACGGTTTCTACATAATGGTACTTATTTGGCATGATAAAGTCTTAGGTTTACACAGTCCATGCCTAGAGAAGGGGATTGTTAGCGTGTTTTTTAATTTCACATTTTAGGAGTAGTTGTAGTATTGATGCATACAATAGTCATACTAATCGAAGATGGATTGTAGCGAATACGGACCGATTGCATCCTTTTTGGGACTAGGCAACTGTTTGTAGCGTTACTAATCTAATTTGTATGAACTATACCGTCCTCTTGCAATAATATAATTAAAGGACTATGTTATAAGGCTAGTGGTGGAGTTGGAATTCAACCCTAGACTTGTTTATCTTGAGTGAAACCAAAAATATTTATCTTTATTTTATTTTATGTTTAGTAGTTTAATACAACAAATCAATCAAACAACTTTTATAAATATAATTCAATTTGCTACTTTATAATTATTTGAAATACGACTTTGATCTTTGTGGTTCAATACCCTTTCTACCCAACTATACTATATACTACTCGCGTACTTGCGACTGAGAGGTTAAAACTAGATCGTGCTAATTCCTTATTTTTAACACTATTATTTTCACACGTCTGGAACCGATCAACTGTTGTTTCACCTCTTCATGTTACTACTCGTCAATCTACTCGGGTAAGAGAACTTCCAAATCATTTTTGTGATTATCATTGTTATTCCACCATCTTCTCTCATCATGAACCATCATCCTATAAAGAGGCAAGTTCTAATCCACATTGGCAGAAAACTATGACTGAGGAATTACAGGCTCTAGACAAAGCCCATTTATGGGATTTAGTGATTCTTCCACTAGGGAAGACTATAATTGGTTGTAAATGGGTCTACAAAATTAAAACTCGATCTGATGGCTCAGTAGAATGATATACAGCCAGACTTGTTGCTAAAGGCTTTACCCAAGAGTATGGGATCGATTATGAAGAGACTTTTCCTCATGTTGCTCGTCTTATATCAGTACGCAGCTTACTTACCGTTTCTGCTGCTCAAAGATGGGGTATATTGCGGATGGATGTCAAAAATGCATTTCTTAATGGTGATCTCACAGAAAACGTTTCAATGAAACCTCCTCCAGGCATTACTCAGTCTCCATCTCAAGTCTGCAAACTTCAGAAAGCTTTATATGGTCTTAAGCAAGCTCATCGTGCATGGTTTGGAAATTTTAGCTCCATTATCAAACAATTTGGATTCACCTCTAGTGCATATGATTTGGGGCTCTTTATTCGTAAGACAGATGCTGGTCTCATACTATTACTTCTTTATGTTAATGACATGATCATCATAGGGGACGATATCACTGGTATTTTGGATCTCAAATGATCTCTCAGTCTTCATTTTAAAATGAAAGATCTTGGGCGTCTTAGTTATTTCTTGGGTCTTGAATCTCTCTCTGATTCTGGTGGTTACTATCTCTCTCCAGCGAAATATGCTTCTGATATTCTTGCCAGGGCAGGTCTCACTAATTCCAATATAGTATTGACTCCGGTGAAAACTAATCTCAAGCTCATTCCTCTTGATGGTGATCCACTTATTAATGACACATTGTATCGACAGTTAGTTGGTAGTCTTGTCTATCTCACCATCACTCATCCATATATTGCTTATGCAGTTCATCTAGTCAGTTAGTTCATGTCTGCTCCACGGACAACTCATTATACTGCTGTTCTTTACATTCTTCGCTACGTTAAAGGCACTTTGTTTCATGGTCTTCACTTTTCATCATCTTCGTCTCTTGAACTTCTTGCATATTCTGATGTTGACTAGGCAGGAGATCCTACTGATCGTCATTCTACTACTGGTTACTGTTTCTTCTTAGGAGATTATCTCATCTCATGGGGTAGCAAGAAGCAAACTGTCACTTCTCGATCTAGTTCTGAGGGAGAATATCATGCTCTTGCTGACACTACTCAAGAACTTCTTTGGCTTCGGTGGTTTCTACAAGACATGGGATTTTATTAAGGTTCTTCCACCACTTTTCGTTGTGAAAGTCAGAGTGCTATTCAGATTGTTTACAATGATGTGTTCCATGAACGCACTAAACACATTAAAATTGACTGTCACTTTTTTCGTCAACATGTGCATAGTAGTACTATTCGCCATCTCCACATATCATGTAACGTCCGGTATTTTTACGTATTAATTAAAAATTTTATTTATATAATTAAGTGCTTATGTGATTATGTGTTTAATGTGTTTACGTGTTTAACATGCTTTACATGTTGTATGTGATATAAAAATTATAAGTTGCATGTTGTATTTTCATTTTGAGAATAATGAAAATTATTGAAAATGATTTCGGGAAAAAAATGACCGAGGGATAAACGAGTAATTTCATATTTTGAGCACTTAGTGGAAAATGTAGAGATTTTGGCTAAGTGTTAGGGCATGAGTGGCATGTTGGTAATTAGAGAGGATGACAAGGGGTAAAAGGGTATTTAAGAGTCTTGATGGCACTTTTGTGAATAACCCTAAGATGGGAAAATATTGGTCATTTTACACTTTTCGAGTCTCATTTCTAGCCATTGATCTTCTTCTCCCATCTTTGTTCTCAACCCTTGGATCATAGGGCCTTGTTTGGATGATACACAAATGCATTAATCTTGGTCTTCCATTGGCAAGACTTCCTCTCCACCCTTTGATCATTTACTCATTTTCCTAGATTTATTCTTAACCCTTGGATTTGAGAAGGGTTAGTGGAGAATCTCTACACTTGTGTGTTTCTCTCCTTTGTAAGACATCTTCTCAACATAATCTCTTGCTCTCTCATTCGATCCGTTCTTGGTGTGGTTTAGGGTGGTGTTCTTGAGCTATTTTGGCTAAGTTTCTCTTCCACTCTAGGGTTTTGTTCACAAGAACCCTACCTTTCAAGTTCATGAGTTATTTGTGTTAGTATTGATTTTACTATTCCTTTTATACATGTTTATGGAAGGTTGAGTTTTTCTTCCAACTACCGAGTGAGTTCCAATTATGGTAGCTCTTGATTTCATCTTGTGAAGAAGCTATAGGTGAGTTAGTTTCTTGATCTCTTGAATTCATTTTTTTCCATGAAACCCTAATTTAGTAATCATTAGGGTTTGATTTGATTCTTGTGGTTGGAACCACAAGAATGATTTTCGGTTTTCTTGTGACACCATAGTAAATCTTGTTGTTCATGTGGTGTGTTGATAGTTGGGAGCTAATCTATTGAACCTTTGGAGGGGTAGCTTGAGTTGGACCTCTTTGGGGCATTCTCGAATAAGCTTGCTTGGAATTGAGGTAGGGGAAAAACGAATTGTGTTCGTCTTTGTACGAGGGTGTGTACGTCTATGTGTATATATACCGTATATAAATATACGAGTTGAGTATTGACAACTTAATTGATTAATTAGGCCCTGAAAGCATGATTTTGTGATATAAATGTTTGTGGTGATTTATTGCTTATAAATGTGAAAATATAAGCATTGTGATAATTTGAGTACAATATATTGCATAAAGAAATAAACATGTATTGTGATGGCATATGGCTGCGATTGTGAACCTTGATGCATTCTGAGTGTACCATGTAGTGTCAAAATGTGGGTATTGGTTTCTACAGTTTGTGTAAACTACGTAGGAGTTGTCTTGTGTTTGGATCATCGTAACAACTGGTAAGGGGGTGCTTCTTGCTCCTACAGAACTAATCTTCCGACAAATGCAGACGATAGGGGGAGGACTTGTCCAAATCCTATGTCATGATCGCGTCGTGTTGACGGTCTTCCTTGTTAAAAGTGTAAAGTGTCAAAAGCACTTGGGAAGAATCGATACGATAAATCTACCTTCCCTTATGAGAATAAAGTGAAGGGTTGGAGAATGATCTCGTTAACCCTTGGAGTAGGGTGTGTGTTGTGTGCGTACCATGGGTGTGTTGGTCGCATTGCATCTTAACTGAAATATATATGTGATTGTGATTTTGATGATTGAAGCATGCTATAATTGTGAATAATTATGTTGTGAGCGTGTTGGGGAATTTATTTGTTGGGTTCGATGGGGTTTCGAATTGGCGTGAGAGCCATGTGGAACAAGAGACCGACCTAGGGTTAGTGGCATGAACCATGGTTGGGTTGAACCACTCGGACTACCGAGATTGAGGTAATGACGCTTCCTCTACTTGGCTAGTGAGCTCACTCCACGACTTATATATTTTTCAGGTGGTGATCCCTTTCTAGTAGGTCTGTAATCTTTCGGTAAAAGATACGGTGTGGGTTTCGCCCTTTTGTGCATAAGAAGGCGGGGTACCTATTTTGTAGAGTAGTAGCATAATCCATGTGTATAAACATGCTACTCTTGTTGTAAAACTTGTAAACAAATTGTAGATGTTTATCTTTTGCTGGATAGCGTGTTAGTCGAGTAGCTTTCATGATATACATCCCTTGGAGCGCTATGCGCGGGGATTATATTATTTTGGTACACTTCGGTGCCAGATTGTGCAAATATGTATTTTGATCAAACTATAGCATGTTTCGTCTTAGGGCACTTTGAATGACAATCTGTGAATCCTTCTATTAGTGTTGTATAGTGGATTTCTACATTGAATATGGTTATTAGGAAGTTGGCCGAAAACGACATTTTTCCTAGGTTTTCAAACAAACCCTTTTATTTTAAATGGAAAAACCCGTTTTCGCCCACCCCCGTAGCCCGGGAAATCATCTTGTTTTAAACATGATTTTAAACTCATTTTCATAAAAATTTTGACTTTTAGAAACCGGCTGTACAAAAACGGAGACCGGGGGCAAGACGGATAACTTTAATAAACCTTATAGGAAGGTTTTTGGTTTAAACATTTATGTTTGATGAACAAAATTTGGAATATGGACCTAACTATGGGTATATACATGCATACGTAGTTGTTACGGTGATTTTCGGGCCAATTGGAGCATTTTTTGGGTCCGGGAGTCGACTGACAGAATTGCGTCAGTCGACTGGAAAATAGCTAAAATATTTATGATGTGGTCAGTCGACTGATGGCCCCCATCAGTCTACTGATGGTCCATGTCAGTCGACTGATTTTCCTAGGGTGTCCCAGTGTAGTTCCGTTTCGACGCTACTTCACTCTTTCAGCTATATCTCGAGCTATGGGTGTCGGATGCAGGTGGTCTTTCTAGTTTTAGAAAGATGACTTTAAGATACTGACCTTAAGCTTTTGAATCACTTCATTCGAGTCATTTTTGAGGGCATAATGGTCTTTTTAATGTGATGGTATGTTTTGAACTTGCGCACGTCGCGACGACCGATTTTCAAAATGTCGTAGTTTCCTCCTCGCACCTTCAAATTTGGTCATTTTACACTTTTGGAGTGGTGTCCCAGTGCATTTCCATTTCGCCGCTACTTCACTATTTTGGTTATATCTTGAGCTACGGGTGTCGGATGGAGGTTTTCTTTATCTTTTTAGAAAGATTACTTAAGGATCTTGAACTTAGGATTTTGAATCACTTCATTCAAGTAATTTTTGAGGGCATAATGGTCATTTGAATGTGACGGTATGTTTTGAACTTTCACACGTCGCGACGGCCGATTTTCAAAATGTTGTAATTTCCTCCTCGCATCTTTAAATTTGGTTCCGTTTGTTCCTATGACTTATTTTAGGTCTAAACCCTGTCTTTATACATTAAAATTTCTATCTTACTCCTGAGATGACCATTTTATGATTGAGTAGGCACGGGTGCTTAAATGGTCTGTTTAAGGTACCGTTTGTTTCGTTTCGCTCCTATTTTGATCCCGAGTGATATTGTCGACATATATTTAGGCATGAAATGATGTTTTTACCCTTGATTGGGTGTTTGATGATTGTAGATCATTTGTTCTTGTTTATTTTTACTTATGCATTCACTTCCTTAACTCTTAGGCTCGGATTTCGGAGTCCTAGGAAATTTGGGGTGTGACATATCATCCAAAGATCAGACTACAGATATATTCACCAAAGTTCATCAACCAGAAAGATATCAAGAATTGGTTTCCAAACTCCATTTGGTCTCACATCTCCCACCTTGAGTTTGAGGGGGGATGTTAGAATATAGTATATATTAGACCCATCTAGGATAGCCCAGCCCGTTCCATCTTGTACAACTTGTTCTCTACTCCAAGTTTACTTGGTTCTCCTCTATAAATAGAGGGTTAACTTATTGTAATTGATCATTGATTCAATACAGAAATTATTCATCTATTTCTCTTCTTATTTATTTTATCAAAGCTAACAGACATTAACACATAATGTCACTAATCAATAAAAACACGTTTAACATTATAGTGAATCAACAAGCATATGGATTAAGTTGGTATATATGTAAACCAGTAGCTAGACCTGTAAACGGGTCGGATTCGGATCGGATCTGTCCTGATCCGATCCGAACCCGATAAGCTTATATCCGATCCGATCCGACCCGATAATCCGATGGATTTTTATTTTATTGATCCAAATCCGAATTCGTTAATTTTCGGATATCCGATCCGATAACCCGATCCGATTAAGTAAAAAAAGAATACAAAAAGTTATTAATTTTTTTTTATTTTTATGTTATTTTTTAAGAATATTAAACACTAAATTATATATTTTACAATCAATGCTTATAATACATGACTATAAAAACATAAAAATGAAAAAACGAAAAAAAAAATTGAAATATAATTAAGTATATTATTTAATATTTACATATTAATAACATAATATATATGTGTATATATAAAATTAATCGGATCGGATTATTATCGGATCGGATTAGGCAAATCCAAATCCAATTTGTTAAGGAATCGGATTATCGGATTCGGATCGTATTCGGGTTATCGGATTTTTTTTTCAATCCAAATCCGGCTAATCGGATCGGATTCGGGTCAAAATCCAATCCATTGACAGGTCTACCAGTAGCACACAAGTATTTTTAGAAATGAATCTAAGGAGTTATAACACAATTTTACTAATTAAACATGTTTAACACTATAGTGAGTCAATTCCTCCAAGTAATGAGACATTTACATTCAATATTTCCACTATATATATATAAATATAAGGTGTCCCTTTATCAGAGTAATTTGATCTTGTTTTCTTCTTGTTGGACTTTTACTTTTGTCACTTCCATTAATAGTCTTTGATTTGCTACCCTCAAGAATTCTAATCCTCCATACTTTTCTGCAGTTAGTTTTTTTTTTTTTTTTGGAAGGGTAAGACGTTAGTATATAAACACAGGCAAAACCTATAACATAATGTACTTAGGGCATACATTAAGGCGAAGAGTATAGATTGTCAATAAAATATCCCCAAATCCATCAAATCTCTAGAATCCAAAGACCTAATTATTTAGTGTCAAAACTACAACAAAAATAACTACATCTGCACATCTCATAACAAAAAATCATACTAGTACATTGAGATCATAGTAGCATCTTGACACAACATGCATCCATTTTAAGATGAAGATATCACCACCTATGAGCCACCAAAGCTACACCAGAACTAGCATCCCAAACTATAAACTATAATGAGTATGAATCCATGTTCAAATCATGAGAAAATAGAGTTTGGTAATGACCACTCCTGTTGAATATCAAGGTTTTGAGCAGACTCATTAAAATCTTTAGAAGTAGAGAGAGTGAGCCTCACATTAGTGATGATTCCATTTATTAGCTCTTCCAAATAATTGAATTCCCCAGAAAATACCCTTATGTTTCTTTCCATCCAAACTTCATAGACGCAAACAACTATCATATATAAGTTTGTTTAAACTAGAGGATAAACTATTATATTGGATGAAAGCGGAGGCCCATTGCACAATACCATTCCAGTCTGCATGAGGCCATTGGACACCCCTTTTTAGAGAGATACCATTCCATAAGTTGTTTGTAAAACTGTATTGGAAGAACATATGATCCATTTCTTCCATAATAGAGTGGAAAAACTCACACTCAACTCTGTTCAGAAATCCAATTTACAATGAGAAGTGTTTAGTTTTGATTCTGTTGAGAGACACCATCCATAACACAAAAGCATGTTTTGGTACAACTAGAGGAAACCAAATCATCCATTTCCAAGTTATTTCAATTTGTTTGAATCTAAGGAATTCCCATGCAGACTTGATGGTATAAGGTCCTTTAATGTGCACCCATGTCACTTTATCATTCAGAGAGCTATTAAGGGCGATATAGAAAAATTTTCTAAAAACTCTCCAAGCTCTGGATCTAGATTATGGCATTCTTCAAGTATTATTTAAAATGATAGAACTGACAATAACTTGATGGCCAAGCCTAGAATTGGTGATGAGTCTTTCATGCATGGGGTTGGGAGCATAAAGGACTAGAGGGAAGCCAATTATCGTACCATAGAGAGATATCCACCCCATTGCTAACTATATACTTGAAAGAGTCTCTAAATAGGATTCTGAGTTTGAGAAACTTCCTCCATGTCCATAAACAATCATAGGGGACTTTCGATGTCTAGAAACTTCTGTCTTTGATTAAGTACATCTTCATCCATTGAGCCCAGATGACATTAGAAGGAGGGATTTGGATCACCTTCCATAAATGTTTTCCTATTACAGCCTAGTTCCATTCATTTACATCTTTGACCCTAAGCCCACCCTCAGCTTTGGGGGAACACACATCTCTCTAAGACACCTTGTTCCTACCATTGGCTTGTCATGCCCCTAAATCCCTAGGACTTACACAACCGGATCCTAGAAATGCCAAGGCGCAACTTCAGGTGAAAAAAAAAAAAAAACAGATATAGTTTCATTTGTAAGGAAGTCCTCCTCCACTAAACAGTGATCACCTGCTAAAACAATTTCACAACTCAAGATAAATAGTCGCATTCCTAAGTGGAAATGCCTCCACAACCTACAACATAATCATAAATTCATAAGGGCTGGTGTAGACGAAAAAGGATGTCGCTATCCTTCCAAACCCAACCACAGTCCAACAATCTATATATAATGGAATACGATACAAAAAGGGGACAAAAGGTGTCGTGAGGCAATAGATATAGGCCATGTTGTGGCGACCTATGTGGGCAGGTGCTAGTGGCATTGGCAAGGTACCACACTGGGCAAGCTATAGGTGCACAATCCCACATCGCCTAGGTAAGGGAAGGCTACGTGCTAAATGTGAGTTTCATACCCTTCTATGACATGATACATTTTAAAACCGTGATGGCTAGGAACCCACCAGAACTCCAAAGTTAAGCGTGTTTAACGTGGAATAATCCCAGGATGGGTGACCCCCTGAAAAGTCTCTGGTACGGGTGATCCAAAAGCGGACAATATTGTGTCAGGATAAGGAGGGGGCTATTACACATGCACTCTCAGAGCCAAAAGAATAGATACAGTAATCCGAGAACCAAAATAGTATAAATGTATACAACAGTCCCAAAGATACACAGGAACAACTAGTATGGCATAATCTTAAAATCCCAAAATAACGCATAATAGGTCATCTGCAGTTCCTGTGGCTACACCTGATCTTGTCCGGGCTCATGTCCTTAAAATGTTAAACACAAAGGGGAGTGAGCTAAAGTGCTCAGAAGGGAAAAGCCACTCGTCTTGACTCATAACTGTACGAGATGAGTTGACACCTCCTGTGGTGAATACGTCTACCTTAGTTCAATCCACGTCTCACCTTGGCCCTCGCACCAATTCGAGGTCCCACAATATCTAGACAAAATCGTATGTCCACAATAGCAATGTAATAATCATTATAACAGATGCTATATAATGTCATGAAATGCAGTGCAAGCCCAAACCTCTACCTACACTCTTAGTCCCTCGACTCGCACCATCATAATGGTTTCAAGTCGTTCATCAGGCCTGGCTCCACTGCCACCCTATAGTCAACCAGATGTGGGCTATTGCGCGCACGAAGGCTCAGCTAGGATGATCACCTATAAATTCCTAAAATCAAATAGGATGATCCAACTCCAAGGTCCTATTATCCAGGATGGTTCTACTCCGAAGCTCTGTTAGTCAAGGTGGTCAGACTCCAAAATCAGGTTGCTATTGTAACACCCCGTGTTATTTTTCCTTTTTCCTAAAATTATTTCTGATTTATTTTTGGTTGTGACTTCACTTATTCATGACGTCGTGGTTATTCTCGGTGTTTCATGTGTAGATTTTTCGTGTTTACATTTGGATTTGATTGGACGACTTGACGATTGTCTCTTTGATGACTTCGTGGAGTTTCTTTGGTAAATATGTGACTTGACGTGTATGTACGTTCTAGTGCCGACTACGTGGTTCCATTTCAACGTTTAATGTTTGGTACTTTAATCGGGTGGCAACACGTTTTATTTATACGATGTTTAAGGTTTTGACTCGATTGGTTTGTTTACGGCATTAGTGCTTACAGGGATTCAACGTGACACATATTATTTTATTTTCTCAGTGTTTCGGTTGTTGGGTTTTATACCCCTAATTAATTATTTCAGGTTGTATTATTTATTTGGTATCCCGTGGATTTTGAGTTCACGTGATTTGGTTTAGAAATTGATCCTTTAATTTTTTCAAAATTAATTATGCCTTTATATATATATGGGTATTTGATAAATAATTAAATGAAATTGGGCGAGGAAGCAAATTAAAGCATGTGACCATTTGATTTGGTCATGGGTCGGTTGGAGCCACTAGTCACACCTAGCACAACTTAATTTTTATTTCACCTCATCTTACATTACATGTATATATAATTTATATGGTGCAAGAAAGTGTTGGTGGTCAAAGACCCACCTCTTTGTACATGTGGGGATAATCTTTCCTTTATGACTCTCCTCCACCACTTATTAAATTATATAGATGTATGTATATGCATTATTGGTGTTTGAGAGACCACAGATCAACCACTCTCCATCATACACGCAGCAGACCTTCTTCTCCTCCATGATTTTTTTGAATTGTTGTGCTTTTATTCTTCTTCCTCATCTCGCCTGTAATTTCTTTTTCCCCTTTTGGATTGGCGAGAGAGAAAGAGAGGAGCTGCTAGAGAGTGAGTCGTGCAGAGGTGCGACCCATAGAGGTCACCGGACATGGCGAGCCAGGTGTAGTTCGCAGCAACGAAGCTAGTGGGTAGTGGTGGGCCAATCGCGTGTGGAGGCTCGATTGACTAAGAAAAGACATCGCGAACTGAGTTTGTGGGGTCGCATGAGAGGGGGTTGTTCGTCAAAGGGAAAGACCGACAGTGACCATGGCTGGAGTCACGAGAAGATGTGTGACGATGTGGTGGCGATGGCGGCGCAGTTCGCGCCGGAGGTGCTGATGATCAACCCTGAGTTTGGCCAGACAGAGTTGGGTCAACTCGGTGGCAATTCGTGCTTCGTTTGGCATAAAATTTAGAGAATAGCTTGCTATTAATGTCATACACGATATACTTGAATTTGGTACGAAACTATTCAGCAGTTTGGCGGGAATTTGTGATTTTCCAGTATAATTTTCGTTTGGGTTTTATTAGATTTGTTCCACTTTGTTAGGCTATTATTAACGTGCATTTATTATATTGATTAGGTCGGCAAGACAGACGTTTCAGTCCAAGCAAAAAAAATTTCGAACAACTTTGGTCGATGGGTCCCATTTTCGGGCGCCGGCACTGTTCACGATGGGCTATTTCGGGGTTGTTTTGTAAGCGTAAATTTAGATGGGATATTTTTTTAAATATATCTAACTCTCACACTCGTAGCGTAGGGAGCCGTAAATTTTATTATTGTTTATTTATCGAGCATGTTTTAAACGTTTAGGAAATTATGATTTTCCTGATGTTGTGTATATACGTGTATATGTGATAACATGTATTTATTTCCTAGCTATAAACGGGCTTAGGAATTTGTATTAATTCAAAATTGAAATGCCTCTAGGTGGACTAGAAATGAGGCGAGAGATAGTAATTTCCACGAAAAACTAGAATAATTAAAACCTACTTAAGTTACGTGAAAATAGGTAGCCTAGTACCCCTTGAGTTTAAAGTAGGTTTGTAGAAATTGTACACGAACTTAGAACGTGTTATTAGTTTCCCTGTTGTTTATGTTTTACTGAAATTAAAAACACGTTAGGGGATGCGTGAAAACGAGGGACGTGAAAACTTAGACGCTTTTCTAGTTCCCTTTTATTTTCTCAAAAATTATAAAGAGTTGATAAATTCTGAATTAATGTTCCCGTGATGGATTATTCGTGGTTTGCTGCTATAATTTGATTATAAGCATGCTTTGAATGAAAAATGAAAATTTATGTTGTATCATTGATCATGGGGTCCATGTAGAGGCATTTTGCATTCATGTAGCACCGTGGACATATATATTGAGTCGGTGTGAGTTGCATGTCTCATTTGTATAATATATGCATATGGACTATTTGGATAGTCACAACAACTAGCCAGTGGGTGTTCTAACACCTAGGGAGTTAGCATCTCTCGAATCCTTAGAAGTTGGGGTGAGGGCTTAGGCCTCACTTGCCGTTTCGGACGGACTTGTGGTCTTCGTACTCTATTTGGCGACACCCACCCTTCCTTGTGTGGGCTTGTTACCCCCATAAGTGAACGGTTTGGGGATTCCTTGATATCTGTTTAACCCTTATGTAGGTAGGGTAACACCTGAGTTATATTGGCACTGACACGAGCGTTGACATTCATATTTGAGTATTTATCTATCATATGATTATCTATTGAGATTTCATACTATTATTATTTGTTGTTGTTGAGCATGTTAGATTATTTTAAAACTAATATTGGTTCCTTGGGCGTTACGGCCCAGTGGCGGTGATTATGATTATGCTCCTAGATATAGAGATCCCTTGTTAGTTTTAGAAAATTGATTAACGAAAAATACTCAATGTGAACGAAAATTTACAGACTTTAAGTTAGAAAGTGAAGAGTATAACAATAATAAGTACTAGAATGAATAGAGCGACGATTGGCATGTATTCTAGATAGTTACGTGAAACTAAGTAGAAAGAGGCCTTAGTGCGTAACGTTTCTCCATTTGAGATGGGTTTCTAGTTGAGCGGATCAACCCCTTACCGGGACTTAGATGAGGTTGTGGTTTTAGGCCATATTGACCTTTGTTTTAAGTGATTGACACTATCGCGGAGTTTCTGGCGTACCTCTCCGGTGGTGTGGTGAGTTTATTAAGTTCAAAGTCGGTCTAGGCTCATTAGTCTTACCGTATCTTTTCAGACTATTGATATTTTTTAGCGTATCACTCTTCACTTCTGTTAGTCACTAAAATACCCTAGAGGGGGGGGGGGGGGGGGGGTGAATAGGGTTTTAAAAATAATTTCTAACTTCTTTTTATTCTTACTAGAACATGCAACAAGGTTCAATATTAATTTACAAGGTAAAATATGCAATGAATGATTTCACTTAAATTCAACAAGATATTTACCACAATATAAATTAAGCATGCATGAACATAAAGTAAAGAGATAGAGATAGAGATATTGACACCGTGATTTTTACGAGGTTCGGTAACTCCTACTCCTCGGCTCAAAGAATCCCCTTCCTTGAGACTTTCCCAATCCTCACACTATGGCTCTTCCTTCAATAGGTGGAATAGCAAAACCTTTACAAAAGAGCTAACTAGCTCTTCACACAATCAAGAGAACAATCCTCAAGGGCCAGTCGACTGCCCTTGAGAATATTTTAGATTTAAAATATTTTTCCCAACGGCTAGAGTCAGTCGACTGCCTCAAGAAGGCCAGTCGACTGCCTCATGAGTCAGTCGACTGCCTTGGACAGGCCAGTCGACTGCCTCAGGCAATCAAAAATGTTCGAAACTCTCTGGTCCAGTCAGTCGGCTGGGTCCTTAACTGCCAGTCGACTGGTCACAGTCAGTCGACTGCCTTGGACAGGCTAGTATACTGCCTCATGCAGTTAGAATGTTTTATAACTCACTAGTTCATCCAGTCGGCTGGGTCCTTAAGGGCCAGTCGACTGGGTCACAGTCAGTCGGCTGCCATTTCATGGCCAGTCGACTGGGTGACTCCAAAAATTGTTTTCAAGGTCCGTTTTTGATCCGTTTGAGTTCGTTTGATTAATTACTTGAGCTTATAAGATCAATCAACGCATAAGATACCTTGTTACAATATTCTTACCCCGACCTATCTACCCCAGGTCTTGAGTCCAGCTTTTGTTCTTTCTTTGATCTTTTTGTCCTTCTTCGAGTTTGCGCTTGAGTTTCCTTATCGCTTGTTGCTTTAGCGATCTTCCCGAAACATTTACCTGTACTTGCTGAAACACTTAGCTCAAAGCCATATTAGTACCAAACACGGTTTTGAATGTTTTCTTAATATCAAAATAAGATTTATTGCTTGAAATGGAATTTCAAAGCCAACAATCTCCTCCTTTTTGATGTTGACAAAACATTTCGTGTTTGCTCATAATTGGTAAAGTATCAGGTGATACTCCCCCTCAATGTGTGCATCTTTCATTTTTATTTTCATGCTCCCCCTTAGGAAATAAATTTTGCAATTTGATATTCATTTACGTAATGCATTGAAGAATAATAGAAACAACATTTTTCAATTAATAATTGCAAGATCGGTACATGTTGTTTTACTACTACACATTACAAAATAATAAAGCATTGAAATAAAACTAAAGATAACATAAACAACACACATGGTAACGTCCTATGCTACGCAAAATGGACCTATGGCCAACACAAACAACCTAAACATTCTCCCCCTTTGACGACATCAAAAAGGCGGAGGGTCACGGCGAAGTGCATCCATGGCGGTGGTGAGGCGGTCGATCTTGTCCTCAAGGCGCTTCAAGATTTGGGTAAGAGTTTCGGGATTACCCCCGAACCCAAAATCTGGAATATCGAAATCGCTACCAAGAGACGGAAATGAGGAAGTCGGAGCATCCGGACGAGGTGCCTCGGGACGAGGAGCGTCGAGACGAGGAACAGAAGGACCGGCTTGGTCGGCAGGAGGGGCAGCCCTAAGAGAGACCAACACTCCATCGGCATTTTTGCCAATGTGCATTTGCTTGAGATGAGTGCGGTCCAGAAAGATTGGATTGAGCTCCGTAGGCTCGTCAGCAAGTGGCACACCGTTCCAACTGAGAAGATAGGATAAATGGGTAGGAAAAATAAGTGCGCCTTTCTTCTTGTGGCACTCGAGGATTGCCGATATGAAGAGGAAGGCAAGATTGACCTTCCGACCGGTCATGACACAGTAGACAAGGAAAGCTTCCATAATCGACACAAGACTCCGGCTTCCGGACTTGGGCAAAATGGAATACGTGATAATGTTGTGCACAAGTCTAGCCTCGGGAGTAAGCGAGGAAGAAGGAAACTCAGCAATGGCGGTGGTTGTTTTATTCACAGAAATAGCCCGAACTGCTTCGAGAGGATCGAAATCACTCGAAGAGTACCAAATAGATGGGCAGTAATAGGAGATACCGCTAGGAGGTAGCCGAAAAATAGTATTGATTACTGCTTCGGTGATCTCAACAGAGACGCCTCCAACATTGGAGCTAAGCTGGGTGGAGATAAGGCGTGGTTGAGAAGGATTCACCAGATTGGTGTAGAATGCTTTGACAGCCCTCGGATAGAGCGGAACATCGAGCGAGAGAAAGAAATCCCAACCCATATTTTGAAAAAGATTGAACGTATTAGCGCCAATCTCTTCGCACAAGGGTTGAGTCACAATGCGACTCCGAGCAAATTTTCGATGAAGGAACTGAGTTTCGAAAAGACAGAGAAGAGCAGTCAGAGACATCGGACCAGATTCAGATTCGGAATCAGTGTCCTCATGAACAGGAGACGGAGGTGGATGAGGTGCAGCCGAAGAGCTTCCACCCCTACGAGCGCGTTTCTTGAGGCGCACGACATTAAGAGCCATGAGAGATATGAGAATCAAGATGATGGGAAGCATTTTGAGAAGAAAAACGAAAAGAAATGGTGAAATCAGAGAGGGAGAAGTGAAACTGTAAAAACAATATATATGGATATATATATGGAGATATATAACTGAAAATGAAGAGGGGAGTGGTGATGATGGAGGAGAGGATCGTGGTGTAGTGGGAAAGTGGTTTAAAGATGAGTAAATGGCGTGAAGGAGAGAAGAAATGGGAGAGATCGTGGAGAGAAGACGAAAAGAAAGAAGAAATAAAAACAATGTTCGCGCAGAGGCAGTCGACTGGCCATATGGAGACAGTCGACTGGCTCATTGCCCAGTCGACTGGCCAATGTAGGCAGTCGACTGGCTGAAGATAGTTAAAAACACAAAAACTCACTGGTTGATCCAGTCGACTGGCCGTATATGAGGCAGTCGACTGGCCCTAAAAAAAATTTTGAAAAATTTTTAAATTTTGAAAGCCTAGAACGTGGACGAGAATTTGTGAAAATTAACTGATGACTTCAAAATCCATGGCCATTCCTAATTCCCTACGAATTTTTGAAAATGGTTCATCCGAGAGGGGTTTAGTAAAAATATCCGCCAATTGATTCTTAGTGTCAATAAAAACCAATTCAACGTCGCCTTTAGCTACGTGATCCCGTAAAAAATGATGCATAATCTCTATGTGCTTTGTGCGAGAGTGTTGAATAGGATTCTTTGAGATACAAATAGCACTAGTGTTATCACATTTAATAGGTACGCGATTGAAAACAAGCCTAAAATCAAGTAATTGTTGCTTAATGTAAAGAGTTTGAGCACAACTACTACCGACCGCAACATATTCGGCTTCAGCCGTAGACAAGGCAACCGAAATTTGCTTTTTACTTGACCATGACACTAACGAGTGACCTAGAAAATGACATGTACCGCTTGTGCTTTTCCGATCAATTTTACAACCCGCAAAATCGGCATCCGAATAACTCGTGAGATCAAGTGAAGTATCACTTAGATACCAAAGTCCTAAGTTAATCGTCCCGTTAAGATAACGAAAAATACGTTTTACGGCTAGCAAGTGAGATTCTTTGGGACAAGATTGAAAGCGAGCACATAAGCATACACTAAACATGATATCCGGTCTACTAGCAGTTAAATAAAGTAAACTTCCTATCATGCCTCTATATTTAGTAATATCAACACATTTTCCATTTTCATCTTTATCGAGTTTAATAGAGGTACTCATGGGAGTAATGGCATGTTTGGCTTCCTCCATACCAAATCGCTTTAGCAAATCTTTAGTATACTTAGATTGGCTAACAAATAAGCCATCCAAGCTTTGCTTGATTTGCAACCCTAAGAAGAAGTTCAACTCACCCATCATACTCATTTCAAATTCGTTTTGCATGTTAGATGCGAAATCCTTGCAAAGGGAAGTGTTTGTTGATCCGAATATAATGTCGTCAACATATATTTGGATAATCAACAAATCATTCTTGACAGTTTTTGTAAATAGAGTGGTGTCAACTTTGCCTTTAGAAAAACCTTTTTGAAGTAGAAAGTCACTAAGCCGTTCATACCAAGCTCTAGGAGCTTGCTTTAACCCGTACAAAGCTTTAGATAATTTGTAAACATGATTTGGAAAACGTTCATTTTCAAAGCCGGGTGGTTGTTTCACATACACTTCTTCATCTATAGTTCCATTTAGAAAAGCACTTTTGACATCCATTTGATAGAGAATGAAATTTCTAGATGATGCAAATGCAAGAAGCATTCTAATTGCTTCTAATCTAGCTACGGGTGCAAAGGTTTCATCATAGTCAATGCCTTCCTCTTGATTGTAACCTTGAGCTACCAATCTTGCTTTATTTCGAATAATCACTCCATTTTCATCCTTCTTATTTCGAAAAACCCATTTAGTGCCTATTATAGTTTGATGTGTGGGTTGAGGGACTAAATGCCAAACTTGATTGCGTTCAAATTGATTTAGTTCCTCTTGCATAGCCATGATCCAAGAATCATCACATTGAGCTTCGTGGAAGTTCTTGGGTTCAAAATTGGACACAAAAGCCATGTGATTGCATAAGTCTCTAAGTTGAGATCTTGTGCTAACACCTTGTGAAGGGTTTCCTATGACTTGGTCAAGAGGATGGTTGTGCACAATTCTCCAAGATTTAGGAATGGAGCAAGTTAAGTCATCATTTGATTGATCTCCAACTTTACTCTTATCCATTTGTCTACTTGACGAGTTGGAGATATTGAGATTATTGAAATTATCCTCAATTCCTACAACTTCATCATCATCTAGGTCAACTCTAGGTGAGGGTAGAGGTGGTGATTCATCAAAAACAACATGGATAGACTCTACCATGGTTAAAGTCCTTTTGTTAAAGACTTTAAAGGCTCTACTTGTTGAGGAATAACCTAAGAAAATTGTTTCATCCGATTTGGAGTCAAATTTTCCCAAGTTATCTTTATCATTTAAAACAAAACATTTACAACCAAACACCTTGAAATAACCAATATTGGGTTTCCGACCATTCCACAACTCATACGGAGTTTTACCCAATTTCATTCGAATTATAACTCTATTTATGACATGACAAGCGGTATTTACCGCTTCCGCCCAAAGACTTCGGGGAAGGTTGTGTTCATTTAACATAGTTCTAGCCATTTCTTGTAAAGATCTATCTTTCCTTTCAACTACCCCATTTTGTTGAGGAGATCTTGGAGCCGAGAGATCATGAGATACACCAAATTCATCACATAATTTCTCTAGATCTTGATTGTCAAACTCTCTACCCCTATCACTTCTAATTTTCTTGATTTTCAAATCTTTTTCATTTTGAATGACTCTATAAAATTTATCGAGAATGGAGTGAGTTTCATTTTTATGAGCAAGAAAGTAAACCCAAGTAAATCTAGAGTAATCATCTACTATAACAAGTACATAGAGTTTCCCGGCCAAGCTAGCCGTTCTTTCCGGACCAAAGAGATCCATATGAAGTAACTCTAAGGGTCGAGAAGTGGTGATATCTTTCTTTCTCTTGAAAGAAGATTTCACTTGCTTACCTATTTGACATGCACTACATATTTTATCTTTTGAAAAATTAGTCTTCGGGAGGCCTTTGACTAATTCATTTTTAGACAAACGTTGGATGAGATCCATACTAGCATGTCCTAAGCGTCTATGCCATAACCAACTATTTTCACTCGATGTGACAAAGCACTTAACATCTTGTTCATTTAATTCACATAGCAACATAGTATATAAATTTCCGTTTCTCTTTGCATTGAACAATTGTTTTCCATCTTTCTCAACTATGCATGCATTTGACCTAAAGATAACATCATAACCTTTGTCACAAAGTTGGCTAATACTAAACAAGTTATGCTTTAAACCATCAACTAAAAGTACGTTATCTATAGCTAGAGAAGAAGATATACCAATAGATCCGATTCCAACAATTTTCCCTTGTGAGTTATCTCCAAAAGTAACGTTTCCTCCTTCATAAGATTTTAAGGACATGAATTTCGATTTGTCCCCCGTCATGTGTCTTGAATAACCGCTATCAAGAAACCATCTTTCTTTTGAGGCGGTCTTCAAGCAAACCTACAAAACAGCGTTACGTGACTTTTATTGGTACCCAGTCTATTTTGGGTCCATTTTGGTTAGAAAGAGATTCAATAGTTCCTTTCGGAACCCAAATTGATTTAGTTACCAAGTTCTCTTTAGCACGTAGAGATGCAATAGTTCCTTTTGGAACCCAAAACATTTTTGAAACAATTTTCTTCTTCTTTCTTAGATAACATGCATTTGCTTTGTGACATCTTTTATTGCAATAGTAGCATGAAACATAATTGTGATCAATAGAAGTTGAGAATGAAGATTGTTTTGAAAAAGTATGCTTTAATGATTTTTTTTTCTTCAATAAAAGTGCATCCTTGTTGAATGCATCATATCCTAAGCCGCATTTGTCAAAAGAGTTTCTTTGTCTTCCTAGCATGATGCTCAAGTTCTCTTTTCCTTTTGTGAATTTTGCTAAGATGTTTATTTGATCATCAATGGTCTTTTTCAACAAAATATTTTCCTCTTCTATCTTCATACTTTTGTCATTAGTTGCGTTTACATCAACTATGGTGTGGCAAGTGGAATTACATGAAGATTTAGATTTCTTGAGCAAACTATGTTTTTTTGCTAGTTTTTCAAACTCATCATACAAATTTTCAAATGCATCTTGTAATTCATTATGAGAAAATAAAAGCTCATCATATGACAAAATGGAATTATCTAATGCATGTAAATTTAAATGTACCTCATCTTCATTTGCCATGAGGCAAAGATTTGCAATTTCCTCACCATTCTCTTCCTCATCCGAATCACAAGAGTCATAATCATCCCATGTTGCATTCATGGCCATTTTGTTTGGCCTTTTATCGTTCTCCTTTTTGGGCTTGAAACACTCATTTCTATAGTGCCCCGGTTTACCACAATTGAAACAAGTAATAGACTCCTTCTTGCTTGTCTCTCCTCTTGGTTCATTGCTCTTTAAGAACCTCCGACCTTTAGCCTTCTTTCGTTGAAGAAATCTCTTGAATTGTTGAGTGATCAAGGCAATGTCTTCATCAACCTCTTCTTCGATTCTCTCATTTGCTTCACTTTTAGTTGAAGCTTGCAAGGCTATACCTTTTCTTGGCTTGGCGTCTTCTTCACGAGATTTCAAGGTAATTTCCCATGTAAGGAGTGACCCAAAAATCTCATCAAGACTCATAGTGCTAAGATCATGTGCTTCTTTAATAGCCGTCACCTTCGCATCCCATTTGACCGGAAGGCTTCTAAGGACTTTGCGTGCCGCATCGGATCTAGGAACAATTCTACCAAGAAGCTTTAGTCCATTCAAAATGTTAGTAAAACGAGACATCATAGAATTGATATTTTCATCTTCCTTCATGGCAAATAATTCATATTCATGCATAAGTATATCAATTTCAGATTCTCTAACTTGAGTAGTTCCTTCATAAGTAACTTCAAGTTTATCCCACATTTCTTTGGCCGTGGAGCAAGTAGAGACTCGATTAAATTCATTTGGACTTAAGGCACAATTTAGATTAACCTTAGCTTTGGCATTAAATGAAATAAGTCTACGCTCATCATTATCCCATTCGTTGGGCAATTTGGGAATGGTTTTTCCATCAACTACTTTGGTAATAGTAAAAGGTCCATCGACAATAACTAGCCAAATTTGATAATCAATAGCTTGAAGAAAATCTATCATTCTAGTATTCCAATAACTATAGTTTGAACCATCAAACCATGGGGGCATATTGTTTGATTGTCCTTCTACATGAGTGACTATGTTTGAGGCCATGATCGTTCTCTAAGACGGTTAAGTCAAAAACAAGTAGAGATTAGGCTCTGATACCAATTGTTAGTCACTAAAATACCCTAGAGGGGGGGTGAATAGGGTTTTAAAAATAATTTCTAACTTCTTTTTATTCTTACTAGAACATGCAACAAGGTTCAATATTAATTTACAAGGTAAAATATGCAATTAATGATTTCACTTAAATTCAACAAGCTATTTACCACAATATAAATTAAGCATGCATGAACATGAAGTAAAGAGATAGAGATAGAGATATTGACACCGTGATTTTTACGAGGTTCGGTAACTCCTACTCCTCGGCTCAAAGAATCCCCTTCCTTGAGACTTTCCCAATCCTCACACTATGGCTCTTCCTTCAATAGGTGGAATAAAATAACCTTTACAAAAGAGCTAACTAGCTCTTCACACAATCAAGAGAACAATCCTCCCTTGATACAATGGGCTTCACTCACCCAAGATCACAAATTTGTGTATGTAATCAATATATCACTCAAGAAACAAAAACACTCAAAACCCTAAGGTTTTTATGGATGATAGATCAATATAAGCTCAAGTGTTTTTAGGTGATATTTCAAGAACTCAAGATATATATATTCTCACAATATATTTTCAATAAGAGAATAGGCTCAAGGCTTGAGTTTAAATCTTCAAAATGATAAGAGTGAAAAGCGAGATTTTGCTATCAAAAGATTTTTCAGAAGATCCTTGAGATAAAATTAGAGATGAACAATATTTAGAAAATTTCTCACACAAGAACCTTAGCATTTTTAATCCATATCTCTTTCTTTATATAGTGAACACTAGGGTTTGGAGAGTGTGTCTCACCCTAGACAATATGGAGAGTAGGACCTGAAAATCTGCAAGCAAAATCATTTCTTTTTGGGCAAAAATATTGTTTAGAAATACTTTTCCTTAAAATCCTGAAGCACCCAGTCGACTGCCTCCATGCTTAGATTTAAAATATTTTTCCCAACGGCTAGGGTTAGTCGACTGCCTCAAGAAGGCCAGTCGACTGCCTCATGAGTCAGTCGACTGCCTTGGACAGGCCAGTCGACTGCCTCAGGCAATCAAAAATGTTCGAAACTCTCTGGTTCAGTCAGTCGGCTGGGTCCTTAACTGCCAGTCGACTGGTCACAGTCAGTCGACTGCCTTGGACAGGCCAGTCGACTGCCTCATGCAGTTAGAATGTTTTATAACTCACTAGTTCATCCAGTCGACTGGGTCCTTAAGGGTCAGTCGATTGGGTCACAGTCAGTCGGCTGCCATTTCATGGCCAGTCGACTGGGTGACTCCAAAAATTGTTTTCAAGGTCCGTTTTTGATCCGTTTGAGTTCGTTTGATTAATTACTTGAGCTTATAAGATCAATCAACGCATAAGATACCTTGTTACAATATTCTCACCCCGACCTATCTACCCCAGGTCTTGAGTCCAGCTTTTGTTCTTTCTTTGATCTTTTTGTCTTTCTTCGAGTTTGCGCTTGAGTTTCCTTATCGCTTGTTGCTTTAGCGATCTTCCCGAAACATTTACCTGTACTTGCTGAAACACTTAGCTCAAAGCCATATTAGTACCAAACACGGTTTTGAATGTTTTGTTAATATCAAAATAAGATTTATTGCTTGAAATGGAATTTCAAAGCCAACAACTTCCATTTTGGAAAATGTTTTGAGAAATAAAGAGTGTTTAGTTATTGTACCTTGAAATCTCGGCTACGGTTTGGATCTTTGGGGTCAAACCAAGTTTCCCTCATGCTTTTGAAAACGTAAGGCTTTTAGATTTTTATTAAGCTTTGTTCTTCACTTACCCCGGGGCCCGTGAACTATTTTGAATACCCTAAGTTAAAAACTTATTTTATAAAATAAGATTTGAACTCTTGGGACCAGAAGTATCAGAAGCAAACCTGTTTTGAAAATGACAGAAAATTTCCTTTTAAGAACGTTTTTGTGAAGTCAACGAGTTCAGGGTACTGTTTGTCCCTATTATTGAGACCTCGAGGTTTTGCTGAGATCTCAGAATTGTTGGAGTTCAACAACTCCAGATATCATCTAGTTGTTTTTGAAATTCCTTTTGAGTTAGTTATGCCTTGGAGGTCTGTTTAGAGTTTTCTCAAATTATTAAACAAATATTGATCGTCTGAGGATCATTTTTAAAAGAAGTTTAAAAGAGAATTTCAAAATGGTTTTCAGTTTGATCTCTTGTGGTTTATCTTACTCTTTGTCATCGTTGTTCCTTGGCTTTTAGCCGAACATGGGATTCTAAGGTTTCAGCCTTTAGGACGGACCTTACATACACATGTGTTGTTACTGTCCTTATTGTGTTCTCGTGTAAGCAATGTAAGGTTGAGTTACGCACACGTAGTACGATTTCTAGTACTTTGGTTGAGTTCGGAGACGTTGGAACCAAACAGATTTGACCGGGTCCTAAAACATTTTCTTAAAAATCGGTTGAATCCTTCAGGGTTCAACAGTTTTCTTTAGAAACTCGAGGGCCTCGACATCTGCTTGGGACTAAATGAGTCTGGTACCTAGGGCTACAATTCGTGTCAACAGGTCGACCCACATGTCAACAGGACAATCTAATACTAGTCGACACGAAAATTAAACATTTTAAATATGACACAATCCAACACGAAAAATAAAAAATGAAATCGAAATTGAATTTGACACGATTCAGTAATAGTTTATTAATATATTTCAATTCATGATCAATTAGATAACAGAAAAAATTAGTAAATAAATATAACAATAAATATTATCGTGTCAAACGTGTCAAGTTGTGTCAGAAATTGCCAACTCTACCGGTACCCTTTTCTTGTGCCTCAGTAGGTAGTATGAATTGGAGATTGACTTATGATTATCAATCTGATATAGTGATAGAGCTTTTCCACTTATGTTTCTTTCGAGTATTAGATGGTAGTAGTGTGTACACACCATACGATTTTTAGTTACTTTTATAAGCCCTCTTTATTATAGGAGGCCTTGGAGAAAAGATCCTTTAAGTGAATGGATTAGTTCCCTAGTTATTGTAGATAAGAGGATAAGATTGAGGTTAGAAATTATAAGAGTTAGACTATCTAGGAATGATTTGATACTGGGGATGTGTAAGATTCGTGATTTAGTTGTGGGCATGATTATGGTTATTCCCTTCTGGTAGTCCTAAAGAGTGACCTATTTACCTCCTAGGAACTTTGAGTGGCGTGCTCGGTGCACAGTGTGATAGATAGTTATTTCTTGTAGTATCTCTAGACGAGAGTGCGTATTAGACTATTTGTGTACGCCTATGCGAGTATGATTAGTTATCTACGAGATTTTATGTGTGCATGTTTATATATATGTTGTTTTGACCTGTGTATATAGGTTGGTGACATTTCTATTGCTCTATGTTCTCTGGTGAGTCTTGATATGATTTGGATTATTTGTGGGGCTGTTTTGGGGTCTCAGATTGGTGTGGGTGCCAGGTGAGACAGCTGACTGACCTAGGATAGATGTATGCACACGGGATGATTAGAGGTTACTGGCGGCTATGGGTGTGTTTGTTAGGGATATTATTGGTTAGCCGTGATTTTTGCTCACCTCCACATAGGTTGCAGGATTGCAGGTGGATGCAACACGGCATGTACAACTGGTATGGGTGACTTGGGACGTTTTAATTAGATTGGTTCCTTTTATCCGTAGTTATTCTGTTATGATCATTTTTCTCCTCCTTTATTATTCAGAGGTTAGTGTTGTAGTTGGGAGTCAGCCTGTTGGCATATCCCCTTTCGTTGTATCTTTTATTCCATGTATATATTATTTCGGGGTGCCATCGTATCTCTTTGGCACTTCCATGTGATTTTCTTTGTAATTTCATTATAGCAGTGGGGCTCTGTAGATTTTAGAGGGGTTGTGTAGAGGTAGCGGTGTTTTGTTTTTCCACTACCTCGGCCCTAGTAGGTTTCTAGAATATTGGGATGCGTGTCATTCATTCTATTTATGTTGCTATGGGCAGGTTACTCTGTTGTATTGTTTTAGGGTTGTCCGGATGTTCCATTTACAAACGGAACTCTGCCGGATTTTTGTTAGAATTCACTTCTTAGTTTCTATCACTAAGGTGGCATAGAATCCCTTGTTTTCATTCTTATTCCATGTATTTCGTCGTTGTTGTTGATTCTAGTGGTCGTTTTCAGTGACATCATACCTCATGATTCGCTGATTCTCCATATGGGAGTCTCGGGAAGAACGGAGCGTGACAGTTATTCACAGGTCACCACTCCGTCAGTCGTGACCACCGTTTGGCCGAGTGAAATCACCCACTCCCGGGTCCTATTGTCTACATGTTCGTGGAAATTAGCATGTTATATACAACACAAGGCAATAGCTACCATCCTACGCATGTGAGCGAAAATCCGTAAAATTACCTAAAGTACGTTATTTTTACCAGTTAAGCATATTATCATCAAAACCATGAATTTACACATGCTCACATTCAAGATATACATATGAAACACATATTTAAACACATTGATATATAAACACCGAAATCACGAAAAACCATATTTCAAGTAAACATACTTTTACACTTTTTGAGGAATTTAAGCCCTAACGACACCATACTCTTTATCAACAACATGCATATACCGGGAATTTCAATTATTAACACTCACACGCATCACGAATTTAAAACCCGAAAATAAAGTGGGCTCCCTTCCTCAAAAGTGCACTAGCCGCCTAACCGCCAAGCCCACCGCGATACCAAAGCTAGTTTTGGAAAGCCCACGACCCGTACGTTGAAACCCATAGGTCGAAATCACCAAAAAACGTTGTTGATCGGAAAATACAAGTTGGTTAAAGTGACCCCCTCGCCTACCTATACGATATACTATAATATGGTTACGATCCAAGATCGATATAAGAAAGAAGAAAGGATCAAACTTACCCAAAAATTGACTTTTTCGTCAATCCAACTATCCAAACGAGGCCCGATTCACGTATGTAAATGCGGGTGATGAGGTGGAGGTGATGACCGAGTCGGGTCGTAGAAAACACGGGCCGAAGTGGCCGGCCCTCACTCTCTCGCTTTCGGCTCTCTCCTCTCTCAGTCTCTTTTGTTTTGTAAATTTTCTTTCTATTCCCTTTTAATGATATATATGTGTGTGTATGTGTGTGTGTATAATATATATGGAAGACTTTAGGTAATATATATATGTGGTGTGTGTGTTAGTTGATAGGGGCCGAATGTTAGACATTTTAGGCCCCTAACTTGCTATTGTTAGATCTAATCATCACATTACTTGGTATTTTTACCCGGTTTGCATGTCTAAGTGTATTTCAGGAGCTTAAGAAAGAAAATAAGCTAACTTTGATGAATTAACTAAGGTTGTGTTTGTGTCTAATAAAAAAGAGAGGAAAAGAGAAGTTTTCAAGCAAAATGTGCATTCCGGAGGGTAAAACGGATATTTTTCGAAGACGAAACTTCGGGAAACATGTTAACGGAGTGAAGAGGGCTCAAATGGAAGAAATATTGGAAAAAGAGGTTTTCATAATTTTTGTTATGCCTACCTATGCATACAGCAACCAAAAAGTGCCTAGAAACATCAATTTGACGCCTACCTACGCACAAGACCTACGTCCAAGGGTACGCCTAAGCGTAGAAACCCCTAAGCATATGTAAGAGTAGGCGTAGGAAGCAGTTGGCAGATATTAGAATTTAAGTTGTGATGTGATTCAACTTCCTTTAACTTGTTCTCCACTCTAGCATATCCAAGCATGACAATTATATATATTTACATAAGATTCAAGGGTTTTGGCTCAGAATTGAAGAGAAACACATCAAAGAGGAATTTTATTCTAAGTGGGACAAGTCTAATACAAGTAGGACTCTTCTCAACTTCTTCTATAAATACCAAGGTCTAGACAAAATCTGGGGGGCTTCTAAATACATAATTTTCAGAGCACTATCTCTGAAGATTTATATCTTTTGAAGAAGGAAGTCATTCAATACCTAGAGATCCGAAGCAGAAGATCATGGAGGGCGTTTCTACATCAACGATGCTGATCTCCCCCACCATAAGCAACTAAACCAGTATGTAGGGTTTTCTAAAAAAACCTAGCCAAGTAATGTAGTTTATTTATTTATTTCAATTATAACGAGGGAAAATTGAAGACCACACTTGTGATGATTGTATAGATGAGAGATCGTGGTTATTTAATATAAGAGATTTTATATTTATTCTACTCTTGTTTTAGACTAAATGAATGCATTATCTTAATCATTCGTGCTTATTCAATAAGGAAAATCATATGTCTCTTAATTTGAGGCCATTGTTTCGGACACTTTCTATTCCATTTCTCTAGTTGTTTTCCCTCACTTCTTGACTTGAGTTTTTTGTGTTTATCATGTCAATTTAATGTACAAATGGTTGTGCAAGTATTCATGATTGAACATAGCCGTTTGTTTGCTTGAAATCACCCAAAACCATCACAATTTTTCATTTTCAGCCCTCGCCCAGAACCCTTCTGTCCCACCAAATTTCAACTTTGCTCAGATTTTTGCCAGTGACAGCCAAACTTCAAAAATTAATAACTCTTGTTTCGTTGCTCTGAATTTGGTTCCGTTTGTTCCTACGACTCACCGTAAGTCTAATATAAGTATTTGAACTTTGAAATTAGCATTTTATCCTTGAAATGACTATTTTACCCTTGGGCAAACATATGATGTTATAATGATCCGTTATATGTGTCACTTGCTTCTTTTCACATCCTTTTCGAACCCCAATGATTTGTATGACCCCTTTTGAGTATAAAATAACTTTTGAAGTCCATTATATAAAATGACCATTTTAACCCTTGTTTGGTCCATGAGACGTGTGGTTTCAAGTTGGATCTCAAATGTTCTATTTCCAACTTTTTTTTGTTTTCATGTCACACATTGCCTTATAAATTTATTCTCGGGTCTAGGATTTGATTCTTAGACATGGAATCATTTGTTTTCCCTATTTTGATCATTCAAAATCATATCTATTAAACTCTAAGATCATTTGAAGTGTTTGAAAATGAATTGAAATTACCTAGGCAACTAAGGAAAATAGCCTAGAGTGGGGGTGAATAGGTTTTTTGTGGATTTATAGACAAATTAAAAATAATTGCGGAAAAATTAATTTTAATCCAATTCTCTAAGAAGATAAATTATGCAAATATTAATCTAAGTGCAGATAATAAAGCGATAGAGACACACGATATTTCTACGTGAAAAATCTTAGAAAATGCTCAAAGTAAAAACCACAGATATACTCGGGTATCGATGCACTATGAATTAAGAAGTACGCAGACTCTATGAAGTTTTAAACTTAAAAATCACTCATGATCTGCCTTGAATCACTAGCATTCCACGAAGCTCTCACTCCGCTCTATACTCTGACGGCTCCGCTTCTCAATGGATCAATAATCCACTAAGCCTCCTGCATCGATCTCCGCACTCAGACGGCTACGTTTCTCAATGGATCAATGTAACCACGTTGCAATAGGTGGTGTGATGATTTTTCAACAATGGATCATCCAAATGTGCATAAAGATCTTCGATGTAAAAGCACAATTGGATAATCACTAAAAACTAGAGAAACACTTGATATAGAATAATGAAGCAATCTTTTTTTCTTTTTTTCTATAGACATATCTGATCTATGAAAGTATTGCAAAGATCTCGCAAACGCTACACCAAAAATCTGTAGAGACTCTTCTTATTTATAGAGAGAAGAATCCTATATTGAGTAAAATTGTATCCTTTATGGACAAGGATTCCTTCCTTGACAAGGATTCATTCCTTGTATAATTCTCTTGTAATTGGAATGAATCTGCCCACTTTTGGTTTAAATATCTTTTATACACGTGCTAGGATATATTGGAGTGTAACCCAAGTTGAGAGAAGTTGAAATGGATCAGAACTTATATTTGCAGACAACTATGCTTCTACTTACGCATGGCCCCTACGCTGAAACGTAGCTTAGTCGTAGGACAAAAATCAAGTGTGTAGCTTGAGCGTAGTTTTTTATGTTTCTAGCCACTTTTAGCTACTATAAGCGTAGCAAAATTCATGGAAACTAATTTTCCCAACTTTTCTTCCAATTGAACCCTGTCGACTCCGTTGGTATGTTTCCCGAAGTTTTGGTTAAAAAAATGTCATTTTTTGTCCTTCGGAAGATATTTTTTGCTCAAACTTGCTTCTTCTTCATTTCTCTCAGCTTGATTTGAATTTGACGAAATTTGTCCATGCTTTTGTTTGACACTTTAATTTTGCTACACCTACCCAACCTCACAAGTCACTCAACATGGTTATTATCGAGAACATGCCAACAATGAACAATCCTACAAATGTTCTTACATGAATAATTCCGAATTGAGAAATGTTTCCTAAATCTGTCGTCGTTAATTTGGAATGACTCGTTGCTTCAATCTTCATCCCAATCATTCTTGGAAATTGATTGTCACCTTGGTTTGAGCTTGCTTTCGAACTTTCATTCACCCCCGGGTATTTCGAACATTGGTTTCGAACTCGTGAAATATCGGGGCGTAACATACAAGGTTCACCACCAAAATGAATTTCGAAACTAATTGAGAAACTCCTTTGTCAATGTCACAACAGACAAAAATACATAACTAGTACCTCAATACAAAATAAATATTAAGATTTAAAGATAAGAAGTAATCCATGGTAGGAAAAACTTTGATTTAAAACTTAAATATTATATAATAAATAAAACAATTGAGTGTTTTCTAAAATACAAAAAGAAAAAAAATTGGGAAGAAAACAAATGTAAAAAAAACATGGATATATCATTTCATGAAATATTTATAGCCTAAAAAGAATTTATTAAAATAAAAATAGAAAATAACACACACATACAAAAGTTAAAAGACATTATTGGTATTTTCACCTAGGGTTTGTAAAACACCCTATGTATAAATACCCCACTTTTTTTGTCCTTTAGATTATTCAGTCACATCCCATCTCCAAACTCAAGAGAGACAATATCACGCCCCAAATTCCTATTACTCCGAAACCCGAGCCTAAGAGCTAAGAGAGTGAATGCGGAAGTAAAAAGAAACGAAAACAAATGACCTTTAGTCATCAAACACCAAAAAAAGGGTAAAAGTGCTCTAATATCATGCTGACACGTCCCTAAATTCCTAAGACTCCCGAATTGGGACATCCAAGGGATCCAGGATGTGATCATTATGATGAACAACCAACTAAGATATCATTAGCCATGAAAACGTATGGAATAATGATAGAACGGTATATTTCATACCCAAATGAATAATAAACAAAGCAGCGGAATCTAACGAAAATCCGGCAAAGTTCCGTTTGTAAATGGAACATCCGGACAACCAACCACAACACAATAACCTGCCAATAGCAATTCAATAATAACAATGGCTTCCAAGCCCCACATTCATCAATCCTACTAGGGCCGAGGTAGTGGAAAGAAACCAAAACCTCTCCAAACCCTCTAACATCAACAGAGCCATAAATGCTCGAATAAGAATACAGAAAAGTGTCTAGCTGTACAAAATAGATACAATAACATCCTGAAAGAATAAATACAGGAAATAAATGATACACCGATAGGGATATGCCAACAGATTGGCTCCCAAAACATGGGTAAAGAAGCTAACAGAAGACAACTACCGTCCCCAAAACCAGTCGTGCTGCATCCGTAACTGCATCACCCACCGCAACTCCAAAACCTGTAACAAGAAACTAAAGAAACTGTCGTTGCACTGCATCCTGCTCATAGCCGTATGTTTCCTGCAACCTGGCGTGGGAATACCAGGGGGCAAATGAAATACCCCTGTGAGCAAATAACCTTAGTGGGAAAGGATACTCTAACTACCACATCCTCTAATAGTTTAGGTAATGTTAAACCACCTAGTGAGATGCATAGCCCACAACATAACCCAGCCACGAAAACCCAAGGTACGTGCTCACATGCTACCGTAAACGAGTATATACGGGGATACATATATATATGTATATATATAAGTACACAACTAGAGTCTATAAGATACAACTAAGACTCGTACTCCAAGTATCACACCAGTAGTCTACACTACTCTCACCAACGTACACTAGGTACACGACACTCATGTCCAATCTCACAAATCATCAAGTGTTCACCACGCTAACCAGAAACTCCAAACAAAAGGAAAACACACTCACCTCTAATGTCCACGAGGATCGAAATCCACCCCTCGGCATCCATGCCCCTAACATGTGTAACAACTCAAATCACCTAGGTGGTGACATCAACAACCAAGAAGAAGTGAAGGGCAACACTATATGTGTGCACTGAACAACACCAAGCCTCATGCCCGAGACTTAGAAATGATCTGAAACAAAGGTGAAACAATGGAACACCTTTCAAAACACTATAGGTCGAGGTTCTTAAGGAGGAAGTCTCGTAACCTCAGAATTTCTATAGAATCGGTTTTCTTTAAAAATTCATACAACGAAAATGACTGTCTTGCCCCCGATCTCCGTCGTTCGCCTGTACTGGCTACGGGGGTAGGCGAAAACGGGGTTTTCCTTTTAATACAACGAGTTTGTTTTCAAAACATAGAAAAACTCCGTTTCCGACAGACAGCCAGATAAGAGTGACTAGAACTCCAAGGATTCCTATATTGTCCCGAAAGGACAATGAAGGAAGAACAATATGTTAGACTCATAGACCACAACCATCCGTTTCCAACTCCACCAAAATCAACTGATAACACTAGGAAGAGGTTCGGCACCACGCCGTAACCGAACACTCAAGGAGTGACATATAAGTCAACAATCTCATCACTCGCCTTCTCTAAGGCCTCAAATCTCAATTGATACAAAATCAATCCCTGACCTCAAATCTCCAAAGAAGTCACACCACTAACCTCAATCACAAGACTATTACCTGCCTTCTCAAGGCCTCAACTCCAAATCATCTCGATAGTCCATCACTAACCGCAACTAACCACAAAGGTCACAACGCCAATATACTTAACCTCCCCTAAGGGTACAAAAGCATATACCACAAGTATAAATATACATTTCTTTATACTTTAATAATCACCGCATAAAATCATTCTCTTTTACGTTAATCAATATCAGCTGAGCATTTTATAAAGATATGAATTTAATTCGCAATATTCATACATAACATGCTCCCAAATCCAACAGGCAATAATAACACATATTAAACCTGCTCCAACATCACATGTAACAATATCATATATACATGTTAAATGAAATCATGTAATGCTATACAAGGCAATATAACTCATAAACCTCATGGCAGAAACCCCATGAAACACTCTTTGTCAAAAACAGGTTAACGAACACGTACTCACTCATACTATGAGTAACGAGCACCGCACCGATTCTTCCCAAGTGATTTTGAAACTTCTCACTTCAACAAGGAAGACGGTCGCTTGAGAGCCCCACTGGCAACTCCCATGCTTCAAAGATCCGAGAGTGACGCATACCACCACGATGGGGCAGCAACCAACCCTATATCCCCAATTCCGTAGGTGGGAGACACCTTTTCCTGCAATATACTCAGGACCCGAGAGTGGCGCATACCACCACGATGGGGCAGCAACCAACCCTATATCCCCAATTCCCAGATTACTAGTCCGGAGATGGGAGACACCTATACCTGGCCAGTTGTTGCGACGGTTCGACACAAAGACATTCATACATAATTAAACACCCCACATATATCAACTCAATATGCATCCAGGGCCTCAATAATAATCGCGCCTCAACATGCACCATATTTATGAAAATATCCACATGGTAATATCAACATAAATCTCAACATCTCTTTGCATGCCTTAAAATACAATAAAGCATTTAAATCATATGAAAACAAATTCATATACTATTCATGTTTTCACAAATATTTTTTTTTTAATTATTTAGAAAATATTTCAATTTCTCTTGACATGCCCTTAAAATAATTTAAATAGATAATCCACGTATAATGAGAGGAACCTAGCATAGCGTCTAAGTTTCTCACGTCCAACGTTTACAAAATCCTCTAGCTCATTTAATTCTCAAAGGGATTTCTAAGCCGCCTATTCCTATTCAATTCAATTAGGAATATATTTAATTACATAGGAAATAATTTAATTAATTTTCTTAAATTAATCCCTAAGTCCCATTCCGATTCTAAACAATTTATAGATATTTAAACTAATAATTTAATATATCTATATTAAATTAAATAATGGATTGCACCCCTAAACTACTTCAACGATACAGAGTGAGAAATATAATTTTCCTCCTGAAATACGCTTATAGAACAGCCGCTTCGGGCCCATCGTGAACAGTACCGGCGCCCGAATATAACGCCCACCGACCAAAGTCGTCCGAAAAATATTTCACATATATTGAAACGCCCGTCTCGATAACCTATACGATATATACGAAGCCCGTTAACAATAGGTTAATTAATTTGGGTAAATCTTGCTCGCTGGCCGGCCATGGAGAAGATGAAGGTGATGAGCTGCTTCGGTCGACCGCAGAGATAAGGAGAAGAGGAAGTTGTAGTTGCGTGAAGGAGAAGATGCAGACATTCGTATACATATACACCTATATGCCCTAATTCCAAAAGCAACCCTCTAAATGTTCATAATTGCGAAATAACCCCAACACTATATATATATTTAATTGTAATTAAATATATATATATAAACCATAAATTCCAATAATTATCGGGAACATCCAAACATAATCTCGTAAGTTCGAAATAATAACAGGACGCCTAATTAAATATACCGGGGTAGGAACCCAAACATCGGAACACCCAACAGGCCCGATCCAATTAAAATGCGTCGTCACCCAATCGAAACACTAAACATTAAATGTCGAAACGATACCGCGTAGTCGTCAAAGAGAAACCGTAAAGTCATCCAGTCGACTTTAAAAGCAAACGCGAAAAATTTACAGGTACGAAATACCAAGAATAAGTAATACTTCATGAACAAGTGACGTCATAACCGAAATTAAAATTGAAATAATTTCAGGAAAAAGGAAAATAACACGGGGTGTTATAGACAAAATGGATGAGAGCTTCATTCCCCAAAACCTCAAACCGTGTCTTGAATACGAAAGGCCCATTTACGAACCCTTTTAATTTCCTTTAAAAGAAGAATTATGATTTTGATTTCCATATGAGAAACAAAAATTAAAATCATGTTTATTAATTATTAATTATTTTCAAAAAAAAAAAAATAAATAAATAAAAAGAAAGTATGTTTATTAAAAATATGTTTAACAAAATCATCAACAAAAGAATTATATTTTTTATTTTCAAAAAATATTAAAATTATTTTTTAAAATAATTATTAAGATAATATTTTTCAATTTTTATTTATTTTATTTATTTATCATTTAATTAATTATATTTATTCTTTTATTCTTTTTATTTATTATTTATTTATTTTATTTTATTTTTTTTTTATGCTTATTTATTATATTTATTTATTTAAATAATATTTTATATATTTATTCATTATTATTTATTGTGTATTCATTTTATTTATTTATTATATTAATCATTATTTTTATTTATTTAATTTATTCATTATTTAATTTAATTTCTTATTTATTATTTTTTATTATTGATCATCAGAGTTAGTAAGAGGAAACAAAAAGAGAAAACACATTTTTTTTTACTTCTCTTTCCTTTGTAATGAGGGGAAACATTTTCTCTAACTTAGAAACATAAGCAAATTAAGAAATATGTTTTTACTTTTACTTTTATATTTAAGAAAGTAAAAGCAGGTAATAGGAAACAAAAATGGTTCGTAAACGGGCAATAAGTGTAATGGTTATTCAGCTCTTACCTTCTAAGATTTGTACACTCAATCTGGCCTTCAAGCCCTTGATGAATTCCTCTATGAAAAAATCTATCTTTCTTGGTTAGTAGTTACATACGTATATACATCTATATATGTATGTGTATGTGTATATATGTGTGTGTGTGGGTATATATTTATCTGTGTATATGTGTATGTTATAGTATCTCAATCTCCCCTTTCTCTCTCTATGTTGATCCAAATCTTTATTGTGTATGTCAATGAAATAATTGGAACTAGCGTAAGACTTGGAAAATATAAATAAAAGAGCTTTGAGCTGAGCTTGAGCGGCTCTTGAAATTGGACGAGCCGGGCTCAAACATAATTACAAAATGTTCGAGTGGAGTCCAAACAAGTCACTTCTCAACTCGACTTATTTACACCCCTACAGATCAGTCCTACTACTTTGAAAAATAATACAGTGCTCCCATATCTATACTACTATTAAAAGTACGAGCCCCCATTATTATTTCCAAACATATTTTTTTATATTTTAAACCAAAAATAAAATAAAAACTAAATAGGTATGTCTCTTAAAATTTAATAGGTGTGTGTTGGTTATATTTTTTACCAATGGAACCTCTTCAACATGTTCCTCACACCCAACAGTCATGTTGTTTCACTCCCAACGGTCACCTCTCAAAATCCTCCAAATCAAACCCCTTCATCGCTTTATATATTCCACGAATTTTCTAGGACTCTGAAACCCGAGCCTAAAAGCTAAGGGAGTGAATGCGGAAGTGAAAAGAAACAAAATAAAATCTCATTAAGTCGTCAAATACCCGTTCAAGGGTAAATTAGTCATTTCACGTTCCAAAGATGCCAAAAAGATCACTCGGGATCGAAAAAGAAACGAAACGACTCAAACGGCACTCTAAACGGATCATTCCAACACTCCATGTTTACCCAAGGTTAAAATGGTCAATTCAAGGGTAAAATGGGAAATTCCAAGTAGAAATACAAATATTGGACCTAGCACAAGCCTTAGGAACAAACGGAACCTAAAACAAAATAGAAAGTTGAAGTACCCTACTTTCACCAAGGGTAAAATAGTCATTTCAGGGGTAAACTGGTCATTTCAAAGTACAAATGTAAAGTTCAGAGTTAGGACAAGCCATAGAAACAAACGAGACTCAATTCGGAGTTACGAAGTGGGAGAAAAAGATTTTTAAAAATCGGATGTCGGATGCCACTCAAACAGCCCTGCACTGAAATTTCAAAAATCCTGAAAAGTGTTTGGAGGCTAAGCTACTGGTTTTTCAGCTTTTCTTTGAAAGTTCAAATATGTAAAAATGCGAGATTTTGCTATACGGCTCCATTTTTCGTATCGTCGGTCCCGAAAAATCACAAATATTTGGCGAAACTCAAAAATAGTCATCGAGATCTCGGGAAACACATAAAACGTAAACTTTGTATAAAAGTAATTCTTTAAAGTTTCGTAAAATCTTCCGTTTTGCCCCCGGTCTTTGTTTTAACTACCACGGGTTTCTAAAGTCGACATCTTTAAGAAAATGAGTTTAAAACCATTTCTAAAACAAGAAAATTTATCGAGGCTATGGGAGTGGGCGAAAATGGATTTTTTCATTCAAAACGAAAGAGTTTGTTTTAAAATCTAGAAAAATGTTGTTTTCGGCCAGAAATATAATAACCACATTCAATACCAAAAATCCACTACACAACACTAAACAGAAGCATCGTAGATTTATATTAAAATTTCCTAAGGCGATACATGACATAGTTTCAAAAAATTGAAATAGTTTACATTTCTGGCACCGTAATGGAACAAAAGAATAAAGTCCCCGCGTATAACGCTCCAAGGGACATACATCCATGTCACTACTCGGCTAACATGCTAGTCGTCAAAAGAATAAGTTTAGGGTTTGCATCACTTAGCAAAATAAGCATATGTGTAAATCATCAAATAAGCTCTACAAAATAAGTACTCCGCCTCTTTATGCACAAAAGGCGAAATCAACATCGTATCTTTACCAAGAAAGTATGGACCTCCCGAAAAGGGATCACCACCTGAAAAATATATAAGTCGTGGGGTGAGCTTACTAGCCCAGTAGAGGAAGCGTCATCGCCTCAATCTTGGTAGTCCGAGTGATACAACCTACCCAAGGTTTATGCTACTAATCCTAGGTCGGTCTCTTGTTCCACATGTCTCTCACGCTAATCCGGAACCCCATAGAACCCAACAAGCAATTTTCCCCAACATGCTCACATTATAGTCAATCAAACATAACATGTTTCAACATCGAAATCATAATCACATATATGATATTTTAAATGCAATATAACTCAACACACCTCATGTTATACCCTATTCGCCCAACACAAGTTAACAGATACATATTCTGGCCATTTAATTTTGAGGATACAAGCTTATCAAGTAATGTAGAGTACTGCACAATTTCTTTCCAAGTGATTTTAACACTTCACACTTTCAATAAGGAAAAGCAGTTGCACGAGAGTCCCGCTTGCAACTCTGTGCCCCAAGACCACAAAAGTCAAGAATGTGAGCATCTCTTACGACTCCCAAACCATTATCACGTTTTCGGACTTACTAGTTCCGTAGGGGTGAAACACCTCCTGGCCAGTTGTTGCTACGATCCGACACAAAACTACCCACACATAATTGCACAACCCGCATATACCAACACCGTGATTTTGACACTACACGATATACTCAATATGCATCAAGGTTTTCAATAACAATCATGTTCCATCACAATATATGTTTTTCTCATTTGCAATATATTGTACTTAATATAACCATCATGCTTATAATTTCACACTTATAAGCAATAGTTCACAACATGCTCCATCACAATACATCCTCTTCTCATTATGAAATGTATAGTACTCCATTTATCACAATGCTTACAATTTCACATTTATAAGTAATAAACCACCACAAACATTTATATCACACGATCATGCTTTCAAGGGCCTAATTCATCATCTAAGTTGTCAAGACTCAACTCACAAATATATATACGACATATATACAGTTAGACGCACACACCCTTGTACAAAAACTAAAACAATTCATTTTCCCCCTATCTCAATCCAAACAAGCTTTCACAAGAATGCCCAAAAGAGATTCAACCACTCTACCAATTCAAGTGTTTAATAGGATAGCCTCCAACTAACAAAACATCATTCAATGAACAACAAGTTTACAATGGTGCCACAATAACTGAAACTATTCAAAAGTGCCTCCAACCACAAGAATCAAATCAAACCCTAATAATAACTAATTTAGGGTTTCATGGAAAAACATAATTCAAGAGAAAAGATTCTTGAACTTAACACAACTCCACTACAATATGAACCAAATTTCAAAAGATGAGCTCCAAGCTTTTAATAACCGAAACACTCGGTGGAAATATTCAACTTATGGTCTTTAACAAGATTCAAGAGATAAGGAAATCAAAAATCAAAAGTTGAACACATATATTCAAGAATATATTTTCTAGGGTTTGAAGTTGGAAAACTCAAAAGAGTTAGAGACTTACCCCAATACTTAGAACAAATGGAAGAGGAGAGCAATCCAAGCAAGTTCCATGTTAAATACTCCTTCAACCTTCAAGTGGAAGGAGATGAAATCTAATGAAAAAGTGGAGAAATGAAAGAGGAAATGAGAAGTGTAGTCTCATTTCTCTATACTGTGTAGAGAAATGAGTTTGTAGAGAATGAAAAAGTCTTGCTAATGGAAGACTTATGGAGTTGTAGAGATTCTCCACTCACACCTCTCACAATCCAATAATGTACATTAAACCTAGAAAATGAATGAAGGATCCAAGGGTTGAAATTAAGTCTTGCAAAGTGAATAACCAAGAATAATGCATTCTTGCATTTAAGTGTCATCCAAACAAGGCCATATGATCCAATGGTTAAGATTAGAGATAGGAGAAGAAGATCAATGGTTGGGAGTGAGACAACATATAAAAGGGTGAAATTACCAAATTCTTCCCAACTTAAGGTTAATTACAAGAGTGCCCTCAAGACTCTTAATTATTCATTTACCCCTTGTCATCCTCTCTATTTACCACCATGCTACTCATTCACCAACACTTAGCCAAAATTCTACAATTTCCACTAAGTGCTCTTAATATGAAAATATCAATTTACCCTTCGGTCATTTATTTCCCGAAATCGTTTTCAACAATTTTTATTATTCTCAAAATGAAAATTCAACATGCAACTTAAAAATTTAATATCACATAAAACATATAAGTCATGCTAATTACATAAAAATGTTAAGCACAAAATCACGTTAAACACATAATCACGTATGCATTTAATTATTAATAAAAAATTTAATTATCACGTAAAAATACAGGACGCTACAATTTTCCATGCAAAAATCCTCCCAAAAAATACATAACCACGCACACAACTTTACACAATACATGGATTCTTCTTCCTTCTCACTTTTGGTATTCTACCATTCCTTCTTATTCCAGTTATCATTTAGCGGAAGCTCTATTTTTATTGCTATGATTAATTTTAGTTTTTTCAGTTAAAGCTATATATTTTTGTTGTTTGTTATTATTGCATTTCTATTTCTATTGTTAATTTTAATTTTTCTTATATAGTTATACATGCTTGTTTTTATTTATTTATTGTATTTGTGTTTTTTTATTTATTATAGGAGGGTGACTGAAAAGAACCGAGGTTATTTTGTATATAGTTAGCGATATATTATTTTGAGTTCTTAATAAACTAATTATTGTTTAGCCCTTGGCTTTACATGTATCTATTTATTATGTCTTTTTTCTTTTCGGTTTCAGTATCTTTTTAAGTTTTCACTTTTGTGAATTTCTCATTTTATTTTGGTTTTATTTTTAAAAAAATTCAATGTAAATTGATAGATTTTGAGTTTGACGAAGTTTAATTAATTTATTTTATATATTAACTTGTATACTAGATTTTATGTCATGTGCATTCGCACATTTCCTAGTATATAAAATATACGTGCAATATTTTTAACAGTTTTGAAGGTAACCTTCAATATAACTATATCATATTTATCCGATGTACTATAGAAATATTTTTATAACTCCAAAATGAGATTAAATATATTTTATAGCAATTAATATTAATGAAAATAATAAAAAGAAAAAGAAAAAAGAAAAAAGTAGTTACAAGAAGATGTAATTTTTTTATAATTTAACAAGAAAAGAAAATAGAAGTAAATAAGTTAAACCTTTACTTTATTATTAAAAGTAGCACGTGTTATGCTTAACCTTTTTATAAAAATATTATCATTTGTTAGAAAAATATAAAAATAGCACGTGCTATATTAAAACCTCTTTATCAAAAAGTTATTATTTACTAATAATCGATTAAATATTCATTTTTTAAGCTAATTGTCTTATGTACTTCTTCAAGATTGTATATAGTTTTATAGCTACTTTAATTGTTTCATAAATTTTTTCCTTAGAAAGGAATATTTTAAATATATTATTATGTAAGTGATAGCGAAAATAAAAATGTAATCTAAGAAAAAAAATATCATGATACAATACACATATATGATACATAAAAAATAATAACTATTGGTTATTTAATATAAATAACAGAAAATTTATTGCATATTCAAAATAATTTATTAAGCATTAGAGATTGTGTTTTATATAATTATCTTTTATTTATATATCAATAAATATATTTACATAGATGAAATCAACTAATATATTATTGCAATGGTAAAAATGTTTGAAAGCATTGGGACGAGGAGTTAAGTTACAAAACTACTGAAAAATCTTTTGACATTTTATGTGTTTACCCAACTTTATGAGTTAGGTATAAACAAAATTGTAAAAATCTATTTTATAATTAATCATTTTCCTTTTCGAAAAAAAAAAAAATTATTGTTATTACTATTAATTGTTATAAAATATATTTGATCTCATTTTGGCGCTATAAAAACATTTCTATGATACATCGAGTATCATATGCTTATATGGTGAAGGGTATTTGGTGGTTTTGTAAAATATTACATGTATGCTTAATATGGGAGGGGTAATGTGTCTTCTTTTATTTCAGATAGTAAAATTGATTGTTGAGAGTCACTTTGTAATAGTTGATGGGGATTTATTACACTTTTACCTAAATTTTGTACAACATTTATCCAGTTCCGAGCATACAACCTAGACTACTGGGAATGAGACTTCATCATATCCATCAAGAACAATGTGATGGACAATGAAGAATCTGATAAAAATTACACTTTTATCAGATTTTCTAAGGTCTCATCCTTTATTATTGCTAATGGAACTTGGAATTGGCCTAGACATTTTTCTAACTTAACCAGGCCTCACATTGACCTATCTAGATTGCCTCTACCATGTTCTACATCATGTGATAACATCCAATGGAAGCCTTCACCAACCAAATCATACTCTGTTAAATTTACCCTTAAGGCCCTTACCCCACCCTGCCCTAGTGTGCATTGGCATAAACTAGTATGGTTCCAGTATCGAATTCCTAAGCATTCCTTTTGCCTCTGGCTTGCTGTACAGGACAAACTCTATACAAAGGATAAACCCAGTTTTACCTTTACTATGCAGCCAAATGTATGGAGTCTCTGCCCAAGGGCTACTGAGAGCCATGAGCATATCTTTCATCAGTGCACGTATTCAAGGAAAATATGGGAGTTAATTCAAAACAAGTGTGGGTTCTATACACTTTCTAATTATGGAAGGATTTTCTGATTTGGGCATCCTCCACAGCGCCGAGCTGCTTGCTGATGGCCGAAAATAAGTAAATGACGATTCAATTCTGGTTGGTGATGAATTTTGTTAACACTGCTACTACTCTGTTTGGGTGTTAATTAGGATTCTTGTAAATGGGACTCAAAATATAGCCCATTTAGTTTGGTTGTATCTTTTATCTTTTCTGTTGGGCTTGCTTTAGCCCATTTTTGCTTCTTTTCTCATTGTCTTGTAATTTGGCTTTTCCCTTTTAATGAATTTATTTATTTACCAAAAAAAATATATGTGATAGCAGATGTATTTTTCACTTTTTTTTTCTTACTTTGTTTATCATTGTTTTTTTCTATATTAATTATTATTTACCAAAAAAAAAGGTTTAATATAGAAGTTATTAAGATTTGGGTTTTTTTATTTTTATTTTTTTGTGCACATTTACATAATAGAGAGAGAGAGAGTTCTTCTGTTATGGCCATCTCGGCTGATCAACCACCGTTAAGCTGAAACAGTACTAACATCAAAGTATGCAATGTACGTACGGACACATTATTATTCTGCATTGAGAATGTACAGTCAACCGAGTGGAGAAAATTTAGGTGGAAACTATGTATAAGTCTGTACGTGGATATATATGTTTATTTCTTTACCCACCATGAAGTTCCAACTCGTCCAAGAATGACTTTTAGCAAATAGAACGGACTTATAGTTCGGAACTTCCCTAGTCTTTCGGTCATATTATAAAGTGACATAAGAAAATAGAATATCATACAACATTAACCAAAAAAAGCCAAAGAAGACTTTAATATTGTAAATTTAATTCCAAGTAATCTGGAATGACTGGCCCACTATTCAAAGTCACATGCCGTCACCAGCAATGCATTTCTGTGGACCAACCAATCTAGAAGACATCAACTTATTGATTGAGTGGAAAAAAATTAAATTAAGGGTTAATTTCATAAAATCCTACCATGCTATTGAATTTAATTAATTAATTCCTTCATGTGTGAATTGCAGACTCACATCTCAGTTAAAATGATTAAGATTAATTTTATTTATACCTTTTGAAGATTATTTTATTTTTAATCAGACCCCCTCACGTTTGAAAAACTTTATTTAGACTTCTTATTTTTTCTAATACAAATCATTTACATCCCCTAATGTCACTTAATACCTAAATTACCCTCAATATTGAGATATGCGGTGTTTGAAAATAAGTACTCAATTTCTTTTTTACCCTCAAATTTTATTATCTCTTTCCAATATTTTTTCACTTTTAATATTATTATCTAGTTATATGAATATATAATTTATTTTTTCCCAATCAAAGTCTCAATGTCTCAACCAAAAAACAAAGCATTCGAGGAAAAGAAAATAAAAAGTTTATAAACGAAAAAAAAAAAAATATATATATATATATATTTGACATTATCCATTCATTTATTTTGATACTTTTAAAATTATAATTTACTCCGAAATATATATATATATATATGTATATATATTTTGTTTATAGTTTACTTTTAAAATTTAACTACTAATTAAATTTTTTATTTTTTGTTTGAGACTTTGTTTTATTGGTTGGGATTACACTTGTGTTGACATCCAGCTAAAATTGACTGAAATCTCAGGGAATATTAGTGCAATTTACCCTAAATTTAAATTATAATTAAAAAACTGTTAAGGTGAAACACTAGGAAACATAAAAATATGCAATATACACACATTATTATGTTCTTCACTGAGAATGTAAAGTCAATATTGGAAATTGTGGGGGGGATTTTAGGGGGGAAGTACACATATATCTGTCTATATATATATATATATATATATATATGTATATGTTTATTTCTTTACCCACCATGAAGTTCCAACTCATCCGAGAATGACTTTGAGCAAATAGAATGGACTCTGGTGCAATATTTAGTCTTTCGGTTATTACAGAGTGACATAAGAAACTACATTATCATCCAACATTATATGGGAATAAGAAAGCCAAAGAAGACTTTGAATGTAAAGTTAATTTGAAGTTCTCTGCTGGACCAGTATTCAAAATCACATGAGGTCACCAATAACGCATTTATGTGGACCAACCAATAGAAAGACAAGTCTCACCAAGGAAACACATTATTTTACCCACAGAGTGACATAATGAAATATACATTTTTTTTTTATACTAACTATATATAGAGGCCTTGGGGATTGGGAGATGTGCAAGACAAGTCTCACCAAGGAAACACAATCGTCTTATGAGTGAGGAGAGCTTAAAGTGAAAAGAGTTTTGGCCATGGAAGTTCATACCATGCTTAAGATGTTCATGTCACTTGCTTTAATTGTTGTAGTAGGATTGTTATTAAATTTGTACAATAAGCTCATCGCGAAGCCGGGGACGCTCCGATCGATGCTGAGGAAGCAGGGAATCAGCGGGCCGCCACCAAAATTTTTACTTGGGAACATTAGGGAGGTGATGAAGGCCCGAAATGGTCCTCAAAAGGCTCCTGCCGCCAGTGCTGAACCCCCGGTCTATCACAACTGCGCTACAGTTCTCTTTCCCTTCCTCGAGCAATGGAGGAAGCAATATGGTACGTATTACTACACCTTGCACATAATCATCTCATTACTCAATTACATACTCCCTCTGTCCCAAAATAAGTGTACACATTTGACTTTTCAAAAATATTTGAAGTCATTTGTGTTTCCAATTTTGCCATTTGAAAATATAGTATAGTTTTAGTTTTTAATGGGATCCATTATTTTTTGAAGTTAATGAAAAGAGATAAGTTGTAAAAGTATAAGATTATGTAATATAAGATTTTATTTTGGCACGGAGGGAGTATTAAATATGTTTCACCATCTAAAAAGTAAAATTTTTATTTTAATTGTATTTACAATGGTGATTGAGTTGGCTCGACTATCTTGATAATAAACCAAGAAAAAATGAGTTGATGTATCTAAAAGGAATTTAATGATCGATATATTAAGTGGCAAAGGGAGGGGGAATGCGAATTAAGATTTAGTGACCCCACCTAAAATTAATTGTACGAAAGTGACAATTCATGCATGCATGCATGCTCAATGAACAAGAATTATTCCTCAGTATGATTACTAAGGTCTCTTTGTTTCAAATTTTTTACTATAATTTGATTATTTATCTTCTAGTTCATTTTTATTATTGCCATTTTGGTACATGAATGGGAAGAAATTTAACTAGACATATTTCAATTCTATGCTTTTACAGGAAAAGTGTTTATGTTTTCGCTTGGTAATCAACAAATACTACACGTGACTGAACCGGACACCGTGAGGGAGATAACGACATGCACATGCCTTGACCTGGGGAAGCCTTCATATCAACAAAAAGAGAATGGTGCTTTGCTTGGCCAGGGGATACTGACTTCAAACGGAGCCGTTTGGGCTCATCAGAGAAAAATCCTTGCTCCTGAATTATACATGGAGAAGGTTAAGGTATAGAAAATGATTTTTTTTTTTTACGGTGATAACCATTGACGGATTTACTATCATCTACCCTTGGTAAAATTAAATAAATTCAAATCCTCCCCTACTCATATAAAATTCTAGATCTGTCACTGGTGATAACCTCGAACAAATTTAACATAAACGGTCCGATAAAGTGCTTGAGGCCTGATGCCTCATAGAGCACAAATTCTTATATTCGATTCTCTTTTTTGGGTGCAAACAATCACTTAAATCAAGCAACATACAAAGTCGAGATGTTTTCACCTTTTACAAATTTTATAAACATGTGATTTAAGATCAATAATGGTATATTTGTTATTTAGCATGAGCATTATTTAAACTATTAAAAGATAAAAATACAAAACTACAATAGCAAAACAGTTGACTGAGGGCAAAGGTTGTTTTCCATTGACGTTATAATGTCTATTTATTCAAATTTGGAAACTAGTACAATATAGAGAGAAAGAGGGTACGTGTTGACTACTCTTTATCCTAATTTTAAACGGAGCACGGTATAAATGTTATGATATCATCAAAAGAATTTTTAAAACAAATGAGTGTGGAATGTTTCAGGACTAGGATATAAGGAAATCACGGATATTTACATTTACCTCATCTCAAGAGTAGTTAAATAACAATTACCTGCACTCATGTTTCAAAAGTAACACTCACCTGATTCAAAAGTAATCCTCACCTCCTCTCTGGTTTGGTTCAAACTAACATTGATCTCTCCTGTCATGAAAACAAACACTTTTTCTACTAAGCCTTTTCTAAAAAATCTAGAATTTCTCTCGGAGAATCTAAAAAGTACTCTCTTTGTTCCAAATTATAAGTCATTTTTGGGGAATCCAAATTTTTGATATGATGATTTTTATTGGTGTGATCGTGAATGAAAAATTAATCTTATCCTTCGTCCCACCAAGTAATGTGATGTTTGTAGTTTAGATATTTTATAACTTGAATGATTGAAGGGTAAATTGATAAATTAACCAAATAAAGTAACATTGACTTTACTTATTTTAGAATTGATTGAATAGTAAATATGAACACTTAAATTGGGGAGAGTATTATTAGTCCATATGATATAAGGGTAAATGAATAAATTATCATTCTTTTTCAAAAGTTAAGTGATCTTAAAAAATCTGAGATTCTATCTCTCCCATAGGTTCGTATGCAAAAATGCAGGGAATGTTGAATGATGAAATTTTATTTTTTAATTTGTTGCAGGGAATGTTGAACCTTATTACGGAATCCACGACTACACTTTTAAAGTCTTGGGACATAAGAGTTTTAACTGAAGGTGGAATTGCGGATATAAGAATTGATCAGGACATGAGAAGCTTATCCGGAGATGTAATTTCAAGAGCTTGTTTTGGGAGCAACTTCTCCAAGGGAGAAGAAATTTTTAAGAGGCTTAGATCTCTCCAAGAAGCTACTTCCAAAAAATTTTTGTCTATAGGGATTCCTGGTCTTAGGTAACCTTTGTCTTACGTAACCTCGTAACTAAAATTAAATATTTGGATTATTACTACTTCCACCTCATAAATATTTGGGTTATTTTCATTTTCACCCCTAATGTTTGCCTAATCCCACTTTGACCCCCTGAAGTTGAATATTCTAACTTTCACCCCCTTGAATTTGAGGGGGTGGTAGTGGGATTAGGGGAAACCTCAGGGGGTGAAAGTGAAAATAACCCTAAATATTTTTGTATAATGGTAAGAACTTGTGACTCAAACCCGATTTTTCAAATAGCCAATTGTTTAAAATAAATAAAATGTCCCTGATTTTCATATAATTTTATGTTCCCTCCGTTCTATATTAGTTATCCACTTTCTTAATTTTACTTGTTCCAAAATATTTATCTAGTTTCGAATTTCAATATAATATAATCTTATACTTTTTCAAATTATTTCTCTTCATTAACTTGAAAAATCAATGGTCCCACTAAAAAACTAAAAATATATTATATTATTTAATGACAAAATTGAAAATACAAAATAATAAAAAAAATATTAAAAAAATTAAACTTGAACAACTAATTTAGAGCAGAAGAGTACAAGACTCTCTGTATGAGGTATTCAACTTATGATTTTTATTTAGAATGATATGGTACCTATGTGATAGTTGATATTCTCGTCACGGCTATCTAACCTAAAATAATTTGTTAATTAAATGATATATATTTTACAGGCATGTTCCTACCAAGAGCAATAGGGAAGCATGGGCATTGGAGAAGGAGGTGCGCACATTGATCCTAAAGGTAGTGAATGAGAGGAAAAAAGGTGTACAGGAGAAGGATCTATTGCAAATGGTTCTTGAAGGTGCTGAGAAAAGTGACCTCAACCACGATGCCATTGATAGGTTCATTGTTGACAATTGCAAAAACATATACTTGGCTGGGTACGAGACCACTGCAGTCTCAGCAACATGGTGCCTCATGCTTTTGGCGGCAAATCAAGAATGGCAAGCCTGTGTTCGCGCTGAAGTTCTTGAAATTTGCCAAGGAAGAATCCCAAATGCTGATATGATTAGGAAGATGAAACAGGTATATATATTACTAGCATTGCCCAAAACATATATATCTGTACCCTAAAAATGTAAAATAAGCATATATGAATACCTAGCACAAGTTAGTTAGACAAACACGGAATAGTGAAGGACTTGCTAACTGGTGCCAGAAGAAAAAACAAAGGACTTATTAACTCCACATTTTTCTTGTATTATCTGTCTAGGCCTCCTGCAATTCTTGTACATCATTTTGATTTAAAACTAATTTAAGAAAGTATAAAGACACATTGCTAATTGATAAATTCTTTATCATTTTGCAGCTAACAATGGTGATTAATGAATCGTTGCGCCTTTATCCTCCGGTATTTGTAGTCTCAAGGGAGGCCTTGAAGGACATGAAATTCAGAAACATACAAGTCCCACAGGGTGTCAATCTCTGGACCCCGATAGTGACCTTGCACACTGACCCTGAAAATTGGGGTCCTGATGCCCTCGAGTTCAACCCAGACAGGTTTGTAAATGGCATCACAGGTGCATGCAAGCTCCCCCATTTGTACATGCCATTTGGAGTCGGACCCCGGGTGTGTCTTGGACAAAATCTAGCCATGGTTGAACTCAAGATACTCATCGCTCTAATTTTATTAAATTTCTCTTTCTCCCTTTCTCCCAAGTATGTCCACATGCCGGCGCTTCATTTGGTTATAGAGCCTAAATATGGGGTAAATTTGTTGGTGAAGAAGCTCTGAGATGATGAGATTGAAATGAAGTTATTGAGTTTTTCCATTTTCAAACCACTTGTTCCTATGTTTCGTTTTACTGAGTATATACATATTAAGGAGTACTAAATAAAAAGTGGATATGAATTTATCTGTGCTTTTAATTAGTTGGGTGTTAAAAGTATTATTAATTTCTTCAGCTCTTCTTGCAATCTTTGACTTACAGCAAGATAAATAAGTTCCATTTACAAATAGGTCTATTTTATGTTAAACATTCATGTTAAAAAAGACTTGAGAGATTCATACTTCAGGAAGCAACAAGTGTCGGTTTCATTTTCACTGCAATTTTACAAAGCATCAAATGTCAAGCTCGTTAATTTGTCAGGCCGAATGCAGATTTCAGCCCCACCGGAAATTCCCTCTGCCCCTACGGTACTCCAGCTTGGTTATCTATCATTGGAATGGAAACAATTAATTAGACAAGAACACGACCATAAACATACTCCAATCTGCGAGTCCAATTTTCGTGGAGGAGTCACTTTAATTATACTCCGGTTATGGAAATTGGAATTACAAATAACAGTCTTCAAATTTTTTTTATTTGGATGTTTACGCTAAGTATATAATTTAACCACTGGAGTTGCAAAGAGGGTAAAATTAAAAATAAGTTTTTTACAACAGTTTTTTAAATATGGGCCACTGTTTTTGGCTCCAAAATGAACCTTTTTAAAACAAACATGCATGTAATGTTTTAAAAAATGGACTCAATTATTATGTTTTAATCCAGTCTAATTAGTCTGTTATAAAATTTATATTTTTATAATGCACCAGTAGACCTGTCTAAAAAAATTAGGTTACTAGGCACAAAAGTTTTTTTTTTTTTTTTTGGCGGTAGAAGAAAATAATATTGGCGGCCAAGAATTTTAAAAACCACAATTAATTATATCCTAGCGACTCCTCCCCTTTCGCTCTAATTCTCCAGCACCAACAATGCCATCATGGGTTGGTGAAATCCAACGCTGGCTTCAACGTCATCTCCTCCATCTCCAACCGATACTACATGTGATTCTCCTTTTGTCTTCGGGGGTAAATCATCAGATAACCTCTTCTTGTGCGTTTAATTTTCAACCCTCCACTTTCTCTCAGTTTATGCTCTATTAATGAAGTTTTAGGTTAGTGTAGTATAGTATAACATCTAATATTTATTTAGCTCTTTACCATTTATGAGTCCAACTTTCTGTTTTTGTTGTTAGAAACTGATATTGATGATCTTTTGATACTCTCTCTGTCCCATATTACTTGTCTATTTTGCTTTCTTTACTTGTCCAGTTTCAAATCTCAATGCAATATAATCTTATACTTTTTCAAATTATCCCTCTTCATTAACTTCAAAAAGTAATGGGTGCCACTAAACATTACAACTATACTATAATGTCAAAGGGCAAAGTTGGCAATATCAAATAACCAAAAAAACTTTGAAAAATCAAATTTGGACCAGTAAATTTGGATTGAGGGAGTAGTTTTCTATTATCAATAGTCATTACTTGAATATAAGGCTATACAACAACAACTATGAAAAAGTTAATTTATTTAGTTCTTGATATAAATTTTTCACTCAGCCAAAACATCGAACTAAGCCTATTTTGTTTTTCATCTTCTATTCTAAATTTTTGTTGTGCAGATTGACCTTCATAATAAATTCAACAAGAATAAAGTATTTTTGTTACATGATGCTAAGGTAATCAACAAATAATTATTAAATAAACTTTCGGAACTTCTCATTTTTAAGGCCGATTGATATGTAATGAACAAACTAATTATTATGCTTAATTGTTTATAAGTATTAACTTGAAAACTTTTTAGATCATTCATAATTCATTAATAGGATGTTATGCAAGGTATGTGCTTGCCCTTGCGTGTGAGCTGTTTCTCTCATCTTTTTAGTCAAAATATTTATTAGCATCATAGATTGGGTGTTTAGCAGAAGAAATATGTGGTTGGATTTTTGCAATTCCAGGAGCAAAACTTGATATTGTCTTACTTTATGCCTTTAATTAAATAGAATGGTAAGCACTCATTCAATTGTTCAATATACTTCAAGTATTTCATGCATTGACTGACACTTTAGTTGATTTGAAGGTGTTATTTTTAAGTACCTGATTTATTCTACAAAAAAGAGCTAATATCACAAACTTTTCCACTAAACAATCGGTACATCTAATGTTTCAATAATATTAGAAACCTTCCTTAACTTCATTGCCGGAAAGTTATTTTATTGGTTAATAAAGGCCCTTTTTGGACCACAATCCCTGTTTTACCCTTATTATCCTTGCAATTACATTTGAATCCTTCCTTTTGTAATCAAGATTACTAAAATACCCCAACCTATTTGACCACATTGCCCTCATATGTACTATACACAAACCCATTAGTAAAGCAAGCTTAAGAAAATCCAATACAAAATCCGCTGTTCTTCGAAACACGAAACAAATAAAATAAAAATCTTCATGAAATTACCTAGAAGATGGTGAAATAAGCCTAGAGGGGGGGGGGGGGGGGGGGATGAATAGTTTTTTTATGAATTAATTGACAAATTAAAGTATTAATTGTGGAATAGTTAATTTTAATTCAATTTTATCACAATATAAATCACGCAATAATAAATATAAGTGCATAAATTAAATCAGAGACGAGACCAATATTTTTACGTGAAATTTTTTGGAAATACTCTGAGTAAAAAATCACGGATACGCTGGGGTATCGATGCACTATGAATCAAGAAGTACATAGACTTTATGAAGTTTTAAACTTACAAATCACTCATAATCTACCTTTCTCCACTTGACGTATGACAGTTTTGAATCACTCGCGCTCCACGAAGATATCCCTCCGATCTCCGTACTCTAACGGCTTTGCTTCTCAACGGATCAAAGAACCATAAAGCCTCCTGCTTTGATCTCCGTACTCAGACGGCTCCGTTTCTCAACGGATCAATGCAACCGAGTTATACAAGGCGGTGTGATGATTTTTCAGCAAAGGATCATCCAATTGTGCATAAAGATATCATATGTAGAAACACAATTGGAGAAACTCAAAACCAAGAGAGAACTTGAATATATATGATCACTTAATAATTTTCTCTCTCTATATATCTCTGCAAAAGTATATGAATCTGTAGACGAATTTCAGAGATCTTTTAAAAGCCACACCATTCTCTTAGGTTTAACTCATATATATAGAGAAAAGTCTTCAATTAATGGTAAGAATCATTTTTTCAATCAGGATTCGTATTTCAACCATTAAGTCTTCCAAATATAGACTCATATGTCAATGATAGTCCAATATACCAATAATAGCTTCAAATCATGTCCCAAAGTGATTAGGAATTAATTACATAGAAAGACAAACCTTCCAAAGCAATTTTACAATTTTCAATTTTCGCCACTTACCGAGTACTCGATGGATGTTCTACCGAGTACTCGGTGGACACCCAAACGTGCACAAGTACGCAAAACATTTTGGCAATTTTTCTTCAAATGCACAAGTTCGCACAGTTGCATACTTACCAAGTACTTGGTAACACTCCCACCAAGTACTCAGTAGAACAAAATACAAATTTCTATGTGATAGGTGCTCATTATTGGATATTTTAAGCCCCTATCTTGTGTTTGTTATGTATTTACATTCCGTTATTTGGTATTTTTATTTCGTTTGTATATTTAAACATGTTTCAGGAGCTTAATGAAGAAACAAAGCTAATCTCGATGAATTAACTGAGTTCGTGTTCGTTTCCATCTCGAGAAAGTCGTCAAGGAGTGTGTTCGAGTAAAAAAGTAGCTACCGGAGGGCAAAAATGTCATTTTCAGACACCGTCACTTCACTGGAGGGCAAAAATGTCATTTTTCGGAGCCACAATTTCAAGAATCATAGCAAGGGAGTCGACGGGGTTTAAACAGAACAATTATCAAGAAAAATGGTTTCCAGGGGTTTCTTATGCTCTACCTTACGCTCATAGTCACTAAAGGAGGTTGGAAGTAGCAAAACAGAGCACAAGGAGCGTACCTACGCTCCTAACCTATGCTTGGGCGTAGTGAACAGTATTTTCTACACAAATATTTAGCCAACTTCGGGCAACTATATCTCAGTCAACAAGGTTCAAATGATGTGATTCTTGATCCTAAAATCAAGAGCTTGAAGTGCTCTTTCCAACGATATATTGCACGCCTCCATACAATGTGTAGAACTCAAGTTATGATCAAAAGAGTGAGATGTATCATGCAGAAAAAGTTGGAAATTTCAGTTTCGGACTGAAATCCTATTTTGACCCGGATTGATTTGTTTTCACCCGGATGACTTCAAGTTCGACCCTAACACCTCTATACATGTAATATATACATATTATACATCAAATATGAGGGTTTTGCTTGGTTGGGTGTGAAATTACCAAAAAGGGTAATCCTATTATCTAAGTTAGGGTTTCCCTCAACTTTGTCTATAAATACCAAGCTTTGCTATAAATTTTAGAGAGTTTATTGGCACGTATATTTTTCAGAGTCGCCTCTGGAGATTCATCTTATTCAAAAGGGAGGAGCCATTCAAGACCTAGAGATCCGGAAAAAAAGGTCATGAAGGGCGATTCTACATCAACGATGTAGTCTCCTTCTACTATGATCAACTAATTTGGTATCTAAGGTTTTCTTATAAAACCATTGCCAAGTAATGTAGTTCTGATTTTATATTCAATTGTAGAGAGGGACAACTGTGATGATTGTGTTTGATGAAAGGCCATTTTTATTCATGATACAAGTTTATATATTTAAATTGATTCTTGTCTTAGACTTTTCGAATATATTTATCTTACACAATCACAATTATTCACTATGGGCTGGAACTCGGATGCTTAATCTGTGATTTTATACACAATGGTGGTCATAAAACTTGAAATCCTAGGTTGACACAGGCCATGCCCTGACAAACTGATATAGACATGCTTTACTTTATTTTCATGCTTTAATTTACTTTTCTGCATTTACTTTCTGTTACTAGTTGACATGCACTAATCAGTTTAGTCTTGAGATGGGTTGTTGCGATCAGGTTGAGAGTAATCCTTTTTGGGGTTAAACTGTTGGCGCGGTGTGACCCGATTCATAGTTAATGGATTGCCCTCATGCAATTGAAATAGAATTTGGACTATGTTATGCGGTTAGTGGTGGAGTGAGGAAACCCTAGTTTTCTTTCTCTCTAAAATCACAACTATTATTCATTATTGTTTTCTGTTTTAATTTCGTTAGCATTAGATAATTCACAAAAATATAATTCAGTGTTTTTAGACTATTGAAGCAAACAATCCTCGTCTCTGTAGGACCGATATTCCCCTATTGAAGCAAAACTGTCTATAATTGATCTGTGAGCTTGCAGAAGGGTAAAACCTAAAGTGTCATTAAGGTGTCGTTTTTAACCACATATTTTGCATACACCTGACGCCCATCATGATGAAATCTTTGATTCTTTGCACTACCGCTTCCAGTTATTGTTCCACTCGATATCCTTTGTATCTTCACCACTTTATACACACATTTAACACTTAGCAAGTCAATCTAAAACACACAACATTAAACATGGTTTTTGATCAGAATCATGCCAATAATAAATAAATGTTCTTACAATCTCCCTTTGACATTTCTGAGATAAAACCATGTTTTACAAATATATCCTCACGATAAAATAAAATCTATACCTATGAACACACACCGACAAACATAGACTTAGACTTTTCTTTTGATCTCATGATGATCTACGAATCCTGCAATCACAACACTTAAACAAACATACCTGTGAAAAACAAGTGTGGAAAACAAATAGTAGGAATAATCAATATTAAATGATCATAAACAAACCGAACAATATCAACATGAAGCATAATGATCATTAATCAATAACAAATAATTCTCCTCCTCAATTAAATACTTCTCCCCCTTAACTATATATCTCTCCTCCTTTCTAAACTTCCCTTAACTGTATATCTCTCCCTCTTTCTAAATTTCTCCCCCTTTTTGTCACTGAAATGACAAGGAATTAAATAATAATCAAAATAATCAAAAGATTTGAAGGAGAATATACAAGGTTTGAATATTGGGAAAATATATGGGAAGACCAGAGAACCTAAGTAATGTTTATATTAAGACATAGAACTCTAAAGAATATATCCAGATTCTTAGGTAACAAAAATCTCTATGATACATGAATGTAATTCTAATGCATGAATGCAATATGTTCAAATTAACAAAAATATTTTTGTTTTTAGAAATATGTGAGCATGATATTAGAGACAATGAGTTAATCATTAACACATCATATTTGAAGATTTGACTTAGCTATTATACACATGGTAGTGAAGAAAATCAGCATACATACCTTGTAGTTATAAGTAGTCACAAGACAAGCTTTACATAGTCTTTGCATATATGAAAAAATATTCAGGTGCAAGCAAACAATTAAGATGAAATCAATACGTACTAATTATAATAATCTCCTCACTAACCGTAATGATACTTCAGTCCAAGACCTAAGTTAGAAGTCAAATATTTAGCTCGGACCTTATTGCTTTTTTAAAAAGAACATAATTTATTTGTATTTTTGTCTCAAATTTTTATCTTTTGCACCCCTTCATATAATTGTTTTTTTAATTTTTCTTCCCTTTTTACGCGAACACTCAATGCTTACTGAGGCAAGAGTCCCAGTTACTCAGATTGAAAATTTTGAGATAATCACGTCCGCCTTTTTACACGAATACTCAATACTTGTTGAGGTACTAAGATCCAGTTACTCAACAAACGGACCATTGCTATGAGGGGTTTTAAAGAGACATTTATATATATCATTATTTCATTCTTTCAACTTTACCCCAATATTCATGAACATGCAAAAGGTATTCAAAAGCATCGATCAATCTAGCATAGTTCATTAACCTACATATCACTTCGGGTTAGATGAGAAAGACTAAAAGTTTTAGCAAATATTACAGTCATCTCCGAAATGAAACAAACACCCAAAGTTAATGAGTTCTAATAATACTTAAACATGTCAAGTGAATAACTCATATCCTCAGGTCAGATTAACAACTCCAATTCCCATAAGCATAATAAGAGAAGTAAATATGAGAATATAGTGAAATATGACAACCATTTGTACCCTTAGCCAAGCTCAACATGCTAAGAATTTTTATTTTATTATTTTTATGATATTTTTTTCATAATGATGCATGCATGAATAATCCTAATAGTAGCAAAACATGATGTATGCATAATAAGAAACAAAATAAAAATGCATGATAATGTATCAAATCTAGGATAAAGAATATATGCAATATATTCCTAAAATGATACATATAAAGACATCTATTCTAATGAGAACATATCACTAGATTTCCTAAGACTCGCATGCTTTTGAAAATCTAATGATTTTGTAGAGATGTCTGTCAACTGAGGATCTGTGGTTATAAACTCAAGGTTTTTCTCAGAATAAAGTTTAAGAAAAATGCAATAACGATTATCAGATGTACGTACACCTTTCATAACACGATTCCAAAAGAATTAATAATAGAACATTTATTGGAAGAGAAATTGACATTATGGTTATTTTCGCATATTTGACTAATGCTAAGCAAATTAGCCTTTAGGCCCTTAACATAATAAACGTCTTTTAATCTAGGTAGACCAGAAACAACAATGGTGCCCTTTCCTAAAACTTTAGATTTTTTCCCATTACCAAAGGTAACAGTTCCAACATTACTTTTATTGAAATCACCAAACAATAACTTATTTCCAGTCATGTGCCTAGAGCATCCACTATCAAAACACCATAAATTAGAAACACATGCTCTAAGGGCAGTATTGATAGCAAAACAATGTAGCTCACCTTTTTTAACCCAAACTTGTCTAATTTTTGGTGTTATACTTGTCAGTTTAGACAATTTCTTCATATCTTCACTCAACACCCAAATTTAATCTTCAACATTAAATCTTCTTTTAGTTCTTCGATTCATCTTTGATTTTAAAGTATTTCCTTTTAACTTTAAACAGTAGGGTCGAATATGACCTTTCATTCCACAGTGATGACATATAGGAACAAATCTTTAAAAAGTATTATTAGAACTCTTATGATACTTAGAGGTAACGGGAGGTTTACTCTCAACAGGTTTTCTAACATAAGACTGGACATTAGAATTTTTCTGAACAGGAGGAATGTTTCTTATATCAGAATTATCTTGAGAAGAACTAGATGCTATTTGAGAAGCTTTAACAAAAGTCATTTTGGGGACAATATTTTAATTCATCGTTGTTCCTTTGAATCCTAACTCCTTAGTATTTCCCACAGATTTACCTATACTCTACTCATGATCAAGCTTAAGGGTTCCACTAAACCATTTATAAATAGTTGAGTTAACATCCTTCAATTCCTTTTCCAAAATCTCAATGTTTGTAGATTTCTCAATTATATCAGATCTTAGAGTGGCAAAATCCTTATTGAGATCATATACACTTATCAAAGTCTGCTTTCTTTCTTTTTCAGACTTAATCAATTCTTCAGATCATTGATCTCTTTGTGTCTGAAGTTGATTTAGGTCAAATGTAGTGTTGGTTAATTCTTCTCTTAAGGACTCTTTTCCCTTGTCAACACTTTTAAATTTAACAATAGATTTTGAGAAAACTTCGCTAAGATGTGTGCACTTGTCATAAAGTTTAGTATACTTAGCTTGAAGTGAGTCATCATTATCATCATCACCCTCATAATTTTCATCCTTAGAAATTGCACTTATTGTAACAACCTTTTTAACCTCATCATTATTAGATGCCAACAATGAATTCTTATCAGTTCCTTCATAAGTATCTTGGAGAATCCCAAGCTTCTTTGGCAATATCACACGAGGAAATTCTCCAAAATTCACTTTTGGTTACAACATTTAATATAACAGACAAAGCTTTAGAATTCAATTATCACTGTCAAATTCAGCAATAGACCACTCACATGAAGATTTTTCTTTTAATTCTTTGATAGTCTCATCTACAACAGTGGGAGGGGAGTATCCTACTTCTACAGAAAACCAAACTCTCTCATCTATAGATTTCAAGAACACTCTCATTCTAGCTTTCCAATACGTGTAATTTGATCAATCAAATAAAGGGGAACTAGTAATGGAACCTCCTTCATGAAAAACGTCCATCTTCTAACTTCAAGATCTAATCCTAGGTCGTTAACCTAAAACAGGGCAAACCTTGCTCTGATACCAATTGAAATTACCTAGAAGATGGTGAAATAAGCCTAGGGGGATGAATAGGCTTTTTATGAATTAATTGACAAATTAAAACTTTAATTGCGGAATAGTTAATTTTAATTCAATCTATCACAATATAAATCATGCAATAATTAATATAAGTGCAAAAAATAAATCAGAGACGACACCAATATTTTTACGGGGAAAAATCTTGGAAAGACTCCAAGTAAAAAATCACGGATACGTTTGGGTATTGATGCACTATGAATTAAGAAGTACACATACTCTATGAAGTTATTATAACTATAGCAATAAATATACTCATTTAAGACCGGAAGAATGATGAGAAATTGGTCATAAACATGAACAAGCTTGTTTTGTAACTTTAAAGTTAGTTTTTGTAAAGAAAACATGTATGGCATGTAATGGACATTAAATTCAGATAAATATTCATGATTTTATGCTTTATAGCTTCTTTTTGACCTCTTTAGATGGCGGATTGAGTTCGGTTGAGCCGGACACCCTTTTATGAGATTTCTAAATTTCTCAAAGTGGGGTTTTAATGCGTTTTAGGGGTCGTTTTTGTTCTCCAATTTTTCCCACACAATCATGTGTTTTCTCACTTATTTAATGACTTTTGGGACATATGTAGGCATTTTCAAGCGATGGAAACGAAAAACGGAGCCCCGAGTAAAAATCTTATTTTTCACTTTTTTTTCAAAACATGCCAAAGCAGAACTCAGGGGAAGGTTCGCCCTTTGCCTTCGGGTTGTGAATTTTATATTTTCGTGCTTGACTTTCATTTTTCGTTCCGATGGTTCTAGCACCCTTTCCTATGTACCAAATGAGTATATTAACTTAGAAATTGGGTTTGAGTTATCCATTTTGGTATGGTGATCCGGAGTTTATTTTTTGATTTCTTTTCACTCCCCCACCGCGCACCACCATTCCTAGGCTCAGTTTCGGGTCCTAAGGATGGCGGGTGTGATAATTTAGGTGCCAAAGATCTCTACAGTACCAGCGAGGAGGTAGAGGTGAAGATGGGTGTGGACCCACTTTGATTTGAAGCTCACACGTACGCTTTCTCTAACTGCACCTGTCTCGTCATGAGTCCGTACTGAAAATTTTAATTTGTTAATATATATCTAATACTAGGGTTTGAAACCAAAAAATATAGGGTTTGAAGGGCTATGCTTCTTTATTATTTTGACTACAGGTAACTATCATTGGGAATGGCTAGATACCTTGTTCGTTTGTCGCCAACGTCGCAGTGAAGCCCTTTTGAGGAGCGAGAAATGAGTGAGAGAGGGCAATGGAGTATTTCTTCATTTCAGAATATTCCACAAATATGCTTTTTTATTTTAGGGCATTTAGGTTGTTTCCCATTTAAATTTGATAGGACTTCTATTATGATGCAATGAAGGGAGGTTAGTGGGATTTTACACACGTTGGAGTTACTGCATGTAATCAAGCCTGCATGTAATCAAGCCTAATTACAATTGAGGTTTGTGGTATTTACACAAAATGCATGTAATCAAGCCTGCATGTAATCAAGCCTAATTACAATTGAGGTTTGTGGTATTTACACAAAAAAATTAAGCTGAGTAAAAAATACTATAAAAGAATAAACAATTAATGGCTTTTGACATGCACCAAAACCATCCTAAAAAAGGCTCCTTTTTAAGACAAGACCTTTACAAAAAGATAAAACAAAACAAATATGGGTATTAAGGTTGCCCAAGCCCGTCTTAAAAACATGGTATTTTTTAAGACTCGATAAGAATGTTATGAAAGAGAAAACAAAATGTAACATTTATGGCGGTCCAAGCCCATTCTAAAAAATGACTCTTTTGAAGACACGCCGAATAATCTTATATAATTAAAATTATAGTCTTAAAAATGAATTTTAAAAACGGTCTTATGTTTTTAATAACAAGAATAACACATATTTAAAAATGAATGTTCTATATAAAAAGAATTTTTATTTATAACAACGGATTAGAAACCAGGCCGAGCGTTGTAAACATTTATTCACAATAGGCCTGCAAATTGAGCAGGCCCAACCTAGACATTTTGGGCTCGAGTTTGGTAAAAACCTCAATTCAGTTGTTACAACCCCCTCCCAATTCAGACACAATATTGTCTGCTTTTAGCTCACCTGGACTAGAGACTTCCTGGGGGGTCACCTATCTTGGTACTACTCCAAGTCAAGCATGACTAACTGTGGAGTTATGGTAAGTTCACGACCATCACGAGTTTAAAACATGTATTATAGAAGGGTATGGAACTTACATATAGCACTTTACCTTTCCACACCCAAGCAATGTGGGATTTGCACCTATATCTTGCCCGATATGGTAGCCTGTCAGTGACATCTACACCCGCCCACATAGGCCGCCACATTAGGCCCAATCGGATTGGGGCCGTTGGGGTTTTGATCTATTTCGGGCTAGGTTCGGGCCCGAAACCCGGATTTTAAAATTAATTTAAATCAAAACCGGTGACCAATATAATCCAATGACTGATATTCATCCATCCACTTCCAACCCTAATTAACCGTAGTTCTTTCTCATTCTGACCTCTTAGTTCCTTGAAACGCCATGATCATACTTCCTCATATGAGAAAGAACTCCAAATGGAAATTGTAGCAAGATCATGAAGAAAGTTTTTGCATTTTTATATGAGTGTTCAGCACCATGGTCAGCATCTTCCTCATCACCATTACATATGAGTCTTTCAATAAATTTCTCTTCCAAATAGTCATTTACATAGGTGGGTTTCAAGAATCTCTCTTTTTCATCCCCATTACAGATGCGACTTTTATTTTTTTTTCAAAGTTCATTTATAAACAGATGCATGGGGGTGGGGAGCTTTTGGATGATGAGAGAAAGTGAGGAAAAAGGAAGATAAGGGATTTCGTGTGATTGTGTATGTATTATGATTGCAAAATTTCAAGAGAGAGAAAGTTTAACCTACTATTTTTTGAAAATGAAATAAAATAAATGAGTGACCTGACCCAACCTGTTGATTCGTATTTGGTGCTATAAGGTGGTGATTATGTGTGTGTTATAATTTTAGATTTCTAGACAGAGAGAGTTTAACGTAGTGATTATGGTTATGTAAAAAAATAAAATGAACAAACTGACCCGATCCAACCTGTAAATTTTGGTTTGGGTTGACCCAACCTATAAATTCGTGTTTGGATTGTAAGGTCGGCCCGGCTCGGCCCAACTCGAATTCGAGTTTGCTCGAGTTTAGTTTGGCCGACCCAAGTTACACGCCTAATTTCCAACAGTTTTGGCCATTTAAAAAGGTGAGTTTTGTTATAGTCCATTAAATAATTAGCCGTAAAATGAAGCAAAAAATAAAAAAATGAGAGGTTTGGGGATTAGGCAAAGCTGAAATTATGAGAGGGATAATGGAATCGTATTTGAGTCTCTATATTGGGTTGTGGAGGGACAGGTTGTATATATATATATTTAAAGAGCTTCTCAAAATGAATCTGCTTACAAGAGTGTCACGCCCCGAAATTCCTAAGACTCCAACCCGGAGAATCAACGAACTCTGAGGTATGACGTCAGTGTGAGCAACCACTTGAGTCAACAATAATCATAAAACAACAAGGAAATAATAAATGAATAATGAACTAAACAATGATATCCATTGTATAAAAGAATAAATGTCGGTATAAGAGGTACTGAAATACACTAATACGTGATACAAGGATATGTAGATATAATAAAAGGGATACGCCAACAAGATGGCTCCCACAAGAATACAAGATAATCCTATATAGCATGGGTAAAGATACAAAGTAATAGGAAAGATCAGAACAGAATAAGAGTCCCAATCCTCCTGATCTATTGTCGCTCCGCACGTTGCCCTTCGTCCGTCTAGAACCTACAACTACTGGTTTTGGGGGGGGGGGGGGGGGGGGGGGGTTGCACGAGTGCCCAGTAGGAAAAACCCTAACTACCATATCCTCTGATCATCCAAATAGTCCTAACCAGCCTATGTGCATGCATCTATCCTAGGTCGATCTGTTGTTTCACATGGAACTCATGCCAATTCTAGACCCGTGAATAAATCCCAGTAATCCCCTACCATGCACAAGAAACAAGACATATAACACATAATAAATTCAATCACGTAGAACACACACACACATACATATATATATATATGTATGTGTGTGTACATATAACATGGATCACCCCAACGTACAACTAAACTCACACCCTACACTCTAACTTCAGTGATATAAGCTACACACATAACCACACGTCAAACACATAACACTCTAGGTTGGTGGAATGACCACCTCAACAGCCAAACATGTATACCTTAAACATAAAATCGCCCTTAGGTTAACCCCTAATCACAGAGGGTAAAACACATGTCTACCCACTTACATACACCTTACTCATCCCACGACCACAACGCCCTCGTATCTAGGTACGCTAACATCGGAATTCATAACTATTCACTAACACCAACGCTCCTACAGAGCTCCCAATGGACAGGGAGAGTCCAAGAAACTAGCTAGCTAGAAGCCCCAAGGGTCACACACGCCCTCATTTCTAATCACTTTAGCTCAAGATTAAAGCAATTAGGAAGGTTTTAACACTAAGTCAAAACTGATCGGTCCAGGTCGTGTGAAAATAAAAGTGTTTAATATAGTGAATTAGCACGATCTAGTTTTACCTCTCAATCGCAAGTACGCGAGTAATATATAATATAGTTGGGTAAAGAGAGTTATCAAACCACAAAGATCAAAGTTGTATTCCAAATAATCAAAAATATATAAATTGAATTATATTAAAAATAGTTTGATTGGTTTATTGTTTATAATATACTAGATAATTGTTTTGGGTGAATTCAAGATAAACAAGTCTAGAGTTTCTTTCCAACTCCGGCACTAGCCTAATAATATAGTTCTTTAATCATAATATTGCAAGAGGGAGATACTACTTATATGAATCAGATTAGTAATGCTATAAGCAGTTGCTTAATCCCCAAAGATATGCAATCGGTCCAATTCACTACAACCCATCTTCGATTAAAGTATGATTAGTGCATATATCTATTCTATGACTACTCTTAAAACATTAAATTAAAATCATATCTATATCATATTCTTTTAGCATGACCTATATAAACCTAAGAATTTATCATGCCAATTAAGAACCATTATGTAGAAACCATTATTAAACCTTTGGGGTTCTAGCCCCTAGTGATAAAAGATAGTTGTTCAAGATTAATTATTAATTCAATCTAGGACAAGAAGAGAATCAACAAAGAATCTTATTTAGCTAATGTGTTCGTTCTCTCACTACATAGTCATCATATAAATGTTCTTTAGATTCCCTTCTTTGTAATAAAAATAATTAAAGTTTTACATTACTCGGATAAGATTTCATTGGAAACCGTAAATATCGACTTAGCCGCTCATGGAAGGAGAAGACTGCATCATTGATGTAGAAATCATCTCCATGATTGGGTGGTTGGTTCTTGAGAGGAATGTTCTCCCTAGAGAGAGAATTCTGTTTTTAGTTAAGAAGACTTTAAATGATCTAAGGATAATTTCTTCATAGAGTCTTCATATATTTATAGACAAATATTGGTGTAATTATGGCATATCTTTACTTGCACTCCAAGATGACTTGGTGTGAGGACCAAGTAATAGCTTGAATTGACAAATTTGTGTTTCATTTATACTTGCACAAGGAGTTAGAAATAGCAGTTTGTTCGCACAAATCCTAATATTGGCGCGACCGATCGATCGGAAAGTCCACCAATCGTTCGGTGGCTTATGAATTTTTGATATTTTATTTTCTGGAAATTTGTGCTTTGATGACTTCTACTTTGCATAGCTAACTTATACCTTGCTCTGAATAAAGTGTTCTTATTCTTCTAAGTGTCATTCAGGGGCTAAGGACGATCCCTAAAAACTGGGATCGTTCCCAAGTGAAATCAACAACTAATAGTGGGATCAATCCCAGGTCTAGAACTTTGAAAAAAAATCAAGTTTTTCAGATTTTGGTGAAAATGACTTTTCTCGACTCCGGGAGATACCGATTGGTCCTAACCCTCACGAAACCTTAGCAAACACCTAGAAAACATGGTTTAACTCTAGAAACTCTTCGGGATCATGAAAATGAGGTTCAATGATGAGAATTTAACTCCCCACCATAACCAAACAAGTGGTACTAAATAAAAAGGGTGGTAATCAGATCCACCGAGTCCGACAACGACTCCTAGAGTCATAACAACACAAAAATAGAGAAAAAGATGGTCAACGAAGCTTCTTGAAAACTATGAGTGCATGATATGGCCTAACTGGCCAAAGCTCTCGAGCTTGACAAAGAGCACACCTATCACCAACAAACCTATCCAACTTAAGGTCCTGATTTTAGGTTGGCGACAATACACACACCGATTGAACTATATACTCTAAGGCTACTCTACAAAAGACCGCTCAAGGTCATTCTAAACAAGTCCACATATCCATATAAAGACGTATATATACTTATAAATATATATATATATATATATATATATATATATCTATACAAGTACAAGGATTCCATCATCATTTTCCAATTGTAACTTAACCAAATGAAGCACGTAAGTAAATCATCTTGAGCATGTTCCCATTTTGATTTAATTATTATCATGATATAAGGAAAAAAAGATCACATTAAATAAGGTTCGAAACATATTAAAGATTTTCCCAATATACACATGCTTTCACAATATTATCATGCCATGCACACCACTGATGTATGTATCAATGCACATGGTGTTTCTATAATGTTAAATGAGCCTCAAGCAAACCACTATTTATCATTTATCAATTCTCAATTTTCAATAAGCATGCTCTTCAATATTTCCATGCAACAAGTTTTCAATTCTTCATCTTAATATAATTTTCAATTCGCTAAGCATGCTTTGAACAAAATTAAGACAATATTTCTCAAGAATTCGTCTTTATTAATAATTCAAGTTTCAACTAACAAATTTTACAACTTTTAAATAGAAGGGGAAACTAAGGCATTAGAAATATGATACTTTTTCTTCACCGCCACCTTGTTGAGAGCCCTATAATCCACACACATCCTCATGGATCCATCTTGCTTCTTCTAAAATAGGACAGGGGCACCCAATGGGGCCTTGGAAGGTTGGATCAGACCGGTATCAAGCAATTCATCCAATTGCTTCCTTAATTCTGCCAACTCCTTAGGCGCAATTCTCTTTGGTGCTTAGGCAGGGGGGCTCATTCCAGGCTCCGATTTGATCTTGTGATCAATTGCACGTATCGGGGGTAGCATCCTGAGAAATTCTGGTGGCATCACATCTTCGAAAACCATCAGAATATCTGCTACTGCATCAGATACTTCTACCATCCTATTGAGCTTTATCTCAATCATAGCCGCTAGGTAACTGCAATCCCCTCTACGCAACTCGTCATTCATTTGCAAGGCAGAAAACACACCTTTCTGCTTGGTATATTTATAATGCACCTTTGTAACAGAAGGTACAAAACATAGGCATGATTCAACACAAATGAACATAACTCCGAGATGTGGGAACAATGCGATCCTCGCCTTCCAGAAGAAATCAATGCCAAGTATCACGCCAAAATCATCCAGGGGCACCGCCATGAAACTACATTTGGCTTCCCACTCCCCCATTTTGAGGGTCATTGTGGCCAGGCCTTGGATAGGCAGGGTATCCAAGTTTACTGCCTTCACTTTGCTTGCATTTTGGGATAGCTTGAGGCCAAGGTGTTCCACTTCCCTTTCTACAACAAAATTATGTGAAGCACCAGAATCCACCACAGCCAACACTTCTCTGTCATTCACCCACGCATGGATATACATCAGTCCATTATGTGGTTTGGATTTTGCTGTTGTTAGTGCATTGAGAAGTTGAAATGGATTCACCCTTGTCGGTATCTCTCCATCGCTGTCACTGTCCTCCTTGCCAACCTGAATAACATTCATATTTTCTTTCCTTGGGCAGTCTTTTGCTCGGTGTGGTCCATTACAAATGAAGTATCCACCAGTGTTTGTGGGTTTGGTACCATTAGGGCTCACTCCATTGCCATTTGTTCTGGGCTTGTTATTGTTTTGATTCTAAGCACTATAATTCTTCTTGAAGTTGTTTCTCTTCTTCTTGAATTTGGGGGCAACACCCTTTTCCTTGTCTCTGTTATTGCCACCATTGTTGGACTTGTTTTTGTTTCAATTGTTGTTGCTTCCCAAAATATTGGAATCCATTAGTCCATCTGCCCCAACAATAGCTGTAGGCAAGTTTCTAATGCCTTGCCTTCTCAATTCTGTCTAGGCCCAAGTCTATAACCCTGACATGAAATTGAAAAGCTTGTCTTCCTCCGACATATTTTTGATGTCCAACATCAAAGAACTGAATTCCTTCACGTATTCCCGTACTGTGCCTATATGTCTTAATTTCTTGAGGGATTCCTTGCAACCCCTATTGTGTTGTAAGGGAGGAACTGATCCTTCAATTCCTTCTTCAAGGCATCCCAAGTCTCCATCTTGGGTTATCCATCACTAGCATCATATTCCATCCGTGTGCACCACTACAGTTTTGTATCCTCGGATAAGTACATGCTTATGATTATGACATTCTCTATGTCTGGAACACGAGAAGCCTTGAAATATTGTTTAACATCCCACTTGAATATTGTTCAATATCCCACAAGAAATTTTCCAATTCTTTGGCATTTTGTGCACCATCGAATGCCTTGGGTTCTGGTGCTTTAATTTTTGATGTGGCACTTTCACCACCGCTGACCATCATGTTATGGCATGCCCTCTTCAATAACGCAACATCATCTTTAACGTCCTTCAGATTCTCCTTAAAGATATCAACAACAACACCAATATCATTAGATACCGAATTCACTTTGGCATCCAATTTTGTATTCATGTCTATCACTGAATCTTTAATCAACTTGCGGAGAGTCTGCAACTCTGCAACAAGGACATTGGTCCGCACCATCAATGGGTCATCTCTTTCATAAAATGGTGCACCCACCAGGGCTTCCAAATGAGTAACATGTTATGCAATGCTTCTGTGGTGTTTCCACCCTCCATGGATTCTCAACGGGGATCTGATACCAACTGTAATAGGGTCCACATGTGTTTCCTTGTTTGAGTGCCACATGCCATGTGTTGATGCACTTCAGCATATCACCATACTATGTTAAACATATTCCTTGGTCTTGCTCAGCTTGCCTTCATGTTTCCATGCACAAGTGTCACAAAAGTTGGGCATGCTCTAAGCCACACCCATGCCATGATATGCATTACGCCATGACATGTCAATACTAAGATGTGAATTGCACCATGCCTTGCATTCCGAAGTCCGCCATCAGTGTTGTCACAGCCTTGTCAAATATAAGTTAGTATTGCCAAGGCTTGATGTGTGCATGGCTTGCCAAGCCACGCACATTGCATGTACACCAGCACATGCTAAGTCAAGGCAATCCTTGCCCAAGGGCAAGTTAGCACCATTATGGGCATGGCACGCAAGGCTTGCCAAGCTATGCGCATATACAAGTGCCCATAATGTCATCTGCATCGCATCACCATCATGGACCCGTGCCGCCAATTAAAGTGTTGTCAAACCATGCCTATGCATGTCTTTAGGCTTCCCTATGCATGCCCTAACCAAGGTTTTCCAAGGCCTTGCTTGGTTATTGGATGCCAACATGAGTCAAACACACTCTCCTCCCTATATATGTAGAATATACAAATATAGCTCTGACCAGAACAGATATGTACCCTGCTTGAGGAGTCATAATGATAATTCTGAACCTCAGATATGAACCCTACTTGACGACTCATAATAGAAATTTATTAACCTCCTTTTGTAGATTCATGGCATGCTTTAGGAGTCATAATGTCTTGAAGGAAACCCAAAGAGGGAAGGCATTACGTATACCCTACAATACCACATACGATAACGCCCTCACCAAAGTCATTATGGTGCTTCCATGAAGTAGCAGATGCTAGAAGAGAAACATCAAAGGTAAATTGGCTTAAGCCGTCACCCACAGGTACACTTAAAATGGAAATGAGTCAAAAGGACATATTTCGGCACTGCGCCGAAATGGTTGGTTCAAATGACCATTCTAAAGTTAATACCTTCTAATTGTGCTTATGGATGGGTAAAGGAAACATCGGAACAAGATTCAAAGTCAAAAGGGAAACGTCGGAAAAAATGAAAAATAGAAATCAGCAACCAATAGTGGCATTGATCCCAAAACACTGAGATCGATCCTAGGGGCTAAGATCGATCCCTACAAACTGGGATCGATCCTAAGTGAAATCAACAACTAATAGTGGGATCGATCCCAGGTCTAGAACTTAAAAAAAATAATCATGTTTTTCAGATTTTGGTAAAAATGACTTTTCTCGACTTTGGGCGATACCGATTGGTCTTAACCCTCATGAAACCTTAGCCAACACCTAGAAAACATGGTTTAAAATTAAAAACTCTTCGGGATAATGAAAATAAGGTTTAATGATGAGAAGTTAACTCACTACCATAACCGAACAAGTGGCACTAAAATAAAAGGGGCCGTAACCTGATTCGCCCAGTCTGACAACGACTCTTAGAGTCATAACAACACTAAAATAGAGAAAAAGACGATCAATGAAGCTTCTTGAAAACTATGGGGGCATGAGATGGCTTAACTGGCCAAAGCTCTTGAGCTTGACAAAGAGCACACGTATCACAAACAATCCTATCCAACTCAAGGTCCCGATTTGAGGTTAGCGATAACACACACACCGATTGAACTATATACTCTTAGGCCACTCTTTAAAAGACCGCTCAAGGTCATTCTAAACAAGTCCACATATCCATAGAAAGATGTATATATACATATAAATATATATATATATATATATATATCTATACAAGTACAAGGATTCCATCATCATTTTCCAATTGTAACGTAAGCAAATGAATCACGTAAGTAAATCATCTTGAGCATATTCCCATTCTGATTTAATCATTAAAATCACATTAAATATGATTCAAAACATATTAAAGATTTTCCCAATGTCAATGCCATGCATGTCAATGCTCATGCAAATGCCAATGCAACCTCTCTAAGAAGGGCAACTGGTAAAATTATCTAGTTGAAATTTAATTTTAATTAATCACAAACCCTAATTCTCTAATTAGATAAATCAAGCATTCATAAACATAACTGCATAAAATAAATCAATAGAGAAGACACATAGATTTTTACGTGGAAAACCTTGGAAAGACTCCAAGTAAAAACCACGGATACTCTCGGGTATCGATGCATTATGAATCAGAGAATTATTACAGACTCTACATTGTAATTAGTACTCAGACGACTCCATTTCTGAATGGATCAAACTAACTATGTTGCAATTTGTCGTGTGATGATTTTTCAGTAACTAGTTCATTCAATTGTGCATAAAGATTGTCGATATAGAAGCACAATTAAATTAACTCATAACCAGGAGAGAACTAGAAAATATAGAATCACTCAATAATTTTCTCTCTCTATCTCTATCTCTGTAGAAGAATATAAATGATAGAATACTGCAGAGATCTTAACCAAAACCCTAACCTCCTCTCTTGTAGACCTTGGTATTTATAGATAATGATGAAGCAAATCCTAAGTTTGCCCTTTTTTGTAATTTTATCATCAATCAATCCAAACCTAACTCTCTGATCAATAATAGGTGTTTCGCACGTACTTTGAGGTGCGGGAGTCGTAGACACATCATAGAACCAAAACATGAAAGAATCGACATTGCAACAGGAAATAAAATTTACTACCGTAGCTACGCCTTAGGCATAGCTGAGCTACACCTTAGGCGTAGGTCCTGAGCGTAGCCTTGAGCATAGAAACTCACTTTCTGGCCATTTTTTGTTTCTGTAGGCGTAAGCTTGAGCGTAGATTCTTCATGAAAATTACTTTTCTCCGCAACTGTGCCAAAATGACCGTCTTAATTCCATGAGACTTTTTGATTTAGGTGACGACTTTGGAAAATTCTGTTTTCACCCTTCGAGAGACATTTTTACTTAATACACTCACTTTTGCATTTCACTTGTATTATTTACTACTTTAATGCTTGATTTTGCTTTTGTCAAAGCTTGTAGATGACATTGAAACCAAAACGACCTATCTAATCACTCAAAATGGTTATTTTCAGGAACATGCCATAAATAGACAATACTCAAAAGTGTTCTTACAATATCCCCCTTGGCATTTCTGAAACAAAATCATGTTTTACAATATAACCTCACAAATAACAATATAACATCTATACTTTTGAACACACCGACAAACATGGATATAAACTGTCACCTTGCTTTCATGACGTTCTACTAATCCTGTAACCACAACACTGAACAAACCATTAAACATAAGTGTGGAAAATAGATATAAAATGAATATAAGAAAAACACAATAAGCATAACGATCATAAAACACACACTTTATCTACCCCTAAAACCAGTATTCCCCCTTACTTAATATGTCTCCCCCTTTTTGTCACTGAAATGACAAGTGATGTACTATTAGGGATGATAAAAATAGTTGTTAAAAATAGGCTCTTATGACATCGCTAGGTTTTATCCTACGCAAGCGCACGTATCAATTATAAAATAGCAACGGCTTGAGTAAGGGATATTGATCACCAGATATTAGATTGTTCAGTTTAATAGTTTAAAACACTGAATTATATTTTTGCAAAATTGTTTGGTTTGGGTGGTCAAAGACCAAATTATCTATTTTAACTAAAATTATCTAGAAAGCAAAGTAAATTGGTTTGTAATTCATATGAGAGAGAAAACTAGGGTTTTCATCATTCCATCACTAACCGCATAATATAATCATCAATGTAATAATTGTAAGAAGGTGATCCATAAATTGTGAATGAGGTCATACCGCAAATAACTAAATATGACCCCAAAAAGGATTACCATCAACCGGTTTACTACAACCCATCTCATGACTGACCCGACTAGTACATGCCAATTAAATTATTCTAATCTACTCCTAATGTATGAAAATAAATTAAAGCATGTCTATCTCAAATCGCTAAGGCATGGCCTGTGTTAACCTAGGGTTTCAAGTTTTATTACCACTATTGTGTAGAAAACCATAAATTAAGCATCCGAGTTCCAGTCCATATTGAATAATCATGGTTATGTAAAATAATATATTCATTCCATCTAAGACAAGAATTTAGAAGTATAGAATTTTATATTGAAAATCAAAACGATCTCTTATCTACTACAATCATCACAGTATGGTCAACAACTTTCCCTCGTTACAGTTAAAAATAATGAAAAACTACATTCTTGGCTAGGATTTTGTTAGAAATCCATAGATACCGAGTTAGTTGGTGACGGTGGAAAGTGACTGCATTGCTAATGTAGAAATGCTCTCCATGGTCTTCTTCTTCGGATCTCTAGGTCTGAATATAGCTTTTCTTCTATGAAGATATATGACTTCAGAGGCTGCTCTGAAGTTGAACGTGTGTAAAGTTCTATTAACCATCCCCCTAACATTGGTATAGGATCGTGTATATATAGATAAATATGAAGAGTTGTCCTTCTTGGTAATTTCTCCAGCCATCACTCAGACCCTATTCTCTGATGTACATGATATGTGGTGCACACACTCTTAGATGGAAGAGTCGTCGACACATCTTGGAATAAAGAATGGGTCAATCCAGACATTTTATCCAGAAATTTTCACACCTACACCTTAGGCGTAGGTCAGGCATAGGGGTTAGGCGTAGCTCAAGTGTTGTTTTTCACTTTCTAGGCACTTTTTTCTTCTCTAGGCGTAAGTTAGGCGTAGGTATTTTCATGGAAACCACTTTTCTCCACAACCATGTCAAAATGACCATCTTGACTCCACGAGACTTTTTGCTGTAGATGACAAATTTTGAAAATGTCAGTTTTGCCCTCCGGGAGCCATTTTGTCTCGAAATGCCTCTTTGACTCTCCTCTTGGATAGAAAGAACATGTACCCTAATTAGACAAGTAAATATGAGAATAGAGTAAAATATGACAACTTTTATCCTCTACCGAGCTCATCATTTCAAAAAAAATTATTTTATGATTTTGTTTATAAAAAAATATGCATGCATGAATATAATACAAATGCATATTATCTATCGATTATAGGAAAATAATGCAATGTGCTTCTAGAATGATAGATAAGAAGATATCTATTCTAATGAAAGAATACCAATAAATTTCCTAAGAATAACATGCTTTTCAAAATCTAATGATTTTGTAAGGATATATGCCAACTGAGAATCTGTGGATATAAACTCTAAAGACATTATACCATCTTTAACAAGATCTCAAATGAAATGATGTTGAATATCTATATGGTTTGTCATAGAGTGTTGAATAAGATTTTTAGAAATATTTATCGCACTCGTATTATCACAATACACAGTCATCGTGCAACTGAGATGAAAGATATCTGTCAACTAAGAATATGTGGATATAAACCCTATTCTTTGATGTACATGATATGTGGTACACACACTTTTACATGGAAGAGTTGTTAACGCATCTTGGAATAAAAAATGGGCCAAACCATAAATTTTAGCCATAACTTGCCACACCTACGCCTTAAGCGTACCCCAACTACGCCTCAGGCCTAAGGGTCAGGCGTAGGTGTCAGTGTAGCTCAGGCATAGTTTTTCATTTTCTAGGCAATATTTGCTTCTGTAGGCATAGGTACTTTCATGGAAATAAATGTTTTCCGCAACCGAGCCAAAATGACCGTCTTGACAACACGAGAATTTTTGCTGTAGATGACGGCTTTTGAAAATGCTATTTTTGCCCTCCGGGTTCCTTTTTTGTCTCAAAATGCCTCTTTAACTCTCCTCTTGGTTAGAGAGAACATGTAGTTGGTTAATTCACCGAAGTTAGCTCTATTTCTTCGGTATGCTCCTGAAACATGCTTTAACACACAAACATCAGAAAAATACCAAATAATGGAATGAAAGAACGTAATTGTAGTGAGTTAAGGGGTCAAAATGTCTAATATTTAACACCTATCAACAAGGAACAATAAAATAATCGAAACACATGAGAGAAATAATGGAAAGCCTCATGATGAAAACATAGGAAAAAAATAACAGAGGAGACTCTAGAGAATCTAAGTCAACCACTAAATATGAAGATAAAGTACTTTATAAAATTATATCCAGATTCTCGAGTAACATAAATCTCTACAATGCATGATCCTAATACTAATGCATGAATGCAAAATGTCATGAATAAAAATAAAACAAAAATATTTTTGTATTTTGAAATATGTGAGCAAAGCAGTAGAGACAACTAGCTAATCATTAACACATCATATTCTCAGATCTAGCTCAGTCGTTAAACACATAGTAGTGAAGAAAATCAACACACATACCTTATAGAATCAAGAATACACAAGTCAAGTTTTGTAAATACATATACATATGAAAATTATCATGTGCAATCACTAAGGTAAGATGAAAGCCATACACACTAATTCTGACAATCTCCTCACCAACCGTTATGATACTTCAGTCCAAGATCCAAACTAGAAGTCAAATCGATAACTTGAACCTTATTACTTAAAAATAAACATCATTTTCAAACAAATTAATCTTTTACAACTTATCCTTTTTTGTCTTTCTAAGCTCCGGACTTTCCAGCGATAATTTTTAGTCCCAACCAACTGGGCTCGAGCTTTTTCCTTGGGATTTATGCTCATTAGCATTCTACCCATTTTACGGGAACACTCAATGCTTATTGAGGCAATATGCCTGGTTACTCAGACCGAAGAACTACTTTTTGCATTTTTATATTTTGATTATCACATTCTTTCCTCTTTTAACATTCCCACAACATTCATAAGCATGCAAAAAGGTATTCCAAAGCATAGATCAATCTAGAATAACTTATGAACCTACATATCACTTCGAGTTAAATGAAACAGACTTACAGTCTCAACATTCATTACGATTATCTCCCAAGTAAAACAAGCACCTAAGATTATAGTTTTTCAACAGAAAATAATCACGCCAAGTGAACATCCAAAAATCTTAGGTCAAGCTGATACCTCTACTTCGCATATGCATAATTAGACAAGTAGATATGAGAATAGAGTAAAATATGACAACTTTTATACTCTACCAAGCTCATCATTCCAAAACAAAATATTTTATGATTTTTTTTATAAACAAAATATGCATGCATGAATATAATACAAATGCATGATTATCTATCAACTATAGGAAAATAATGCAATGTGCTTCAAGAATGATAGATAAGAAGATATCTATTTTAATGAAAGCATACCAATAGATTTCCTAAGACTACCATGCTTTTAAAAATCTAATGGTTTTGTAAAGATATCTGTCAACTGAGAATTTGTGGATATAAACTCTAGAGACACTATACTATCTTTAACAAGATCTCGATTAAAATGATGTCGAATATCTAAATGCTTTGTCCTTGAGTGTTGAACAAGATTTATAGAAATATTTATCGCACTCGTGTTATAACAATACACAGTCATCGTGCAACTGAGATGGAAGATATCTGCCAACTGAGAATCTGTGGATATAAACCCTATTCTTTGATGTACATGATGTGTGGTACACGCACTTTTAGATGGAAAAGTCGTCGACGCATCTTGGAATAAAAAACAGGCCAAACCTGAAATTTTAGCCAGAACTTGCCGCACCTACGCCTTAGGCGTACCCCAACTATGCCTCAAGCATAGGGGTCAGGCGTAACTCATGCATAGTTTTTCATATTCTAGGCACTTTTTGCTTATGTAGGTGTAGGTATTTTCACGGAAACCAATTTTTTCCGCAACCAAGCCAAAATGACCGTCTTGACTTCACGAGACTTTTTGCTGTAGATGACGGCTTTTGAAAATGCCATTTTTGCCCTTCGGGAGCTATTTTTTTCTCGAAATGCCTCTTTGACTGTCCTTTGGATAGAAAGAACATGTACTTGGTTAATTCACTGAAGTTAGCTCCATTTATTCGTTAAGCTCCTGAAACATGCTTTAACACACAAACAACATAAAAATACCAAATAATAGAATGAAAGGACGTAATTGTAGTGAGTTAAGGGGTCAAAATGTTTAATATTTGACACCAATCTCACCCCCAAACTTACATATTGCTAGTCTTTTAGAAATGAACTTTGAGAAACTTTCTTGTGATAATTTTTAATCTAACTAGATTTAACCTAATCCCTTATTTCGTGAGGGTTGACGATTACACTTAGCACGTGTAACAAGTCTTTAAACCTCTAGGTTATCCCTAGTGGACGAGTGAAATCTCGTGAAGGTTTCCAGTGATGGTACCTACAAACATCTCAGTTCTCTGTAATCACGCATTTATGAATTCACACACAAGTAAATTAAGTCATGATATAATGCAAAAGATAGTATATATACAAATACTCCCATTCACTACCGAACAATAATTATCTCGAGCTTTATGTCGTGAATGGTTTCCACTAAAGTAAATGACTTTTTACTCCCTAATCTAGACAACCTTCTGTGTATTTAGGGAACATTCTACCATGCTATTTCAATATCTCTTTTCCTATTTTATTGATCACACTTTGCCATTTTACATAAAAACACATCTTTCCATCTTCTTTTGTCTTTCTAAGCTCCAGACTTTCCAGCGATAATTTTTAGTCCCGACCAATTGGGCCCGAGCTTCTTCCATGGGATATATGTTCATTAGCCTTCTCCCCTTTAAATGTGAACAGTGATATTGGTGATACCAAGGTCTGGTTACTCAGATTAAAGAACTACTTTTTGCATTTTATTTTCTCAAAATAAATTTTTTAATTTTCTCCATTTCAACCATAACATCTTCCTGTCTCCCCTTTTATTGTGGAAAAATTATTTTTCAACTGCATAGTCAAAGATCAATCTATTTCCTATAGTGAATGTGAGTTTTTGTGCTTAGAGGTCAAAGCTGTCCTTTTCGATTTCAATTTTACTAATCACAAACCCATGTAAAACCACATAACTTTCACTCAGCTTGATCTAATCATTACTGTCATGAACGGGAATATCACAATATATACTACTCATGCATCATAAATATAAACTCAGTCAACTTGTAATGTAAAACAATCATGCGTGAAAACAAAGAATTTCATTCCAAAAAATTTCAAATTTTCAAATTTCAAAATTTTCACTCCTAAACTATACCCTCACCCCCAAACTTAAAACAAACCATGTCCCCATGGTTCATAAAACAAAGGAAATAGTACAGTTACCCTTGAAGCGTGATTCCAAACTTTCATAATAAAGTACTCGAGCTCCTCCCCCAAACTTGATTTGGATTACCTGTAAATATGCCCAACAAAATACTCATACACAATATCACAGCAAGGGAAAATAAATTACATAAAAAATATCCAAAAATCATTAACATATTGCTTAAGAAATGAAGAATTTTATTAAAAATAAGATAAAAAAGATTTGGCCTTAAGGGCCTATGATCCCTATGAATTTAAATTGCAAAGACGTGGCCTTACGGGTCTACTATCTCTAAGAATTGAAATTGAAAAGACTTGTTGACGTGTCTAGAAATGTGTTCCACGTTACAATACCCAAGTATAGGTAGTCAAGTTATAATATAGTCTTGGTGAGTCCAAGTGTCGAACCTCAGGGAGAGTCGGAAAGATGTATGAAAAATGAATTTTATTTTTGTCCTTGAATTGATTTGATTGATTGATTTTGGTTGTTTTCTTGAATTAAATTAAATACTAAGGCATTGAGAATTCCTTTACAATGTCGAAACCAAGTGTACCAGATATCCAAATAAGTAATAAAAATTAACCAATACAATCATCATATGTTAATTATATTTGCATGGCAAGAAAGGGGTCGCTTGGTAGGATAATCCATACTAACAACGCAACTCTCCAAATCATGCCTATAAGCAATAAATAATTAACATACTAAATGAATTATATAAGTTAACTAATAGAATCATTATATATTTATTATAAATGCTATGGCAAGAAAGTGGTCGCTAATGAAGCAACTCTACAAATCATGCCTATATTAGCAATAATAATAAACATACTAATGATCTAGTAAATCCCATTAAATAAGTAATATTATTAATTGTATATGAATCATAAGAATTGTGAACTATAAAGATGTAATTACATTCAAAGTATTCATTATACCTATGTAAGATCATAAGAAATCAAGAACACCACATAAAGTGGGTTGAGCATTACTTATATCATTGTATGGCATAATGAATCTTAGATATAATTACCTAAGTGTATTCATTGATTCAAAGAACTCAATATACATGGCATAAAGAGGCAAAGAATCATTGAATACAAATTATTAGATTCATATATTATCAATAATACTAACCTTGAAGCATTAAATACTTGGATATGCAAACACTTGGTTCTTCATTTTAAATTCATTCCCTAGCCTTAGATAGAGAATTACTCTTCCATTACAAATATATATATCACTATGTTTCTCTTCACTCCTATTCCTTCTCTTACAAATGAAAGACTACCTCTATTTATAGGGAAAATATGGAATCAAATGACAACTAGAAAAGAGAAATTGGATTTCTTTTTGTTTGAATATTCATTACTTTCCACCCCATTGTCTTCTTTTCACATGTGCCTTTGTTTCTTCCATGTGCCTTTGTTTCTTGACATGGATCAGATTTACTCTTGTAAAATCATAATCCAATGAATGTGGTAAATCTTCAAGAAGATGTAAAATTCGCATCACCCTTTGGTAAACCCGAACCCGCATTGAATTCTGCACAATTCTGCAGTTTTGAACCTGACTTGCAACTGCCATAACGCCTTCATTTCAAATCGAAATAAGGTCATTCTTGTGCTCAAATTGAAGGTCTCTGAATTACCTTTCCAATGGTACCAATGCCATTTCCAGAATCAAAACACAGAATTATTTATAGGAATTTAACTAAAGGGTGGTCAGGATGAATATATTTCATGCATAGTTGATGACCCAATTTGCATGGAATTGATTGAATTCTTCATGAAGACCTAGAAAATAAGATAAACACAAAAATATCATAAAACTTGAATAAAAGATATCACTATAGAACTAAAAGATGTAAATTAAGGGGTTTAAATATATAATATTTGACACTTATCAACACCCCCAAACTTACATATTACTAGTCCCTAGTAATACCAACATAAATTAAAAAGAGTAAAATTAAAATTGATAAGTCTTTTAAACCCCTAGGCATCCCTAGTAGGACGAGTGAAGTCTCGTGAGGGTTTAACAGAAATGATACCCACAAACAACCTTTTTTTATTTTTTTATTTTTATTTTTATTTTTTATTATTATTATTTTTTATTCTTCATTCTTGTATGCTCATGAAATCAAATACACATTAATCATGTAATGTTATGATGTCGTAAGAATATAATGCATACAAATTATCCCCACTCGCTCATAAATAACAGTTTTCATGAATTAAATTTAAAAGAATGATCCCCACAGTGGTGAAATAAACTTGCTAATTTCTACATCCGATCCACATAGTTTCTCGTGTTTTTGTGAACATTCTCTATAGTAGACTAATCTCCCTTGTTCTAATTCATTGATCAAGTTTTGCCATGACACAACTTCAAAATCACTTTTGCATTTTTATCCCTTTTTGTCTTTCTAAGTCTCCGGACTTTCCAGCGAGGATTTTTTAATCCCAAACAACTGGGCCCGAGCTTCTTCCATGGGATTTATGCTCATTAGTTTTCTCCCCTTTTTACGCGAACAATGATATTGGTGATACCAAGGGCCGGTTACTCAGATCGAAGAACTACTTTTTGCATTTTTATTTTTTTTTTCCAGATTTTTCCACTTATCATTGAAACAAAACTATTTTTTCAACTACATAGTCAAAGATCAATTAATCGTCCCATAGAGAATATGTGCAAGTGCTTATAGGTCAAAACTATCTTTCTCGGTTTCAATTTCACTCATCTATTCACCCATGTGAACCACATCTTAAAAATCAATTTAATCAAACTATTACGTACTCATGAGTGGGGTAATTGTATACAACTATCTTCCTAGTCATAACATGTTCACAAATTAACTTATACTTGACCTAAATCACATATTTCGAATGAAGAACTTAATAAAATTTTCAAATTTTTTTTTTTTTTTTTAACATATCACAAATTGAAAAAAATTGAAAACAAAATAAAAACTAAATACAATCACCCAAAATAATAATACAAAATAAAAACAAAATATAATCACCTTACCCCCAAACTTGAAATGGACATTGTCCTCAATGTATAAAGATATTGTAAGGTTGAAATCTTACCTATTCTGTGATGAGAAAAGAGGAAACAAATCTGCAAAACAAAACAATATATATACACACACTCTAAAGAACAACCAATGTTTTTACACATAGGTTGGGTCTTCTAAAGACATGGATTCTTTTAGATTTGGAATTTCAAAGAATGACTTCAATCGTTGTCCATTAACTTTAAAAACAAAACCATTACTTGGATCCTCCACATCCACAGTGCCATATGGATACACATGTTTGATTAAAAAGGGACCTTTCCATTTTGATTTTAGTTTTCCGGGAAAAAGATGTAAACGAGAATCATATACAAGAACTTTTTGCCCAATTTGAAAATCTTTTCTCAAAATATTTTTCTCATGAAATGCTTTCGCCCTTTCCTTCTATATCTTGGCATTGTCATATGCATCCCTCCTTAATTCCTCCAGTTCGTCGAGTTGCAATTTTCGATTTTCACCTGCCTTAATAAAATCAAAGTTCATTATTTTAGCTGCCCAAAAAGATTTATGTTCTAATTCTACAGGCAAATGACAACTCTTACCATAAACTAGCCGATAGGGAGACATTCCAAGATTGGTTTTAAAAGCAGTACGGTAAGCCCAAAGTGCATCATTTAAACGTAATGACCAATCTTTACGATTTGGATTTACCGTTTTTTCTAAAATTTGTTTTATCTCCCTATTAGCCAATTCGGCTTGTCCATTTGTTTGAGGATGGTAGGCAGTCGAAACTTTGTGTGTAACACCATATTTTTGCATGAGTTTCTCAATTGTACGATTGCAAAAGTGCAATCCTCTATCACTAATGATTGCTTTAGGAATGCCAAACCTTGCAAGGATATTTTCTTTTAAGAATTTCACAACAGTTTTGTGAGTATTATCCTTGCAAGCTTTAGCTTCCACCCATTTTGAAACATAATCAACTGCAAGTAAAATATACAAATTACCAGATGAGGATGGGAATGGTCCCATGAAATCGATGCCCCAACAGTCAAATATCTCAAGGATTAAGATTGGGTTCAATGGCATCATGTTTCGTCTCGTAATTCCCCCTAGCATTTGACATCTTGGGCAGGCTTTGCAAAAGTTGTGGGTGTCTCTGAAAATGGAAGGCCAATAAAGTCCGCATTGAAGAATTTTTGCGGTTGTTTTCTTTGAAGAAAAATGACCTCCACAAGCCTCATTATGACAGAAAGACATCACACTTTCAATTTCTTCATCTGGGATGCATCGTCGAATGATTTGATCGGCGCCATACTTGTAAAGGTATGGTTCGTCCCAGTAGAACCTTTTAGCTTCTTGGACAAATCGCCTCCGATCTTGAGCACACCATGATATTGGCATCTTACCTGAAACAAGATAATTCACAATATCAGCATACCAAGGTACAGATGAAATAGAAAATAAATTATCATCTGGAAATGAATCTTTAATAGGACAGGGTTCTAAAGATTCATTAAAAGTAAGGCGGGACAAATGGTCTGCCACCACATTTTCTACTCCCTTTTTGTCTTTGATGTGGATGTTGAATTCTTGAAGTAGAAGGATCCATCTCAACAGTCTGGGCTTAGAATCTTTCTTTGTAAGAAGATACTTAAGTGCAGTATGATCGGTGAAAACAACAATTGGGGAACCAATTAGGTATGACCTGAATTTGTCAAGTGCAAATACTATAGCAAGAAGCTCTTTTTCTGTGGTGGTGTAGTTCATTTGAGCATCATTGAGCGTTCTACTTGCATAATATATAACACATGGTTTCTTTTCCTTCCTTTGGCCAAGTACCGCCCCCACAACATAGTCACTAGCATCACACATTAGCTCAAATGGTAGGCTCCAATCCGGTGATTGCATAATGGGTGTAGTAGTGAGCATTTCTTTGAGTTTGACAAAGGCTTTATCACATTTTTCATTCCACTCAAATGGTGTATCTTTGGCTAGAAGGTTGCATAAGGGTTTTGCAATAAGACTAAAATCCTTAATAAACCTCCTATAGAAACCAGCATGCCCAAGAAATGATCGGATGTCTTTTATCATTTTTGGAATTGGAAATTTGGTAATGACATCAATTTTGGCTTTGTCTACCTCAATTCCTTCTGATGATATAATATGACCCAACACAATTCTACGTGTCACCATGAAGTGACATTTCTCCCAATTGAGTACTAAATTCTTCTCCACGCACCTGCACAAGACTTTCTCAAGATTTGTAAGACATTTATCAAATGAGGATCCATAAACAGTAAAATCATCCATAAAAATTTCAAGATCACGTTCCACCATGTCACTAAAAATGCTAAGCATACACCTTTGAAAAGTGGCTGGTGCATTGCACAAACCAAAGGGCATTCTTCTATATGCAAATGTTCCAAAAGGACATGTGAAAGTGGTCTTTTCTTGATCCTCTAAATCAATTTCAATTTGATTATACCCCGAGTAGCCATCTAAGAAACAGTAAAAACTATGACCTGCTACCCTTTCAAGCATTTGATCTAGGAATGGCAAGGGAAAATGATCTTTCCGGGTCACAGAATTTAGTTTCCTATAGTCAATGCACATTCGCCACCCTGAAGTGACTCTTTGGGGTATAAGTTCATTATGCTCATTTCTTACTACAGTTAATCCAGATTTCTTGGGTACTACTTGTGTAGGACTTACCCATTTACTATCTGAGATTGGGTAGATGATTTTTGCATCAAGTAATTTTAAAACTTCATTTCTTACAACCTCTTGCAAATGTGCATTTAATCTTCTTTGAGGTTGCCTTGTTGCTTTAGCCTCTTCCTCGAGATAAATTTTGTGTGTACAAACCAAAGGGCTTATACCTTGGAGGTCGGCTAAAGTCCACCCAATTGCCTTTTTATATTTTTCAAGAATTTTAATCAATCTTACCTCTTGCTTACCATCGAGTTTGGATGAAATTACCACGGGGTAAGTATTTTTGCTTCCCAAAAAGGCATACTTCAAGTCACTCGGTAATGGCTTGAGTTCCAAGTTTTGCTCTTCTCTTGTGATGACAATATCTTCATGTACCATGTGTATCCCCATTGCAATCTTCTGTTCCTGTGGATCATCAAGTAATGAGTCAATGTTGTGTAAATAAGTATTAGATTCATTTAAACATTTTTTTAATGGATCTAATACAAAAGACTTTTCAAAATATTCTTCCACAACTGTTTCAATGAAGTTAACCCCCTCGACTTCTTCCTCATTATACTCCTTATGTTGATTACTTAAGGAGAAAACATTAAGTTCAAGAGTCATATTCCCAAAAGTTAATTTCACAATTCCATTTTTGCAATTGATGACAGCATTTGAGGTTGCAAGAAATGGTCTTCCCAAAATCACTGGAATTTGACTCGAGGGGTTGGACACTGGTTGGGTGTCGAGCACAATGAAATCCACAGGAAAATAAAATTTATCCACCTGAACAAGAACATCTTCCACAACTCCTCTAGGGACTTTCACTGAACGGTCAGCTAGTTGTAATGTCACATTAGTTGCCTTAAGTTCCCCCAAACCCAATTGTTCATATACCGAAAATGGAAGTAAGTTTACACTTGCTCCAAGATCAAGCAACGCTCTTTTTATATGACAATTCCCAATGATACAAGAGATTGTGGGACAACCAGGATCTTTGAATTTTAAAGGTCTCTTGTTTTGTAAAATGGAACTTACTTGTTCAGTCATAAAAGCCTTTTTTCTTACATTCATCTTCCTCTTCGTTGTGCACATGTCTTTTAAAAATTTCGCATAAGAAGGGATTTTCTTGATAGCATCAAGCAATGGAATGTTGACTTTTACTTGCTTAAAGACTTCAAGAATTTCAGCATTGGAACTTGCCGACAAAGATTGATTTAATCTTTGTGGGATTGGAACAGTGACACTATTTTTGATTTTTTCAATTTCCTCATTTTCTTGCTCATTCTCTCTCTTTTTCTCAGCTTCCTTTGAAGGTTCCAATTCCTCGGGCTTTTGGGCCTTTGAAATAGTTTTATCAACCACCTTTCCACTTCTTAAGATAGAGATTGATTTGGCATGTTCCATGTTGACTTGGGAAGGTTCTCCACTTTGGACCATAAATTGGCCTTGTGGATTAGGAAGAGGTTGGGCAGGAAATTTACCTTTTTCTTGGGGTGAAAGCATGGGGGTTAATTTTGATATGTGAGACCTTATATCATCAATGGCTCGGTCAGTCTTTTGCATGTGTTGCATGAATTGGTTGGTACACTGCACAATTTGGTCAAACTTTTGATCATTTTTTTGAATGAATTGTGCAAGAATATCTTCCAAATCTCTTTTGGGAGGTGGAACATAAGGAGCTTGTGGCCTTTGTTGGGGTTGACTTTGTTGAAAATTAGAATTACTCCAACTAAAGTTGGGGTGATTCCGCCATTCTCTATTGTAAGTCTCAGAGTAAGGAGAATTCTGTGGTTTTTTGAAAGTATTGAAAGCATTGACTTCGACCGGAGCATTAAGGACTTCCTTAAATGCAGGGATTGTCGGACATTCATTTGTCAAATGTCCAAGTTCATCACAAATTCCACACACTACTTCTCCTATTGCATTAACCCCATTCACATTTTTGGACTCTAAGGCTTCCAATTTCTTAGTTAAATGCATTACTCTTGCTCCTAAATCATCATCACTTTTTAAATGATAAATTCCACCCCTTCCCGGAAGTTTAGTTCTTTCATCAAGATGACAAGTGTCCCAAGTTTGGGCACTTTCGGCTATTTGGTCAAAAAACAAAAAGGCTTCCTCGGGATCTTTGTTTAAAAAGTCTCCATTACACATGGTTTCGACAAATTGGCGCATATGAGCCGGTAGAGATTCATAAAAGAAACTCACTATACTCCAATTCTCATACCCATGATGTGGACAAGCATTTAAAAGTTCTTTGAAACGCTCCCAACATTCATAAAAAGTTTCATTATTTTTGGGAGAAAAATTTGAAATTTGTCGTCTCAAAGCATTGGTTCTATGAACCGGAAAAAACTTTTTCAAAAATTCCGCTTGTAAGTCTTGCCATGATCTAATGGAGCGAGGCCTTTGTGCATTTAACCAAATTTTGCCTTTGTCTTTTAAAGAAAATGGAAATAATTTAAGCCTTACAACTTCTTCAGTAGTCCCCCGATCTCGGAAAGTAGAACATACCTCTTCGAATTCTTTTAGATGAAGATAAGGGTTTTCAGATTCCATACCATGAAAGCTAGGTAATAATTGAATCATACCTGGCTTGAAGGAAAAAGTATTGGCATGAAGAGGAAGAATAATACATGATGGTGCAGTGCTTCGCGGTGGTTGGAGATAATCCCTCATAGTTCGGACATGAGGACCGGGAGGAACTTCCACTCCTCTTGGGATTTGATGTTCTTCATTATCTCCATGCACACTTTGATCGTCCTCCATTGAACACGATGATCCTGAATACAAAGGATTACAAAAAGATGTACCCACTACAAGATTTCTTTCAACACGACCTACAGAATTTCGTGTCCAAACAATCATAAACAAAATGAAAAAAATAAAAGAAAATAAATTTATTACAAAACTGAAATTTCTTCTTTCGCCATCTCCCCGGCAACGGCGCCAAAAAACTTGACGTGTCTAGAAATGTGTTCCACGTTACAATACCCAAGTATAGGTAGTCAAGTTATAATATAGTCTTGGTGAGTCCAAGTGTCGAACCTCAGGGAGAGTCGGAAAGATGTATGAAAAATGAATTTTATTTTTGTCCTTGAATTGATTTGATTGATTGATTTTGGTTGTTTTCTTGAATTAAATTAAATACTAAGGCATTGGGAATTCCTTTACAATGTCGAAACCAAGTGTACCACATATCCAAATAAGTAATAAAAATTAACCAATACAATCATCATATGTTAATTATATTTGCATGGCAAGAAAGGGGTCGCTTGGTAGGATAATCCATACTAACAACGCAACTCTCCAAATCATGCCTATAAGCAATAAATAATTAACATACTAAATGAATTATATAAGTTAACTAATAGAATCATTATATATTTATTATAAATGCTATGGCAAGAAAGTGGTCGCTAATGAAGCAACTCTACAAATCATGCCTATATTAGCAATAATAATAAACATACTAATGATCTAGTAAATCCCATTAAATAAGTAGTATTATTAATTGTATATGAATCATAAGAATTGTGAACTATAAAGATGTAATTACATTCAAAGTATTCATTATACCTATGTAAGATCATAAGAAATCAAGAACACCACATAAAGTGGGTTGAGCATTACTTATATCATTGTATGGCATAATGAATCTTAGATGTAATTACCTAAGTGTATTCATTGATTCAAAGAACTCAATATACATGGCATAAAGAGGCAAAGAATCATTGAATACAAATTATTAGATTCATATATTATCAATAATACTAACCTTGAAGCATTAAATACTTGGATATGCAAACACTTGGTTCTTCATTTTAAATTCATTCCCTAGCCTTAGATAGAGAATTACTCTTCCATTACAAATATATAAATCACTATGTTTCTCTTCACTCCTATTCCTTCTCTTACAAATGAAAGACTACCTCTATTTATAGGGAAAATATGGAATCAAATGACAACTAGAAAAGAGAAATTGGATTTCTTTTTGTTTGAATATTCATTACTTTCCACCCCATTGTCTTCTTTTCACATGTGCCTTTGTTTCTTCCATGTGCCTTTGTTTCTTGACATGGATCAGATTTACTCTTGTAAAATCATAATCCAATGAATGTGGTAAATCTTCAAGAAGATGTAAAATTCGCATCACCCTTTGGTAAACCCGAACCCGTATTGAATTCTGCACAATTCTGCAGGTTTGAACCTGACTTGCAACTGCCATAACGCCTTCATTTCAAATCGAAATAAGGTCATTCTTGTGCTCAAATTGAAGGTCTCTGAATTACCTTTCCAATGGTACCAATGCCATTTCCAGAATCAAAACACAGAATTATTTATAGGAATTTAACTAAAGGGTGGTCAGGATGAATATATTTCATGCATAGTTGATGACCCAATTTGCATGGAATTGATTGAATTCTTCATGAAGACCTAGAAAATAAGATAAACACAAAAATATCATAAAACTTGAATAAAAGATATCACTATAGAACTAAAAGATGTAAATTAAGGGGTTTAAATATATAATATTTGACACTTATCACTTGTCCTTAAAGAAGTACAGTCTCTAATTAAAATTACATAAATTAAATGATATCCTATTCTACAAACATAGGCTAGAAACTAACTTTCACAACCTAGAACCAATGTTTAACATCGTTGGCACGACAACTCCTCAAAGGGTTATCCAACACCTTTCCTATGTGCAACACTTCCCCTAATCATAGGACAAAATATAGGAGGTGACTCTCTCAGTGCTTTCCCCTATGGACAATTAGTACTCTCCATGACGTCAAATATAGAACAATAATCACCATATAAAGTACCTCCTCTGTTATGTTCTAACTTTACCCCATGTACAGGCAATATGTCTAACAGATCCTCCTTCAATACCTTATGTAATGTTCCTTTCACCAATTCATCACTCTTCATTAAACTGACAGATGCCATAAATTTCGGTCCTGGATCTATCTCCTCATAACATCTCAGTCTCTGCCCATGTATCCCGAACCTTTTATCGAATCCTACTTCTCTGCGGGGGTAAACTGATTTAATTATGTGTGGTTCATCCCATCTTTATCGGAATTTACCTAGAAACACTTTCAACTTTCGATTACATTGCCATTTCCGGCCAAGTTCAAGGAACATAAGACAAACATGCTTAACATGATATACTCTTGTTTGAGCTATGTATCTTCGAACATCCTTATACGAACAACTCCATATCCCCTCACACTTATCTTTTAATCGCGGATCTTCCCAGGCATATAGCTTTTCTACCATGTGTATTACTAACATTGGTTCATCTAGAAAAGTATCCTTAAGAGGAGGGTAATCCTTAGTAGGTTCTCTAAAAGTTTATGATAATTGTTCATCTCTCACAGTCTTCACAGTCTTTTTCTCTTTTAGCACACCAGCCCCTTGATCATTCATTAAACTATACAACACTATCTCAGAAAGCGTATCTTCAGGTACCAACTTTTGGGGAGGAATAAGTGAATGTCCAAGTGACTCTTTTGATGCTCTCTTCAGCTGCAAGTACAATGCCGCTTCCAATGCCACGATGACTTTCAAATTGGATCGCTATTGGTCCTCCCAATTTTCAAAATTCGCCTCCACAACTTTCTTATTCATCACTAAGCTCTTCTCTTGACCTTCAGAGCCGTCATACAACCCAATCTTTGAAGTGAGTTGTCGGGCACCAATGCCGCTGGTGACACATATGGAGATTCAGGTAAATCTCTTGGCTCCTCCCCTGGTTGCAAACGTAGAGCTCTTTCAAATACAACAATCACTTCTAAATTAGACTTTTTATTTGGCACAATTTAATAAAATTGTCGCTAAAAATTTGGTCTTTTAAGGACAGTTCAGAATGTCACTAAAGGACATACTGATTTTTTCTTTTATTTTTTTTAGGCGTAGCTTGTTGGCGGTAAAAATTCCCACATTTGTTTTACCATTTAGGATGGTTCCAATTTTTCGTAGCTAAAAATATGGATTTTACTGACGGTTCTGTGCCTTTAGTGATGGTTTAAAAATCTGTGACTAAAAAGTATGAGTATTAGCGACAGTTCAGCATTTCCGTGACTAACAAATATGACTTTTAGTGACGGTTTTCTACCTTTACCGACGGTTTTAAAGTCCGTGACTAAAAATATGAGTATTAGCGACAGTTTAACATTTCCGTCACTAAAAAATATGACCTTTACTGACGGTTTTGTACCTTTAGCGACGGTTTAAAAGTCCGTGACTAAAAATATGGGTGTTAGCGACAGTTTAAAATTTCCGTGACTAAAAAGAATGACCTTTAGTGACGGTTTTGGAGCTTTAGCGACGGTTTGAAAAACCGTGACTAAAAGTATGCGTATTAGCGACAGTTTAAAATTTCCGTGACTAAAAATATGACTTTTAGCGACGGTTTTTTAACTTTAGCGACGGTTTTAAAGTCCGTGGCTCAAAATATGCGTATTAGCGAAAGTCTAAAGTTTCCGTGACTAAAAATGGACTATTAGCGACAGTTCTGGAGAGTGTCTCTAAAGGACCGTCGCTAAAAGTTCGATTTCTTGTAGTGGATGGACCAGCCTGGTCCGCTGAAGGAGCAACCCTAAGTGAGACCAACACTCTATCGGCATTCTTACCGATATGCATCTGCTTGAGATGCGTGCGGTCCAGAAAAATTGGATTGTGCTCCGAAGGCTCTTCATCAAGCGGAACGCCACATCGACCAAGAAGATAGGATAGATGAGTAGGAAAAATAAGTGTTCCTTTCTTCTTGTGGCACTCGAGAATAGCTGAAATGAAAAAAAAAAAAAAACAAGGTTGACCTTACGACCAGTCATGACACAATAGACTAGGAAGGCTTCCATGATCGACACAAGACTCCGGCTTCCGGACTTTGGCAAAATGGAATATGTGATAATATTGTGCACAAGTCGAGCCTCGAGAGTAAGCGAGGAAGAAGGAAAATCAGAAGTGGCAGTGGTTGTCTTATTCATCAAAATGGCCCGAACTGCTTCGAGAGGATCGAAATCACTCGAAGAGTACCAAATGGATGGGCAGAAGTAGGAGATACCACCAGGAGGTAGCCAAAAAATAGTATTAATTACTGCTTCGGTGAACTCAACTGATTTGCCCCCAACAGTGGAACTAAGCTTGGTGGAGAGAAGACGTGGTTGAGGTGGATTTGTCAGATTTGTGTAGAAGGCTTTGACAGCCCGCGGATAATGCGGAACATCAAGCGAAAGAAAGAAATCCTAACCCATATTTTGAAAAAGATTGAACGTATTAGCGCCAATCTCTTCGCACAAGGGTTGAGTCACAATGCGACTCCGAGCAAACTTGCGATGAATGAAGTTAGTGTCGAAAATACGAACACTATCTTCATCACCAAGAAGGGTAGAGAGAGACATTGGACCAGATTCAGGTTCTGAATCAGTGGCCTCAGGAACAGGGGACGGAGGTGGAGGAGGTACAGCCGAAGAGCTTTCACCCCTACAGGCGCGTTTCTTGATGCGTACAACATTGGGAGCCATGAGAGAGAGAATAACCAAGATGATTGAAAGCATTTTGAAAAGAAAATGAAAAGAAATCGAGAAGAAACTAAGAGAGAAGAGAGAAAACTGAAAAAAATGGTGTATAGATATGTATATATATATATATGGATATATAAGATTATAAATGAAGAAAAGAGTGGTGATAATGAAGGTGAGGGTCGTGGTGTAGTGGGGAAATGGTTTAAAGGTGAGTAAATGGCGAGAAGAAAGGAAGAAATGGGAGAGATCGTGGAGAGAGTGGAGAGAAGACAAACAGAAAGAAGAAATAAAAACTGGGTTCGCGCAGAGGTAGTCGACTGGCCATATGGAGGCAGTCGACTGGCTCATGACCCAGTCGACTGGCTGAAGATGAATAAAATCAGAAAAACTCACTGGTTGATCCAGTCGACTGGCCGTATACGAGGCAGTCGACTGACCCTCAAAAATAAAATTTCGAAAAATATTTTAAATTTTGAAAGCCGAGATCGTGGACGAGATTTTGTGAAAATTTAACTGATTACTTCAAAATCCATGGCCATTCCTAATTCTCTACGAATTTTTGAAAATGGTTCGTCCAAGAGGGGTTTAGTAAAAATATCCGCCAGTTGATTTTTAGTGTCAATAAAAATCAATTCAATGTCACATTTGGCTACATGATCCCTCAGAAAATGATGCCTAATCTCTATGTGCTTTGTGCGAGAATGTTGAGTAGGATTCTTTGAGATACAAATAGCACTAGTGTTATCACACTTAATAGGTACGAGATTAAAAACAAGTCTAAAATCAGGTAATTGTTGCTTAATATAAATAGTTTGGGCGCAACAACTACCGGCCGCTACGTATTCGGCTTCAACTGTAGACAGGGCAACCGAATTTTGCTTTTTACCTGACCATGAAACAAGAGGGTGACCTAGAAAATGACATGTACCACTTGTACTTTTCCTATCCACTCTACAACCCGCAAAATCGGCATCCGAATAGCTAGTGAGATCAAGTGAGGTGCCATGTGGATACCATAGTCCTAAGTTAATCGTCCCACTAAGATAGCGAAAAATACGTTTTACGGCTAGCAAGTGAGATTCTTTAGGACAAGATTGAAAAACGAGCACATAAGCATACACTAAACATGATATCCGGTCTACTAGTAGTTAAATAAAGTAAACTTCCAATCATGCCTCTATATTGAGTAATATCAACACATTTTCCATTTTCATCTTTGTCGAGTTTAATAGAGGTACTCATAGGAGTAATGGCATGTTTGTCTCCCTCCATGCCAAATCGCTTTAGAAAATCTTTAGTGTACTTAGATTGGCTAACAAATAAGCCATCCAAGCTTTGCTTGATTTGCAACCCTAAGAAGAAATTCAACTCACCCATCATACTCATTTCAAATTCGTTTTGCATACTAGATGCGAAATCTTTGCAAAGAGAAGTATTTGTGGAACCGAATATAATGTCGTCAACATATATTTGGATAATCAACAAATCATTTTTGACAGTTTTTGTAAAGAGAGTGTTGTCAACTTTGCCTTTAGAAAATCCTTTTGAAGTAAAAAGTCACTAAGTCGTTCATACCAAACTTTAGGAGCTTGCTTTAATCCGTATAAGGCATTAGATAATTTGTAAACATGATTTGGAAAAAGTTCATTTTCAAAACCGGGTGGTTATTTCACAAAAACTTCTTCATCTGTAGTTCCATTTAGAAAAACACTTTTGACATCCATTTGATAAAGAATGAAATTTCTAGATGATGCAAATGCAAGAAGCATTCTAATTGCTTCTAATCTAGCTACGGGTTCAAAGGTTTCATCATAGTCAATGCCCTCCTCTTGATTGTAACCTTGAGCTACCAATCTTGCTTTATTTCCAATAATCACTCCATTTTCATCCTTTTTATTTCGAAAAACCCATTTAGTGCTTATTATAGTTTGATGTGTGGGTTGAGGGACCAAATGCCAAACTTGATTGCGTTCAAATTGATTTAGTTCCTCTTACATGGCTATGATCCAAGAATCATCACATTGAGCTTCGTGAAAGTTCTTGGGTTCAATATTAGACACAAAAGCCATGTGGTTGCATAAGTATCTAAGTTGAGATCTTGTGCTAACACCTTGTGAAGGGTTACCTATGACTTGGTCAAGAGGATGGTTGTGCGCAATCCTCCAAGATTTAGGAATGGAGCAAGTCAAGTCATCATTAGATTGATGTCCAACTTCGCTCTTATCCATTTGCCTACTTGATGAGTTAGAGATATTGAGATTATTGAAACTATCCTCAATTCCTACAACTTCATCATCATCTAGGTGCACTTTAGGTGAGGGTAGAGGCAGTGATTCATCAAAAACAACATGGATAGACTCTACCATGGTTAAAGTCCTTTTGTTAAAGACTTTAAAGGCTCTACTAGTTGAGGAATACCTTAAGAAAATTGCTTCGTCCGATTTTGAGTCAAATTTTCCCAAATTATCTTTATCATTTAAGACGAAACATTTACAACCAAACACTTTGAAATAACCAATATTGGGTTTCCGACCATTCCACAACTCATACGGAGTCTTACCTAATTTCATTCAGATGATAATTCTATTTATGACATGACAAGCGGTGTTTACTGCTTCAGCCCAAAGACTTCGGGGAAGGTTGTATTCATTTAACATAGTCCTAGCCATTTCTTGTAAATATCTATTTTTCCTTTCAACTACCCCATTTTGTTGAGGAGATCTTGGAGCTGAGAGATCATGAGATACACCAAATTCATCACATAATTTCTCTAGATCTTGATTGTCAAATTCTCTACCCCTATCACTTCTAATCTTCTTGATTTTCAAATCCTTTTCATTTTGAATGACTCTATAAAATTTATCAAGAATGGAGTGAGTTTCATTTTTATGAGCAAGAAAGTAAACCCAAGTAAATCTAGAGTAGTCATCTACTATAACAAGTACATAGAGTTTCCCGGCTAAGCTAGCCGTTCTTTCCGGACCAAAGAGGTCCATATGAAGTAACTCTAAGGGTCGAGAAGTGGTGATATCTTTATTTCTCTTGAAAGAAGATTTCACTTGCTTACCTATTTGACATGCACTACATATTTTATCTTTTGAAAAATTAGTCTTCGGGAGACCTTTGACTAATTCATTTTTAGACAAACGTTGAATGGGGTCCATACTAACATGTCCTAAGCGTCTATGTCATAACCAACTATTTTCACTCGATGTGACAAAGCACTTAACATCTTGTTCATTTAATTCACATAGCAACATAGTATATAAATTTCCGCTTCTCTTTGCATTGAACAATTGCTTTCCATCTTTCTCAACTATACATGCATTTGACCTAAAGATAACATCATAACCTATGTCACAAAGTTGGCTAATACTAAACAAGTTATGCTTTAAACCATCAACTAAAAATACGTTATCTATAGCAAGAGAAGGAGATATACCAACAGATCCAATTCCAACAATTTTGCCTTGTGAGTTATCTCCAAAAGTAACACTTCCTCCTTCATAAGATTTTAGGGACATGAATTTTGATTTGTCTCCCATCATGTGCCTTGAACATCCGCTATCAAGGAACCATCTTTCTTTAGAGGCGGACTTCAAGCATACCTACAACACAATGTTACGTGACTTTTATTGGTACCCAATCTATTTTGGGTCCATTATGGTTAGAGAGAAATGCAATAGTTCCTTTAGGAACCCAAAATGATTTTGTTACCAAATTTTCTTTTGCACGTAGAGATTCAATGGTTCCTTTAGGAACCCAAAACTTTTTTGAGACAATTTTCTTCTTCTTCCTTAGAAAACATGCATTTGCTTTGTGACCTCTTTTCTTGCAATAATAGCATGAGACATGATTATGATCAATAGAAGGTGAGAATGAAGATTGTTTTGAAAAAGTATGCTTTAATGATTTTCTTTTCTTCAATAAAAGTGCATCTTTATTGAATGCATCATATCCTAAACCGCATTTGTCAAAAGAGTTTCTTTGTCTTCCTAGCATGATGCTCAAGTTTTCTTTTCCTTTTGTGAATTTTGCTAAGATGTTTATTTGATCATCGATAGTCTTTTTCAATAAACTGTTTTCCTCTTCTATCTTCATACTTTTGTCATTTTTAGCATTTACATTAACTATGGTGTGACAAGTAGAATTACATGAAGATTTAGATTTCTTGAGCAAACTATGTTTCTTAGCTAGTTTTTCAAACTCATCATACAAATTTTCAAATGCATCTTGTAATTCATTATGAGAAAATAAAAGCTCATCATATGACAAAATGTAATTATCTAATGCATGTAAATTTAAATGTACCTCATCTTCATTTGCCATGAGGCAAAGATTTGCAATCTCCTCACCATTTTCTTCCTCATCCGAATCATGAGAGTCATAATCATCCCATGTTGCATTCATGGCCATTTTGTTTGGACTTTTCTCGTTCTCCTTTTTGGGCTTGAAAAACTCATTTCTATAGTGTCCCGGTTTACCACAATTGAAGCAAGTAATGGACTCCTTCTTGCTTGTCTCTCCTCTTGGTTCGTTGCTCTTTAAGAACCTCCGACCTTTAGCCTTCTTTCGTTGAAGAAATCTCTTGAATTGTTGAGTGATCAAGGCGATGTCTTCATCAACCTCTTCTTAGATTCTTTCATTTGCTTCACTTTTAGTTGAAGCTTGCAAGGCTATACCTTTTCTAGGCTTGGCGTCTTCTTCACGAGATTTTAAGGTAATTTCCCATGTAAGGAGTGACCCGAAAATCTCATCAAGACTCATAGTACTAAGATCGTGTGCTTCTTTAATAGCCGTCACCTTTGTATCCCATTTGATCGGAAGGCTTCTAAGAACTTTGCGTGCCGCATCGGATCTAGGAACAATTCTACCAAGGTGCTTTAGTCCATTCAAAATATTAGTAAAATGAGACATCATAGAATTGATATTTTCATCTTCCTTCATGGCAAAGAGTTCATATTCATGCATAGTATATCAATTTTAGATTCTCTAACTTGAGTAGTTCCTTCATAAGTAACTTCAAGTTTATCCCACATTTCTTTGGCCGTGGAGCAAGTAGATACACGGTTAAATTTGTTTCGACTTAAGGCACATTTTAGATTAACCTTAGCTTTGGCGTTAAATGACATAAGTCTACGCTCATCATTATCCCATTCGTTGGGCAATTTGGGAATAGTTTTTCCATCAACCACTTTGGTAATAGTAAAATGTCCATCAACAATAACTAGCCAAATTTGATAATCAATAGCTTGAAGAAAATCTATCATTCTAGTATTCCAATAGCTATAGTTTGAACCATCAAACCATGGGGGCCTATTGTTTGATTGTCCTTTTACATGAGTGACTATGTTTGAGGCCATGATCGTTCTCTAGGACGGTTAAGTCTAAAACAAGTAGAAATTAGGCTCTGATACCAATTGTAAGTCACTAAAATACCCTAGAGGGGGGTGAATAGGGTTTTAAAAATAATTTCTAACTTCTTTTTATTCTTACTAGAACATGCAACAAGGTTCAATATTAATTTACAAGGTAAAATATGCAATGAATAATTTCACTTAAATTCAACAAGCTATTTACCACAATATAAATTAAGCATACATGAACATAAAGTAAAGAGATAGAGATATTGACACCGTGATTTGTACGAGGTTCGGTGACTCCTACTCCTCGGCTCAAAGAATCCCCTTCCTTGAGACATTCCCGATTCTCACACTACGACTCTTCCTTCAATAGGTGGAATAACAAAACCTTTACAAAAGAGCTAACTAGCTCTTCACACAATCAAGAGAACAATCCTCCCTTGATACAATGGGCTTCACTCACCTAAGATCACAAATTTGTCTATGCAATCAATATATCACTCAAGAAACAAAAACACTCAAAACCCTAAGGTTTTTATGGAAGATAGATCAATATAAGCTCTAGTGTTTTTAGGTGATATTTCAAGAACTCAAGATATATATATTCTCACAATATATTTTCAATAAGAGAATAGGCTCAAGGCTTGAGTTTAAATCTTCAAAATGATAAGAGTGAAAAATAAGATTTTTGATATTTCTTGCTATCAAATGATTTTTCAGAAGATGCTTGAGAGAAAATTAGAGATGAACAATATTTTGAAAATTTCTCACACAAGAACCTTAAAGTTTCAATCCATATCTCTTTCTTTATATAGTGTAACACTAGGGTTTGGAGAGTGTATCTCACCCTAGACAATGTGGAGAGTAGGACCAGAAAATCAACAAGAAAAATCATTTCTTTTTGGGCAAAAATATTGTTTAGAAATACTTTTCCTTAAAATCCTGAAGCACCTAGTCGACTGCCTGATGGCACCCAGTCGACTGCCTCTATGCTTAGATTTAAAATATTTTTCCCAACGGCTAGGGTTAGTCGACTGCCTCAAGAAGGCCAGTCGACTGCCTTGGAAAGGCCAGTCGACTACCTCAGGCAATAAAAAATGTTCGAAACTCTCTCGTTCAGTCAGTCGACTGGGTTCTGAACTGCCAGTCGACTGGGCACAGTCAGTCGACTGCCTTGGACAGGCCAGTCGAATGCCTCATGCAGTCAAAATGTTTTATAGCTCACTGGTTCATCCAGTCGGCTGGGTCCTTAACGGTCAGTCGACTGGGTCACAGTCAGTCGGCTGCCATTTCCTGGCCAGTCGACTGGGTGACTCCAAGAATTGTTTTCAAGGTCCGTTTTTGATCCGTTTGAGTTCATTTGATTTATTTCTTGAGCTTATAAGACCAAACAACACATAAGATACCTTGTTACAATATTCTCACCCCGACCTATCTACCCCAGGTCTTGAGTCCAACTTTTGTTCTTTCTTTGATCTTTTTGTCCTTCTTCGAGTTTGCGCTTGAGTTTCCTTATCGCTTGTTGCTTTAGCGATCTTCCCGAATCATTTACCTGTACTTGCTGAAACACTTAGCTCAAAGTCATATTAGTACCAAACACAGTTTTGAATGTTTTGTAAATATCAAAATAAGATTTTTTGCTTGAAATAGAATTTCAAAGCCAACAATTTGGTTGATTGCTTTGAATTATTTTAAATTTACAGTTCATTGCGAAACGGGGATGAAGGTAAAGAGGAGAAGAGAAGTGGCTTCCAACGGTCACACTTGAAATTGTTTATCAATACCGTGTCCCAACTATCCGTTGACCAGCAGAAAATGGTCGAGAATATTGGGTTTGGAAAGCTATTGGAGCTCAACTATAATGTGATAAGCAAATATTTAACCATGTACTTGATTTCTAACTTCGATTGTAGAACCAACCGAGTTCTACTTCCTCATATCGGAGAGCTTCGTGTCAATGGTTGTGAAGTGGGCAATGTATTCGGAATACCCACTAGTTTACACAAAGTTCCTATGAAACAAAATTTTGAAAGGGTAAAGTGGATGGTGGAAGCCGGTCTTATGAGACTGATGGTTTGAAGATATCCAAGGTTGTAGAAAAAGTCATTAAGGAAGAAAACAACGAACAATTCAAATGATTGTTTGTTGACATTGTTGTATTGGTTTGTGTTGCTGTGCTAACACCAACGTGCCATGATGATTGTCACCTGTCCGTGTTGCCTGTTGTTACCGAAGTCGATGCCATTGCCACGTACAACTGGGCCAAATATGTTGCAGATGCGCTTGTGAAAGCCATAAGGCCCGGATAAAGGGGGCCGTTAAAGACTGCCTATTGTGGATGCTTGTTGTTATTGCAAGTATTGTGCGTCATGTTTGAGAATGTTTGTTATCCACTAAATGTAACAATTGTTATTAATTTTTTTTACCTTTACAACAACTTCTATACTATATGCGTTTTGAGTCTGTCCAATTTCATTACCCGCAAGGCAACATTGAAACCCTTGCCTATTGGACGACGGACCTCGTACGCCGCAAAATTAAATGGGATGAGGGTATGGGCACATATGGCACACACAAGGTAAGACATGACCTTTATATTTATGTTTTAGTTTGAAAGTGTCTTCATAAATTTCTGGTGTTAAATATGTCCACAGTTGATCCCGGTTGGTCCTGCTACTGCAAGCACGAATATCAGTCTGCCAACCATTGGTTCCACTGGTTGGTCGTCAGCAATGAGCGAGAGAGCACGCAATGTACACATGGAGGACTCGCTGGACGTCAAAGTTGATGTAAGTTAATGCCTACGTATTTATGTTGCATTTTCTTTAGTATTTATGTTTCCTAAGTTATTGCCTAAATTATTTGCGGTTCTGTGAATATTGATAGGAAGTTATTCATCGCATAAGGTATGTAACCTCAAAGATTCTAGCTACTACTGATGAGTGCGCTAAAAAGCTGAGAAATAAAGCTTCAAAGCTTGAGAATCTCAAGAGCAAAAAGAACAAGAAGAAAGCCGATGGCAGATCTGAGGTTAAGGTTATTGAGCGACCGAAACGGAGGAAGGCAGGCGTGGAGAGTGCCGAGGTTAGAGATAGTGCAAGGGCAAGGGCAAGGCTGTTATTGAAGAAGTAAAGGAAGAAGTTGAAATAAAGTTGGATGATTCAAAAGCAGAAGAAGAGGAAGAGTATAGAGATTCCCACTCTGAATCTGATTCTGATTTGGAAGAAAATGATCAAGAGGAAGACTTTAGACAAGAAGAAGAATTGGCAAGAGGAGAGGCTCTATCAGTGGATGAATAAGGAGTAGAAGAAGAACAAACCAGGGGAGAACACACACCTCTACATGAAGACTCATATGAGGCCTTGGGGTCTAAAACATTTGGGGAAGGTGTAATGGAATCAAATGTATAAGAACAAACAGATGTACATGGAGGATAAATGAGTGTAGGAGAAGGAAGAGGCAGCAAAGAAGTCGATGGTGCAACAACAAATCAAGAAGCAGTAATGTCAAACATGGTTGTGAAAAATAATGATGATGGAATAGACGAAGGAAATATAGAAGGTGAAGGTGTAGCAGTAGAAGGAGGAAAATCAGCAGTTGTTGGAGTTGCTGAAGTAGAGGAGGAACAATGTGACGTCGCAAAATCCTCATCTGATGTTGTTGTTCCGGTGGATAACGACGACATTGATGACCGACATGCAAATTCCTTATCGTGTGAAATTTCGCACGATAATTTGAATGAGATAATGGATAACCGAGCAGAAAAATCATTACAGGATGCCACTGACTCTGATAGAGATCGTCAACTTGCATGCATTGTGTATCAGCTGGCGAAAGAACACATTGGACATTCTATCCAAGAGGAATATGAAATGGTCGGTGCTGAAGTTAAACCAGCGCCTAGGAAGGCGCGACGGGTGTCTTTTTCATCTTCAAAGACAATCTGTAAAGAGGCCGATAGGGGAAAAAGGAAGATGAGAGAATGTGAAAACGCCGGTAGGGGAAAAAGGAGTAAGAAGCCTGGACGTTACGCGTACTCGCCATGGATTCAAACTGTAGAAGAAGTAACTAATCATAGAGATTTCCACTTGGATCTTCTTCATTATGCCTCGATGGAATATGCCTCGATGGAAGGTTGCGATGAAAGGTGTGTAAGGAAAATGGTAACAATTTATGTTATTGTGGCTACATCCTAATAGTACTTTGTTGCCAACTATTAATCGTACTATTTTGCTGATTATATCAGGGAGGTTTTGGTGAAGTATGGAAACCAATCTGTGGAGCGGCGGCACCTTATGAGTCTCTTTGACAAATAATGGCTTGTTGACACTGTAAGTGAACTTGTACATTCCTAATGACATTCATATAAGGAAAAACCAATTAAGTGCGTAGAAACTCATGTTCCAAAAAGTCAGTGCTTCGAACATTAAATTTTTTATACATGAAATTCATATGCGAAAATTATCTACCAGTTTCCATACTAATGAGTTGTAATTTTTAATATTTTTTATTTGCTTTCCAATAATTCGGTGATTATTTCCTCCTCATCGCTCATTATTTCCTTCAACAATTCACAAAGCATTTTGTCCACTGATAAAACACTGTCTAAATGCAAGTGAAATATTTTTGGGGGTGGGCCATGATTAGTTTATTAAATTTTTTCATAAATATACCACTCTCGGATTGAACACAGGTAATCAATGTATTTGCTGAGAAACTGAACTAGAGGGAAAAAGGAGAAAGACAAGCGAAATACTATTTCAATGTCCGTATTTAGATAACGGGAAGGATGCCGAGCTTGTACATTATGATTCTTAATTACCATGACTGATTAATATTTCATATTACTCATTCATGTCATAATCTTATCTCAGCTTACCTTGCCTATTGTTTCAGATGTTTTTCCCAGCTTGCGTAGATCGCCATTGGTTTCTATTAGTTGTTAACCAATGACGCAAATCCGTCGATTACCTTTGCTCGGGGAGGAAGCAATTCAGATACCGTGCGTTGATGAAAATACTGGTACCTTTTAACGCAATTTAAAAGGTTTAGTTTATATATAGGGTACAACCATTATTATTTCTTGTCTCATGTAAAACAACCTCTTAGTGTGACTTTGCGGGGTTCGTATTCGGAAGGGACTTCAGCAACTACGTCTACACAAAGGTCCAAAACATACCCATATCAAAGGACAGGTAAGAGGCAACCAATTAATGTATTCCACTTTGAGTTATATGGTGAAATAAGTTTACAAATGAAAGTAATACACTATTATGACCAGGTCCTCATGTGGTAGCTTTGCCATGCAAATTATGGAGGCCTGGAACGGCCAATGCTTGGTTGGAGACTTGATCTCGGTGAGTTTTCAAAATTACAAATCTATACCCTTCCATCACCCCTCTATTTTTCGATCTTAACATCTATATTTTTAATGAATACAGACTGATCCAGTGTACTTGCATTCAGAATTTCTGCTGAAATTGATGGACGACCCCAACAACGAGCAAGTGGAATATTTATGGACTAAGTTAAAGGAAATGTATTGACGCTAACTAGAAACAATTATTTTTTCCGAGCTTCGATGGTCATAAAACTTTGGGGCTTTTTTTTTCTGTGACCGTAATGTTTAGTGTTAATAGAATTTTGCTTGGGAAGGTAATTTGCGTTGATAGCAACTAATTTTGTTTCCCATTCGATATATGTTGGTTTACGGTTTTGATAATGGTTGTGTGACCGTAATGTCTAGTTCAATCTACCATAGTTGTTATAATTGCGTGAATCGACCCGGTTGAAGTCTTGATATTGAAAAAAATGATCAGGTGACCACTACAATACATAATATTTATTTCTTACAAAGTAAATTGTTTTCAAGTTACATTGCACATGAAAAAAAAAGAAAGGGTTGATAGTTTAAACATTTAGGACGATGAAAAAAAATATGACGTATAATTTTACATTCGGTTTTTATTTATCTTCGAAATATCAAGGTAAACGTTCCTATGCAATGTTCAGAACTCCCAAGTTATCTCATATTGATGGCTTACATATATTGGAAAATACGGAATAACAATCTTCAAGATATTAGAACTATTAAATTTTTTATAGTCTCGTTACCACTCTTCTATAACCTCCTACACAATTGTCCTCTATGTATATTTTGTACGTGGGGGAAGGCTCGATGAATGACCCGACTATAATGCACAACACATATATGTAACAATGTAAATTCCTTTCCAGTTACATTGCACATCTAAATTGAATAAGGGTTGGAAGTTTGGAGATTTTGGATGAGGAATAAAGATTGACGATTAATTCCACGGAACAGTTTCAATTGTTGGAAATATCGATGTAAACGTTCCTATACAATCATCGGCCCCTCAAACATTATCTCTTCTTTCTATTTAGTCCGAGGGTGAACTTAATTATTTATACTCATGGCTCACATATTTCTCTTACAAAATCTTAAACATATTTCAATAAGACAATTGGTTATAGCCGCCTTACCACTCTTCTATACCCTCCTTCACACAATTGTCCTCTATGTATACTTTGTACGTGGGGGAAGGATGGGCTATATACCTAACAACAATGCACAAGATATTTATGTAACATCATTCATTCCTATCATCTTACATTGCACACCTAAATTGTAAAAAAAGGTTTCAGGTTTAGAGATTTCCAAAAAATATTAAACATTGACGATTGATTAATTCCACATTCACTCTTTCAATTGCTGGAGATATCGACGTAAACGTTCCTATACAATCATCGGCACCTCAAACATTATCTCTTCTTTATATTTGGTCCGAGGGTCAACTTAATTATTTCTACTCATGGCTCACATATTTCTCTGACAAAATCTTCAACATATTTCAATAGGACAATTGCTTATAGCCTCCTTACCACTCTTCTATACCCTCCTTCACACAATTGTCCTCTATGCATACTTTGTACGTGGGGGAAGGCTGGGCTATATACCCGACGACAATGCACAAGAAATTTATGTAACATTGTTCATTCCTATCATCTTCCATTACACACCAAAATTGTAAAAAATGATTTCAGGTTAAGGGATTTCCAAAAAATATTAAACATGGACGATTGATTAATTCCACGTTCACTCTTTCAATTGATGGAGATATCGACGTAAACGTTCCAATACAATCATCGACACCTCAAACATCATCTCATCTTTCTATTTTGTCCGATGGTCAATTTAATTATTTCTACTCATGACTCACATATTTCTCTGATAAAATCTTCAACATATTTTAATAGGACAATTGATTATAGCCGTCTTACCATTCTTCTATACCCTCCTTCAAACAATTATCCTCTATATATACTTTGTAAGTGGGGGAAGGCTGGGCTATATAACCAACGAAAATCCACAAGAAATTTATGTAACATTGTTCATTCCTATCATCCTACATTGCACACCTAAATTGTAAAAAATGATTTCAGGTTCAGAGATTTCCAAAAAATATTAAACATGGACGATTGATTAATTTCACGTTCACTCTTTCAATTGATGGAGATATCGATGTAAACGTTCCTATACAATCATTGGCACCTCAAACATTATCTCTACTTTCTATTTGGTCTGAGGGTCAACTTAATTATTTATACTCATGACTTGTATATTTCGCTTACAAAATCTATAACATATTTCAATAGGACAATTGGTTATAGCCGCCTTACCACTCTTCTATACCCTCATTCACACAATTGTCCTCTATGTATACTTTGTACATAGGGGAAGGTTGGGCTATATACCCGATAACAATGCACAAGAAAGTTATGTAACATTGTTCATTCCTATCATCTTACATTGCACACCTAAATTGTAAAAAATGGTTTCAAGTTTAGAGATTTTCAAAAAATATTAAACATGGACGATTGATTAATTCCACGTTCACTCTTTCAATTGATGGAGATAACGACGTAAACGTTCTTATACAATCATTGACACCTCAAACATTATCTCTTCTTTCTATCTGGTCCGAGGGTCAACTTAATTATTTCTACTCATGGCTCACATATTTCTATTACAAAATCTTCAACATATTTCAATAGGATAATTGGTTATAGCCGCCTTACCACTGTTTTATACCCTCCTTCACACAATTGTCCTCCATGTATACTTCGTACGTGGCGGAAGGCTGGGCAATATACCCGACGACAATGCACAAGAAATTTATGTAACATTGTTCATTCTTATCATCTTACATTGCACACCTAAATTGTAAAAAATGATTTCAAGTTTAGAGATTTCCAAAAAATATTAAACATGGATGATTGATTAATTCCACGTTCACTCTTTCAATTGATGGAGATATCGACGTAAACATTCCTATACAATCATTGGCACCTCAAATATTATCTCTTCTTTCTATTTGGTCCGAGGGTCAACTTAATTATTTCTACTCAGGACTCATATATTTCTTTAACAAAATCTTCAACATATTTCAATAGGACAATTAGTTATAGCCGCCTTACCACTCTTCTGTACCCTCCTTCACACAATTGTCCTCTATGTATACTTTGTACGTGGGGGAAGGCTGGGCTATATTTTCGACGACAATGCACAAGAAATTTATGTAACATTGTTCATTCCTATAATCTTACATTGCCCACCTAAATTGTTAAAAATGGTTTCAAGTTTACAGATTTCCAAAAATATTAAACATGGATGATTGATTAATTCCACGTTCACTCTTTCAATTGATGGAGATATCGACGTAAACGTTCCTATACAATCATCGGCATGTCAAACATTATCTCTTCTTTTTATTTGGTCTGAGGGTAAACTTAATTATTTCTGCTCATGACTCACATATTTCTCTTACAAAATCTTCAACATATTTCAATAGGACAATTGGTTATAGTCGCCATACCACTCTTTTATACCCTCCTTCACACAATTGTCCTCTATGTATACTTTGAACGTGGGGGAAGGATGGGCTATATACCCAACGACAATGCACAAGAAATTTATGTTACATTGTTCATTCCTATCATCATACATTGCACACCTAAATTGTAAAAAATGATTTCAAGTTTAGTGATTTCCAAAAAATATTAAACATGGACGATTGATTAATTTCACGTTCACTCTTTGAATTGATGGAGATATCGACGTAAACGTTCCTATACAATCATCGGCACCTCAAACATTATCTCTTCTTTGTATTTGGTCCAAGGGTCAACTTCATTATATCTACTCATGGCTCACATATTTCTCTTACAAAATCTTCAACATATTTCAATTGTTAAATAGTTTATAGTTCCGTTACAACTCTTCTATTCTCTCCTTCACACAATTGTCCTCGATGTATATTTTGTACGTGGGGGAAGGCTCGAGTATACACGCAACAACAATGCACAACTCATATATGTAATAGTGTTAATTCCTATCCATTTACATTGCACATATAAATAGAATAATGCTTGCAAGTTTAAAGATTTATGATTAGGACTCAAACATTGATGAATAATTCCACAGTCACTGTTCTTTTTGCTGGAAATATCGAACTTAACATTCATATACAATCATCGGAAATAAAAAAGGATCTCTTCATTTTATTGGCTCCAAGAGTTACACAATTTCACATAATATTCCACTGCATAATAAGTGCAATCTAACCTCCACTTGCCATGATGATAACTATATTTACTTTTGATATGAAATTTAAGTACAATTAAATGACCTAACAAGCACTTCCAAGCACATTAAATTACTGAACTGTTTTCATTTACTCCTATAAAACGCAGGTCATTGCTCTTGTTATGGGAAGTTCTACTATGTTATAGCCTCCTTCAAGCTTTCTTCCGAAGTTATGGAAAGTTCAGTTAGGTCAAATTCCGATGGTTCTTCCAGCGTTCGCATGCAAGTCTTACAGTGCTCCAGGCTGCGAAACCCAATACCTAGAAGCCATGGTGGGATATCCATCAACATTCCTCCACAGACGCCCATGACTCCCCCTCCACCCTTGCCCTCCTACCATGACCTTGTACAACAGGTACAACTACTTGGAAGGCAAGTCGCGGCAATTGAGGAGCGCAATCGGCAACACATGGCGGAGGTCTATATCCATTTCGAGCAGCTCAGTCTAGAAGTGAGAGACATAGGAACACGTGTCAACTAGCACATCCAGAGGACATAACCCCTAACTGTAGCAGGCCAAAGCCGAAGGAACGTCGAGGACACCGATGGCGAGGACTCCGGTACCGTCATCATCTCCAGTGATAGCTCTGATGATGATGGGTCGGACGAACTTGGATGAAGTCTGGGAAGCTGTTCACCGGGTAGGGGCGGTTATTTGGCACCTGTGTTGAACCTATTGTGGTGCGTATAATGTATCCGGGCATATGATGTAGGTTGACTAGGTTAGGGTTGGGTTTGTCCACTGTGAAGTGGAGTTCTTTTTGTTATGCTTTTCTTGCACCTTGAGGTCTATTTCTGTGGTTTTCTTGCCGGTTAGTGGCTTTGTCGCCGTATATTTTGGTCATGTAATGTAATGTAGAAACTGGTAATGTAATGTAGGGTGTGGTTTTCTTACCCCATGGTAATGTAATAGAAAAGTTGGTTTGCATATGACACCTACTTATCATCTCTTTATAAACCCTAAAATAGATTTTGAAGCATGTCAAAACTATAGTCTTATGTACAACAAATATCTGATAGTTTTAAATTTTATCTTCATACAATCATTACCTTACTATATATATGTAATGATTTATTCCACATTATAGCTATATATGGCCATCCACTCATGTATAATGACAACACATGTTTGTCTCCAGAATTGGGCCAACATAATCTAATGACATATCTTTTCAACTGATACATTGGTAGTGATGATAACTCATAAGATCTTTCCATATCTTTGCATACTTCATTGCACCATCTCCAAGGATCTAATGACGTTGGTACTGATGACCTCACCAAATGACCATAGGGTACAAATTAATTACACAGTGTAATTAAAAGAAAAGGATATATATTAACCATATAACGATGAAAAGAACTCTACTCGAGTACAATGCACAATATCTTGTGATATATTGTACCGGAAATAAAAGAACATTGCACCAATAATAGGACAATAACATACACGTGTCCAATATTATCCCCACAAGTATTACAATACATTACACCAATAACATGACAATTAATACCTTAGTGTCATCCCTACTGTCATTTAAATACTTTACAAATTTCAGGGGATGTATTTATTAAAAAGTGGAATGATCAGAAATTACCGGCCATTGCAATAATATGTAGCATATTATACTTTAGTATTTTCAATTATAGACATCGCATTAATTGAAATTAGGTATGATGACCTATTAGGGCTACTGAGTTTAGGCATTCATTTGGGAGGGTTCTCTTTTCACCATGGAATAAGCATATCTCTATAACTCATATTTCTCCCCACTTGCCCAAGAGTGAATAAATTTTGCTTTCACTTTTGTGCATCACATATTTCAGATACTGTAAGCAATATCATTTATTGTAGTGCAATATAGTGTCGGCGCATGTGCACAACAAAGAATGAAAATAAAATTTATACAGTGTTAATCGATCTTCATAAATAGTCATAGTATAGTTTCTAAATAGTTCTTACGATATATTTTAGAATTGTTATAAATTATCTATCAAGTGTAAATATTATCACAATTCTAATTTCAACTTAATCTCATTTCATGTATTTAAGTAAATCGATATTAATCATAATTATATATTGTAATTAAAATAACTGTATAATAATTCATAATTCTTTCTAAATATTATATTGAACCAAAAACTTCAATGCAAAGTACTTAAATTATATATATTTCATGAAATAAATATATATCTCTAAAAAAATACCTATAATTCCGAATATATATATATATATTGAGGAAAAAATATATATATTTTTTCAAAATAGATATATTTGTTGAAATATATATATTTTAGAAATAAATATATATTTTGGAAAAAATATGTATATTTGTCATGAGTATCTGTTATTTTACCAAATCTATACTCTTTCCGAAATATAAATATTTTTTTCCCAAGTATACATTATTTCCGAAATATATATATATATTCTTAACTATTGGGGGTTTTATGAAATAAGGTGATTCAGGGCCAAAAAGGGGAATTCAGAAGCCATATAATTCAAAAACAATAAATCAAATTTTGTCCATTGTAACATTATTTAAAACTTTCCCGTGTAACATGTAATGCAGAGAAAATGAAAACCCGAAGAAGCATGTTGAAACAACTGTAGTCGCAAAAACAAACTTGAGTGATTGATAATAGTAGAGTGTTGAGAATATGATATGGTCATAGATTCCTCAAACATTTTTAATGAGATATGGTATTTGTAGGCAAATATTTTAAGACTATCAATCGTTGTTATATACTTGCCTTTATAAAATATGCATTAGAACCGCTCTTAGTGCAGTTCGGTAGAATGTGGTTGTCCAAAACCCGATGTGTACTGAATAAAACCCAATGTCTACTGAATAAATAGTTAATTCAAACCTTAAAGAGAAGTCAATCTACAGATTTTATGAAAGCTTCAATCCTCCTAGGTTATGTTTCAGGTGATTGAAATTTATTAATTCATTCAACTCATGGTTACCTAGGGACATGATAGTTTACATTAAAATGTTACAATAGAACTACTATATATTCATATCCCTGGTGAATCAAATATATATTCTGCCATTTATTGTGCACACGGTTGTCATCGGCTGGGTGAATTATAATGGTATCCGATAAATTGAAGTTTTAGCACCGGAGGCCGTTGAGATTTCATGACCCTGGCTGAAAAACAAATATGAACACATAATAAATGGGAGTCAATGTAAAAGATAGTATATTGGAGGGAATTATGAATAGTAAACTATCGGATTCAAGTTACTTACATGATTTAGGGTTGGGTGAATGATCATGGTGTCTGGGAAAATTAAAGTTTTACCGCCGAAGGTTATTCAGATTAGGGGACCCTGGACGAAACAAATATCCACAGATATGATTGGGAGTCGATGTAGAAAATACTAGTATTTCGAAAGGGATTGTGTACAGAAAATTATCAGATTCAAATTACTTACATGATTTATGGTTGTCGACCCCTCGAAAGAAGAGGGAGTGCTTAGAAGGCTCAATCCTAAAGCAGACTGCTGTTCATTGTAACAACACATAAAATTAGAAGATGCAGCCTAAATTAGTTTTCAAAAAAATACAACATAAATCTTTTAAGCAGAGCATCACGACCAACTTGATATAAAAACGTGAAGGAACACTAATAAGCAAACATGAAATGGAATGGCGGTAATACCTGATGCAGGTTGTTAACACCCATTAACTCATCCGTAAAATGAATTGGAATGTTTGTGGCATTGGAGCCAGGGCTTCGAAAATCACGACCAAATAAATTGCTTTGAATTGGATTGAGATTGGGTATCCTGAAACACAGCATAAAGCGATAAAATTTTAAGCTCATAAAAATTTGGGTCTCAAACATAGTTCAAGAAGAAAATCTTACATATATGTACACCAAAGCATATGCCCAAAGAGTCATAAGAAAATACTACCTCTACTCGAACTGGTACGGCAATTGAGTGATCTGATAACAAAACAACAACGCACGATGGAGGAGCTAAAGGGGCATGACCAGCAAGAGAGAAATTGGTTTCCATATGGTTTTCTGATCTAACATGATTTTCATTGACCTGAAAGAGAAAAGAATGACGCAAAAAAGAGAAAATAAACGGTACAATCTGTAAGTGATCCCACTATAAATAATATGCAAATTGAAGGCAATACATTATTGAAAAACACCTCTTGTCCTGTGGTTAAATGAATTGATTCATCGACGGGAGCGTCTGATGGAGTAGGTGGAGAAGAGGGAAGTCCATAGTCCATAAATTGTAAAAAGGGGTCAGATGAATATTTTGGATTCTCTGCAACCTAAAATGGGGACGAAGATAACCTCAACATAATTAGAAAGGGAAATTTTTTCTAGAAAACTACATGAACCGAGATAATGCAAGCAATAAATATGAGGTCTGACATGCATAGAAGGAAAATATAAGAATTACTTTAGTAAGTTATATGAACTCGGATGATGGTGAGTTGAAGCTGGATAAGAAATCTGAGGCGCCGGATGCGATGTCAGAGCTTGATATCTGATGCAAGAGGATTATATTTTATCAAATAATGAATGTAATTACAACAACTAAGCATGTTATACTCAAACCTGGATATAATTACCAATTTCCGCAAATCCACATTCGCGAACTACTATTTGCAAAAGATATTTAAACCACAATAACAATTTCCCTCTACTAATACTAGACAAATGAAACAATTTTGATGCAATAAGATCCGAATAAGTACCTTTGCTGCTACGAGCTGTTTTTTCTTCTTCATAACCTTCTCAATGGTAGGTATTAGCCTCCGTCTCTGCCCTTTAGTTCTGTCTTTCACAACTATACTCTTTGCTTTAGCAACGGTGGAAGTATCGACATGGGAATTCTCAGGAAAATTTTCAGATATGTTGACACCACATTACTGGGTCAAATGGCCAGTGGGTGGGTGTGGAGACGTACAAAACTCTGCTCAGTAACTGTTTTCATCTTAAAAACCAAGGCCATAACAGTTTCAAAAGCTTCGGATGATACGTTGGCAATGTTGGCTACTTAAATCATAGACCGAAAAAGGATTTTATGCCTTCTTTGTTTCTCCAGTCTTTCATCGATACAAACATCATTTCGAACGAGTTCTTGTAGGTTGCCCCTCCTTCGCATTTCTGGTCCACCTCTTTGAAATGTAGCGTTGTGGGATTTTGTGCACTCTTATTATATCTTTCATCACTTTTAGGGTATGCATGCACATAATACCCTCGGATTCAAATTTCATGCAAGAACACGTGAGGTGGTAATCAAGCAGAATTCTTGTAACCACATGTTTGCTTAGTTTATCAGATTAACCAACTTCATAAAGACAACACCCATTTTCATCATCGAGGAACGTAGTGTCAATCTGAGCATTCATGCAAGCCTTCATGTATTCTGCCTCGACTCTGTCATAAATTTTCTTCGTGTACACCTTTCCGGCTTTAGTCAAAAGCATGCATGGATTTGCTATGTTGGGAAGCTTTTGCAACAGCCCATACTCTGCTTCCAGATCTTTATAACGTTTGTGATACAACAATGTGTCAAAATGTTGGAAGAATTCGGGTAACGCATATTGCCGTGCAAGGTACTATTTTAGCCTACCGTTGAAACTCTCACTAACTTGAGTACTATGCATTACGGCAGTCCATACACCCTTTACATATGCCTTTCCCTAAACATGCTTAAAATCATACATGTTTGCTATCCATTTATTGTTCTGCAATCCAAACAATTTGACCATCACATCCCACTTCACATTAAACTCCTTTACATCCTCCACCCCAAACATTAAATGAGAATCGTCCCCTTAACTGTAATTTTATCCACCTGTTTCACACTCGCATGCTTGTGTACGTTTTGTATGAGGTGCCAACAACACAGAAGGTGGGTGGTATCGGGCATTACCAGCAACAATGCCTTGGCCATTGCTGCGTCTTGGTCTGTAAAAATGGTCTTCGGAGCTTTATCGCACATGAACCGCAAGAATGTAGCAAACAACCATGCAAAAGAATCTGCCGTCTCATCGTACATCAATGCTGCACCAAAAACCATTGTCTGGCGGTGTTGATTTAAGCCAATGAATATAGAAAACGGTCTGTTACATTGCACAATCTTGTATGTAGTATCAAAGGACAAAACATCTCTAAAAGCAGCATAGTTGGATACCATCTTCGAATCTGCCCTGAATATATTAGTTATCATGTCGGTCACATCGAGCAGGACAACGTGCACAAAACTAGGATCAACAAGAAGCTACTTTTCAAAATACTTCATAAGCCAACTGACTTCCCCGCTTTCCAGATCCTTCTGTCTCCTTGTCCTCAAATGGTTTTAGACATCCACCTTGGAAAACCCCACAGATTCTCTCCCATCCGATTGTCTGCATGATAATTCAAAATATTGCCGTAAAGGTATACCACAGTCTGCAGCCATCTCAACTTGAATTGCCTGCACACTATTGATTTTCCATTGAGAGGGCAACATGTGGGTCAAATTGCTTGGTATGAGATCGTGGTTGTGCTCTTTGATGAATTTATGGACCACATAATTCCCTAAACTAGAATCCCAGCTTATACCCATGCGTGCAAGGCAGTCCGTTCGTGTATTAGCTCTAAGACTCTTCTTCTTCCGTGCCTTTGAACTTCTTCTTACACCCTCCTTCGAACATACAAATAACCTTGAAGTCAGTTTCCTTTCCGATTGTGGCACCTGATCTTCGGCCTTCCTACTAGGATTTCCCCACTCGCGAAGGATACTAAATCCTATATTACCTCCGTAAGCATTGTACAAGTCATATGCATGCTGCTCAGAATCAAAGCACATTCCGATGCATAGTTTACCATCCAGAAGATCAGCCCCATTTACTTGTTCAACATCATTAACCTGACTGTTGATTTCTTCATCCATTATCCAACTTTTATCTCCCACAACAATACTCAACTAAATTAGGAGCTGCAACAATCAAATATATAACCGAATCATATTAGTTATAACAAAAACTGGAATAAATTTTAACGTGTAATATATATTGTCAAAGTATATTGAACAATGAGAAAGAAAGAAGCATGCAGGGAATATAAGTGGCCGAAACAAAAGGTTAGAGGTACAAGATTCTGAATCTAAAGGTATGACAAGCTTCTGTTTATTTTTTCATCCATTAACCAATTATTATCGGCCACGATCATCAATTTTTCATCCAGGAACAATCAATTATAATCGTATTAGTTACAACTGGAGTAAAAAAATCAATAACCGTATATTCTCAATATGTCAACATATATTGAACACTTTCGATACGGTATATAGGAGCAATATTTATAATAACAAAAGGAGGCAGGTAAATGGGAGGTTATATAAAGGTAAACCATCGCTCTCTAGACGGACAAAACAAATACAGATAGCAGTATGGAGTTAGTAGTAAAGAAAAGGCATTAACCGAAAACCATAAACACAATTGTGAGAGAAAATGGGAACATAATAGTACCAACTGCAAGGCTGCAACGGATATAGGAGGAGAAAATAGAAAAATTAGACTTACAAGACCAGATTCAACACCACAATTATTCACGCTAAAGTAGCTGCGGAGAAAACATTAATATAAAATCAATCTAAATACCCCAACAAACAAAATGCAGGTCTTAGATTCTTAATTTACTATATAGAAGACCAATTTGTAACGCTAAAGTAAGGAAAGAAAAGCTCAATTTAAAATGTTAAGGGTCCGTTTGATAGACGGAAATATGATTGAAAGTAAAACTGGAAAATTAAACGAAAAGAAGACGAAAACTAACTTTCTACCATGTATTTCATTAGATTAAATGAAAACAAATGCAATGAACCAGTAAGAATTTAATTTTGTCTTTCATACCATAAAAGTTAAAACAAAGTGATTATACTTATGAAAAAGACCCTTTAAATTACGCACTATATTTTTTGAATTTTGTTAAAAAATCCTTTTATTCAATGATCAATTAATACAAATACTGACCGGTAATTTGCACATATATTTAATAATCAGATATATCTCATAAGCATGTATAAGTCAGATAAATAACTTCCTCAAAACCAAGATAATAAGAGGATAAAGGATTTATATACTTGATCAATTAATTAATTTTAGTCACTAATGTTTGCACATATATTTAGTAATCAGATAATATATGATATGTATGAGTTAAAAATATTTTGCTAAAAAACAAAGTGGATAAAAACTTTATATAAATTTCTAGATGAAAGAACATGTAAATAAAGCGTAGAATTGCTAAAAATAAAATACAATATAAGTAGAAAAATTCAGCCACTGAGGTTACTATATGTATGTTAATGTCGAAGAGTGTACTAAAGATATCAAATACCTAAAATAAAATAACATTCATAGGTTATGTTCTACATAAACCTAACGTCAATAACACCGTATATAATAATCATTTGTATACATCTATAATATACTGAGGTGTTAGTCTTTTTCACCTTTATGATGTTCTACAATTCAATGAATCCAAGACTATATAAACAAGTAATTAAGCTCACAAGTGTAACTTTATCTTCAAAATTGATAACTTTCACGGAATAGTCAAACTTTTGAGGGTTTTGTATGTGAATAAAACCTTTATATATGATATGTATGAGTTAAAAATATTTTCCTAAAAACAAAGCGGATAACAACTTTATATAAATTTGTAGATGAAAGAAACATGTAAATAAAGCCTGGAATTGGTCAAGATAAAATACAAAAACCCAAAAAAAATTCAGCCACTGAGATTACTATATGTTTGTTAATGTCGAAGAGTGTACTAAGGATACCAAATACCTAAAATAAAATTACATTCGTAGGTTAGGTTTTACATAATTCTAACGTCAATAACATTGTTTATAAGAATAATTTTTATTCATCTGTAATATAATGAGTTATTAGTCTTTTTCACTTTCATGATGTTCTACAATTGAATGAATCCAAGACTATATAAACAGGTAACTAAGCTCACAAGCGTAACTTTATCTTCAAAATGGATAACTTTCACGGAAGAGTCTAAATTTTGAGTCTATTGTATGTGAAAAGTTCTTAACAAAATTTACAGGATAACACTAACCAAACGAACCCTAAAGTCACTAAAAAAACATAAAAACACACAACATTTAATAAATCCAAATCAATAGCCTCTTTTGAAGAATTAGATTGTGTAAAGTCGTAAAATAAAATGCACATCTTCTGTAAAGTATACGTGCAATGTTATAAGGTAACGTTAATATTCATATTCAACACTTGTTCATCAATAATATTCATAATCAATACGAATAATATTCATATTCAACAGCAACCATAGACAGCAAAAACAAAAATCCACAAGATAGATGCAAACTAAGAGAAACACTTGAATCATCAGGCATGCCATATTTTATCAATTGAATGAATCCAAGACTATATAAATAAGTAACTAAGCTCACAAGCGTAACTTCATCTTAAAAAATGGATAACTTTCAACACCATTTAGGGGATCAAGCTAACCAAACGCACCCTTAATAGAAAATGAACAACTTCTCTAAATTATACATGCATGGCTAATATTCATATTCAACACCCACCATAAGCAGAATGAAAATCATCAATAATAATCATATGCAATATGAATAATATTTATATTCAACAACAACCATACACAAAAAAAATAATTCTTCACACAGATCAAACAAACTAAGACAAACACTTGAATCATCAGGAAGGACGTATTTTACCAATTGAATCCAAGACTATATAAATAACTAATTAAGCTCACAACCATAACTTTATCTTCAAAATGGATAACTTTCAAGGAATAGTGAAATTATTGATGGTTTTATATGTAAAAAGGTTTCGACAATATTTTTTAGATCACACTAACCAAACAAACCCTAAAGTAACAAACAAACGTAATAATACACAACATTTAACAAATTCAAATCAATAGGCAAAGAACATACAGATTTCTTTCGAAGAATTAGATTGTGTAAAGTTGTAATAGAAAATGGACAACTTTTGTAAATTATACGTGCAATGTTATAACAATAATTTTTATCCCTCTATAATATAATGAGATAGTAGTATTTTTCACCTTCATGATATTCTACAATTGAATGAATCCAAGACTATATAAATATTAGATACAAAGCTCACAACCATAATTTCATCTTCAAAATGGATAACTTTCACAGACCAAACAAATCCTAAAGTAACCAAAAAATATAAAAACCCACAACATTTAACAAATTCAAATCAAAGAACATAAATATTTCTTTTTAACAATTAGATTGTGTAAAGTTGTAATAGAAAATGAACAACTTCTGTAAATTATACGTGCAATGTTATAAGGCATCGCTAATATTCATATTCAACACCAACCATGGGCAGAACGACGCTCATCAACAATATTCAATTTCAGTATCAATAATATTCATATTCAACCACCCCCATAGACAGAGAAAACAAAAACCCACACTGATCAAACATATCAACCAAACGGACAACAGTACCTAGAACGAATCTGAAAACCACAACTTCAAGTTTCTACACTCTCAATAAAAAATAGATAACATCAATCTGAAACGAAGAATAATACAATTAGGAGTGAAGAGTTCAAGAACAAACCAACAAACTAATCTACAAGAAAACCCTAAACTACAATATCAACTAATTGCAACCCAATCTGTAAGCAATTAATTGCACTACAAAAACAAATAAACATTAACCCTTTGACGAATTTCATCAAGAGCTAAGTCGAAACTCCTTTTTTCGCAATATTGTATAGATTCCATTGAATGTGGTGAATTTATGGACAAATCAAATCTGCAACCTTCATGAAGCTTGGATTGGATTGGATTTTTCTGTTCAGGTATTGGATTTTGGTTGGAAAGTTTTTTCCTTCTTTTTCAGAAATATATATATATATATTTATTTCCTCCTCATCACTGTGACCTAAATCTGAAATTGGGGGGATTTTTTATTTTTCGCGAAATTTAAAATTGAAACAGGGGAAGGTTTTGCGCACCTGGCCTAGTTGAACTTTACTGTTCTTATATACATTAACTGTTCAATTATACTGAAAAATAAATTATACGGACCAAGTCTTGGCTTATGGGGCCACTAATGCTGACTGGGATGAATGGGCAGTTCCAGTTAGAGTGTAACATGACTGAATGTATTTGCACCTAGATCAATACATTATAACAATAGTTCTCATGTGACTTCTTCTATCTTCTTCTCTTATTTTATTTATTTTTTATTATTACTACCATCATCATTTCCATAGTTATATACCCCCATAAAGTCTAAGAATTATTATTATTATTATTATTTAAATTTAAATATTTACTCACACACAATGCCTCCATTAAATCTCGAACCCCTGACCTTCCATTTTTTATCATTGGGCCTTTTGTTCCAGTCTGAGAATTTACCTCAAACATTGGTCTTTTTGTCCATAGAATATATGAATCAAGCTTTTGAATAACTTTAACTTTTTTTCAATTCAATTTCCCACCCCATGCAAAATCATATTCATCAATCAAATGACTATGCAAACACTATTTCACCAACAGGTAATGTTCTACAACTCAACACAAAGCTCTAGTAGTAATTACGGATGGCAATGGGGCGGGGCGGGGATCGCACTCCCCATTCCCATCCCTATCCCCGTTTAACTTTATCACCCTCATACCTGCCCCATAACCGGTTATTAAACAAAACTGGGTGGGAGGGATAAGACTAGGCGGGAGCGGGGCAGGGTGGGATAAAGCTTGGAATTGCTAAAGACAAAATACAATAACCCTAAACAAAATCAGCCACTGAGGTTACCTAAAATAACATCATGTTTGTTAATGTCTAAGAGTGTACTAAGGATACCAAATACCTAAAATAAAATAACATTCGTAGGTTAGGTTGTACATAGTTCTAACGTCAATAACATTGTTTATAAGCATAAGTTTTATCCATCTAGAACATAATGAAGTATTAGTCTTTTTCACTTTCATGATGTTCTATAATTGAATGAATCCAAGACTATATAAACAATTAACTAAGCTCACAACCATAACTTTATCTTCAAAATGGATAACTTTCATGGAAGAGTCAAATATTCAAGGGTATTGTAGCTGAAATTGTTCTGACAAAATTTACAAGATCACACTAAACAAACGAAGCCTAAAGTCACTAAAAAACATAAAAACACACAACATTTAACAAATCCAAATCAATTGCCTCTTTTGAAGAATTAGATTGTGTAAAGTTGTAAAAGAAAATGCATATCTTCTGTAAAGTATACGTGCAATGTTATAAGGCAACGCTAATATTCATATTCAACACTTTTTCATCAATAATATTCATATTCAACAACAACCATAGACAAGAAAAACAAAAATATACAAGATAGATGCAAACTAAGAGAAACACTTGAATCATCAGGCATGACATATTTTATCAGTTCAATTAATCGAAGACTATATAAATAACTAATTAAGCTCACAAGCATAACTTTATCTTTAAAATGGATAACTTTCAAGGAATAGTGAAATTATTGATGGTTTTATATGTAAAAAAGTTTTGACAATATTTTTTAGATCACACTAACCAAACAAACCCTAAAGTAACAAACAAACGTAACAATACACAACATTTAACAAATTCAAATCAATAGGCAAAGAACATACAGATTTCTTTTGAAGAATTAGATTGTGTAAAGTTGTAATAGAAAATGAACAACTTCTGTAAATTATACGTGCAATATTATAAGAAATTTTTTTATCCCTCTCTAATATAATGAGGTATTAGTCTTTTTCAACTTCATGATGTTCTACAATTGAATGAATCCAAGACTATATAAACAATGAACTAAGCTCAGAACCGTAACTTTATCTTCAAAATGGATAACTTTCACGGAAGAGTCAAATATTCGAGGGTATTGTATGTGAAAATTTTTCGATAAACATTTACAGGATCACACTAACCAAACAAACCCTAAAGTCACAAAAAACATAAAAACACACAACATTTAACAAATCCAAATCAATAGCCTCTTTTGAAGAATTAGATTGTGTAAAGTTGTAAAAGAAAATGCACATCTTCTGTAAAGTATACGTGCAATGTTATAAGGTAACGCTAATATTCATATTCAACACTTGTTCGTCAATAATATTCATATTCAACAACAACCATAGACAGCGAAAACAAAAATCCACAAGATAGATGCAAACTAAGAGAAACACTTGAATCATCAGGCATAACGTATTTTATCAATTGAATGAATCCAAGACTATATAAATAAGTAACTAAGCTCACAAGCGTAACTTCATCTTAAAAAATGGATAACTTTCAACACCATTTAGAGGATCAAGCTAACCAACGCACCCTTAATAGAAAGTGAACAACTTCTCTATATTATACATGCATCGCTAATATTCATATCCAACACCCACCATAGGCAGAATGACACTCATCAATAATATTCATATTCAATATGAATAATATTCATATTCAACAACAACCATACAAAAAACAAACAATTATCCACACAAATGAAACAAACTAAGACAAACAGTTGAATCATCAGGAATGACGTATTTTATCAATTCAATGAATCCAAGACTATATAAATAAGTAACTAAACTCACAATCATAACTTCATCTTCAAAATGGATCACTTTCAACGAATAGTGAAATTATCGATGGTTTTATATGTAAAACATTTTCGACAATATTTTTTAGATCACACTAACCAAACAAACCCTAAAGTAACCAAAAAACGTAATAACACACAACATTTAACAAATTCAAATCAATAGGTAAAGAACATACATATTTCTTTTGAAGAATTAGATTGTGTAAAGTTGTAATAGAAAATGTACAACTTCTGTAAATTATACGTGCAATGTTATAAGAATAATTTTTATCCCTCTGTAATATAATGAGATATTAGTCTTTTTCACCTTCATGATGTTCTACAATTGAATGCTCACAACTTTAATTTCATCTTCAAAATGGATAACTTTCACGGAAGAGTTAAAATTTTGAGCTTTTTATATGACAAATTTTTTTGACAAATTTAGGGGATCACATTAACCAAACGAACCCAAAAGTAACCAAAAAACATAAAAACCCACAACATTTAATAGATCCAAATCAAAGAACATAAATATTTCTTTTGAACAATTAAATTGTGTAAAGCTGTAATAGAAAATGAACAACTTCTGTAAATTATACGTGCAATATTATAAGGCATCGTTAATATTCATATTCAACACCAACCATAGGCTGAACGACGCTCATCAACAATATTCATATTCAGTAACAATAATATTCATATTCAACAACTACCATAGACAGAAAAAAACAAAAACCCACACTAATCAAATATATCAACCAAACGGATAACAGTACCTGGAACGAATCTGAAAACCACAACTTTAAGTTTCTACACTCTCAATAAAAAATAGACAACATCAATCTGAAACGAAGAATAATATAATTAGGGGTGAAGAGTTCATGAACAAACCAACAAACTAATGTACAAGAAAACCCTAAACTACAATATCAATTAATTGCAACCCAATCTGTAAGGAATTAATTGCACTACAAAAACAAATAAACACTAACCAAACTCCATACTCTGATTAGCTTGGGACTCAGACGACTTTCATCTCTCATCAGTAGCTAGGTCAATACTCTTTCTTTTGAAATATTGTATAGATTCCACTGATATGGACGAATCTCATATGCAACCTTCATGAAGTTTGGATTGGATTGGATCTGATTCTTCATGGATTGGATTTTGGTTGAGAAATGTTTTTCGACATTTTTCAGACATGAATATATATTTATGTCTTCCTCCTCACTATTGACCTAAATCTTAAATTGGGGGGATTTTTCATTTTTTGTAAAATTTAAAATTTAAACTGGGAATGGGTTTTGTGCGTGTGGGATTAAGTTGACTTTCACTATTTTATTATACGGCTACTGTTCAGTTATACGGATGCAAAAATTAAACAGAACAAGCTTTGCATGTGGGGCCCACCATTGCTGACTGGGCTGAATGGACGGTTCCAGTCAAAGAGTAACATGATTAAATGCATATTCCTCCTTAAGAACTCAATATTGCACATGCGTGGAAAAGATAATAAAATGGAAAGAAATATCTTTTTGAACCTTCCTCTAAAATTCCCCACCCTAGGTGCTAGAAAATCGAGAGAGAAGGTGTAGAGAAAGGAAGAAGATGAAGAGAGAGAAAATGGTGGGTAAAATTAAATAAAAGCTAACTTTTCTAGATTAAGGCAAGATTTCCAAACGACTGCAAAATGACCCAAAATGTTTCAAAAATTCAATATGCAACCCCGAAATTGAACACTTTTCACCAAAGTGCAACTGGCCCATCTCCTATACAAGCCCAGCTCCACACTAACAAAATGGAGAATGTGTAACATCCGATATTTTCTTTTTCTTTTTTATTTAAATTTTATGTAAATTAATTTTTATGGGAATTAAATACTCTACATGCTCCTATGTGCTTTTATATTTCTATTCTTGCTACTTTAAAATTGTTCTGGAATTATTTCACAATTATTCGTTTTTGTAGGCTCTAGACACGTTCGGTGGAGCCGACCGTTGGATTTTGTCCCGAAAGTAATTATTTTTGGTCTCAACAATTTGTTTCAACTATATATATGTTAAAATGATTTATGAAACTGTTTTCGGAATTTTTGCATTAAAGACTATTTTTGTAAATTCATGAAGAGCTAAGATAGTGGAAAAAACTAGAAAATTGGCTAAGTGTTCTTCCTACTATTCTTGCATATGTTTAGATGGCATTTTTGTGAATTGATTGAAGTTCCATGGATTAGTACTAAGGAAAAAGAGAAAAGTAGATTTCCTAACCCTCCTCTTTCTATAAGCTTTTGAAAAGTTAAAGTGCATTGGATGGAATTAGGTAGACATTTGTGTAGGAAATGTCTAGACATTGTGAGGTGTCGCCATCTCCTTCAATCTTGCAAACTTGTCTCTCCCATCTTCAATCTAAGCCATTGGATTAGAAAGGTTAATTGATGGAAACTTGTACACACACACACATATATATATATATATACATATACATATATATATATATATATATATAATTGTGTTGACCACTTTTCATTACAAAAACTCATTTTCTATCAAATAAACAAGACACAAGACCTATTCCTCCCCAAAATTTCGGCTTTCCTCCCTCTCTCTTCTCCTTCCATTTTGCCCAAATCACCTCATTTTGTTGAGATTTGAGTGATCATTTGAATAAGGAAGTTGCTTGGGTCCTCTCCTCTTCATTTTGGTGTAAAGAAGTAGTAAGTTTCTTGCCTCTCTAGGGCATTCTCTCTCAAAACCCTAACTTTCTTTTATGATTTTGGTATCTAACTTTGAACATATTTCTTCCTTCTAGTGGGTCTTGAAAAGGAACACTAATTGAGATCCTACTCATTCCAAGCTTCATCTTGGGATTTGATTGGCGAGTTACCTCTTTTTTCTTGCTTTCCTTCTCAAAAATTCAACTTCTCTTTTCTTGGAAATTTATTCCTAAATCTTTGAATTTAAGTTCCATTGTTGATTGATTCTTGTATATATATATGGAAAACCTTGTAATCCTTTTCTTGTTTGGTTGTTTACTAGTTGTGTGGAAAAACTATATACAAAAATTGAGCTCACCTTTTGAGAGACTATTTTTGGAATTCTAGCTCACTTATGACTTTGCCCTCTTGGATTTCTAGCTTGAACTAGACAATCCACTTTTATTCTTGGTTTAGTGGATATGTGCGTCATGATCTGTATACTTTTACATACTTGTGTATTCTTGATATTATTTCCATGCCTCATTCATAAACCCTATAAGAATGGACCTTTCGGAGAGTCGTAACAACTGGCCAAACGGTGTCTCTCGTGACCGATGGATTAGTAATCCGTAAATCAAAAGATGTGTGAGGACTTAGGTCCGAACACTGGTTTATTTTCCACGGCGATATCCCGTGTGGTTGATTCTATATTGGCTACACTTCATATACATTACCCTTAGCGGTTAGGGTTGCATTGGCGTTGGCATGGTATTTCTCATACATATATGATATCTTAATTTTCATTGTTATCTATCTATGTCATTCATGATGGTTAAGTTGAGCATGCTTGGGGATTGTTTGCCGGTACATTGAGGTTCCTAATTGGTGTAAGGGACATGTCGGACAATGGACCGACCAAGGATTAGAATCATGTACCTTGGGATTGTGGTTGTACCACTCAGACAGCCGAGATTGAAGTGGTGAAGCTTCTCTTACTGAGCTAGTATAGCCCACCCCTTATTTTTTAACATTTTTAGGTGACAATACCGCTACGAGAGGACCTAGCACATTGGTGACCCTTTTGAAGACTTGTTCTCATTTTTGGACCCTTAGTGACATTTTTTGTGGTTATGCATGTTCCTCTATGTATTTGGTGCATTTCGAGCAAACCTTAACCAACACATGTATTGATATATTTTGTGGCTTGCGTGTTTGCCCGGAACACTTAGAGGTTGTTTGGTAGATGGTTTGGGGTGGAAATTTTTGGTTTTGGATTTTGAAAAAGGTGAACAGTACCAACCATACCATCTTTGGGTCATTTGATTTTTGGGTTAACAGTATTTTTTTGGTGTACCAAATGGGGTTTTTTTCAACCCATAACCCACAACCATCCAATCAAAAGCAACCCACAATCCCAAATCCATCATCAATGTATCATTCCATTCTCAACAAAAGTCAACATTTTCATGCTTGTCATTTTATTAAATAAATAAAATAGAATTAAGTAAAATCCAATAAATAATAAACAAAAGTAATAATTAATAAATTTTTAGTAATTAATAATAAATAAATTAAAATTGACTAAAATATTAAATAAATAATATAGAAATAATTAATAATTAATAATAAATAAATAAATATTGAGTAATAAATATTTAAAAATAATAAATAAATAAAATTGATAAATAAAATTGATCAATAAAATAGAATTAATAATTAATTAATAATAAATAAATAAATAAAATTGAGTAATAAATATTTTTAAATAATAAACAAAAATAAAATGAATAAATAATTAATAATTAATAATAAATATTTAAATAAATTTGTATAAAAAAATAAATAGTTAATTAGACATATATATTTATAAAATTAAAAATTTAATTTAATTAATAGAATAGAATTAATAATTAATTAATAATTAATAAATAAAGTTTGATTAATAAATATTTAAAAATAATAAATAAATTAAAACCAAATAAATAATAAACAAAAATATTATGAATAAACAATTAATAATAAATTAATAAAAATTGAGTAATAATATTTAAAGATAATAAATTGGTAAAAAAAACATTGAAATTTAAAATGGAAAAAGATTATAAATTTTCAAACTACATATATGAACCAATTGAATAATTCTTGCAATATGGTGAAATATTTTTATCCAATATTAATATTTTTTGTAAAAACAAAATTCATTCTTAATGTATTTTTATTTATATATATATATTTTTAAAACATATATATTTATAAAATGTTCTTATAAATAAATAAAATGTCAAACCATTCCAAGTTACCAATTATGGTTTTGTTTCAGAATTTCAACCCATACCAACTCTCCCAACTCAACCCAACCCAAGCCAAACCAAAAACCAACACTGCACCGGTGGCCAAACAGGCACTTATTGTATATTTTTGGAGAGCCACGACACTGGTGGTTCTTTTGTACTTTTGGTTAGATTTTGAGCATTGTAACGCCATTAGGCGATTCCTATGAATTTATAGTCATGAACATGTAAGGAATACCATGTAACTGTATGTGGTTGTATAAATTAATTCTTAATATCTTTTTGAGCAAATTATAAATGTCACGCCCCGAAATACCTGAGGCTTCTACCCGAAGGATCATCGAATTCTAAGGGATGACGTTAGTACGAGCGACCACTAGAATCAACAATAATCATAAAAAAATGAGGAATAATAACCGATAATGAAATAGATAAAAGAACCAAAGTCGATACAAGCGATGGTACAAGAAATAGAGATACACTTAAAGGGATATGCCAACAAGCTGGGTCCCAAGAAAAATACAAGACAATCCCATGTAACATGGGTAATGATACAAAATAATAAAAAGGATGATGACTAAACAATTATCCCAATCCACCAGAGCTGCTGCCATGCATCCTTTCCTGAAACATTGGTATAAAACACCCGGGTGAGCTATGAAGCCCAGTAGGAATAATGTCATGCCCCAAATTTCTTAGGACTACGAAACCCGAGCCTGAGAGCTAAGGGAATGAATGCGGAAATAATGGAAACAAAATAAAATCCTTTTTAAGTTATCGAATACCCATAAACGGGAAAAATAGACATAAAACATCACAAAGATGCCAAAAAGAACCCACGGGATCGGAAAAGAGGTAAATCGAAATACTCGGTACCTTGAACGAAACATTCCAACCCACCATGTTTACCCAAGGGTAAAATTGTCAAATCAGGGGTGAAATAGTAATTTCCAACTACGACTACAAACTTTGGACCTAGCACAAGCAATGCGAACAAACGGAACCAAATTTGAAGTCACGAGCAAAGAGATATGAATTTTCGAAAGTGGTGTTAGACAACACCGACCCAAAACTAAAGTTGAGGTACCCCTCTTTCACCAAGGGTAAAATAGTCATTTCAGGGTTAAACTGGTCATTTAAAATTTTATCTCGATAATTTGGACATAGGACAGCCCATAGAAATAAACAGGACCTAAATCGAAGGTGCGAGGTGAGAGAAATGAATTTCCGAAAATTGTCAAAACAAGGCTGAATATCCGAGAGTAGACTGCCCGTGTACGAGAGTCGACTTCCCAATAGCGAGAGTCGACTGCCCCGTGGTCGAGAGTCGACTGCCCTAATTCGAAGCTAAAAGAAAAGAAGCTGCAAGGCCATATTTTCGGCTGTCGACTGCTTCAATATTAAGCTTCAAAAATGACCCAAAAAGTGATTGAATTCTCAACTAAAAATATTTCCCTTACCTATATTTGATTGATACACATTTAACCCATGATTCAAGTCATTCCAACACAACATGAACTTCGAACAAAAATACTTATCTAATGTTCGTAAAGTTATTCGTCTTGCCCCCGGTCTCCGTTTTAAATATCGCCGGTTTCTAAGATTCAAAATCTTTGTAAAATGAGTTTAAGATCATTTCTAAAACAAGAAAATTTACCGGACTACGAGGGTGGGCGAAAACGGATTTTTCCACTTAAACCGAAAAGGATTGGTTTGAAAACCTAGAAAAATGTCATTTTCGGCCAAACACCTAATACTCTCAATTCATGGCAATTCATCCAATTCACATTCATAATTCCAAGGGAAAATATTCAATAATGATATTAAAGCGTTCTAAGGCGAAACATGTTATAATTTGTTCAAAATACACATGTATACAATCCGGCACCGAAGTGCACTAAAAGAATATAATCCCCGCGCATAGCGCTCCAAGGGATGTACATAGGCAATAACACCCCGACTAACATGCTAGCCGGATCAAAATAGAGTAGTTTTACATGGGAAAAAGGAACATATCGATATATGTTTATCGACCTAGTGTTCAACAAAATAAGTATGGTCCGCCTCCCATGCACAAAAATGGCGGACATGTAGCCACACGTCCACGGAGAGACTACGGAACTCTCCCAATGGGATCATCACCTGAAAAATATATAAGGCGTGGGGCGAGCTCACTAGCCCAGTAGAGGAAGTGTGATTGCCTCAATCTCGGTAGTCCGAGTGGTTCAACCTAACCAAGGTTCATGCCACTAACCCTAGGTCGGTCTCTTGTCCCACATGGCTCTCACGCCAATCCAGAACCCAAGCGAACCGAACAAATAAGTTCCCCAAACATGCTCACAATATAATTTACCACAATTATAGCATGTTTCAACATCAATAACATAATCAAACATATGGGATAGTTCAAGTGCAATATGATATCAACACACCCCATAATATTTGCTTGCCGAATATAGGTTAACGAATACATACCCTACTCATTTATAACGAGAAAGAGTACCACACGATTCTTCCCAAGTGTTTTTGACACTTCACTTTCAACAATGAAGGTGGTTGCACGAGAGCCCTACTTACGACTCCCATGTTGAGAGTGGCGCATACCACCACAATGGGGCAGCAACCAACCCTATTCCAAAGATCCGAGAGTGGCGCATACCACCACAATGGGGCAGCAACCAACCCTATTCCAAAGATCCGAGAGTGGCGCATACCACCACGATAGGGCAGCAACCAACCCTATATCACCTTTTCGGCTTTTTAGTTTCCGAGGTGGGAGGTACCTCCTAGCCAGTTGTTGCGACGATTCGACACAAGACTACGTACACATACGAATATATAATCCGTATAAACATAACACCCATGCTTTTGACACTACATGGTGTACCCCAAAATGCATAAAGGTTCTTATCATAACCATATGCCACCACAATACATGTTTCCATTAAATAACATTATACTGTATTCAATTTCTCACAAGGCTTACAATTTAACATATGTTAAGCAATAAATCACAAAATAATTTATATCACAAATCATGTTCTCAAAGGCCTAATTTATAGTCTAAGCTATCAAGACCAACTCGCATATATATATACGGCATATATACACATAGACGCCCACACCCTCATACAAAGACAAACACAAATCGTTTTTCCCCTACCTCAATTCCAAACAAGAGCACCAAGAACAAGCAAGACTTCCAAAAGTGAATTGAATCAACCTAACACCCTCCAAAGCCAACACTAAGCTCAACTCAACCAGTAGCAAAGCTTCAATGGAGTCTTAAGAAAGAGCTATAGACAAGACAACGACATAATCAAAATTTGAAGGCAAGAACTCAAGAATGGAAGTTAGGGTTTGAAACTAAAACTTCCTAAGGAGTAGAAATCACTTACCAAGCTTTGGCTCAAAAGGATGCGTAGGGCACCAACATCAACTTTCATGCGCAAACCTCCTTCAAATTTTCATCATAAGGAAGAAAGAATTCCACAACTTGAAGATGAAGGAGTGAAGTGAGGGAGAGCAAAAAGAGAACCGTATGGGAGAAGATAGAGAGTTTCTTGGTGAGTGAGGGAATTGTCTTGCAAATGAGATAAATACATAAGTGTAGAGATTTCCCACTCACCATTCTCACCATCCAAGGGTCCAAAATGAAGATGGGGAAAAGGAAATGAATCCAAGGGCTAGGAATAAGTCTTGCCAAGTGGAAGACTTATTACGCAACTCACAAAACCCATTATTTTGCCAAACAAGGCCTTATCATCCAAGGGCTTAGAAAAAAGATGGAAATCAATAAACCATTCCCGCTCACGCTCTACACCTTAGGAGATTTCATCCCCGAAATCAAGACGTACCTATAGGAGAAAACAAGTCCGGGTATTTTTCCCGCACTTCCCGCTCACGCTCCCAAGTCGTCTCCTCGACTCCGCGATGGTGCCACAAGATCTTCACTAAAGGAATAGTCTTGCCCCGCAAAACTTGCTCTCGAGCATCCAAGATCCTCACAGGTCGCTCCTCCTAGGACACATCCTCGGCAACATCGACAACAACCCAACTCAATACATGAGAAGGATCCGGCTCGTACTTGCGAATCATAGAGACATGAAAAACATTATGAACCCGTGACAAATCCGGTGGCAACGCTAAACGGTACGCCACCTCGCCAACAAGATCAAGTATCTCGAAAGGCCCAATAAAACGTGGAGAAAGCTTTCCGCTCTTCCCGAATCGCATCAAGCCCTTGCGAGGTGAGACCTTTAGAAACATATGATCTCCGACCGCAAAGAATAAAGGACTCCTACGCCGATCCGGATAACTCTTCTGTCTGCTCTGTGCCATAACCAAATGCTGTCGAGCAATCCTAATCTTCTCAGTCGCCTCATGAACCATATCGGGTCCCAAAAGTGTAACATCACCAACCTCGGCCCAACAAGTCGGTGAATGACATGGTCTACCGTACAATGCCTCAAAAGGTGCCATATGAATACTAGACTGATAACTGTTGTTGTACGCGAATTCCGCCAATTGAAGATGATCCTTCCAACTGCCTCTGAAATCAATAGCACAGGCACAAAGTATATCCTCAAGGATCTGAATGGTATGCTCTGACTGACCGTCCGTCTGAGGATGAAAAGCGGTGCTGAACCATAACTACGTATCCAAGACTTTCAGAAAAGCCTCCCAAAATCCGGACGTGAATCGCGGATCTCGATCCGAAACAATAGTCATCAGAACCCCGTGAAGCTTGAAAATCTCCTTCATGTACAGCCTACTAAGAACCTCTACATTATCACTCTCACAGATAGGTAGAAAATGTGCAATCTTCGTCAATCGATCAAGGATCACCCACACTGTATCCTTCTCATTCCTCGTCCTTGGTAACCCTGTCACGAAGTCCATGCAAATATGCTCCCATTTTCACTGAAGAATCGGTAACGGATTCAATAACCCGGCAGGTCCTCGGTGCTCAACCTTAACCTGTTGACATGTAAGACATCGGCTCACAAAATTGGCAATTGATTTCTTCATTCCTTGCCACCAATAATAACGCCGAAGATTATGATACATCTTCGTGCCACCTGGGTGAACTGCAAGCCTAGAACTATGAAACTCTTGCAAAACCTCCTCACGACAAGTCTGCGATACATAAAGTAAACCCATAAAATGATAACCTCCATCGGAGTGCAAAACCCAATCATCAACAACCTCGCCACTAGAAATACGAGTGCGAACCGAAGTAATGTTGTCATCGTGCCCCTGAGTCTCAATCACACGACTCACAAGTGAAGGTTGTGCCACCATGCTAAAAAAAGTCACCACCGAATCCCCACTATCACGGAACTGAAGATCCAACTCTGCGACTTCTTCCATCATCCGCCACTCACGAATAAAGATGTTAGCCAACGATGCATGTGACTTGCGACTCAACGCATCCGCTACCACATTAGCCTTCCCGGGGTGATACTGGACTGCAAAGTCATAGTCTTCCATGTACTCGACCCATTGATGCTGCCGCAAGTTTAAGTCTCGTTGCGTAAAGATATACTTCAAACTCTTGTGATCGGAGAAAACTTCAAATCTTTCACCGTACAAGTAGTGTTTCCATCCCTTAAGGGCAAAAAGAACTGCTGCAAGCTCTAAGTCATGCGTAGGATAATTCCGCTCGTGAGTCTTCAACTATCGAGACCCATAAGCAACAACTCTCTCGGACTGCATGAGTACACATCCTAGTCCCTCGTGAGAAGCATCACAATAGATCACCTACCCGACGCCGTGCTCGGGAATAATCAACACCGGAGCCGTAGTCAAACGTGTCTTCAACTCAATGAATGCCTCCTCACACTTGTCATCCCACACGAACTTGACACCTTTTCGCATGAGGCGAGTTATAGGAACTGCCAAACGAGAAAAGTCCTTCACAAATCGCCGATAGTAACCCGCCAAGCCAAGGAAACTACGAACCTCGAAAATGTTACTCGGTCTCTTCCAACTCATAACAGCCTCTATCTTTGAAGGATCAACTGAAATTCCGCCTCCGGAAACAACATGCCCCAAAAATCTAACCTCTTGAAGCCAAAAATCACATTTATTATACTTAGCATACAATCGGTGCTCTCTTAGGATTTGAAGAACAGTCCTAAGATGAACCTCGTGCTCACTTTCCGTAGTAGAGTAAACTAGAATATCGTCAATGAATACCACTACAAATCTATCCAAGAACTCGTGGAAGATACGATTCATGAGACTCATGAATGCCACCGGTGCATTAGTCAGACCAAAAGGCATCACAAGAAACTCAAAGTGTCCATACCGAGTACGAAACGCGGTCTTCGGAATATCAATATCCCTAACCCGTAACTGATGATAACTAGACCTCAAGTCAATCTTGGAGAATAACTTAGATCCCTTGAGTTGGTCGAACAAGTCATCAATCCATGGCAATGGATATTTGTTCTTGATCATCACCCGATTCAACCTACGATAAGCAATGCATAACCGTAGTTAACCATCCTTTTTCTTAGTGAAAAGAACTGGAGCACCCTAATCGGAAACACTAAGCTGAATAAAACCCTTCGCCTTGAGATAGTCAAGTTGCTCCTTCAATTCCTTCAACTCCGCCAGTGTCATTCAGTATGGTGGCATGGAAATAGCATCGGTACCCGGCACAAGATCAATGGCAAACTCCACCTCACGAATCGGGGGCAAAGAAGTTAAGTCATCGGGAAAAACATCCCAATACTCACCCACGACATAAGGCACCTCGATGTGACCACAAACCTCATCATCGGAAAAAAGACTTTCCAAAATGAAACCAGAAATATCACGACCCCACATACAATAGGAAGAAGTAGAGAAGTCGTTGTGATCACCAAAGAAGTGGAATCGCTCGCCCTACGCGCACACCGACACCAGACCTCTAAAACAATCAATCTGTGCACGGAAGGTAGATAACCAATCCATGCCCAAGATGACGTCAAAGCTCGTCATGTCCATAAGAATGAAGTCGAGCCTCAACGATCGTCCGACAATCACATTATCACACTTGCGACACACTTTAGATAAATACCCATTACCCCCAATCGGCGTATCTACCCACAAAGGTACCCCAAGATATGAAATAGGTATTCCTAAAGTAGATGCATAAGCAGAAGCAATAAAGGAATGCGAAGCTCCAGAATCAATAAGAACATGAGCCCAACAACCATATACAGGAAATGTACCTCTAACGATAGAAGGTCCTGCTACGTTGTCTGCTACTGTGACTGAATAAGCACAACCTAGAGGACGTGGAGGCTGCTGGATAGTCGATGCAAATGTCCTAGCCTAAGAACCCTGAGCTGATGGTGTTGACTGCTATGGTGCTCCATACTCAGACTGACCTGCTGGCTGTGTAGCCCTAGACTACTGCCCAATCCCACTCATAGGAGTGCCACTACTCTATCTCTGACAACAGTCCCTGGCAATATGACCTTGCTATCCACACTAGAAGCAACCCTTGTTATGCACTAGACCACTACTCTGTCCCTGCTGAAGAGACGGACACTCAGGCCTCCTGTGTCCTGAATGACGGCAATGATAGCAAACAATCTCACGGCGAGTAGAACTCGGAGATGCCCTAAAAGAAGGTGCAGATTGTCCCTGCCACTGCTGTACAACCGGAGCTGAAGTACCTTCACGCTGCCTCTTCTTATTACCAAAACTCGAAGAAGGAGAACCTCTGAAGCCCTTATCCCTAGCTTCACGAGCTAACCGATACTCTCTTGCATCCTCCTCATCCAATAACGCCTTCGTAACGGCCTCTCGATACGTCGGCATAGTAAGTACCGAAATCTTTGACTTAAGGTTGCCCCTCAAGCCCTTCACAAAATGTCCGCCTTTAACCTCATCATCCGTCACCATCGCTGGTGCGAATCGAGATAAACTAGTATACCGAAGCTCATACTCGGTCACTGACAATTCACCCTGAACCAACTCACAGAACCGGTCCCTCATGAGCATCCTAGTAAGAGGTGGAAAATACCGATCCAAGAAAAGTATGTAAAAATCCACCCATGTTATAGTTCGAATGTTCCTTATGTCTGTGACAGACTTCCACCAACCCTTAGCATTGCCCGTAAGTCGAAACGACACAAGCATGACTCGTATCTCGTCATCAACCACCCTGAGAATATCAAACCTATTGGTTATCTGCTCCAACCAATCATCGGCTACAAGTGGATCCAGACCGCCCACGAAGGTAGGTATGTCTAAATGTAAGAAGTCCCGAAGAGCCCTTTTGAGCACGCGAGCCCTTGTCCTCAACATGTTGACTCTGAGGAACTTGTTCCATAGCTGCCGCTAAAGCACGTGCAAACTGCTCACCATCCATGAAAGGTGCAGTCGGTACACGTTCCCCTATATCCGGATGTACTAGCACATTCTCGTCCACAACTGGAGGTACTTGATCCGGAGCTTCACCCTCTCTAATGACACTCGGTCGGCCTCTACGTGGCGGCATGCTCTCTACATGACAACAACTAAACATGTAAGGCACAAATACAATCATAGTACGCCAAACAAAACCACAAAGCCATGCCGACACTCGTATAAGCCAACAACATACAAGGGACGGAAACTATTACGTAAACACGCAACATAAAAGCAAACAAGAAGAGTAAAGAGATAATGACCATTACCCTACATCCCATAGAGAAATAACAAGCTCTGATACCAAGTTGTCACGTCCCAAATTTCCAAGGACTCCGAAACTCGAGCCTAAGAGCTAAGCGAGTGAATGCGGAAATAATGGAAACAAAATAAAATCCTTTTTAAGTCGTTGAATAACCATAAATGGGTAAAATAGACCTACAACATCACAAAGATGCCAAAAAGATCCCACAGGATTGGAAAAGAGGTAAACCGAAATACTCGGTACCTTAAACGAAACATTCCAACCCACCATGTTTACCCAAGGGTAAAATGGTCAAATCAGGGGTGAAATATTAATTTCCAACTACGACCACAAACTTTGGACCTAGCACAAGCAATGCGAACAAACGGAACCAAATTTGAAGTCACGAGCAAAGAGATATGAATTTTCGAAAGTGGTGTCAGACAACACCGACCCAAAACTAAAGTTGAGGTACCCCTCTTTCATGAAGGGTAAAATAGTCATTTCAGGGTTAAAGTGGTCATTTAAAATTTTATCCCGATAATTTGGACATAGGACAGTCCATAGAAATAAATAGGACCTAAATCGAAGGTGCGAGGTGAGAAAAATGAATTTCCGAAAATGGTCAAAACAAGACTGAATATCCGAGAGTAGACTGCCCGTGTACAAGAGTCGACTTCCCAATGGCGAGAGTCGACTGCCCCATTGTTGAGAGTCGACTGCCCTAATTCGAAGCTAAAAGAAAAGAAGCTGCAAGGCCATATTTTCGGCAGTCGACTGCTTCAATACGAAACTTCAAAAATGACCCAAAAAGTGATTGAATTCTCAACTAAAAATATTTCCCTTACCTATTTTTGATTGATACACATTTAACCCATGATTCAAGTCATTCCAATACAACACGAACTTCGAACAAAAATACTTATCTAATGATCGTAAAGTTATCCGTCTTGCCCCCAGTCTCCGTTTTAAATATCGCCGGTTTCTAAGATTCAAAATCTTTGTAAAATGAGTTTAAGATCATTTCTAAAACAAGAAAATTTACCAGACTACGGGGGTGGGCGAAAATGGGTTTTTCCACTTAAACCGAAAATGATTGGTTTGAAAACCTAGAAAAACGTCATTTTCGGCCAAACACCTAATACTCTCAATTCATGGCAATTCATCCAATTCACGGCAATTCATCCAATTCACATTCATAATTCCAAGGGAAAATATTTAATAATGATATTAAAGCGCTCTAAGGCGAAACATGTTATAATTTGTTCAAAATACACATGTATACAATCCGACACCGAAGTGCACCAAAAGAATATAATCCCCGCGCATAGCGCTCCAAGGGATGTACACAAGGAATAACACCCCGACAAACATGCTAGCCGGATCAAAATAGAGTTGTTTTACATGGGAAAGAGGAACATATCGATACATGTTTATCGACCTAGTGTTCAACAAAATAAGTATGGTCCACTTCCCATGCAGAAAACGGGCGGACATTTAGCCACACATTCATGGAAAGACTACGGAACTCTCCCAATGGGATCATCACCTGAAAAATATATAAGGCGTGGGGTGAGCTCACTAGCCCAGTAGAGGAAGCCTCATTGCCTCCATCTCGGTAGTCCAAGTGGTTAAACCTAACCAAGGTTCATGTCACTAACCCTAGGTCGGTCTCTTATCCCACATGGCTCTCACGCCAATCCGGAACCCGAGCGAACCCAACAAATAAGTTCCCCAAACATGCTCACAACATAATTTACCACAATTATAGCATGTTTCTACATCAATAACATAATCATACATATGGGATAGTTCAAGTGCAATATGACTCAACACACCACTTAATATGCGTTTTCCCAATATAGGTTAACGAATACATACCCCACTCATTTATAACAAGAAACAGTAACGCAGCGATTCTTCCCAAGTATTTTTGACACTTCACTTTCAACAAGGAAGGCGGTTGCACGAGAGTCCTACTTACGACTCCCATGTTAAGAGTGGCGCATACCACCACAATGGGGCAGCAACCAACCCTATTCCAAAGATCCGAGAGTGGCGCATACCACCACGATGGGGCAGCAACCAATCCTATATCACCTTTTAGGCTTTTTAGTTCCCGAGGTGGGAGGCACCTCCAGGCCAGTTGTTGTGACTATTCGACGCAAGACTACGTACACATACGAATACATAATCCGTATAAACATAACACCCATGCTTTTGACACTACATGGTGTACCCCAAAATGCATAAAGGTTCTTATCATAACCATATGCCACCACAATACATGCTTCCATCAAATAACATTATATTGTATTCAATTTCTCACAAGGCTTACAATTTAACATTTGTTAAGCAATAAATCACAACATAATTTATATCACAAATCATGTTCTCAAAGGCCTAATTTATAGTCTAAGCTATCAAGACCAACTCGCATATATATATATATACGACATATATACACATAGACGCCCACACCCTCATACAAAGACAAACACAAATCATTTTTCTCCTACCTCAATTCCAAGCAAGAGCACCAAGAACAAGTAAGACTTCCAAAAGTGAATTGAATCAACCCAACACCCTCCAAAGCCAACACTAAACTCAACTCAACCGGTAGCAAAGCTTCAATGGAGTGTTAAGAAAGAGCTATAGACAAGACAATGCCATAATCAAAATTTGAAGACAAGAACTCAAGAATGGAAGTTAGGGTTTGAAACTAGAACTTCCAAAGGAGTAGAAATCACTTACCAAGCTTTGGCTCAAAAGGAAGCTTAGGGCACCAACATCAAATTTCATGCACAAACCTCCTTCAACTTTTCATCATAAGGAAAAAGAATTCCACAACTTGAAGATGAAGGAGTGAAGTGAGGGAGAGCGAAAAGAGAACCGTATGGGAGAAGATAGAGAGTTTCTTGGTGAGTGAGGGAATTGTCTTGAAAATGAGAGAAATACCTAAGTGTAGAGATTTCCCACTCACCATTCTCATCATCCAAGGGTCCAAAATGAAGATGGGGAAAAGGAAATCAATCCAAGGGCTAAGAATAAGTCTTGCCAAGTGGAAGACTTATTACACAACTCACAAAACCTATTATTTTTCCAAATAAGGCCTTATCATCCAAGGGCTTAGAAAAAAGATGGAAATCAACAAACCATTCAATGGTTGAGAAAAAGTCTTACCAAGTGGAAGACCAACAATAATGGATTATTCCATTTAAGGGCCAACCAAACAAGGCCTTATGATCCAAAGGTCTAAAACAAAGATGGGATAATGAGATCAAGGGCTAGGAGTGAGACACTACATGAAAGTGGAAATGACCAACTTATTCCAAAGTTAGGGTTATTCACAAGAGTGCCATCAAGACTCTTAAATACCCTTTTACCCTTTGTCATCCTCTCTAATTACCAAAACGTCACTCATGCCCTAATTCTTACCCAAAATCTTTACACTTTCCACTAAGTGCTCAAAATGTGAAATTACTCTTTTACCCCTCTATCATTTCTTTCCCGAAATCAATTTCAATAATTTTCATTAATTTCAAAATTAAAATACAACATGCTACGTACAATTTTTATAACACGTAAAACATGTAAGGCATGCTAAAACAAATAAACACATAAGCACTTAATTGTTGAAATAAAATTTTTAAATTAACACGTAAAAATACCGAACGTTACAAATAACCCTAACTACCACATCCTCTAGCCGTCTAGAAAATGCTAACCAACCCGTGTTCATGTGTCTATCCTAGGTCAGTCGATTTTCTCACATAGTACTCATGCCAATCCGAGACCCCTGAATAAACCCCACTAGCTCCTTACCATGCTCAAATAAGCAAACACATAACAAGCTACAAGTATCAAGCACAAAATTACATGGCCCACAAGTACCCACATATATGTATGTACATAAGGATATACACATAGGTATATGGATACGTGTATATTGATAGGTGTTAAATATTGTCCATTTTAGGCCCTTATCTTGTTTTTGTTACGCCTTTACATTCCATTATTTAGTATTTGTATGCCGTTTATGTGTTTAAGTGTGTTTCAGGAGCTTAATAAAGAAAAAGAGCTAACTTTGATGAATTAACTAGAAAAGTTCTCATTTCTATTCAAGAGGAGAGCTACAGAGGTATTTTCGAGAGAAAAGTGTCTCCCGGAGGGCAGAAATGTCATTTTTTCGAGCCGCAACTTCAAGAATCATTCTAATAGAGTTGAGGGGGTTTAAACGGCCCTATTTCCAAGAAAAGTGGTTTCCATGAAAAATGCTACAATCAGCATACGCACCCAATAGCTAAAAGTGGCTAAAAAGTATTATTTCTACGATCAGCCTACACCCGGTGGTTTTTGGCCTACGCGCCATGCGTAGGTATGCCTACACATTGTGCGTAGCCTCTGTGTACATGCCGCATGTAGCTCTTATATGAGCCACTTGTAGTTAACCTGAGTATTGGAGCTATGAAATCTCAAATTTGACCTCGACTTGAGTTATTTGATGTGGCTGCGACTTCTACACCTTGATACACATGATATACACATACATCAGAATATAGGGTTTTGATCAAGTTTTGTGTAATATTACAAAAAATGGCAACCATTAGGATTTCCCTCAGCTTTGCCTATAAATATAGAGGTCTGCTACATAATTTGAAAGCTTCTACACACGTATAATTTTCAGAGTAGCCAATGGAGATTCATATATCATTCAAGGAGAAGCCATACAAGACCTAGAATGCTGGAGAAGAAGAGAATGGTGAGATATTCTACATCAACGATGCGGTCTTTGTCAGCCATGGTCAACTAAACCGGTATCTAGGGTTTTCTAGCAACACCCTAGCCAAATAATGTAGTTCTTAATTTGTTTTCAATTGTAACGAGGGGAAGCTGTGACTATACTGTGATGATTGATTATAGATGTGTGACCATTTTTATTCTTGACACAAGATTATATATTTATTCATAATTCTTGTCTTAGATTGAATGAGTATATTTTCTTACACAATCATGTTATCATTAACATAGTGTAATTTTCTACATCAATGGTGCTTAATACTTGAAACCCTAGGTTTACATAGACCATGCCTTGGCAAGGTATCATAGACATGCTTTAGTTTAATTTCACACATTATGAGTATATTAGAGTAAAGTAAATAGCATGCACTAGTTACACTCTATCCGGAGTTAGCTTGGTCAACCATACCCACTCTCAACAAGAAACTCATAGTCCTCAATCTGTCAAGCACCATTAACCAAAGAATAAAGGAGTGTTTTGGCACAGCATGCTTAAACCACATAGTGCTCTCCCAATCCACCTTTCCTCTTCTTCTTCTAAGTTCATTACAAGTTGATTTGATAGTGAAAAGTCCCTTAGTAGGAACCCAAATGATCTTATCATCAAAAGGCCACTTCGGATAAAATCCAAAGGGAATCCTAGCTTGCAGCCAAGACATAAAATCAGGAACCTGCCAATTACCCTCAACAATAATAGCATCAACTTTAGCACCTCTATTTACCTCAGCAAAATCCATAACATCATTAGATACTACAGTTGATAGAGGTCCTGAAGGCAACCAACTATCAAACTAGAATGAAGTCTTATTCCCATTACCCACAACATGATGAATGAAAGGCCTAGTCTTCTCCCTCATAAGCATCAACTTCCTACATGTCCAGGAAGAGTTTTGGGGCAACTTAACGTCCCAAATACTAACTCATCTCATCACATGAAGTTGAATCCACTTCGCCCACATAGAAGATGTATTTGGCTGGCATAATTTCCAAAATTGTTTAAATATCGTTGCCTCATTCCAAACCACCACATCCTTTATCCCCAAACCCCCTTCCATAATAGGAGTACATACATCACTCCAAGCAACTTTTGTACCCCCATTACCCATTTTAGTCCCAGTCCAAAGAAATTTCCTCATTAGAGCGTTAAGGTCGTGCAATACCGATTGAGGAAGAGTGTAAATAGAAGCCCAATACACCTGAACTGAAAAAAGCAACGACTTAATCAACTGCATCCTCCCAGCAAAAGATAACAAATTAGAAGACCAACTCTTTATCCTAGCAGCCATTCTATCCAACAGTATAGAGCAATTGTGCCTTTTCAAACCAGAAGATAGCAAAGGAACACCAAGGTATGTCACCGGAAGCAATACACTCTGAAATTGAAGGAATTCATTGATAGAAGAAGCATGAGGCTCCTTAACTCCAGCCATAAATAACATACTGTTAGAAGAGTTAGGACATAATCCAGAGGTACTACCAAACTCATCCAGAGCTTCTTTTAAGCAGTTCACAACCCTCAATTTCCCTGCAGAGAACATTATTAAATCATCAGCAAACATTAATGTTGTCACCTTCTGCTCCTTACACCTCCAATGATAGACAAAGTCCCCATTAGGAATTATTCTTTGCACCATACCAGTAAGCACCTCCATCCCCATCACAAATAAATATGGAGACATAGGATCTCCTTGCCTCAACCCTCTCCCACTTTGAAAAAAACCATACAAACTCCCATTGATATTAATAGAAAATCTGGCAGAAGACATACAAGTCATCACCCAATCCACCATCCTAGGATGGATGTTAAAAGCTCTCAAAGTAGCCAGCATGAAGTCCCATGACATAGTGTCGTAAGCTTTCCTTAAGTCCACCTTCAAAGCTACTCTAGCAGGGTACTTATTGCTATGATAACCTCTGAATAATTCTTGGGCCAGCAACACATTATCGACTATATCCCTACCAGACACAAAAGCTCCTTGGTTCGCACTTATACAATCTTGCAAAACACTTTTCAACCTATTTGCAATAATTTTAGCAATGCACTTATATAAGGTAGTACACACTGATATAGGTCTGAAATCAGCTACACCCGTAGGGTTATCAACCTTGGGAACTAGAGTAAGAATAGTAGAATTAATCTCCTTCAGCAGTCTACCCTTTTGAAAGAAATCCATAACAGCAACAACCACATCCTTACCCACCACACTCCATGCTTGCTTAAAAAGAAAGCATTAAACCCATGACTACCTGGAGCTTTATCATATTTCAAAGACCAAAAGGTATTTCTCACCTCTTCTACAGACACAGGCCTCACCATAAACAAAGCATCATCAATCGAAATAAGGCTCTAAATAAATTGCCTGAGGTCAGGAATAACTTCATTAGGTCTAGCTTGAAATAGCTCAGAATAGTAGTCCACAACCTCTTTAGCTATCAGATCAGCTTCACGAATCCTAACACCCTCTCTAGTAATCAGGGAGTGATTAGCATTCCTTCTCTTCCTTGCAACAGCCACTTTATGAAAAAAAAGAAGTATTTTTATCCCCTAATTGCAACCATCTCACCCTAGACTGATGTTTAAACATAGATTCCTCATCATCAGCTAACTTTAAAAAATGTTCCAAACACCCCTTCTCGAGCTGCTTAATATGGTCATTACAAGGGTCACTAACCAAAATTCTCTGGTAATTAAACAAGCAATCCCTACACTCTTTGACCTGAGTAGAGAGATCGGAATAACTCCTCTTATTCAACACCTTCATTTCAGCTTTCACCAACTTAAGTCTTTGAACAACCTGGTACATGAGAGTGTCAGACACACTAGTACTCCATTGCCTCTGAACCATAGTCATAAAAGATGGATGATTCACCAAATAGTTATTAAATCTAAAAGGTTTACCACCAGTAACCAAAGCATTTGAGACTTTAACAATACACAAAGAGTGGTCAGAAATTCCAAAAGGCTCAAAAATAGCCTCTCAAGCTCCATACACATCATTCCACTTCCCATTTACCAACAACCTATCCAATTTTTTGAAGTAAGTTCTATTAGTCCAAGTAAACTGTAACCCAGAGTGTCTCAAATCAAACAAAGAAGCTTCCTCCAGGCAAACTCCAAATTCTCTCATAGCATAATCCCAGACCATAGAGCAACACCCAAACCTTTCATGACTATACCTGATAGCATTGAAGTAACCCATCACTAGCAGAGCCTCCTCTATATAATGATCAACCCAAACCTTTAAATCATTGCACAGCTTCTTCCTAGATATCCCATCATTATGAGCATAAACAACACACACTTTAAACATCCGATTAGTAGCTAAATCCGTAATTGAGCAAATCAAAAACTGGTCAGAACCACCTTTTAACTCAAGATAAAGCTTAGAAGGATCCCAACAAATCCACACTCTACCACTCTGACACCACTGATCATTATTCACTAATTTCCAACCTCTAGCAAAAGTATTAAAAACTCTATCAACATTTTTTCCCTTTACTTTAGTTTCAATAAGACAAATCATCGAAAGATTATACACACCAATGACTCTCTCCACCTCATTTTGCTTCAGGGGTTGATGCAAACCCCTAATATTCCATACTACTAAATTCATTTAACCACCTTGGATGAAAAATTCCCAGCGCCTTTTCTAGGTCTCAAGCCCTGCTTATTACCATCCTTACCCCCTTTTCCTTTAACATTTTTATCCTTACGAACTTATGGCACTTGGACAGCAACAACAATAACACCATCAGGCTCTAAAGCCTCAACATCCACATTGACACTCTCATGTACAACAATCTGATCAGCCACACCCTTAACCACATCAACCACACCATCATCAATCTGAACCTTATTCCTATCAACCTCCTCAATACCATCAGGAAGAAACCCAGTAATAGCAACCTTAGCAACCTCAGAGGCATTCTCACCACTCTCTTTCCTAGAACCATTATCCCCCACCTCAGTCCGCTCACCGGCTTGATTTAAACCTGCCTGAGCAGCAGGAATACCAGTAACATCAGCCACTGCACTCTTACCACGTTTGTCAACAACTTTCCATTCTTGTTGGGAAGATTTTACTGGAATAGATGGAGTAACTTTTGGAATTTTAGGACATTTAGCATTGGAATGACCAAAAACATGACAATGGTTACACCTCTGTGGCAACCACTGGTATTCAGCCTTGACCAAAAATAAAATACCATTTGGTAACTCAGCTGGAATAACCTGATCAAAATCTGAATGAACATCCATTTCAATACAAACTCTTGCAAAACCCAACCTCTTTGTATCTTCAGTTAAAGCATCAACATAGAGAGGAGTTCCCAATTGACTAGCCACAACACTAATTGCATCTTCATTCCAAAATTCAAGAGGAATTCCATAAAGTTTAACCCAAACCGGAACTGAAGAACTAATATCTTTTTGCAAAATTAAACCAGGCCTCCATTTTTGTAAAACTAGTAGGTGATTAGCAAAGTGCCAAGTAGTACCCTCAATAATTGCATTGCGTTGCATTATTGAAGAGAATTTGAACAAGTAAAAATTGTTATTCAGGCTCTGCACTCCGCACAAACCTTCTTTGCTCCAGAGCTTCTTTGCAATTGATTCAACTGTCAAAAAAGGAAGCCTCTTGTCAATAAAATAGCCCACTAAACACTGGTCCCAATCAGCGCATTGAGCCATCTCAGGGGTCAGAACCACATGTTTAGGATTGTCTTTATTTGGGGCAATATAACGTAACTTCATCTTTCCAGCTTGGATACTAGTATTTAGCCTTTGAGCCCATGAAAGATGTTGCTTCGCAGGAGTAGGTTGATTCCCTGCAAGAGATGGAAACTCCGATTGAGATGATCCTTGAGGAGCTACAATCTATGGAACCCTAATAGAAGTGGATGCATTCAAACCAACATAAGTGACCAACACATCAGAAGCCACAACTTTTGGCACCTTGTTCTTCTCTAAAACAGTCTGCAATATCTCCTTCAAGGTCACCGAATCATCATCTATCGTAATTTTGCTTGGTAATTTCTCGGTTTCCTTAGTCCTATCATCGAACACTTGGTGTGCAGCACTAGCTTCCACAGCTCATTGATGCACCTCCTGTATCAATTCTTCTCTGACAGTTGATTGAGGACTAGGGGTATCAAACTTATATTTCGAATTGAGGTCCAAAACAGTTTCCAAAGCTTCCCGTAATTGATCATTGTGTTTCCTCAACCAATGAATCTCGTCAATTTCACCCATCACCACATTGATCGGATGAGGAAGAGAGAAGAAGAAGAGGAAGAAGAGAAACACACAGAATCAAGGAAAATTCTTGAACTTTTTCTCAAAATTGGAGAATGGATCAAATCATCAAGAATCATGAACAATTTCCTAGCAAAGATGATGAACAATGATAGTTATCATAGTTTTTCATTATTTTGAATTCAGAATTGTCTTACAACATATAATTCAGCAGATGCCCTTGATACATATGGAAAATTAATTGAAGAATTTTATGAAATACTTAAATAGTAGAGAATGAAATTTCTGACACTCAATTAAGTTTGTTATTAACAGACTGTAACAAAATCACTTATTGTGGTTCTGAATTTAAGCTAGGGTCACATGAATTTGTTAACGGTGATAAAGATGCATCCATATAGTGTTTTTCTTTTTAGTGACATTATATGTAATCCCACTGGAACCAATACTGCAATGTGTATCTAAGATCAAATCTGAGGAAACATTACAGAGTACCCTATGAGATTGTTGTGTATAGCAAACAAAATTTCATGTTCTTTTCATCTAGAAGATTGATGTAAGGGACCCTTTTAGCCTTGCCTTTTCAATAGAGTAGTTGAATTTTTTCTAGATCAATTTTCAAAGAAATTCAAGCTGGAAGAGTAGGGTAAAAACTTGTTGGCCTATAAGGACACTTTCTGTACTCAGCAGTTGACACAGTTCCTTTTACATAAGTAAATAGGACAAATTGTGAGAAGTTGCTATCAATTATTGAAGTTTTTCTGCCTTCCCTAATGCTAAAAAAAAGAAAGAAAAAAAAAAGATTTTGAATAAAGCAAGTCAACTTTGATTTTTAGGTCCAATACCTCCCCCAAGGAACTAGAAGTAGAACTCAACATAGGCCTTAACACTTTCTCACACATGAGAGATTTAGAGCGTTACCTAAGTTTATAGGGTGCAAGGAAAAAATTTCTGTCAAATTCAGTAAGAGTAGCTAGTGTTGATAAAACTTGCTGCTATCACTTCTTTTATCTTGATGTGTTTCAAGTTCCCTCTATATTTGTGCAACAATACAAGTATAGTTTTAGCCAATTCTAGTATAGGCTAATATAATAGCCTTTATTCTTTCCATTCTATTTTTGGTGAAATGCACAGGATTTTTTTGTGTATTTTAAAACTATTTCATGCGTTCAACTCTTACTTCATTTGTCTACATGTCATCAATTTTTGCACATTATACTTAGCTGTGCTTGCATTATTGATAGGATCTTTAACATCAAGTTTATGAAAAAACACAACTGAGAGTCGTGAAACTTTAGGATTGTTAACAGCTTCAATACAATTGATGCTTTTTATATTTAACACTCGTTTAAAATGCTTTTTGGTAGGATGAAATGATGGAGAAGTCTACACAGGTTTTTCAAAACTATGATTGTTCCAATCCAAATAAAAAGGATTTTGAGATAGTGATTGAGCATATGGCAATATTCTTATCATCTTAGGCTGAGGTGTCTAAAAAAAAGTGAAAAATGGCTGAGGAACTAGCACAAGTGCGGGAGAACTTGGAAAAATTTACCAAGATGATGCTTGCGCAACAGCATGAACCTCCACCATGGTTCTACCTCTATAGTCAGCAACATCTACCACAAGACACTCACTTTCAGCAAATGTCAGCATGTGTCATATTGTTGAGTTGGTAGGAGATATGACACACATGGAAATTTTTTTGATTTCGTTGGTTGGTTATCACTGTTGTGACCAATAATTCTTGCAGTACTTGATTGACAAAGATTTAAGAAAATATTAGGTACATGGGGATAAATACACGTGATAGATGTAATAGACGTAGGGATTCTATCACTTGCGCATAAAAATCACCACTTATCCTAATTGATTTGGGATACCACTTCAGACTTATCCCCGTGGGATCCAATAATTTTCCGAAAGATTCTGTGTTATGGGTCTTGTAAACTGCAATCCCTTAATTGAAGCTTTGTTAGGCTTCAATTTTAGGTATTTTGTTGGTTATTTTTTGGTTATAGGTGTTGGATGGACTTGGAAGCTTTGTTTGGCATCAATTTAAGTTCTTTTGTATGTTATATTTGCCTATAGGTGCCCGATGTATCAAGAAGATTTCTTGCTTTAGTTTTAGAGCTTGTTTGATAACTTTTTATGTTTGTCGTTTAGTATTTATGATAAACATAAGTAGTGTTTATGTGTTATTTTTATTTATGGACAAAAATTTGCATCGCTTGATAACTTTTTATGTTTTTTATGTTCTTATAAATAATAAACACAAAATCATGTTTGTTATAAATTTTTGTTTATGTTAACAATAATGGTTGGGGGTGGCAAGATGTGGAAGCGATGGGTGGTAGTGGTGGCGGGTGGTGGAGGCGGTGGTCGGTGGTGGAAGAGATGGTTAGTGGTTTGTCATTGGCCTGGGGTGGTGATCGGTGGAAGAGATGGTCGGTAATGGTGGTCGGTGGTGGTGCATGGTGGCCGATTGTGGTGGTTGACGGTGGCCAATGGTAGTAGGCGGTGGTCGATAGTGGTGGTTGACGGTGGTCGGTAGCTGGTGGTGGTGGCCGTTGTGGGAGATGGTTGGTAATGGTGGTCAGTGGTGGTGGACGGTGGATGAGATGGTCGGTGGTGGTGGGCGGTTACTAAGTGAGGTGCTTGACGGTGGCCGGTGGTGGTCATCAATGGTGGTGGGTGGTGGAGGTGATTGACGGCTTTAGTGGAAGATTGTGATGGATAGAATAAAGAACAATAATATTTGATAAACATAAATAGATAATGATAAACATCATTTTGGTGTTTATAAAATCATGACTTAATTACAATGTCATTTTATAAATATTTATACTCTTTATAAAGAAAATGAAATTGAACAAACGTGTTTTTCTCTAAACCTGTTTTTATAAACAAAAAATGATAAATATAAACAGTTAATAAACGGCCTTAATTTGTCTTGAAGTTATTTTTGTTTATAGGTGTTCGATAGACCAAAAATCTATATATGTCAATGGTGCGTTTTAAATTTGGTTGGTAAATAAAAATGATCAAAACAATCTAATAGTGACATATAGATAGTAAATCTGTGCAAACATTTTCGAATATTTTTAGTATCGGTAATGGTTGTATCCCTAATAAGCTATTTTCTGGTAACGGTTTGAAACCGTCCCTAATAAGCTGACTTCTATACTGCGCTGATACTTTTTGCGCCGGTAAATAATAAGTTTAACTGCGAGTGCCACTCGTCCCAAGTGGTAAAGTGCCCCTTAGTGGTTCGAGGCAGCCAGGCTTCGACTTGCACCACATGGTAATCTAACATAATATTTGATAAGTGAAAAAAAAATAATAAGTTTAACTTTTAGCAACAGTGTTAAGTATCGTCCCTAATAAGTATCGCTTCTATATTTTTGGTTAGAAAAACTTTAAATTTATATTTACTACAATATCTTAGAAATACCTCCTAAAATTTCTCCCTCTTAACATTTTCTAATCCTCCTTTTATTTTGGTATTTGATCTTGTGTTTCTTTAATAAATTTTGTTTCCAAAATTATCTATTGTTAAATCTCCCTCTCAAAATCTTCTATTTTTATTTTATTCCCTTAGTTTGATCTTTTTTATATACTTTTTCTTCCTTCTGTTTTTCATATTCATATGTTCCTCCTTAAAAACAATTTGGCTCCACCCCTAACTAGACCACTGTAACTTTAAATAAATTAGAGTATTTGTTACCAAAGGTCTAATGATCAAACGGTACCGAATTATAACTCTCAAATGAGCTAAGTAAAGGCCAAACTATGACTTCTAGTTCTAATATTGGACATATAACTTGAGAGCTTCTGGATTCGACCGTTGTGTAGAAAATGAGGCTAGAGCAGCCTAACATGCCCCCCGTATCAAAACTATATTGACCAAAAACTCTAATGAACAATCACGACACACTAAATAAGAAATAAGAACTTGAATCTCCGACATAAAATAATGAAAAAACTACAGCTATAATACCTTTTTTTTTAAAAAAAAAAAAAAAAAAAAAAGATAAAAAAACTCACACACACTGTCTTGAGTGAAGCTCAAACCCTTACCCATTTGGGAATAAGAGTTAAGGTATGTACCTTAACCTCCCAGTTGGGAGTAATGGCAATCTGACAGGTACTGATGGACGAATAGGCCTTTGGCAGTGGCTATAATGCTTATTGGCAACTTATACAACAAATGTGGATAAGGAAAAAGTGATGTCTCTTTGAAGAAGTATAAGACTCTAAATTAGAACATCTTGAGGCAATACTTGCAACTAGACCTGTCAATGGATTGGATTTTGATCTGAATCCGATCCAATTAGCCGTATATGGATTGAAAATAAAATCCGATAACCCGATTAGGATCCGAATCCGATAATCCGATTTCTTAACAAATTGGATTTGGATTTATGCTAATCCGATCCGATAATAATCCGATCCGATTAATTTTATATATACACATATATATCATGTTATTAATATGTAAATATTAAATAGTATACTTAATTATGTTTTAATTTTTTTTTTAATTTTTATGTTTTTATAGTCATGTATTATAAGCACTGATTGTAAAATATATAATTTAGTGTTTAATATTCTTAAAAAATAACATAAAAATAAAAAAAATTAATTATTTTTTGTAATTTTTTTTACCTAATTGGATCGGGTTATCGGATCGGATATCCGAAAATAAAAAAATTCGAATTTGGATCAATTAAGTAAAAATTCATCGAATTATCGAATCAGATTGAATCGAATATAAGCTTATCGGATTCGGATCGGATCAGAACATATCCGATCTGAATCGGAACGTTTACAGGTCTACATGCAACATTGAATGAAAGGAGAAGGAACTTGTATAGTTTACCTGAATGGCATAAATAATGATAATCCCAATTCCCAAAACACGAGTGCAAACTGTATAGATCGGCAATAGCCGCAATGCCATGGATAGCCACTAATTGTGACCTTTCATATTTTTTGCTAGCTATTTTTTTATTAACATTAGATTAATATTTTTTATTTTTTAAAATATAAATCAATTTATTTCATAATTTTTTTATTTTTCCATGCATTTTACTTTGATCATAGTTTTTCAATTAATACTTTAAATTTTAATATAAAAAATAAACAAATTCATTAACCAACTTTTAAGAATATTTTAATTATTTTTACCTATTATTGTGGAACTTGGATTTTCTCCCCACTTGACTGGCCGAAAGAGTGTCACGCTATCACAACATAACACTGATGATATCGTAATTATAAACATTTTAAAATTGTCATATTGTCGAAAAGACTACATAGAGATCTTGCAAGAAGATTTTCACTCATTATTTATTATGACCTTTTAAATTTTTATCATTACAATTAAACCACTTTATGTATAAGTCAGTTTAAATAAAAGGCTATTATAATAAAATCCCAAACATTATGAAATTTGTATCAAACAACTCAACGACTATCATATTGCCCATGCACTATTAATTTGTCTCAAATTGCTTCTTCTTGCACTATTTGACTATGTTAAGTGATTATATTAACCTTATCCTTTTAATTACTTATCTTAATTTTTTTTATTTCAAGAACAATAACAAAGCAACAATAAAAAAAAAACATTTGCACTAACAAATATTTTCATCACATTCAATATAAAATTATTTGATAATTTTATTCATATTTTCTTTTGTCATAAAAAATATTAATAGTAATGTAGACCCATTTTCTTATAAATAAAAATTTGGATTGTGTAATTTAGAAAAAAAAAATTAATATTACTTTAATTTTGAATTGAGGCTAAATATGAGTTTATTATGAAACTAAATATGTCCATTTTTGTTAGTACACGGTATAAAAGCAATATTAATTTGTTTTCCAAAATTACACAATCTCAATTTTTATTTAAAAAGAAATGGGTTCTATATTATTATTAATATTTTTTATGAAAAAAATTATAAATTTAATTTTTGAATAATTTTATATTGAAGGTGATGACAATAGTGCATGGGTTTTTTTTTTTTTTTTACTTTTCTATTGTTCTTTTGTTATTTTTCTTGAAATAGAAAAATTAAAATAAATAATTAAAATGGTAAGATTATTATAATTATTTAACATAGTCAAATAGTACATGGAAGGATGATTTGAGGAAAATTAAGAATGTAGGAGACAATATGACAGTGGTAGGGTTGTTTTGATACAAATGTGATAGAGGTTACAATAATTCTCTCTCTTATCAAAACCCCTCTTTGGCTCTCCAGACCCTCTCTTTCCCTCGCTCTCGCTCTACACGACCCTCTCTATATCTAGCTCTCTGCTTGCTCCATTCTCCATCTGCAAAGGTCTGTTCTCTCTCTCTCCTATAGTTTCCATAGACCTTTTTGTGGTTCCATACAAAGATGTTGTTTATATAATCATATGTATAGCAGTATAAGTATATTATATATATATGTCTAGACTTGCTTAGTATTTATAGATCTGCTTTGAGCGGATTTGTGCATGTGCAGTGCGATCTGCTGTTTGAACGGATTTGTGCATGTGTAGTGCCTTTTTTGTAGGGTAGATCTATCTATTTGCTGTTTTTTTTTGTAGGTGGATCCATCATCTAGATTTTTATATGTATATAATTTCATATACGTGTGCTTTTGTTTTAATTTCAAATTTTAATATAATAAGATTTTGATAAATTTGGTTTGGGCACTCTACTTTTTGCCGTGAAGTTGTGTTTAAGCTTCCATGGTTTAACGTTACACAATTTGTGGGACATGTTCGTAGGACGATTTCCCTATAACCGAGGAGCTTGTCTTCTTCTTCATGTGTTTTTGACAGATTTTAGTTTGCATGAAAATTTTATTTATTTTGTACTTTAACTTTCATAAAATTAGTTACCTACCTATTGCATAGTTTTATTTTTTTGTAACTCCTTATTTATTCATTTTTTTAATAAATCAATTTATTCAATTTGTTAGTTATTAAAAATTTCATCATCAATGGCATTAGAATCCCATAACATTTGTGTTTCAAAATTCATTCTTTTATATTAATTTTGTTTTCGATAAACTTATTTTTATTATACTTGGTTTGATAGTATTGTAAGTATTAATTATATAATTTTTTATTTTTCTTACCAATAATATATCACTCAAACGATTTTATTTCTTTTTTACAATTCTCCTATGTATGTCAAAAAAGAAAAAATTTAAATTTTATTTAATTAAAAAATGTAATAACATATATATATATATATATGAGTGTCTGTGTGTGGATATAGTATTAATTATATAATTATATACGTGAACTTTCTCATGTGTTTAAAGCTATTTCTATAAAACATAAACATAATTATGACCATTGGTTGAAAATTTGTTGATTCAATTTTTAAGGAATCTCAAGTATCAATCCATATATTATTGTTTCTTGTCATAAGTAAAAAATCTTAAATTTAAGTGTATCACTCTATTAATCTTTTCATCTTTCATGATTACAATATATGTGATATGTGCTAGCACAATAACAATAATTGGTAGGACTGAAAAACTTTTAGCGACAAAGTCGCTTAAAGTGACGCGAATAAGTGTTGTATTCAGATTCAAGTGGAGAACTAGATTTATCAAACAATACCTAATTGTATTTATCATTGTATTCAGATTCAAGTGTTGAACTAGATATATCAAACAATGCCTAAATGTATGTTTTTGCAATGAAGCATGCGTTTGTCACAAATTTCATATGGCCTTAATTGGCTTTTATAGAAAACTTTGTAATCAACTACATTTGTATGATTTGTGGCCAAAAAATCTTCAATTTATAAGTTATTTGTTACAAATTGTTGAATTTTAACCATGAAATGTTTGTTTCAAATACAAAATCTCCTGCAGCAAAAATTAGATTTGTTGCTAATATTTAAATTATTGTCACAAATTCGTATCTTCATTGTCTATTGTGTGATTTTCATGAGAAATATGAAGTTTCTTAAGGAATGTGGTGTTTTGGGACCATTGTGATTTGTCATAGAGAAGGCCTTTTGTAATTTTTTTATAGTGTAGTTTTTTTCCATCCAAACTTCAATAATTTGTGACATACAATAACTCTGTTGCCGGTTAGTAAATTAAGTTTTTTGCTCATCACCAAATTCTAGTGGCTTACATTCTTTTATTTAATTTTTACGTTCTGTAAGCCTATATTTAATTTTATTTCTCTTTTATTTTTCTTTTTTCATTTTTTTCTTTTTTGATATTGTTTCAGTCAAATTATATGAATATGGTTATTTAGTTCATGTGCATTGCCTTTTTACTGGTGTTACAAAAATTAAAAAGTGAGGATTGTTTTATTTGAACGACACATATGGCATATTAATGTTGAAAACACACAAAAAAAAAAAAAAAGTGATAAGTTATTCGATTATTCATTAAATCACTATTATTTACCTCATAATTGTAAAAATTGAAATTATCTAGACGATTAATGAAACTAGCCTAGAGGGGGGTGAATAGGTTTTCAGTCAATTTAACGGTTTATTAAAATTATATAGCGGAAATTCAATTTTAATCAATCAGAAACCCTAATTTTCAATTCAGATAAATCAAACAATTATGAATATAAGTGTAGAAAATAAATCATGAGAAGACAGAGATTTTTTACGTGGAAAACCTTGTTAAGACTCCAAGTAAAAACTACAGATACACTCGGGTATCGATGCACTATGAATCAGAGAATTTGTACAGACCCTATGAAAATAGAATTTACAACCACTGTAATTTGTTGTTCTTCACTCGAAGTCTGAAAGTCCAGAATCACTCGCGCTTCACGAAGCTCTTGCTTTGATCTCCGTACTCAGGCGGCTCCGTTTCTCAACGGATCAAATCACCACGAAGCCTTCTGCTTCGATCTCCGCACTCAAACGCCTCCGCTTTTCAAAACGGATCAACGCAACCAAGTTACAATCAGCGATGTGTAGATTTTTCAGAATCTAGGTTATTCAATCATGCATAAGATCGTTGATGTAGAATCATGATAGAATCAACCCCAAAACATAAGAGAACAAGAAGAATCACTCAATGATATTTTCTCTCACTATCTTTATCTTTGTAGAAGAATATGAACGATAGAAAATTGCAGAGATCTTCCTTAAAAACCCTAGCCTCCTCTCTTGTAGACCTTGGTATTTATAGAGAATGATGAAGTAAACCCTAAGTTCATCTTTTCTCATAATTTCACATCCAACTGAGCAAAACCCTAATATCTGATGTATATTATGTGTATTGCACGTGTACCAAGGTGTAGGATTCGTGAATACATCACAAAATCAAATGGGGGCATAACAGGAAGAATATAAAAAAACTTCAAAAAACTTTGCCATCACTACGCTCTAAGCGTAGGTACCAAACATAGCTTGATTTTCTCCAAGCGTAGGATGAAGCGTAATTTTACAGTTTCTGGCCACTTTGTGAGTCTAAAAGCGTATGATCAAACGTAGGGATTTTGGTGAAAAAACCTTTTCTCCGCACCTAAGCTATGAGCTAGAATGACCATCTTGAACCCACGATACTTTTTGCCTGAAGTGACGATTTCGGAAAAGGCCGTTTTTGCTCTCCGGGAGACATTTTTCCTCAATACACTATCTTTTGCGCTTCACTTGTATTCTTCACTACTTCAATGCTTGATTTCACATTTGTCAAAGCTTGTAGATATCATTAAAAATAAAACAACTTATCTAATACTCAACATGATTATTGTCTAAAACATGCCATAAATAAACAATACTAAAAAATGTTCTTACAATCTCCCCCTTGGCATTTCTGAGACAAAATCATGTTTTACAATATAGCCTAACAAATAACAACATAACATCTATACCTATGAACACACACCGAAAAACATAAATATAAACTGTCACCTTGCTTTCATAGCGGCCTACCAATCCTGTAACCACAACATTGAACAAACCATTAAACGCAAGCGTGGAAAACAGATATAAACTGATCGTAATGATCATCAAACACATATATTCCTTCTCCCCCTGAGAATATACCCCCCTTAATAAATACATCTCCCCCTTTTTGTCATTGAAATGACAAGCAAATATATATCAATAAAAACATACGAAAAAGATAACAAAAGAGACACTGGATAATCTATGACTAAGCACTAAATATGAAGATAAAGTATTCGATAAAATTATATCCAGATTCTCGAGTAACACATATTTCTACTATGCATGACCCTACTACTAAATGCATGAATGTAAAATGTCATGAATAAAAACAACAAAACTATTTTTGTATTTTGAAATATGTGAGCAAGGCTATAGAGATATCAAGCTAATCATAATCACATCATATTCTCAAATCTAACTCAGCCATTATACGCACGGTAGTGAAGAAAATCAGCATATATACCTTGTAGACTCAAGAATGCACAAGTCAAGTTTTGAAAATATATATATATATATATATATATATATATGAAAATTCTCATGTGCAAGCACTAAGGTAAGATGAAAACAATACACACTAATTATGATAATCTCATCACCAATCGTGATGATAATTCAGTCCAAAAATCAAATAAGAAATCAAATCATTAACTTGAACCTTATTGCTTAAAAACAAACATCATTTTCAAATAAGTTAATATTTTACACCTTTTCACTTTATCCATTTTCGTCTTTCTAAGCTCCGGACTTTCCAGCGAGGAGTTTTAGTCCCAACCAACTGGGCCCGAGCTTCTTCCATGAGATTTATGCTCATTAGTCTTCTCTCCTTTTTACGCGAACACTCAATGCTTACTGAGGCAAGATGCCCGATTACTCAGATCGAAAAATGACTTTTTGCATTTCTATATTTTAAACAACTCATTATTTCCTCCTTTCAACATTATCACAACATTCATAAGCATGCAAAAGGTATTCCAAAACATAGATCAATCTAGCATAGCTCATGAACCTACATATCACTTCCGGTTAAACGAAAAGATTAATAACTTCAGCAGGCATTACAATCATCTCCGAAGTAAACATGTACCTAAGATTAAGATTTTTATCATAAAATAATCATGTCAAGTAAACATTCAAAAATCTTAGATCAGGCTGATACATATATGCATAATTAAACAAGTAAATATGAGAATAAAGTAAAATATGAAAACTGTTTGTACTCTAGCAAAAAAATATTTATTATTATTATTTTTTTTTATCATTTCTTTTAAATGTATGCACGAATAAATATAATACAAATGCATTATTATCTATCAATTATAGAAAAATAATGTAATGTGTTCCTAGAATGATAAATAATAAGATATATATTCAAAAGAAAGCATATCAATAGACATATATTGATCTCCAAAATAATGAGCAAGTTTATCAGAAGTGGAACCAAACACAATATCATCCACATAGATTTGAGCAACAACTGTATCACTTTCAATTTTCTGAATAAACAATGTTTTGTCCACTCCCCCTCGAGTAAAACCTGTTCTCAACAAGTAGTCGATCAACTTTTCATGCCAAGCTCTAGGAGCTTGCTTTAGCCCATACAGAACCTTTTTCAACTTAAACACATGACCAGGATAATGAGGATCTTCATCCTTTTGACTGCTCCACATATACCTCCTCATGAAGAATGTCATTAACGAATGCACTCTTTACATTCATCTGGTACAATTTAAATCCAAGATGACATGTTATAACAAATAAAATTCGAATAGATTCAAGTCTAGCCACTGGAGCAAATATATCATCAAAATTTATACCCTCCAACTGAGTACAACCTTGAGCAACAAGTCTGGCATTATTCCTAACAACTGTATCCATCATTTATGATTATATATTGGCATTAGTTTCAAAATGTTTAGTATTTTTTAATTAAAGAATATCAATTCTAATGAATTGCAATATGTTTAATTCATTAAAATTGATCATTTGATAGCTCTAGATGAACTTGAGATTAATAGAGGAGCTAATCAAATTGGTACTTAGGTCATATATTCATCCCATCATTCATGATTGTTTTTTGGCATTAGTTTTAAAGTGTTTAGATTTTTTAATTGAAGAATATCAATTGTAATGAATTGCAATATGTTTAATTCATTAAAAATGCTCATTTGATAGTTCTAGATGAACTTAAAATTAATAGATGAGCTAATTGAATTGGTACTAGTAAATTTTGGGAATGATAATTTTTTTTTAGAATTAAACTTGTCAAAACATAACTTGGTTAAAGATAGAAGATGAGTTTCACTTGCAATTTATTTTCCTATTCATATTGAAAAACATTGTCCAAATTCTATAATAGATAATTTTATTCTACAAAAAGCCTTCAAATTCAAAATTGAAATTAGTTTTCAATTTCTTTTGTAATTATTAGAATCATTAGATAGAGGCCAATAATTTATTTTTCCTTTTTTCTTTTTATTTTTTAGCAAATAGGGTAAATTTTAGCTAGATATATATTTATAATAAATATATCAATTGTTCAATGAAAAATATTTAATATACGTTTATATTACATAAAAATATAGTTAATAGTTTGGCCCCCTCGGCTCAAATCTGGCTCCGCCCCTGCCGATGGTGACGTGGCCGTTGTATGCAGAGCAGTTCTATAATGAGAAGTTGTTGACGCAGGTGTTGGGGATAGCGGTGGAGGCGGGTGTAGAGGATTGGAGCATGTGGGTTGATGCTGGGAAGAAAGTGATCAAGAGAGATGGTGTGGAGAGAGCTGTGAGGAAGGTGATGGACGGTGGAGATGAAGCGATGGAAATGAGGAGAAAGGTGACAGAGCTTGAGGTCAAGGCCAAAAGAGCTGTTGAAAAAGGTGGGTCATCTCATAGGAACTTGAGTGTCCTCATTCAAGAGCTTAAGCAACTCGACCGCAAAAGTATTTTGGTTGAGTGACTATTAATTCATAAAGGCAGTTTGGTCTGCAGGTGTGTGTGTGAGCAAAAGATTGTCCTTTTAGTCCTTGCTTGATTCCTCGTTTGATTCAAGTTTACTTTCTTTATGATGTTTTTTAAATGGCTATTGCTGAAACAGCCATCGATGATTCCATTGACTTGCTTCTTGAATAAACATATGCTTCAGCATTAATTTTCTAAGTTTCAGTATACCAATTATTTAGGTACTATCTTATTAACAGAGCTAATTAAACAACTCTCTTTTTGTTACATAACCTTGAATGTGGAAAACATAAGAATCCAGTACTCGCGCGCGTTAATTTAACCATGGATGTGAATGGGTTTTCTGGCTAGAACCACGACACATAAGCTTTTGATTCCGCGGCCATGCGCACCCATTTAGATAACACAGAGGGCCAACTATACCCATATGTCTGTTTGTTGGAGTTGTTACAAGAAATTTTGAATTTGGTCACAGATATGCCGTATGATTGTATTAATAGGTTATAAAATGTGCAGAGTCCATGCATTCGAGTCCTTAGTCCTTGCTGCAATTCGACCCAACAAAAAGAAAAACAGTAAATATTTGAAAATGGCAATAAATATGGGCGTCAAATCTGGATCACAGTCTAAGGCAAGTGAAAAAAAAAAAAGAAAAAATTTTGGTTGGTGTTATAGGCTTGTTTTCCCTTGCATACAAGGCTCTGGTGATAAAGCCCGGGAGGGTTCGATCCATTCTGAGGAAGCAGGGTATAGATGGACCTCAAAAAGCGGCAACCCCCAGCTGCACCCTCAACCACAATAGGGTTGCATATTTTATTTTATTTATTTTTTAAGCTAAGCGTACTCACATACACCGCCTCCACTGAGGCTCGAACCATTGACCTCTCATTTGAGAGCAAAGTCCGGAACTGCTTGGCCATTAAGCCTTTGGTAGCCTATAGCTACGTACGTACTCTTGAACTATAAGGATTTAGCCATTTTTGTATATGCAGAGATATATATTGATTTTTGTTGGCATATAATAATTAATATTAATAGCAAAAATATCAAGGAAAAAAAAGGGAAAAAACTTTACACTTATACAGTATAATTGTTATACTTTTCTAAAAATATTTTTAGTGAACTTATATCATATTCAACTATCATTGTGTATAATGTGGTGAAAAAGGTTTTGGTCCCTGATCAATTTTATATATATAAATATTGACCTTGTTTGGATTGACTTTTCAGAAACTGTTTCTAACTTTCTAAAGGGAAAAATTGTTTTGAACGATATTTGACAAGATTTTTAGAAAATCTTCTGGACCTTAATAAAAGACAGTTTATAAAAAATTAGGGGTATCAGTTTCTCCTTTGCCAAACGGGGCTATTGTATAGCTGCCTTTTACTTTCATCCGATTCCAGTACTATTGAGTCTAGCAAAATTTAGGTGCATATTAGGATGTGTGTGGGACACAGGGATGCTTCACCATGCCTAGCTGCGTGTGTGGCTCCTCCCAATTACATGTTCTTCCAAACTGAAAACTTCATCAATACTAGTATTAATCATAACTGATGTGTATATATCTATATATATGCATGTATCAATCTATTCATGTGATCAGGTAGCTTGTTCGTGTTTTCACTTGGTAACACAAAATATTATATGTGAACCAAGCTGATTAATTTGGTGAAAGAAATAACTACCAACAAGTCGTTCGACTTGGGGAATCCTTCATCTCATCGCAAAGAGTTCGGTCCATTGCTTGGTCAGGGCATTCTAACCTCCAACGGACCTACCTGGGCTCATCCCCGGAAAATCCTTGCACCCGAATTATACATGGAGAAGGTCAAGGTACAAATTAATTACCACCTTATGAATACATATGTCAGAAAATTAATAGGGTTTTGCATCTAGATATGTTTGATAAAGTTATTCTAATTACCATCATGCATGCTTGTATAAAACTTTATAAATGTTGCCGGGAATGATAAGCCTAATTTTGGAGTCCAGTAATATAGTACTGAATGCTTGGAAAGTTAAAATTGATCTTATTGAGAGTGGAATAGCAAACATAAACGTCAGTGAGTATATGAGAAGTTTCTCTGGAGATATAATCTCTAGAGCATGTTTTGGAAGCAGTTACATCAAGGGAAAAGAAATACTATTTGATAGGCTCAAAACCCTTCAAGAAGCTACTTCAAAAATAACTTTTGTCTTTTGGGGTGCCTCGTGCAAGGTAAGCCGCCTTCTTGTAAAACCAAACACTTGGACTAGAAGAGAGTAATTCATATAGACATAGGGATTTCTCAGCATACATGTTGGAGTATTGAGGTGATAATGTCACTTAATTTTATAGTATATATCATATGGGTTATCTATTTTTATTTTATTTTTTTTAAAATTTCATTTTTCTTTTGCCGAGGGAGGCCTTGAAGGACATAAAGATTGGAAGCATCAACGTACCAAAGGGTGTCAACCTTTGGACTATGGTGGCCACAATGAACAGTACTGATCCTGAAACATGGGGACCCGACGCCCTCAGCTTCAACCCCGAGAGGTTTAGGAATGGGATCAGTGTTGCTTGCAAGATTCCACTCTCATACATACCGTTTGGATTCGGGCCACGAGTGTGTGTGGGGCAGCACTTGGCCATGTTGGATTTTTAACAGTAAAAGAAAATCAAGAAAAATTATAATTGCAGAATAAAATTTCTACATACCTCAATTGCGAAAATAACAATCATAGAATATTTTTAGAACTCATCTGTACTCCTTGCTCCTGCAAAACATAGAGCGCACTACCCCTTTCTTTCTGTTTCAAGTCGATAGAGCAAAATAAGAGTACGACAACTCTTATATAGAGAAACAGCAGGGGGGACGACCTCTCCATAAACAAACACCTAGGGTTTCCCTTCCTATCATGGAAACCTATATACTAAAGGATTAGTAATCATAATCCAACGATGATTGTCACACTTGCCAATTAGATCACAATTGACAAGTATAACCTCAACTCATTAATTATCAATAATCTCATTGCAATCATATTTTATACAAAACTGTGCATAAGATCATAAAATAATTTTTAATATATTATATAATTAAAAATTCCAACAATCTCCCACTTGGTCCATGCACCCTAATTTTTTTAGAAAACGACACTATGGACGGCAACATTTTAATTTTAGAAAAGTCGATTGGCCACCCATATATTTTTGAAAATACAATTATTGAAATCAACGGGTTGAAACACTTTCCTCCATACATTTCCTCAATAGTGGATCATTAATTTGTAGACAAGTAATATATTAGTCTAACAGTTCCATGGCCACAAAATCAATTCTATCAAGGATTTGAGCAAAACTACATTTCATGAGATGCACAAACTGTATGTGGTCTAAACGCACATCTCACTGTCCATCCTGCTTTATACTATCACAGTATGTCAACTGAAAATATTACAGCAAACCGCCAACCTTTTGTTCAGTGTTAGGGTTTACCAATATGGAGTTAATCCCATATCTATCCTAAGCTATCCTCATGAAGTGAAAAAACTCCCACAGGAAAATTATAATAAGTATGTTTGAATTTACCGATGTGGTGCCAATCTCACATTTAGTTCAAACAACATCCAGAGTGAAAAACCACCCCCAGGCAACCCTGCTAGCATATTGAAATCATATATAACAATATAATGATTCATCATAACTTCATACTGAAAATAACTGTAAGGTAGCTAACCATAAAACAGAACATCTAACATTATGGTATAACAACTCACGAATACCTATCCAGATCACGTGTTCCCTAACTGTTTTAGGGTGCAGTTCTTTGATGAGAGGATCGACAATCATATCCCTAGTAGCTATGTAGGGAACCACAATAGCACTCTCACTTACCTTCTCGTATACAAAAGGTATTTTACATCAATGTATTGCGCTTAATCATCTTATTATTCTTCACATACTTTGTGACGGCCTAATTATCATAAAAAAATACCAACAACTTGTGTATGGAGTTCACAACCTTCAAAACCGCAACAAAATGCGTTAACTTCATGGCATGTTTTGTTGCCTCATAACAACTGACCACTTTTGCGTATATAGCATAATCAATTATAATAGACTGCTTAGAGCTTCTCCATAAAACAGCTCCCTGAGCCAACAAAAGATAAAACATGTAAGAACATTTATAGTATTATTTGTGTATTTATAGTATTATTTATGTTTGGCATGTTCTAGACAATAACCATGTTGAGTGAATTTTCATGTTGAGAGTTTTGTGTATTTTCAATAGAGTTGTTAGTATGTTTGTTTCTATCTCGAGAAAGAAGTCAAGGAGTGTGTCAAAGCAAAGAAACCTACCGGAGGGCAAAATCGTCATTTCCAGACATCGTTACTTCACCGAATGGCAAAAATATTATTTCCAAACATCATGAATTCAACCAAAACCATCGGGAGTTCGAGATGACTAGTTTAGCTCAAATATGAAAAAACTGCAAAAGATGCAACATACCTACGTTGTCAGAGGCTGAAACAGGACAAATTGGCTCTTACCTACACTGTGGTTTTAGAGATTGGAGGGGACCCTAAGCCCTAGACCTAGACCCAAGTGTAGGTCCTATGCCCTAGACCTACGCCCAAGCATAGGTCCCAATGATTGGTCACGTGATCACTTGTTATGCAAGATTTGTTTTGGGGTGCTTTCGGATTTTTCCAGTTTGGTCCTTACTTCGAGTTTTCAGTAATCGACATCTTCAGACCTCTATGTATTGGCGTATACACATATTTACATCATATTTTAGAGGATTTATCAAGGTATTGTGAAATTACATAAGAGGGCAATGTTAGGGTTTTTTATGACTTGGTCTATAAATACCAAGGTTCTACAAGAGAAGAGGCTACGATTTTTTACGATGATTTTTCAAGAGGGTTTTTGGTGAGGGCATTGCAATATTCTATAGTTCATATTCTTCTACAGAGTGATACACACTGAGAGGTGATTATGGAGTGATCATACATATTGGTGTTCTCTCTTGTGTTAAGGTTTTCCAATCGTGCTTCTACACCGAAGTTCTTTAAGCACAATTGGATGAGTGATTGATGAAAAATTATCAAACCGTCCATTGCAACGAGGTTGCTTTGATCCGTTCGAGTACGGAGCGATTCAAGGATTTCAGACCGCGAGTAGAGAAAGGCAAATCAGACATGATTTGTGAGTCTCTCATAGTGTTTGGCGGACCAAGCGTGCTTTGTGAAGTACGAGTGATTCAAGGGTTTCAGACTGTGAGTAGAGGAAGGCATATCAGGAGTGATTGTAAGTCTAAAACTCTCATAGAGTCTATAATTGTTGATTTATAGTACATCGGTACCTGAGTGTACACGTGGTTTTTTCCTTCAAACGTTTCCTTGGCTTTTCCACGTATAATTCTTTGTGTCATCTCTTGCCTTATTTTCTGCACTATATTGATGTTTGGTTGATATTGCTTGATAGATCTGTTTCTGGAATTAAATTGAAAATTAGGGTTTGTGACTAATTAAAATTGAATTTCTGCTAAATAATTTTAATTGATCATAAAATCGATAAAAGACTATTCACCCCCCTTCTAGTCTATTTTCACTATCGTCTAGGTAATTTTAATTGATATCAGAGCGTGGCTGCCCCTTTTTAGGTTAAGTACCTAGGGTTATATTCTGTACTTAGACGATGGAGATGCCTCGTGAAGGAGGTTCCATATCTAGGTCCCTTCTGTTTGATGACTCAAATTATACATATTGGAAAGTGAGAATGAGAGCATTTTTAAAATGTTTCGATGAGAGAGCATGGAATGCTGTTGAAGCAGGATATTCACCCTCTACTGTGAAATACGATGCGATCAATGAATCAACACCAAAACCATCGAGCAAATGGATTGCTATCAAGATAAATAGCACGAATTGGAACTCAAAGACGTTGAATGTGTTATACAATGCTGTAACTCTAAGTGAGTTCAAGAGGATTGCTATGTGCGTAATTGCCAAGGAAGCTTTGGACATTCTTCAAGTCACTCATGAAGGAACGTCTAAAGTGAAACAATCAAAGCTTCAAATTTTGAATTCTCAATTTGAATAGCTGAAGATAGAGGAGGATGAGGTATTCGCAGACTTTGAGGCTAGGTTAATTGATATTGTAATATATCGTCATAACCTATGTGAGCCTATTCATGAGACTACCATAGTAAAGAAAATCCTTAGGTCTCTTCCTAAACATTTTAGATCTAAGGTCACTATCATTTATGAGGTCATGAGTCTTAAAGAAATTAAGGTTGAAGAATTAGATGGAAATTTAAAATCTTATGAGATGGAGATGTTCAAAAATCCTCCTAAAAAGGCGAGTGACACAAAAGAGAATAGCATAGCTTTCAAAACCACTAGGGAGGATCAAGTTGAACTTGATGAAGAAAGTAAGTTGAGTCTAAATGATATTGCCATATTTTCTAAGAGGTTGAATAAATTTGTTAGGGCTAAACAGAATGGCTAGGGACAAAAATTTGGGGATAAGTTGGGTGAGTCTAAAAGTAGAAATAAAACTCAAATTAGGAAGGACAAGTTTGATCCTAAAAGGAAAAAACCCAAATGTTTTGAATGTCAATGATATGGTCATATAGTTGCAGAGTGTGCAAACACTCTGAAGGAATCCAAAGGATTAATTGTTAGTTGGGATGATAACTCTAACAATGGATCAACTAGTGATGCGACTGAATCAGAAATAGGTGATGAGTTTGAGAATTTCACTGTGTTTGCTGTATAGAGCAAGGAGGTTAACGAATGTGCTTCAAGTTTGGTGATGTCTGAAAAGAAAGGTTCTGAGAGTGATGAAGATTGTGATGAAACGTTTCAAGAGTCTTATAATAAATTACTTGATAAGACCATAGAACTTCATAAGAATCACATGAAACTGTCGACTAAAAGTCTTAACATGGACAAAGAATTGCATTCTTTAAAAGACGAATTAGCCAATAGTTCTCAAACTCTAAATCTTCTACAGACACAAAAAGGACAAGTTGATTGAGGATTTGAATAAGTCTGAACTTAAAAAAATTGAGGCTTTGAAGTTAATAGATGGTCTCAATAAGGAATTGGTTGAGAAATCTACTAAGATTGAAAATTTGGAAAAAGAGCTGAAAGATGCTAACTCAATTGTTCAGAAGTGGTCTAATGGAACTCTTAAGCTTAATCATATGTTGAGTGTAGGAAAGTCCGCATGAAATACAAAGGGACTAGGTTTTGTTAGAGTATTGCAAAATTCGAATGTTGTTGCAAAAATCACCTTTGTAAAACCCTCTCAAGTAACATCGAGTTCTTCAAAAGGAAATTCAAATTAGAATCCTAGGGTTCAATTCTATGTTAAAAGACCTGTTGAAAGCAAGCATTTCCTTACCCCTAAAAATCCTAGGAAGTCAACTGATGGAGTTTAGAGGTTTGTTCCTATTTGTCACCACTGTGGGGTTAGTGGTCACATTCGACCAAGGTGTTCAAAGTTAAGAGGGAAGACTCTACAATTGGTGTAGGAACAAAGAGTTCAACATGGAGATCATGTTCAAGATCAAATTCGAATGCTGACTGAAGAAATGAAGAATTTGTTAAGATTAACAGAAGGAGTTTCGAAGATGAAGAAGGCTTGGGTGAGAAAAAGTGAGCTACACTATCTTGTAGTTCATACTGCACTTAGAGAACGTAAGTCTACTTCTTGGTATTTGGATAGTGGATGTTTGAGGCATATGACTGGAGATAAGTCATTGTTTAGATTTCTCGAGGAATGTCATGGTGGGATAGTCACTTTTGGTGATGGAGATAAGTCGAAGGTTCTAGGCAAAGGTACCATTGTGGTTTCTGGTCTACCTAAACTAGAAGATGTGTTTTATGTAGAGGGTCTTAAAGCAAATTTGTTGAGCATAAGTCAGATATGTGATAACAATCATATTGTCACTTTTTCTCTTGATAAGTGTTCGATCATTGACTCTTCTGGAAATTGCATAATGGAAGGTATGCGTTCAACTGATGATTACTACTGCATTGTTCCTAATTCTGAATTGTTATGTAATAAAGTTAAACTTGATGAAGTTGAAATCTAGCATTAGCGGATGGGACATGTTAATTTTTGTGAATTAACAAAAATTAATAAAAGTGACATTGTTAAGGGAGTCCCTAAGCTTGGTTATGCAAAAGAAGTTGTGTGTGGATCATGTTAGAAGGGTAAACAAGTTAGATGTCAGCACAAAAAGACAAATGTCATTGGTACTTCTAAACCTTTAGAGTTGTTGCATATTGATTTAATGGGTCCCACTAGGACCATGAGCAAAGGAGGAAAGAAGTATATTTTTGTCATGGTGGATGATTATTCGAGATTTGCATGAGTTGGATTTTTAAGTGAAAAGTCTGAAGCTCCTGAAAGTTTTAAGAGAATTTGTTTAAAAATTCAGACTGAGAAGAATAGTTTCATTTCTAGAGTAAGGAGTGATCATGGAAGGAAGTTTGAAAATTCAGAAATTGAAGTATTTTGTGAAGAGAGAGGAATAAAACATGAATTTTCAGCACCTAAAACTCCTCAACAAAATGAAGTAGTTGAGAGGAAGAGTAGGGTTATTCAGGAAATGGCCAATGTTATGTTACATGGTAGGAATGTTCCTAGGTATTTTTGGGCTGAGGCGGCGAACACAGCGTGTTACACCTCAAACAGAGTTTATCTTAGGCCTGACACCTTAAAAACTCCTTATGAATTGTGGAATGGTAAGAAACCCAATGTGAAATATTTCAAGGTTTTTGGAGCAAAATATTATATTCTTAGAGATCGTGAATCTATTGGGAAGTTTGAGTCTAAGAGTGATGAAGGAATATTTTTGGGTTATTCATTAACTAGTCGAGCATATAGGGTGTTTAACCTTAGAACTCAAACTATGATGGAATCTGCAAATGTAGTGGTTGATGACTCATGTGCTAATGAGTCTCCAACGTCTGTTGAGGAGGAAGATGGTGAGTCATTCTTTATATTGGATAATGATTCTTCTGAGGTTGAAAAAAAGGACAATGTGGTTAGTGATGATACTTCAAGTCCTATAGAATCACATGATTTAATTGGTGATGTTTAGCCTACACCGTCTAAGGAACCATCTGCAAGGGTAAAGTTGTACCATCCTTTGGATAATGTTATAGGATCTGTTGATCAGATGATGGTGACACAAAGAAAAGCTAGGAATGAGGTTTCGTATGCATGCTATACATCTTCTTTGGAACCTAAAAATGTCAAAGAAGCTCTTCAAGATAGTGAGTAGATAAATTCTATGCAAGAAGAACTTCAGCAGTTTGTTAAGAATGATGTATAGTATCTTGTGCCTAGACCAAAAGAGATAAATGTGATTGGTACCAAGTGGATTTTCAAGAATAAAAAAGATGAAAATGGTATAGTGGTTAGGAATAAGGCTATGCTTGTTGCTCAAGGATATACTTAGATGGAGGGTATTGATTTTGATGAGACTTTCGCTCTAGTGGCTATACTTCAATCTATTCGGATTTTGTTTGCTATTGCATGTCATCTTGGATTCAAGTAGTATCAAATGGATGTGAAGAGTGAATTTTTCAATGGTGTTCTTCATAAGGAAGTATATGTGGAGCAGCCCAAATGGTTTAAAGATCATTATTGTCTAGATCATGTTTACAGGCTAAAAAAGGCTTTGTACGGACTAAAGCAAGCCTCTAGAGCTTGGCACGAAAGGTTGACTGATTACTTATTGGGGATAGGTTTTACTTAAGGGGGAGTGGATAAAACGCTATTTATTCAGAAAATTGAGAGTGATACAGTTGTTGCTCAAATCTATGTTGATGACATTATGTTTAGATCCACTTCTGATAAATTTTCTCATTATTTTGGATATCAAATGAAACATGAATTTGAGATGAGCATGATTGGTTAATTGAACTTCTTTTTAGGGCTTCAAGTTAGGCAATTAAATGATGGGATTTTTATTTCTCAAACTCGTTATGCCTTGGAGTTGGTGAAAAAGTTTGGTTTAGAAAAAAATATGGATGTTTGCACTCCTATGAGTACAAGTGTTAAGCTTAGCTTGGATACTAAAGGCAAAGATGTCGTCCTACACTTTATAGGAGTATGATTGGGAGTTTGTTGTATTTGACTGCCAGTCGACCTGACATAGCTTTTAGTGTTGGGTTGTGTGCATGTTATCAGGCAAGTCATAAGGAGTCTTATATTACTACTGTGAAAAGGATTATCAAGTATGTTAAAGGGATAGTGAATTACGGACTGTGGTATCCATCGGGTACTAATACTGATATCGCATCCTTTTCTGATGTTGATTGAGCTGATAATGTTGATGATAGAAAAAGTACTAGTGGAGGGTGCTTTTATGTTGAAAATTGCTTAGTTGCTTGGCATAGCAAGAAGCAAAATTGTGTTTCCCTTTCCAATGCTGAGGCTGAGTATATAGCAGTTGGTAGTTGTTGTAATCAGGTTTTGTGAATGCGTCAAATATTGCAGGATTATGATTTTTCTCAAGGCATGATGACTGTGTTTTATGATAACACGAGTGCGATAAATAGTTCTAAAATCCTATTCAACATTCTAGAACAAAATTTATAGATATTCGACATCATTTCATTTGTGATATTGTTGAAGATGGTATAGTGTCTCTAGAGTTCATATCCACAGATTCTCAGTTAGCAGATATCTTTACAAAACCATTAGATTTTCAAAAGCATGTTAGTCTTAGGAAATCTATTGGTATACTTTCTTTAGAATATATATCTTTTTATCTATCATTCTAGGAACACATTGCATTATTTTTCTAGAATTGATAAGTAATCATGCATTTGTATTATTTTTATTGATGCATGCATTTTATTTTGAAATAAATGACAATAAAATTTTTGAGACTCTTGAGCTTGGCAAGAGTACAAAAGTTGTCATATTTTACTCTATTTTCACATTTACGTGTCTTATTATGCATATGTGAAGTAGAGGTATCAGACTGACCTAAGATTTTTTGATAATCACTTGGCATGATTATTTTATGATACAAAACTTTAATCTTTGGTGCTAGTTGCTTCGGTGATGATTATAATGTCTGTTGAATCTGTTAAGTTTTTTTATTTAACCCGAAGTGGTATGAAGGTTCATGAGCTATGTATGAAATATTATTTAACTCGAAGTGGTATGAAGGTTCACGGTTTATGCATGAAATATTTTTTGCATGTGTATGAATGTTGTGGTGATGTTTAAAAAAAAGAGATGTTTAAAATATTAAAAATGCAAAAAGTAGTTCTTCAATTTGAGTAGTCGGGCCTCTTGCCTCAGTAAGCATTGAGTGTTCGCGTAAAAAGGGAAGAAAACTAATGAGCATAAATCCCATGGAAGAAAGACAGAAAAGGGATATGGTGAAAAAGTTGAAAAGATGAGAAGGAGGAAATTGTGAGACAAAGAGAAAGTATCTTTTATTTTTTGCCTTCTAGTTTGGATCTTGGATTGAATTATCATCACGATTGGTGGGGAGATTATCAGCTTTAGTATGTATTATTTTTATCTTACCTTAGTGCTTGCACATGAGAATTTTCATATATATATATATATATTTGTAAAACTTGACTTGTACATTCTTGAGTTTACAAAGTATGTGTGCTGATTTTATTCTATACCATGTGTATAATGGTGGAGTTAAATATGAGAATATGATGTGTTAATGATTGGCTATGTGTCTCTACTTCCTAGTTCACAGATTTTTAAAAACAAAAATATTTTATTTTATTTTTATTCATGACATTTTGCATTCATGCATTAGTAGTAGGGTCATGCATAGTAGAGATTTCTCTTACCCTGAGAATTTGAATATGATATGATAAGAGTTCTATATCTTGGTATTTTTCATTGATTACTTCTTTGCATCTTTCTACATTGTTGTTATAGCATATACTCTCCTTGCTTGACATATCAGTGACAAAAGGGGGGAGAAGTATTGAGTGAGGGGGATAGATTATTTGATTGATTCAGCGGGTGAAGTATTTAGCAAGGGAGAGTTTATTTTCAGGGGGAGAGTGATGATCATTATGTGTGTATTGTTGTTATGATTTTCTGATGATCATTATGATGGTTTATATCTGTGTTTGTTAGTGTGTGTTCATAGGTATAGATGTTATGTTGTTATTTGTGAGGCTATATTGTAAAAACATGGTTTTATCTCAGAAATGCCAAGGGGGGATTGTAAGAACATTTATAGTATTATTTGTATTTGGCATGTTCTAGACAATAACCATGTTGAATGAATTATCATGTTGAGAGTTTTGTGTATTTGCAATAGAGTTGTTAGTATGTTTGTTTCTATCTCAAGAAAGAAGTCAAGGAGTGTGTCAAAGCAAAGAAAGCTACCGGAGGGAAAAATCGTCATTTTCAGACATCGTTACTTTACCGGAGGGCAAAAATTTCATTTCCAGACATCATGACTTTAACCAAAAGATGCAACATACCTACGTTGTTAGAGGCTGAAACATGACAAATTGGTTGTGACCTACGCTGTGGTTTTAGAGCTGGGAGGGGACCCTACGCCCAAGTGTAGGTCCTACACCCTAGACCTACGCCCAAGCGTAGGTCCCAATGATTGGTCATGTGATCACTTGTTATGCAGGATTTGTTTCGGGGTGCTTTCGGATTTTTCCAGTTTTGTCCCTACTTCGAGTTTTTAAGTGATCGACGTCTTCAGACCTCTATGTAATGCGTATGCACATATTTACATCATATTTTAGAGGATTTATCAAGGGTATTGTGTAATTACATAAGAGGGCAAGGTTAGGATTTTTTATGACTTGGTTTATAAATACCAAGGTTCTACAAAAGAAGAGGCTACAATTTTTTACGACGATTTTTCAAGAGGGTTTTTGGTGAGAGCTTTGCAATATTTTATAGTTCATATTCTTCTACAAAGTGATACACACAAAGAGGTAATTATGGAGTGATCATACATATTGGTGTTCTCTCTTGTGTTGAGGTTATCCAATCGTGTTTCTACACCGAAGTTCTTTATGCACGATTGGATGAATGATTGGTAAAAAATCATCACACCATCCATTACAACGAGGTTGCTTTGATCCATTCGAGTACGGAGCGATTCGAGGATTTCAGACCGCGAGTAGAGAAAGGCAAATCAGGTGTGATTTTTGAGTCTCTCCTAGTGTCTGGTGGAACAATCATGCTTCGTGAAGTACGAGTGATTCAAGGGTTTCAGATTGCGAGTAGATGAAGGCATATCAGGAGTGATTGTAAGTCTAAAACTCTCATAAAGTCTATAATTGTTGATTCATAGTACATCGGTACCTGAGTGTACCTGTGGTTTTTTCCTTGGAACGTTTCCTTGGTTTTTCCACGTATAATTCTTTGTGTCGTCTCTTGCCTCATTTACTGCACTATATTGATGTTTGGTTGATATTGTTCGATAGATCTGTTTTTGGAATTAAATTAAAAATTAGGGTTTGTGACTAATTAAAATTGAATTTCCGCCAAATAATTTTAATTGATCAGAAAATTGACAAAAAGCCTATTCACCCCCCTTCTAGGTTATTTTCACTATCGTCTAGGTAATTTCAATACCAAAAGTAGACTTTCGACTACTGGAACAACCAACATAATCCGAATCAGAATAACCAACTATTTAGGTAATATGATTTTCTCAAAACCTTTAACATTATTGTCCAATGAACAACACTAGGATTTAGATGAAAACTTCATAGCATTCCAACCACATAACTAATGTCAGGCCTAATGCATGTTATCACATACATTAAACTTCCAACTGCAAATGCATATTGCTTGATATTAACTTGACTTCTTTCAACCTCATTATTAGGACATTAATCTCCTAATAACATATCTCTTTTAACAACTGGAACCTCACCAGGTCAACAATTCACCATATTGATAAGTTTCACTACCTTTTCAATATATGCTTTCTGAGATAGACCAAGTATGTTTGAAATGCAATCTCTATGGATCCTAATGCCAAGAACATACTCTACATTACCTATATCCTTCATATCAAAATGACTTGACATGAACTTCTTAATATCATGTATTGCATGGTTGCTATTGCTAGCCAATAAGATGTCATCAACATATATAACATGGATAACAAATTGACTCCCACTCACTTTGAGGTAAATGCATTTGTCCATGACATTCTCTTTAAAATCATAACTGATATCCACTTCATCAAACTACAAATACCACTGTTTTGAAGTTTCCTTGAGTCCATAAATAGATTTCTTCAACTTACACACCCGGTGCTCTTGTCCCTTGACAATGAAACCTTCAAGCTGAGACATGTAATTATCCTCTTCAAGATCTCCATTGAAGAATATTATCTTAACATCTATATAATGCAAATCAAGATCATAATGTGCTATAAGGGCAAGAATAACCCTGAAGGAGTCCTTTGAAGAAACCTTTAGCCACCAACCTAGCTTTATGCAGATCCATTTTTCCTTGTGAATCCTTATTGGTCTTATAAACCCATTTACACTCCACCATCTTTCCAATGCTCAAGTATTAATAAATTCCCAGACTTTATTTTATATCCATAGATTGTATTTCATCTTATATGGCATTCATTAAGTCAGAATGTCTATGACTCCTCATAGCCTCATTAAAAGAAGTGGGTCCTCATGGTCACTAATCAACCTTAGCAACATACACCTCAAAAACATATAGTATAGAAAACATCCAAACTCGCAAGAATCTCTTAGGCTAAACAAGCTTAGGAACACGATTGAGAACCATATGAGGAAGTAGTATGGGTGGATCAACTAGAAGAGTAGGACTAAAAACTTAACGGGAAACAATGAAGAGGGTCCAATAAAATTGGTATCACTTGGAACTGACACTGAAAGTTGTTCTTCTATAAAAAAGAGAACACGATGTCTTAAACTCCCACTATAATCACCATCCTCAATTAACTTTGCATGCCGTGTCTCAACAATCTCCATAGGTCAAGATGGGAAGTAAAAATGATAACCAAATGATCTCTCTAGGTATCCAATGAAATGACAAGTAACTGTGCGATGATCTAGTTTCCGAATATCAGGATTATACAACTTTGCCTTTACAAGGCATCCCCAAACATGCAAATGCCGAAGACTAGGCTTACGACCCGTCAATAACTTGAAAGGAGTCTCAGGGGCTGCCTTACACGGTATTCTATTGAGAAGATAAACTACAATTTTTAGAACTTCTCCCCAAAAACTTTTATGAAGTGAAATAATGACTCATCATGCCGCGAACTGCATCCTGATAGTTGCAGTTTCATCTTTCTACAACTCCATTTTGCTCAGGAAACCTAAGAGTAGTGTATTGAGGTAAATTCCCTAATCCTTAAGATAAAATAATAACGGACCATGATTTTGATCCATCTTCAAGTAATACTCACCCCTCGGTTCGATCTCCCAACTTTGATCTTTATATCCAATTGCCTCTCATCTTCAGCATGATAAACTTAAACACATCGCACTTGCATCGGACTTATGGTGAATGAGGTATAAATAAGCATACTTCAAAAATCATCTATAAATGTAATGAAGTAACGCTAACCTCTGCGAGACGCATTGGGAAACGGACCACTTATATCAATCAACACATAGGTCATAGTGTGAAAAAACAAGTGGTCTAATAATTTTCTCATTGACCAAACATTTAAGTCACCTTCTTGAGATATGTCTCAATCTCCTATTCCACAATATAGAAAAACCTCTCTAATAAAAACACGTTTTGATCCTTCATTTTAATGTCCTTTCCTTTTTCTTGTTTTCCTTTCTCATTGTGAACCTTCACAATAATACAACTCGACATAATTTAATGTCATTGAGTCGCTATTCTTTAATCACACAAAGTTCTAATAACTAGTTAAAATTATCTTTTAATATCTCAATAATTCACCTTGAAAACTTCATAGACCTAAATAGAGAATTTACTATCATGTGGACCAATAGATAATCATCAAATATAATTTTGTACAACCACAAAATATTAACCAACTTACACATCTTATAGACGTGTTCCTTATCATAACAAATTCCATCATCTCTGACTAACTGATAGGTGCTCAATATTGGTCATTTTTGCCCATATCTTACGTTTTTATGTCTTTACATTCCATTATTTGGTATTTTTATCTCTTTTGTGTGTGTAAGCATGTTTCAAGAGCTTAATGAAGAAACATAGTTAATCTCGGTGAATTAATTGAGTTCGTGTTCGTTTCTATCTCGAGAAAGGAATCAAGAGGGTGTGTCAGAGCAAAGAAGAGCTACCGGAGGGTAAAATGGTTATTTTCTGACATCATTATCTCACCGAATGACAAAAATGTCATTTCCAGACATTATTACTTCAACCAAAAGCATCGAAAGTCAAAGGCGACCAGTCTAGCTCAAATATGAAAAAATGGGTTTTTACAGTAAAAATGCATGATACCCTACGTTAGCAGAGGCAAAAACAGGCAGAACTAGACTTCACCTACGCTTTGGTCTGTGAGCCAAAGGGGGACCCTACGCCCAAGACCTACGCTTGGGCATAGGTCCCACCTTGTGGTCACGTGATCACTTTATGGGCATGAATTATGAAATTATAGAAAAGGGTAACCATTAGGGTTTCCCTCACTTGTCCATAAATATGAGAGGGTTAGGTTTAGTTTAGGGTTCACAATTGGCGGTCACGTTCATTCATAGAGTTCTCACGTTCAAAGTTTAGACTTGCTTCCATTGAAGAGAACCACCATTGAAGACCTAGAGATCTGGAGAAGAAGGCCATGGGGAGCGTTTCTACACCGACAATGCAGATTCTCTTAGCCATGATCAACTAATTCGGTATCTAGGGCTTTCTCATAAAACTCTAGCTAAGTAATGTAGTTATAGTTTTATATTCAATTGTAGAGAGGGAAAACTGTGACTATACTGTGATGATTGTGTTAGATGAGAGACCGTTTTTATTTGTGATACAAGTTTATATATTTGAATTGATTCTTGTCTTAGACTTTTCGAATATATTTATCTTACACAATCATAATTATTCACTATGGGCTGGAACTCGGATGCTAAATCTGTGATTTGCTACACAATTGTGGTCATAAAACTCAAAACCCTAGGTTGACACAGGCCATGCCCTGACAAACTGATATAGACATGCTTTCGATTATTTTCATGCTTTAATTTACTTTTTTGCATTTATTTTTTGTTAGTAGTTGGCATGCACTAATCAGTTTAGTCTTGAGATAGGTTGTCGCGATCCGGTTGAGAGTAATCATTTTTTAGGTCAAACTGTTGGCGCGGTGCAACCTGATTCACAGTCAATGGATCGCCCTCATGTAATTGATATATAATCTGAACTATATTATGCGGTTAGTGGTGGAGTGAGGAAACCCTAGTTTTCTCTCTCTCGTGAATCACAACCATTATTCGTTATTGCTTTCAGTTTTATTTTCATTAGTATTAGATAATTCACAAAAAACCAAACTCCTTTCGGAAAAATATATTTCAGTGTTTTTAGACTATTGAAGTGAACAATCCTCGTTTCTGTGGGATTGATATTCCCGTACTCAAGCAAAACTTTCTACAATTGATCTATGCGCTTGCAGAAGGGGAAAACATAGTGTCGTTAAGGTGTTATTTTTAACCACATATTTTGCACAGACCTGATGCCCATCAAGTTTTTGGCGCTGTGGCCGGGGATTTGGCATTGTTCAATAGCTTCAATAGTTCATTTGCATTGCATTATTGTATTGTATCTAAAGTTGGAATTTGTGTGTTTTTGCGACGTACTCTTAGAAGCATAAAGGGATTTGGCAGAGTAGTGAAAGTTGCGTCGTTGGACCTCTTGTGAGTTTTACTTTATCTTAATTTTGCACATAATTTTTAGCTTTATTTTTGTTAATAGTAAGAAGAGTTTAGAAGTAATTAATTTTATTTTCTGAAAATGTTTTTTTTTTCGATTTTCGCAAACGATGTGAGATTTTTGAGTAAGAAAAGGGCCATTGAACAAGACACATAGCCTTGCGGTGAGCTCAGTCAATTTTTGGCTAAAAAACATCGTTTAGGACCTCAAAACTACGATTTTGTGATTATCAGAAAAAAAAAATAAACTTTTTGTGCGCTCAATGTATGACAGATAGATTGACCCGTTCTAATCCAAGTGCAGCGTTAGTTGTTTACGACCCTGAGATCGAAAGAACTCTAAGTAGTTTAGGTCGAGATATTGAAGAGCGTCGTCGTTAAACAAAAGAAAATACAACGGGTGACTAAATAGTGAATCAATAGAGGGCACGAGAGATGTCACTAAAAGGATACTACGTGCTAGAGGCGTACGATTCCTATGCAGATTTCCCAAAAGAAGAAGACGCGAAGCACTTCGAGATCAAGTCAAGCATGATCAATACGCTTCCAAAATTTTCTGGCCTTAAGGTAGAGGACCCGTACCAGCATATAAATGATTTCTTAGAGGTTGTATCTACAGTTAGGTTTGAGGGTTTGATTAAAAATGATTTTCGAGTTTGTATATTTCCTTGGTCGTTGAGAGACAAAGCTAAAATATGGTACATCAAATTTGCTAAGGCAATTAAAATTAATTGGGAAGCCTTTCAAAAAGAATTTATAGAAAAGCACTATCCCATAAGAAAGACCTTAGAAGCACAAGATGTAATCAAAATTTTTAGAGAATTGCCTGGTGAGCAGTTTTATGATGCTTGGGAGAGATATAGTGAAATCTTGTATAACCCCCACCATAGGTTCACTGAACAGGATGTAGCTAAGAATTTTTACATGGGACTTGGAGAGGCACATAATTCTTTGATAGATGCGTCAACACAAGGTCAATTTACCCTGAAGCCGGCAAAAAAACTTTTAGAGTTGTTTGACAATATCAGTGAGAAGGAATCCAATATGAATCTGATTTGAGGTTTAGGGGTGGTCTTGACAAGAGATCTGAAAAAGGGTATGAGGTGAATCATGATGATGTAAGAGATTCAGTGGCATTCTTAGGAGAGAAAGTAGACAAGCTTCTCAAGCAAAATCATTTACTTAGGAGAGAACTGTCAGAGGTAGAAGTGGATTATTCCCATAATGAGTGTCAAGGTGGTGAATTTGTTGCTTCCAATGCTAATGTAGCATGGAACTACCTAAATAATGCTCCTTTCACCAATTCATATACATCAAATGTTCGAAATCATCCCCCTCTTTCATCTCAATCTTTGAATGTGGAACCAAGGTTCTCTCGGGAACAACAATCATATCCACAACCAAGTTTCACTGAGATATAACAATCATATAATCCACAGTTAAGAGTCCAGCAGAGTCAACAATCATTTGACTCCCAACCAACAATCATGGCTCAAAATCTTCAGTTAAATTACCAACTCAAACAGCCATCCAATAATTCCCAGGCTCTCCAGCCATTCAATAATAATCAAGTTGTCCAATCATATAACTACCAGACCCAGCCTCAAGGAAACCAAAACCAAGGATTCAATCTAAATCAAGTTTACCCTCCATATCCTTAAAACCATTTCCAACATCAACATCCAACTCAAAATTCACTATCAAGACCACTTGACTTTGAAGAGATGATGAGTACCCTGAGGGAGCTTAAAAATCAATCTAATAATTCCCAGGCGACCATCCAAACACTGAACTCTCATTCCCAATCCCTTGTTCAAATGGAAGCCCGAATGGTACAATTAGTGGATACTATGGATAGGATAGTGAGAATATTGCCTAGTCAACCGGTGGTGAACCCAAAACCGCAACAAGTACTAGAGCCTGGATCCTATGTTGAGACTTGTCATGAGACAGTCCAAGCAGTCACAATTTTGAGAAATGGAAGAGAAGTGGATAGTAAGGCTGAATAGCAGCATGAGGAAAGGCTGAAGAAGCAAAATGTCGAAGAAGCTCAGAATGATCAACCTCAAGTGAAGGAAGATGAAGAACCAGAAAGGGCACCATATGAGGAGGAAACACCATTCCCTCAACGTCTTAGATAGCCAACCAAAAATGGTAAAACTAAAGAGTCAGACATGTTGGAGACATTTCGACAAGTCAAAATTAATTTGACTCTTTTAGATATTATATACCAAATTCTACCTTATGCTAAGGTTTTCAAGGACCTTTGTATGCAAAAGCGGAAAAACAAAGCGAAGACTCCAAAGAAAATCATTTTGATTGAACAAGTGAGTTCATTGCTTTTAAGTAACATACCACCTAAGAGGAAAGATCTCAGTGCTCCCATTATTCCATATGTCATTGGTGACAAGGAAATTGGTAGAGCTCTTCTTGATCTAGGTACGAGTGTTAACTTACTACCATATTCAGTCTACCAACAACTAGGATTGGGTGAGCTTAATCTTACCTCGGTGGAGCTCCAATTTGCAGACAGATCGATCAAGTAAGCGAGGGGAGTTCTGGAAGATGTAATCGTTCAGGTGAACAAGTTTTACTTCCCAGTGGATTTCATAATTCTTGATACAGAACCTATTCAAGACTTGAAGAAACATATCCCAATGATATTAGGAAGATAGTTCTTGGCCACAACCAATGCACATATCGATTGTAGGACAGGGGCGATGGATATATCTTTCGGGAATATGAAGGTCAGGATGAATGTTTTTTATACAGGTCATCAAATCAATACACCGGTCAAGTGCTTTAATGTAGAATAAGTCAATAAGACTTGTAAAGAATCGGTATCTCAGAATCGAGCAAGATGTGACCTAGATGATGTGATTGAAAGGTCAAATTCAAAGTTTGACACATGGGAGGATCAACAATGCTCTAATTTGGAAGTGAGTGTTGTATTTGAAAAAGCTCTAGGTTTGCAACCAGGGAAGGAGCCAAGAGATTCGCCTGAATCTCCATTTGTGTCACCGGCTGCATTGGTGCTTGAGAACTCACTTTATAAGATTGGGTTGTATGACGACACTGATGGTTGAGATACGAGCTTAGTGACGAACAAGCAAGATGTGGAGGTTGTTAGAGATGATCAATTGTAACGAAATTTTAGAGAACCTACTAAGGATGACCCCCATTTTAAGGACACCTTTCTAGATGAACCAGTGTTAGGTGTACACATGGTAGAAGAGCTATATGCCTTGGAAGATCCGCGATTAAGAGACAAGTGTAAGGTGATATGGAGTTGTGCATATAAGGATGCTCAGAGTTACATAGCTCTAACAAGAGTACATCTACTTGTACTATACATTACTGACTTGTACCTTGCTAATTTGAGTGCAAATATCCTTTTAAGTGTTGCTCCGAATTCAACATATTTGCTAAAAATCTAGAATTAACTCATTTCCGCATTAAAGCCCTGAAAACACTCTTAACACACAACTCGCATAAAAATATCAAATTAATAGAATATAGAGACTAATAAGAGGTATATTAATGCCCAAAATACCAACTATTCTAGTCTCATCAAGCCCCCAAACTTAAACATTGCTAGTCCCTTAGCAATAAAGAATAAAAATAAATCATGAACAGTAATTAAATTTAAAATAAAAACTAACCATTTTTCTTTCGTGAGGGAAAATGATTACATTTAACACATGTAACAAGCCTTTTAAATCCCTAGGAAAAATCCTGTGGACGAGTGAAGTCCCGTGAGGGTTAAATAGACTACCCACAACTTTTTTTATAATATTTAATTAGCACATATTCATGAATATACTTGATCATTAATTAGAAAATGATATAATCTATAGAATAAATGTATGCAAATAAATTCTACTTATACAAAACAATAATTATCTCAGATTAATGTCAATAATGGTCTACACTAGTGTCTAAACTTAGTTAATCTTTATTTCTAGAGCCAACAATCTTTCGTGTTCTGTGAACTTTCTCTATAGCACATTTACTCCAATTTATAGTATATCCCATTTTTTCTTTTTATTTTGAAGAGGGTTTTCCTCTTTCTTTTTGCTTTTTCCTCTCATATATAAATATTTTTCCTTTCTTTTCTTGGAGAAGACTTTCTTCTCTTATTTGCTTTTTCCACTCTATATAATTTTTTATAGTATGTCATTCTCCATTTTTCCATTTTTGAGTGTGAATTGAGGAGAATGTTTATGTACTTGTATATATATTTTTTTCTTTTTTTTTATTATATATATATATATATTTATATTTAGAGATAATACCTTATATGCTCATAAATAAAACTGTAGAGATCATGTGCATGTGCTTATAGGTCAAGATCGTCTTTTCTATTTTCAATTTCACCAAATTCATTCACCTATGGAGAACCACATCTTTCCACCTTTCTAATTTGACTATTATTCAGAAAAGTAGAAAATAATCACATACATCTATTTTCTAGACTACTCTCATATCCTAATTAACTCACAATTCTAATCATGAATATGTTTAAATAAAAATAAGAGTTAGAATAATATAAGAAATATATATTGTATATAGATATTATATTTGTATAAGTTAAAACAAGAAAAATTATCAAATATATCTATATTTATAAGATTTTTTTTTTACTACCGAACGATTGCATCATAGGTCGATCGATCGGCTAAGGCTTTTCACGTTTTTAACAGTAGCCACTACAATTTTTTCATTTTTTCCTTAAATTTTCAAAATTTTCCATTCCTCTATATTTATGTCTATACTATTCCACCCCCCCCCCCCCCCCCCCCCCCCAAAAAAAAACTTGAATTGAATTATGTCATCATGGTTATAATAAACATATAAACATCAGGATAGAACAATATTGCCCCTTAATTGAGCAAGATTTTCAAATGGTGACAAAACCTCCCCCAAACTTGTTGTGTACCATAATCTGCATTCTAATCAAGACTAAAACCAAGATCATAGTATAGTTGTTGCATTCAGACAGGAAATATAAAGGAATGGAGTTTTATATTAATGACATAAAATTAAATATAGCTTGGCCAAAGGCTTACAAGGAATTGAAATTGAAAAAAAATAAAAACAACCTAATTCTAGAACTTGAAATAATGAAAAAAACAAAAATAAACTATTTATTCTAAACCATTCTCTTTCCCATAAAGAAAAATCACATACTCAGTCCACCGCCCTATTTCATGTCCATATGGATCATTCACTTCAATTACCTTGAGAAATTTAAATTCATCATACTCTTTGGGACGCTTCCAACTAGGTTTGATATGAGGTCCATCTTCTCCCAACTGATCCTTAACTAATGCATAAATCAAGAACGAATAAAGTAACTTAATATTGTTAGGACTTACCCCATCAATCTTAATCATATTCCATGTTGCCCAAATATTGTTGAAAATAATTTCCGGCAAAGAGATTCAATACCCATTCTTAAGATAGTAGACCAATTTCACAAGTGTATAATCACATATATCCTTAGGCACATTCAGACAAACTTTGTCTCCCCAATAAATTCAAAGTTAAGAAAAAACAAGGATCAACCTTAGCCATAGGAATTGTAAAAAATTTCAGCCCTACCATTAAACCATCACAAATATCCTGGACCAAGATTTAAAAAGAAGGATATGGCTGACTAAGATACCTTTCACCACCCATAGGTTCATTATGAATATTATAAGCCCTCGCAATTGATGTAGTTGACACTTGAATAATTTGATTATGAACCTTTGTTTACAACTCACCATAGAGACGTCTATTAATCTGATCTAAGTGACTATAGAAAGCATAAACTAGTGAAGGGTTAGTGCTACGCGACACAAGGACAAAAACTGGAGTAAGACCCCTCTCATTGAATATTTCCTTGGTTTTCTCAATTGTGGATTCACTATAATCATCATGAAAGAAAGCACATTCATATTTAATTATGGTGGAGGTGGAAGTAGAAGACAAATAATTTACTACCATGGCTGCTAAATGGTTATTGTAAGGGATGAAAAATAAAGGTCTATTATTACTAGGAAATGTTTGAAAAGGTAAGTTTATAACTTAAAGACCAAGAATATGTACATTATAAAATAAATTTATAGGGATATACAAAGTTAGATAGGAAAATATAAATCCTTCCCGAACCAATTATTTTAGAATTTTCGTAACTTGTAATAGGATTTTGATCATATTGGTCCAAAAAGACAAGAATTAATATTTTCCCGAAAATATAAAATTCTGAAAAATCGAAACCTACCGATCGATCGTTATGATGCTCCATCGATCGGTAACTAATATATTTTTATTTTATATTAAAAAGAAACAATAAATTTATAAATAAATATATAAATATAGATTTTATTAAAATACTAAATGGTAAATATACATATAACTCCCTCCCCAAAACTTATTTAAAGAAGAAAGTAAATAAATAAATATAATTCTAGATGTAATAATTAATATCTATACATAGATATTAATTACAAAATAAGTAAAATTTCATTCTTTTTTTTGAGAATATGGATAAAAAAAATGCAAAATTTTATATAAAAAATCAAAATATCAAAGATACGCTTTTTATAATATAAGTTAAATACAAAATAACATTGAAATGCAAAGTATTTTTGGTGAAACAAAAATGGAAGACACGAGCAAATACAAAAATGCCTATAGTAACCACTCACACTCGTGTTTACCAATCTACCTACTGATCTCCTAAAGCTTCATCCTGAGGAGGTTTAGGCTGCACACCTCTAAGTGTACGTACCTCCTCTATAAGTAATGTCAGTCTCTCCATGAAAATAGCTAAAGTAGCTCAAAACCTATCCCACTCAGCCCTGGGGATAGTAACTGTATCTATAAGGGCTGATGTAGGTGGTTGGGTAGCAGCTAACACAACAGTATATGCAATAGCCTAGGCTGCTATATACTCTGTTCTACGAGGGACAAAGTGCAAGTAGGATCGTGTCCAATCAGTCTGTGTAAAGAAAACTCCTGCCTCTAAGCAAGAATCATCTATGGTAGGTCAAATACCTACTAGAAAGATAAGCCTTATCACCAAAGCAGGAAATTGGATCTCATACAAAAAACTGTCCACCTCCCTTGGACTCGTCATCCACCCAATAGCCCAATATATCTAATCGGATATAATATAGGGGAGATAAATCCAATACCCCATTTCAAAAGCATAGAGTGCCATCTGAAAGTGTCCATGTCTCTTAGTGTTGGGGCCCCTCGGGTGCACTTGTGCCTAAAGCACCTCAACATGCCTCTGCCACGGTCCGAGTAGATAACAATGATGTCGGCAAATCCGGGTACCTGTCTTGTACCTCCGGAGGACAGTCAATAGGCAATCCCCATGCTGTAGATATCATCTTAGAACTGATCTCAAACTGGTCACCTCAAATATTCGTATGCAATCGTATCTGACCCCTCTATATCATCATCTCCATCCCTGACCAGAACTGCTGGAGTAACTCTCCATAAATAATCGGCGTAGGGAAAATAATATGGATCACAATCCATGTGCAATAATCTCACCTACGACCCATGAAGTGGTAGGCTTTGTCAAAAAATACTTGAATTCGTAAACGTGCTCGTTGCATAACGTCTTCCTGATAGCTCTAGCTATCGTAGCTCATGCCTCTTCTAATGTTGCGACACAATTTTTTTATGGCTTGGGCCCGCATCAGTTTTTTGCTTACGGCGTGGGGCCATTGGTTAGGGTTAAGAGAGTTGGAGAAGGTAAATCGAACGATCGCAGGGATAGTAATTGATCATTAGTACTAGTCGAACAATCGGATGATAGATCGATCGATCGCGTGACCCTAGGGAATGATCGAAAAAAAGGGCGATCGATCACTAAACAAGTCTGCAAATGATGGTTGATTGATCACTGGCTTTTAAATCAAATGAACACTCGATCGACCACTTCAATTTCCAAAATATGCCAAAATGGGTAATTTTGAATTTGAAATATGTGGTTTACGATGAACACTCAGATTTGGCTAGTATTTTTGTCTTTTTGCATTTTCTTAAATGAGGCAATTTTTTTATATAAAGTGAATTTCTGTAATAACCTAATAAATATGGGCATTTAATTATCGTCAACTACCTACCTCGATCGATCGAGGAAGATCACAGATCGATCGGTACAATTAAAATTTTATAAAAATTTCAAAATTTCATAAATAAATAGAAATATAATTATAGAATACACTCGGTTAAAATCTTAGCTAACTTTTATACCGGGACCATTGTTTAACATCAATGGCACGACAACTTTATTATGTTCAACCGGGTTTATTTGCGAAGTCTATCAAACTGACAGACTCGACGATATTGTGAGTTTTTAATTTGTTTTCTTTAACACAATTTTTATTTATTTTTAATTAGTTTTAATTGAAATTCCCACCATCGGCCCATATCTTCGTAACTTAGTGTATTGAAGAATTTCCAATGGTCATATTCTTTACGAACAAAAATGTCGATTTCTGATGGAATTTCAAAGTTGAGTTTTAACTGATCTCTTATCATAACTTGAACTAAGAAAGGAAAGGAATTTTCCATTTCGTATCGAAAGGAATTTCACAATCAGTTACAACTTCTCAAAATGTTTCCATATGATCGTAAATAATTTTGAGGATTGAAATCCAATATCCCCTATGGAAATAATAAAGCATTTTAATTAGTGATTGCCCTCGTATATTACCAAATTTTAGACCAACTTGTCTCGAAATAATCGTATCTAAGAACCATAGATCAGGTTTAATTTTGGCTTTTGTAATCCTTCCCATGCTTAATTTAATATTATCATCTCCATATATTCTTCTAGTCATAGTAAGAGTTGTAGGATTGGGAGTGATTATTCTTCGGAAAGCATTTTCTAATTTTGAGGGTATTTATTGGGAATTCGTCATGCTCTTGCAATAGTGGCAAGGGATATTTATATCTTGTGCCCTTGCACTTTAGTATGCAATAATTTACTTATCTCAGGGTCTTTTACATATATATTTTGATAGAACTCCCAAACTAAATTAGGATAAGCAACGGATAAATCAGGTTGTAAAAGATTTTCTACTTTTCGTTTATTAAGTTCTGCTATAACTTTCTCGATTACTAGTTCTGAATGTTCATCCTTAAAGAAAATGCATTCATATTTTAAGGGATGATTAGCAAGATAATTGTCTTTTCTAGGCTGCAGATGTAATTTTGGTAAAGTAGGTTTCGGTTTCACCACATCATTTCTATTTGTTTCTTCTATTTCAACTCTGTGTTGATTTCACACCGCCTCAAAATAGAAATCTAAAACACTTAAGGACTCAGGTATAGGTTTATATGATACCTTGTAATCTTTTGGCAATTATTTATCTTTTGATGTGTTTAGTTGATATACTAAGCAATTTTCAGGCGGTCTATCTACTGGTTGAGGTATCAGCCTTGGTAACGTTTTATTAAGTGTGTTAATCATAAAACATTTTCCATTACTATCGAACTGATAACCGATTTCAAAAACATTCTTCTGCACCTTCATGTTTCCAAAGGAGAGATCCATAACCCCCGTTCTACAGCTAATAGATACATTAGCCGTTGCTAAGAATGGTCTTCCTAGGATTATGGGTATTTGTTTAGTAGATCATACACAGGCTCGATATGTAGAACGATGAAATCCACAGGAAAGTACAATTTGTCAATTTGAACAATAGCATGCTCTATGATTCCTCTAGGTGTTTTGGTTGATCTATCAGCAAATTGTAGAATAACAGGTGTGGGAGTTAAATTTCCTAAGCCTAGTTGCTGATAAACTGAGTAAGGTAATAGACTAACACTTGCTCCTAAATCAAGAAGAATTTTTTCAATTTCTTGGTCTCCTTTTACACAGGAATGGTTGGTGCTATGTGATCTTTATATTTTGGAGGAGTAGTATTTGATATTTATTGAACTCACATGATTGGTTAGTAGTATTTTCTTAGTATTATGAGTTCAATTTTTCCTTTTTTACGTACATAAATCTTTTAAAAATTTAGCATAACCAGGAATTTGCTTAATAGCATCAAGAAGAGGAAGATTGATTTTTACTTGTTGGAAAGTATCGAACATTTCTTGAATCTTTCCTCATTTACCATAAGGAATAAGATCTCTTAAACGTTGTAGAAAATGTGCTTTTGGTTCATAACTTGTTTCTTTAAGTGATACAGAAGTAATCCGTGTTCCTTTAATAGGCTCTTTTCTTTTTGAGATTAATTCATCAAACATAGGTTCTTTTTCATTTTATTTATTTATTTCTTCATTATTAGTTTATTTCTTCGTTCTTTCTTCAAATTGCTCTTCAGTCTTATTATCTATGACTTTTCCACTTCTAAGAGTAGTTATTGTTTGAATAGTTTCAATGGCTAGTCTCCTACAGGAATTACATGTTTTATCATATGTTGCCCTTTAGGGTTTGTTAATGGTTGACTCGGCAATTTTTCTTCTTCCCTTTTATTCATAGAATTAGTTATTTTCCCAATTTGGGTTTCTAGTTTAGAAATAGATTAGGGATGTGTATGTAGCAGTTGTGTAACATTTTTGAATTCGTTTAAGACACACATGATTTCTTGTTCAAAACCAGGTGACCTCATAGGTTATGTATTATTTTGGTTTCTAAAGGGTGGTTGGTTAGGGTTTTGGTTAAATGGACGTAATTGATTTGGTTGTTGTGTAGGATTTTGGTTAAAGGGCCAGAATTGGTCAGATGATTGATTAGGACTTTGGTTAAATGTATTATTTTGAGTCTTGTATGAGAAGTTAGGATGGTTTCATCAACCTGGATTATAAGTATTTGAAAATAGGTCGTTATTCGGATTGGTGAAAGTAGTGTTAACATCCTCTGTGATAAACTCTGACTCTTGTTGTATATAAGGACAAGTATTAGCAAAGTGTGAAGGATTAGCACACACTGAGCAGACTTCTTGGATAGGATTGACTTGAGGATTTCTCATTAATAGATCAAACTTTTTATTTAATTCATCTACTTTTGAGGTTACTTCGTTTATCAGATTAATTTCAAATGCACTATCCATTCTTTTAGGATTAGATAGGATAGTTCGTGGTGCTCTAATGTCTGACATATTTTGACGAGAATCTTCATTGAGATTCTTGAAAAGATTCCATAGGTAGTCTATAGGTTTCTGTGTAAAGGTACCTCTACAAGCAACATCTACTGTATTTTTATGCCCCTCTCCTAGTCCTATGGATTAACTCATGGGTAGGAAATCCATGGTGAGTGTAACGCCCCGCATTTTCCTTTCTCTTTTTTGGAATTCTTTTTCAAGTGTTAACGTTTTGTGACGTCACTTATTCATTACGTGTTGTGTATTCTCGGTACGTGTAAATTTTTCGCTTTTAAGCTTCGGACTTAGCAAGACGACTTCGTGGTATTTCGTTTCCGGCTTCGTGGATTTGAGTGTCGCCAACGACTATGTGGGTTCGTGCAATATTTTCTCGTTGGAGCTTTGACAATCGTGTTGCATTCCCGGACGTATTACCCTAGTTTATTATAGACGTTTGGTGTAGCACTTATTTGAATTGTTTGCTATATTTTCATTTTGTGATTAATGAAAATTATTAGAAACGATTTCGGGAAAGAAATGACCTAGGGGTATATAAGTATTTTCATATTTGGAGCACTTAGTGAAAAGTGTAGAGATTTGGCCAAGTGTTGGGGTATAAATGACATGTTTGTAATTAGAGAGGATGATAAGGGGTAGAAGGGTAATTAAGAGGCTTGATGACACTCTTGTAATTAACCCTAAGTTGGGAAAAATTTGGTCATTTCCCCATTTCAAGTGGTGTCTCATTCCTAGCCCTTGATTCCATTCTCCCATATTTGTTTTAGACCCTTGGATCATAAGGCCATGTTTGGTTGACACTTAAATGCAATAATCCATTATTGTTGGTTTTTCACATGGCAAGACTTTTTATCAACCATTTGATGGTTAATTGATTCACATCTTTATTCTAAGCCCTTAGATGATGAGGCCTTGTTTGGCAAAGTAATGGGTTTTATGAGTGGTGTGTTTAGTCTTCCATTGCAAGACTTATTTCTAGCCCTTGGATTCATTTTCTTTTTTCCCCATCTTTGTTTTGGGCCATTGAATGGTGAGAGGGGTGAGTGGGAAATCTCTACACATATGTGGTGTGTTAGTCTTTCATTGCAAGACTTTTCATATTTTCATCTCTATTTTCTCTCATCCTTTCTCTCTTCGTTCTTCTCCACTTATGGGTGGAATTCATCACCCTAAGTTGAGAGTTTGATGTGGCAATCAACATAGAAGATGTTCATAGTGCTCTTGTCTTCGGTTTGAGCTAAATATGGGTAAGTGTTCTTCCATCCTTGTGTGTTTCCATTTCAAACCCTATTTCGGGTTTCTTGTTAAAACCACTTAATGATTCTTGCTCTCTTCTTGTGTTCGAGCTTGATTCATGGTTAGGGGGCTATGGTGAAGATTTCCAACGGTTTGCTCCTTGGATTTTGGTTAAGGAAGAGCTAGGATTTCATGGGCCTTGCTTGGTAGTGTTTGTGCTTTGCTCTTCAAGAAGTAGGGGAAAAATTCCTAACTAGTTATGATTATGTGAGTATGAGTTTGATTCTAGGATTCTCAAACCTAGATATATTTTGCTAAGTGTATACTTGAAAAATATGAATTTGGGGTTTTATGTATTAATGTGCTATAATCCATATTAAGTTGTACTTGAGATAGATATGATGTATGCTAGATGGGTTATGAGTTTTGGATATGGAAGTATGCTTGTATTTATATATGTATATATATGGTATTGATGTATATATGTATAAGAGTAAATATACATATAGGGTTTTGAGTATAGGTAGTGTAAACCTTGATAACGTATATAGGTTAGCTACTTTGTTGATAGAGTTGGAATGTGGAACTTAGAGCGGTATTCTAGTTTTCCCATTCTTGTGAATTTAGATATTTCTATATTGAATATTAAACTTATGGATGAAAATGAGTTAATGTGTTGATTAAATTGCTTTAATGAGAATAAAAACATGTTAAATAGAATGTAAAGTTATCTTTGCATATTAAATGATAATTTGATGATTTGGGATCATGAGTGGTGCATGAAAAAGTACCTTTGTTGATATTTGCTTTAAATGAAATTTAAAAGCATGTTGAATGATGAAAAACATTCATGTGGACATTTTGGGAATGTTGGTTATAAATATGATGTGATACATATTTATGTTGTTGCATGGGTCATTGCAGACATAGTGCATGGGTATACCTTTTGTATTGAGAACTCAATTGCTGTTAGGCTACGCCCGGTCGTGTAACCTTGGGTGAGTAGTCTTGTGTCGAATCATCTCAATAACTGGCCAGGAGGTGTCCCCCACCTATGGAACTAAAAAGCCAAAAATGTGATATAGGGTGGGTCGTCCCATTCTCAAAGTTGCGGGTCGTCTCGTGCATTCGGTATTCGAATCTTTTATCACGGGTCGTCTCGTGCAACCGTCTTCCTTGTTGAAGTGATAGAGAGAAAAATCACTTAGGAATAATTGGCGCGGTACTCTTTCTCAATGTAAACGGGTAGAGTATGTATTCGTTGTACTATTGTGGGAACAATGTGTTTCATGAGGTTTGTTCCATGAGGTGTGTGGTCGTGTGTACCACAGGTGGTGTTGAGTCATATTGCATTTGCGTAGCATTTTTGTGATTCCCTTTGACATGTATATCATGATATTATTCAATGTAATTGAGGAGCATGTTTAATGTGAAATTTGCGATATAATTCATATGTTATTAAAATGCTCAAGTGAAATTGAATAATGTGAGAATATGATTTGCATGATTGTTTTGAAGTATAAAATGAGATGAATTTTTATACTTGTTGTTAGGTGCTTATATGCCTTTAGGTGGGGTTATGAGTTGGTTTTCTATGGCTTTCTTGTGATAAGTAAAGTCGATAGTGGATTAATGAGTCAATTATGAAATGAGACCTTAGAGAAGCGGTTGTTAGCTTTGTGACCTTTGTTAGTAGTGGGGTATTGACCACTTGATGTTTTGCACCTTCGAGGGGTGTTCGATCCTTGAGAGTTTGGGGATCTTTGTTGGCTAGGTAGTGATGGCCATTTGATACTTTTTTTGCTTTCGGTTTTTGATTCTATTAGAATTCTAGGAGAAAATATATTATATGGAAATCGAGGTTTGAATGGATTGGAGGTGGTTTGATTGAACCTAGTTAGTATCCGAGTTTTGGGTACTAGGTCTTCCTTTTCATATCCTAAGAATATGAGTGTTCTTGAGGTGGTTTCCTTAACCACTTGGGGTGGTTGAGATGAGTTGTCGTTTTGAGAGTGAATTGAGTTGTTAGATCATTCTCTCGGTTTTGTTGAAGTGTTGTCAGTTTTATACTCACTTATTCATTCTTCATTCTTTTTGGTTCATGTCGGATGTTGATTCACTCCGCATGGTGTTGTTGGTGTTTCAGTTTGTTTTTGCCTATCTCATGATGCCGACAAAAACTTTGAGTTTTGAAATGATTTTAAAGTCATAAAATAAAATATTTTGACTTTTGAAAATCGACGGTGTACGCACTACAAGAAATCAGACTTTTAGCGACGGTCCTTTAGCGACACTCTCAAGAACTGTCGCTAAAAGTCCATTTTTAGTCACGGAAATTTTAAACTGTCGCTAATACGCATATTTTTAGCCACGGACTTTACAACCGTCGCTAAAGCTAAAAATCCGTCGCTAAAGGTCATATTTTTAGTCACGGAAATTTTCAACTGTCGCTAATATTCATACTTCTAGTCACGGTTCTCCAAACCGTCGCTAAAGCATAAAAACCGTCACTAAAGGTCATCTGTTTTAGTCACGGAAATTTTATACTGTCGCTAATACCCATATTTTTAGTCACGAACTTCCAAACCGTTGGTAAAGGTACAAAACCATCACTAAAGATCACGGAAATGTTGCACTGTCGCCAATACTCATAATTTTTAATCACGGATTTTTAAACCGTCACTAAAGGCACAGAACCGTCAGTAAAATCCATATTTTTAGCCACGAAAAATTGGAATCGTCCTAAATGGTAAAAAATGCCGGAGTCTTTACCGCCAACTAGCTGCACCTAAAAAAATTAAAAGAAAAAATCAGTATGTCCTTTAACGACATTCTGAATTGTCCTTAAAAGACCATATTTTTAGCAATAGTTTTATCAAACCATGCCAAAAGACTCTAATCTTAGTCATATTATTTTTTAATCGTGCCAAAAGCCACTGAAATTATTAGCGCCAAAAGACTCTAATCTTAATCATATTATTTTGTAATCTTAATTAGTATTCTTTAGGCACAGACAATTTTATTTTTTTGATTGATTAATTAATTATGAGAAATGGAAATTACTAGAACAACAAAAAATAAAATTTTAATCAACAATTTATACAAATATTTTAGAAGTAGTTGTTCCATATACGAAACAAGAACCTAGGCATATAAAGAAAATTATATGATCAGTATGTGTGTGACTAAAAATGCTATATATGTTATGTATAAAGTACTAATTATATGCTTTCATGAAATTGAATTATGAATTTGCACAAATGAACTCAAGTTCATGAAATTTAATTGAGGTTTTACTCAATTGAAGTCAATTAATTTCATGAAATTGTAGTGTGGATTTACTCAATTAAACTCAATTTTATTATATTGTATTAGGCATTTACTAATTAAATTAAAGGCAATTTCACTCAATTGAATCAATTGATTTAGATTTTATTAAATTGAATTGTGAAATTACTAAATTGAAGTCGATTTCACTCAATTGAATTGAAGATTTACATAAATGAACTCAAGTTCATGAAATTTAGTTGAGGTTTTACTTAATTGAAGTCAATTTCATAAAATTCTAGTATGGATTTACTAAATTGAACTCAAATTCATTGAATTGAAGTTAATTTCACTCAATTGAATTTAATTTTATAAATTTGAAATGGGAATTTACTCAAATGAAGTCAATTTCATGAAATTAATTGAAGTGTGGAATTACTAAATTGAACTCAACTCAATTGAATTTAATTTTATAAACTTGAATTGGGGATTTACTCAAATGAAGTCAATTTCATGAAATTAATTGAAGTGTGGAATTATTAAATTGAACTCAAATTCATTAAATTGAAGTTAATTTCACTCAATTGAAGTCAATATCATGAAATTGAAAATGATATTTCAGATTTTAATCAAATACCCCTTCCAACCAATTTTCATGTCAAAATGAGTTAAATTTTCCTCAAATAAATTATAGTTTCACCCATCTTTTTTGGATATATTATACCTTTGTCCCTCTTGTTTAGATACTTACAGTTTCCCCCCTCTATAAATATATATATATAATGATGGTTTTAAAGTGGTCTTATATACAATTGTCTTAACACATGGGACCATAAAATTTGAAAAATATATATAAAATTAAAAAATATATATAATTTGAAAAAAATATATAAAATTAAAAAATAATATAAATAATTTGAAATAATGTATAAAATTTGAAATATATATATAAAATTCAAAATTAATATATAAAATGCAAAAATTATATTTAAAATTTGGGAAAATAAAAAAATTCCAAAATAATAGAAAAAATAAAAAATAATGTATAAAATTCGAAAATAATATATAAAATTTGAAAATTAATATAATGTTTTTAAAATAATGTATTAAATGCGAAAAAAATATATAAGTTTTGAAAAATAATATAAAAAATTTGAAATAATATATAAATTTTGAAAAAATATAAAATTCAAAAATAATATACAAAATTAGATATATATATATATATATATATTTGAGAAAATATAAAAATTTTGAAAATAATATAAAAAATCAAAAATAATATATAAAATTCAAAAAATAATATACAAATTCGAAATAATTTATAAAATTTGAAAAATATATTATTTTTGAATTTCTTATATTATTTTCAAATGTTTTATATTTTTTCAATTTTTTTATATTTTTCATACTTCATATATTTTTTGAATTTTATATATTATTTTTTTATTTTTTGTATTATTTTCCAAACATAAGACCAAAGACCTGACCAGATAAGACCAGACCAGATCGGACCGCCTATCAAATGTGCCCTAATACTCCTATTTTTTAGTCACGGAAGTTAAAACCATCCCTAAAGATACATAACCAATTTTTAGCCACGAAAAATTGAAATCGTCCCTAAAGGCTAAAAAAATAGCGGTAATTCTTGGCGCCAACAAAGCTGCGCGAAAATGAAAAAAAAAAAAATATATATATATATATACAATTATATGGTGGTGAGAGCTCCACGTCACTACACTATTATCTTCTTTTACACAAACAAAACACTCGCCTCTCCACACTCTTCTGTATACTTTATACTCTGAATTACAGAGAAAATTCTCTGTATCTCTTCTACTCAAACCTCAACCCTAAGAATCGACTCAAACCTCAAACCCTAAGAATCGATCGATCTCTCGCCTCTCCACATCTCAATTTCTAAGAATCGTAAGCTATCTCACTCTTTCACTCCATCGATTACAGAGAAAATCGTAAGCCTCGACGCATGAGCTACCGGCATCGAGATCTCCTTGAAAGACTACGGCCAGGAATCCTTCCAGGTCATCGACAATGGTTCCGGCATTTCACCTCATAATTTCAAGGTTTTCGCCCTCGAATTTGACTCCATTTTGTTAATCTACTCGTTTGATTTTCGGTTTTTTATTTTATTTTATTTCTGCATTCTCAATTTTGTTACGATAGTAAATTTGGTTTGTGTTAGTTTTAATTCCTTATTAGGTTTGCATCCATTGTGTTTAACTACCTGTCCCATTTTTGTGTTTTTCAGTTTGTTCATTGTCAATTCTGTTATGATAATGATTTTGGTTTGTGTTTGTTTTAATTCCTTATTAGGTTTGTCTCCATTCTGTTTATCTACTCATGAATTTTTGGGTTTTTTTTTTTGTTTTTTTAATCTCTGCATTCTCAATATTATTATCATAGTGAATGTGGTTTGTGTTAGTTTTGATTCCTTGTTAGGTTTTAGTGGGTTTGGGGGCAGAGGTTTGAGTTTAGTAGTTTTTTTTTTTTTCATATTCCCAAATGTTCATTTGTGTTTGTTTTATCTCCGCAATTTCATAGTATTTGTTGGTAATAGACACTTTGGGTTAAACAAAAGAGAGTATCCCACAAATCAAATTGAGGGTAGTGTTCAGGCCTCAAGATGGTCATTGAATTCAGGGTAACTGAATTTGAGCCAACAGCCCACAATTGCCAGCTAATTTTTCTCGACACTACATCACTTTTTCTGCAAAAGGCTATTGGAAGTTAATCCTCAGTCTAATTAAGTGTTTCTGTTACAAAGAAGAAATATAAAAGTCCTAAAAGACAACAATCACATACTTGTTCATTTCCACACTATCTTTGTGTAAGAGAAGGTGATGATTATACGTGTAGGTATACTCATTTCTCATTGGGTAGTGCATCCCATAGGAACCAATCGTATTCATCAAATTGAAACATCGAAATTTTGGGAGAGTATCGGGCTTGGAAAATAAATTTTCACAATTTAAAATGAGCCTACTCTGTCTTATCACTCCACATAATTTTTTGTGGACTGAACGGATTCTTGATAAATTAGGATTGCATAAATTTTGTGAGATTTATAAAGCAGGGCCTTTTTTATCAATGGATTTTTGAATTATTTCTATCCAATGTTGCTATTGAACTTCAAGTCTGAAGATAAAATGGTCAAACCTTCAAAAAAAATGTGGAACTTTAATCCATTTAGTCTCCTTTCCACCAATATGTTTCATATGATAATACCAAATTAATTCGCGTCATTTGAAATTTGTGGTGTGTACTACAAAAAGTCATTACTATCATCTTCTGATTTCAAATGGGTCACCGAGTTAACAGTAGTAGGTACACCTTATCATATGCCCATCGTGAAAAAATCCATACTTTGATAACAGAGAAGATTGTGGACAAGTCTCTGAGCAGCCCCTAACTCTGACTGAAAAAATCCATACTTTGATAACAGAGAAGATTGAGAAGATTGTGCGGATTTACAGAAAGTTTTACACAGAAGAGAAGGAAAGGTCGAATGGTGTCCTTGCAATTCGTGTTACAAAGCCAGCTGATCAGCTTTACTTGTCTTTGGCTAGCATACTTTTGGTAATCGTGTTTGCTGTCTAGTACCATAGATGTGGAAAGGAACATGGTACCGCACAATATTCAGAAACAACATATGCTAGAAAAGTAGGACATTTTCATGCATTTGCACAAGAAAATGAGTATATTTTTTTTTTAGATTCGTTAATTCATATAAGTCACCACAGAACTATGACGAATTTTCTATTTGGTTATAACAATTGTACAATGTGAAATGAAGTTAAAGCCTTCTTGTCTATATAAGTTGCTGCTCCACTGTTATATTTAACAATACAGGGTTTTCTTGTCTTCATGTAATTACTAGACATCTTTATTGTTGAGAGTAGAGATGTACTTTATAGTACAGGGATCCTACAGTGCTATGCTAAACTATTTTCATGTCTATCAGGGGTTGAGTTATGAAGGTATTCAGAGGCTTTTTGGTCTCACTCGTACAGCAGGAACAATTCCAGAGGCACTTCCTCCTCCAAGATCAACTCTTCTTTTGTCATTTGTCGCCGCATAACCCAAAGGTATGATGGTGACTTGTAATTATCTTTTTTATTATTATCTTTTCCTGCCTCAAGTGGAGCAGAATGGAAACGTGGGATTCATGTAGCCAATCCCAAGCTTGTGTTTTGTGAATTATTGTCTTGTACTTTTATTTGTAATTAAAAAGTTTTGTTTCCTTTTCCCTTTTTTCAGTTCTAGATACTGCAATTTTTCATGTCATTAGAAGGAAAAAGGAAAATAAGGTAAGGTAGCCGAGAGATTTGTTGATAGTATATGGCTTGTTATCTATTTTGCAGGTTCTTGCACTGAAGCATCATACTTCTAAATTAGAAGACTTTCCTGATCTTCAATCTTTAACTACTTTTGGCTTTAGAGGAGAGGCACTGAGTTCCCTTTGTGCTTTAGGTGATTTGACTATATACTTTGAATTACAAAGAAAATTCTCCCTCTCTCTCGCTCTGGTAAGAAAAACCATTCTCACCCATAATTCAATTTGTTTTCCTTTTTTACTTCTCCATTTTATGAATATCTCTATTTCTTTCTTTTACTCAACTTGTGAAGTTTGATTTTTTATTTTTATTTTTATGCCCTTCCCTACGCATATATACGTGTGTATATAAAATCAAGCTTTGTAGTATGTCTTTTGATTTTTGGCCTTGTATCAATTTACTTTTAGTCTTTTACACATTTAACCATTTAACTGTAATATGTGTATCTTGTTGTATGCTGTATGCTTTTTTTACCAAAAAGAAAATTCTTTGACTGCAAAATTGTCGCCAACTTTGAATAATTCCAACCAACATACCTTTTAGGCTGATTTACTTACTGCAATGTCTAGATTCAATGCTCTTCTCCAGAAAGTTATATATTAGTTAGCAGCACATAAATGTTTCTTTTGTTTTGATTGTCTTTATATATATCTTTATTTATATAAATATATATATTATTTGACTAATTTACTAAACTTGTGTTTGAATAATCTTCTGTATGATTGATTGGTTTGAACTTTGAATGGTAAGTGGTGACTGTTTGGAAGCTGAGAAAAGCTAATTTCTTAATTTTCCCGTTAAACTTTATTCCAAGGGTGCTATTCAAGGTAAATCTGATCATTCAGCTCTGGGTTTTATGCTCTTTATTGGGTATAGGATTCTCAATTGTTTTCTGGGTTTGGTCCCTCCAAATTGTGATTTTGAGTAAGCTTTATCTGATAATTGCATTGATATTGTGTTGAACTATTGTTCATAATTTCTTAATCTCTTAGTTGAAGTATTGTTTTAGTTTGTTAATGTATTTGTGAACAATGGTATATATATGAAATTCTGCAATTATAAGATTGTGACATTTATTAATGACTAATTTGTTATTTGCGTCTCTTAGCATATCTCTTCATTTCGAGAGAGCAGGTCAGACAACAAGCGATTCTACATACTTACGGCTACAAAGACTCTTCATTTGAGGACTGATTCAAAGAAAGAAAGAGTGGATTGGATAGAGGCTTTGGTTTCGTCTCGAATATTATTTTCATTGAGACCCTTGAATGATAGTCTCTCCCTTGTACTAGATGATATATCTCTATCAACTGAGAGGCTTAAAAGAAGATTGCTTGAAGAGGGGATTAGCGAGGTACTCGTAAAGGACTGCGAGCAGATCATGTATGTGGGTTTATGTAGATATTACTTTGGTGATTTATGTAGTTCTAGTTGGAGCAAGTATTTAGTTAGCAGAAGTTTGATATAATGTTGCTTTTGACATTGAAACTTTATTATTAGACTTCATTTTTTGTACAAGTGTTAGGATAAACAAAGTTAATATAAATATATAAGTTATTGCATTTTTATGCGTGGTTGAGAATTTATATTTTTAGAAAATTAAAGTGATCAAAGGATCAAATGAGAAAAAAAAAAAAAAAAGCCCAATTAGCGACGGTATGACTGTGGAAAATACATTTTCAAAGCATCATTAATACAACATTTTTTGGCAAAAAGAATAATGTATTAGAGACGGTATGACTGTCATTAAAACCTATTAGGGACGGTCCAAACCGTCGCTAATAATAGTGCTATTGGCCACGGTCGAAACCGTCGCTAATAATAGTATTATTAGGGACGGTCCAAACCGTCGCTAATAATAGTACTATTGGCCACGGTCCAAACCGTCACTAATAATCGTACCATTGGCTACGGTCGAAACCGTCGCTAATAATCGTACTATTGGCCACGGTCGAAACCGTCGCTAATAATAGTACTATTGGCCACGGTCCAAACCGTCGCTAATAATAGTACTATTAGCGACGGTATAAGATAACCGTCACTAAAAACCTTTTGTCACGCAAGTTTTAGTGACGGTTTTTTATGAGCATTAAGGACGGTTTTTGAACTTTTAGCAACAGTTTGGACTGTCGTTAAAAGCGAGATTTCTTGTAGTGACGAAACGGAGACCGGGGGCAAGACGGTTAGTTTTACGGATTTTCAAAAAATTATTTTTGATAAAACTAAACCGAGATTAAATAATATTTTCTCATTTCTAAAAGTTCCCAAATGAGTTGAGGACTTTGCCTCATGATTCCTAAGGATTTAAGACTGATTGAGAGAGTCAATTTCACTAATTTAAATTGGGAATTTTATCAATTTCACTACTTTGAATTGATGATTTTATCAATTAAATTCAATGTCACTACTTTGAATTGAGAATTTTAGGAATTTCACTCAATTGAAGTCAATTTCACTACTTTGAATTGGAGATTTACTCAATTGAAGTCAATTTCACTACTTTGAATTAAGGGGATTTACTTAATTGAAGTCAATTTTACTACTTTGAATTGGGGATTTTATCAATTTCTCTCAATTGAATTCAATTAAACTACTTTGAATTGGTGATTTACTTAATTGAAGTCAATTTCACTACTTTGAATTGAAAATTTTATCAATTTTATAATTTTGTTTCCTCGATTTAGGTTTCGTAATTTTGTGTTTCAATCCACGAAACTGATCCGACTCACAGCGGTCCGTTTTAGATTGGTTTCGTTTGACAAATTGATTGGATTGGTTCTGGAATTTGTGAATCCGGTAGTAGTGGATTGGATCCAAAATATCTCTAATCCGGTCCAATCCGATCTGTGTCCACCCCTACTTGGAAGAGACATTTAAAAGCCAAAAATTGTTGTCCTTAATTAGTTGATCCTTAGACCATCTACTCCACATTTGAAGCTATAGGTTGGAGCACATTCCACAACTGTTTCCCTTTGGCAGCCATGTTCCACTGAACAAGATCTATTATGATTAGTATCCAAAGGAGGACTATGGTTAAGCAGTATATAATTATGTTAATATATGTGTTGTTGAATCAAAATATTAATGTTGTGACCATTTTAAATTTTTTAGCTTTTTGTTGCATTCCTTGATTTACATGTTAAATTTATGATTCTAATAGAATTAATTTTTCATAATTGCATAAGGTTAGTTGAATTACAGTCTGTTAGATTTTAAATTAACACTTTAAATAGAGAAATTATTACTTGCTAAAATAGTCAGAAACACTAGAAGAAATTTTCCTTTTAACCACGGACAAAAGGAAATTCTACCACAGTCTTGGACCCGTGGTATAAATCTTTTCATAAGATCATAAAAAAATATAGACAAAAACTTGAAATTTTTGCACTAAATATAGAAAGAAAATAGCAAAGTATAATAATACTCAAATATGTAGGAAAACAATACAACTAATATTACATGTATACAAATAAATTTTTTCTATTAAGACATAATATCAATGTCGAAAATTCAACGACTTAAATGTAAATATATACACACATATATATATATATATATATATATATATTTTGTATATACATTTTAATTAGAAATAAATTTTTTTTTATCACCCACCCTATAATTTAGATCTCTATATCCCAAAAAAGTTGAGAAATATATGGTTTCGGGTGAATTCGAGTCTCCGGAGATTCCAATAAAATCGGAACGTGTGGATTTTGAGGGCACATAACGCCCTTCTTACTTTGAAATTGTCAGTTTCTTAGAGAGAGAAGAAAAAAACAAGAAATTAATAAAAAGAAACCCATCAACCCATCCATTCAGAAGAACCAATTTGCCACATTGATCAACATAAAAGTATGAAAATTTCACTACCCTCTCTTCACGCATAAACATGCATGTGTGTCAGTGTGTGTCTGTGTTTTTTTGTTTATACAGATTCCAAAATTGCCTCTAAACAAATTTTTTTTTTTTTTGTGAAACTACTAATTATGTCTAAGGCTTTATGTAGGAAGAAAAATGTCTGATGCTGTGGATGCTCTTGCTGCTGCTGTATCTGAAACCCATGTACGTATTTGTGTGCGTGTGTTTATTTTTTATTTTTTTGGGTGAAACTTGTGATTATGTTTGTGGCATTGTAGGAAAAATTATCTAATCAGGTTGATGCTGCGGCGGCCGCTGTTTCCGAAACCCTAGAAGAGAAGATCAAAGAAGCTGTTGATAACCATGTTTTGTCAAAGGAGACTTGTGATGCTGTCCACAATGAGATTGACAAACACTTGCCCCCCCGAAAGTACAAGCTTTTCGGCCGCCAGAAGCAACTTCACGCTGCCCTGGGCGGTGGCAAACGTAAGCTGGCCCGACTGGATACCACGGTTACCAAAATAAAACATAGTTCTTTTAATGACATCAACCTTTAAATTTTAGACATAGTTACAATTGTGTGGGTATATATATATATATATATATGAATATGGATTTAATCCATTGATTCTAGCATTATATTAAACATGTCCATGGCCAGAGCAGATCTAGGATGGGTCGGACTTCCCTCCAATTATAGTACATTATTCAAATAATCCACGTCTTATTTATGTATAAAACGTTTTGTGAATCACTTTGCATGATACATTATATGATAATGTACGAAAACCTAAAATTTATGCAACTAGGTAAGATGTAATGACATTGTTTTTTATATTAAGATAAATAAAAAGAGTAATATCAAAAGAAAAATGTATTAACTTAATGCAATAAATAAAAAAAATTAGTGTCATTAGTCTATACTACATACTTTTAATGTTTAATTCCTTCGTCCTATTATAAAGTCAATTTTAACCATATGTCTAATTTATATTGGACCACATAATTTGGTCCTTATGAATTATTTTAGTCCCTCCAAGCAAAATTTCGGGATCCACGAGTTATTATTTTATTTATTTTGTTTTTGCCTGAAATAAGAAAAGGGAAGAGCGCATAACAACTCTCTACGAATTTGTCATTAAAGTTTTGTGTAGTTTGTCTTGTGTGGTTTGCTTGTGTTAAGAGTTGTCAGTCCTTTACATGCATACCACAACCACGAATATGATATTAATTTTCTATATATGTCCATAAATTTACGTAAACATCATATTCTATGTTACATTAAAATTAATAATAACCCTTTTTCTTAGTGGGGATATGACTCTTGTTTATATCATTAGAGCAATTATAAGGATGATAATTTTTATTACTGGTAGAATTTCTGAGTATTATTTTACTCATTTATCGACTATAAATTACAAGTTCGGTTCGATATCAGAACCAATTTATGTATCTTTAGCTATCAATATTTTTATTAATTATTAACTTCATTTAGGCCGTGTTTGGATTGACTTTTCAAACGTTGTTTTTGGTTTCCTGAAAGAAAATGTTGTTTTGAAAAGTGTTTGACAAATTTTTTAGAAGAGTTTCTAGGCCTTGGAAGAGCATTCTAAAGAAGTTAGGGGTACCAGCTTCTCAAAACGGCTTTTGCTTCTCTTTTTCTTCTGTAGAAAACCAGAAGCAGAAGTTATGCCAAACAGGCTTTTAGTAGTTCCCTGGGATTAATTTCTTGAAATGAATATGATGATGCAAACTTGTGAATTTTCAATATGAGCTCATGCTACTCCATTTTTCTGATTGAAAGCTGTTACTCGGAACTGTGAAGTGGAAAATACTCATGATAATTAAACTCCGATTTTTCAGCTGCCGACATACTACTTTGGCGAAACAAGCAGGTTTCAGGAGCCATTCTTGCTGGTGTATCTGTCATATGGTTTCTCTTTGAGTGGAATGGTTATCACTTCCTTACTTTTGTTTGCCATTCCCTAATACTTTCCTTGGCAACATTGTTCCTTTGGTCCAATATATCATCCTATATCAACAAGTGAGTTTCTTTCTTTTCTGTACTTTTGTTAATGCTAAGTTTAGTTTGGCTGCTTCAGTTGCTTATAAATAATCTGATTTTTTTTTTCGGTCTTGAATACGGAGTTTTAATGTTATTATGAGTGTGTAAAATTGGGGGCCATGCATTAAGTTATTTTTCACAACTCATCTTAATTATCAAACATTATATATATCTTCCTATTATATCATTTTTAATCTGTTTAGTTTGCTTGTATATAAGAATGAACCTTTTCCCGTTTATTGTCATTCATTCCCATCTTAGAGCACAACTTGGAGTCCTTGCAAAATCATTACGAAGTGGTACCAGAAATATTCAGCATTCTAAACTCTACAAGTCTTTGACTCCTATGGCCTTTACAGCGTCATAGTTAAATTGATCAGAAAAATAGAAGATGTGATCATTTATATAGCCTGAGTTTAGCACAACAGTATATGGTGGATTAGAGATTATTGCATTAGATATATAACTCTAATCTTAACTCAAGAGGAAAAATATTACTACATTTATTTATTTACGGTGCAGTTAGATGGTGTATTCATGTGCATATGTACCGAGTAGAGTCATGCTCACAGGACTAAAACATGTTTTAAGTTTTTGGACCGAACTGCGAAACATCCGGCTCGTTAAATCTAGCGTTTATAGGTTGACAAGTTATATAGGCATATGGTCAATATTTGGAAAAGGGACGTTTATGCCGGTAACGTCGACACTGCCTCAATGTGCCTGTTATAGATTTATTGTGTTTTAGATTAAGAAAATAGTGTTTGTAATTTTGCTTTCCATAACAAGTTATGATTTAAATACAAGGTTTTTTATTTTTTTATTTTTTTTGAGTTAGGCCTGTGAACATCCCGGAGATTGTATTGCCGGAGGACTTGTTCAGGCGTGTTGCTCTATTTCTGAGGTGCCAATTCAACGAGGCATTCGCAATGTTTAGGGAAGTTGCTTCAGGAAAAGACTTGAAGAAATTCCTCTTTGTATCTTTCTTCCCCTCAACTTCCATGCTATTTTTTTCCTTTAGTTTTTTTTTTTTTTTTTTTTTTTAACTTTTGTTAAAATGTTGATAATTTATCATTTCATTGCCACTGTAACAAATATAAATTTGACATGCAGGCAATTACAGGCTTGTGGGTTATCTCTGTTGTTGGCAGTTGGTTTGACTTTTTGACCCTCTTATACATCAGTAAGTTTGTTCTCCTTATCCTCTCTTGGTGCATTGATTGGTGGAAAGAAACTATCCATTTAGTGATTTTGTTTTCCAATCCTCCTTAACTTTTGTTTGATTATAATTAAACTCATAAAGGAAATAGATGATATATGTGTGTATATATATATATATATCTATAATTTCTATCAGTCACAACTCACAAGTGTCTTGATGCACCACATTAGGATTTAGGATGGGTGTTCAGCATAATCTCAGAATCTGAATGGAAGAGGGAGTTTGATGCCAATATTGATGAAATGGGAAAGTATTTTTTTCATAAGAATCTTCATTTTTTCATCCCTGTTAACTGAATTATTTAAGAATTGATAAAGTACTCATGTAAGACCATGAAATTATACATCATGAGTGTGAAATATATGTGTTAAAGATCTAGAATAACATGTACCTAACAAGCGCATTCAATAATTTATGTTTACTAGACAAATGTATTCAAGACTCCCTCAGATACCTTACTGTCCTTTTATCTCCCCATTGGTGGATGATCCAAATTATCCTATGTCTTGAGTTAGTTTTAGAGTTCTTTGCTGACATGCCTCTTTGTTTCAAATTTTTTTTTTTTTCCTTTGTAATGTTGTTTCTCCTTTTATTAAGTTTGTATATTTAGATGGGTACTTTTGGAGCCCATTGTTGACTGCAGATATGGCCTAGGGGGATGCCTCTGTATATTTGTATATCTCCATTATTTTTGTATATATTTTCTTACTTATCGAAAAAAAACAGACTCTTATTTTGTAAACTTCATGGACACTTGTGCACCCGAATCCATGTACCATAGTTTTGTTCTTGCTTAGGTGAATGGCTAATGGTAACATGGCTACTAATTACGCGTTTTTATTACGTTGGCGCAGTGTTTGTGATGCTGATGACACTACCCTATTTGTATGAGATGAATGAGGAGCCAGTGGATTCTTATGCTGAGAAAGCAATGGGAGAACTCAAGAAGCAATACAATGTGTTGGATGAAACTGTTCTCCAGAAGCTCCCAAAAGTCCCCTTCACCAAGAGTACCAAGCAGCACTGAAAATAAGCAAGAGATCAAAGTTGCAAGAACCGGGCAGGCCTTTCTAAGTGAGAATTCTGGAAGGCCTTTAGCTCAGCGTTTCTTCTTACATATATATATATATATATATATATATATAATACAATTATTAATATTATACTTTTGCTTGTGCTTCTCTGTTCTTGATCTGTTTAGTTTGCTTTCTCGAGCCCTACTTTTATGTTCAGACGTTCTTTTTGATTGGTTTTAATGTGTGATACTGATGTTTAAACACTCTCTAAGGTGAAATATATGTGTTGTTTGTAAATGGAATTTTGTTTCTGATAAGCTTATTACCACTCTTATCTGTGTCTTATATGGTATATTTGCTGGGAATATAGCTCAACTTTTCTGCTTGGAGTTGAAAGGGTTGGTAAAATTTACCAAACTCAACTTTCTTCAAAGAGTGAAACCATAAATTTTTTTTTTTTTTTTTTCCGAAAAAACCATTTATGCCTTCAAATGGTCAGACAATTTCTCCTTATGGTGATGATGAAGAAGAGAAATGTGTCATTCAACCAAACATCCAAATTGAAGAAGAGAAAATGTACACCAGAGTTTGATCAGACAACCTAACCAGATATATTGGCAGATTGGCGACGGAATTGTAACATGCTCAAGGAGAAATTGTGCAGACAAATTTAACCACAAGGCTTGCAGTTGTATAACCCTTTTATAAAACTATTACTAGGAAGATCAGGGTCAGCTAAGAGTAAGGCTATTGAATCCTAGTTTCCATCTCTTCTGTTTTCTGTTTGGATTCCTAAATTCGTACTTAATATCTTTAGTGAAAGAGGAAAAATGAATCAGGCCTTCCCCAAAGCTAGACAATGATTGAAATTAGGTTCTTGAATCAGAAACAGAATTTAACGAAATCATAAGGATCCTTTATATCTCACATGTAATGCACTGCATCTGTTCTAGATACAATATGATGATATTCGTTTGAGTTGAGAAAATGATTCTATAAAACCACCAGAGAACTTAATTTGACATCAAATTCAAGAAATGACTGAAAGTTTAAGTTGATCTATATCCAGTTTAGGTGTTGTTGAAGCACACGATTATTGTTGGAAGATTCTAGGTGCTCTAATTATATGTGTTAGTAATAGATAGTGTGTGTCCCACATCAGTTTCTTATTAAACATGCTTGTATACTCAGCCTATATATATAGGTCATTTATGTACTATTACAACACACACAAAAAATACAATTCATTCAATAATACAGATTTATTATTGATATTCTTCTTCTTTATGTTCTATGTTTGTTTATCTTTATGATTTTCTAGTAGTGTCACCAAGTATTAAAGCAACATGTATTAAGACAGAAGCCAGTTCAAAAAGAGGAAGTCATAAGATATTTCCTGGAGTCACACATTGAAGGAAGGCCTGGGTGTGAGCCCCAAAAGAATGGACATGGGTTAATAAATCATTTCCCTCAATAAACTCAACAATAACTTGAAAGTTTCAACCACTTGAATGAGACAGTGCTCAGTTTATTATAATTAGACTTACATACATTGCCTCTGCAGTTCCATATATGTGCTTCTAGATCTCATCTCTTAAAATCCACTACTCTCTGATTTGAAAATATCAAGTGTCTTTCCTAACTTACAGAGCGTTATGTAGAGCCTCGCACATTCCATGTTACTTGCGCATGCTGCAACTCTAATGTTGGTACAGGAAGACCAAAACAAAGTCTTTCATACTATTCTACTCAAAAAGAAAAAGTCTTTCATACTATAGGTTTTTCTGATGCTGGCGGCAAGAAGGATTCCCACCACCCGTATTCATACTTGGTATATGGGGCCACCCAGTTTTCTGGCTTCTCGAATTCTATTTTGACTGGGTTAGACGCCAACGCTTCTTCTAGACTTTCAGCTTCATAGCATTCTGATAAAACTCTATCCAGTCTCAACTTCATGAACCTGTGGAGCCACACAGCCAAACATGAACACTCATTGCGCCAAAGAAAGAAAAGAAATTTAGTTTGTGCAAGCATTATAACTCTTAACAAGCTAATCTAATAACCAGATGTAAAGAATTGTGCAGTCCCTTGTTATAGCTTTATCATCATATTACAGATGAATGGATGATATTCATTTAGTATCTTTCTTGTGTTCCTACATTAAATTAGTCTTCCTCTTCCCGAGTATTACGCTCGATGTGGGCTGTTATTTATTTTAACCGGCACACTTTCTCTAGTATAGAGCTAGCTAAACATAAAACCATATTCACATGTACTTGGGCACATATGGTTTCAGGAAAGTGCTATTGCCCAAAACATCAACTGGAAGCCATTTCCGAAGGCTAAAAAGTACAAAATGATACTACAAAAAGAAGATTATTAGTTGGTGCATCGGTTGGTGAGTTTTCCTTAATTAAAGAGCAGCTCCTTTGTCTATTAGTATCAACTTCCTTTTGGTGGTTAAAATTTTCATGACAAAGCAAAATGTGAAATAATTTTCCCCATGTCCCTTATACATATGAGTCAAGTTTTTCTGGTCTGTACCACTAATACTAATAAGAACAACAATATTCAACTTGGGAATGGTTCTAGTTTGAGTTCAGCAATAGCTAAATTACTGTTTTTAGATGCCAAAATATAGAAATCATGAATCAGAAAGGTCAAAGCAATGTCCTTACGTGATCCATGTACCATTTGTGGAGACAAGGGCAACAGCAGGTCTCTTCAACCTCTTGGCAATGTTGGGAAATTGATCCAAAAACTTGGGTTCAATAACAAGCCAGAAGTCCTGCTCTAGGTTACGCTCTCCGTACATACGAAGCCGCTCGAACAACAGCTCCTTGAAATGCTCCTCCTCATCCAGCATGAATTTTGCATTTGCAACAGCAAAATAATACTTGGTTTTGGCTTGCTGCTACATATAAGATTATCAAGCGATACACAAATTAATGTCACTTAAAGTTCCGAGATCTAATGCTTCAACCCGTATCACGGCTCATTCACAAGTTGGGACTTGTGAGCGTGAATTGGGTGTATTGGAATTGGATATTCAATATTCTAAACTGATTTACAACCACTTCCAATTTCAAGGCATCAATTCCGTACTTACAAATTCTGGGTTCATTATTGTTCTTCTTTAAATTTGGATTTTGACTTAGATGAGAAGAACATACAACAGGCAAGGAATGAAGAATTAGAGTAATCAAAACCAATAATTAATTACAAGTATGTTGACTCAGAGAGGACTTTGATCATCAAAATTGAGAAGAATGGGGAATACCCAGTTCAGTATTGCTGCAGACAGTTAAGAGAGGATGTTTTGCCTGAAAAAACCCAGTTCCTACATTGAGCAGCGTCAATTCCCAAAACCCCCATTTTGGTGTCACCAGGCCCTATTTGTGCAACGAGTACGCAATTGGGGAAAATGCATGAATAGGCAAGTGTTTCACCAATTTGACAAACAATTATATCAGTCCTACTAATTCAGTAAAAGGGTTTTTTTCTACGCTTTTTTCTGCCCAAAATTTTTATACTTTTCAACCAATTTGCATCATCTACATGTACAAACATATATATATATATATAGAGAGAGAGAGAGAGAGGGAGAGAAAGGAGCTCACCTTTTCAGCAGGAACAGAGGAGTCAACAGCTGTGCTCATGGAGGATGCAGCTCTACAGGTGGTGGTGAGTTTGAGAAGATGATGGTGTGGAGATGCAGAGAATTGCAATGAGTTTGTGGTATGGAGGTGGCATTTATTATAATTGGGATTAGTTTTAGAGCCCAAAGAGTGAACATTTAAAGCTGCTGTTGCCAAAGCAGGCATTATGCCTCTGCAAACTACTATACAGGTTGAGGATGGCTGTCCTCTCTCTCTCTCACACACGCACTTCTTTCTCTCTCTAAAGGGAAGAAGGTGAATGCTGCTCTTTGAGCAGCAACAGCAATAGCTAGAGTGGCAACTAAAGGGGGAAAAGAACAAAGCAAATTATCAACCTTATCTACATCTCTCTCTCTCTCTCCCCCTCCTTATCCCATTTTCCCAACTCTACTAAAACCCAATTTTATTTACAAATATTAATTTTCTAGTTGACCATTCACTGCCAACTGAGTCTGTTGGGTAGGTCTGATTGTGTTTATGTTGTTTGACCCATTAAACATGTTTGTCTTAGTGTTTGAGCCAAGTTATTTATACACAATAAAAAAAATATGCACCACAACTTTGCCCATTTTCAACATAATCCAAAAATTACGTTTTTGATGTTTTTCCCAACTTTCTCTAAAACACGGACATCTTTCATAAAATTAAAAAAAAAAAAACAAACAAAAAAACAAGAAAAAAACATTTCAAAAAACACTCCTCTCTTCGCTCTTTCTAGGGTTTGTGCAGGAGAAGAGGGAGGCGGGCAACACACATGCTATTCGCATTGAGGGTTTCCTCCATCCACTTCAAAGGTTTCCTTGATTCCCTCCTAGGGCTTCTATTGTTCGATTCTAGGGTTTCCTCGATCCTCTTCAAGCTCGTGACACCTAGGGCTTCGATTGATCTGGGAATCGCAAATCTTCATCCTCAAGCTCATATCAGGTTTTTATGCGTGTGTATCTTCTATGTGTGTGTATATGTGTGTGTATGTATGCGTTTAGGTGTGTCGGAGTGTGTAGCCGTACGTGAATTTCTTCCCCTTTCGGGAATAAAAACCCTATTACCGAAAATAAATAGGTGATGATGTTTTCTGAAAGGTTTGAATTTTTATTGATGAAAGGCATGATTAGGGCTTCGATCAATGTGGTCTGATCGTTTCTTATTCTTTTCTTCCCCTTTCGGGAATAAAAACCCTATTTTCGAAAATAAATAGGTGATGATGTTGATGAAAGGCTTGAATTTTTGTTGATGAAAGACATAATTAGTTGATGAAAGGCATGATTAGGGTTTCGATTGATCTGGTTCGATTAGTTCTTGTTCTTTTCTTCCCCTTTCTTGTTCTTTTCTTGTTATAACAAAGTGAGACATGATTAGGTGATGATGTTGAAGAAAGGCATCAATTTTTGTCACGAATTTTGCTTCTCGTTTTTGAGAGAAATGACTATTCTGTTGTTGGTTCAACTTTTGTAACGACCTGCGTTTCCTTTCTCCTTTCTAAAATTTTTTTCCAAGTGTCAACATTTTGTGACATCACTTTTTCATGACGTCTTGTGCAATCTTGGTACGTGTTAAATTTTCGTGTTTATGTTTTGGACTTAGCGAGACAACTTCGTGGAATTTTGTTTTCGGCTTCGTGGATTTGTGTTTTGTCGATGACTACGTGGGTTCATTGCAATGCTTTCTCATTGATACTTCGGTGTTCGGGTTTAGTGCTCGAGCGTGTTACTTTAGTTATTGTAGACGTTTCGGTGTAGCACTTATATGATTATGTGTTTATCTTTATTTTTAGAACTTTTGAGAGTGAGGGGTATTCTCGGTATTTCACTTGTGTGTGAGTTGGTGAGGAAGTATGAGAGTCTTCTTATGTGTTCTGGAGTGTTTGGATGTGTCTCGGATTGTTTTGGAGTTTTTCGGTGTCATCTTGGGGCCTTGGAGCCTTTTCTTGCACTATGTTGTTTTAGGGGTACCGAGTACTCGGTAAATGTTTCACCTAGTACGCGACCACTGTTCTACCAACTACTCGGTGTACAACTCAGTAGAGTCTTCAGATTTTGTATATAAGTGGGGTTTGACCTAAAACTTCATTATTTCATTTCCTCTTGTTCCCAAAATTAAACCCCTCTCCCTCCCACTTGTTTTCTCTCCATCTTTGCCCTATTTCATCTATTTGGGCTTGGATTTGGATGATGGCTTCAACACTGAAGTTGGTCGTGGTGTTCCTAGCTTTGATTTGAGCTATGGTTGGGTAAGTGTCTTTTCCTCTTTGTGAATTCTTTTTTCTCAAACCCTAGTTTTGGGTTTTCTTGACAAACCACCTATTGATTCTTGTTTTCCTTGTGGATTGAGTCTTGATTCATTGTTAGGAGGCTACGACGAAGCTTTTCACCGATTGGTTTCTTCGATTTTGGTTTTAAGTGAAAGCTAGGGTTTCATGGGCCTTGTTTTATGGTTTGGTTTTGCTCTTCATTGAGGTAGGGGAAAACATCTTTTATCTCTCATCCTTTGGTTTCGTGAGTGTGCAATTTCGTTTTAGGGCTTTCTAACCCTAGATATATTTTTGCTAAGTTGTATACTTGAAAATATGAATTTGGGGTTTGTATGTATTTATGTGTTATAATCCATGTTTATGGCGTACTTGAGATATGTACATGATGTATGCTAGATGGGTTATGATTCTTGGACTTTTGAGATGGAAGTATGCTTGTATGCCTATATATATGTATATGAGTATTGAGGTGTATATGTATAAATGTAAGTATACGTATATGATTATGGGTATTAGTAGTGTAGTCTCGATAGCGTGAGTAGGCTAGCTACATTGGCTAGTGAGTTGGGATGTGGATGTAGATGATTGCTGGGGTGTGAGATTATGGACTTAGAACGTTATTCTATTCCCCCCATTCTTATTAATTTTGAAGTTATTATTTTGAAACTTAAACTCGTGTATGAAAATGAGAAAATGTGAATCATGACTTTAATTGAGTAAAAAAACATGTTAAATGAATGAAAATGTTATCCTTGTGAATTAAATGACATCTGGATGATTTGGATCATTAATTGTGCATGAGAATGTATCCTTGTGGGTTAAATATTTTAATTGAGATAAAAGTATGTTAAGTGAATGAAAATGTTATCCATGTGAATTAAATGACAATTTGATGATTTGGGACATTAATGGTGCATGAGAAAACATCCTTGTTGATAATTGTTTTATTATGATTAAAAACATGTTTAGGGATTAATGTCATTTATGTTGGCATCTTGATAATATTTTTCATAAATATGATGAGATACATATCTGTGTTGGTGCATGGGTCATTAAGACATAGTGCATATGGAGTTCACCTTTTGTATTGAGAATTCAATTGGTGTTGGTCTACGTCCGTTTGTGTAATTATGCGTGAGTAAACTTGTTTCAGATCGTCGTAACAACTGGCCAGGTGATGCTTCTTGCTCAAATGGAACTAATATTCCGAGAAACACAGACGATAGGGGGAGGACTTGTCCAAATTCTATTTCACGACCGCGTCGTGTTTGACGATCTTCCTTGTTAAAAGTGAAAGTGTCAAAAATCACTTGGGAAGAATCGGTATGATAAATCTACATTCCTTTAGGAGCTTGTATCCTCAAAAGTGAATGTTTAGAGAATGATCCTGTTGACCCTTGGAGTTAGTGTGTGTGTGGTCACGTGTGTACCATGAGGTGTGTGAGTCACATTGCATTGAGTTGCCGTTATGTGATTTATGTTTACAAGTGGATCATGATATTATTCAATGTGGTTGAGGAACATGTTTAATGTGAATTTTTATATATAATTCATATGTTATTAAAATACTCAAGTGAAATTGGATAATGTAAGAATATGATTTGCATGCCTTGTTTTAAAGTATAATGTGAGATAAATGTTTATACTTGTTGATATGTGCTTATATACCTTAGAGTGGTGATATGAGTTGGTTTAATGGCTTTCTTTTGATAAGTTAAAGTCGGTAGTGGATTATAGGGTCGATTATGAAATGAGACCTTAGAGAAGCGGGTGATAGTTTTGTGACCTTGGTTGGTAGTGTGGTATTGCACATTTTAGGGGTGTATCATCCTTGATAGTTTTGTTATCTTTGTTGGTCATGTAGTGATGGCCATTTGATACTTTTGTCGTACTTGAGGAATATATCGTCTATCATACCTTGAGGTTTGGAGTTTGATTAAGTGGGGTGAGGATTAATCCTAGTCACTTGTGTGGTAACGGTTTCTTGATTCCATTAGTAATCTAAGATATGTGATATTACGTGTGAATTAAAGTTTGAATGGATCGGAAGAGGTAGTGATTGAACTAGTTAGTTCCGTGGTATCGACTACTAGGTTTTCCCTTTTTCACATCCTAATAATAGGAGTGTTCTTGGAGTTTTCAACATAACCGCCTTAGGTGGTTGAGATGAGTTTGTTGATTTGAGAGTTGAATTGAGTTCACGGTTGGGGATGGAGTTGTTAGATAGTTCATTCCCGTTTTTGTTGATTGTTGTCATTTTTGGATTCCCTTATTCATTCTTCGTTCTCCGTGGTTCATATCGGATGTTGAGTCACTTTGCATGGTGTTCTACATGTTTTGGTGTGTTCGAGGTTGGCTTGGAGTCGTCTAGTTTCATTTCGGAGCTTTTTAGGTTCATTCCTTGACTTTTCATTTTGGGGACCACCGAGTACTTAGTGAGAGGCGCACTTGCGCAAAAGTTCCAAATATTCTAGAGAGTTGGTTGCTTACAACTTGGTGGAGGGTCACCGAGTACTCGACCACCGAGTACCCGGTGTATAACTCGGTGGTATTTGTTTTGTGTACTTCTTCCAGTTCATTTCCGTTCTCTTCCTTGTGTTTCACCACTTCTTCTCCTATGTTTGGGACATTGATTACTGGTCTTTAGGGATAGGGCTGCAAATGAGACGAGTTGTTCGTGAACAGCTCGGGCTCGGCTCGTTAGTAAACGAGCCGAGCTTGATCACGATTTTCAGGCTCGTTTAGTAAACGAGCCAGGCTTGAGCAATGTTGAATTTAGGTCATATATGTTCGTGAACATAAGATCGTTAAGGCTCGTTTATGTTCGTGAACAAAAGCTCGTCTAAGCTCGTCAATATTATACTTCTTATACATAATTACACATTTAAAATTTAACTAGGGAATTAAAAATAATAATCTTTGTTCACTAATTTCCATAAAGTAATATAATTTTTTTAAATAAATAAAATTTATTATCTAAAATAAAATTATTTAAAATTTCAATAACATTATATCAATAGACAACACAAGAGAAAAAAAGAGAGAAAAATAGGAGAAAAATGAATTGAAGACCAAAATACACATATGTATGTATAGTATCAAAATAAAAAATAATAAATTTACAAAGACGCACAATAAATTAATTACCATATGTTGAATCGGTGAAAAACTCAATTTTAGAATCGTGAACACCATCTAATTCAATTAATTAGAAAAAAATAATTTTCAATAAATTGATCATGGACTTATTTCAATCTTAGTAATAAAAATTAAGCAAAATTACTTTAAAAATAATATAGATTGAATAAAACTAAAATATGAAATATAAAAATCTTTTGAATTATATATTTAAATACTATAATACTATTTTGTCAATTGAACTTAATTTCACTCAATTTTCACTACATTGAATTAAAGATTTTATCAATTTCAATCAATTTAATTCAATTTTCACTACTTTGACTTGGAGATTTATTCAATTGAACTCAATTTCACTACCTTGAATTGAGGATTTTTATCAATTATTCTCAATTGAACTCAATTAAACTATTTTGAATTGGGGATTTAATGAATTTCACTACTTTGAATTGAGAATTTTGTCAATTGAACTCAATTTCACTAAATTTTTACTATTTTGAATTGATGATTTTATCAATTTCGCTCAATTGGAGTCAATTTCACTACTTTGAATTGAGAATTTTGTCAATTGAACTTAATTTCACTAATTTTTTACTATTTTGAATTGAGGACTTTATTAATTTCACTCAATTTAATTCAATTAAACTACTTTGAATTGTGGATTTACTCAATTGAACTCAATTTTACTACCTTGAATTGAGGATTTTTATCAATTCTACTCAATTGGACTCAATTAAATTACTTTGAATTGGGAATTTACTGAATTTCACTCAATTGAAGTCAATTTCATTACATTGAATTGAGGATTTTGTCAATTAAACTTAATTTTACTCAATTTTCACCACATTGAATTGGAGATTTTATCAATTTCACTCAATTAAACTATTTTGAATTGGGGATTTACTCAATTGAACTCAATTTCACTACCTTGAATTAGGAATTTTATCAATTTCACTCAATTGAATTCAATTAAACTACTTTGAATTGGGGATTTACTGAATTTCACTCAATTGAAGTCAAAATCATTGCTTTGAATTGGGGATTTACTCAATTAATTACACTACATTGAATTGAGAATTTACTCAATTAATTACACTACATTGAATTGGGGATTATATTAATTCCACTCAATTTTACTCAATTAAAGTAAATTAAACTAATATTATTTTATTGTATTGTAATAAAAAAGAAAGTATAATTGAATTATATGAATTTTTTATAATATTATTCAATAAAGTTTTATTATCCTTTTTCAAACAAAAAAATGAAGTTAAATTAACCATTCTTTTTAAAATAATAATTTATTTAATAATTTAAATTATAATAAAAATAAATGGATATATATATATATAATAGATATTCATATAATTTAAAACAAAAAATAAAAAAAGAATTCCAATTTACTACATTATCTCTAAGTCAACTATAGACTAAACCTTATTTCAATGTAATCTAGCATTTTCGTTTCATTTACTTTACCAATTCCAATTCGTATTCTATAATCTACCTTAACTCAAATGACTGAAACGAGTCAAACCCTTCCTTTGTCTGAGAGTGAGAGTGCAAACAATCTAGCCCTTTCCTTTGATTTATTTTACCAATTCTAATTCGTATTCTACCTTAACTCAAACATTTCCTTTGTATGAGAGTGAGAGCGCAAATGTCTCTTACTGATCTTGACCCGGCTGGAAGATGGATTATTCAAGAATTTGATCTCAGTCCTTTCAATCTCTTTACTAACCAACACATCACACACCTTTCTCGGTAATTCTCATATGCGATTTCTTTCTCACTCTCTCTCTCTATATATATATATGCGCACCTATATATACACATATATACATGTTTAATATGTGAAGTGATATGGTTTAATTTAATATGCAGGATCTTTTTGCAGTTTGAAGGTTTCGTCGACAATTGAGCTTCCTACCGGAGTTTGACCATCATACCCAAAGTAACACTCTATCCCAATTCATTTTTCAGTATACACACACATGCATGTCTTGTATTTGGTTTGTGCTCCCATCGACATTATTTTGGGGGATGTCTTGTATGTGTATATGATTGTTTTATGCATATCTTTTAGTTGTAGGGATTTTCCAGTGTGGCTATGTACTTTTATAGACTACTAGCTTGAAAAGGAAATGTAGTTAAACTGTGAGGAAAAAAAATATTGATGTTTAGAATAAAGATTTTTGTAACAATGAATTAGTGAAAAACACTATCAGCACAATCATTGAAAGAGTGTGACTCATGAAAAATTAAGTTCTTCTAGTAAAATAATGGCATGATATAGGAAAATAGGTATATTCAGATTATAGTTTTGACTTCAGCTATAGAAATTAATTTAATTACTCCGCTTTGAAAGTAAAATATGACATGAATTTTTTGGTTAAAAATAGTTATTGAAAAACAAAATATGCATAGAAAAAACAATTTAAATATAGCAATATATTGTTTTTAAATATAAAAATAAATAAGGTGTGCAAGTATGGGCTGGAGCAAATAATGAAAATTATTAAATTATTCGTCACAACGGAAAAAAAACTATAAAACCCCCAATAAATTATTACGTTGATGCTTTTAACAGAAGCAATATATATTTTGGATAATATATGAAATATATTGTTATAGTAGCTCTTTACAAATTTTTTTTTTTTTTTAATAGTTATGTCAAGGCAATATTCAGACTTTTCACTGACTTCTTCAGTATAAAAGGGTAAAAACAATGACTTGTAAAGGTGAAACCATAAATGAAGTTGTTGACGTTGAGGTTAATGAAGTAATTGATGTTGAGGTTAATGAAGACAATCCCTTTGAAACTAAGAAAAAGAAAGAGAACATCTCCTGCTTGGGATTCTTTTGATGAAGTCACACTTAAGGATGAAACTAAAAAGGCGCAATGCAAATTTTGCAAGACTAAGCTTACTATTAAAACTGGGGGGAGGGGGGGAGGGGGGGGGGGGGGGGGGGGGGGCTACAACTCATTTGCTTCTTGGAAAAGTGTACATGTCGTCTACTAGTGGATAAAAAACAAAAAGTTTTAAATATAGGAAAAGAAAGTGTGGGAAGTGAGCCTAACATAGCAAGTTTTAAGTATGATCATGCAAATGTTAGAGAAAGTGCTGCACAAATGATACTTGTACATGAGTATCCATTTAGCATGATGGAGCGTGAATTTGTTAATAAATTCATGAAGAATGTTAGCCCACATTACCAACAGATATCACGTACTACCGCAAAGAATGATTGTCTGGTAGTTTATGAGATGGAGAAGAAAAAGTTGAAAATTGTGTTTAAAAGTGTAAACAAAGTCAGCCTTACCTCTGATTTCTGGAAATCTGGTCAACAGATTGGGTATATGTGTCTTACGAGACACTTTATCGATTTTGAGTCGAAGTTAAAGAAGAGGATCTTGAATTTTTGTGATGTGCCACCTCCTCATACCGGTGTTGTTATAGCTGATACAATTTCTCAATGTTTAATTGAATGGGGTATTGAAAATAAGGTATCAACTGTTACATTTGACAATGCAAGTAATAATGATGCAGCGATTAGGATTTTGAGAGATAACTTTTCCATTAAAAGTAAAAAATTTTTTATGGAAAGATATTTCATGTTCGTTGTTGTGTGCATATTTTAAATCTCATGGTACAAGATGGACTTAGTGTGATCCAAAATACAATTGAAAATGTTCGTGAAAGTGTGAAGTACTTAAAAGCATCAGAGGCTTGTCTTATGAAATTTAGTGAGATTGTGAAACAGTTGCAATTGCCTTCAAGGAAGTTAATTATAGATGTTCCCACCCGTTGGAATGCAACCTATGCTATGTTACAAGCTGCAATAGAATTCAAAGAGGTATTTCCAAGATATCAAGACAGAGATCCTACTTATAAATGGTTGCCTACTTTAGAGGATTGGAGGAGAGCAGAGGAGGTGTGCCAATTTTTAAAGTTTTTTCAAGATGTGACAAACACCATATCCGGAACTTTATACCCAACTTCAAATTTATTTCTTTGCGAAGTGTGGAAGATAAAATAAGTATTAAGTGAGAAGTCACATGATGAAAATCTTTATATGCAATCAATGGCCAATAAAATGAAAGAAAAATTTGATAAATATTGGGGCGAATGTAATCTTTTGATTGCAATTGGTGCAATATTGGATCCAAGGTATAAGATGGTGTTGATTAAGTTTTGTTTTTATAAGATATATTCTGAGTTTGAGGCATCAACTAATATTGCATCAGTTTGTGAGGAATTACAAAATCTCTTTCAAAGGTATGTGGATAACTGTACTTAGAGCAAAGAGCAAATCAATCAATTATGATGCTAGTGACAACTCTAAGTACAAAAGTAGAGGAAGACAAGACTTATATCTTTTTGTTAGAAAGAATGAGAGTGTTCAACCATCCAAATCTGAACTAGACATGTACTTGGAAGAAGGTGTTTTCATTTGTAATGCTGAAGCATATTCTTGTTTCGATGCACTGGAATGGTGGAAAGTCAACAATCTGAAATTTCGAATTTTATCCAAAATGGCAGTTGATATTTTGTCAATTTCTATTACCACAGTTTCTTCTGAGGCTGCTTTTAGCACTGGAGGTAGAACTATTGATCTATATCATGCATCATTATCAATAAAAACAGTGGAAGCTTTGATTTGTGGAGGTGATTGGATACGTGTTATTCATGGAGTGAAGAATGTATTAAGTGTAAGTATTATGAACTTTTAACAAAAATTTTATTATTTAAATTTGCTTTGATTGTAACCATTGTTTTTTTATTCTTACTCTCTTTTTGTAGAAAACAACAGAATGCATGGAGGAGATAACATTGCCCTAATAATTGCTGAATTTTGTCATCAATTCATCTTGAAGTATTATTTTTCATTGATTTATATTATTTAGTTCTTCTTTAGCACACCAATATCCTAACCTATATTTTTGTTTCATTTTGCTTAATGTAGGGTTGACTATTTGGGAATTCTGAATTTTGGGAAAAAAAAAAAGAATTCATGATATTGTCATCTCGTCGTTTTGGGATAACACTGTCCTATTATTGCTGAATTTTATCATTAATTCATCCTTAAGTATTATTTTTCATTGATTTATATTATTTAATTTTATTTAGCACACCAATATCCTAACCTATATTTTTGTTTAATGTAGGGTTGACTATTTTGGGAATTCTAAATTTTGGAAAAAAAGAATTCATGATATTGTCATCTCATCATTTCTGGGTAACTGAATGGTATACTATTCATTTGTAATTTTTTAAACTTTGAATTGCATGTTATACTGTAAGTATGTACATTTATTGATTTATATAACTAATTAATCTTAACCTCTTCAGCTATAACTTCTTATGTATCATTGTGTTATATTCATTACCACCTCCAACTAAAACCTTCTGAATGGAGATTCTATATCACTACATGCACAAACTATCATCAACAATAGGAGAATAAAGGATTTCCCCCTTATATTGTTATTCCTTTTATAACTGATGTAATTGGCTAGTCTAGATCCATATGTTTTTGCTGTTTATGTTCTGAAACCAAACGTTCTAAATATCATTAAACCACTTGCTCCCTTCAGGATTGTTGGATACAATAACAATCCGAGCTCCCCATCTTTTAGTAGCTTGACGCTCATCTAAAAGACAAAGGCCAGCCAAACACAACAGTGTTTGCTAGTAAGTATAAGTCTTCATTGATTTACATAGGATTATTATATTTAACATAACAATATACTATTCCTAATGTATATTTTTATTTTATTTTGGTTTAGCAGTAGAGGGTCTCTTATTTTGTTTTGATTCTGAATTTGTTAAATATATGTTCTGATTTTTGAGTTTTTTAGTGATTTGCTAGTATTAGTTGCCTTAGTTGATCCTGATCATCTCTCATAGGTTGGTCGTCTTCGTATATGTTCTAATTGGTAACTAGAAAATTATTTTTACTTCAATATGTTCTAACAGTGAAATTCATATTAAAGTCCTTTTGTGTTAATTTTGTAGTAGATGAACTTAAGAAGTGATTATATTCACTGTGAACGACTTGTATAGAAACTTAGTGTTATTGCTTGGTACAGTGGTAAGAAACTGAACTCAAAAGTGGAATCAACTCAATGGTTGCTGCCTTGATATGAATTTTTCCTTAGTAACAATATCATTTCTGCTAGTAAGTATGTTGAAATTTCATTGATTTATATAGGATTATTGTATTCAACACAACAATATCCTAACATATATTTTTCCGGATGTTTTGTTTAATGTAGGTTGGAGTTATTTTGGTTCAGATTTTTGGGAGTTGTCATATGATAATTTGGGGTTCAGATTTTTTGGAAAAAAGTCATTTGATTTTTGGGATTCTGATTTTGGGAATTCATAGAAGTCAGGACTTTCATTTTTTTGTAACTAATTTTTTGTAATGATTTTTGGTTTGTTCAACTTTAATATTATATATACTTGATGATTGTTATATATTTACATTTTTTTAAATTTTAGATATGATTTGAATTAAATATATTAATATAACAGGTTGGTTCAATTTTGGGTTTCATAATAATTTGCATAATGAGCCTAACAAGCTTGAACAAATGAGCCTAACGAACTTGACTAAGAGTCTAACGAGGTTGTAGCAGAGGTAATAAACAAATGAGCCAAGCCCGAACAACCCAAAGCTCAGCTCGGCTCGGTTCGTTTACAGCCCTATTTAGGGATGAGTTTTTTTAGGTTAAAAGATCGGCTTAGATCCACCTTTCTTGAGTGTTGGTTGCGACGTGATGCTGAGCCACTCCTTTGTGTCATCATTTGATTTATGGGGTTGGAAATAGACGTTGTGTTCTCTAGTTCCAACGTGTCACTTTTCCTTCTTCGTCCTCGGGGGCGTCATTGGAATCCTAGAGTTGTGGTTGTTCGGTTGACTTGAGATTGTATTCTCTCGGTATATGTGTCTCATACCTTCTTTCATTTCGAGTCTCGGTTATGATGTGTGTGGCTTAGTGGACATACGTAGTGATGTTTCCTCATCACGGGTGGATTTTCCTCCATATTGACGTGATGTTCCGGTGATTCATATGTTTAGCATTAGAGTTTCCATCCTTTGCTTGGGTTCATGGTCTTATGGGGTTATTCTTAAGAGTGATGTCCATGTACCTTTTGCAGTTGAGCAATTATCCTTCCTTATCCTTAATGAGGGCAATAGTGATGGAATTATATTCCTTGTGGATATAGCCACTTGATTGATGTTGTGGCATGAGTAGTGATATTGATGTGAGTGTGGTTCGCCTTTGTGAAGAGGTTGATGTGTTGTATGTGTATTATGTATATATGCATTGACAATGGTTATGTAGGTACGCAAGGATGTGAGAGTTTCCCTAGGTACCAGTTATGGATGTTCCTTCTTATGGGCATCGTTGTGATTTTAGTTCCTTTGGATCCTATAGTTATTGTTGTGGCCACTAGAGTGATTGGCTATGTTACGTAAGGGTATTGTGTACGTCTATGTGAGTATTGTAGACTACTAGTATTGGATTGGTGGGTACGAGTCATAGTGTTCTCCCGTGAGGTTAAAATTGCGTGACTTGTACTTATCTGTTGTCTCTATGTATATATATATACGTATAGATATATATATTGAGAGAGAGATGTGCGTTTACTATATGATATTATATTATGGTTTCGCTATGTGCTAGTTGCCTTATGATGTATGGTAAGGGACTAGAGGGATATATTTCAGGGGTCTCGTATTGGTGTGAGTGCCATATGGGACACTTGACCGACTTAGGGTAGATGCATGTATACGGGTTGGTTTGCACTAGACTTGGACGGTTAGAGGATGTGACGGTGATGATTTCCTTTTTCCTACGGGGCTTTGATGAGCTCACCCCGACGTTGTTTTGCCCTGGTGTTCCATACCGGTTTGCAGGGATGTTTTGGCTACGGGTTGCTTGGGTGCATCGGCACCTTTCTTTTGTTTCCTCGTTGTAGGTTCTGGATTTGCTCAGAGTGTTACGGATGACGTTATGGGATTGGGACGTCCTTACGTAGGGTTGCTCTCTTTTTGTTTTCCTTTGCTTGTCTCCTGTACTAGGAATGTTGTTGTATTTCTTGGGAGCCAGTCTGTTGGCATATCCCTTCCTTATATTTGGTATCGTTGCATCGTTGTAGAGATGTATTCTTTCGGCGCTTCGATGTGCCTTGTGTATCATTTGGTTTAGCTTCCGCTTGGTTGTGTATGAAATTATTGTTATTAATAATATTCTGTTCATTTTATTATTATTTATGATCTTAGTTGGTCGCTCTTTGTATGGATCACACCCCAGATTCCTCATACCCCGGATTCCTCGGATGTCTTGGTTCGGGAGTCTTTGGAATTTAGGGCGTGACAACTTTAATTTTGTTGTTGGTTTGCAAAACAATGTAATTATGTTGATGATGAAAGGCTTCAATTGAATGATGTTGTTTGTTGTAACTGTTTGGTTGAATCTTTAATTTCAGTATACTTCTCTTGATTGAATTGCATTTTAGTGAATCAAATGTTGGTCAATTCAATATAATTCTGCTAAAATCAAATGTTTGAAATGTTTCATTTTTCATTTTAGTCAATCAATATAATTCGGCTAATATCAAATGTTTCATTTTGAATTGATGTGATTAGAAATCTGTCCTAGTTTGTTCATATCAGTTTGTTCATATATCAAATCTGCCATTAGTTTGTTCATATATATCTAATTTGTCCTAGTTTGTTCATATATCATATATCCTAGTTTGTTCATATTATTTTGTTCATATATATCTAATCTGTCCTAAAAATTTGTCTTAGTTTGTGAAAATATGTAATTTTGTCCTAGTTTTACAATATCAGTTTGTTCATATATCAAATGAATTGACGTGACTAGAAATCATCTAGATGAATACCAATGACATCAATGAGGAGATAGATGATGGAAAAGTTTGGCGGAAAACCCAGCTTGATGTCTTGATGAATCTGATGGAGGAGCAAGTGAAGCTCGATTATAAGTCAGAAGGAACCTTTACCAAAATTGGGTGGACCCATATTTGTGAAGGCGTTAAAGTTGCTCTTGGACCTAGGTATACTAAGGTTAGGATAATGAACAAATTCAACAGTTTAAAAAAAGACCAACGTTTGTTTCATATAGTCATTAAGGAAACAAGAGTTGGTTTTGATGATGCTACTAATATGGTGACAATGGACCTGGGTATACTAATTAAAAATTCTCTTTTTGTTTTATTAAAAATACTAATAAAAAAACATGATTTGGCATTATGGGCCTATAATCTTATAAAAATAAAAAATAATAATAAAAAATACAGACGTGGCCTTAAGGGTCTACCGTCTCTACAAATAAAACAAAGCATAAGCAAAAATCCTAATACTAAAACTAAACCCTAATCTCAATCATCATTCTCTTCATCATCACTAGTCATGGTACTTTACCATATCCAGAAATCCGCTGTCTTTTTCAACTTTTCCAAATCTTCCTCCGGATATATCTTCATAATATTCTATCGCATCTCATCCAACTCTTCTATCCTATCACCCAATTGCTCAGCAATGATCTTTGATAATAGAAACGGGTATGGAAGATAATGTTCAAAGTCATCAGTACCCGCCCATTCTCTACTCACAATTGCTCGGGTAATCAAAATCTCAGCCATGATCATCGTTGGAATACACACTTCATACCTATGAGTTAGCGCATACAATGTTCTAAGCATTGTGTGATCCCTTACACTAGTCTGCGTATTCGGTCGAATTTGAGCTAAAATGACACAATCTAAATAGAGCAGATCCGACTTCAACCACCAATTAGCACACGTCCTATCTCTTGGATCTGATACTGCACACAATTCCTGAACCATCTCCTCATCCGTATGTGGCCATAATTGCGGATGTTCCTTCAATATTCCTTGTAAGTTTGCCAGACTACCAATCGGTATATTCCATGCATCAGCAATACTTTTCTTAACTATTACTATAGGAGCACTCCACTGAGTCACTTTAGCTGACATAACCTCAAATCCTGGCGGTCTGGTAATCTTCATATTCTGATAGAACCTTCGTACCAAGCTCAGATATACCTTCTCTCCCGCCGCTCTAAACTTCTCAATCCTCGTTCCTTAAGGATTCCCCCGCCCCCCGTGTACAATTAATACTCGGTTCATCCTCTTCGGAAGAAATATTTCTTCAAATTGCAATCTGTACTGTAGAAACGATTTTGGTGTGGTTCGGTTTCCAATCCGACTTGGAGCTCCTTCATTCGAGCTCTTCATATCCACATATGGTTTTGTACCTTCTATGAATTCCTCCGGATTAGAATAATCTTCAATAGCATTATCCATACTAACACCATTGAGATAAAAAGAATAAAAGAAGAATAGAAGTAGACTATCTAACTTTAATGCTCAACTCTTGAGAATTGTGAATTATGTCTACTCTATGAATGTATTTATTGATGGATGATGTAGAATCAAAGAGAAAAATGATTTAAAACCCTTGGCTGACTAGGAAAGTAGAAGCAATGAATAATCCAACTCCAACTTGTACTTTTATTCCTTTTCCTTGTCAGATTAGGATTATTCTAAAACTACTACAAAAATTCTACAAAACATTCTAAAAATACCCTAAACAAATCCTAATACAAATACATATACAAACTAGGCCAAAACTCCCCGCAAATGGATCAAAATTTCAAAATTCAAAATATTACCTCGCGATACCCTACTCTTCAAGCGTAGGCTTGGCCTGAACAATTTTTTTTTCTTTCAAATAACACTCTTTCAATCAATCCAACACATATACACCCCGAAACTTAAACTTATAATTTTGAAAGAATTCAAACCATCAACATATGTAAAATAAGAGTAAAAATCTGGGGATATATCCAACTTAATACTATTGATCATTAAAACTGCTATTTTATAAACTAAGAAAAGAACAAAGACATTTAGAAAATAATCATCCAAGCGGTCACATAATGCCCTATACAAAACTATCCACTCGACAATTTACCTCCTATGTATATAAAAAATGAAATAAAAATAAAACAAAAACCTAACTAAAACTATACTAAGCCTCATCATTAGAGGTCGATGGTGTGGGTGGAATTTGCACCCCCATATGCGGACTCATACAGTCAAACCTATGAAATAACCGTCTTTGATCTCGCCGACGACACACTGTCTCCTACTGCTAAACTTGTCTCTCCTCTGCCAATGTCTGCTCTAGCCCTTGCATTCATGCTATAAGAGCATCAAACTACTGAGCCTGGGATAAAGTAACAGTACCACTCGCAGTTGACTCTAGCAACACAACCTCATCTTCAGCAGCCGGTATCTGTGGTATCTCAACATCATTAGCAACCTCAACATCCTGAGCCATACCCGTATCAGCCTGACCAGTGTCATCAGCCTGCTTCCATGCCTATGCATCTGGGGCTGATAATATGCCGAAACCTGCTCTCCGCCTCATAGTAGCATCTCCATGCAATCGGGTTCAGACACCAGTCCACATCCCTCTAGCATACGGGGGTACCTTCTCTGAATCTATTCCGCTCACCTGCATCCATCTTAATCCCAACATGCATCATAAGCTTCATCACCAAGCACAGGAATCGAATAAGGAATAGACGTTGACCAACCTTGGTCTTTTTGCGTAAATGAATATATTGTTATATAGGCCCTCCCACAAAATATGTGGAATAGAAATCCACCGCCCGAACTCAAAAGCATAGTGAAGAGCCGTAAATGGCGAATAACACATGGTAGTATGGTTGTGCGGAAGAATCTGGGATCGGACTATCATATCCCAAAACTAGAGCATCTGGTGATAGTTCGCCTTCTTCGTGCAGTTCTGATGCGTATCAGCCCACTGCCTTGCAGTCTGAATTACAACAAGCTCAGAAATAGATGAGTATCTCGGGTATAGGTGGGAACTCAACAGCTAGCTGGGGTGGACACTCATCCGGAATACCCTATACCTCAGCAATAGATTGGGAAGTAATCTCAATCTCAGTACCTCGGACCACTGTCCGTAGTCTCATCCCTCTGCTAAAATGCCGCATGAGCAGCTAGAACTCCCGGATCATATCCTCTCAAATATACGGAATAGCTAGAGCAAGAACAGGTAATAAATGTCGGGCCCTCAATCGGCCGATCGTCCAGGCGGGGAATGGCTGTAATCCCTCAAATATCTACAATAAGTATGTACACTCCTTATGATACCCCTTCTGGATCGCCCGGTCTAGTAAATCCTCAACCGATGTTGTCCGGGGCACAAGTAAAAATGTAGTAAAAAATCCATGGTCAGCCTCCACAGGTGGCTCTGGTACCCCCTCATCCGCTCGATCATCGCCCTAATCGGCGTCATCCTCCTATTCAACATCATCTTCCTACTCGATACTATCACTCTGAGTATCCTCCTCCATTTCCTCAGCCTGTGGCTCAAGCAACTGTAGCGGTGATGGTTCCTATGGAGCAATTGGATCAACAACAAGTTGACCATGGATCAAAATGATGTCACGTCCTTGTGTAGAGCTCTCTGGCACCTCCGCCTCAAAAGATGAAGAAGATGAAGATGCGAAATCAATATATTGTGGTATCTTGGCGCGTGTACTTCGATGGTGAATAGGGCACGGTGTAGGAGATAATGATCTCGACCTCTGTCGCACCGGTGGATCAGCCGTAACTGCAGCCTAAGCCACTCATCTCGCCGACAATTTGGTCTGTGTCATGCCTACAATATGGAATTTTCGAAAAGTAAGCGATAATGAACCGGACACTGAATCAAACACAAACTATATCTAAATATACACAATATGACGATTAAGCAAGCCATCTTCCCAAAAATTCACGTCGTTTTTTAATCCGTTTTAGAAGTCGAAAAACTCAACTTTTTAGAAAACGGACCAAAACACAATTCTGATAATACTCGTTCATCAATACTAGTTTATAATAGTTAAATAAGTCATATGAAATCAAAATAATGGAACAAAACTCACCAAATCGAGAGAAACGATGATTTTCCAAAAATTGAGTTTTAGATACTTTTCGAGTTATTCACGGGAATCCGAATGAATCACCAACTAATCTGACGATCCGTTAGAAAGGAATGATCAGGAATCGGATGAATAAATGGTAGAAATAAACCTCGTAGGGATTGGTGGAGAATTTAGCAAGGGAAAGAAGTTTAAATGAATTTGGGGGGAAACTACATGACGGGTCTATTTTATATCAAGCCTGTAGCTACACTTGAAGTTTAGCCGGACCTACAGATCTAGCGTAGGTCCCCATGGCCCAAATTTGTTTTTCTTCATCTTCAAATTCCGTCTTCAACCCCATCCAATCTCAATGCTACCTAGGCTTAATTTACACTTCCTACTCAAATGATGATGGCCTCGCAACTCGTTTTTACAAACTCGATCTTAAATACCGAAATGACTAAATTACCGTCTATAAGTACAAACTAGGTTTAAAAGCTAATCTTTTTCACCTATTACCAATATTTAATGTCGTTGGTATGATGTTGTTGCTTCTTAATACTACGAATCAAGCTTATCCAACTCGGGTGGTGGTTCAGTTAAATCGATCGTTTCTACCACACACTCAGCTGTTTGCACCTGTACATAATGCTTCAATCTTGTTCATTCACGACAAACTTCTTTCCAATGTTAGGATCATCGAGCTCCACGGCTCCATGGGGGAAAACCTTCGTAATCTTGTATGGCCCATCCCATCTCGATTGGAGCTTAGCAAGAAACAACTTAAGTCTCGAATTAAATAGCTCGACCTTTTGGCCGTGCTCAAAAACTTTCTTTCTAATATGTTTATCATGAAACAATTTTGTTCGAGCCTTGTAAATCCGAGATTTTTCACAAGCATTATTTCTCAACTCTTCAAGCTCTTGAAGTTGGAGTTTCCGCTGCGCACTAGCTTTCTTTATATCAAAATTCAGTCTTCGAATAGCCCAATATGCTCGGTGTTCTAGCTTTACAGGGAGATGTCACAATTTACCATACATAAGAAAATATAAAGACATATAAATCGGTGTCTTAAACGCAGTCATGTACGCCCAAAGTGCATCATTTAGCCATTAAGGCCAATCCTTTAAATCCGGACACACAGTCTTTTCTAAAATATTTTTAATCTCCCTATTAGAAACCTCCACTTGACCTTATGATTGGGGGTGATATGACATACCAATTCTATGAGTGACACCATACTTCTTACATAGCAGGAAGAAACTGGTTGTCAAAATGGTTTCCACCATCACTAATCTAAACTCTGGGCATACCAAATCGTGAGAAAATGTTCTACTTTACAAATTATTCCACCACGTCATGGTCAACACGTTTGGTACACTCATTCTTATCTGCTTTTGGAAATGGTCTCATGAAATCAATACCCCACACATCAAATAATTCTACAATCAGAATCGGGGTTAAAGGCATCATGTCTCGTCGAGATATGGATCCAAGATTTTGACATCGCAGACATGCCTTGCAAAAATGAGATGTCATCCATGAACACTTCAAGAAATTTCTCTTCCATGTCAGAGAAGATTGACATCGTACACCGTTGGAATGTTGCTAGAGTATTACACAAACCAAACGACAACCGTCTATAAGCAAACGTGCTATATGGACAAGTAAGAGTGGTTTTCTCCTGATCAACATAATCGCCACCTGATTATAGCCGGAATACCCATCCAGAAAGTAGTAATAGATCTGCTCGGCTAACCTCTCCATGATTTGATCAATAAATAACAAAGGAAAATGATCCTTCTTGGTGTTCAGGTTGAGCTTTCTATAATCAATGCACACACGCTACCCCGTGGTCATGCGCTGTGGAATTAGATCACCTTTCAAGTTTGGCACCACTGTGATACCCGACTTCTTCGGTACCACCTGAGTTGGACTTACCCAGGTGCTATCAGAAATGGGGTAAATGATACCCGCATATAACAATTTTACCACTTCTTTATCACCTTATCTTTTATATTTCGATTCAGCCTTCGTTGCATTTCTCTTGATGGCTTCGCATCCTCCTCAAGATGTATGCAATACATGCAAACCGAGGGATCTATGCCTTTCAAGTCAGCAACGCTCCATCCTACTGCCTCTTTGTTCTTACTCAGAACCTCGACTAAAGTCAATTCCTATTTTTCTGTCAATTTTGAAGAGATGATCACAGGAAGAGTCTCACCGGGTCCTAAGAAAACATATTTTTGTTTTTCAGGTAGTTCCTTGAGTTCCAAGGTAGGAGGAGTAGTTAAGGAGGGAATTGGCAGAATATTTGACTCTATCGGTAGAGTATATAAAGCAGTCTCCATCGCATCCGACTCTTCATTTTGTAGTTTCTAATATGTCTCCCAATCAACAACTTTCTCATCTTGCCATTCTCTAGTCATAAATGACTCTAGTTCATCTTTCTCCAGGATTTGAGTTGAAAAATTTGCTATGATATCATCTAGTTCATCGCACTCATTAATCTGGAAACATTCCCTAGATTCAGGCAATTGGTGGCTTCCTTCGAACACATTCATCTTGACCTTCATATTTCCAATGGTCAGATCCATGGCTCCGGTTCTGTAATTAATGCATGTATTTTTCATAGCTAAGAATGTTCTTCCTAGTATTATTCGAATGTGCTTCTTCGAGTCAGGGACGGGTTCTGTATCCAGGACTACAAAATCAATCGGAAAATAAAACTTGCCCACTTGAACAATGACATCTTCAAGCACTCCTCTTGCCTGTTTAACTGATCGATCGGTGAATTGCAGTACAACCTGAGTGGGACTAAGCTCACCCAACCCTAGTTATTGTTAGGCTGAATAAGGAAGCAAGTTAATACTCGCACCTAGATGAAGAAGAGCTTTACTAATTTCCTAGTCATCGATGACACATGGAATAATGGGAGCACCGGGATCTTTCCTCTTAGGTGGAGTATCGCTTAAAAGCAATGAACTCACCTGCTCAGTCAAAAGTATTTTTTTTGGATTCTTCGCTCTGCTATTTTGCTTCTGGGTGAAAAGATCCTTGAAAAACTTAGCATAGGGCGGTATTTGGGCGATTACATCTAAAAGAGGTAAATTGATCTTAATTTGTCAGAATGTTTCAACATATCAGATTCTTTCAACTTTTCGTACTTTGTCAGCTCTCTAAGACTTTGAGGAAATGGCGCTGCCTATTCGTAACTTGCCTTGTCTGGCTCTTCAAATAATGTCTGATCAACATTGTCTTCTACTGATGGTTGATCCTTCTGGACTCTTACAGTCTCTTTCCTTGCAGCCTCTTCCCTCTGCTCTTCTTCAGCTTCCTTCCTCTACTTTTGTTCTACCTCCTTTCTTTTCTGCAACCTATCTTCATGTTCCTCCTCAACTATATTCTCCACTTTCCTACCACTTCTTAGAGTCGTGATTGCTTGAACCGTTTCATTAGGTTCATTGATAAATGATACAAGCTCCAATGCTTGTTGTGGCCTTGGGTTAGCGACCGACTAACTAGGTAATCTCCCTAGTTCTCTTACATTCCTCTCATTTGCCATTTGGCCCATCTGCATATGTAGTTATGCCAATGATTGGGTATGAATGCCTAGCTTGTTATGAATGTCTAGTATAACTTGCTCTAACCTATTAGTCTGGAAACTGGCCGGAGGAGTCTGGTTTCTTTGAGGTTGGGTTTGGTAATTATATGGCTGCACAACTTGATTGTTATTGAATGACTAAAGTTCTTGGGAATTATTGAATGACTGAAGAACTTGGGAATTATTGAATGATTGGAGAGCTTGGGAATTATTGGAGGTTCTAGGTTGGTAGTTGGACTGAGAATTTTTAGCCATGATTGTTGGTTGTGAGTCGAATGATTGTTGACTATGTTGGAACCTTGGCTATTGGTTATATGATTGTTATCTTTTAGTGAACAATGGTTGTGGGTTATATGACTGCTATATGTCTGTGAATCTTGGATGTTGATTGGATGATTGCCCTTATTGGAACTTTGGTGGTGGATTCTCTACATTTGTAAATTTATAAGACTGGAGTGGATGATTTATGGCATTGGAGGTGTATGAATTGGTGAAAGGAGCATTATTTGAATAGTTCCATGATGCGTTGACATCATCAACCATTATCTCCTGACACTCATTTTGGGAATACTCAGCTTCGACTTCAAACGTCTCTTTAGGAGGGGAATGACTTCGCTACATAAACTTTTCAATTCTTTCTAATTTCTCTCCAAACAATGCCATGGTATCTTTTATATCATCATGCTCTAGAACATGAAATTTATCAGATCTCTTATCCTACTGTCCACCTCAAGACCTTAACTCAGATTGATATTGAATTGTGTTTTCACTAATATTATCAAATATCTCCAGAAGCTCTTTAGCTGGTTTCAAGATAAACTGACCTTGTATTGCCACATCTATCAAAGTCTTATACGCCTATCCATGTCCCATGTAGAAATTTTTAGCAATATCTTGTTTAGAAAACCTGTGGTGGGGACACTTATACAAAATTTCATTATATCTCTTCCAAGCATCATGAAAATGTTCACGAGGTAACTTCCTAAAGCTTTTGATTGCATCTTGTGCCTCTGAGATCTTTCCTATGGGACAATGCTCTTCTATAAATTCTCTCTTAAGGGCTTCCCAATCAATTTTAATTTCTTTTGCTAATTTGATGTACCATCTTTTAACTATCTCTTTCAATGACCAAGGCAATAATCTCACTCGCAAGTCATTTTTGGGCAAATTGTCATACCTAATAGTAGAGGCTACCTCTAGGAAATCATTGATGTGCTGGTATGGGTCCTCTATTCTAAGGCCTAAAAATTTTGGAAGCATATTAATCATAGGAGTCATACGCATCGGGCGTGTAATATCCTTTCAGTGGTGTCTCTGGTGCCCTTTGTTGGTAGGCTCTTTAGTCAACCATCGCTTCTTCTTGCAGACGATGACACTCTTCAATAGATCAATGTAAATGACGGAGAGTCTTTTCGATCTCAGGATCGTACTCGACTAACACAGTGCTTAAATTAGAATGGGTCGGTCTATCTGTTAAATGCTACTTAAACAACTATTTTTTTTTCTTTTTGAAATTTTTTATGAAATAAAATCTTATCTAAATTAACTATTTCTAAATTAAAAAAAATAAACCAAGAATTAATATGCGAAAATCTAGGTCACTAAAAACTCATAAAAGTTCCAGACGTAACTTTAGGAGCTCCGTTTTTTTCCTTTTCTGCTTTTTAGAGTACCTACAAATCACACAAAAATTTAACTATAACTATAGCTACAATAACGCAATGCAAATAAAATACTAAAAATATTAAACACTGCTTAGTCCCCGGCAACGATGCCAAAAACTTGATGCGATGCAGGTGTGCAAAAATATGTGGTTAAAAATAACACCTTAACGACTCTAGGATTTACCCTACGCAAGTGCACGTATCAATTGTAGAATAGAAAATGGCTTGAGTAAGGGATATTGATCCCACAGAGACTGAGATTGTTCACTTTAATAGTTCAAAAATACTTAATTATATTTTCTGAAATATGGTTTGTTTGGGTGGTCAAAGACTAAATTATCTATTTTAACTAACAATTATCTAGAAAGCAAATTAAATTGGTTATAATTCAGATAAGAGAGAAAACTAGAGTTTTCATCACTCCACCACTAACATCATAATATAGTTTCTCACTGTATCAATTGTACTAGGGCGATCCATAACTGTGAATCAGGTCGTACCGCAAATAGCTAAATACGAACCCAAAAAGGAGTACCATCAACTGGATTGCGACAACCCGTCTCATGACTGACCTAACTAGTACATGCTAATTATATTACTCTAATCTACTCCTACTACATGAAAATAAACTAAAGCATGTCTATATTAAATCGCCAAGGCAGGGCCTATGTAAACTTAG